>OY977953.1:5084829-6403106 GCA_963854355.1 Epinotia brunnichana | reverse complement strand
CGCTCACACGTCCCAATCGGACGAGCCATCCATTATTTATGCGAACAAATCTTCAATAATAAACTAGGGACAGTCGGTTCGATTACCTATCTGAGATTTCTCACACACTGTCGCTCGCCCATTTGTTTAAATTGCATTAGCATGTGCATACTTAAGGCTGGTGCGACTGTACATAGTTGGAGATAGTGAAATATGTAATATAATTTCATATGTAACTGGTTTTACGAAGAGACTCAAAGATACTAACTAATAGTTGTATGACTGGACTGATCGGGAGAAGCAAATTACTGTAGGCCAAATTAATAGCAAGCACGTTTAAAGGTAACCTACAATATAGTCTGCAAGACGATGCAGTCCATAATGACTTTGGGGCATATGGCTTTTTATTTTGTTGTATTGGGTTATTTATTGTTACGGTTGACGAATAGACTTACTTACACTTACCTGTCCCTTTCATTATTGAAGGGATATAGAAAACTAATAAAATGTTGTGTGGAATGTTATCCAATATGCGATGAATTTTTCGTCACCATGGGTATCCTTTGGAACTATTAGCGCTCGTTCTTTTCGAGTAAGTACATTAAACTCACAGCTCATTTACACCGGGTGTAAAAACTATAGCAGAAGCAATGTTAACTCCCAAATAACATTGCACTGGATGCATACCTTTACTTGCACACCCCAAATCCAAAAGGTTACATTTCACCCTCTTCGCCTATCTCTTACCTCCTTCTCCAAACAACGTCCGCGTTACTGAATGCGTGGGCGCTGCGCGTGATATGTGCGCGGATTACATTGCAATACAACCACAATCTGTTGCGACTCACCTCACCACTGGCTAGTGCAACTTGACCGCGGGGTAACTATGCGCGAAAGAGGCTATCATAATCAGCATCTTCGGCTGTTCGGCTACAGTGACTTTTTTTTCCTGACTGTTGCTTTATAGGAAACCCAATGAATACGTGGTGGGCGTGTAGCCTGTGGAAAATCCAGGGGAAACCTCCGACTGTTCTCTAAATGTGGGTGCATTGCTAGCGTGCTTGCAGGTGACTGATGTACGATTTTTGCTGCAAATGTGAACCCACTCGCTGAATACAGTCAGATGGCACAGAGGAGTAAAATTGCGAGAGACGGCACCGGCGGAATACCATCTTGCTCATGTTTGGAGTAGTGCTGGGCTCACCTTACCTTACGGCAGGCATACAATACTATTCGCTCTGTAATCCTGGTGGTGAATAAGGTCACTCAAGCTAAGAGGATGCGCTCTGATGAAAGGGGACTTGTGTGTGCTTACCAACAGGGTCAGTTACCACCGCCGGTGGTACCACGTGGTGGTGATGGCTACGTCCGCGCCACGACGTGCACTTCAGCTCGTTTGTGGTGCGAGTGCCACGGCCGCTTCAGGAGACTATCGCGTGTGCTGACTTCTGACCGAAGCGTGTCGTGTTTCGGCGGTTCTGGGGCAACCTACCGAATTCTACACCGGATTTTTTTATGGTGTCTTTTGCTATTCTCATCTTTAACTTGAAAGTAGGCAGCGCTCTATACTCTCTGCGGCGCCTGCTATCAAGGTGGAGCCGGATCTCGTTGGTGGTTTTAGACGGTATAGTCCACATCCTTTATAGCTTCGGTTAGTCCGTTATCCTCCCTCCTCATTCGTACACTCTTGACAGTCTGGTCGTGGTTGTTCCGATGGCGTACGAAGTTAAGGGTACGCGTATATGGTTAATCTTCGTAAGTAATTTCGGCCGTCATACCCGTCCTGTTTCCCGGACTGGGCAAAATGCGTAAAAAAAAGCGCTCTAGTCAGTTGAAACCCGTAGGTCCGTCTTATGCTGGTTGGCTTGAAGTTAATGGAATGCTTATTGAATAACAGTGCTGTAATGCAACACATTGCAATATCGAGCGCGTGCCTGCATCATTTATAATGGCCATTATTATAAACGGAATATGCGACTTGCGATTTAATTTGAATTGTGGATTTAAGCGTGTTTAATTCAGAAAATTGTAAGTTGTATTATATATACGATTATGCTTAGTAGCGTACTAAACGTACCATTACATTGAATGGTGCGAAATGAAATTAATTCACAATTATTAAAAAATATAGGCTTACTTATGAATAAACCATCCGTCACTCTCGCACTCGCTACATACTTATCATGTGACGAATGTCTTATCAACAACGATAAGTGATAAATGGCAACCAACTTAGGCCCACTGGAGAAATTTAAACTAAGTGGAGTGATACCTAATAGTATCACTCCACATAGCCTCAATTTCTTGCCTACCCCTTTTCTAGCTAAATTACTTTTCTTGAATTGTAATAAGGATTCCATACACCAAGTTTCAAGTCTCGCACTTAAAATTTTACTCCATCCCCATACAAACTATCAACCCCCTTTTTACCCCCTTGATCAGACATCCGTTCTGGATACTAACGTTACATTAACTACCTCTTGTGAAAAAATCAGCTTTCTAGGTTCAACGGTTTGGGATGGGCGTTGATTTAAGTGATTGTGTCAGTCAGTCAGTCAGTCAGGACTTTTGCGTTTATATAGGTAAATTGATAATATTTTTTCGTGTAAATATTATGTTAGATGATTCATGAGTCTTTTACCTTGGTTTAAAAACAACTCAGCCTTAAGATAGCATTCATATACACATTGTCATACTGGTCCTTGCCTAGGAATTCAACACCCACACTCGATACCAAACATTCGTTTGACGTAGGGGCATGTAATGTCTAACTTATGACACATACATTATCTGAGCTAATGCGACAGGCGGGCTTTACAGTAAATTGCTGAGGCCGGGATGTGAAATGTATTCGAATATGGAGTTTTAGATGTTCTAAATTCCATAGGACGGATATACAATACTTCTTCTGGACTCTTCGCCTGGGAACATGCGAGGTATTATCATGAAATTATTTATATTTTTATATTTAATTAAATGTTTTCATTGCTTTAGCGTATATATATGTACTTAATAAAAAAAAAATAACACATATCAGTGGATGATCCCTTTATTAGTTTCCTTTTTTTGTAATTAATTAATTAATTTAACAAACAATAATGTTTACATAAATAAAAGTATCCGCAACGCTGGCATCGTCAAGTGTTTACAAAAACACATGTCCCTAGGCATTGTTATGTATAAAACAATGATAGAATCTGCAACAGGCTTTAACTTTTTTTGGATAGGGAACAGAAAATTTTACAGAACTTATCAAAATGCGGGATTAAACTTACAACCACCCATGCAGTATTTTCTACTTTGGGTAAAAGGAGAATCATTTTTTGTTTTTAAATGTTTGTCTACTTTTACTGTTATGGATTGAAAAAGAGACTGACTGCATTGCAATTGGAGTTGAAAACAAAAACCAAGTAATTACACCGCTAACGACTACATGCTCATCGCTATACTGTAACATTTTCATCGTTTTACCTCATTATCTTCAAAAAGCAAGGGTGCCGCACACGGCGGTCGCACTAAAATAACAAGAGAAACAAAAATTTGGTTAAGCGGTACACAAACCGAACCGAAACGTTTGGATTGCCCTCCAGCTACGAGTTGGCTAATGGAGGCACGAAACCGGCGAGTTTAGGGTGAGTATCGGCAGAAATGTGCGAGGCAGTGGAACGGTGTGCGAGAAATAATCTTCTTCAGGAAGAAGAATATTACTAAGGAATACTCAATATTAAGGAATAGTCAATCCCTCGTAACTAAGGATCGTGATCGCATGCTATAGCCCTCCATGCAGTTCGGTTCCTCGTCAAGTGGACTGCCTGGAAAAGACTGCATTTTGCAGCCCTCTTGATTGCAACAGTCCAGCGCACTAGAATCCTTCCTTCAGCGCGTTTGCCTTCCACAGAACCAAGAATTATTTGTTTCTCTAGATCATGCGCGAAATAATGCCACCATGGAATTGATGCGTGAGCGATTAGGAATACAAATTGGTGTTTTTTTTTATCGCACACTGCTTCGTAATTTTCCACAGCTCTGCTGGATACTCAGGGTCATGTTATAAGCACTCAAGAGGTATTGAAGTCGGAAAACATTGTATACCGAATTAATACAGGTGTAACAAAACACTTTTCTCTTTTTAATGTCATAAAATTGTTTTCACTTCTCATGCTCTAAAAGTTCGTCTTTATGTCGTGCGTAGGCGACATAAAGTCGCTTTTTATGCTCTAGAGCATAAAGTAAAATCTTCGTCGAAGACCAAGGCAATCGCTGCAACAGCCACACGAACATCTTTAACTTCATACAACAACCTCTTTATTTTATTTCGTTTCGTTCGTATTCTAAGACCAAGGCAAAGATACCAACAGCCAAAGTACACAATAAAACTTCATGAAATAAACTTATAATTTGTATTTCGTCTCATTTATTATTTTACGTGTTGCTGTTTCATTTCCTCGCAATCGAAGTGAAAAGTAGAGTGTACAACTCGTCCATAAAACCCATTTTACACTCGACTTTATATCTATCCTCGCTCGCAAGCTCGCTCGGATGGATAAACGTCTCGAGTAAAATGGTGCGTTTTATGCACTTGTTGTACAATCTACTATTTGATCTACCTATATGTCACAATTTGATACTTTTTGTTGCATCTGTATAAATTGTTATTGATCCTAATTTACTTCGGCCTCTAGCTTCTAACAGACACTTGTTCGTAAAAAAATCTCTTAGTGACCTAAGTAATTGCACAATTTACTTATTGCAACTGGCACATTTGCGTTTTTATTAGTTAGTATTAAGTAGATATTACCAGCCAAAGTAGCCACATAGATCGCAAAACGTCTTTATTACTATAGGGAATTTGGGATAAGGATTGTGCTACGACATACTCGTATTGGACCACTTTCTTTGCTACAATCCACGAGTTTTTAATGCTTACTATACCTAATTACCATTACTTTAAAAAACATTTTTTAACTACGGTCGGCACAAACCACAAAACACGTGCGTTCTTTTGTACAAGCTGCCACTTTTTTTCATTTACCCGCAATTTTCGTGGCCTCACTCTAACAAGCGATACGACTGAAGCAATCCTTTTTTTCCCTCCTTTACTGGGAAATGACTTTCTGACTCTTAATCTCTCGCGATCTCATTAAAAATTCATAACTCAAAATTGCGAAAAAATGAAAAATTGCTATAGACTCCCCGCCTAATACGGACTCGAAATTTACCGAGATAGTTTAGCTTTCAATTAAAGGATTGAGTATAGGTTTAAAAGGTTGGAATTAAAATAAATTGTAGGTTTTTTGAGGCAAGTAAATAAGCCATTACCTTGACTTGGTTAAGTAGTGACGATTCAAGTTAATTAGCAAATGCAAAAATTAGGTAAGTAGAATGAAATAAAACACACGAGTCTAGCAAACGCAGTTGTAACCTACTATACTACACTACATATCTACGCATATAATTGCCGAAACTTGTACTATGAGTAGTTACGAGGTGTAGATCATGCAAGACACAGGAACAAATAAAATATTCAAGCTCATGACACATTTTTACACATACCTAATTTTAAAAGCGCACATTCACCTTATCAGCACTTAAAACATATAAACGAAGAAAATTTCAAAAGACACTACAAATCTTCGGAAGGAAGCCGACGGTCCGCAAAACAAAGCCTCGCCAGACATGAACTGCGGGTCTTGCATTATTTCTGTTTGAACTAACGATTTGAATTTTTACTCTCATCATAAGACGCGAATGGATCCATCATATCCTTGTTTAAAACCTTCGTCCGTGGTTTTAAGTTCGGTTTGGGATGAAATCGCGACTATGTAGATTGTAGAGCTATCGTTTTGTTGCGGTCCTGTCACTTGACTTATTAACTTTTGTCCTGACTTTTTACTAGACCTAATGCATATTTCTTCGAAATAGTGAACTTTTTAGGTTTTCTTTGAATATCATCAAATAGAAGTCATCAGGTGAGGTTTGTTTTGAAATAATCCTATAGTTAACTATTTAAGAAAAAATGCATTAGGTCTAATGAAACATTAGGTCAAATTAATCATTTAGGGCTAGAGTAGTTAGGTCTAACAAGGGAGAACCGCTTTGGTCCTTTCCTTACCGCGATATTTTAATATGTTGTAATTCCTGTCATTCGTAAACCTGTTCAATTCACCACTAAATAAAGGTAGCCACTAGCCAAATAAACACAAACTGGCAAACAAATTAAAGCTTCCACGACACATGGTGAGCCCTGATTTATACACGGCTTATCCTAATCTCCGCCGTCGCGCCGTATAGCACGCGCCTGCTTACCACGCATACGCGCAGGCTTGGACGGTATACGGAATTATGTTATGGGGTACAATTAGTTTAATTATCTAGGTATGTTAAGGATATTCTGATTGCTAGAAGTAATCATTTTCGTCGATACATGTTCACAAAGGCACTTAACTAAAACTAAGTATGTAGGCTTTTTATCAAACGTTGTCAATATCATTAAGTGTATCAATCAAAAGAAGCGTCGGCCGGCCGATGCTGCGGCATAAGGACTGTGCCAAGCGAGATATGCAAGCATTCAACATCCCGGTTCACAAGTGGGAGGACCTTGCCGTGGACAGAGACAAATGGCGCAAACTGGTGTTCGATGGCCGTAAAGTTCATGATGAAGCGTGGTTTAAAACACTCGCAGTAAAGCGAGCCAAGCGGCATCAACGTGGCACCTCTTCGCCGCGGGCAAATTACACCTGCCAAGCTTGCGGTCGTGTATGCCGCTCTCGCATTGGCTTACACAGCCATGGTAGACGTTGTCTCCTTTCTTGACACTGCTTGTATAGTCTGTAATAGACTTAAAGGTCATTGATGATGATTGATGATCAATCAGTATCGTTAAGTTTAAAAGAGCCGTCTGTCGGCTTGGTATAATATTTGGACAAACCAGCAGGCGTGATCGTCAACAGTTGCAACCTATTTAAGTAAACACTAAATAATTATCCATCTCATCTGCATTATGAGATTAACAACAAAGTGATCCTTTCATAGTATCCCATGAAAGGGATCATTAGATCCTACAAGTATACATATAGTTTTGTTTTTGGGGCACGAATATTTAAAACTGCTCGTTGGAAAGTTCCCTCTAGTAAACAATCGAAATTCATGAAACACCTCTTCCTACGAGTAGAAATGTCCCCTGTGTGTGTTTACAGGTTTAACAATAAAGTAAAACCCTTGAAGTTACCTCTCGTAAATTACAGTATGCCACAAGACCTAGTCCGATGCCTTGAACCGTCAAGCCTCTACGACGTTCTTTTGTTGAATGAAGGTTAAATAAATAAAGAGTATTCTAACAATAAAAGAGTACCTATCCGCTCCCGTGTGGAGCCCAAGTACTATAAGTGTCGTACAAGAGAAACGAATGACCGTCCCGGGTCATCCGTCATCCGACGAAAGAATATACAGGACCTTCTCCGTTTAATTAATGTGAAAACTGATATTCTATTGCCATTGATATAAAGACCAAGGATTTTCAAAAAACATGCACTCGTCTTAATTACATCTACATCGGATATCGTGTAAATTACATCTACAAATGCAAAATTGTAGAATGAACAAAAAACTCAAAAAAAAAACAAACATTATTACCTTTAGGGATATCATTATATGCTGGTTTTATTTCTAATATCGCTCTGGAAGCTGAAAATCGTGTCTATTGACCCCCGTTTACGGTACATAATAATATAAATTATGATCCCACTTCCCGTCAAAGGGATAAAAAAATAGTACATTGTTTAACAAGGGGCGTATGAGGAATATTGCAAACGAGAGTCTATCAGGAGCCCGACGCCGTAAGGCGGAGGGCTTTTGATGACTCGAGTTTGCAATATTCTTACGCCCGTGTTATACACAATGTTTTTCATCACATTTGCCAGGAAATAAATAACCACAAAAGACAGAAAAACCTATGTTTTATACAAGCGCATCAATCAAATGTTGACGAAATTGACAACATCACTTCTAGATCAGTGCGAGTGGAGGGCGGAGCTTCAATATTTCAACCAATCACAGAGCATGGAGCATGTGATTCTTGCAGGGCACGGCCTGCTCGATTTTTTTCCAACCAATCACAGAGCAGAATTCTTGCCGTCCAGATTTGCTTAACCAATCAGATCACACACAAGCTCATTACTTCCCTTGGGACCATTATTTCCCGCGGGAACAATTTAGGCCATTGTCCTTCTGTATACAGGCAAGGAATAACACCATTTATGAGCAAGTTTGATGAAAATAAACTTAACGCCACATCCACACTATACCATCGCAGCTCACACTCCTAGCACGCGAGCGTTTCATTATGTGCTGAAAGCGTGTGGAGACGCCCTAATGAATCATCCTGCATACAATTATAATGATACACTTGCCAACTTATCTAAGATATGAACTCAAGCGAAAGTCAACTGTATGACTGTTGAATAAGACGTTTGTTACGGCAAAATAAGTTGTAATAGTCTAACTCGCAGTCACGCTTGGTTTGCGATTTTTTTGCCGTTGATCGTCCAGGTTGAGACGCTTTTATTTTTTTTTAAGAATAGAAAATTGTGTAAGCCTGATTTATCATACAGGCGAGTATTTCAAATCAACTTTTTCTGTCGCTAGCTTCCACGGTTGCATCTACTGGATCGATTTATAAAACTGTATTTTAGGGCTTTGTTGGCGACGGTAGCTTAGTGGTTCAGGCATGCGGCTGTCAAGCGGCGGTCGTGGGTTCAAAATCCGGCTCGTACCAATGAGTTTTTCGGAACTTATGTACGAAATATTTACCGATAGCTTTTCGGTGAAGGAAAACATCGTGAGGAAACCGATCATATCAAAGCGGACCCCTGGCTCTTTTAGGGCACAACCGGGAATAACTAGGAGGATAATGTTGGCATTTAAAGCCGCTTTACCGTGGGCCATCTACCAAACATGTTAAAAGTCCACACTATGATATTTTTTCTAAGTAACTATGTCGTATTGTCTCCTGGCTAACGGGACAGAATAACAACAAACATTAAAATACCGGCCAAGTGCGAGTCGGACTCGCGCACGACAACGCACGCAAGGGTTCCGTACCATGATCAATAAAAATATTTATTTTATTCTGTTTTTAGTATTTGTTGTTATAGCGGCAACAAAAATACATCATCTGTGAAAATTTCAACTGGAACTATCACGATATCAGTAAGTTACAGCCTGGTGACAGACGGACGGACGGACGGACGGACGGACGGACGGACGGACAGCGGAGTCTTAGTAATAGGGTCCCGTTTTACTCTTTGAGTACGGAACCCTAAAAAGATGATTGACCCCAATAACCAAATAATAAATAAGTTCGCCTTTGTACTGATTTTACCTATTTTTGTCTGTGTTTTTTACCTGTGTCTTGTATTCAATAAAGTATTTACATACAAACATACATACATAAACTGCAGTCTCTAGCCCCAGTTGTAGAAGTAGACCAATCAAATTAGGTAAACCCGGACATAATTCGATAACTGTAATTTTCTTTTTCTATGATGTAAAGTATTGTTAGTTATCGTTAAAATAAAAAGAATTAAACATTTTAGGGTTCCGCGTCATTGAAAAAAAACCAAAAATCTAAATTTTTAACAAATTTTGAATTCATAAGTGCAGCATAATATGTAACTTTGTAAAAGTGCCTCTATTATGATATGACGCTTGCATTCCAGTTAAAGAAATCAAAATTAAACTAATTAATCAACCGGGACTATCATTAATAAAGAAATTTCAGTAAGTTACACATTTTCTGGCTTATCTTACCAGAAATTATAGATAACTGCAATTTATTAATGTATTCTGCATAGTATATTATGTGTGTTGATAAATTATTAAAAATTAAACAGATTCTCATTGCGGATTTGTAAAATCACAAATATTGGTAGTTTTTGGAAAACCAAAATACATAACTACTTGTAAAGTGTTTGATTTATGCTGTCAACACATTATTAGTACTATAAGAAACAAATCAAACAAAAAATATCAACGATTATTAATTAATTCATATTTTTTCTTACTTAATTTTTAATATGAACGTTAACTCTTGCAGAATAAGGCCGTCATTGCTTTGTGCCTCAACTACTGACCGTGCTGTAGCGAGTCGCAGGCATTCAAGGCCGAAACGCACTGACAGCGGTGGCGAAGCAGCGCGGGTCGGCACGGAGGCGGTACTTGTAATGTTCAAGCTAATATGAAAGGATCCGAACGCTTTTTTCCCGGCCGGTATTCTGTGCGGACCCTTTCATATTAGATCGAACATTACAACCGGTACTACCTCCACGCTGCGCCGCGCGGCTTTGCTACCGCTGTCAATGTGTTTCGGCATTCATCTATTATGGGTAGGTCAATTATTGTCAAACATTTATAAACACGAACGTGGCGTGCACCACGGTTCGGCTAGGATGGAGATTTATTGAAATATTGTGTTCATTAGATCGATAATAACTAAATTGTTGCATGCATGAGACATAATTGTCGTGGAATCTCGATTACCTATTTATAAGCGCTCAGTCTTCTGTACAGAATTATTTAAATAAAATATGTTACTTATGTGGGTGCAGAAAGGGGCATTATTCGAATGATTCTTCATTCGAATAAACATTTATTCGTCACTAATTTATTCGCGAATAATTTATTTGTCTACACTTTCGAATGACGAATGATTGATTCTCATTTCATTCGAATAAATCCTCGAACAATCCACGAATAATATTTAAGGATGCGGTTGTTCGTTACAACTCGTACACGAATTTAACACGATCACTACAATTGTACCTTTTTTCAAGTATTATTACCCTTTTCTACTAATTAACAATATTTTCGTGAGTTAAATGAGTCGCTTCACGGGGCATTTAACAGGTTTGTTTCATTATGTCATGTGTGTGGGCTTGTCCATATATAACGTCATCGTTTTTAGGGTTCCGTACTCAAAGAGTAAAACGGGGCCCTATTACTAAGATTCCGCTGTCCGTCTGTTTGTCTGTCTGTCTGTCACCAGGCTGTATCTCACGAACCGTGATAGTTAGACGGTTGAAATGTTCACAGGTGATGTATTTCTGTTGCCGCTATAACAACAAATACTAAAAAACAGATATTTTTTCTTTTTTTTTCTTTTACAATCTTACACAAATCGATCTAGTCCCAAACTAAGCAAAGCTTGTACTATGGGTACAAGACAACGATAAACATACTTATATAGATAATAAATAAATACATAGAAAACATCCATGACTCAGGAACAAATATTTGTGCTCATCACACAAATAAATGCCCTTAAGGGGATTTGAGTTTGAACCTACGTAAGGCAGGGTACTACTAGGGTCAAACTGAAAGTTTCGGGAATAAATAAAATATGCAGTATATATTTTATGCACTTTTCCATGCGTTCAAACCAGTCGTTGAAACACTTATTGAACGCTGAAAAAGGGTCGACAAAATGGCCATTTTAAAAGCCTCCACTGCTTCTGCCGGTGTCTGAAACCACTGACCACGCAACTTATCCTCGATGTTAGGGAATGTGAAAAAGTTGTTGGGGCTGTATGGAGGATGGTCCAGTAGTTCGACTTTTTCACCTTCCAGGTACTCATTTGTTTTACGAGCGGTGTGAGGGCTGGCATTGTCGTGATGAAGGATGATGCGGCGACTAGGGCTTTTTTTCCTTAGTTCAGCAAATACACTCGGCAAACAAATACTTGTATACCAATCGGCTTTGACGTTTTCTTGCTTAACTACCGATTTTGGTCGACCTTCACGCGCGTCGTCCGTGAGGGATACTCGGCCACGTTGAAATTCTGAATACCATCTGTATATTGTCGTCTTTAAAGGCTTCATTACTAAAAGCAGCAACCATCCGGTCTTCACATTGTTTTTGTGTTAATCCACTTTTAAAGTCGTAATAAATCATAGCTCTTAAATTTTCAAGGGACAATTCCATCTTCAGCGGCGACTCAACAACTCGAAAAAAGAATTGAACCCAACCATTGTTCTTTTTTTCTATGTGGCCAGTGTGTTATTATAATGAAACTTCAGAGATTATAAAAAGGTATAATATGTGTCAAAATAAGTTCGTAAGTATTAGATTTCCGATACTTTCAGTGCAGCCTGCAGCCCTCGAACCAACTAGGCTACAGGGGGGCTCCCATACAACAAACCGCACTTGGCCGGTTGTTTTTTGTCAATTCTGTCAATACCCTTTTTCTCAGGAACGCGTGGAGGTATCAAGCTGGATTTGCTGTCCGTCCGTCCGTCTGTCAAAACCCTTTTTCTCAGGAACGCGTGGAGGTATCAATCATTTAAAGTTTGCATAAATATTTTAAAATATTTTAAATATTTGCGGACAATCTTACACAAAATCAACCTAGTCCCATACTAAGCAAAGCTTGTACTATAGGTATTAGACGACGATATAGATACTTATATAGAGAAATAAATACTTGAATACATAGAAAACATCCATGACTCAGGAACAAATATTCGTGCTCATCACACAAATTAATGCCCTTACCGGGATTCGAACCCATGACCTCTTGCTTCGTACCAACTAGGCTAATAAAGCGGTCGTCATCATAGTGCGTTGCATGCATTATTTTAGAATTAATTTGTTTTATATTAATGTTGCTGTGCACTAACAGGGTTATGCTGGAACTGTATTTATATGTATCATCTTGTAAGACCCATACTGCAACAAATAAGTGAATTAAGCTGAAATTTATATCAAATACTCAAATTGACTGTCTCTTGGTGCTGTGAAAAAATCAAATTTTTAAGACAACGCAATCAAAAGATACAGCAGTTTATGTCGCAAATTTCCGCAAGTTTTCGAAACCCGCTAGGGAATCAAAACCTACAGGGTACTTCCCGTGAACTCAGAAACTTGAAATTTGGTGCGAAGTAACGCCTTATACCAGATAGAATCTACCCCATTCTACTACAGGAGGGCGCTACTGTACTAATCCCGCACCTTAGCAGATTGTACAGGGCGTGCTTAGCCTTCGCACACGTACCGCGTGTGTGGAGGATGGTAAAAGTAACCTACCTACCCAAACCGGGTAAGGCGGATTACAGTGAGGCCAAATCGTATAGGCCGATAAGTCTATCGTCATTTTTCCTCAAAACATTGGAGAAGTTGGTAGATAAACACATAAGGGATGGCCCACTAAGGAGACATCCGCTGCACGAACTACAATGTGCATATCAGCCAGGGAAGTCAACGGAAACGGCACTTCATCTGGTAACAACCAAGGCTGAACAGGCTATAGAGAATAAAGAACTATGTCTGGCGGCTTTCTTAGACGTGGAGGGAGCGTTTGATCGTACCACGTATAATGCTATTAGCGAAGCAGCTGCAAAACATGGTATAGAGCCGACCATATGTAAATGGATAGGCAACATGCTAAATGGCAGACTGATAAAGTCATCTCTTTTAGGGGATGAGATAATGGCCACGGCCACAAAGGGATGTCCACAAGGTGGGGTACTTTCACCAACTCTATGGAGTTTGGTGGTGAACTCACTCTTGATAGAACTCAATAAAGGTCCCATCCACACGGTAGGATATGCTGATGATTTAGTGATACTGGTTAATGGGAAATTCCCAAGTACGGTATCAGAAATCATGAACAAGGCACTGAGGGAAGTGAAGAGATGGTGCGACTGTCACCAATTATCCATTAATCCAGGCAAAACTGTAGTAATACCCTTTACTAGGAAAAGGACCCTTCGCGGAATACAGCAGTTAAAGCTGTACGGAAGGGTACTAGAAATGTCCAATGACGTGAAATATCTAGGTGTCACACTGGATAAGGAACTGAACTGGAAGAAGCATACAGATCTCACCATTACAAAGGCCCTGAGGGTATTTGGAATGTGTAGATCAGCGTATGGCAAAACATGGGGACTGAACCCCAAGGTACTGAAGTGGATCTACACCATGATGGTGAGACCCATAATACTGTACGGTAGCCTGGTATGGTGGCCAAGGACTTTAATGAGCACATGCAGAGAGGCCCTGAGAAAGGTGCAGAGAACGGCATGCATGGCTATAACAGGGGCTTTTCGTACCACGCCTACAGCGGCGCTAGAAGTCCTACTGGACCTACCGCCACTTCACATGGTGATTAAGTCAGAGGCGCGCAAATCGCTCTACAGATTAAGAACTCTTGGACTGTGGAGCGATATCAAGCCGAAAACTAAGCACACAAACATGGAGACTGATGGTTTCTTAGACAGAATAACAAACATGGGAAGCGACAAAATGCTACCCAAGTATGTATTCCACAGGAACTACACAACAAAAGTTCCAACCAGGGCTGAGTGGGCCGAAGGTCTAGAACCACCAAAGTCTGGTATCGAAGACAGTATATGGTACACGGACGGATCAAAAATGGGATCCGGTACGGAGCAGGCATTTATGCAAATGACTATAGTAGTAGTGTAAGCATGGGTAGTTTGGCAACTGTCTTCCAAGCGGAGACATACGCCATAATTGCTTGTGTACAGGAGAATATAGACAGGCGAACCAAAGGGCGGACTATCTATATACTCAGTGACAGTCAAGCGGCCCTTAAAGCGCTTACGGCGCCGAAAGTGGACTCTAGACTAATTTATAATGGCGTCTAAGCACTAAACAGACTTGGAAGGCACAATAAGGTGCAACTAGTTTGGATACCAGGGCACAAGGGCTTCATCGGCAACGAAAGAACAGATGAGCTTGCAAGAGGGGGCTCTACAAATCACTTTGTAGGTCCAGAACCATTTGTGGACTCTCGCTGGGGACCATAATATCGGCCTTTAAAGCCTACGCCAAAACCAAACACCAACACGAGTGGAGGAATGAGGCTGGCTTAAGGCACTCTAAGCTCTTCATAGAAGGAGTGGACTCGGGCTGGACCAGAAAACTCTGGAAATCCAGTAGGAAGCAACTCAGAATTATATCTGGGGTGTTCACTGGTCACTTCGGGGTCAAGGATGTCTTGGCCAAGATGGGACTATCTGATAGTTTAGACTGTAGAATGTGTGGCGAGGAGGATGAGACTATGGAACACTTATTGTGTGAATGTCATGCCCTTGCCAGACAAAGAATGAACTACTTTGGTAACGGTTACCCGCAACCAAAGGAATTCAAGGTGCTCCCGGCGAACTGCATCATCCGCTTTGTGGAAATGATGGAGCAGCCTGGGAGCAGGTATAAAGGAGAGAGCAAATGCACAAAAGATCCCACTGGGTCGAAGTGCATCCGAAAGGGCCCTCACCTAGATAAGATAAGATAAGATAACGCCTTATAGCACAGATAAAGAAAAATTTGCGAAAACCGTAAATTTTTAGTCACATCACTGAAAATTATTGTCCAGTATAAACTGACACGCACTAAGTATGTGAATACATACTAAGTGAGTGTCAGTTTATAGTGGACTGTTTTTATTACAATAGAAACAGTCCACTATAAACTGTACACGAGGTGGTCCGGAAACCTCGGTGCGCGAGTCTGACTCGCACTGGACCCGTTTTTTTTTGTCACCCGTGGTAAAGCCGAATTAGAAAAAAATAAAACAGGTGAAATAAATACAATTAATATCCGTTTCACCTTGCACGGCGATATGTATTGGTACCCTTGATGAAGCGGTCACCTCTTTCTAACAATTTTCACTGTTCTGTCTGTAGAAAAATATTACGTTTTTGAGATATATTCCATTAAAAAGCATTCCTACAATATTCGTTCAAGATATTATTTCCGAAAAGCATTACGAATAATTATGCGAATGAAGAAGTTATTCGCGAATAAATATTAGCGAATAATTATTCGAAATATTTATTCGTCATTCGCGAATAATCCTATTTATTCTTAAACGTTATTCGTATTCGAATAAATTTTGCCCATCTCTGGGTGTGTGACAATAAACATATCGACTACCGTAGGCTCAAAGGGCGTAAGGGAAAAATACTCAGTTTTTCTCTCTATCGGTTGGTAAAGATAACGTCGCGATAGCTTTAAAAAAATGTCCGTTACAACCATGAAAAATATTGAAAGAAAGAAAGAAAACATTTATTCGTGGACAAAACAATGGGTGTAAAAAACAAAACACAGAACGTAAAAATAGCAGGGTCCACGAAAAGGCCCCGACTCAGCATGGTGCTAACCTAGAAGGCCAGCGCTGGTCTTCCGTCGGAACCTTGACCGATACGATTGCGTTGATACTCAATTTTACTGAGCATTTTTGTCGTATCCAATCAAATAAGAAACGTCTCTGATACATTCCGTCGTAACTCTCAGTTCATTGTACGATACGCCATTTTGCACTGTGAACTTTTACACAAATGTGTCTGTTACGCCAAAATACTCTTGTTTTAAATATTAAATAAGTCTGATACGCTAATTTTTAAATTTCATAAATCGAATAATTCTTAGCTTTTACTTATTAGGGTTCCGTACCTCGAAAGGAAAAAACGGAACCCTTATAGGATCACTTTGTTGTCCGTCCGTCCGTTTATAGTGGACTTGTTTCTATTGTATGGGGTGGTCCGGAACCCTCGGTGCGCGAGTCTGACTCGCACTTGACCGGTTTTTTTAAGCTTACTACGATCATGGCATCATCTGTTACATTTACTTAACAGTTTGGACCAGAGTTTTCAAAGGGCGTAAGGGACTAACTGTAAATTTTTCATTAGAGCTATAAATCCTACAATTAGGATATTCAATTATATTCGTTTTATTTGTACACGACGCGGTCGGTGCAAAACACGTAATTGAAATAAACTCGTTGTGACGTGTTCGCCGTGCGCTCGCCCGCTGGCGCCCCACTCTCTCCCCGCCTCGCACCCACCGCATGGCTCCACGACAAGGTCGCAAGTATTTTCAATTAAATTTTCAATTACTTAAGCGTGAAATTAATTTGCTTAATTTTGATGAAAACATGATTATCGTACACAAAAAGCTATTAGTAAACAAAAAATTCATAGTTACTATTTATAACTACTGAGAAATACATTATTATTAAAACGTTAAAAATAAATGTTTAATTTTTGTCTTAAATGTCTAAAAAGACGCAAGATAGCTTAATCAGACAAAAACATCATAGTTACCATTTTGGCTTGTCTAGATAATGAGATTAGAGGAAAACTGTGAAAAAAAACGTATATGCGAATTTGATTTCAGTTTAATTTTGCTATTAAGTGATCGCATTTGAATGCACCTCAAAGTTATACTAACAAGGTATTTGGTTACCTATTTTACTTTTAGAAAAAAGTTAGGTAGTGTACGTTAACTCGTGTTTTTTTTAAATACGGTTACGATCGCGGATTTTTTACTTAATATATTTCATTAATATTTGATACTGAATAGTAAAATCCGATAAAACCATAAAAACAACGAGTTTACGAATTATGTCCAGGGTAAGCTAATTTGATTGGTCTAAAGTAGTGGAAATACCAACTACACACAAACACTATCAGCCAAATCAACGTCATGGTACTTTTGGAGCTTTAGACTGCTATCTATATATAATTAAGTAATCTGTGCCAATAGAAAACCTAATTCCTTGTCATCATCAATTTACGATCCAACTTAGAATGCAAATTGAAGCTCCTAGAATACGACTTGAAATCTAACACATGCTTAACAATACATTATTAACGCTCAAATGAGCATGCAGACATGCACTTCAAAACCTGTCATCAGCTTAAAGACTACCTACTCAACCAATTTAAATATACCCTGCATATTACACATGCAATAAGACAACCCGTTCTGTAATGACGTATCGTACCTTGTTAAATTTGCTGTATTGTATTCTACGCGGTCACACCCTTGCATTTCAAATTAACATGAAATTTCGAATTTCGAATGTCTGCGGCAACGACCCCTGTCTAGTCGGGTCACGTGACGTTTCAAATTCGAAAATGGAACGTCTATGCTGCCGGTTTTACGGATTGCTTGTTTAGGCAAAAATATAAATGTATCAATTTTATAAATTTTAACGGCCAGTATCTAAAGCTCACTCTGGTGATAGTACAGATCGATTCACAAAAGCTGGCACGAATGAATTGAACTAGTGAATGATAATGTCTATGTGTGCATCACATAATTATTAAATACAGGTTGATGCAAAAAGTGATTAAGATAATTGTGTTTCAGAGATTTTGCATTTTATAAATACCTAAATAAATATATAATTATAACCATGTTTCATGCACAATGACGATGCCGTGAAACGCGAAAATAACAGTTAAATTTCGTAAGAATTTCGAATCTTTTCGCCGTCATTTTATAACTTGCGGCGTCAGTGTGAAAACTGGATATAAATAAATTAAAAACTCTGTTGACGACGGACTCCTTGGTCTGCTCTTTTTTTAGATTTTTTACAATTCGAACAAGCCATCAGCTTTCTATTCTTGACATTAAGGTAATATGTAATTTCCTGTATGAGTCTGTATGATTTACAAAGGACTTTAATAATAATTACTAAAAGGATTAACATGATACTTGGTGCAGATTATAATAATATAATTATTTTTTTCTTGAGTAACGAAAACGTATTAGATACATGTTTACAAAATATAAGGAGGCGCCTGTATAAGAACGGCACTGACACTGCCACTCACAGTGACGAGTGACATTACTTTCGTTAAATCCATTCATGCCAGCTTTCGTGAATCGACCTGTAGGTACTTTCGATTGAAAACTTCAAAACAACAAAATGTTCCATTTACGAAACTGTTGCTTCGAAATGTAGGTAATGAATATTTAATTGTAATGAAACTTATTTATTATTTGATAATATTTGTAACGATAGGGATCCCAACTAAAGAATTGTGATCTCCCATAATTTGTCAGACGTAAGCTATTAACATATTTATGCCTAAAATATGTAAAATAAACGTTGGTAAAATATTGATTGTTGTAGTTATTGTTTATTCTAGTAGTGCACATTTACTGTTGATGGACTGAACGGAAACTTACGCAACAAATATAGATTGAATTTAGAATGTAGGACAAATAGAGATGGCCTTATAGATGTCTTCGGGTAGCGACGACCTGCTGTTTCAATTTTGAAACACGTTCAAAATTCAAATGAATACTATCGTAATCAATCGTACCACGCCCGTGACATTTACCGGCCACTTACATTGGAGGTTGCCATAAATGTGGGAAAAAATATGAGAAAAAACACGTATGATGAACATTTTACAAGGATTATTAAACCTTGATTTATTGATCAGGCCTCGGAAGGCTGCTATTTTAAATACAGCTCTTGCTATAACCCGTTCAAATCACTGGTTTTGATGCCAAATTCCCTATTCATAACAAGTGCATTACGACAAAAATACCGAATCACGATTAAGTAATTAGTCGTCGATTTTGTGTAATCGAATTACAGAATCCGCGAGTTCCCTTCGTGCGATCGATTCAGATCGTTTAGACTCGATTGTAATTTGTTTTCGATAATTGAATCTGTGCAACAGACGCTGGCTGGTTACGGCCTTTATCTGGATGCCATATACCTAGTTGAGAAAGATATTAGAGAACATTATTGTCGAGACATGTAAATAGGAAAATGAGTATTAGTTTAAACGGACGAACATGCGGGTTCGTTTAATTAAATAAATAAATAAATATTACGGGACAATCTTACACAAATCAACCTAGGCCCACAATAAGCTCAGTAAAGGCTTGTGGTGTGGGTACTAGGCGATGATATATATAATAGATACATACATATAGATACCTATATACATATATAACATACATAACTCAGGAACAAATATTCGTGATAAATACACAAATAAATGCCCTGACCGGGATTCGAACCCGGGACCTCCAGCTTCGTAGGCAGAGTCACTACCCACTGGGCTACGGAGGCCGTTAATGCGAAGCCGACGATTGTCAACCCAGCTGATGCTAATATGGTGCTTTTATGAAAGATGGGCGAATAAAAAATACTTAACCCATTCACCGCTACTGACTTGAACTCAAGTTTGTTACCGTTGCTATCCATCTGCCACCGACTTCATACGGAGTCCAAAAACAATACACCTTCGCTTTTTTTTCTGTGTCGGCTAATGGGTTAAATCAGTTGCTGAACGTGAAAACGGACCAAGAAGGCTAACCAATCTTGTATTTATGATTAATTCTAGGTAAGTCACTAATCAGATTGCAAACCGTACTTTTTTTAAACAAAAATTGAATTATTATTTGAACACTTCTCTACTACATATGCTACAATACAACGATAATACAATATAATGTAATGTAATATGATGTAATCTCCACTTATAATAAATCTCTAAATTAAAAATAGAATCAGCCAGTTTGAAACTAAGCTTTCTGTGGTACGAATGTTCTCAGCATCCCATGGACGGAAAAATATGAAACATTTTATATAGGTACATTATTATTCCAGCTGCAACTTAGGATAGTTTTTATCCGACTGCGACGATTAATTTATTTTCCGTAATATACGACTTCATTTAATTTTTCATTTATTATTCTTAAAGTATATCGCCGCCACATCTGTCAGCTAAAACAAACGTCAAAATCACAGACTAATAAGAAATACTACGGACAAAATGGCGGAATTTCTTTGCCTTTCTTTCGCCTATTAATAATTTTAATCCCGTCTACGATATACATTGACGAGACACATAGGTACCAAAAGCAAATATAAAATTAATCGATTTTGATATGCGAACTTATATGCGCAAATGTCGAACTAAGGCGTAATTTGTACAAATGTTACAACAAATTCGAACAATATAAACTTGGTTTTTTTGAATGGCACGCGCGCGCGCTCTTTGCGTATTCAGCCAAACCACGAAAAACCGAAACTCGAAGTTCGTATATCTGCATTCCTGTCATTTGTTAGTGCGATAGAGATAGAGATACCCGAATATTTTCGAATTCCGAAGTTCGTGATTTAAAAGAAAATACGGATGTCGGATAGATCTAAATTAATATTTTATGTGTGAATATGGTTAAAATTATTTGGAAATACTATTGTTGTTATTGTTTTAGTATATTTGACTAGCTTTAAGTTTAATATTGTACGTCCGAAATGGGCAAGCTGTTGGACTTTATTTTACCCAAAACAACTAAATGTACACAGTTCTGACAATAAAGAAATCTTATTTTATCTTATCTTATCGAAAATAGGGATGTAGACACTAAACAAAATAATCATAATGTTGTATTATCTCGAAAAAAAACAACGCAAGAGGCTATACTCGTATAGGTAATCACTAAGTTATAAGTGTACAAAGTTTTAAGAGGGGGTTTGTTGCGTCTCTTTTCCGCAAAACGCACCTTTATAATGAAACGATTGTTTTTTACTATGACGCTCGAGGATCGTGACGTCACGGTCCCTGATCGTTTTCTCACTCTAACAAGCGACATTAAAACGGTTGTAGCTTAGTAATTTTTTGAGATATTTGAATGAGTTTTTCGTTTCTTCTTTCTTTTGAAGTAAGTCTACAGCTACACCTCTATTTGGAAGACAAGCGGAAAGAACCCATACTATCCATACTAATAATCCATACTTCCATATTAATATTATAAATGCGAAAGTGTGTCTGTCTGTATGTTACCTCTTCACGCCTAAACCGCTGAACCGATTTAGATGAAATTTGGTATACAGATAGTTTGAGCCCCGGGGAAGGATAAAGGGTAGTTTTTATACCTGAGGGGCTGAAATTGGGGGTGGAAATTTGTATGGAGCTACTTAAAACGCTGCACCGATTTAGATGAAATTTGGTATATAAATAGTTTGAGTCCCGGGGAAGGACATATAATAGGTTTTATCCCGGAAATCATCCCCTAAGGGGGTGAAAAGGGGGGGGGGATTTGGATGTAATCTATTTTGATGAAATTTGTTGTAGATATAGGTTAAGTCCTGGGAAAGGACATGGGATAGTTTTTACCCCAGAAATCATCCCCTAAGGGGGTGAAATTAGGGGTAAAAACTCGGATGGAACCCATTTTAATACAATTTGGTAAAGAGATAGCTTGAGTCCTGGGAAAGGACATAGGATAGTTTTAATTCCGGAAATCACTCCCTAAGGGGGTGAAATGGGGTTGAAAATTTGGATGAATCCCGTTTAGATGAAATTTGGTATAAAGGTCGTTTGAGTCCCGAAGAATGACATTAGATAGTTTTTATCCCGAAAATCATTCCCTAAGGGTATGAAATAGAGGGTGAAAGTTTGGATAAAATCCATGTACATAGATGAAATTTGGTATAGAGATAATTTGAGACCCTTCGAAGGATATAGAATAGTTTTTGCCTCGGAAATCATCCCTTAAGATGTAAGTAGAAGTTTGTTTGCATTATATTTTCTAAGTATAAGTTCTACGCGGACGAAGTCGCGGGCAACAGCTAGTAGTTAATATTAATGGTTCGCTCGTCTGTTAATCAATACAGTGGAATGGGGTTTGGTACTTTGATTGAATGGACGCCTTTGATCAAATCGGTTTTTCTCCGATTTTTTTAAATCGTGGGTGACCTGTGGCAGTTAATATAAGGTACCGTCACGTAATAAGGCCCCCACCTTAATCTGAAAGCCTTGTAAAACAATTGCAGTATGATTAATAAAGAAAAGCCATTCATAGGACTTCTAATGATTTATTTATTTATTTATATTTTATATTTAACAAAAAATGTTTTTACAAAAACTTCATTCTTCTTTACATTAAATACAGTCACCGGCATATAGTAGATTGTTAACCAAGGGCTCAACGGGACCCATTGCTGACGAGATATTCTCACTTTGTTCGAGCGCCAATAGTTCGAGTCAGAAATGGGTGACTTTCACCCGAGTTAAACACTCTACTTTTCATATCGAATACGAGGAAAGTAAAAAAAAAACCACAGAAGGAAAATTTTACTAGTACATTGTTGTAGAGGCTAGAAAGTAAGCAACAGATGGACGAGTTAGTTCGAGGGCCGACGCGTAGCGGAGGCCCTCGAAAGTACGAGTCCAGCTATTGCACTTTCGGCCGAGGCCTAACATAGTGCTTTTCACGTCTACTGCGAGGAAATTGTAAATAATCATAATTTTAAATCAAAATTAAGTTCCTAATTGAAGATCATAATACTAATCAAAAAACAAAAGAAGCGCGGCACCGCCCGCCGGCGCGGCGGCGCCGCTCCTCCCGCTCGACGCCCTGTGATTGGTCGAAGAGCTGTTCAAACTGAACAACCACTATTACAATGACCAACCACTCAAAAATAATCGATCAATAGCAGAGTAGAAAGTAAAAAAGGCCGCTAAACACTACATTTTACTTTGCAAATCTACATTGTTTGACTGTTTTTGAATTGTACTACTAAGAACTACTTTCTACTCTCATTTCAATCCATCTTTGGCCATATTTCCGAGCAGTGGCGTGAAAAATATGTTTGCTGTGAAAGATCTAACATATACGAAATCTACATATTTGGGTTCGTCTCTGATGTCTCTATAAACGTGTGCAGGGTTTTGATTTTAAACGAATTAACACTAAAGCCAGAAAACCTGTTTTTTGGTCTAAAATTGTTCAACTTTAATGCCAAATATCTCGAAGACAGTGATGTTTGAAGTAAATATGGGATACTACTTATATTGCTTAAACCTGTTGTTGTTAAGGTGGTTCGATTGCCATACAAAGCGTTATTTGACATTCGCAGGCTAACTGCGTGATATTTTGAGAAACTTATGTAACAAACTTTCTTCAAATGGCTTCCCATTTGCGCCAAATTCCCCCTTATCTCCACTTATAATAAATCTCTAAATTAAAAAAAGAATCAGCCAGTTTGAAACTAAGCTTTGTGTGGTACGAATGTTCTCAGCATCCCATGAACGGAAAAATATGAAACATTTTATATAGATACATTATTATTCTAGCTGCAACTTAGGATAGTTTTTATCCGACTGCGACAATTAATTAATTTTCTGAAATATACGACTTCATTTAATTTTTCATTTATTTTTATTGAAATCAAACGTTGCTCCAACTGTCAGTTATAAGAAACGTCAAATTTTCGTCAAAATGGCGGAATTGCTTTGCCTTTCACTTATTAATAATTTAAATCCAGTCTACGATAGACCTTTACGATACACATGCCAAAAGTTAAACCATAAAAAAATATTCGATTGTGATATGAGAACTTATATGCGCAAATGTCGCATTATGGCGTAATTTCAAAAAATGTATTTACAAATTTGAACAATATAATTAACACGAATTTGTTTTTTTTGAATGGTAATGGCACGCGTTCTTTGCGCATTCTGCCAAAGTGCCTACGGCGCTACCACGAAAACCGAAACTCGAAGTTCGTATAACTGCATCCCTGTCAGTCGAGTATTGTTAGTGCGATAGAGATAGAGATACCCGAATATTTTCGAATTCCGAAGTTCGTGGTTATAGCTCAGGAATCGAAACTACACCCCGTAAGCCGCGTCCGCTGCGCCATGTTTTCGTGGTTTTTAAACGTCAAACATGTTTTGCCAATCAAAACAAAACCCTATTTGTTTGCCGAACCTGACTGAAAACATGTTAGATGTTTAAAAACATGGAAAACATTGGTGCAGCGGGCCCGGCTGTAGGTAGACACTAAATAAAATAATCATAATGTATTTTCTCGAAAAAAGGATAATAGAGAAAAAATCAATGCAAGAGGTTAGGTATATGTATAGGTAATCACTAAGTTCCAAAGTTTTATGTTCTGTCCCTTTTTCACAAAACGCACCTTCAAATGAAACGATTGTTTTTTACTATGACGCTCGAGGATCTTGACGTTACAGTCCCCGATCGTTTTCTCACTCTAACAAGCGACATTAAAACGGTTTTGAGATATTTGAATGGGATTTTCGTCATCTTCTATCTATCTATACCTACATATAAATGCCCTGACTGACTCACCCACTCACTCATCAACGCACAGCCGAAACTACTGGGGCTAGAGAGTTGAAATTTACACCAGAACTACCTTTTACAACGTAGGCAACGGATAAGAAGAGATTTTTGGAAATTCTACCCCTAAAGGGGTCAAATAGGGGTGCAAAGTTTGTATGGGGGAAACTTTATTTTTTATAGCTAGAGACTTAAAATTTTGTACAAATATTACTTATTAGAATTCGAATAAAATACTTTCAACGTTTAGGAAAATTCTGCCCCTAAGGGGGTAAACAAGGGGTGCAAATTTTGTATGGGGGAAACTTTATTATTTTAGCAAGAGACTCAATACGTTGTAGAAAGCTTACTTATTAGAATACAAATAAAGTACTGCCAGCGTTTTGGAAAATTCAGCCTCTTAGGGGGTTAAAAAGGGTTGCAAAGTTTGTATGAGCGAAACTTCTTTTTGAGATAGAAGCTTAAAAGTTTGTAGAAAGATTACTTATTACAATACAAATAAAAAAAAACAGCGTTTTGGAAAATTCCACCCCTAAGGGTATGAAAAAGGGGTACAATGTTGGTAAAGGGGATTTTTTTGAGCTAGAATCTCAAACCTTTTTAAAAAGATCGCAAGCTACAAACCTTTGCTGAAAGATTACTTATTACAATACAAATAAAGAACTTTCAGCGTTTTGGAAAATTTCACCCCTAAGGGTGATTAAAACAGGTGAAAATTTGTATGGAAGAAACTTTTTTTTGAGCTAGAGACTTGAAATTGTGTAGAAAGATTATTTATTAGAATACAAATATATAGGTAAATTACTTTCAGTGGTTTGAAAATTTCCACCCGCTAAGAGGGGGATAAAGAGGTGCAATGTTTGTGTCGGAAATTTTTTTTTTTAGGTAGAAACTTAAAACTCTGTAGAAAGATTAAGTACCTACTTATTAAAATACAAAAAAATACCTACTGCCAGCGTTTTGGAAAATTTCACCCCTTAAGGGGTTAAAAAGAGGTGCAAGGTTCGTATGGGAAATACTTTTTTTTAGCTAGAGACTATATAAATAGTTTGTAGAAAAATACTTACCTATTACAATAAAAAAAACCGAGTGTTTTACTTTTAATTTTTCCCTGAAAAGCGTTCAAAGTTTGTATGGAGAGCAAGAAATTTTTAAAGTATGATATTTTTAACTGCGATCTTAGCCTGTTTAGAATACAAAACTTATTTCAGCGTTTTGTTAATTCATCGCGTAAGAAGGTTAAAAGGGGGTTCGAACTTTGTATAGAGAGCAAGACATTTTTAAAGTAAGAAATTTGTAACTACGGTTTCAGACTGTTTACTATGAGGGTTCAGAGAGGGTTCTTAGTTTGTATAGAGAGCAAGAGATTTTGAAAGTAAGAGATTTGTAACTTCGATTTTAGATTGTTTTCTAAAAGTCTAGGTAGAAAATTAATTTAAATGTTTTTTTTATAATTCATTTCTTCAACAAACATTTAGACGATAACATGTTATACGCGGACGAAGTCGCGGGCAACAGCTAGTGTAATATAATTGTGACCAATACCTATCGTGTATCATACGAGTATGAACTACCTAACGAGTGTATCTTCGATGACACACTCGACTCACACGTTCATTAAGGATGTAGGTTTCAACAAGACACATGATTGCGGCCTCAACTATCCTCATTAAATCAGACTGATTGCAATCACACCTCATTGCAATCACGGCTTAATGAGTAATTTTAACCGCATGTAACGATGCCCTTAGTCTTTGTGAAAGGTAATGAGTTTATTTCATTAATTAATACATTGAGCTTCTAGGGATGACCACCATTGATAAAATAATAATAATGTTATTATGGGTCCAGTTATTTTTCACTTAAATGCATGCACTGTACTTATGAGTGGAACTGTTATTTTTGTAAAGAGCCCTAGATAAAATATAAGGACAACTTTACAAAACTCTATATATTTGCACGGATTCGCTTTCGTATTACACAGACCGCAAGTAAAGCTATTTTTTATTGCTATAGCGTACCTAAGTCTCCAGGGACGGCAGCTCTATCCTATCACTTATCGCGTGATAGGCCATCCATGCTACGGGGCCTCTGGTGTCCATCCCGAAGGTTGATACAATGTTATGTCATAATTTCTGTAAGTATGAAAAACTTATAATACTTAAATTTAATTAATAACCTAATCATCATCATCATCATCATATCAGCCGAAATACGTCCACTGCTGGACATAGGCTCCCCCAAAGAGTGCCACAATGGCCGGTCCTGCGCCACCCGCATCCAGCGGACTCCCGCGACCCTTACCAGGTCATCAGTCCACCTTGTGGGGGACCTACCCACGCCGCGCCTTCCAGTACGTGGTCGCCACTTGAGAACCTTTCCGCCCCAACGGCCATCGGTTCTACGAATGTTCGGAAGCTATAGACAATTTAAAAAGAAAAAAATATTGCGCTCGCTAATTTGCTGAAAATGTACACTTAAAAATTCAACCGCACATTTTCTATTTAATACGCTCCTTAAACGCATAGTTCAATGCAGTCTCAAGAAAGCTCGCTGTAAAATTATACTCTCAAATATGAAAAATCGAGGAAACGAAATAAAGGAAAAAACGGAGAGAAAACAAAAACAATTCACTGAGTGTATACATTGTGACACACGTAACCTCTACACAAAACCGCCATTGTGACGTGAATGGGGCGCTTTATTCATTGCGAGGGAACGAATTTTTTTAAGAACGCATTTTTTCTTTTTTCAAATGTGTTTTCTTCTGGGCACCGTGCGAATGTTTTAAGTGTATTGCTGGCATGTGTTTTGTTTTTAATTTGACAGATGCGTTTTGTTTCCGCTTGGGTTATTGATGGTTTTATTTGTATTGGTTTTGCGGTATGCAAACTTTTTTTATTAAGTCTCCATCTGCCTACGTATACACATGTATCGGTACCTACAAGTTGATTTTCTTTATATTATGTAGGATGTGCGGTTATTAACAAATCGATTTTGTTGTTGGTCCCATAGTAAAAGTAATTCAGTGCGTCTTACAAATATTGAGCTAGCTAAAATTCCAATGATTAAAAACGCACCCTGTTTAAATTTGGTTGCACAAAAAAGACGATGTACTGTCATGTACCCGATACCTGTCAAATTATTTTCCTTAACAATGTTGACCAGACTTATTGGACGGTCATTTGACTTTATTTATTATAAGACGATTCAATATACGTTACATTAGTGTCAGCGTGAAAAAAGTTGTTGTTTTGACGTCGAGTTAAGTAGGCACCGACACGCGAGTGAGGGCTTCTCTTGTTTTCACATATTTTTTTTTTTTAATTTTTACACCATGTACAAATGGCAAACAAGGGTACCGTAGCCTATGGACGCTTGCAACTCCGGGGATGTCACGTCAAGCCCACATGCGCGATGACCGATCCTTTAAAAATAAACTTATCAAACCTAGTAATTTACATTAACAACATTCTATAATCGCTAGCTTAGTATCCATCAGTATAACTAGAAATTCTAAACATCACTGTTGTAAAGGTTGAGTTGTTTACTGTTGAGTAGTTTTAATAAATCATTTAAATTTTAATTCATCTTAATATTTAATTTTAACATTTAACTTAATCATATTTATTTATTTTTGTTTTAAGCTACGTAATTATAAGCACTTTTAATAATATTCTTCTGTAACTTGGTCGGGATTTCACTAAAACATAGTCATAGTTGTTAGTCCCTAATGGGGCTGGCAACTGTCAAACTGACAGCACCAATAATGGTCCCTAAAAAAGCTAAATTTGTATGGCGGGAAGTAGTATTTATTTATTTTTGCGAAAATGACTTAATGTTTCGTCCCGAATTGCTCTGAAGTGGAAATCCACCGTTTTCCGAAAAAGGCTAAAAATAAAAGGCTATGGATTAAAGTTATGGGGAAGATTTTTGCCTAAGAACTGTATATGGTTTCCATACAAGTTAGGGACCATCGATCCTCTGTCTCTCTCTCTCATCGTAAGGAATCTATAAGAGCGCCATCTACAATTAGCTTTCACCGGCCAACCCTATTGTTGAACAGTCACGGAATGAAAAGGTTGATCACCTTAAGATCTGTTTTGCTTGCTCAGTATAAGTTATCAGTATCTGCTTTATCGACCGAGTGTCAGACACATTCCGTCATAATGAATGTCATTTCCACTACATGGCCTACAGATACGTCCACTATGAGGATTGACCTCTTTGAATTTTGGAAAACGAAATCAAAAAAGCAAAAAAAACGTGTACAAGAAATAGCAATGATGACATTGACAGGACCTGTTACTCACATTTATAGTTTTAATAATTTTAAGGGAGAGAAGATTTAATCATTACATTGTATTAAACTTGATGGCAAGATCAAACTAATAAAAAGGTTTTAGTTCAACTATTAATAGTCAAGGAAAAGTCTAAGTAAATCTGAACTTTGTTGTCAAACAGTTGTACATAATTTTTAGTACAATACTCTCGTCTGATACACAGTTTCAAAAGGTAACATGTGCTTGCAACGCGTAAATGATTTGATTTGAAAACTGATCAACCTTTTCATTCCGCCCCTGTACATATCAGATGTTGTACTGTTAATCACTACTTTAAATTAATGTTTTAATATGTATGATGTGGATGTGCTTGAATAAATAAACAAATAAACGTTAAAAAAAATCTTAAAAACACCCTCAAAGGAGATTTTAGGTGAAGGCCCTCTGCACTGCATTCTCCTTTTAAAGGCTTTTCTAGCAATATGACTACACCAAATTTTCATGATTTTATTGTTTTATTTAGTACTTAAATCACAATTTTAATGCAGTTTTATTGGAAAGCTGTTAATAGTACATTATGATACAAGTGTGCTAAGTTGGTCATTACACTCGAGTCGGTTTTTAAGCCTGAGCCGAAGGCGAAGGCTTAATGGAGACGAGAAGTGTAATGACCAATGCTCACGTGTTTCATACGACGTTTTTCAACACATTTGCGAGGAAAAAAAAAATGAAAATGTTAAAAGATATGTAATGAAAAGGCACTAGTGCGATAATGTAATGTAAAAGTCACGGCATGGGTAATATTCTGCATTATTTTGCTAATATTTAAAAAGATATGTAATGAAAAGGCACTAGTGCGATAATGTAATGTAAAAGGCACGGCATGGGTAATATTCTGCATTATCAGTGTAAATACGCTGTAATAAGACCTACTTTACGAGCAGGTGTGTTGAAAAATGTTATTACCGCCGCTTATTATTTAATTATACTTTGGAGTATCAAACATATACGAAACAAATGCTATACACATGTATGCGATGATTAAAAACCGGCCAAGTGCGAGTCGGACTCGCGCACGAAGGGTTCCGTACCATTATCTATAAAAAAAACTATTGTATTCTGAGTTTTAGTATTTGTTGTTATATTTAGCGGCAACAGAAATACATCATCTGTGAAAATTTCAGCTGGAACTATCACGGGATCAGTGAGATACAGCCTGGTGACAGACAGACGGACGGACGGACGGACGGACGGACAGCGGAGTCTTAGTAATAGGGAGCTCTTTGAGTACGGAACCCTAAAAAGGGATGGTTAAGTTTTATTATATTTAAGTTTGTTTAGTTTGGAATAATTCATTATTATTCTTGTCACTGACGTCGTTCATAAGTCTCCACTGTTACTAACAAAATATCGATCGACAAAAAGTTTGAAAAAATAGTACATTACTGCATAGGCCGTGAAGTAAGGGATTACTGGACGAGTTTGGGGTAGACGGCCGAGTCGTAGACGAGGGCGAATACAAAGAGTCCAGCAATCCCTGTTCCGGCCGAGGATTGTATATAGTGCTTTTCTCAAACGACGTGAGGAAATATAAAAAAAAATACAAGGTAAACAATTGTGTAATTGACCGCCTTTTTATTTTAAACATGCCATTTGAACAAGACGTTCGAGCACCATGTTTATAATTTAAGTGTGTTTTTGTTAAATAAATAAATTTTAATTAAATTTTTTTTTTTTAATGTTTAACCGCACATAAGTATAGAACCATATTTTTTTAAGTAAGTATGTCGCAATCATGCTTACAGAGTCTAGTGGTGGTTGGCAGTGAATTTTATTTTCTTTTTCAGTTTAATATTAGTAAGCAAATTTAAAAAGTTAGAGTATAGGTACAATAATGGTTTTATTTAGGGTTTTCATACATTACTTCTTGGCGTATGGCCAAGAAGAAATGTAGGGACGCTTAAACAAAAAAAATCATGTCTTCATTTCGTGATATTAACGCATAAGTACATAGATTGTCCCCAAATATTTATTTATACATTTCCGAGCATGTTTGAGAAAATATATTTTATTTAGTTTTAGTTTACATTGCATGCCGAACGTATTCATGTTTTTTGAATTCAATACGTACTTTTTAGGGTTCCGTACCTCGAAAGGAAAAAACGGAACCCTTATTAATTATAGGATCACCTTGTTGTCCGTCCGTCCGTCTGTCAAGACCCTTTGTCTTAGGATCTTGTAATTTGGTACAAAGCAACGTATTATAGCACAGATAAAGGAAAAATAGCAAAAACCGTACATTTTTAGTTATATCACTAAAATTTTTATGTCCAGTATAAACTGACACGCACTAAGTATGTGAATACATACTTAGTGAGTGTCAGTTTATAGTGGACCTGTTTCTATTGTACGGTAGTCCGGAACCCTCGGTACGCGAGTCTTTTTTTTGACCAGTTTTTTTTTCATATTTTACCTAACCAAACGAATAGCACCACAACGGAAACACACCTCTAAGAGTGCGGGCGCGGCTAGCCTCCATTACTGTTAACTAATATTGACAGCCTTGCTTATACTGACAACTCACGTCAATCTGCACCCACAGTGCAGCCATCTTTATTTTACACGCCAATCAGTTCATTGGCGCCATTGGCGGCCTAGTGCGGTAACTAAGTGATTATTGTTATCACTTGTTTACGTACAATGTATAGAAACCATCTCCTTAACTGGAAAACCTTTTTCGAGTGTGTGTGTGTGTGCCTCATAGTGGCAACATAACAATATTAAAAAAGGATTGGTTGCCATGTGTATATTGACAAAGAATGGCAATTCCTGTTAATCTGTAGTGGATAACAGGTTCTATTATGCAAGTGGATTATGTGTTGGGTTATTTTATTTGTTGGCTATATTATGTACCTATTGGGGGCCTTGAAATATAAATAAATATAATAGTATAGCGTGGGTAGGTATTTATCACCTGAGCCCAAAGAAAAGAGCGATTAAATTCTTTTCATGTGTTTTATTCTGAAAATTTATACACTATATATTCTATATAAGAATAGAAGAATCGACATTGAAACATAAAATTTTTTGTAATGTTTTGTTTGAAAATGAACTAAGTATTGATCGAAATAAGTTAAACTAGTAGATTATTTTTCTTTGATCCCTATCATAAATAATCGAATAATCATAGACGACTTTAAACTCTTGCGCTTTGTACACATATTTAAATACTGTTTTTTCCGGGTCTAACGCGATATTTATTTACCTTTATTTCTGAAGTTTCGACACGGGTTGCACCGGTTGTGGTCGCAGATAAAACAATGAAATGATGGTAGAAATAAAGCTAAATAAATATCGCGTTAGACCTGGAAAACACAGTATTTAAATAATCATAGACGAATTTGTACGTTAAAATTCAAATGTATTATGGAACTTTGCTTACAGTCAAGGACGACGTAAGCTAAATTATTGCATAGCAATAATAGCAAAAAAATATTCTATGTTCTAGACATCTTTTCTCCGTCAAAATCCGTAACATACCAAGGCGAAATACGAGTAATAATTGTTAAAAATCGGCACACATTTTCGTAACTCCATATCTTCTTCCAATACGCCATTGAAAATGTATCTTTACCTCCTACAAATCATGGTTGCTATTCAAAATATAAAATCAATGAAAGTACGAGGATTTTAAAGAAATCAGATGGAAAGCGGCCGGCTGACCACTTGAGGCTTTCATGAGGGCTAGTCCGTTGTCTCAAGGACCGGTCTTTGGTACTGTTTTAAAATTCAGAATGTCTGAGACTGTGCAGTCAAGGGCAATGATTAAGAAAGACTTTAAAAATACAGAGTTCATGTTTGTTGTGATAATATTTCACCAGAACTATTAAATTGTTTAACAACGGGATAAATGTCACTTCGACCAGAGAGGACAGGAAAGAGAATAATCAAATTGGTATGAAACTCAAAAACAAATTACAATCAAAATTAGGGAACACTCTTAAATACATTGAGATATAGCTTAGTACTTCAGCGCCAAAAGGTTTGTGTTACGGGTACTAGACGACGATATATTAAATATAAATACTTAAGTACGTACTAGCAAACATGCAAGAACTCGGCAACAAATATTAATGCTCATATCTTTGCTTAAAGGGCAGCTCCATCCCTTAGATCATATATTGTGTTATTTCTCAAATAAAGAATTTTGTATTTTTCTTATATTTTGTATTACTCAAATATTTGCCCATATCGGGATCAAACCCAGGACCGTCACCTTCGTAGGCAGGGTACAGTCAGCATCAAAAGTAACTACGCAATCGAAGACGTCAAAAGCTCTTATTCCCTTTTAATAAAGACTTTTGACGTCTTCGTTTGCGTAGCTACTTTTGATGCTGACTGTACTACCCACTCGAGACATACCATACATACCAATTTGGTTACAATTTGAATTTGATATGTTTTGCGCGCTCGCTGTAGGTATCATCAGATTGAGCGTGAAATATATGAAAACCAAATTGGTATGACTCGAACTGAACCCTCAAATTATTAAATGCAGGTACATTTAAAGACAAATTTAACACTGCACAAATCTGTAAACATAATACATCTACCACAGTGCAGGCTTCTTTTACACAACCCTAACAACTCGCCCTCTCCGAAACCGGAAATCTAAGCAGTGTGCCCTCAAGGTAAAAAAATACTCAAAGGTATTTTTTCCAGTACTCTGCAGTTCCTTAAGGAGTAATAAGCAAATGCGGATAAGATTGTGGGTGGCGGAAGGATTGGAGAGGGTCTGGGAAACCTGGTATGTACTTGGTATTTATACTTGGAATACTTGGACCCAGTCAGATGCAGATGATGCTGGCATATTCTGTTTTGAAATTTGCTTAACCAATGGCAGGGTTACAATTGTGAGAATTAAAATGATAATTATAATTTTTGTTGTAGACAATAAAACTAAAAAAGCAAAGGCAGCATTTTAATTAATTGTGTTATAGTCAATCGGTACATCAAAAATGGATGAATATGCGAGCTACATTCAGCAGCGTGTATACAATGTCTATGTTTCTTATATTTTTTCGTACGACGTTCACCTAGTCAGTGAAAGTTTTATTTATTTTTTACAATCGAAGAATACCAAACTTTGCTAAAGTAATGTTGTTTAGACAAATGAAAAATTACATATGAATTTTGGCGCCCACCGGGGGGGCAAACGATAATCAATCAGCTGTAGCTACAGATATTTTTTAGTTTTAAACCATAGACTTGTATTTATTATTTTATTCGCCTGTTTTAAAATAAAAAAAACATTACATTTAAAATTGCCATTGTAACATGAAAAGATAAATACTACATCGAGGAGAAAAGAAAGACAATTTGAATTCTTACAACTTTTGTTACTGGACGATTAAATGCTTGTATGAGGAAATATCAACTGTAATTTTCATATCCTTAAAATGACGTCTCAATCCCGTTAACAGTCATATTTTTTTATGAAGTGCCAGTAGAATATGACTTATGAAAGTGCCATTATAGTTTAATTGCATAATAAAAAACATTAGTAGAGCTTGACACATAATTGTTAAAATAATTGTTACGTAAAAATTACATCGGTAAACACTTCTTTAAATATTTCGTGCATAAACATCCATCTGAAACTCAATGCATAATTAACCAGCACCGTATCATTTTAAAACAAAGCTACAAATCCCCAAAAACCCTCCAAATTATTCCCCTAAAATCCCCATTATTTGTATGCAGAATGCAGTTACGGATAATGAATGGAGGAAATTGTTAGCGCTGTTTTTTGCGAATTTTCGGCCGCTTTGTCTCACTCATGTGTGGGAAGTCGTTAGGCGAAATGGGTTTGACTAACAAGTCACTGGGCTTGGAAACGCCGAATTTTCTGCTAAACGCCTCGGGCTTGATAAAAAGTGGGTATTAAAGGAATTTTGAATGCGACGGTAAGGAGGATGTGTACAAATATTGAATATAATCTGTAACCTGCACTATTTATTATAAGACGTGAGTCCGCTGGATGCGGGTGGCGCAGAACCGGTCATTGTGGCACTCTTTGAGGTAGGCCAATGTCCAGCAGCATGATGACGGGGTTCGATAGTTTGTGGGATTTAACAGACATACGTTGTACTCTGTTAAATTGTAAGTGTAGGATACCTACTTGCAAAATTTGACCTACCCATAATAAGTACCTATCTAACTACGAGGACATTGCAAGTTTAATTTGGAGCATTAACATGCTAAGATAACAACACAACTGTGTTATGGTGTGTGTTGTTATCTTGAAATTTTCAGCGATCTCTAAATAAATTGGAGCAGGACCGAATAATCCCGGATTCAGCATGTAGTTGCACTTTCTGAAGTTAAGTTAAAATTACTACTCAAGTTTCATTTTGGTCTTTTACATCATTGGCTACTAATTAATTATAAGCCGGCTTTTAAAGCCACTTAAATACATTGAAATTGCATGCCCCATACATCTTTCTATGCTTACCTTTTTTACCTACTTATTCAATTCGCATCGCAAATACTTCACATTTATCTCGGGGAGGTTGGGGAGCGTGGGGCCTGCAATTAAAATTATAATTTTTGGCAAACATTTCCATCCCTCGCCGTGTATCTGTATCTTTGACTTGTCCCGCCCCTGGTACGGATGATGACACAACGGGCTTGCATAAAAAAACTTTAATATAGTAGGTACTTATTAAATGTAGGTGGACTGATGACCTGGTAAAGGTCGCGGGAGTCCGCTGGATGCGGGTGGCGCAGAACCGGTCATTTTGGCACTCTTTAGGGGAGGCCTATTTCCAGCAGTGGACGTCTTTCGGCTGATATGATGATGATGACATACTAATTTTACCAACCGTAACACTTTTTTGAAGTCGGTTCATAATTAGGATAAATTTTGCCACCATGTGTTTACCTGTTTTTAGCACAGAACAGAGATTGAATTAAAAAAAAACCAATGCTGTACACTTTTATAAGATTATCATTACTAAACTACGCGTAAGCGATAGCAAACTAAGTAGGACGGTTATAACAAAATTGCAATAGGTAGGATATGTAACGTGTCTCGAGCTGAACTCATTGGGTTCGACTGCATCGACTCATATGGTAAAACATTTTTTTTATTTCATCTAGACACGCGGCAGCGTGTTAAGCCAAGTTCAAGCAAAGGAACTGGCTAGCCAGCGCCGAGTGTATCATTACACGAACCACTTGGTGCCACTTTTGACCCTTCTATAACTCAAAACCTCTTTAACGTAAACACATAAAACTACGTGTGCTTAATTATATCCATAAGGACATCTAAGTGTGTAAGCGTGGGAAAAAATCTAAAAATAAAAAAAAAGTCAAAAAATAGGGGGGGTCCCCATATATATATTTTTTTTAATTGTAGCGTTGGAACCGTTACAAGATATTTGAAACTATCCCAATATATGTATTTATTATATTTGCTATATAACAAAAATATAAAAATAAAGTTAAGTCAAAAAATAAGGGGTGTCCCCATACAAAAAACTTGTAATACGCGCTAAACAACCGGCCAACGGTATGTCATCGGCGGAGCGCGGCACCTCATAATTATACACAGAACAGAAGTAAATCTCAATACCTGCCTAGGTTTACAAAAAGTAATGATATGCCACCAGAAACAAGATCTCACATTTTTAAATAACAGCAATTGTTATAGGTATCCAATAAAGCAACAACATAGAGTTTAATACTTGTTCATAATGTTATTTTTTTCCTATAAATACATATTTGGATTTTGCATAGAACTTGGCACTCATTTAGATCTCCATTCTTTTTGCGGCGAAGCCCACAGCCAAGCATAATTTTTGTATTTCAGAACTTGGCTCTCCTTTTATACATTTATGTTTTTGGTGGGTTTTCATTATTACAAGCAAATAAAAAAAACATAATTGTTCACAATATCAGTAGTGTGTTTCCAGTTTGGTTTCTTGGGTATTTTTTTGAGGTCATCGGTCAACAAAGTTTTTGTATGTTTTTTTTGCATAAATGCGCAACTCGTCTCCATTTGTTTTAGTGCATGCAATTTTTTTATTTCATCGTATGGAAAGTTTTATTAAAGTTATAATTTTCACGTTATTTAAATTATACGAAAGTTATATTATTGCGTGCAACGGCGCAACCTAGGAATGCGTAGTAAATCTCATATTATCAAATATCTTGCTCTCAGTGTGCCAGAACCCAGAACTTGACTCCCAAAAATAAGTATCTTTCTAGATTTGGCGTCCCGAATGTCATTGTGCCGCCGCCCCCGCTTTTAAATATTCATCGCAACTCTTTAATTACACTATGTGCATATGATCGTTTTATTCTTTTTGCCAAAAACGGAATTTTTAAGTTTTTTACGTCTAGACAGTTTCGAGGGCTGGAATGGACCGATGTGGTTTGTTTGTAAATAACGAATGTGACATAATACGTCAATGAGAATATGCATTTCCTATGACCTGACGGAAAACTATTACGCATTGAGATTTAATTGGTACAAGGCAAAGCTTTTGTAGAAAATTCACGATTAAATTGTTATAATTAACAATGGATTTTATGACCATTTTGTAAAATCAGACATTTAACGTCTTCCTAATGAAGTTAATATTCCTGTAAAAGCATCAGCACATGTTTTCTGTTTAATGCGTAGCAGCGCATTTTACATTCCATGGCATAATTTTGTAATCATATTACATTGTATGGTTGAGAATGTTGAGATTACTTAATGTGGCGTGCGCAATGTGTAGACTTTTTGTAAAACTGTCATTGAAATTGGAATCTTATAGCTTGCCAGATAGAGTTGCTTTTTGAATGGACTACTTAGATGCAATTCGGCCAACTCAAATAATCTCAAGATAACCTACATTTTAACGAAGAGTTCAAAATGTGCATTGTCTATTCACCAGTGGCGGCGCGTGAAAATTTTCGATGGGTAACCCGGAACAAAAAAGTTTGTGAATGAGTTTAGTATATAACTTACTCACTTTCTTTACTCAAAACTTAACAATCAATCAAACCAATCGACCAAAGACGAAGCCAACATTTATCTTCACAACTTCAGTCACTTTACACAGGATGCATGAAAGTACTCAATTTACACACGTTAAAATGGAACCAAGACGCCTCATTTCACCGGAATCGCCCCATTTGCCTAGGACACGGAGGCGAGGTGCACATAAGTAGTCTGGGCTAACAATTTTACACCTAATCAGTTTACAGTGCCGCTTTTCCCCCATCTCCTCGCCAGATTCAGTTATCACGACCGGGTAAATTAAAGCTTCGTAAATATGTGTATTTCAAACCTCAGGCAAGTTAGTATTTTAATGTCCAATGTTTTTGATAAGGAGATGGGGAATAATTGAAGCTTTTCGAAACTACATAATATTATTATTGCCGGCCGGACTACTATTTATTAAAAATAGGACGAGTGGTTCAGTCTAGTGTGTGTGTAGTGACACTGTCTGCCAAGTTGACAGTCCTGAGTTCTAATCCCGGTAAAGGCTGATTTCAATTTTTTTATGTAATTAAATACTTTTCTACGTGAATAATACCGTCTAGTACCCATAACACAAGCTTTGTTTGGGACTAGGTCAATTGTGTAAGATTGTCCGCAGAAAAATACTTCTCTTTTAAATTCCTATAATACAATACCGAGTCTAATCTAATTTCCATGTCCATCCCCGTTATTGAATGCATTCAACCCGCAATAAACCGCGTAAAAGATAAAATGTACCAAACAAAGTTACCTAGCCGTGATTACTTTCTGCACTCGGTCTCGAGTCTCGCAACGGTTATTGCGCGCGCTCCACTGGGCTTTCTTTTATCGCTTTGCGACATATCGGTGAATACAGAGACGGCAATGGGAACGGTGCTGATTAAAATCGACGTTTTGCAAAAATACATACTCGTGTTCATGGAAATCAGGGTTCTTGATGACGAGTTGTGTAGAGATTAAAAGACAGTTAACACAGCAAAATCTTAAAATCGATAGTAGATCGGAAAAGCAAACTTCCAGGCTACGGTATACTTACCTACTACTACGTCGCCTGCATGCTTCTTAGTCACCTAAAAAAAACTACTTGAATTTCTAGTAGATATGCAATATTGGTTGATCCCAATAAGGTCTAGTTTTCCCTCTGCGTTGAAACGTCAGATGGCAGTTGCTCTCGTAAAACTAGTGTAACATGTAATTATCACCTATTTATGTAAGCTACGGTAGCCTAGTAGTTCGGGTATGCGGCTGTCAAGCGGCGGTCGTGGGTTCGAATCCCGGCTCGTACCGATGACTTTTTCAGAACTTACGTAGGTACGGAATATTTACCGTAGCTTTTTAGTGAAGGAAAACATCGTGAGGAAACCGGTCTAATCCCAATAAGGTCTAGTTTTCCCTCTGGGTTGGAAGGTCGGATGGCAGTCGCTTTCGTAAAACTAGTGCCTGTTCCAAATCTTGGGATTAGGGGCCAAAGCGGACCCCGGGCCCCTTTAGGGCACAACCGGGAATAATGCTAGGAGGATGATGATGCAATTTGGTTGAGACTTGTCTAATACATATACTGAATTAAACTGATACCTACTTTACGACTTGGTGAAATACGGCTACGATTACGATTTATGATTACGGCTTGGTGAAATGATGTTAATTAATATAGTGTAGACAGTTTAAATGGTAGTGATTAATTAGAGTTCATCTGTACGGGACTCTATTGTCAATGTCATAAAGGCGTGTACAGATGTTTATGTCCTTATTTATGTACGTATATTAATACCCCTGACTGTACAAGGACAATAATGATGATGACTTAGTGCACACTGCACAATTATTTTTGAAAGTAGGTTGTTGTTTATAATATGATCGTAATCACAAGAATATAGGTTTTTTTCATGCCTTCTAATGCATCATTTATTATTCACTTTTTGCGTTGCTGCTAACACGTTTCTTGGGCCACTAAAAGCCTGACCTCAAACGCCATTAAACGCCAAATTTAATAAGCTTATTTCGCAACAATATTTCAGCCTATAAAACCTTCTAACGGCTCATAAAGGCGTACACACGTAAACAAGAATCCATTATTATTCATCTACGGCTGACGCGGCACAGTCAATGTCTATCTTATTTCTTTTATAATTATTCAAGTCTCCCCAGCCTCCCCCCGGGTGCTAGAACGTCTTCGGTTTTTGCGGCGTTTGTTTCAAGTTTTTTGGGGGGTAAACCCTTTCCTGAACATGACAGGAATTGGATCATTAAGCAGGGCTAAGCACCCTCCGATTATGCACGGAAGTGTGCGTGAGGCTCATGTCAATATTTTACATATTTTTTATTACTTCATATGTTCTTATCTCAATAAGGTCTAGTTTTCCCTCTGGGTTGGAAGGTCAGATAGCAGTCGCTTGGGATTAGGTGTCAAAGCGGACCCCGGGCTGGTTTGAGCACTAAACAATCGTCTGATAAAGACGTAGAGGCCAATGATGATAGCACATCGAACTGACCAACAGAAGTACGAATACGTAAACAACAAAAAAAGCTTTAAATAAGTACTTTTTTTTGTTTATTAAGTTTAGTACATTTTTATTCCTTATTTCTTTCATCTGAAACGTGCTTGCCACTAGTCGCTTATGTAATATATTTTAAGTATACCGTATCGATTCCCACACGGGACTAGGCTGCATAAAATTAATGTGTTTTATAATATTTTTTAGAAATAAACAATTTGTATTTAACCCTTTCAGAAACCATGACTCAGATCATTAAATTATAATTAAGTTAGTCCTAAAAACCATTAGCTTAGAGGCCTTCGTGCATAATTTTAAAAATAGAGACTACTAAATAATTTCATAAGATGAATGTGCCAATATTATTCGTTGAAATAAACGGTTTTTTTTCTTGCGAGTCTATACCTAGTTGCCACGCGAAGTTTTCGGCCACTTGTGAAATAAGGATGATAATAATGCACAACGTTTTACGGTGTGCTACGACTGCAAAATTCAATAGATTCGCAGTTGTTAAAAAATGGTCGGATAAACTTTTTTGTCCTCGATGTTACACTAGTGTATACGCGTAAAAGTGATGTCGCTTAAATTCGATTGAAGAGAAATCCTGTTTGTTCGAGTTAAACCATATTGCTTTGACATAAAGCGTCCATGTCACACACTAGTGCAACGTCAACGTATAGTCATTTAAAATAAACGGAAAACATAATCAAACAAAAAAGTAAGTTTTTCAATGCTTGCAAAATTCATCGTCCGATATGATAGTTAAAGGTAGTTGAGAAATATAGAAACGATTATTTATCTAGAACTAAATCTCCTAGTATAAAAATATATCTTATCCCTCGATCCAATTTCCACTCTTCCCCATTAACAACTTCCTACTCCTCAAATCAAATACTAAACCGATAAAAAAACGAACGCAATAACTCCAACCATAAATGCATCGGGAAGCGAATCGAACGCAAAAAGACCGAACTAAAACATCCTGCATTCAAATATGAGGCAGACTGACTAATCAATTCAAATCGGGGAAACGAGGCAAAAGGAACACACACTGCTTATGAAATTATACCGCGAAAATCTATGCTCGAAAAAGTCGACGAATAAAGGTATAATTCTTTTTTTCCCGTCTGTCTGAGACGTAAATGGGTTAGAAAATTGAATGAGCGTATGCAGAGTTGAGTTGTTTGGTTAAGTGTTGAGCGTATGCAGAGATGTTTGTTTTGGAATACATCTCTTTGTTGGATCATCCGATTGTTGACTGTTTCCTTTTAAGTTGTTTAGCGTGTTTTGCATTGTCTAGTGATTCGACTTTACATGAATTAAGACGCTTTGTTTGTTCCCATTTGCAAATACAGTATATTTACATATACGTAAGACTTACATTTTGTATCTTTCACAGCAGCTTAAGCCTTAAACATTTTATAAAGCAAGACGGAAATCATTCAACAAGTCGCCACTAACTTTTGAGTGCTGGTCTATTAACTCGCAATTTCCCTCGAACTTTAGATATTTTAAATTCAACCCTTTTTCCGCTACTTTTACGCAATCAACAGTTAGAATATTCTCTTTTGAGGTTGCCTTTAATTTTAAAGATGGAAAACGTGTGGCCTGGCGCGGAAGAACTTGATTAAAATTGAAAAGTCAATACCTTTAAAATAGAGAGACATCATTTTTCCTCCTTAGTGAACGCGAGGAGCGCATAAAAATACAAAGGCGATGTCTGTGTGCAACCATAATACCCTTATCTTGCCACTAACGACGTCTGCTTCAAAGATTTCCTACACATGTGTTCGCGACTAATGAAAAGAGTCGGATCCGATGCCTCGCAGACATGCCGATAGGAAAATTAAAACGTCTAGACGACTTCGACGTTTTGTTACAAGACTTTAAGACCCTTGCCGACTTTTCCCCGAGCTACCCATTCGATACAACAATTAAAACTCCCACGTAACCTAATTTCGTTTGGAGATGTAGATGTCGTAATTGAATAAGGAAAAGGATAAAACCGCATGGTCAGAGGCGAGGAAAAAGGCAACCATTCGAGACGTACTCTTCATTAGCGACAAGAAAAGTGATGTCATTCCGTTGTGACACAGGAGCATGCTAGGGAGTCCGCGCCCCCCGACGGCCGCTGCGCGACTGACTTCGGCCGCCCCCCGTCTTGGCGCCCATTCCTCGGGCGGGGTGGACGGCTTTCTCTTTCATTTTTCCTTCGCTCCTCGGCTCATCCAGTTACATCGTTCTTATGTTTTATTTTTAATTAAAGCGTACGCAAGTCGGCGGCGTATCTCCCCCTAAGATGGCAGGCGGTGGGTCCATGGGTGTTGATGATTTTTCAATGGGGAGAAAGAGTTCCCTCATTTTCTTAAGAGAAAATTGCGTTTTGTTTTCGAGTAGTCGAAGTCTGTCGTAATCGCTTTTGTTTTGTAGAAGTTCCCCGCCGCTTTGCGCATGTGAACAGTATACCGTAAATTGTGTACTTTAAAGTTCGGCGAAATTGTGGAGACGTCGAGATAGTTAAGGTGTTATGTATAGAAAAGTTTTTTGTTCATTCCGCTTGTCTGCTAGCTGGGTAAAAACTTTTGGAGTGCATTCATTAAGTTGTATCTTTTGTCTATGAATTTATTTGCAGCTTTGTATGATGGTGATTAGTTGCCTAACATTTTTTAACATACGAAAATCACCCTTAACGTGAATATTTTTAGTTATACCTACTATTCCTTTTTGTAAACGATAGTCAATGACTCGCATTATGAGGATCACAGTCTTACGTATTTTTGTATATGTCACCGTAATATTGTAAAATTCGTTAGTTTATATTCTAATGCGTTAGATTATGAACGAACCTAACCTGTGCCCGTCAGTTTATAATCTCACTAGGTAGACTATAAACTAGTTCTTACAATTGTACTGTGACATATATAAGTTATGTCCGAGGTCGGTCAAAGTAAGTAAGTCGATATATACCTACCTACCTACCTTTATTGAGTAATTTATCGAAATTAATTCCCAAAGCCACAGTGAGATATTCTCATAATCACTATCACTATCACCAGCCTGTAGGTACACTTCCCAATGCTGGCCGCAAACCTCCTGTATTGGATAAGAGGGACTTTGCCATCTTGCTTTATTACACTAAATAATATAAGTGTACTTCATAAACTGTATACTGAATACAAAGCAGCCATTCCTCATTAAACTTCAAAGGTTTAATCTAATTAGAAACTTTTTTTAAAATGCAATTGTGGTGAATATTGTCTACATTTTCTTTAGAAACACATTTATACATAGAAATACCTTGATTACTCTCATTTACACCCACACACTCACAACACATTATCCCGGGCTCAAAAGTTAATGTGATGAAAAACAAAAAGGGCCAAGAAAGGGTGCGTAAAGTTCCACCGAAAAACGGGAATTTGTAAGAAGTTGCCCCCTTCTCCCATCAGGGGGGGACTGCCCCCTCGTGTGCGAAAATAAATTGCCAAGAATAATAATTATAATGAAAGCGAAAGAACGTAAGAACGTATAAATTAGTGGGGACGCGGACTTAAAACTGGTTAATGTGTGCGTGTGTTTTATGTGACGACGGGCGTGTGTGTGTGACAGTAAAATTTGGCGTAAAGGAAAATATGGGGATGTTTAAATTAGTACGGGTTCGTTTATTAAAAACTGAATAAGTAGGTAGGTACGCATGTGACAAAATTTAATAATCGTATGAAAACAGTTATTTAAATTAGATTTTAAAATCATTTCCGTGCTAATTAATGCGTTCAAACTTGTTTTGAAAGAGGCTATACCTACCTACTTACTTTTTTTTAATACCTAATATAAAATATTACATTCATAATAATGAAAAATAGATGAAATACTGAAGTCCCATAATAAAATAAACTGATTATAGGAAACAAATTTGATATTCAATCAAAAAAAGATTAATCGTCCATTGCCTTATTTAAACTTACCTTATAAGTATTCAATACAATTATCATTATTTTAATACATAATTATTCAATACGATTATCATTATTTTAATTCATAATTACTTTACTCAACAAGCATACAAATTCTATATTTAAATCAATATTATTTGGAAAAAATTAAATTCATCAAGATTTTGAGGTTAGGTTGCCTCAAAATCCTAATGAATTTAAAATTTTCCTACGTATACAAATTCTATATTTAAATCAATATTATTAGGAAAAATTTAAATTCATCAAGATTTTGAGGTTAGGTTGCCTCAAAATCTTAATGAATTTAAATTTTTCCTACGTGTCAGCGCGCTAAGCCGACGCGGCCGATTGAGCCCGGTCTCCCCTCATTACGCAGATATTATGGACACCTAATGGACATTCCCGCGCGTCCCTCTCTTGATTTCATGCCGTTGACGGCCAAAATGGACACTAAAATTTGCGTGGTTGGCAATTAATTTGGCTATTTTTGAAGTTTAATATTCACGATATAGAAGAGGTTGTTGGAGTATTATGAGAGTGAATAAAATAGTCCGAGACTGTCTAGAGATGGGTTTTATTTACTTAGATAAAGTTTGAGATAAGTTGAGTATAAAAGAAGGCGTGCAGCCACTGCAGCGTATATAAATAAGAACTTATATAATTATGCTAATGATTACACGGTTTACACTCACGCATCAAGGATGACTCACGCTAGAACGGGCCGTGTCCGGCCCGGGCCGTTTTCTAAGAAAAACGACGGCGTTTTTGCGCGGCCGAGCCAAGTCCGGCCGCGCCACGGCCGAGGCTCGGAAGCGGCTCGGTGTCAGCACGGCCGGGCCGTAGCTCGGCCGGGCTTCGGTATGACTCGGCCCGTTCTAGCGTGAGTCATCCTTAAATTGTCGCTACGGAATACTACGGATGATATGTTCAAACCCTTTAGGAGTTCTTTTTTCAATTCAATTTAATTCAATTCAATCGTTTTATTTCAGACCATGTGATCCATATACTGTTAGTAACAAAATAAACTTAAAACTATGTTAGCAATTATTATAATACATAAAAAAAGAACTGCAGTACTACTTGACATACGTCAAAGTAGTTCTGACCCGCTCGATCCAGTGCCACAATATGTTGCAATTAAATCTACCAGCCAATACCTTCAGAATGCCGTTTTGACTTTCCCTGACGCGACCCATCAGCGACGTGGTTTTCTTTCGCATTATGGCGTGAAAATCGTCCGTGCGCGTCTCAGGAAACATTTCCGACGCACTGCACCACTTTGGGAGTCTCAACAGCATTCTGAAGGCATTGTTGTATTGTATGCGTAGGGCGTTGTAGGCTCGTTTGGTATACCGAACCCACAGACCGCTAGAGTAAAAAGATTGGCTATACGCTTTGAATAGCGTTATTTTAACATTAACTGAGCATCTAGAAAATCTGCGAGCCAGCATATTACTCCTCACCGACAACGCCCTACGCTCTCTCTCGATATCACTATCATCACACAGGTCCTCCGTTATGATGTGGCCTAAGTACTTAAAGCGGTCCACTACCTTGAGTACAGTCCCACCAAGAACCACTGGAGGTATAAAATACGGCCCAATTTTACCCGCTTTAAACACCATTATTTCGCTCTTAGTGGCGTTGTACACGAGCCCGTGTGCAGCCGCATACTCCTCACACTTGGCCACTAGCTGTCTAAGGGCCCCTATAGACGGACTCAGCAGCACCATGTCATCTGCGTAGCTTATGTTGTTGACACACGTGTTTTCGATATAGCATCCGGCATGCATGCTGCTGAGCTCGCCTAATAATTCGTTCATATAAAAATTGAACAGTTTAGGACCCCGACGCAAAAAGAGGGGTGTTATAAGTTTGACGTGTCTGTGTGTCTGTCTGTGGCATCGTAGCTTCTAAACGAGTGAACCGATTTTGATGCGGTTTTATTTGTCTGAAAGCTAATGTGATCGAAATGGTCTTTAACTACGTTCCGACGAAATCGGTTTGGCCGTTTTTGAGATATTGAACTTTGAAATGAAAATTTCGGGGGTTTCTCAACTTTTCTTAATTGTCACATATGAGCAGTCGCCATCACATACATCGGAGCAAACAAGCACGACACAAACATCGGAACACACCTCTATTTTCAAGGCTTTAGGGTGCATGTTCCGATATTTTTGAATACCTATAGTGTACCTATGTATGTGATGGCGATTGAACATGGCCAGTTCAAAACATGCCGGAATAAAAACTTATTAATTAGTACAATTCTATACTACTGTGCATTGGAATACGCACAATTAATTCAATTCACTTACCTATTAAAATAGTCTTGAACGATATGGTAATCAGTTTATAATGTAGTTATACCTAGCCAATTACTACTGAATGTGTTTTCATTCTAAATCATCATCCTCCTCCTAGCGTTATTCCCGGTTGTGCCTTAAAGGAGCCCATGGTCCGCTTTGACACCTAATCCCAAGATTTGGCATAGGCACTAGTTTTAAGAAAGCGACTGCCATCTGACCTTCCAACTCAGAGGGAAAACTAGACCTTATTGGGATTAGACCGGTTTCCTCACTATGTTTTGCTTCACCGAAAAGCTAACAAATGTTCCGTAAGTACATTAGTTCCGAAAAACGAATTGGCACGAGCCGGGATTCGAATCACGACCGCCGCTTGACAGCCGCATGGCCTGAACCACTAGGCTACCGTAGCTTGTTTTCTTTATATTATTTAGAAGAAAAATATGTCACATGATTTCCATTTATTTGTTAATAGCTGGCCACGCGGCTCCGCCCCTGTATTCCAATGAACAAAAGTTAAGTTGCGGTATAAAATCCTGCCTTTGTACAGTCAACCAACTTGATTCCTAGGACCCTGTCATTTTAACTGCTACATAGCGACGCAATAATCCTAGTAACCCGTATTGACATATCATTTATAACGGCAAGGTTCTATTGCCTAAATAGGAATCAAATTGGTTGACTGTACATACTTACCGAAGATGCATCCTAGGTATAGGATGCATCTTCGGTAAGTATGCATCTGCTGCAAGAATTTTTGAATGAGATCTGTAGTTCCCTTGATTATCTCTTACCTACATACAAACTTACAGCAGGTCGATCACGTAACGCATTGTACGCGCGTCAGGTAGGTCTAAATGTCACTTTTTACATGGAAAATTGACAGTTAAATTGTACCGACGCGCGTTCGGAATGTAACGTGATTACCCCTCAGAGCTACAAACTTACAGAACTACAAACTAATGGGCTGTTTACACTTTGATTAGTGATTAGTGCGAGTTCATACATTTGCTGCAAGTGCGAGTAACTTTTGTATGGACTCGCACTAATCACTAATCAATGTGTTAACAGGCCCTTGGGACTGTGTAATTGATTAGTGATTAGTGCGAGTCCATACAAAAGACTCGCACTTGCAGCAAATGTATGAACTCGCACTAATCAATAATCAAAGTGTAAACAACCCATAAACGCTGTGTGTTGTTTGTCTCGAATAAATGTTTTTTATTTCTTTCTTTCCATTAGTAACATTATAATATTAGTAGGTAAGGTATAGATTTATCTATACCTTACCTTACCTTAGGACTTTAGTCCTGATTTTTTTCATTTAACGTTTACTTATTTGTGTACCTACCCACGAATAATTCTAATATGTGCTTCGAGCTCGTGTTAAATCTCCAGTTAAATGTTTATACTCGTACATCTTATAATCATCTGGACAACGAGAGATAAAAAAACTATTTGAATTTGAATTTTGAGTCCAATTATATTAACGGGATCAATAAGCTCTGTAACTGAAACTTCCCATTATAGCTTCAATATGTATATAAATCGCATTGAACATTATAGAAAATAACAAAAAATGCCTAATTAGTCCTAAAAATGTAATATACCACACGAGTACATAACGCACGCACAAAAAATCGAAGTACATATTTCTTGCACGATCGGCAAGATGCGAAAAAGGGGGAACGCGAAAAAAAAACTAATTAAAAAAGCAATCAAGGTTTCTTGACGGCGCTCACGTTCGCCCATATCGTCTTACCCCCGCTTCCTCTAGGGTGGCGAGTCACCCCTGTCCACCCAACACCCTTTCAGGGGAGGCAGGGGCCGAGCGGTACTAGATTTACGTAACACGTTTAAAGTGTGTTTTGATGAAGTAATCATCCCATTTCCCAGGACTGCGTTTAAGAATTTTGCGGCCGGTCCTACTAAGGCGTTTTTCCCCTTTTTTAAGTCCAACTCTTTAATCCGGATTCCTTAACGAGTTGCCATGTAATTTCAGTAATTCCGAGGAGTTCCCGGGAATGTATTGAGATCTTGCTGTGATTTAGTTCTGATTTGATTGCGTTTGTGGAACCTTCGAGTGGAGTTGAGTTGTGTTGATTTCTGCTTGGTTGAGCACTAATAAGACCTAACATTTTAGCGTTTGGTAAACAGTTTAGTATAGTTTTAGCAACTCGTATATGCGTTTACACACATTAGTAGAAATTTTGTTCTAAGAACCTTCAGTCAGCAGTGAATGTGTTAAATTAGGCACCTATAATGTTTGTCACACAAAACGTTGCAGTCATTACAATTACTTACCTATAATAAATATTTTTTTGTCAACAATTTCATTTTTGAAGGCAAGTTTTTATTGCTGATTGCAGTTTTTTTGGACAGTCATCAACTACTAAAATTGAGAGAGTCTTAGCGAGCCTAAACACCACACTGGTTTATCTTGTGTATACACAATATACATGTATATACTCCGACCACACACACAGACGACCTCTGTAGCCAAGTTGGTAGTGACCCTGCCTACGAACCCGGAGGTCCAGGGTTCGAATCCCGGTAAGGGCATTTATTTGTGTGATGAGCACGAATATTTGTTCCTGAGTCATGGATGTTTTCTATGTATTTAAGTTTTTATTTATCTATTTAAGTACGTATATCATCGTCTAGTACCCACAGTACAGGCTTTGCTTAGTTTGGGACTAGGTCGATTTGTGTAAGATTATCCCCAAATATTTATATTTATACTAGAGGAGTTCCTATTTCTACATTTTATTTTCATTATCAGACCATCTTTATGGTAACATACTATTGTATTGTCATCGAAACGAAACTTTGGTAACTTATAAATAAAACGTGTAATGCCAAAAAAGTGTTTAACTAAACGACAGGACTTCGCAGACTAAGTGCAGGTTACATCGACCACATTTGACAGACGAAATTTAAATGACGTAACTGTCGAACGCACGTTAGGACAAATCAGCTGTCATTTTCCCGTACAAAAAGTGACATTATAATAGATCTACCTGACGCACGTACAATGCGTTATGTGATCGACCTGCTGAGGGGTAATCACGTAATAACGTTCCGAACGCGCGTCGGTACAATTTAACTGTCAATTTTCCATATAAAAAGTGACATTTAGACCTACCTGACGCACGTACAATGCGTTATGTGATCGACCTGCTGGTCTAAGGTAATTCGCAAAAACAAACAAACTCACAACTTATACGTACATGACTGTTACATTCTTTGTCCTATAGATAAAAAATACCGATCTCAGGAACCGATTAGGAAACCCAATAAGATCATAGTTAAATACGGTCTTTGACCAAACTGGAATCTGATATTGAAAGTCCAAATGCAGTTAACTTGAAATCTATTACCTGCATATTGGTTGACCGGAAAAAAACGCTTGGTTTATAAATATAAGTACTTGCATCAGTTTCCACTTACGTCAGAACATGATTGTTTATTTTTTTGTTTTTCAGACATTTTATTCCATTTATTTCCTCATCCAGCAGTGTCGACGGAGCCCTGCTGCGCGGGGCTCTTATTTCTGGGCGCTATACCTATTAGAATAAAATACACTGGCCTGCAAAAGAATAATACCTTCCTACCTACACTCATAAACGTGATGATAACTAAAACTGTTATACCTTATTTTGCAGGCCTGTGTAGAATATAAAAACTTTATTCAACATCACATTGCATGACATTAATATAATTAAAGATACATGTAAACATTAGTATTAGACTTAACATCTAAATTTAAAATTAATACATAAATTTAAAGGGGCAATGTTACACAAAACTAATCATGTATCTACCTAATAGTAATAATAAATGCTACCCAAAGGTTGTCTCGCTCGAGATCGAGAAGAGATCTTTCGAAAGCGATAAGACCGTCTGTTGTTACTGTAGTCTGTTGTTAATCTACTACTGTAATAGTTTTTCTTATGTTGTGGTGCAATAAAGAATATAACTACTATTACCTCCATAGTTAGCTTAATACGTAATAAGGCTCTAAGGCTTGTGTCATGGGCTCATGGGCACTAAACGACGATATGAAGTATAAAATCAAAATGGCAAGCATATATGCACCACATATTTTTTTCTCGATGCAATAAAAAAGTAACGTAGACCAGAAGGGTGGTTGCGTAGCTTTTGAACAAACATCAGAAAAAATCAACTATTCCCATACGAAAATTAACATTCAGGTCTACCTAACGTACCTACCTAAAAAGCGTTACGCAATCGACAGACAGGCACGTGTAACGCAAAAATAGGAATTACAAAAATACTAAAGTACGAATAACGCAAATTGATTGAGCACTCGCGTCGAATATAACAAAATACTCACTAATAATGTAATTGAAATTCTCCGTGTCCTCACAATCGTCTTGTCCTAGATAAGTGGGCAAGGCATGATTTTCCACCTACCCCCAAACGAAAATAAACTTTAGATTGTTGGAAAAAAGTTGAAATTCGCGTAGGAAGGAAGTTGGTTTATTAAAACACTGTGGCCGTACAGTACAGGTACAGAGGTAGAAATAAAAACGAGGCAAAGCAGTTACTTTTATGAGGGCGCGAATAAGATGTTTCGGACTCCGTCTGAGGAATGAGAGGGAAGGCGCGGCGTGCACGGGGCTAGGAAGCTGCTGAGTGGTTTTCAAAACGTTGAGTTTTATAAAAGTGTCGACTACAGCTTTTTTGCTATTTTCTATAAAACAGGACTTCTTTGTGTAGTCCAGCAGGATGTATATGTGGACTTTTTTTAGGGTTCCGTACTCAAAGAGTAAAACGGGACCCTATTACTAAGACTCCGCTGTCCGTCCGTCTGTCTGTCACCAGGCTGTATCTCACTGATACCGTGATAGTTCCAGCTGAAATTTTCACGGATGATGTATTTCTGTTGCCGCTATAACAACAAATACTAAAAACACAGTTTTTATAGATAATGGTACGGAACCCTTCGTGCGTGAGTCCGACTCGCACTTGACCGGTTTTTTATTTAACACAATGACGGTGGCAAACAAGCTTACGGCCTGCCTGATGTTAAGCAGTTACCGTAGCCTATGGACACTTGAACTGATTAAACGTTTAGAAGAAATGGACGACACTTGAGGTGCTCGAACAATAACAACTGGCCATTTTACCTGTGTTGTCTATTTAGACTTGTACAATTGTAACTTGTTGCTTCCTGAAACGATCTCTAGACTGCGGTACAAACCGCATACCTGAAACAAATACATCAAAAGAAACAAAAGCTTTGAAAATGGAATAATCAAATTATGTAATTGATTGAAAGTTCTGTTTTAAAACGCGTATAATATGAGTGTTTTTATTATTTGTCTAAGTATATAATAAACATATTCATTACGGTATGTACTCAGTCTGTTGTAGTTATCTTGGCTATTGCAGAATTCCTAAGTATGAGTATCAGCAGCGTCCAGGCTCAATCATCATGAGGTGCTGAAATTTAGCGCTGCGAAAATGGCCTCGTACAATATCGTGATGACATATATAACTTCTTTTATAATCAAGAGATATATTAATCAATCGTTTTATTTGTTTGCTGCATAGGTACCTACACACGAGTTACAAAAATAAATAATACAAAAAACACAAACCTAAAAACAACATACGAAAATGATACATAAGAAAATTAACGGTGGTTGTGTACATTACAGCAAAACAAAAAGGTTCCAACTCAATGCGTAGCTTTGCTCGCAATTTAGCAAAACATTTCAGTTAGCACCCAAAGTAATATAATGATGTGTAAGTAAGTATAAATATATAGAAGGTCAAACGAACATTCAAAAATAATGATGAAGACAGATGACAGCTGAAATTACTAAATTGATAAATCGGTCTAGACTATTAGTCCCAGTAAGCTAAACAAAGATTATAACTTTTTGTTTGCCATATTTGAGATTATTGTGCCTTAAATAAACCACTAATATGTACACTGGTAAATATTGGTCCTTTAATATGTTAAAAACTTACCAGAATAATCATAAGGAATATCTGAAAAAATAATATATATTCCGCGCGACGTCATGTAAACCGAGCCTGACAGTGAGGTGCCATTGTTCACGCCCACTGCCCATTTTTGGCATTTTCATCTGCATACAAAAGTGCAAATGAAAAGCCGCTATACTAGCTCGTTACGTGGAAAGAGTATAGGTACCTATATTACGGGTAGCAGGCGACGACATACCTGCTAACTGTCGATAAACATAAAAATAAATTTGTTTAAACGTTTTTTACACGCTCATGCCAAACCGCCTCGCCCACTGCACGGTTCTCCCTCAAAAATAATAAAATGCCGCTCCACAGTCGTAACAAGCGTCGTTGGAACAAAGCGCGCGCTCAAATAATTTGTATCAATTTGTAAAAATGCACCCGACCCCCCCCGGGGGTCATAATTACGAACGGTTCGTGTGCTCGCTCTCTGGATTGTGGATTTACATGCTTGTGTGATAATGTTTATGCGCAGATATAGTGATTTCGGAGCACTTGTCCTATAGTTTATATTTCATTGTAAAAATGCACCGGACCACTTCGGGGGTCATAATTAGGTACTAACGGTTCGTGTGCTCGCTCTCTATGGATTGTGGATTTACATGCCTGTACGATAATGTTTATAAGAAGTTATAGACCATTTATTTGCACCTGTACTATATTTCAGTTCAGGTTGACATGTTTTCAATGTGAGTGGAGAACTAACGAAACCTATGAATTAACCATAAGGGCAACCAAACTAATTAAATAAATATTTGCGGACAATAAATTAATTACATTCAGGTGAGAAATCCGATGAGTAGTTCTGGAGATTAGAATAGAATAGAATAGAAATAGTTTAGAGATTACCTCCTACGTGCTAACTTACAAAGCTACAAATTTACATTTACCCGCTTTAATTATTGGTATGGATGATCTGCCGTGACGTGCTCCTCACTAATAAATACCTAGTTAGTTCGCAAAATTAAATACTGCATTCTACATATGACTATAGAGATAACCAATTATCAAAACTGCGTCAAAGTAGATCCAGCAACAGCCTAGGAATTGTACCTATACGAAACAACTACATAACAGACTATAATTCTTTAGTTTTGGAACAGGAAGTAATGTAAATGTCCCATTGATCGACACCGTCACAACAGTTCGCACGTTTAATCTCAATTCGTGGCAATAGGAGTGACAATTAGTGTCCCAATTATTGAAATTAAGGTGTCAGACATCAGATTTATTAATACCTTACATGAAAATCTACGTTACTAGCTATTTTGTTCAATTAAAATGTAAGGTAGACTACCTTACATTTTAATTGAACAAAATAGCTAGTATAGTTTGTGTGTAAAGTACCATATCTAAAAGCAGTACAAGCATTTTAATCAACCAAACTTTCAACCAGATTATTCTAACATGGTAATGACGGTTTGATTTCACCAATTAATCCAGCCTGCCTCAAACAATCAGATCATAATCGGAACATTACAGTTCACGCAACGCGGCGGTAATGTGTGGCGAATAATGGTGGAAAACTCGATCGTGATACTGAGAACAATGTGTGTCATTACTCAAACTACTTCCGAAACTAAACAAAACTTAGGCTAGAGGTGCCCCACATTTTTTTCAATACGGTCGTATCGTAGGTTAATGTGGTTACAAATTTTAAACATAAGAGATACCATTACCTGGGACTGTTTATGTACAAGTATAGTGAAAAACCTTTCCGGAGACAATGTGAAATCCAATCTTCAATAACTTTATGTATGGATTTAGACCCCTGTCTATTGGAGCCATCTTCAATAAAATATTTTTTAATTACTAAATGCGACACGAGCTCGTTACGACGCTCAGTTTCAAAATCGTCAACATGTTCATGGATGAACCGTTGCCATTTGGGTCGCCGTGAGATACATGTAGAGATGCAAAAAAGAGCCTTCTGAGTGGGAGGATAAAGCATTTTCCTTCCACTCAAAAGGCTCTTGTTTCGAGTCTTCAGAACATCTTTGTAGTGAAGGTACGGTCAGCCTCAAAAGTGGCTTAACACCTTTGTAACGTGTCACATTAACCGTCATGTTAAACTGCCATATGAAGTTGTCAAACTAGTGAAACCGAAAAGGTTTCAAAACTTAGGTGTTCAGCAACTTATGAGGCCGACTGTACTGGCCACCGTCATATAAATAACCTTTAACCTCATCGATATCGATAACAACAAACTAGAAACCTTTGCCGCTCTAGTACGAGTATAAATTATCGTGAAATTTGTTACACACACGCTACCCTCACTTGTGATCTGCCGATAAGATCCTGACCTCAGATTACACACACACACACATATATATACGCAGTTAATTCGATACAAACTTTAGAAGCCTACTGTTTGAGTAAGCTTCAAAGGGCTTGGACTGGCTCGTACCAATGAGTTTTTCGGAAAATTATTTACCGTTAGCCTTTCGGTGAAGGAAAACATCGTGAAGAAACCGGACTAATCCCAATAAGGTTTTCCCTCTGGGTCGGAAGGTCAGATGGCACTCGCTTTCGTAAAACCTAGTGCCTATGCCAAATCTTGGGTTAAGGTGTCAAAGCGGACCCCGTGCTCCCTTAGGGCACAACCGGGAATAAAGCTAGGAAAATTATGATTATAATTACACCCTAACATTACGAATGCGAAAGTAGCTATGTTTGACTGTCTTACCTAGTCTTCACGCTTAAACCACTGAAACGATTATGATTTTTATTTGTTATGGAGTTAGTTTGGGATTATTAAGTAATCCTTTTATAAGGTTTTTATATTTCTTTCCCTGTTTGTAAGGGAGACCGATGATAAGGTATCTATTGCGAACTTCTCCCATGGTGAGTAAATATACATACATTAAGTTTTCATGAATATATATAATTTGCAAACCATTCAGCCACTTGCTGATATCCGATAAAGCTAAAATTTTTGCTTTTGTAAATATAACGCGCATGCGTAGGTACTGGTCTAAATAATTCTTCTCCTTGTTGTAGCCAAGCCAATCAATGTATAATTATAGCTCTCATGTTTTGTTGTGAATATTAATTTAAATGTTAATGTCATGTAAAAAGTGGAAATATACTTACTGGCCTGCAAAAGAAGATATAACACTCGTATACGTGACGATTACTAAAACTGTTATACCTTCTTTTGCAGGCCAGTGTATGCATGTATTATACATATAAACCTTCCTCTTGAATCACTCTATCTATTATAAAAACCCGCATTAAAACCTTTGCGTAGTTTTAAAGAACTAAGCATACATAGGGACAGACAGACAGCGGGAAGTGACTTTGTTTTATACTATGTACTGATTAATATATAATACAAACTTCAGTGTATCATTGTATTTGAAGTGGACCATCCCCATCAGTGGTGACTCGTGAAGTATTTGACCTCGGCCCCTCGATGGTCAAGTATGTATAAATATCGGTGCTCTCACCTACTGAGCCATCTTATGTTAGTTCGGTGGCAATGCAATAATATGGCTCAACTGAGCTGATCTGGTGGTGGAGGTGGGCCAGCTTCGACTTCCAACTCAAAACTCATTCAACTCCAAAACTTGTCTACTTAAACCTGTCATGTTTAGGCTCATGGTTATCTCATCCAGTAGTTGTAAAAAATACAAGCAACTAAAAGGCTACAGCAAAGATTACATCTTTGACAGACTTTTTATTCATTTATGTTTTCGTTGATCTAAAAATTAAACCCATACAATTACCATCTAACTATTGTCTAATATAATGTCAGTACGCAACATGTGATCCAAATTTCTTTCAACAATGAAGCACCGTTCTCTAATCATGGGTTGTTACTCGAATTTTGTTATTACAATTGAATCTAATGAGTGGGTGGATGATGCAAATGTGTGCTTTAGGCTAAACAATAGGAAGCATTATTTAATTAGAAACATACGAAGATGATCTTAAAACGATTATTGGCGGGTATGATAAGAGGCAAGACTACCCTTGAGTTGTAATCAATCTTAGTATGAACTTTGTGTTCCGTCGAATCACATATACATATACATGTTAACTCATTAAACTGTGTTATTCTACCAAATAATTGTCTCCCTATTTTTATTCCAGAAATGTTATTGATTATTCATAAGGGATAAAAAGACGGACGGAAAATCGCAGTTTTTTAAGGTTGTAAAAGTTAAGTTTGATATGCATGTTGCAGCGTTAACCTGCGTCATATTTATTATAGGTATTATTTATTTTTAAAAAAACATGCAGATCTACAATGACAGTAACCTACCAAGTTACTCTTAGCCGAAAACCTAAGCTAATCAGAATTAAACTGAATTTTTATCTAAGCTCAATCGGTTAACTTACCGATCTCTAAAAATCGGTTCCCAGAATAGCAAATACTAAAACACTTAATCGGTAATCGGTGTAGTGCGATTACGGCAAATTGGTCCGCGCTGGTCGTGTCACGCGCGAATTTCAAGTAGGTTGTGCAACTGGCCAATGCGTGACGTGCCCACTATAGGGTAACTAGCATTTTAATGAAGTCTGCCCATTGAATAGCCTCTAACATACCTAACAATTATTTTTCGGTCAGAAAACTTCGACTCGACTTCACCTGTCACCCGCTGACTCCACTGTAAAAATCATGAAATTATAAAGAGAGATGGGCTGTTGAGAAGTGGTTAGTAAAGAATGCCTCACAGTGCAAAGTGCCAAGTCGAGTCGAGAGAGAGACAGATAGAGGCACGCGATCAGGGGGGCAATTTTTGACTTTCAAGCGTTCGAAAATTAAATAAAAGTTAATACGTTTATAGTCTCAATAAAAACCACTCGTTTTTAGGGTTCCGTACTCAAAGAGTAAAACGGGACCCTATTACTAAGACTCCGCTGTCCGTCCGTCTGTCTGTCACCAGGCTGTATCTCACTGATACCGTGATAGTTCCAGCTGAAATTTTCACAGATGATGTATTTCTGTTGCCGCTATAACAACAAATACTAAAAACACAGAATAAAATAGTTTTTTATAGATAATGGTAAGTACGGAACCCTTCGTGCGCGAGTCCGACTCGCACTTGGCCGGTTTTTTTTTATTTTCTATCGCTATTTCAAAATAGTATTTCATCATTTTTGACAGTTTTCGAGTGAAAGAGTCGAGCGCTTGGAAGTCAAAAATCTGTCCCAAGTTCTCCATACTTACGCTCGTGAAAATACCATCGTAATCAAAAGAATCGCCGTAACAATCAATCCATTTTTGGGGGTTCGATTGACATACTCGAGTATCCTTAATATTTCCCGACACACTGAAATGGTGCAACTTTGAAGAGTCCTAAAGTTACTAATGAGAATTTAAATGTATAATTTTGACTTAATTTTACATTTAAAATTTGCAAACATATCAAAACATAAACGTATCCATCTTTATTACAAATGTCAAACTCAAAGGCATGCTAATGCTACAAATGGTTACTATAATCTCTCCCCTTAAATTAACTCCATAAAGTAAACACACAAATCAATCTAATTATTCACCTCAATATAACGAAATAAGTCTCCCATCTCTATCAAACCTACCCATCATACGAGCAAACCTCAAGCCAATTTCGTTCCCATACTTCCTCACGCTTGGGTTCAAACACCGTAATGTCTGTTTGTTTTAAACTTTTTGCTATGAAGATGTTACCTTCACGTTGTTACCTATGTCAAAGGTTGATAAATATGCAATATCCTCAGATCGGAGCTAGATCGATCGAGCGTGATCCTAAAACCAATCTACACCGACCTGTGAAAATCCCCGCTGGTTGTAAAACTTCAGGCGCGCGAGGGATTTTTGGTTTGGCTTCAGGGATCAACTTTTATTGGACATATTGATGGTATTGTTAGAAAATTATAGATGGCGCCTTAGGAGATGGTTCGCTGTTTACATTCCCGGCTGATGCTAGCTTCGAGGTTGTTTAGGAGAGCAAAGGTCGGGCGGGATTATATGTTCTTGTTTACTGTACTATAATTGATTTGGTTGGACAACGTTGTTAGCTGACATGATACGTATTAAGTTATTATGGGTGAGAGAGAACATTGATCCGTTACGTTTTATTTTGGACAAAATGTGTTGAAAATAAGCTTTTCACACACATGGTGACCACAAAATTGACAAAATATATTAAGCAAATACCCCGAACAATTTTTTTATGAAATCGATGTGATAGTTCGCTAGCTATTGATAGCAGAAACAACGAAGGTTGCCGTTACATTTTTCGGCAACCGTCTATATGTAATTTATAAGCCAAACGAGTTCAAAAGCACACTAATGGGGTTAGAGTAAAAAAAAAAACCAACTGATAATGTTTTTTTCTAATTGGAGTTCATTTTTGCAGTACCTATAATTTACCTTTGTTATTATACCTAAAGCAACCTCAGCTCGGCCCCCCAGAATAAAGCCACTTACCAAAGCCAACCTGTTAGCACGATCAAAAGATCTACAGCTCAGTGTCAGTTTACGTACAAATGAAAACAACTGCTTGTAATTACTTATTGCAGTAAGAATGACTAGTGTACTTATATTAACGGCCACGCATGATGTAAAATGGTGTCCTCAGGCGTACCAAGATTATGATGAAACATGTGATTTAGTATGACATTTTCATTCATGTTCATCATACATGTTGACTCCCTGTGACGAGTCTCATCAGTGCTAATAATGTCTGTGAAATGTAAGTTTATAGCTTCGTAAGTTTATATGTAGTGTTAATATTCTACTAATCCACTGATCTACTATTAAGCGTAAATATTTATTAATTATTGTAATTTTATATGATGGTTTTTTGACCTATAAGTGGCTAAGCATCATAATTGTTTTTTTTTATTTAAGCCACATGTATTGTTCAGATGTGATAGCCGTTGGTGGTCCTAAAAAGAATTAAAATAAAATAAAAATAGTATCCGGAACTACTCATTCGCCTTTTTTTATATTGTCACCAGTAGGTACATAGATGTTCGAGATTGACATAGTCTATACCTATTGCATCTTTGTAATACGCGAACGGACACACGCGAGTAGCTAATTATGATAAAGTGGCAACATTTTGCGAGGGTGTAAAGATTGTATGTATAATACGACACCCGATTTTTTTTTATTCTTTCAGGAATTATCCTTTTGGATGGACTAAGGTTATATTTTATCACGCAGTTCCACCTGAAAGCTCTGTAATGGCGAGCCTCGCGAACATCTAGAGCTTAATATATTCTGTCATAATTACGTGTTTCTCATAATCTATGTATGTACACACAAAATAGCTAAAATCTCAACCCTTATTCATAAAACTTACACTCCACGGGCGTAGCCAGGTTTAGGGGGTTCAAACCCTTGAATTATTCGAAATACGAGTATTACATTATTATTGAAATAATGGTACAAATATACGGTTTAACTCACGTCTTAAATGTCACTACAGGCGACATGCTTCGGACCATTCGGGAGTTCTTCTTCAAGATGAGTGTTCCCGAAGGGTTCGAAACATGTCGCCCGTAGTGTCATTTAATACGTGAGTATCATCATCATCATCATCTTAACAGCCGAAAGACGTCCACTGCTGGACATAGGCCTCCCTCAAAGAGTGCCAAAATGACCGGTCCTGCGCCACCCGCATCCAGCGTGTTGGTGTCAAAGTGACAGATAAATAATTTAAGTTAACATGGCTTTGACGAACGGTTGAATAAGGCTGATATTTGAATAACTAAAACTAATCTAGGTCTTTTGGAAAAGTAAACTTTTACATGCCACAATTCGTGATTTTCGAATATGGTTTTAAAGGTAATAAACCCCTAAGATCCCTCCAGATGAACTCTCATAATGCCACCTATTTCGCATCCAAGTAACACATGTTTCCTTATCTCAGCTAAGTACGCTATTATGCCCGAGTCCAATAAATAAAATATGCTTATCTTGAGCAAAATGAACTGCAGGAACATATTTTAACAGGTAACGTATTGTGGTTGCGGTAATCCTGGTCTATAAGGCGGTTTTCCACTACATGGTATGTTGAATAGTGGTTTGTCTAAAAAGTTAGGTTTACAGTTTTGATCGATTAGGTTGTTTAGGTTAGGTAAGGCTTGGTTAGAAATACACCAATTGTTTTAATTTGAATATTGTAATGAAATAAAATGGAAGCGAGGATATGCCGCTAGCATCCCCGTTACAATGTCTCGAGGGCCATGCTTTTTAGATCGAACTTAGTTTTTTAAAATTTGATTTAGTTTAATGTAAATTATCTATTTATTTATACCTTAGAAAATAAATATTAAAGATCCATACTAATCCATACTATAATATTATAAATGCGAAAGTGTGTCTGTCTGTCTGTCTGTCTGTCTGTCTGTTACCTCTTCACGCCTAAACCGCTGAACCGATTTAGATGAAATTTGGTATAGAGATAGTTTGAGTCCCGGGAAAGGACATAGGGTAGTTTTTATCCCGGAAATCTACCCCTAAGGGGATGAAATTGGGGGTGAAAATTTGTATGGAGCTACTTAAACCGCTGCACCGATTTGGATGAAATTTGGCATTTAAATAGTTTGAGTCCCGGGGAAGGACAGAGGATAGGATTGATCCCGTAAATCATCCCCTAAGGGGGTGAAATGAGGTGGTGATAATTTGGAGGTAACCAATTTTGATGAAATTTGGTTTGGAGATAGTTTAAATCCTAGGAAAGGACAAAGGATAGTATTTATTTCGGAAGTCATCCCGTAAGGGGGTGAAATAAGGGGTGAAAATTCGGATGGAACCCATTTGAATACAATTTGGTTTAGATATAGTTTGAGTCCTAGGAAAGGACATAGAGTAGTTTTTATCCCGGAAATCCACCCCTAAGGGGATGAAATTGGGGGTGAAAATTTGTATGGAGCTACTTAAACCGCTGCACTGATTTGGATGAAATTTGGTATTTAAATAGTTTGAGTCCCGGGTAAGGACAAAGGATAGGTTTGATCCCGGAAATCATCCCCTAAGGGGGTAAAATAGAGGGTGAAATGAGGAGGTGAAAATTTGGACGTAACCAATTTTGACGAAATTTGTATCAGAGATAGTTTAAATCCTGGGAAAGGACATAGGATAGTTCTTATTCCGGAAATCATCCCCAAGGGGGTGAAATTAGGGGTGAAAATTCGGATGGAACCTATATGAATACAATTTGGTATAGATATAGTTTGAGTCCTGGGAAAGGACATAAAGGGTAGTTTTTATCCCGGAAATCCACCCCTAAGGGGATGAAACTGGGGTTAAAATTTTTTATGGTGCTACTTAACCGCTGCACCGATTTGGATGAAACATAGGACTGTTTTAACTCCGGAAATCACCCCTAAGGGGGTGAAATGGGGGGTTGAACTTTGGATGGAACCCGTTTAGATAAAATTTGGTATAGAGATAGTTTGATTCCCGGAGAATGACATTAGATAGTTTTGAAAATTTGGATAAATCCCATGGAGATGAAATTTGGTATAGTAGGAGTCCCAGGGAAGCACAATGCATAGTTTTTATCCCGAAAATCAGCTCCTGAGGGGGTGACATTAGGCGTGAAAATGTTGATGGAACCCATTTAGATGAAATTTGGTATATAGATAGTTAGAGTCCTAGGGAAGGAAATAGAATATTTTATTAAACTTATTAATTTATATTAATTATTAATTATTATTATTATTTATTAATTTAATTTATATTTTATTTTATTAGGAAATAGAATATTTTATTAAATTTTTTATTCGGAAATCATCCCCTAAGCGGGTGAAATGGGGGTGAAAATTTGGATGAACTCATTTAGATGAAATTTAGTTTAGAGATAGTTTAAGTCCTGGGAAAGGGCATAGGATAGTTTCAATTCCGGAAATCACCCCCTAAGGGAGTGAAATGGAGGATGAAACTTTTGATGGAACCCGTTTAGATGAAATTTGGTATAGAGATAGTTTAAGTCTCGGAGAATGAAAGCGGATAGTTTTTATCCCGAAAATAGTTCCCAAGGTAATGAAATAGGGGGTGAAAATTTGGATAAAACCCATTTAGATGAAATTTGGTATAGAGATAGTAAGAGTCCCAGGGAAGATGCATAGTTTTTATCCCGAAAATCATCTCCTGAGGGGGTTCTTAAAACTTTGTAGAAACATTTCTTATTTGAGTACAAACAAAGTTCTTTCAGCGTTTTGGAAAATTCCACCCCTAAGAGGGTTAAAAAGGGCTGCAAAGTTTATATGGGGAAACTCTTTTTGGGATAGGAGCTTAACAGTTTGTAGGACGATTAGTTATTGAAATACAAAAAAAAGGATATTCAGCTTTTTAGTAAATTCCACTCCTAAGGGGGTTAAAAGTGGGTGCAACATTTGTGTGGAGGAAACATTTTTTTAGCCGATTTACAATTTTGTAGAATGCTTACTAATTAAAAATAAAACTAAATACTTTCAGCATTTTAGAAACTTCGATCTTTAGGGGTTTATAAGAACGTTTGAATGAAGAAAATATTTTTTTAGCGAGGGACTTAAAACTTTGTTGAAAGATTACTTATTACAATAAAAATCAAGTACTTTTAGCGTTTTGAAAAATTCGACCCCTAATGAGAATAAAAAGGGGTGCAAGGTTCGTATGGGAAACCCATTTTTTGAGCTAGAGACTTGATATTTTGTAGAAAAAATACTTATTACAATAAAAAAACTTAGTGTTTTCTATTCAATTTTTCCCCGAAAAGCGTTAATTCAAAGGTTCAAAGTTTGTATGCAGACTATCAGAGCAAGAAAATTTTTAAGTATGAGAATTGTAACTTCGATCTTAGTATGTTTGTTAAAAGACTACAAAACTCATTTCAGCGTTTTTTGAAATTCATCCCCTAAAAGGTATTATAAGGGTGTTCAAAGTTTGTATGGAGAGCAAAACATTTTTAAAGTAAGGGATTTGTAACTTCAGTTTTAGACTGTTTACTACAAGACTACAAAGCTAATTTCAATGATTTTTAAAATTAATTCCTTGAACAAACATTTAGACGATAACATGTTCTACGCGGACGAAGTCGCGGGCAACAGCTATTATACTAATATATGTAGTAGTGGCGGCACGTGAGAATTTTTCACTGGACAACCCGGAGAAAAAAAGGGCTGTTTTTTGATGATTTACGAGTTTGGTAATACCTATATAGCAAACAATTTTAAGCAAGCCGGTGAGAATCTGCTTTTATGGGCGCTCCGCCACTGATATGTAGTCTCTCTACTAAGCGTGGGGTAAATCAAAATAAATCGAATTCTTAATTCCCTTGTATTTGAGCAAAATTACACATTATGCAGTAGCAAGGACATTTTACTGCGGAGTGGATACAATGACATTCGGCCTATGTACCCTTAAAAGCGAATTTTATTTTCTGATCCTTGCGCCACATAAAATACCGATATGGGTATTCATCATCATTGTGACACATATCAGCCGAAAGACGTCCACTGCTGGACATAGGCACCACATAATGCCAAAGTGACCAGTCCTGCGCCACCCGCATGCAGCGGACTCCCGCGACCTTTGCCAGGTCATATGCACCTTGTGAGTAATCTACCCACAAAACAATTGAATTTTCCTTTATACGATAAAGGAAAACTAAATTGAAAGACGTAGAGTCAAGCTAACCTGACGCCAGCGCCATAAGAATACCTAATAAAAATAAAAAAACTACACCGGAGGCAAGCAAGAATACGGTCTGCTGATGATAACCGGACACCGTACGCTTGCGATTCCAGAAGAATCACGAGCGCGTTGCCAACCCTTTGTTGATTTGAGGATTCGTTGTGTTGATAGCTAGAGACGAACGCGGGTCACTCACTCATCACAACACATCCTCGGGAACTTTGGCGACCTACTCATCACCAGGAACACAACACCACATACCTACAGAGCAAGTATATAGTGTGTAGGATAGGTACTCGTAATTTTACCTGACTGCGCGGCGTAACGAAGGGTAACGTGTATACCAGTGAAAATAAAAAAAGGAAATTAAAAATGTTTTTATTTCATAAGTTTTGTTCTTTTGCAAAAATCCTTTGGGGTTACCTAGTAAGTAAATAAGTATATACCTACTTGTGTCAGGTAAGTCCGCTCTTCCATCGGTACAACTTGTACCACAAAGGAACAAACTTACATACATAGACTGTATGACTGTGTAAAAAAATATTTCAATATGCACGGTACAAGTTGATGAAATATTTTACTTAATTAAATTTTGCATTTTTACACAGTCATACAGTGTCTATGTATGTACGTAAGTTTGTTCCTTTGGGGCACTGAGTTGAAAGGCTGATTTTAATAAATCAATCGATTCGTTTTAATCTTGGGGGTGTCACTGAAGACAAAGATTATTATTGCTGAAGACAAGACAGTAATCAAAATTCAAACCAGACGCCACCTATAATTGTAATAAAGAATAATATAATTTCTGTCAAAATTTTAATTTTTGGTACAAGCTTTTATTGCCGACTATATTTTTTGCATACCATCATCAACTACGTGTAGGTACTCATTGAGACGATTCTATCGAGCCCAAACTCGATGGGGTTGTGCCGTTTAATTGCGGAGTTCCTATGGCCACCTTCCAGCTCCAGCATCAGATCAGCTCCATGTCATCATAATATTGCATTGTCATGCGATATACATATGCATGCAAAATTTCAAATCAATCGGTTGACAGGAAGAGGGTGAAATTTCAATTACTAAATTTGACCCAAGAAAGAATAAAACAAACGGGGTGAGCTAAATAAAAGCTTGTAAAAAAAGTTGACTATGTACGGTGGGATATCGATGAATAGGTAATTCAATATTTTTTTTAGTTTTAATATCCGTTTTGGATTTATAACGATTTAAGGTTGATTAAGCCAACATTCACTTAAATTACATATCCCAAACCTTACTTACAGTCTAAACGGGTGTCGTTGGATTCCTTAATAATTTGAAAAAAAAACTGTTGGATTTTCTGAAAAATCTTTTGATTTCACTTGATGACAAATGCATGCAAAACAGTCCAACCCCGCCAATGTACATTGTACACACGCCTTAGCTCATCCCGGTCCGTCCGATCTTGATACGCGCACTCGTGATTTAGAGCAATGCTCAAGCAATGGACGTCTATTTGCACGAGCCGGCATCGTGATCGGGGCGTAAACGTAATGCGCGGAATTATCGGTAATAACTGGTGTAATGTGATGTTGACAAGGTGTAACTGTGATGTCGGTGACGTAATGTTACAGTGTTGGCGCCTCAGGGGGTTTGACAGTTATTACAGTGACTGCGTAGCGTCTCTAGAGCTAATGGGGAGACTAGCACTCACAATCATCCCTGTACTTCGTTATAATAATTCGCGAAATAAAACTTAAATTAGATTTTTTTGTTTTTTGTTCTTGAAAATCTTGAATGTTTTGAACGTGCCAGACCTAGCGTATTATAATTATGTAATCCTAATGAACAACTGACAGGCGCTCACACGGTAAGAAATTAGGTACCTATATTTTTTTTAAATTCGAGGTACACTGGGAACATGTTTTAAAAAAAATCTACAAGTATATCTAAAAATAAAATATAAGATACACATCAGTTAGTAATGGATGATTTTATGACGAATCTTGGAAGATACTTATTTTGCACTGGTTGCGTTCCACATCCTAATTATGCATCATTAGTAGTCCGGTGGCCGACTGCATGAAACCCTACGTGATAAAAAAATAGTCTAAATGCCTACCAGAGTAGCACTAAAAGTCAGCTACCCCTACAGATAGGGGTAGCTGACTTTTAGTCACTTCAACTGCTCTTGGTCGGCCGCGGCTTAACTTGGCAAATTTTGCGCAAAAGGCAAAAAAAAGTACAAAAATTCTTCGAAAAAACGTCATCGAAAAATAGAATGAAACTTGTATGGTAGGATAGCTGCCTTTGAGGACAGTAAAAAAAAGTGGTCGGCCAAATCCAGTGTTGGCAGGTTCCTGTGTCCGACCGAATTTGTGGTACCACGTGACAGCTGCATTTTACGTCATCGAAAAATGGAATGAAAAAAACGGATTATAATAGCTAAATTAAACATTAAACCTGTTGACGTATGTATTGGTCGGCCTCACCTTAGCCTGGCAGTTTTTGCAGTCCGACCACATTTATGAAAAAAATTTGGTTGTTTCAATTATTGAAAATATGGTTTCTTCATTGCTTTAACGGAACTAATAATGTTTAATTTAATAAAACTATCGCAATATACTGCCGTGCTTTTTTAAAAGGCAAGGTTTCTAGAAAAAGCATGGTATTGATGTGTTTAATATAAATACCAAATCTATAATCTTGTCTTCTTGTTTTTTATTACTTTTTTACTCTTTTATTACTTCAATACTTTATGTAATTGTTGGACAACAGTCTATACTTCTATTGTGATGTTAACTTCTATTAGATTGCTATGTATGAGAACCTATAATTGGCCTCCTATTTCTATATCTGTTGTTAACCTTTTTTGCGAGCTGTTGGTTACCCAAAAAAGCGGCCAAGTGCGAGTCGGACTCGCACATGAAGGGTTCCGTAAAATAAATTGCGGTTTACGATTTATGACGTATTAAAAAAAAACTACTAACTAGATCTCGTTCAAACCAATTTTCGGTGGAAGTTTGCATGGTAATGTACATCATATATTTTTTTTAGTTTTATCATTCTCTTATTTTAGAAGTTACAGGGGGGGGGGGGGCACATTTACCACTTTGGAAGTGTCTCTCGCGCAAACTTTTCAGTTTAGAAAAAAAATATATTAAAAACCTTAATATCATTTTTGAAGACCTATCCATAAATACCCCACACGTATGGGTTTGATGAATAAAAATTTTTTGAGTTTCAGTTCTGTGTATGGGGACCCCTAAAACTTAATGTTTTTTTTTTATTTTTGTGTGAAAATCTTAATGCGGTTTACAGAATACATCTACTTACCAAGTTTCAACAGTATAGCTCCTATAGTTTCGGAATAAGTGGCTGTGACATACGGACGGACAGACAGACAGACAGACATGACGAATCTATAAGGGTTCCGTTTTTTGCCATTTGGCTACGGAACCCTAATAAATAAATAAATAAAAACCTGGGACCTGAACTAAGTATATCAAATCAAATAACGTGAAAAGGCATGAAACAGACAGACTGGTAGATGGAAATACAGAGCAATTTGTTAGATAGATTCTTTAGGTGTAGGGAGCGTATAAGATATTTTATTAAGGTGCCGTTGCCAAAGAAGGTTAATTTCAAAGCCTTGTAAAATAATTACAGTATGATTAATCAAGAAAATTCATTCATAGGACTGCTAATGATTTATTTGACAAACTATATATAAAAAAAAACTTTAATGATATTTGCGTTAGAACAGAAAAAAACCTATTTAAAAATGTTGCTAGTGGGCCTTCTTAGGCACCCGGTCGCCTAATAAAGCCCGTTGTAAATTATTTATTTAAAACAAGGATATGGGGCTGGAAGTGAATACCTCCAAATGTGAGTTTTTCCCCTGTGGACCGCAGTCAGCTTCTCTCTTCTCTTTTTTCTCGGGTTTACTTCCCGGCCTCAAGGAACTGAGCGCTGATTCCTTTTGCCTACTTGGTGCCCCGATTTTTCCTTCCGCAGTTCCTGAGGCACTCAAAATTCGTAAGGATCTCCTCCTCCTCGCAGGCGAGCGTCTCAAGGGTTTGGCCCCGCACGTGGCCTTGGCTTTGATGCAAAAGTGTTTCGCGGTTCCCAAGATCACGTATCTGTTGCGCACGGCCCCGGTTTGGTTATTCCCTGCTGACATTGAGACCTTTGATTTTGCCATTAAGTCGACGATTGAGTCGGTGGTCAATGTGTCTCTGAATGATATTCAGTGGGCACAAGCAGGTTTACCCATCCGTCATGGGGGCATTGGGGTGCGGCGTGTGGGGGACGTTAGCCTGCCGGCTTTCTTGGCGTCGGCCCATGGGGTTGCTAATCTAGTTGCTGAGATTTTATCATTTGATGGCGACGTGGTAAGCATACCGTATGTGACCGACGCTGTGAGGCGGTGGTTGGCTGTCAACCCGGGGGCGTCCGTCCCGGAGAATCCAAGTCTCCAGCGCGCGTGGGATGACGTAGGGTGTAAGGCCATCATAGACGGTCAGATTGGGAACGCTTCAGGTGTGGACCGCGCAAGGCTTCTGGCAGTGTCGCGGCCGGAGTCAGGGGCTTGGCTGCAGGCGTTACCCTCCCCTCAACTGGGCACGTTACTCGACGGTGACTCGTTGCGGGTGTCGGTCGCTCTCCGCTTGGGCTGCAATGTATGTCAACCACACGTATGCATATGCGGTTCCACGGTGGGAGTTGACGGTCATCATGCATTGAGTTGCCGGCGATGTGCCGGGAGGCATCCGCGTCACCACGCCTTGAACGACGTGGTCCAAAGGGCGCTCAGGTCAGTGGGTGTTCCGTCCAAGCTTGAGCCTCCGGGTCTTAGTCGCACGGATGGCAAGCGACCTGATGGCCTAACGTTGGTGCCGTGGGAGAGAGGACGTTGCTTGGTCTGGGACGCTACTTGCGTCAGCACCTTCGCCGCCTCTCATATCAGTCGCACTGTACGCGCGGCTGGAGCGGCAGCCGAGTCTCAGGCGGCGGTGAAGCGCCAAAAGTATGCTCCATTGGGATCGGGGTATATTTTCGTCCCTTTTGCGGTGGAAACGGCGGGCTGCTGGGGTGCTGACGCGAAACAATTCGTGCGTGACATAGGCCGTCGACTCAGGCAAAAGGGAGAGGACCCCCGCTCCGAATCGTTTCTGGTGCAGAGACTGTCCATAGCCATCCAGCGGGGTAATGCCGTGAGCATTATGGGCACTTTTGCACCGGAAGCGATAACGAACGGGGTTAACTAGTTGTAGTGTAGTTGACGTGTGTATTTATATTATACTAGTTTTTTGTATTTTTAAATTTATGTTCTTTAAATTGTACTTTGACATGTTATATTATATTTTTATTCAAATCATAAAAAGATATAAACCTTGAAAGTTTAAAACAATCGTTTAATCAATGTTTAAACATTACTATCGTCTAGAACTAGTCGTCATTTTTTTATTTTTATTTAATTTGATTCAATAAAATATTGAACCTATCCCAAAATTATAGCTGTGGGGGCCATCTTAGGAGTATGAAAATGAAAAATTGCTATAAAACGACATTAACTTTTTAAATTAGAAATAAAAACATATTGTGAGATTCTTTATATCAGCCTGTGTAATGATATTTATAAATCGGTTCTTTATTCTTACATAATTATTTTTGACGTACTTTTAGTTAGAGATACATTCAGTGGGCCTTATTAAGGGCCTTTTACTTCAGTATCACGTAACGTTTCGTACGCGCGTTAGGACAATTTAAGTGTCATTATTCCATATATAAAGTGACATTTAGATCTACCTGACGCGCGTGCAATGCGTTACGTGATCGACCTGCAGTTCAACTAAGTGTCGTAAAAATACGTAAATAAATTTAAAATTCAGATTTAGATTCAGAACTTTATTGATAAAATGTCATATTTTACAGGTCAATATCATGCATGTCAAATACATTTTAAAATGTCTTATTGTCTTAGATGTTATATACCTATCATTATTGAACAATTTTGAAAGTGTTGTTGATTTATGAGTGGGTCAATGATATATTGGTCATAAAGTCGTCTATGCTATTTATATACCTATAAGTGGATGTCAAACCGATTAGACTCCTAATTTCACTAAAAATACTGACTAAATTTGCGTTATTTTATTCAATTTCTGATGATATGTAAAGGTTGGAAAATAATAAAACGTGCAATATTTTAACACGACCCAGCAAACTGCACTTTTTTTACATAATGGCATCGCACTTGAGTAAAAACTGAAATGTACGTTTGTTTGTGACCATAAACGCATGTGATCACGAAATTTTAAGCAGTTTGGAAAACCATAACTGCGAGTTTTTAAAGGTAAATCTTATCCTAGGTGCACCTACCTTATTTCAATGAGAAATTTAATAACACATACATGACTAGTAATAAGTAGGTAAGTATCTTAACAATAAATGAGTACCATTACAAACCTTACATTATATATTTAGTTATAATGCAAGGCGATGGTTGTTCAGTTACCCGTTAAATGTTGGTAGTGCAATAAGTGGTAACATTAAAACCTCTAAAACATAAGATTACAACAATGTTGCAGATAATTAACAATGAATTGAATATTATAGCAAATCTAAGCAAAACAATACTGCAAACAAATCGTTTATTTCAACCGTAGTAGTGCTATAAAAGAAGAAGCATCATAGTGATCATCGTAACATTAATGTTGCATAATAATCGACTACCAAACCTCCTAACACGATCTTCTAATCGTTTGAAAAAGAACTTTATAGTTTATATTTTATGGTTGCTTCTAATTTGCAAGTTTGAGTATAATACGAGGATGCGGAAGTAGCCCTGTGAAAACATTGTGAAATTCGTGTTCCGCCGCGATCTGACATTGAGCCACTTAAAGGGCTAGTTTCAAGTGTTTGCTATTCATAGTTTGAATCGAAAATAAAAATAAAAAGTTAAAATATAGGTGTTTAGAGGCTTTGTTTCACATTTGGAGATTCAAATTTGGAAAAAAAATATGATACCTAAGGTAAGTGTACCAAATTCCGTAAGTGAACATAATTCCGTTAAAATTGCGTGTAAAACCGTAAAAAACAAAATAAATATTTTATCAATCTATTTATTCAAATCTTCAAATAATATAGTTTACACATGTGGGTAAAATTGCTTAAAATCATTTATAACTATTTTATTCTATGGTTTTAAAAACGAATTCACGGGATTATGTTCACTCACGGAATATGGTACACTTACCCTATCGGTACTTTAACACTTAGGCACAATTAATATTATTACTTTGACTAGAAAATAACGAATTTCAATACCTACTTTTAACAATATTGTTTGATCTCCTGTCAGCATTATTCTCGTTCATGTTCTGGATTATCTTCTTAATGGATCAAAGGCCGCAAAAATATCTGACACGCTCTAACGGCTCTAGGAATAGAGTTGTCAACAGATATTTTTCCAGCCTTTGTTTCATCAATTCATCATATATTAATGCCGGTGACTATACTCGTTTAATTTTTAGGCTAGGTTGTTTCAAACCGTTGGTAATTGTAACTTTCATGTAAGTAGTTAAAATTTGATTGTAAGGGAAGTTTGACAGTTTTTTATGGGATGGCGCCTTATTTCACGTTTACCGGTCTGTAAAAGGTGGTTGATGCAGCGGGTTGCATTATATTCAAATAGCTATTATGTGATTACTTTTGCAAAAAAAATGATTAAATTCTCATAAAAATGGTTAACGTTTTTATTAGCGCTACTTCTGAGTTTTGTTATTTTATTTATTTTTCCCTATTTCACCGCCTGAAAAATATGCTACACTATGAATGAGGTCCAAAAGAGCAACGTGTTGGTTCCCGCGATGCACTGCCCGTAACAATAGCCACGTTATAGTGCAGCCACTTTGGCGTGGCATCCATTTTTCTTTTTTAATAAACTGACGTTACAGTCGCCCTTTAGGTTTGTCTTCCTTTTATCGGATGTGAGCTTGGGTCCTATCGAAACATGCGGCAATGGAACGCAAACATTTTTTTTTTCAAATACATGTTGACACTATACATATGGTTCGTAAATAATGCATGAAAAATAAGTTTCCCTGTGTGTCTATCATTAGTCTGTTGCTATTATGTTGTGCAATATCTTAGCTACTTCAGATACATAATTATCACGATACTGAAAATATCAACGTTGAATGACGACCTTTTTAGCACCCTTCGCTATGTATATTTCTAATGTTGTGTTACTTTGATATGCTAAATAGACGTATTTTTTTTTCTTTCTTCTATTATTTAAGTGTACTTTCACGTCCAAACATTTATTATTATTATTATTTTGTTTGTGGGCCTTAATATGCCGCTTAGACCAGCAAGTGATCTATTGTGGCAGCCCTTGTTTTAGAGTTCACCGTTAAGTCCCGTTGCCTCCAGGAAATTCTTTGGGCGGTGATATGTTGTACTTCTTGTGGGTGCATTATGTGCCGCCCTTGGTAGGTACTTCTTTTGTACTTCGTAACCAGGGCAAGACAAGAGGTACTAGACATAACCTTCGCAACTGAAAAGGCAGCAAACTGCCTAGATAACTGGCACGTTAGTTGCGAGAAATGTCCAAACATTTGGCCCGGATTCGTTTTTTTTTTTGGTTTTTTCTCAAAAAAGCGCCATAACAAACCGACCTCACTACACCGGGCATCCGACGCACGGAGCGGCGGTAACGACTCTCGCGCCACGATTTTGCGTGAATTAGAACAACAATAAATAAATTAAACGCCCTCGTGCTTTTGCTTTTTTTCATGTTGGCTACACCTGGTTGCTTGAAAAAAGTTTCATAATGTACTGTTACTCCGCTCGTGCAAGGCGTTTGTAGTAATAGTAATGGGAAGTATCAAAGTGTTTGTGTATAGTGATAACTAATAATGCAAGGCTGGTGTGCAGGAGGCGTAGGTATGTATCGCGGTAGCAGCAACAGTATGCTGAGGATGTTGGCAGAGCGCCTCGACTGCCCGCTCACCAAATATTGGGTTGAATTGGTCATTGGTGGGGCCAAGTAGGAAATAAAATATTCACTACTTGGTCCTACATTTCTGCCATAGGTAACCAAATAAGTACCTTATTGAAATGTAATAATTTTTTTTTTTTTTAATATTTGCGGACAATCTTTGGATCTCGGTCTGAAATAAACAATTTTTATTTTATTTTATTTATTTATTTATTGTACTTAGCTGGTTGGACTTAAGCCAGTGCTCCGTCAGGCACACTACATCTACGGCTGGATCACATATTTGGAGTTCGCATTCCAGCCTATAAGTTTTATTTTCAAGGCGGTTTATGTTCTGGTGGGTTACGATAATTTGTTTGATTCCACTCTCGTAGGTCTCCTTGCGTTTAATCTTAAGGGCTGATGGCTGCACTGCCGGGCGCGGGTCTGCCGCGCCGGGCGCCGCCGCGAAACCACTGGCTGACTTCAACTCCTGATGGCCAACTACTCGGGTTCATAAAATATTCAAATTTGTCATCAGGCAGTGTTATTGAGAACGAGGCGTAGTAATTATGCTTTAGTGTCAGCTGTTCCACTTTGTATCCTTCGCATTCCTTTTTCTTATTCATATATCGCAATAAGACGTCAGCTGTCGTGTGGGCTTTAAAAAAACATGCATGAATGCGTCTTACCCGGTCGATTGATTGTAATTCTGAATCTAGTGATCCGGTGCCTTTGATAACGGATCTACGAATGAAAAGGTTCTTCTTTTGTTTAATTGTGACCGCATTTAAGACTGATCGATGAAAGATATAACACACCCCACTGTTAATATTTATTTATTTAACTTTACTGCACAAAGAAAGTACAAATGTCGGGCCTAATTCCATATGGCATTCTTTACCAGTCTAGCACTGGGCTAAAAATAAACGGTTGTTTGGTGCAGGATAAGGTAGTGAGAACGAATAAATGATAAATCACTTAATAAATACAAATGAATACATAAGATAATTAAATATTACCGTACATTTACGTTTTATTAATAAATAAAAAAATAAATATTTGCGGACAATCTTACACAAATCAACCTAGTCCCAAACAAAGCAAAGCTTATACTATGGGTACTAGACGACGATATAGATACTTATATAGAGAAATAAATACTTAAATACATAGAAAACATCCATGACTCAGGAACAAATATTCGTGCTCATCACACAAATAAATGCCCTTACCGGGATTCGAACCCAGGACCTCTTGCTTCGCAGGCAGGGTTACTACCAACTAGGCTAAAGCGGTTGTTGTATTATAATTAATAAACCTTATTTTTAGAGATTAACATACCGTGAAAATAACTGAAGGAGTTTTTAAACAAAGTCTGCTCCAAGTGCCGGGATTATGTGTATGAGTACTGCTCCATACATGGCCCCCTACTTGTTATACCGGACGACAATAGGTGGGCCTGGGAGTGTTGCTGACAGCTGACGCTGACGCTGCCGGCCGGCGAGCGCTTCGGGCCCTACCGCGGTCAGCGCATCAAGAGCGCCGCCGACTCGGCAGTGCGAGCTAGGCAGGATCACTACCAACTAGGCTAAAGCGGTCGTCAATATTGTTCATCTTTTGTACCATCATTTTTAAGTTAGTTTGTCTACCAATTTTTTACAAAAAAAAAAACAGCAAAATGACGTGACAATTTCATAAATACTCGATTTGAAGGAATAATTTTGTCAATTAAGAAAAACTGGTTCCAATTGCTCCTATCTTCACAAACTCATTATTAATATCCCACTAAAGACCTGGAAGGGTTGGCGATTGGCACCTGAAGCAGTCGTTAGAGCCCACTCCAGCCTAACTCCGCCGATCCGTCTTGCCCAAATTTACTCTAGTAGAGTAATGAAACACGTAGAACTGGGCGGTCAAAAAATGTAAAAGAAATCAAGTTGAGTTTTTTTATTTTCATTTATTTAACCCAAATAATTACACAGCTTTTGCACCAATCTGCATGGCAGTTTGTTGGCGAATACACTCTTTACCCTTCCTTTATATCTTTACCCTTCCTACTGAAAAACAAAAAATAGTAATTTTAACAATAATATAATATTATGATAATACATTATATAGGTTTTGAGTAGAGGGAAATTTGACATTACTTTATGCAGTTTTATTTGCAATGATGAAGCGATTTACTGAATAACAACGAGCTTTTTGTGTAAAACAGTTTTATAAAAGCAACAATTTGTATGTAACAGTTCGCCGCCTATTTAGGAAGAAGCCCGGATATCACTCCCGCCGAGTTTTTCGAGCGAGGATATTTATAAAGTCTAGTTCTAAGTAAAAAAAAACCGAAGACAATATCCAAACTCAAGCAAAACATCCGCGATGAGATGTGTCAGCGAGTTTCCCAAAATCTGCGTATTCGTTTGCATGAGTGCCAGCGACGAGATGGGGGTAATTTCAAATATGTTAGTTTCAAAAAATTAATTGCATTAGATATTAGTCACAAAAATTAAATGATCATGAAATTAACTTTCATGGTTTTATTTTCATCAAAGTTTCAAAACTACAAAAAAATTTGGCCCACCCTGTACTTCGTCTTGTATAGATTGTCCAGAATAAAATGTTTCAATCTTAATCTGCATCACCATTCCTAACTCTACCAACAACTTAAACGATGTAAGTAAGAATCTCCAAACTGTAGTTAAGTGTACAAATTACTTAATTTGAGGTTAAGTCGGCTACGATCCGTCAAGGGCCGTGTGTTTGTTAAAGCGCAGGTTAATTACCCCAGTTAGGCTAAGGATAGTTAGTGTTCTATACTCCCCATAGATGGCGTTGAAAAATCTTTTTTTTTTGCCATTTTACTTGTGGGGGGCTCCTTTTTGATTGGACTTTAAGGTACTTACCTACGTCAAATTTCGTCAAGAAAGAGTTTGTTATTTAGGTGAATTACACCACGTTTCTATTTTGAATTGGTGGTAAGTTAAATTGCCAGTAACTGGCCACCCTTCAATTACTGCCCCTCTCATACCTCATATTAAAAATGAACTCTGTTCGCCTACAAACAGAATTCAATTTAGTATAACGTGGCCAGTTATTGAATGGTAGCCAGTAATTAACACCTTATACCTACTGAATATTAATTATATTATGGATGAATAGAGATAATTTTTAGTTGATGGTGGCCAGTTATTGAACGGGGGCCAGTTACTGGCGATTTACCCTATAATGTCTTAAATTGAATCGGTTCCAAAAAAGGGAAAATAATTTTGGAGTAAGTACCTAATATAATATGAATAATTATATTGAACAGATTATTTAAAACTTTTTTATTATGCATCACTTTTATGCATCGCTATTATTTGTACAGTTATTATGACATAAACATACAATTAAGTAGGTATCAATTCATAATTATCCTTCTCTAAAGCTTTCAATTAAATAAATGAAATGCTTGTTGCCATGGTTAAGTCCCCTGGAACACTCTTTAATACCATGATTTTATAGTGTTAAAATAAATAAATAAAGAAATATTTGCGGACAAATATCTTACACAAATCGACCTAGTCACCTAGCAAAGCTTGTACTATGGGTACTAGACAAAGATAAACATACTAATATATATAAATAAATAGAAAATATCTATGACGCAGGAACAAAATATTCGTGCTCATCACACAAATAAATGCCCTTTTCGTAATTCGAACCCAGGACCTCTCAGGCAATCCATGTAATTACATGTTTTTGTCATATTGGTAAACCCATTCCATAGTATGGCACCTAAGCATGAAATCCAATATCTAGTATGTTTTCTTAGAAACTCTGTTACTATTGTCTCCTGGCTTACCGGGATAGAATAACAACAAGGAAAGTTGATTGACCCAAATAGTCAAGTCCGAATAAAATAAGATCCAATTTCTATGAACATATGCACATTTACATTAGTTAAAGGTAGCCAAGCTATTTGCCAAAACTGAAATCCAAACCCGGCACATAGTTACCAACATATAAATGTATGTACATAAACTATGAAGTGATAACCCAGCCAAATTTATATAACCAAGTCAAATATACCAACTCGGGCATTACTTGCGAAAGCAGTGCGTAAAATAAATTTGCATATAAAATTAATTCCAAGTTCTGGATAGAGGAGAGGGTGTGTTCCACTTGGTGCTCGAAATTTTGAGAATCATCAACCTTGAACGAACTCCGGGCCGTCGACTGGACGGAAACTGCATTGAACAGGGAAGCCAAACGAGATAACTATCCGTCCCTATCTAATTAGAACACGTAAACCCAGACTACTTTGGCCCTGCCACAATACCACACGCAAAAGTAACGTTAGTTTAAACGTATCATAAATAGTTAAGACAACAATCATTAAAATAATAAGAGTTTTAAAGATGGGCAATGTTACCCGCCAGGGCCAAAGTCACCCGGGTTTACGGCATTTAGAAAGATACACGTAGTCTGTCTCGCCGCGACACAGCTTGCGTGTCGTCTTGTGATAACCATGCTGGCGGTCTTTAGTATTGGGAGGCCAAGATTCACTTTAAGTCGTTGTGCTACAGCTGTAAGCAAGTAAGTATCATCAGGCTTTTGACATCGTATGATTTTTATCGTTCTAAAATCAAACGAAACAAAACAAATGAAACTCTCTTCTTTGGAATTTGACTAAAACTCCTTTGAATCATTTTGTTCATTCTATAGGAAGCTGGGACTCAGGGGGATAAGTTTTACATACGAGTACTAGTAATCTAACTCTTTCATTGACAATTTCTCTTCCTCTATGATTAACATTTATATTTTATAAGTAGATGAATTAACCCAACAAAATATACATCCCAGTGATGGGCACACGCTTCCCCTCATGCATGAGAGCAATTTTGTGGAATAAAGATTAAATAAATAAATAAATAAATCTTTGAATTTTTTGGAATTCTTAGTAGGTACCAATGTTATAACAATATTTAAGTTGTTTCAAACCACGAAAACTGACCCTAATGCGAAACAATGAGCTCTTGATGTAATGTTTACATAATATTTTAATTCTCACTAAAAGAGTTGTCTATTTTTAAGAGGTGTGATTAACATTATTAAACAATATCAATTTTCCTTATGAAAACTTGTTCCTTTTTCTACAAGCTTATGTTATATAGTTTATAGCTATGCTACTATGTAATATGAATTCATTGACAACACTTAGTTAATTAAGTCTGACTACACAATTAGAGTGGAGCACTAAGTGGAACAGACCTTAGCTAGTTCTGCAATGTATATAACACTGTAAATGCTCGCTATGTATAGCGATGGTCAGTTGGAATTTAATATTGCCCCATACACAAACGTCTGTGAGATACAAATGTATTCATCCTGTTGGTGCCTCTGTGTGCACAGGGTGTTTACAATATTATATTATTATTGTTGCAAAATGTTGAATATGCATCATGTTCATTATTTCCGGTCGCGTTCCCATTTCGCAAAAATATTATTTGAATTCTTATACAATTTGACAGGATTGTCAACCTTAAGTGGGTCCCCAATTAAAATTCGTGATTTTACAAAAAAATTAACAATATAGGTACACAATACGATATTGAATGTAAAAAAAAATACTGTTATATGACACCGTTTACGAAAATACGTACAAAAAGAAATTAGTATGAATTATCTAAGCTGATCTTACCAATTACACGACGGTAAAAAATGGCACTGCTATTCGGATGTTATCGTTCAGAGATTTAAAAATATTGATAGAAATCAATATTTATCGGCACGTCTGTTAAATTCATCTTAGTGGTAGTTGTTGTTGTTAGCTGCTAAAAATAGTCAATATTGTTTTTCCTATTCTGACGTCCCGTACCTTGGAAGCCGAGCTTTGTTCGGACCCGTGACTGAAAACTTGAAAAATCTATTTTTTCCGGACATTATACTTGGCTCGATTTTTTCCTTTATGTCAATTACATCAAAATCTTTAGAGCCATTTTCAAGACTGTATAATTTTCGTTAGCAGGCGTTATTGCTAAATACAAAAAATAATAGACTAACCGTAACAAAACTTCAAAACGCAAGAAGAAAACTGACCAAGCCTATCCTATCGCCTCAACCCACATCAAATCCCTTTCAAACAAAAACACAACACCCTGTACCCCACCTAGTTATGCCAACGGCCAAGAAATTTCTTGACGGTCAAAATATCTTAGTTATGACCACTCCTGTCCGGCACACGGCTTACGTTTGCCAAGTTACCCCCTCCCCCTGAGGCACTGTGGCCCCTGCCTCCCCGTTTATTAATAAATCTATCTGTTTCGAGGAGTTAAGGATTTAAATGGGGTTAGCTAACACGTGGATTGAGTACGTCGAGAAATATTTGAGCTTGGTGAGGAATATATGAATAGTGCAATTTTGTATGAAGCAGTACCGTCTGCTTACGAAATTACAGAATTGAAATTGAACGAAAAAAAAAGAAAATGGTTAAGAGCAATTAGTGCGGTGAAAAGTCGGTTGGAAACCAAGTCGAAATAATACATAAAAAAATCCTTGAATTAAAAATGTATATAATTATAATCAACCTAGCTGGTTTTCTTCTTGCGTCTATAAAACTGAGACAACTTTTACCAACAAATACTTTTAAAAATAATGAACCTAAGTGACATCGTCACAAGTACGACTACGAATAATAAAAATATTGTATGTAACAAGGCGGAAATAATGATCAGATATTTTGGATATATTCCAAAAGCTTTTTGAGAATATAATAAAAAGATCAATTGCAAAATAAGAATTAAGCTGTCTGCAAACACAATAATTCATAGTATCTTAACATGCTTATAAATTTAAAAGGTTTACGACAGACCCCATGTCTGTATACATATAACCCTCTAATCAATTACAACACATTGAAATTGCTGATGCAATTATTACACACGCTTATAACTCACACAACTGCCCAATTAGGGGGTTAAGACGCCCCGGAGACGGACAATGGGCTACGTATGAATTGAATTTGGGCAATTTAATTTGAGACAGACTAATCCACTAGTGGAGATTCTAGGTTTCGTATTGATTTGTGCCGGTTTAGAATTTCTAGACACATACTTAGCATTATCTATGGTTTATTAAGTTAGTCACGTTATTTCATTGTCACTTGCACGATTATGTAAAAAACGTGGAAAATTTATCACAAATGTGATCTCACATACCTATTTGTTCCTTCGGTTCTTCAGTAAAATGTTTATTTTAAATTTGACAGTTTTTATTTTATTTCACACTACGTCCTTCCTCGCTTATATTGTGACGTGTCAACACAAACAACTTATCAACTTTCAAATACTTGGTGAAAAATTTTTGCATAATTTGTTTTACATTAGGTCAAAAAAAAACACGTAACAAAAAGGCCTAGTTAATAATCAAAATATGCAGTTTCCAAATAACATGCAGCTTAAAAAGATCACATTTTGGCCACCAACCCAAAAATAAACACAAATATGTTTCTCCTTCCACATAATACCAAAAAAAAGAAGTTTATTTTCTTGTAGGTAAAAGTGCCATTTTGTACCAAAGGTCAGCTAAAATGACTGCAGCTCATATTAATTATTACTTTATATGACCCAAATGCTGCCTCAACATCCGTATTCACTATAATTATGCAGAACTCTTTTATTTGCTACTTTATCCGTCCATAATGTTTTCAGTATTAGCTTAGGAACAACATCATTCTATCATGCAATTAAAATATTTCAATTCGGCAAACAAATTGTTCCAAATATCTGCGTTGTCAACCATTACAGGTGTAATTTGTTGCCAAGCAATGGTTTCCGAATTCAAAATATTCTATTGGCAGCACCCATAGGGTCAGAACCACTCGTAAATTCCGGGCGTCTTCAAATTCAACTATTTCCAACTATTGGTCAAGAGCAGACATCAATAGCTACTGGAAGGGAAATTCTAATTGAAATTATACTAAACTGCACGGTATTAATACACTCGAACGTCACCCTGGAATATTGATATAGTCAACGCATTGGACGCATATTTATACATGAGATGAATTGATCGGAAGTAGTGGAAGAAATTATAGTAAACTGCACGGTATTAATACACTCGAACGTCACCCTGGAATATTGATATAAAATAAAAAATAAAAAAAAAATATTTCGGACATAAATTCATAGCTAAAGGCTTATTACTAGGTTAGTAAAGTTTAAATAGGGCCAAACTTTTTATTTGCCCAATAATTTTGTAGAGACTATTTCGCTTTATTTTATAGAATCTATCAATATTTTATCAATTCTTGGGCCTTCCTGATTAGCAGGTTTCAGTTTACCTATCAAGTCATTTAATTTACTCTTTGATGAACCTATGGTTGATATACTTTATTATTTATTATTTATAACCGTCAATTTCTTTTTTCGGTATTTTTGTGCTTACATTTAAATATTTATTTTTTGAAACCTTTATTGAATTTTATTATTTCAAGACAATAAATAGCTCTAACCCTTCCAGCGTCCCTACCTCTTGCCGACCAACTATGTCTTGGCCCGCACCGTTATTATTGCGCCGCTGTCAACGGAATATGAAATGTATTGGAGCGGGATGAGCTAACTCCTTGACCACCCTCCCCCCTTGACCTCGGGTGGTCAGTTGGGGGGATTAATTAGGAATAAACAGGTAAATGGGTTTTTGGAATGTTGTCAATATATTGGCCATTTTGTTTCGTAAAGGTGACACTGTTGCTGTTGAAACTTTTAAACAATCTTAGCAATGTTATGTTGATAAAAATATACCTAAAAAGCGTGGTCAAATGCATGCGTCTTTAATTTTTGTATCATGAGTGATGATAATTTATTCTTAATTCTTAAAAAGGCAGTGTGTTTATCAATGTACCAATATTAATTACATTTAGACCGAAGAAATTACTGTAGGTACTTATATGTGGAAGGGCTTTATGAATTTAGAGAACTTTTTATCGTTTAAACATCTTTATTGTCTCGTTGCTCGTTACAATCTCACATTTTAGTGGAAAAATCAAAAAACAACCTCGCTTATGTTTCGAACCAAAATTCAAACTAGACTCTCCAAAGAGTTCCGTCATACTATTCCATTCCCACATATACAACAAACACATGTCAATCTAGTTACAACATTTCAAAGATCCGGAAATTTTACAAGAATGTAAAACTTTTTCTGCAATTCTTGAGTACAGACTGTACATTGTAATCTTTTTGAGTACTGAATCGTTGTCACCCAGAACAAGAACACAATTTTCAGCAGCCCTATTCTCCGAAAGGGAGAGGTGTCTTCAGGATGAGCCCCGAGGTGCGGCGAGATTTAGGAACAGCTTTCTGCAGAGTTACGGCACCCGCAGACAGGGTTACCAATTAGTAATAGATAAAGAAAGTTTAAATCTACTGAGCTAATTCTAGTCGTAGAAAAAACAACTGTGCTTGTAAGTCATGCTCCTTTAGGTATACATGTAATTTCTAGATATATTTGTTGTAGATATATTATATGTTGTTAAACGGGGTATATTATTTTATTAGTAGAAAAGGCGTTTTCATATTGGTGTTTATTATTTAATAATATTCTGCATTTCAAATCAACATCATGATCGTTTTCTAATGTTATGGATAGACGTCTAGATTATTATTTGGAAGGATAAGATGATTTATTTTTATTTCCAAAATGTATGAGAATTCGGAAGGTCCGAGGTAAGTTTGTATAAAAAGGTAAACTCCAGGACCACTTATCCGATTTAAAAAATTCTTTCGTCTTTAGGACTTTCCTAATGGAAATAGGCTTTATTTCATCCTGCGGGTTTGCCCTCGTTCTTTGTATTACGAGGGTGAAGCCGCGCGGCTAGTATTTAGTAATCTAATAACCCACACTCAGCTAGACTCCCCGTGTTAGCATTACAACGCCACTTCTATCTTCACTAAACCCCCTCAACTGGACACTCAACTTACCCATTTCAAATTGGAAAACACTACCCCAAGTCTTATCCTTACAACCTGCCTCCACCGTCCTACTTGCTGTTTGACTTGCCAGTGTAGCACTGTTTCTTGGATAAGCCCTAAGTTACAAGCGAATATTTGGTTATACTACAGAGCAAGTCAGAAAAGTTTTTCCGTCTTAACGTCATTGACATAAGGTTGAATTTCATCAGGCCCGTGGAAACTGTTTCTTCACTGTAGGTACATGTTTAATTACTACTTTGTATTTAACAGGTCAATTATGACTTCCCGCATTATTCGTAGGATGCGTGAGGTCGTTTTTATTATTACTGAAATTAATACTTCGATGATTTATAGTGTGCCAATGTAAATTATTCTACACTTTGCGTTATTTTGCCTTATACAATAAAATGACCTAGTCTTAAAGCAGATTTGAGATATCTGCTTTGTCTTTCAGTTTTCTGGCAAAATTCAGAATAGTTTTTTTTGTATGATTTTTAAAACTGATAATTGAAAACTTTCCACTAAGTATTTTCTTCGTCATTCATTAGCAGAGTTCTGTGTACTACTTCTACTACTTATTCACATTTTTTTTTACTTTTATTATTATACTAATCGCTCATTCACACCATATCGGGATATAAATTAACATCCGAAATATCTCTTTTTTACGTAAGTAACTTTTTATCTGTCAGCTCTAACATCTGCTGCTAAAATGATAAATTATAAGCATTTCTACACTATGTCTTATTTTAGGAATACCCAGGTAATTCGCTTCCTTCTTTTCTTTGAGCCACCCGTTTCAACTGGATTGACTTAATGTATTTATACGCGGTCAAAGCTAATTTTCGGACGATTACTGCGGCTCGTGTGGGCGTTGGGATTGGGTAAACAATTGAAAGGTAAATAAACCTGAGGAGCTATTTCTCATTGCATTATATCCTTGTTTTGAGACCATACGTCACAAGATCAAATTATCCATCAAATTTAAATAGCTCCTCGTTTTCGATGTCCATGTTGTTTATTTTAAAAATGCTGATATAATATATTTGTGTGGTTTTTTATCTGAGTCATTATCTTACGGTGCAAATAGTGCCTTTTATATTTCATTAGGTTCATTTAGTGCTTCATCTATTGCTATTTACTACTTCTTATTCTAAGTACGCAGCATAACATCAACCCGCATAAGGTTAAATATCAGGAAAACCTTTACCATAGTTTTGTCATTGATTTCACAAACGAGTAGCGCGTCGTCTTCAAATTTTATTTCTTTACAAACACCAAAAGCATCTTTAATTTCCTTAATGATGAAAATGATTTCTGCAACTAAAGTTTCAAACTTAACCCCAAAACGCATGTCCTGACACTCCTGACCCAACCGGCCGTTCAGACAGTGAAAAATGCGAGTTGCCTAAGTAAAACGCAGCTAATTCAGCCTACCTTATCTCTGTGTAAGTTCGACATTGACTGTCATTTGTCTTCGTCAATGCCCGGTGATCATTTATGCTACAGCACACCCTACCCTTTCGGCGAAACGTACGGGTCGGAATAGCAACGTACAAAGAAGTTAGAAAGTATGTTTTTTTAAATAATGTGACAAAAAATCCGTAATTTCTGTTGAGAGCCGTTTGAGGGAGAATGTGAGAAGAATGGTAATCTGCACGCGACAAGTAAAGTCTGAACCAGTTGTTAGTTAGTCCATATTCTTGAATTTAAATTTATAACAGGGAAAGTAAAAAAGCCGCTGAAAAAACTAGTCATGCCGTAAGTGGTAAGAAATGTCAAGGTTCTTCTTTCTATGAATTGATGGGATCTTGAACTATGCGGGATTATATATGCGAACAAAAAATGTACAGAAATGTCTACAATGATTGCGACGACAAAAACATTATGAAAGATGAAAGTGAAAGCAAGTTTTCAAAAAGTGTGATGCAATATACACCCGTATGTCATAACCACAAATATTCCTGCACAGTCACCTCTATTACCAGGCCTCTAGAAGTGTGTTTCCAGTGACATATGTGGTGGAAGGATGACTTTAACTTTCTGAAGGAAATTGGAAACACTCATTTAAAGGGTGTACAATGATATTGCGTTTTGGTTAAGTTTTTTGTTTGTTCTTTGTGTAAGAGTGTGAGAAGACATGTCTGGAACTGGTGGCAAAGGAGAGTTATTGGAAAACTTGTATGTTCAATTCAAAGGTTTGATCTTCAGAAAATTTATAAAAGTAACTGAAAAAACATTCAGATTAACTCAGTCAATAATGTCCTGTGTTTATTAAATCAATTAAATAAGTAAGAATTATTGATTTTATTGCCTTCTCTTCTTTAACTTAAGATAAGCACTCTTGTCGGTTGAGCAATCACCAACGGTTTCTATCCTCTGCCATTTCCTTAATTTCTGGTATGACAGAAGACATGACTTAACTTTATCTTTTATTTGTTTGAAATAGTTTCTTCTATGCCTTTATTTGCCTCTTATTTATTCAACCCTTCCATAATTATAATCTTTAATCATCCTTTGTACAATAGCAGATTTATTTAAACGAGGATTCAAATATTTAGTTATGTGGTAGTAGACATCTTAAAAGCAAACAGCGTTGCTAAACTTTTCAAGTGGTTAATTGTATAAAGGAAAATGTGATATTCTATTCTCGTACACCGATGCCTTCAAGTCTATGTTAAGATTGTGGTTATATTCTATCGTTTTACAAATATTAAGTACTACTTCACGCAACCTCCAACCAACGCTCACGATGAGTCCATTTGTTCAATGTAATTTATTTAACAGATGATGTGTGGAAAGTTTTCCCTGACAAATGACATGAGACAAGGTGGCCTGTTGAGGAGGTTTATTACTGTACCCTTATAACTTTACTGTGCCGCTATGTATTTATAGTAGCGTATGTAGGTAGGTACTTGTATCCTCGATTAGTATACAATACATAATGACACGTGCAGGTGTCGATTCATTACTGCTTTTGGCCGTTCCAATAACCACAACAAGCAAACACTCACCAAGCATTGCTGCCCTCCCTCTTCCGAACCTAATTAGTTTACGAACGTTATTTGCATACGTCCACTACTGGACGTTTGTTTTTCGAATTTGGAGCGCCCGAATGCCTCCGAACTTTGCCGAACAATAACACACAGCCTCAACACCGAAGAGGAAGGAATATTAGTTGAATATATAGAACATATGGTCTTTTGCTTTTGGAAAACAATAACTTGGTCAAGATGTTTCGAGCCGTTAATTTAGTTTGCTTTGATGAGGGTCAGACCTTTTAAGGAATCCTTCAGGTACGGTCAGCAAATCTGGGACAAATATTGGATCTGTATTGTTGGGTGAGCGTTGATAAGGTAATTATGTTTAAATATAAACCAAGATTAAAGGGTGTAAGCTGCTGTACAACTCGTCGGAAATATCTGCGAACCTCGCTTCGCCAAATCCAAAGCTGTCAGATTTTTCTGGTGGTCACCTAGCCGGCCTCTATAAGAAGGAGACATGGTGGGGGTGAGATTTTGATGGGGTCTTATAGAGGCCGGCAAGGTGACCACCAGAAAAATCTGACAGCTTGGGATTTGGCGAAGCGAGGTTCGCAGATATTTCCGACGAGTTGTAGTCATAAGTATCAGTGGCGAAAATCACACTGAAGACATTCAAACTGATGAAACATGGTCAAAACTGTTTTGTAATAAACTAATGCTTAATTTTCTCAATCTATGTTGAATTTAAGACAAAACAGAAAAAAAAAATTTTTCTGCTTTGTCTACAAATATATTTATGAAAAAGTCACAAAATGTTCCGTAAAAATTAGGCTACTTTAGCAACATCTAGCTTGAACAAGAACATGGTTATTAGAAATGTAAAGATTTTAAAGCATCTGAAAACACGCAAGACTTCTAAACTATATATGTATATATACATACTTACTAGCCACCGAGCAAAGGCTAAGCAAAAATAGAAAAACCAATTAATTTGCACCAAGTTTCCCGGAACGCACAATCCGTTGCCATGGCAACAGAGCATTAAATAAAACCCACACAATTATATATTCCACGTCACTGGACTGTAGAACAATGAAGTTAATCCATCAGGTCTTGTCCCCGGGCGTGGGCACAGATAAGACAAGGGCCCGTATCCCGCCTTCTTGGGTCGACACCACCCGTATAGAATGGGAAGGTAGAAAGGACACACAGGAGCTTATTGAAGGATAATTTAAAATAAAAGCTGACATAAGATTTTAATACAAGAACAAAAATGTTACATTTTAATGTATTATTTTTATTAAACGGGGCTTAAACGCGTATTAATTTACCTCTCCGAGGTCTCCCGACGTCTCGGATATGTCGCAATCGCAATATCACGAGACAACTAGGTTAAGCGGGTATCAACATCTTTAATGTGATATAAAATAATGTGTGTTAATCCTGGAAGTTTGAAATCAATATATATGTAGGGCAAGAAGATATTATACCATAATCATGAATATGTCACGAACGAATAGTCAAGATCAAGACAGGAGCTTAATTTTTTTCAGAATATTAAGTGAAGACGCAAAAAAAACAGAGCTTTTCGTAGTATCTTAATACATGAAATTAAACATTTAACTTTTTTTATCAGCCAAAAGCAAGCGATTATTTTGGTTGCATACTTTTGCTTTATAGTGCGGTGCTTTTGACGAGATAACGTCTTATAAATCGATGAACACCGGCAGCACGCACGAAAAAGTATAACTCATTGTCCCGTTCCGCCTGAGCCGAGCGTTCGGCTTTATGACGTTATCACGTAACATGATTTTCCGTAAACCGACTTTATAGACCACCAATTTTTTATTAAGATCCTCATTAAAAAGTTTAACAATCTAAATGTTCGTGTTTGGTAGTAAGTAGTTCATTTGATTTGTGTATCTCTAATTTCTTTATAGCTGTGAGACCCTGCAAAATCCTTTCAATATTTCTACAGTCAAACCTGCCTCATAGAGGCTCATCGTCCGTATCCACCCTACTTCCGCCCCTAATTCCACAATCACAACCCTAATGTCCATTCCTCGACCACCCTTCTCAGCCACCTGGGCCGGCCGTATGAATATTAATTCGACCATATCTTGACCGGAGGGTGGTTGACGTATGAAATACTTGGACGATTATAATTGTCTTCCTTGCGATGTGGGTCTTTCTTCGAAGTATTAGAGGTATTAGAGGAATTCTGAAGGTGATATACATGTACAATTATAACTAGGGTCTGACTGAAGGCACATTGTAATATGTCGTTAAATCGGTCGATATACCCGCATGCGAGTGCTGCACGCAGACGGGTTAACGACTAATTAATACAATACATCTTATACTCTTTAGTGCACACCTCAAAACATGAATCAGAAAAAGGACATAAAAGCTTAAAAGAAGAGGCCTGTTCTGGCGGCGTTATCGCTAAACGGGCACTAATGGCACGCGTTTTGGAAGTCTTTCGTACCCTGCGTGCAGTTTAACCATTCCCTTAAAGTAACAAACACATAAGTACACAACAAAACTACACTTATCTTATATCAAAAGCCGGACCAAACTCCAACGGACAATATCCATTCGAAATTTGAAATATATGTCGGCGTTCCATCCAGTTCCGGTCGAGTTTGAATCCGTCCAAGTTAGACTTCCTGCGGAAGCGGGCGGCGGCTGAAGAATTAAGTGGCGACAGTAATTCTAATGTGGGTAGATTGACCTACATTTAATGGGGTATTATTTAACATGCAATGCTGACGTGTGATTTTGAGGGGATTATGTTAAACATGAACAAAAGCGTTTATTCAGGCTCAGCCACGACTTCAACAAATCTATTGGCAAATGTGTGCCTTCTTTTGTTTTATTATTGCTGTGTTTTCAAGTCACTTAATGATATCATTCTTTTTGTTTTAGTAATCTCTGACATGTATAAGAGCAAAAGAGCAGAACAAATACTTGAACTGCATGAAGTCGCGGCCGAGCCGTTGCTATTCTTCTTCACTTATTCATTACGTGGCTTAAAACTGGAACGAATGACGTCATGAAAATTCTCTGAAACAACAAACTAAGAACCAACTCGATCGACACGAATACAAATGTAAAACTTTTAAAACCCCCCGTTTGGGGCAGGCGTTGGAAAATATCAGAAAATAGCCAATGACGAGTCCAGAGGGGTCGTCACTTTTCTAACGCACGTTAGGACAACTCAACTGTCATTTTCCTATACAAAAATTAACATTTATATCTAACTGACAAGCGTACAATCCGTTACGTGATCGACCTGCTGAGGGGTGATCACGTAACCTTGCAAACGCACGTTACGAAAACTCAATTGTCATTTTCTTATAGAAGAAGTGACATTTAACTGATGAACGAATGTGTTGTGAATTGCTGTTGTGGAGAATAGATCAATACCATCATCCAGTTTGCAATTACGAATAATCAATACATGTACTCTCACCTATTCCTTAATCTGACCTTAACAAAACAATACCAAATTCAACAATTTATCTCCAAGGAAATGGAGTAGTCATCTAAGGTCTGAACTAATAAATCTCCGACACACAGCCTTCTAGTCCAGATAATGTATTTCTGTTCGGACGCTACACTTACTTTGGCAATTTGCGGGAACCTTTGTGCCCTTAAGATATCTCGTCTGACTATTGTGGGTGGTGTGGGTTTGTTTTGAGTTGGGTAGGTGTGACTGTGAAATTTTGGTGTGACAGATTTTCTGGACATCAGAGTGACATAAAAAAGACCGCGGGTCATTTCTGGATGAGACTAGCACGGGACCGGGATAAGTGGCGTACGCGAAGAGAGGCTTTTGCTCAGCAGTGGGCGATTACAGGCTGAAAATGATGATGGTGATGATGAGAGTGAAAGAGTTAAATAAATCTATGTCCATCTCTTACAAGCGTACTTCATCGCGTGCTGTCGATGCTTATGAGATCTACGTGGTAAATAGAAAACACAAAAATCGGTATTGATTATATATTATCATGGGTTTGAGAAATAGAACATAAGAAAGTGCAAGCACAAAAATCTCCGACACACAGCCTTCTAGTCCAGATAATGTATTTCTGTTCGGACGCTAAGTACACTTACTTTGGCAATTTGCAGGAACCTTTGTGCCCTTAAGATATCTCGTCTGACTGTTGTGGGTGGTGTAGGTTTGTTTTGAGTTGAGTGGGTGTGACTGTGGCGCTTTAGTGTGTAAAAATTTATAAATATCTACATTTTTTCTTTTTTTTTCTTTTTATACAACGACGGTGGCAAACAAGCTTACGGCCTGCCTGATGTTAAGAAGTTACCATAGCCTATGGACACTTGTGACTCCAGAAGAATCACAAGCGCGTTGCCGACCCTTTATTCACTTGAAGATTCGCTGTGTTGGCATATAGAGACATGCAGGTCCCTCACTCCCAACACAGCGCATCCTAGGGAACTCTGACGACCTTACATGTACACAATATAGCCATTTTCTATCTCGAAGGTCCATTGTACAAATTGGTGAAAAAAATATTGAAATGGGATGGTTAGTTGCGGAGATTATTCGTAACATACAACCTTAAACATTATCTCTTTAAAATATTAAGCTTTTCTCTTTAGCCCTACAACAAAAGTCAATAAAGTTTAAATAAAGAATTAAACCAGCGTTCAGCGTTTAATAGGCGTACTTCATCGAGTGGTGTATGAAATCGTAATTGTCATTATGGTTAAGTCAAATGTTGGTGAAAACTCTTTACGAATTTTAACTTAGTTATTTTAGTTTATAACGTCCACATGAAATTGCATTGTGTCCCCAAAATATCATTAAACTCGTAATGCCTATTAATTTCCCTATTCAGTTAATGTGCCTCATAAAACATATAGTTTGTTAACCTGACCATCTAATCTAAGCTAATAAATATTAAAACGAATCAAATGTAATGCTTTAGTCGTTGTATCACCTCTATAGCACTCCCTAAAACCGAGTTATCATTCCGTTACGTGATATATCCCCGTCTCCAGGAAGGGCTAAGGTCCGCCCGTTTACAAATCACAAACACTGACCACCCTCCCTAATGAAACTCCTCTGAAATATGGCCAGGATTTAAACGTTTAATTGCCTCGCTGACTTAAAAGTTGGGGCAGTTTCGATTTGTCAGCGAGCTTGGTTCGTATATAATGGCAGTTAGATAACACGTGTAAGGTACACCGATTTTATTTATTAGCTAGGTGACCGGGTCCGTACAAAGAAAACTTCGCAGGAACCACAAAATAAAACTCAAATTTTCGGGACGGAGACAAATCCAGCAAATCGAAGTTCCTAAAAATCGGTCCAGTCAATCTTGAGTTATAAATAGTGTAACTAACTCGACTTTATTTTTATACTTATATAGAACATAGATTGAAATAAAAAACCGGCCAAGTGCGAGTCGGACTCACGCACGAAGGGTTCCGTACCATTATCTTAATTTTTTTTTTGTTTTATTCTGTTTTTAGTATTTGTTGTTATAGCGGCAACAGAAATACATTATCTGTGAAAATTTCAACTGGAAATATCACGGTATCAGTGAGATACAGCCTGGTGACAGACAGACGGACAGCGGAGTCTTAGTAATAGGGTCCCGTTTTACTCTTTGAGTACGGAACCCTAAAATTGATAGTTAAAACTAAAGATTAAATTGTTTTTCTGCCATACACTAAGTACATTTTTTGATGTCGTAAGAGTCTATGTCTCTTTCGAGTTAAAAAAATGAGTAAAGTGTGGGGCAGAAAAACAATTAAATCTTTAGTTTTAACTAACCTAAGCCAATATCAACATCCAAATCAGAATATATAGTAAAACAAAATTTCCTTCTACAAAATATCTAACAAAATCCAAGTAAGCTAACCCTCACACCAACTCGTGCGCAAGTTTAACATTAAATATATGTTTTACCACCTTATAAAGATTGCGTCCGAGATGCGCCCGCGGCTGGCCGCACGAACACTCGTATCGTACGACAGTCCTGGATAGACCCGGAGCGGGTGTGCTTTTTGAGTTAATTTAATTACATCTTGCTATCAACGAGTCCTGAGCTAATTTGGTCATATCGCCCGAAGATAACCAGACAACCTTAATAAACAGATTTTACTAATCAAAACACTTATTGTGCGAATGTCATGCCCTTGCCAGACAAAGAATGAATTACTTTGGCAACGGCTATCGGCAACCAAAGTAATTCAAGGTGCTCACGGTGAATTGCATCATCCTCCTTGTGGAAATGATGGAGCAAGAGAGGGCATCCGAAAGGGCCCTCACCTAGATAAGATAAGATAAGAAGAAGAATCAAAATAGAAGGGAAAATACTAGTCCAAGAGAACGCTCACCAAACCGCTGGTATGACCAAATAAACGAGAATACAGGACTCATTTTGCCTGCAACTCTGAGACAGACCGAAGATAAATAGAGTGGTGTGGAAGCAGCTTGTGAACGTCTCCGTTAAGATTTTCCAGTACGACCACGACCTTCAGCAATGAAGCATACAACGAAGAAAATAGAACTACATCTTTAGATCCGAATACCTTGGACAGCATTTTGCACCAACGAATTTTCATATAAAACAACGACTCTCTTCTTCGGTGCAGTCTAGGATACATTTAGCCATATATCACGACTTGGAGAATAGTCGATCGATCCTTTCGGCTGGTAGTACAGATCAGAGTTGAGGGCGCAGGACCACGTGGAAGATGTCCTTTGATCTATGGACAGAAGAAATTAAAGCCGTTTCAAACTGAAACCGAAAGGAATGGCACCAGGCGGTAAAGTTCACTTACAACATGAGGTCCACGATCACTCTGACAAGAGTGAAAAATGAAAATGAAAATGAAAAATGTTTTTATTTCATAAGTTTTGTTCTTTTACAAAGGTCCTTTGGGGCTACCTAGTAAGTAAATAAATACTTGTGTCAGGTAGTCCCGCTCTTCCATCGGTACAAGTTGCTATATAATATATGAAATAATTTACTTAATTTAAATATTAGTTTACAAAGTTTTGTGTGTGTGAAAGAGTGTTAAGTAAGACACAGAAGAAGAATGACATCTTTTTATGGCTTATTATGTGATATATAAGTAGTATCGCCTAGGTATGGTTGTGAATTTGAACCCCAGTAGTCTTTAACCTGGATCCAGGCTAAACATTGGAATCAGTCATTTTTATAATTTTGCGCAGCCTTTTACGACATTTGAAACAAGGGTGGCATGAAAACATGAACTGTTAAACTTAAAATAAGACTGAAATACTTATAGAAAATGTTCCGCAAAAGTCATTCTTTACCAGGAGAACAATAGTTCGCACAGCAACGTTGTCTAGTCACGACTTCTATTCATGAGGATGCGATCGGTATAATGAAGTAGCAAATGTGAAGCCATCTCCCGAGTTATGCAACGCACGCGCATGTCCGTGTGTGCCGTATGGTGTGATGGCCGCGTGACTGCGAAGAATGTTTATTGGAGCCGCTTTGAGGGGTTTTGACAAGCTAGGGCTACTCCAGACCATAGCAATCATTTCTTACCAGATTTCGCTCTTAGGGCCAGCTTAACGACTTGGATATTCACGACCATTCCAATAAGCCGAGTTTCAATGTTAAAAACGTAGCTTTTATTTAGCGTGACCCGTTGGATATCCAAATGTATGGAAACCCAGGACGACGCACCAACGCGCCTTCCGAAAGAAAGCGCCTAGTAGGTAAGAGACGATCGAGATGTCAAAATTCAACGTTGGAACTTGGAACACACTACCATCGTCACGTCACGCCGTCATCGCCAAGCCGATTGGAGTCGTTGGTTCAAAAATTATTTTGCCTGTAGTGTATAGAATGGATTTTCTGAATACGCGTATAGTGAGTCACATAGTGTTGAAAATGTCGAAATGTTTTCTTAATTCTTATACAGAGGTCTCTTACTCCCAAAACTGTATAACTATTGAAATATTATACCAAACCCTTGCAAAAACCCTGTGATAGATACATCCTTACCCAGCTTTAACACTTTAATGCGAGCACACAATCAGATATTTGTTTTAAATTATGGTAATAAAATGTCTGTGAGAGTCACGGCGCATGCGCACTCGGATGAGCGAATTCAAAAACAACCATAACCACCACCTTTATCGCTTTTATATGTCACTGAATTTTCAACCCTAAAATGTATAGACAAGGTGGAGATTTGAGTGTGGTGGACGAGCAAGATATGAGGTTGTGACAGTTGTCGTTTGAATTGGATCTTTAAGGGATACCGCACGGGTTACTATTATTAACGAGTTCTTGTTTTACAGTGTAAAGTGGTTACATTTTACTGTCATTTTGTGCTTGTAAAACATTTTTTATGGTAGTAATAGGTAGCCAATTTGGGTATCCCCTTGGATCGCATAATGGTTTTTAGACTAATGCAGTTTCGCATAATTGGTTTGGCTTAATTATTTGTGGCATAATAGTACTTTCGCATAGTCATATTTTGGCCTACTGTTTTTCTGGCATACTACGCTATTAGCATAATTTTAGCTAGACTAATGTGTATTGGCCGAATATGCATTAGGCATACTATTGTTTGGGCTAATAATTAGTTGGTATATCTGTAATTTTCGATAATCTCAGTTGTCTAAATGAATGAAGCTGGTCAAAATACCTAAAATGATATTATTAGTTTTTCCGTTATTTTACAAAAAAAAAAACTCTCGAAGACGAAAGCGGGAGCAAAGCTGGGTGGGCATCAAATATTTTTTTGGCAAAACCGAATCGGATCGCGGATAGGTTAGAGTCTTCGAGGTTATTTTTTTTATAAAAGAACGGAAAAACCTTTTATTAAAACTTACTACTAATGACAATTAGGCAATTTACTACTAAGTAAACCATAGGCTAAAATCAATAAAATCTAAATTTTTAGATTTTACGGATTTTGAACGTAGGTTATTTAACGTTAGTTTTTTTTAATTTTAGACATTGTGATACGTACCTACCCCTTTTAATATGATAAATAGCGTTATGAATTTTGATATGATGTCAATTGATTATTATAAGTATTCATGTTTATGCTTTTTGTTATTAGTTTTAATGAGGGTTATGCTTTCTGTATTTATGTTTTTTAATGTTATGCATAAAAAAATATGCAAAATGTGACTTATGCATATCTTATTTTCGGCGTAAAGTAATTATGCGTACCCATATTAGTATTAATGATTTTATGCATCTCAATAGTAAACCTCCAATTTGCAGAGGCTCGACAATTTTAGATAAGAAAATATGCCAACCACATTTTTAACAACATAGTTTACACTTTTACCACATTTTTAACGTTAAAATGATCGGAACCCCTTTGCCTTTCATATACTGCGGAAGGAATAGATAAAACTGATACAAATAAAGATATATTTTCCAACTGGATGCACCAAAATGTTAAAGGAAGCTGACGAAAAGAAGGAAAGGGACGAAGCAAGGAAGTTATTTTGAACTTTTGCGAAAAAAACGGTTCACCTGCACTAAAACGGAAAATACAAAATTTCAAAGTGGAATCAGTTCAAAAGTGTTATTTTTACAAATTTTGGTATAATTCACTTACCTGGCCCAAACTATTTGTGTGTTACATTCAAGATGGTATTCATTTAAGTGCTTAAAAAAACACAAATAGAACTTAGTGAATAACTAAACCTCACCAAGTAGTCAACTAAATCATTTGCGTCAGAGTACTGAAAAGAATCCAGTAAGTGGATATACCAAAACCAAAATTGATTCCACAACCTTAAAGTCCGCAAAAACTTAGAAACGATGCAACAAAATTATAATCTTCCCAAGATGTAACAAGACATTTTATGCGTCAAAACTTATTCAGAGAAATATTCCTGATTACCTACACTACACATAATAGTTATTTAGTGCAGAAGGATTAACTTATTTTATAGAAGGAGTGACATGGTCTCAAAAACGAAAATATACCGAATCATGCTCTTTCTTTCTGTCGATATGTCGTCTGTATGACGATACTGAATGTAATATGCCTAAATTTAAGAATAAACAACTTTGACTTAGTCCAAAACAACTACTAAATTATAATTTACTTTAAAAATAAAGTTTTAACCGACTTCAAATCAGAAGCCAATTTTTTTTTTCTTATATTCCTTTATAAAACGTAGTTTTACATGTCAATTTATAGATCTTAAATATGTCTTATAAGTATGTCTTAGTTTAGGTACACTGCAGCATGTAGTCAACGAATTAATTATTATTATTACATTTATTTGTCAAGTTACTAGTAAGTACACATCCTTAAAATGTCCTTAAATATTACATAACCATTGATTGGGCAGCGAGCCAGTTGAAAAGTCGTTCGGTTTTCAGCCATTATTGAGAAATTTGTCTATGGAATAGCATGCATCGGATGCTAGTTTAATATTAAGTCTGTTCACAAAACACCTCATACTCGGCGCGCTTTTGACTTCTTGGGGCAACTTGTTGTAGTATAATTTGGGCCCTATCGAGTGGATACATTTTTGGGCCTTTGCAAGACGTGTGGTGGGAGCGCGCAGATCGCCGCGCCGCCTGAAGTTAAAATTGTGTGAGTCACCACGCGTCGGGAACTGTTCAATGAACTGTTCAATTGCTTCAGGTTTGCCCATAAAAATATTGCCCATGAAGAGTTCCCTCGATTTCTCCAGGATCCCATCATCACAACTGGGTTTTGGTGACAACGAGACTACCTAATCTGGAAGTACATGCTTTCAAACAAAGAAATAATTTTTCAAATCGGTTCATAACAAGTACCGAGTAATCGCGTAACGAACACACAAAAAAACAGCCGAATTGAGAACCTCGCCTCCTGTTTTGAAGTCGATTAAAATGACAACGACATGACAGCCTTTTTGCCAAAACATACACTACTAACGGACAATTCCGAAGTTTCGGGTATGGAATGGTCATTAAACTAATCAGAGATTACCCAGCATGTAGATAGCTGCGCGGTGCGGATGATGCATAGTTGGTGGTGAGAGGGAAATGCAGCGATAAGCCGATCCGAGCGGACTTTGTGATGTCTACTGTCCGCGCGTCTCCGCTTACGACAGACTAACATGGATACGAAATGAAACTTCCAATTAAATGCACTAATACACTTCATCACGCTAGCATTTTCTCCGATTCTAAGTATCGTAAAGGAGACCTGGGTCCGCTTTGGCATTTTGTCCAAAGATTTGACGTAGACACTAGTTTTACGAAAGCGACTGCGATGTGCTGAGCAGGGTCCGTTTCGTGACAAAATGTGTATTGTATTATTTCTTTTGTATGTGTTATTTTTTTTATTGTCACGAATAAATATTTGAATTTGAATTTGAATTTGAATCTGACCTTTTAATCCAGAGGAAATACTAGATCTAATTGGGATTACTCCGGTTGGCTCACGATACTACTGAAGCCAAATAATATAAAAAGCAGCTTCGACTCCATATGTAGCTAAAGGCGCACGTAGCGTTCTAACGCGTGTGTCTCGATACTGGCGTTGAATGGGTTAAATACATAGTTTCATGAAAAAAGACAGTATTTACATGATCGCAAGTTTTTCTTGAAGTATTTTCTTTTTTGGCATTAGACGATATCGAGACTCATTATTCGAAAGGTAGGATATATTTTGTTTTGACATACCCACGATTATAGGTAACCATTTTAAAACCAACCTTAACTTCCATAATTTATTTACTAGAAAACTTAATTTCGTCTGGATCTACCTAACGTACAAATCGTTACGCAATCGACCAGCAGCAGGGGGCCGATCAGGAACGCGAATTTGACGTATTGTAATGGTTTGTGAATCGTCTTGGTTCATGCACTCCTTACGCGCAAGTAATCAGATGGAGCGTTGCATGTTGCAAAATGGGGAGGTAAATTAAAACCCCAAGGTAATTATCATTATTAATGTAATTTGCTTTTGTAATTTTCAATTTGACATGACTTAATCTTAACTTACGTTTTTATTGTTATTCATGATATGGACATGATTCTGAAATAAATAATTTGAATTTGAAAACAATAATGATTAAAAGGCCGTATCCACACTAAACCCACGTCCACCTACGAGCAAATCAGAACAGGCTAGGACCGCATTGTTGCAGATTTAGAGCGGCAGACATCTCCAAACTAAGTCGAGCTCACGTATTAGTATATTCCATCGATTCCAGACGATGTATCGATTGGAGATTATCGAGTTGTACGATCGTTGCCGGCTTTGTAGGAATGTATCTATATCGAAAGTTAGAGGGAGTTGATATGCGCTTTGAATCGAATGGATAGTTGAGTTATCTAAGTTTGTTGTTAACTCATATCGATAGTCTTTTGTTTATTTATTGGGGAATTTTTAAGGATGTTTTTAATAATCTCTCAACCCATCGCATGCTTAGGCACGGATCCGCGCTAAGCATTTGAGCCAGTTGTTTTAAATCTCAAGGTCACCTTTTCATTAACATTTTCACACTAGTTTAATACTAGGGGTTGATTATTATTGGTGTAAAACTGGATGCATGGATATACTAAAGGTAATTTACCTCTGATTTGAATATTTTAAACTAACGGGAGGCATAGGGATACAGTACCTACTCCTAGCCTTAGGAATACTTTTTCCTCGATTGTATGAGAGGTTGTTAAGGCCTCCTCACACCGGTCGCGGGCGCGGGTCAGGCGCGGGCCCGCGCAAGTTGTAAAACATTCAAACTACCCTTCAAATTTAACACACATCGAACGCGGGTCCGCGGGCCCGCGTTCAATGTGTGTTTGAAGTGTAGTTTCAATGTTTTACAACTTGCGCGGGCCCGCGCCCGACGCGCGCCCGTCCCGCGCCCGTGACCGGTGTGTGGAGGCCTTAAGTGTTGCCCGCCCTATTGATTTTAGGATTAATTGTGTACACCGCTTGAGACAAATGCTCCTGCAGGATTCTGCCGCGAACCTTTCAGAAACCTTTACATTTCGTTATACTGTTACCTCACCAGGGTTACCTCGTCTTAGTTGGACAGGGTCAATTCCTTATGTAAGAGACTTGATTCTATTTCCACTTGAGAATATAACTTTAATTAATATATAAATAGCACGAAAGGCGAGCGGACGGGTTAACGATAGGGTTAATTACCCATTAACACTAATTAAAGTAAAATACGCTTCTTAATAAGGCAATAAATAGATTAATCTATTTTATACGCTCTCTAGTTAGTGTACGAGTTCTATACACACATTGTAACCACTAGGTAGGTAAAAAAAACACATATTTAGGTACTAATATAAACAATATATATGTCACCGTTAGATTGTGAACACCGTCAGTTTAAAAGCCAACTCGCGATATTATAAACTGACGAAAAATTGTGAACTGTCAAAACCTTTCACAATTTAACACATACATTTTCGTTAGTTTATAAACTATCAATGTCGAATTGTCAACTGAGATCAACTCGGCATGCTACGGACCGCATACACAAAGACTAGGTAGCTTCAGTTGCCCGAAGAGCAAACCGCCCAGAAACAGGAGCCCCGCGCAGCGGGGCTCCGTTGACATTGCTGGATGACAAAATAAATGGAATAAAATGTCTGGATGAAAAAAAACAATCATGTTCTGACGTGATGCAAGAGGAATAATTCGTTCGACCAATTAGCGCACAAGGTGCGTTCCGAATCATACTAATTTGATTCAGTTCACAATTTGACGATCCGTCATTGATAGTTTATAAACTAACGAAAAATAATGCGTTAAATTGTGAACGGTTTTGACAGTTCACAATTTTTCGACAGTTTATAATTTTGCGAGTAAGATTATAAACTGACGGAGTTGATAATCTGACGGTAACATATAAGATCAGATTATCAACACCGTCAGTTTATAATCTTATAATTTTCAGAACTAAGATCTAACTAAAGGGTACTCGTACTTACCATTAAATGTTACTAATATTTGATGGTACATAATATAGATCTATTGACTATACTCCTAGAACATGTAGGTACTATAGGTACTAGAGGTGACTAATATTCAAATTTATTTATGCCTTTCTAATATCATAAAATACATGGACACAAATGAAAGTACTCAATAAAGAACCAGCTCTGCCACGCTTATCCCGTTTTGCATAACACCATCCTCGAACTAAATCAATACAAAGTAATACTTTCTTTAACTACAGTTTGCATAAACTTGCACCTTATCAATGCTGTCATAATTCCACTCCATGTACACTTATGCTACGTTTTGTCTTGACTTAAGGTTGAGTTTTGCGCAACATCAGTTTTAATAGCAGTAAAATTATCCTGGTTTCGAAATTTAAAATAACACAATTAAAGATACAGTTGAAATTTCAACCCTTTAAGATTTTACTCTCTAATTTGATCAAGAATAAGGTTGGTTTTAGATTAACGTTAGTTTCGATAGCGGCAAAATGAAGTTGGTTTCTAAATCGGTCACCGTGTGGGGGCAGTATACGTTATAAATCAGACATGTATAAGTTGCAAACAGTTCAGACTTTATGAGTTTTCTCGAATTGACGAAAGTTAGTGAGTTTGGGAAGTCTTATAGCGTTATAAAACGTAAAAAGTTTGGAGTGTGGAATTGGCTCATTTAAAATTGGAGTAGTTTTGCATAATCATTAAAGTTTCACATAGTATCACGTTCCTCTAGTTATTTGTTTGTTGGTCCATTACCTAGCTACACAAAAAGAAAGAGAAAAATATTAAGTACCTACAAGAAAACTGTTCAACTAGGAGAGATAATGAACACCAAATGTGACCAAGAAGAGAGTGAAGGTAAGAAGGTAACAAATGATTAAAAAAAAACCGGCCAGATGCGAGTCGGACTCGCGCACGAAGGGTTCCGTACCATTATCAATAAAAACGGCCAAAAAATGCCCCCTGTAGCCTAGTCGGTAGTGACCCTGCCTACGAAGCCGGAGGTCCCTGGTTTGAATCCCGGTAAGGGCATTTATTTGTGTGATGAGCACAAATATTTGTCCTGAGTCATGGATGTTCTCTATGTATTTAAGTAGGTACCTATTTATTTATCTATATATAAGTGTGTTTATCGTCGTCTAGTACCCACGGTACAAGCTTTGCTTAGTTTGGGACTAAGCCGATTTGTGTAAGATTGTTAAAGAAAAAAATATATTAAAAATGATTTATTTATTCTGGGTATTTGTTGTTATAGCGGCAATAGAAATACATCGTCTGTGAAAAGTTTTAGCTGTCAAACTATCGTTGTTGTTGAGATACAGCCTGGCGACATACGGACAGACAGACAGACAGACAGACAGACAGACGGACAGACGGACAACGGAGTCTTAGTAATAGGGTCCCGTTTTACTCTGGGTACGGAACCCTAAAAACAAGTTAAAAGTACAAAAAGAAAGGTCCAGGTCACTTATAGTGGATATGCATGGATTAAAATCAGGAATAAAAAATTGTCTTTTCTGTTGACAATACAGTTAACAGTTTACCTTAATAGATAGTTACATACCTACATATTATGTCATATTAATCATAGGTCGCAAGGCACTGTACATACATGTATGGGTCCAGCAACAAAACAAGACCTAAAAAGTCCTCAAAACTTTGTACGAGGATTTATTCACAATTTCACAGGAACGATTAAACACTAATGCATGCAAAAAATATTTTTCACCTCACTAGCTCGGAAAGCCCATTTTTATTCTTTAAAAACAGATAGCAAAACTGCATTTTATCCACAAGAGTGCAAAGAATATTTGAAATCCGAACGTGTTATTTTATTAGTTACTTTCTTACACATAATAACATGTAAAGGCCAGTCCAGACAGGACATTTTTCGCCCATCAGATTTATTTTATTTAGGTACCTTTTTTTGAATGTTTTATTCTTTTTTTAAATGTTTATAATTCTTTTTTCTTTTTTAAATGTTTTTTTGTTTTATAAATCTTTTTTCTTTTTCTCCTTTTTAAAAATGTTGTTTCTCTTTTTAATGTTTTTATGGTCTTTTTATACGTTTTTTTCCTTTTTTTTTTAATTATTTTCTTCTTTTTTTAATGTTTTTTGAGATTCTATTTATTTTTTGATGTTTTCGTCTACATTTTAATGTTTTTTTTATATTTTATTGATTTAAATGTGTTTATTCAAGGTTTTTTTTATTTTTTCGACTTAAAAAAAAAAAAAAATATTTTTGATTTATTTTTGTGGTTTTTCCACTTTTTTCTCTTTTAAATGTTTTTTTTAAAGTTTTTTTCTTTTTTTATCTTTTTTTTTTACGTTTTTTCTCTTATTTTAATGTTTTTTGTAACTTTTTTTCTTTTATTATGTTTTTGTCTCTATTTTATTGCTTTGTTTTTCTTTTTTCAATGATTTTTGCTTTTTTCTCCTTTTGATAGATGTTTTGTTTCTTTTTGAATGTTTTTTTTCTTTTTTTATGTTTTTTTGGTCTTTTTTCTCTTTTTTATACGTTTTTTTCCTTTTTTTTAATGTTTATTTTTTATTATTTCAAGGTTTTTTGAAATTCTCTTATATTTTTTTGATGTTTTTGCCATATTTTAATGTTTTTTTTATTTTTTATTGATTTATGTGTTTTTCAAGGTTTTTTTATTTTTCCATTATTTAAAAAAAAATCCACTCTTTTTACATGTTTTTTTTGTCTTTTTTTACGTTTTTTCTCCTAATATAATGTTTTTTGTAACTTTTTTTTTTACGTTTTTTTTTGTTTTTTGTCTTTTTTTGTCTTTTTTACGTTTGTTTTCTTAATGTTATGTTTTTTGTAACTTTTTTCTTTTTTATATGTTTTTGTCTCTATTTTATTGCTTCGTTTTTCTTTTATCAGTCTTTTTTAATGTTTTTTGAAATTATTTTTGCCTTTTTTAAAAGTTTTTCTTTATTATAATGTAATTTTTTTTGTTTCTCAATGTTTTTTCTCTTTTCCTCTTTATTAAATATTTTTTTTAATTTTGTAATATTTTGTTTCTTTTTTCATGTTTTTAATATTTTTTTCTCATTTTTAATGTTTTTTTCCCCCTTTTCAATATATTTTTTTTTAATTTTTTTGTTACTTTACTTTTTTGTTTTTTTTTGTTTTTTTTCCTCGCTTTAGTGAGGTGAAAAAATTTGTGTTACACACGGGTGCAAGTTATTTTGACGTCTCGTGTGTTGCAACACTCGCTACGCTCAGGATTCTATTTTTGAACCACTCGCTTCGCTCAGGATTCTATTTTTGAACCACTCGCTTCGCTCGTGGTTCAACCATAAAATCCATTCGCTAGCTCGTGGTTCAACCCTAGAATCCATTTGCTAGCTCGTGTTTCAATTCCACACTCGCGGTTAAAATACAACTTTGCACCCTTGTATAACAAATAACTATTAAACAAACATTATGGCAATCCTTGTCACAAGCCATTTTAGTCAGTAAATTATGGCCCGTTTACACTTTGATTAGCGATTAGTGCGATTTCATACATTTGCTGCAAGTGCGAGTAGGTAGCTTTTGTATGGACTCGCACTAATCACTCATCAATGTGTAAACAGGCCCTTATATTTATTCACAAACAAGTGACAACTGCCTACAACATAGAACTAGAACCAACTTGACTTACTAAAGAACCAATCTTTATCCGAGCGCAAACCACGCCCATCAAATGACATTAATTATTACACACACATACACATGAACTAAATTGTCTATGTACAGAGTTACGTTCACTCAGTCCTCCTCCTTGGCCCAATACCGGCTGGTTATCATAAAATGTATCTATTTACTATATAGTCTAGATACTAGATTATGATTAAGGTTATATATTATTATTGTGTCATTTTGCGTGGAAACATAAACACGTATAGTTTAAGTGCATTCCTGAGATGACATTTCGCGGTTGCCATAGTACCTAGGTTATAATATATGTGGATGTTAATCTTAATATAATGGCATGATTGCTTTGTTTAAGTGTATGTTAACTGGGTCGACTTTATTATTCTGTCCCGTGTTCTGTCCCATAATTTGAGTACTAGATACTATCACAGTTGCCCGGGCAACTGTGATAGTATCTAGTACTCAAATTATGCTCAGGATCCCAGAAGCCTGACCATGTCTCATTGTTGGGGAAACTTTAAAAAAAATCTGGCAATGGTTGCACGCAAAATTACCAATGGTCTATACACCTGTTGGCAAACCTAAAATAACCTATGCAATTTAATAAAATATCTTAAAAATCAACACAAAGTATTAAACACCAATAAAAAAATAAAAAAATTAAAAACAAAAATGTTGCCGGCAAATTTGACGCCTGTTGACGCACAGTTATTTGAAAACTTTTCATATTTTAGTTTCCAAGTATGCAAAAAAGGTTCACAGTAGTTGTACGCGTAGGTCATTCAGGTCAGTCACGTAGGTACTCACATACTTAGGTACTAACTTATTTGTACCTAAAAATTAAGAAACATCTACTTATATTTCTTACACTGGTACATTACCGGAAACACTGGCAATGTTGGGAAAAAGACAACGGCATATCAGTAGACACAATGTGCATCTTATTGTAAAACTGCAATGAAATTAAGTAGGCAAAAACTATTTATGTTCGTCCCATTTGTGGTCGAGACTCGCCAATTGTTAAACCTAAGTATTAAAACAAAAAATATTCGCATTTCCTGTGATCCAGACCTGGCCCGTATAAATCGGCCAAAAGCTTAGCAAGTTACCATTACTTTTTAGGTACAGCGGGGAAACGCCGCCATCCTCTTGGGGTCATTTCCACCAATACGCGACATTGGGGATGGTGTTGAATAGTTTTATTTTTTAAGTTAGTAATATTATGCGTAGGTATATTCTTAGTTACTAAATATGTTTCACCAAATTATAGTCCAATCGAAACTACGTCAACAAACTATATTAATAACCTTTTTTTAAAGGTTTAATGAAAAACGAAAACAACATTTAACAATATTTTGACTAAATTATTCGGTGGCGCACAAGAGTTCTGTCAAACAAATCGAAAAGTACGCTAACTTAATTTACCTTTGGCTATAAAAGTTTATTTCCAAAGCATATTATTAATTGGATGGATTGGAGGATAAGAAAACTGAGGGTATACAGAGTCCGGGAATAATTAAAACGGGCAAGCAATCTTTGTTATGTGACACTTCATGAAAATCATAATCACGCAACATTAACACATTTTTAAACAAAATTGAAATTTTCAAATTTCGAACTCCGCTGTTCGATTTACAAAAAATGGAAGCTCCAATTAAAGAGGTCACAGATCAGTCGAGGCATGATACTGGCCGCATGCAAATCCGCTACCGAGCTACGCAACCCGTTATGCAGGGGCGGTGAACCTTTACCGCAATAAAATAAAAAAAAAGTTACGTAACGAGAATACGATGCATATTGATGTTTGAAGTGTGGATCTTTTATTCAATATTTTTTGAATGGGTTGATGTTAGGCGGAAGGCAAGATCAGTCGTACCTACATAATATATAGTTTGAGTTTCTTATAAACCAGTGTCAAAAGAAGACGTAGGTACCTACTTGTAATGTAATAACCATTCCACTTTGAAATTTCGGAACTTAGAGAATAGGGTTCAAAATAAAACAAATACCTAAGACTAGGTTGTCACACCTATATATATACAATTTGTCCAAAAAAGACCCCAGGGTCTAACATGGGATTGCATTAGCGTTACGTTACTTTATAAATCAGCGCGTGTCTTGCTTATAACGAGTCATTTAATTATACCTAACGACTAACTTAATACTAGGTATGTAAAATTATAAATTATTTTGCTCACTAATTAGTCATGCAGTTTTACCTTAAATAAGTACGTAGTTTTTTTCTGTGCAATAATAACTGACAGCATCAATATTACGAACGTTATTTCAATATCACATAATCATGTCTTAGTATCCTCGTTTAAAACAGCTGTGCTTATGTCATATTGAAGATCACTAATAATCATAGATCATGTGTTTACATTTCATCTATCGATGTCCTATATTATTAGTAATTAAAAACCCTTCTTATTTGTTCAGTAAATATTGAAAACCCCTGACCGATCGACTAAGCGCTTGTAAAAACGTAATTATACACACGAATGCGCATGATTCACGTAATTTTTGAATACTGTAACAACGACCAGATTTGCCACGCTAAAATAGACTCAGCTGTCAAACTGACACAAGCTAAATCAATCTCTAAATCTAAACAATACATCCCAATTTTGATTGACAGGTTTCTAGCACAACAAATTTTAAAATTGGAACTAGTATAATGCAGAACGTGTTGATTTAGCGCGATCTAAATTGAATCTTATTAAAAGGGAGTAAGGTTGGTTTTTGGGTGGATATAAATGGTCAAGTAATGGTGGAAGATGATGGCTAAGTTGTGATGTGCAGATGCCGTGGGAACGACCAGGTTTGGGTAATTCTAAATACAAACGAGACGAACCGACGTGATCGGTCCCGAGATATCGGTATAAGTTTGCTCTGCTTGTAAAATATAATGTAGTTCAGGCAGTGAAGAAATACAATAGGGCTGTGAGTGTAGCCGTTTTGGCCGTAAAGGGCGGCTGATTCAGATAAAGTGATTGATAGTTCATGATTTTTGCGAGGCTGTTTGCATATTTCTGCAATTATTACCTACTTGTTATACTTCCAGAGAGAGTAGTTAAAAAACCGGCCAAGTGCAAGTCGGACTCTGGCACGAAGGGTTCCGTACCGTTATCTATAAAAACGGCAAAAATATCAGTTTTTCAGTATTTGTTGTTGAAATTTCAACTGTCTAACTATCACGGTTCATGATATACAGCCTGGTGACAGACGGACATACAGACAGGCAGACAGACAGACGGACAGCGGAGTCTCAATAATAGGGTCCCGTTTTACTCTTTGAGTACGGAACCCCAAAAGTACCTGTTTGGATATTTTGAATTGGAAGAAAAAATGCAAAAATAGGTACTTGAATGAAAAGTGAAGCTACCTAGGTACTTATTGGTTAAGCATATTAGTATAGTAAGTATGCGTCCTTTTGTGTATTAATGCTGAACCAGCTTTCATAAATGATTAGTGTAGTAACAATACCAATAAATTAATGCATAGTGCATATTTTTTATAATAAAAACATAAATATCTTTGACAGAACAGCCAATAACATTCATATCTTAAGAATAATCCCGTGATCTCAATCACAAAGATCGTTAATCCTTCCGATAATCGATTTGCACGCACGCGACCCCACCACATGAAAATTTTCCGTTAGTCAACCGAAACACGTTCTAATTTCGACTTTATTACCTGTGTCATAAAGTGACAGGTGTGTTTGGCAAGTAACTTTGTGTTTCAAGACGCATGCGCGTTCGGACGCGACGACCACATCCTGTCCTTTGTCCGATTTGAATCGAGTGTTCGATCGAGAATCGATACTTTTTGTACGACGACGTGTCTTTCGATGCGTGTTTTTTTTTACGGTTAGTAAGCTCTACTTGTTACATTTTATTTTCAAAGTTTTTAAACCCATTTTGTTTTGATTTGTTTTAACTAGGGTCATTGAGCCGGTGACGCGACCAATCTGAGTTAGCTTTCTAAAATTAAAGATTATCTATCTTAATCTAGACTCCAAAGGAACAGCCGCAGTTTTTTGTTAGAAACTTATTCATAACGGCGGACCAGAGACGTTCAGCACGGGTATCACAAGACGGCCGCGACATACTCTCGAGCTTTCTCGCGCTATCCATCTCTCTCTTATTAGACCACTTAGAAAGATACTGATAGTGCGAGAGAGCTCGAGAGTATGTCGCGGTCGTCTTGTGATAGCCGTGCAGTGGCCTCCCCAAAAGTCTGACCAACCTCACTCTAATAACCTATTGTTTCTTCAAGACCATTCAAGCCTGGAGAGCTATCCCAGGACTGACAAATTCCAAGGCGCTTAATAGAGCCTTTAACAATAAAGCCGTCTTCTGATGCCTTGGCGCTAAGCAGGAACCGCCTACGCATGCTGGTCAGGTTGCTTACAGGGCACTGCTGCCTAAATATAAGCACATGCAAACGATAGGACTGTGTGACACAAGGCAGTGCAGACTCTGCCTTGAAGCAGAGGAGACGCCTACACACATCCTAATCGATTGCCCTTGCCTCATGCGCAGTCGTAACTCCTTTCTGGGCAAACACATCATGTGCCCGGAGGAGATCAAATTTCTTGAGGTCAACATAATCCTGGAATTCTTTGAGTTGTAGGTACTTGACCAACAATTGTAGTAAGTGGCGATCACAATAGATCAGCGACGGTCGCAGTTAGTGATGTGCAAATTGCGGAAAGTTTCCTAAAAGGTGGAAAAGTTCTCGGAAATTTCTAGAAATTTTCACTAGAAATTAAGGAAATTTACGTACTGAGGAGCATAAAAATGTAACTCTTATACACTATGTATAAGAGTTACAGTTTTATGCTTCTCAGTTCGTAAATTTCCATGTTGGAAATGTAAAGTTTCAATTCCCATACAAAAATGAGGTGATATAAGGGCTCTCACAGCCCGGAAGCCACTACCAGAATAATAATAATAATATACGTAACGCATTGTACACGCATCAGGTAGATTTAAATGTCACTTTTTGTATGGGAAAATGACAGTTGAATTGTCCTAACGTACCTACGTTCGAAAAGTTACATGATCATCCTTCTGCGGCGCTACCACGAACTTCGGATCTCGAACTTCGTATACCTCCGTCTCTGTCGCTCGAGTACCATAAACCATAAGTGCGATAGAGACGGATACGAAGTTCGTGGATATAGCTCTGGCTCAGCCCACCTGCTAAGATATAAGTAACAAAAAAGACATACCTACCTAGGTATAATTTGTACTGGGATGACAGCTGTGTCAGAATGCAAATAGGAAATACTATAGTAAACGCGTTTGCGTTTAGTTTCAATTTGTATGGCAACGCGAACAGCGCCTCTGGTGGTAACTATTAGGAACTACACGTTGCCATACAATTTGAAACTAAATGCAAACGCGTTCGAAAACGTATATGTATCGATAAAACTTATACTAGAGTAAGTTATAGTAGAGTAGTAGGTCTTTCCAGTGTAGGTCACATCCATTGAACGAATTTTGAGGGAGTTTATTTTTATTATATACCTAGACGCAAAATATAACATACACCAAAGATGCTTAGGACACAACTGAAACTTCATAAACAATTTAAATTTTAGGGACATTGCAATAAACGTTGCTTTTCTACAATTTCTACGTAAGTAAGTACTTACAGTTTTTTGAGATGAAATCATGCCAAAAATTCCAATCATCCGTATCACCGTCATACTCATCTCCAACCTTAATTAATCTAAGATATACAACATAACCATACCCAATTATCGTTACTATCTCCAAAACACATCTAATATTAATCGCATAGTTCAACATCAAGTCAAAATTCACGCATTTCAAGCAAACATAGTCTTTATGTCTTCAGGAATAAGTATAGCTTTTAATAAGCTATGACACTGGCGCCACTACACACGCAATAATAGCTGCTAATGCCTTAGCAATAAGGGTCGTACCTAATTGTCATTACAGTTTCTTCAATACTGTATCAAGCATAATATATCAAGATGATTTGCTCAAGCATTTTGATTCTTATTAAAACGGGATAAGGTATTTTTGGATGCTTGTTTAGATAATCAAGTAAAGAACAATGCTTTGATAATTATATTTTGATTTGTTGACGGCTCAATAATGTGTTTGGCTCTGTTTTATGATTGCGATCCTTTGATGTTTATAGTACTAAATAGATAATTATGAAGAAGAATCATATCTTAAACGATATAAAATAGCCGGGTTTGTTAAGGTTACTATCAGGAAGAAAGATTGAATATAGGTTGTCCCAAAAGTCACTCTAGATTAGAATTATAAGAAAACAGTGTTTTGTTTAAGTTTTTACATGCTTGCAATGTACGATTATGTATCTAGGTCAACTTTGATTCCTAGGCCATCGTATAACCCTGTCATTTTAACTGCTACATAGAGCGGCGCAATAATCATAGTACAGTAGACGGCAAACTTCGTGCGCAAATGAGGGGAAGTGGGGGGGCAGCTTGTACGTACAATTCGCCTTTGCGCAGGCAAGGTCATTTGCGCACGAAGTTTGCCGTCTACTGTAACCCGTATTGTCATTTTTCACGTTCTATGATAGCCAAAGAATCAAAACGGTTGACTGTACTTAACTATGTAACTATGTGGTATGTATTTATGTAACTGGTTATGTTTGTTCGCGTGGAATCTTGCAACTCAATTTTGAACCGATTGAGCTGAAATTTTGGGTAAAGGTAGTTTGGATAACAATTCAATATTATGGTACCATCGAGCTGATCTGATGATGGAGACAGAAGGTGGCCATGGGAATTCAGTAGGGTAATTTCGCCGGTTACGCGACCACCTTCGGTTAGCGACCACTTGAAGAACATGGTTTTTTCAATTGAAGATAACATCAACTCTACAGAGCCTATTGAAACAGTCAGCCGTATGCCTTATTGTCTGTAGTTATGGAATAGGAATTTACAAAAAAAACGAGAAAATATTTTTTCAGTTCACCAAGTCAGCAAGTGGTCGCTAACCGGCACATGAAATTAGGTGGTCGCCAACCGGCGAAATGACCCTACTTAAGCGACGTAACCCCGTTGAGTTTGGGCTCGTTAGAATTGACAACATTTCATTTTTTCATAGCGGCTCAAACTAAAAACCATTTAGAGATTTGGGCTAGCTGAGTATATAAAAAAAATAACAAATTTTTATATTCGCTAGGTCTTGAGAAAAGTGGAAATTACTTTGAAAAAGCCATTTAAAGGCTGAATGCAGACATTCCATGGTTTTGCTTAATGTACCATGTAATAAAAAACTATTGGTGTGACATTGACAGTTATTTGACTATTTTGACTAATTCTTGTCAAGTTAAGTCAGTGACTGGTAATAATTATTAAGCATTTTGATAACATTTTGAAAAATAAATAAAAATAATGTTAGTCACCGATGGATACCTACGTTATAGCTAATTCTCACATTCTGCCAAAGGTAGATAGAATAATGTTAATGCAGTTTATGTGTGGTAGCTAACTCACCAGTCACATCAATAAGGTGTTATTGGACTCGGCTTAAGTTGTCTGAGGCTGTTTTAAAAGATACATTTGTCTTAGCTCAAGATATATTAACTCATTGAAGCACTTCAAAGGGTATGCAGAGCAGAAATTATCACTGGAAGTCAGAGCTGTGTTGGAATACATATATTTGCTTATTTTTGATAAAATATCTAGTAGTGCAACAATACCTACTGTAGGTAATATTGTAATACAATTAAATACTGTAAAATTAAATGTTGTCCTGTATCAGGTGTAATACATGCATTATTATTTTACGCTATTAACCTTTTTAACGCCAAGAACGCCTAAAGGTGTCGCGAGTTATCGTGCCCACGGCGCCGTTTTTGTCATCTTTGCTTGATGTGAAATGCGTCGAAAGGATTTACTTTTACTATTAAATACCTTGATCTAGTACTTGCTAGTTACATATATTATGATTAAAATAAAGGCTGGTTCACAGCAAGCAGGAGGGAAAAGTCGGAACAAAGTGGACTTGACGTGACTTTAGGTAGATATATATACCTACTTATAAAATAAAACACATTTATTGTCATGTAGGCCCTGAAAAAAAAACGCCTAAAAGAACATTTACAATTATATTAAATATTAATATAATCTTCATTTCGTTACAACATTGTATTAAACAGTTCAATATATCCAGCAGTGGACGTCTTTCGGCTGATATCTGCTGCTGCTGGTTCAATGTTTTTCAGCCAACGAGTTTGAAGATTAAGTAATCATCCAAAATGCTATTATTAGTTTGGGTTATCTTCACATATTATGTATAATAAACCTTTCGGAACATTGGATTTGTTGACGGCAGCACACCATTCTACCCGGTTTTGATAGGGAATAAAAATATATTATTTTTCAAGCGACATCAGTGCCGTGAGCCTGCAACTTGGCACAAAACACGAAATCAATGGATCTTGACGACACATTTTCGTTTACTCATTAAAACACGTTTTTTTACGATTAATGATTTGCAAGAAAACCGTCAGCAAGGAACCGTCAAAATGTCAAATGTTCCTGTCACAGATACAGCATACTTTTTACTTTTTAATTCAATAAACAGACCACAGTGCTAATCTTATTCATCCTTTGAACGTACTTAGGCCCTTTTCGAACGTGGTAGTTTAAAACTACCAAATTTAGGGGGCTTAACTTAAAATTAAATGAAAAGAAAAAATACGTGTCTTCTAACTTTTCAAATACTATTAAATGCTTAAACAAAATTAAGGAGTCAGAAAAATGAAATGTTGTCAATTGTCAATTAGTAGTTGATGATGGTATACAGAAAAGAACAGTTGGCAGTAAAAGCTTGTACCAAAAATTATTTTTTTGACAGAAACTTATTTCTTATTTAAAAGGTTCACTGTCCCCTTACAAAATGATCTGACAATGTCACACGTCCAGGTGTGCGTCCAGTTCGAAGCTGTGAATCCACTGTCGAAGCACGGACTTCTGAAAAGTACCTATAGATGCCAATGATGCCATGACCATGATCCATCATTATAGGGGCACTTGGACTGGGAATGTGTTAATCGTAAAGTAGGTAGGGTTATGTCACTCGGACTGGGAATGTGTTAATCGTAAAGTAGGTAGGGTTATGTATAGAATAGCACACGGGGCAAAAGGCATTAACGGCTTTTTAACCGACTTCAAAAAAAGAGAAGGTTCTCAATTCGACTGTTTTTTTGTGTATTTCTTACGCGATAACTCCGTAATTTATGAAGCGATTTGAAAAATTCTTTCTCTGTTTAAAAGCATTTACTTGGTCCCGTTGTCACCAAAATCCAGTTCTGATAATGGGATCCTGGAGAAATCGAGGGAACTCTTCAAATTTTATATGCACTGATTTGAAGTCGGTTAAAACTTTGTTTTTAAAATAAATTATCTTGATCGTAGTCTTTTCTCGATATTTTCCATAAGTTCCATAACCATATTGCGGGAGCGGTTCAATCGTCATAAAAACTTTAAGTATGTATAATTTCGTGTTAAGTACAAACATCCGCGAAACACATAATAAACGATTACCATAAATACTTTTATCATAATTTGAGTAAGCATAATGATCAAACTGTATAAAACTCATATATAACAACTCCTGCTAGAACGTTCATGCCTATCTACAACATAAAAACGAATGTCATAATTTTGTATGAAATCAATATTTGTTTTATGCATCTGAATATTAGGACGTATGACAACTGAGGGGTAATCACGTAACGTTCCGAACGCGCGTCGGTACAATTTAACTGTCAATTTTCCATATAAAAAGTGACATTTAGACCTACCCGACGTTCGTACAATGCGTTACGTGATCGACCTGCTGATCATTATGTATTATGAAATAATGCTAAGTGTTATTATACAATGTCGTTTTTGCAACATAATCACTTATACAAGTAGAAATTATGATATTCGTGTATATTTAAATTATAGAAATTGTTTTTATACAAATCATTACACACCCCCATTTTGCATAGGTAAAGTTTCAGAATTGCGTTAAGCAGCGATAAATATCCTGCTCAATTTAAATTTACAATGTCAACAAATACATAATAAATAAATATATATATTAGGGGACAATTTTACACAAATCGAACTAGCCCCATAGTAATAAGGCTGAATAAGGCTTGTGTTATGGGTACTAGACGATGATAATATATTTACATAGAAAACACTTAATGACTGAGAAACAATTATTCATGCTCATCAAATATTTGCACTTACCGGGATTCGAACCCAGGACCTTCAGCTTCGTAGGCAGCGTCACTGGGCCAATCTTCGAGCGTTTGAACCGCTCGGTTCTAACGTCATTGTCGGCTCAAGATTAATTTAGCAGAGGTTAAACATACCGCGGAAAATTAAATCAGAAATGACTCAGCACCGGTATTGGCTTACGTCTTCATCAAAAGTGGACTCTGATATTCGTCTCTTTTAATAGTATTTCTTGGAGACGACAATGACGAAAAAAACGCCTCAAAAACGCTGAATATTCGCCCCACTACACTCTAGGGTAACCGGTCGTCAATACAATACAATACAGCCCTCCTATTCTCTAACTTGTTTTAAGCTCACCTCAACGCTCAACTACAATTATACCTTGACACCGCGATGCGTAGTAATTAAGCTTAGGTAGAGGTCTAGTTTCGTAACGGGTGACCGGCGGGGTGAGCCGCATTAACGCGTAGCGAATAACAGCCCAGTATAGTGTACAGATTATTACCGTCGGAGGCGGCGGATCCTAGTGAACACAAAAACTTTAACATATACACGAATTTACACACTACTTCACAAAAAACAATTGTCCCGTTTAATAAAAACAATAATATTTTACCACAAATTTCTAAGAATAGAAGTGCGAAAATTAAGAAGATTTTATCGACTCCAAAATATGCGTTTTATCTTTATTTTTTACAGTATTTGGAGATGATTCTGATAAAAATAGAAGCTTTTTTATGGAGCCGCTAGCCGGCCAACTTTGTATTACCTAAGTACTTACCTATACGATAAACAATCATACTGTTGAATTATTATTTATTTATCAATTTATTTATGTTTACAATATTCCGTTTACAATGTTTAAAAAACATTCCTCACAATTCTGAAAAAGTAAAGCCAAAGGGTTTATTTACTACGGTACTAACATCCTATCAAAATCAAGAATGAAAACTAACACATTAAACTGTTTAATTTCATTTGAATTAATTGCAATTTATATACAACTTTACGTAAGGGACATTTAATTTTTAGGTAAAAGTATTACAAAGTGGTGTCTCCGACGATCGACGATTCGACGGTCTTTGCTTATTCCGTGCATTGAGGCGCCCTCTATTGTCGAGTAGCGGAACTAATTCACTAAGTTCTGCCTTCTATGGGCAAATATTTGTGTGAAGAGAATGATTATTTGTTTCTAAGTCTTGGATGTGCTCTATGTATCTATTAAATATACAGAGTGTCCCGTAAACCGAGGTCTGGCCCCGTAGCATGGATGGGCCGGGCCTTATCACGCGATAAGTGACAAGATAGAGCATCCGTCCCTGGCTGACACCGTTCGATAGAACGAGACGACGTTATTATCTTGTCACTTATCACATGATAAGGCCCGTCCATGCTACGGGGCCAGGACAGCTGATAGGGCTGCTAGCCTCTCAGAATATGTCATTTTAGGTTTAGTAAAAATGCCTTTCGTTTTCGAGACATAAACATTTTTGTAAAAATTGATTTAATATTCCTCCTTAGGTCAGTTTTTCGATTGCAAATGCTACAAATGTGTTTTTTAGAAGCTTTCTATTAACTCGAGATGTATGTAACTAACCATGTATTTGTATGTCTGTCACTATGTTTGTTCGGGTGAAATCTTGCACTCAATTTTGAAGCAGATATCTTCAACCGATTGAGCTGAAATTTTGGTTAAAGGCATAGTTTAGATGACAATCCAATATTATGGTACGATCGAGCTGATCTGATGATGGAGACAGAAGGTGGCCATGGGAATTCAGTACTTAACCGACGCAACGCTCGTTAGAATCATCTCTATGAGTAGTATACAAGTCCGGCAGCAATAAAAGCTTGTAACTACCAAAAAAATCTTGTTTTTTTTTTATTTATTGACCAATATAACCTGAGTAGTACATTTTGGTATACATTTTTTTCACCAGCGGAAACTTCTAGGGTTTATATGCTGATGAATAGTTCGCTATGGTACATTAATTTACTTGACTACATCACCGTTATAGACTCATAAATATTACAATACACTCGTATTGGGTTCAGATAACGTCAAATACCTTTTGATACTAGGTATCGATTGTAAGCTATTTACGTATTAATGCTGTAGTTCTTTAGGTAGTTGGTTTATTATATAAGGAAGAAGATATCTGACGTTTCTTTTCCCTTGCACATTGACAAAATTAGGTAAATTGAACATAGCTTGCTTTGGTAAATTTTGTCTAAGGTTGCTTTTTCTTACATTTAATACTAAATGCTACTGTTTACAGATACTTATTATTTTAATCTTGTTACCTACCCCGTATCCATTGTACCGTGTATGTTATCGCCGTCTAGTACCCATGACACAAGCCTTATTGAGCTTACTATTGGTTACTTCGATGTGTGTAAGATTGTCCTACTAATATTTATTTATTTATACCAATAAACATATTTAAGCAGCTTTGACACCAGCTCGCGTGCCTGGCTTTGGCCAGGATTCAATGTAATTTCATGCAATGGGCGAAATAGCACACCGCTATTATATCGCCGAAATAGATTTTTTTTATACCACGCATTCGGACTGCTTGGTGGTAAGCACCCACCGACATATGGACGCTTTAACTAAAATTTTTGGGTAGGTTTGTTTTTTAATTGTAGTTTCCATACAAACATTCCACACAAGATGGACACAACAAATAACCATGTACAGTCAGGGGTATTAATATATGTAAATAAATGAGGACATTAAAATATCTGTTCACGCCTTTATGACATTGACAATAGAGTCCTGACTGTTATCATCATCATCATATCAGCCGAAAGACGTCCACTGCTGGACATAGGCCTCCCCCAAAGAGTGCCAAAATGACCGGTCCTGCGCCGCTCGCATCCAGTGGACTCCCGCGACCTTTACCAGGTCATCAGTCCGCCCAGGGCCTACCCACGCCGCGCCTTCCGGTACGTGGTCGCCACTCGACCTCGGTCCTGCCTGTACCTACAAATATTTATGTCCTTGTTTATGTACGTACCTATATTAATACCCCTGACTGTACCTACGCGTGTAAATAAACTGCTCTTATAAAATAAACCTGTTGTAAGTTCCCTTCCTACCTCTAAGAAACTTCTCGCTTAAACTCGCCTCGCTTGTGGACACCTCCAGTATACCCTTTTTCATGAAGAAACAAGTAGGTACGAGACTTAGAAGAAGTAGGTATTTACCAATATAGCCATTGACATTGTAAGTACACTTAGTGGGTACACGCTGTATAATCAGTAGAGGCAAAGTCACGCGGAAACGATGTTAATTTGCGCTCTAAATATGACGAGTATATCTGCTTAAGGGGACGTAGGTTCGTGGTCTTCTCTCCCTCTCACTGAGCATAAGCGTGAGCGAGATGGAAGTGCGTGTTTTGAAGCGCGGATATCATGTTTTTTAATATTATTTTTTTGTGCGTTTTAATAAATAAAAAAGTAATAGCTGATTTCCCTCAAACATGACATTGCCGATTTTTAAAACCAATTTTAATATTTTTAGCTGTTGTGCATAATTTGTTATGATTTTTTTAAGTGTATTTTAGACCTATGTTCGTGATTTTTTTCTATCGAGCGAAAGTCAAAAACTCAGGATTCGAATAGCTGATTTCCCTCGAGAAAGACCTCAAGATTGCTAATTAAATTTAAGGCAGCCGTATTATAATCCAAACAAGAGCTACGATTTTTTAAAAATCAGTTTTTGGAGCTCACGTCGCCTTAAGAACGCTCGATATGACGGATACTTAACGATACAGGCCGATTGTATATTACTTAACCCTTTCATTTCATTTCATTTATGAAATATCAATATTTTTTTTATAGTCTAGGTCGCTCATAATAACGTTAGGTAGGTACAGTCAGCGTCAAATACTTTATAGCAACGAAACTAGTCAAATAGTTCGGTACACCATATATTTAGTATGGTGTACCGAACTATTTGGCCACTTTGACTGCTCCAGAGTATTTTACGCTGACTGTACATAATATTATTATATTTATGACAGAGTATGTCTTAATTTACACAGCACGTATGTCAATAGAATTTAATTATTACTAGGTAGGTACATTTATAATTTGTCGAGTTTCTAGCAACAGTTTCTTTCTTTCTAATGTAAGAAACCACTTTTTATATTTGCCAAGAAAAGGGTTGATAAATATGTACATTAATTTAGAACAAATAAATTCAATAGGTACTTACCATTAATTTTTGTTATTGCTCTAGCCAAAGGAATAGGTTTACAAAAGAAAACAAAACTAAATTAAATATGAAGAATGGTAGAAAATGCGCAGTCAGAATTATCTCCCAGACAGCCTGAGAGTAGGTTGATAACTATATACATAGTAATAGGTCGCAAGCCTGTCTTTTTTTTTCAAAATAGTTCATTTTTTTATTTTGAAAAACTCAATGGTAAAAAAAAGATCTTTAAGTTTACATAACTATTGAACCTGCTCACAAGATTTCATGAGCCGATTTTAGCCGAAGCTGAAACGGAGAACTTCTTTCGCTTCGCTCGCTCGTTTAATTATTCATATTCATTAAGTACTACTTAATTGAAACGGTAAGATTCACTATTAACCTCGGTCTCACAAATCTAAGTGTTCCGAAACGTTCAAAAATCTAATGTTTTTGATCCTCATTCTTGCCTATTTAATAATTATAATTTATATGCACATTTTTGAATAAAATGTTCAATATATGTTTAATAATTGGTCACATATTTGTTGTGTATAGACAATACATTTTTCATATGGCAATGTTTGGAATTAAAAAGGTAGACAAGAAAAACTATAATACATACAACTTACCTTCCAACGACTAAAACACATGTCACGTTTCTGTAATTCTCCACTTCGGATTAAAACCAGCAATTCTACAGTCCACTTTTTTATTTAACATCCTACGGACCTGCGAAGATTTTACATGGTCCTTACGAAGCCTCTGAAGTGGGCGAAAGCAGGACTGTGAGCAAAGTCGAGCTTCTTCAATTCAACGGACTTTCATCAGCGAAGCCGTGGGTCATCCAGTTTGGCGCAGGGCACATCCAGCTACGTGACATTACAGTGCCAACACTCGTCGAGTCCCATCAGTCAGGATATTCAGCGACGGGTGAAGCAGGCCACGACACACGAAGCATCCCATAGCAGAGGGATATCCAGCCGTAACCAGCAGCCAGTTACGGTAGCCCATCCAGCACCAATCACACGAGGAAGCGAGCATCCAACGGGAATCGAAGCACAATATCCAGACAGTTGAACCATTGAAGCACTCAGCCGACGAAATAAGCATCCATCAGATAAGGACAAAGGACAAAATTGTGAGATCGTTCCTATATTCCCTTTATTTCACATTATTCACATCATTCTGTAGTTGCTTCACATCCATTTCCATTAAATTAATCCATTGGTTCAACGCAAATTCATAATTTAGGCATTATATGACAGCCTAAAGTCAACAACAAGTTGACGACCGCTTTAGCCTAGTTGGTAGTGACCCTGCCTACGAAGCAAGAGGTCCTGGGTTCGAATCCCGGTAAGGGCATTTATTTGTGTGATGAGCACGAATATTTGTTCCTGGGTCATGGATGTTTTCTATGTATTTAAGTATTTATTTCTCTATATAAGTATCTATATCGTCGTCTAGTACCCATAGTACAAGCTTTGCTTAGTTTGGGACTAGGTTGATTTGTGTAAGATTGTCCGCAAATATTTATTTATTTATTTTATTTAATATTCATCTAGTGCAGTAATAGATAATTTTCATTGCAATCTTCTAATCAGTAGTAAGATATTCATTCGTATCATCATCCATATTTGCACATAAAATACACCTCATTAGCCGTTTTATTCACAAAGGTAACTCTAAATTACACAGATTACACTTGCCACTTAGTCTCAGTACCTAACAACTATTCATTAACAACAAAAGTAAGAATTCAGGACTTAAATAGTCAAATATCTAATTTTACAATACATTTTTACGGATCAAAGACCTTTTTCTACCAAGTTCAATAGCTAACTACCGTTTTCTCACGATTAACAGGTAAACAAAGTGATTAAGGAGTCTGCGATTATCGCATTCAATACCTACGGTCGGCCGCCGCCTGCATTAAATACAGCGCCTAATCATTCTAAATAGCACTTTCAACGATCGGCATAATATTTTTGCTCAGAACATTTCTTCAGGGTTTATAATTAATTGTACAATATTTTCACATTGCTATAATTTTACATTAGGTGCATATTAATATATATATAGGACACATTAACGTTTTCAATAAATGTCAAAATTCAGGAAAAGATTAACAAAAGGTCAATCCTTTCCACAATTGCACAAGTGTTCGATCCGCTTGGTCTGGTCTCTCCATGCATAGTTGAGGCCAAGATGATTATGCAGCAGTTGTGGATTAGTAAATGTTCATGGGATGGCGACGTCCCTCATTCGATTAAAGATGCATGGCTTCATTTTGCTCACACATTGCCGCATTTAAATAGCTTATCCATTCCCAGATGCATCAAATTACATTGTCCGATTGAAATCACTCTCCACATTTTCACAGATGCCAGTGAAAAGGCGTACGGGGCATGTATTTACGTGCGTAGCGTAGATAGGGACGGAACAGTTAGTGTTCGTCTTTTAGCTTCGAAAAGCAAAATTGCACCGATAAAGCCTCAGACCACGATCCCGCGTTTAGAATTGAGTGGGGCGTTACTTGGTGCGAAGCTGTACGCAAAAGTTACTTCAGCACTCACTTTGGAGATCAAGGACAGTGTATTCTGGTCTGACTCCACGATTGTTTTGGGATGGGTGGATTCATCACCACTGAATCTCAAAACTTTCGTGCGTCACAGAGTAAGTGAAATTCAAGAACTTACAGCGGCCTGTCAGTGGTACTATGTACCGTCCAAAGAAAACCCAGCGGATTTAGTATCCCGCGGTCTTAGTGCTGATCAACTAGGTCAATCAAATTTGTGGTGGTCTGGTCCGCAATTCATTCAATTAGATAAGGAACAATGGCCTCAAAATCCAAACAAACTATCCAATATTTGTTTGCCAGAAATGGTAGAACAGTCACTGGTAATTCAAGAGCAAAGCGACAACCCGTTTACTGAGCTCATTACAAATTCATCAAGCTTCTCAAAACTTACACGTGTTATGGCGCTGATATTCCGATTCATTAACAATTGCAGAGAAACAGGAACGAAGCAAACAGGCAACATTTCTCAACAAGAACTTGAACGCTCGAGCAATTTTCTTTTGCGTAGGGCACAAGAGGATTCCTTTCCCAAGGAAATGGAACTGTTGTCGTCAAATAAATCATTACCTCGAAAATGCAATATCCGGTCACTTTCTCCATTTCTTGGAGAAGGTAATCTCATTCGTGAGGGGGGAAGACTGAGCAACTCCAGCTACGAATACGATGTCAAACATCCAGTATTGCTCAGTTCAAAGCACCATTTATGTAAGTTGATATTCAGACATTATCACATGAGGTTCATGCATGCAGGTCCCCAACTACTTCTGGCTACCACCAGGCATAAGTATTGGGCTATTCGCGGAAGGGATCTTGCTAAAAGTACAGTGCATAAGTGCATAAAATGCTCTCGATTTAGTGGCAAAACAATTCAACCTGTTATGGGTAACTTACCGCGAGAACGTGTTGAGCTAGAATATCCATTTTTTGAGACTGGCGTAGATTATGCTGGGCCAGTGATGATATCCAACCGCAAAGGCAGAGGTAGTGTATTAATCAAGTCATACATTTGTGCATTTGTGTGTCTAGCAACCAAAGCAGTGCACCTTGAACTTGTCACAGACCTAACAAAAGAAGCTTACATTACAGCGTTAAGCAGATTCATTGCACGTCGGGGTAAGCCTCAGACAATTTTCTCAGATAACGCCACAACATTTCATGGTACCAGTAACGAATTTTCAAAAATCCTCCGGGATTCCTTCTCAACAGACGTAACTGAAGGTATTAAGTTTTCATTCATCCCTGCTTACGCTCCACACTTTGGCGGATTATGGGAGTCTGCCATCAAATCCATAAAGCACCATCTTCGCCGAGTGCTCGATCAAACTCATCTAACATACGAGGAAATGTCAACACTACTGATTCAGATCGAAGCAATTTTAAATTCAAGGCCTCTGACGCCAATTTCAAACGACCCAAATGATCTCGAGCCTCTATCCCCTGCCTACTTCCTAATAGGACGATCCATTCATTTTGTGCCTCATCCACAGATCACGACATCCAATATTTCATCGCTGCAGCGTTGGAAACGCGTCGAACTGCTGAAGCAACAATTTTGGCACCGTTTTTCTAATGAGTACATTCTCTGGCTCCAACAGAAAACCAAATGGCACAATTCTGCAGGACAACTCAAAGACGGCGTTCTGGTGGTCATCAAGGACAGAACTTTGCCACCTCTCCTTTGGCAGCTCGGTAGAGTCGTCCGCATCATTCCCGGCGCCGACGGTGTCGCGCGGGTCGCCGATATCCGCACCAAGCGAGGTGTCATCCGGCGGGCCTTCAACACCATTTGCCCGCTCCCTGTGGGAACCAATTGAAGATCTTCAAACTTCAAGGCCGGCAGCATGTTCCGAAACGTTCAAAAATCTAATGTTTTTGATCCTCATTCTTGCCTATTTAATAATTATAATTTATATGCACATTTTTGAATAAAATGTTCAATATATGTTTAATAATTGGTCACATATTTGTTGTGTATAGACAATACATTTTTCATATGGCAATGTTTGGAATTAAAAAGGTAGACAAGAAAAACTATAATACATACAACTTACCTTCCAACGACTAAAACACATGTCACGTTTCTGTAATTCTCCACTTCGGATTAAAACCAGCAATTCTACAGTCCACTTTTTTATTTAACATCCGAAGATTTTACACTAAGTAAAGATTACTTAAACAACACTTTATCTACACTCATAAAGACGTAATATAAAAAAAACCGACCATGTACCATTATCTATAAAAACGCCAAAAAAATCACGTTTGTTGTATGAGAGCCCCCTTAAAAAAATGTTTTATTTTGTTTTTAGTATTTGTTGTTATAGCGGCAACAGAAATACATAATCTGTGAAAATTTCAACTCTCTAGCTATCACGGTTCTTGAGATACAGCCTGGTGACAGATTATCCAAAAAAACGGCAAAAAAATCACGCTTTTTGTATGGGAGCCCCCCTTAAAACAACATTTTATTTTGTTTTTAGTATCTGTTGTTATAGCGGCAGCAGAAATACATAATCTGTGAAAATTTCAACTCTCTAGCCATCACGGTTCTTGAGATACAGCCTGGTGACAGACAGACGGACGGACGGACAGCGAAGGCTTAGTAATAGGGTCCCGTTTTACTCTTTGAGTACGGAACCCTAAAAAAAGAGGTGATATGGGTGCCGATTTTTGACTTTCGAGTGCTTGAAAATTAAATACGATTGTAGTGTCAAAATTGCGGGTACTTACTTTCTACCGATAGAAATGAATACAAGTGGTCAAATACCACTCGTTTTACAATTTTCTATCGCTATTTCGAAATAGCATTTCAACATTTTTGACAGTTTTCCAGAGATACGAGTAGATTCGAGCGCTTGAAAGTCAAAAATCGATCCCTGTTGTCTATACGTCTGTTTAAAAATGGCCAGACACATCTGACAGTTGAGATCTTGAGGATTTATTTAAATATTTTTAATGGCCGCTTTGCCAGGCGGTGGTTGGTGGTTGAGGATAGTGTCCGCTGCCTGGAAAGAATTAGAATGTTGATGGGGGAGTAGACAAGGCGAGTGTGGACTTCACCCCAGAGGGGTTTATGGCAGTCCACACTCAGAGAAAGACTCTGGAGTACTGTCAACACAATAGTAGTTATTTATTCATTAATTCACACGGTATAATACGAATAGCTACATGTATCATCATTCGCATATCTCGCACGTACTTAATCTACGGCACGTATTATACTTAATAGAGGAATTCGTGAAGGCAGTCAAACAGCTTAAGAGCGGAAAGAGTCCCGGCATCGATGGCATACTGGCGGAAGTGGTTAAACTTGAGTGCGTGACACCTGTTTTGCACAATCTACTGTGTAAATGCTGGGAAGCGGGACGCGTTCCGCAGGATATGCGCGACGCCAACATCATCACATTGTACAAAGGGAAAGGAGACCGCGGTGACTGCAACAACTACCGCGGGATTTCCCTCTTGAGTATAGTAGGCAAGCTATTTGGACGTGTGTTGCTTGGAAAACTCCAAAAACTTGCAAATCGCGTATATCCAGAGTCACAATGTGGTTTTCGCTCCCAGCGTTCCACGGTGGATATGGTTTTCTCACTTCGTCAGCTACAGGAAAAGTGCCGAGAGCAGAACACACCTCTATTTGTAGCCTTTGTAGACCTTAACAAGGCCTTTGACACTGTCAGCAGAGATGGACTATATACGGCGCTTGAGCACATTGGTTGCCCACCAAAACTTTTAAATCTCGTCAAATCATTTCACGACGACATGAAAGGCGCTGTTGTGTTTGACGGCAAAACATCTCAGCAGTTTGTAATGCGGAGAGGTGTTCGCCAGGGCTGCGTTTTGGCTCCTACCCTGTTTGGCATTTTCTTTTCACTTCTTCTCAAAAATGCTTTTGGTGACAGCCAACAGGGAGTGCACCTGCACACAAGGGTTGACGGGAAGTTATTCAATATCGCGCTCCTCAAATCAATAAAATATCGTGAGGACTTCTTTGTCGAGAGTCTCTTGTTTGCTGATGACGCAGCGTTTGTGGCCACCAATGCTCTCGAGCTCCAAAACATCATGGACAAATTTTCACGGGCTTGTTCTTTGTTTTCCATGTCCATAAATGCCAAAAAGACAGTAGTTTTAGTCCAGGGCAGTGAGGAAACACCAACTATACTGGTGGATGGCACAGCTCTGGAGGTTGTCGATAAGTTTTGCTACCTCGGGTCGACCGTGTCGAACAATCTCTCCCTTGATGCAGAGATCGATATTCGTATCGGCAAAGCGGCGACAATGTTCGGAAGGCTACGTACAAGAGTATGGTGTAACAGACATCTTACCATCAGAACGAAAATTATTGTGTACCAAACATGCGTTCTGATCATACTCTTGTATGGAGCCGACACCTGGACGACGTATGCGAAACAGGAGCGACGACTTAACACTTTTCACATGCGCTGTCTACGTAATATCTTAGGCATTACGTGGGAGGACAAAGTGACAAATCAGAGGGTTCTTGACATAGCACAGCTGCCCAGTTTGACTGCTATTCTCAAACAGAGACACTTGCGGTGGCTGGGCCATGTGCACCGGATGGAACCTTCTCGAATACCTCGACGTACCTTGCTTAGTGCAGTAGCAAACGCCAAGAGAAACGTTGGAAGACCGATGTTGCGTTTCAAGGATTGCGCTAAGCGAGACATGGCTGCTTTTAAAATTGACTATCGGACCTGGGCAAAGCTTGCCGAAGATAGGGATGGATGGCGCAAACGCGTTGTGGACGGCAGAGCGTTGTGCGATGGAACCTGGTTCGAGACACTGGCCAATAGAAGGTTGCGTAGACAACAAGCTGAAACTAGAGCCCCTGGCACGAATTTCGTCTGCCAGAAATGTGAAAGATCATGCCGGTCGCGTATTGGCCTCTACAGTCACCAAAAACGATGTCTCCAGGGCAATGTTTAAATCGTCTGGAATAGACGCAAAGGCCTGTGATGATGATGATAATACGAATAGCTACATGTATCATCATTCGCATATCTCGCACGTACTTAATCTACGGCACGTATTATACAATATCTAATCGCTAATTTAGAATGTGCCTTGTCGGCACAGCCGCGGTTCACCATTTCTTAGAGAATACAATGCTGTGGTTGAGAATTTAATATTACGTATTAAAGGTTAAAAAAAAGGAGCGGAGAGTTAGGTTATACCTTTTGTGGCAAAATCTACGGCCTGACCCATACGTTTACGTTTCCAATGACGTGACGAGGCGAAACTGAGGCAAGTTGGTGCAAGTGACTCAATTTTAGTGTGCCATTGTCAAAATCAAAATCAATTATTTATTCTGCAAATAGGCCACAAGGGCACTTTTACATGTCAACTGGTATTTTACAATATAATATTTATAATCTTACACAATAATCATTTAAACATTGTGGTGTGCTTATAAACTATCTACCTATTTTTTACATTTAATCATTGTACCAAAATGTTTCTCAGATCGTAAACCACACGAAGAAGAATACAGTGAAAATTCATGATTATCAAAGTACAACCTCATTTCTCTAAATAAAACCCGAAACACATCGAATCTCAGATGAATAACATAAGCAGAACGTATGAGCGGGACGGCGCGTTCGCGAATGAATTTAAAACACCCCGTAGATTTGGTGTTTTCTTAGCATTAACGGGAGGTAGCTATGAGGATTCGGGCAATGTATGCGAGGGTTGCCACCGACATGCTTTTATTTTATTTTAGTTGACTTTTCAAAATAAGTATTGGTTACTGGTATACAGGTACCTAATTTTCGATGGTTGGAACGAGCGAATGTAGTTTGAATTGTTTTGCAATGTCAAATGAGTAGGTACACGTACCTAAGGCATAAATAGTATGAATGAAGTTTTTACGAGTATTTATGACGATCTGAACGAGCGAAGTTGTAAAATAATTAAATGTAGAAAAGAAGTAAATCTTTGAGGATTTCGTGCCTTTCTTTGTCTCATCACTTCATGAGACAAACAATGAATAAAACTTTACCCGTACAAAAAAAAATGTTATTAAAAAATAACGTTAACTCATTGAACAACAAATTGGTATGTCTCAAATCGACCTGCAGATGGGCCGTATTTCACCTATGTTTTGTCTTATATCTTTTGACTCTTTCGTAATATCGGAGATTAAATTATAAAGAAGAGATTCGCAATATCTAGGTATACATACCATATGGCGCCATCTACCTATGTCCTCAATGAAAAAAGTCTGTATGAAGCAGAGGTCATTCGAAATCAATGGTATAGTAGACACCTGTCTTTAGTGAAACCAGCTTCACGCTTACAACGCTAGGCTTACAGTCAAGTGTACCCATATTTTTATATGGATGCTTACAACTTACTCATAAATATGTCCCATCGCTCTTATGTCAGCGGATTAAATAAATAAATAAAGTTTGTAACGCCACTCACCAATAGATGCTATATGACCAGTACTGCCGCGACCATAGAAATTATAGTATGGAGGACAGCTTACCAGACAGCCCGCTAGATGGCGCTGCCTGTCGAATAAATGGCACTATCGGTAGTTCAACGTAGTTTCAAGACCGCCGGAGCCGAACCACGTTTTGTTTGTAGAAAGCTAGGAACTATTACTTCGTACGCTATATGTATTTGCCACTGCTAAGTCGATTAAGTTTAATGTCGCTGTACTAGATCCATTACTACTTAGGTGTAATTCCACCCGTGCTGGGATACACCGGTGTAGTACTGTGAGAATTATTAAATAAAGTCCACAATCGTGTAAGTCTGCTGGTTTCTCTCCGCTGCCCCGCCTCTCCGCCGGTACAAGTTTTATTTTCAGGCATTGACCACCCATATCAAAATCACATACACATATACATTACAAACAAAAATTTAAAAACAAAAGCATAAGATAAAAAATTATAATTGGTTATTAAAATTGTAAAACTACCTACTACTTTTTATTCTTGATCTGGTGAACAGAAAGCCAGTACCTAAAGATAGGGGTGTTCATATTTATTTATTTATCCAAACAATTATAACACAGTATTACAGTAACAGAACTAATGCACTGTGACTCTTAGAATTAACATTACCAGCATACTTAATATATTATCGAAGACTGACGGTCATCCATCGTCTCGCAAAACCTCAAGCATTCACGACAGACTTTTACCCAGCTATTAGCGAAAACATCCCAGTCAGAAGCAGATGCGAGTAGTAGAGAATAAGCAGCGACTTACTATGAGCCACAGTTCACGCCTCCGGAGGAGCAAGCAGTGGTCGGTTTCGCGGACGTAGATGCATCCAAGATTGCAACGGAGTGTGCAGCCTCACTATCCGCTCCACCAGTTCAGGGCAGGCATTGCCTACGTCGATACATATTTTTGCACTTGACTGTACCACAGGCTTATTATTTTAAAGCGACAGTGGCAGTATTTATAAGTTAGGTACCAGTCTCAGGAATAATTATACCGTTGGCAGCCCTACAGTCCCCGCAACCACAGTATGTCATAATTTTTGCCCGAACGTGCGAACAAAAGGCGGCTTAATGAACGTATCGCCTGAAAGCGTTATTAAGCATTGTTGAACTTCGGAAGGGTTCGCGCCATCTTTTATTTAAGGATACATTTTGGGAATTTTGAACTTATGTAGCGAAAAATCTGAAATCTACTCCTTGTGATAACTGTACTGCGAACTCCAGCTATAAGATTGGAGATCCGCTTAATTTTTCAGTCTGCGCAGGAGTACCTATTCTCGCTGCCATTTATCACTTATCGTTGTGGATAAGAAATCCGTCACTCTAGCACTTGCATACTCGTCAAAAGGTGATGGGTTATCCACAGCGATAAAGTGATAAATAGCAACTAGCATACACCCGCTGGAATGACTGAATACATTTATCAATTTCACCACACCTCACACAACACATTATTAAACGACATAATCAAGTTAAAATAATAGAAAAATAATAACAAAATCACCGAAATCTCCCATTCGAACGGCTTAACCTATTTAGCGCCAATAACGATGTGTCAGATTAATCTGCAAACTGTTCAAAAGTTCTATATTTTCGTGACAGAATAACCATGTCGATACGAGTGAAGCTGATAATAAAAACGTTCAAAAACCGTTTCTCTCGACGATCTTCATCACACATTGCTCTGAATACATGAATGCAAATCAATTTGATTAGTCGTGCTTTGCTGACCTTACTCGCTGGTAATGTGTGCGGTTCTTATCGACTCGACTGACTTCGAGACTGAGTAAGGATTGCAGAATAAAATACTTAGATTGACCTACTTAATTCAAATATATGTCGGTTGACAATGAGACATATACAGTACGCGGTACAAAAGTATGCGTGTCTGAAGTAAGCCTCGAGTCGGCTCCCGCATACCCGTCCGACCCCTCTGACACCTTTGCGGCGCTACTAGTAGCTAACACCAGACACGCAAACTTTTGTGCCGGGTACAGTAGACGGCAAACTTCGTGAGCAAATGACCTTGCCTGCGCAAAGGCGAATTGTACGTGCGAGCTGCCCCCCCACTTCGTCCCGCATGTTCAAGTTGTTTGCCGGGAATTGTACTGTACCTACTTATCAATGTGTGAGGGTACGAGTTGAGTCCGTGCACGCTACGTCTGCACTGCACTAAAATTATTTGGCAAGTAAGTAAGTAAGTCCTTTAATTGCATTAAATGTGGTAAACAATAGGTCTTATGATAATTGCAAGAATCACACATTTAGCCGTATTATATCATGCAAAATATATGTTTAAAAATGTAATTACGATTCAAGCGACCTTTCAAGTAGTCAATAGTAGGTATAGAAAAGAGAATTAATTACTAAGTAGGTACCTAATACCTAATAAAGAAGTAATATTTTATTAGCAAGTGTGAAAATCAAAATATTCTTTAATATTTTAAAAATTATTATCTAATAGACAATTATAAAATGTACAACAAAACCAACTGAATCATGACCCACCATAGAATCTTGTTACAATTAACGAACATACGCACGATCATATGACGCGTAATTGTAACAAGGTTCCATGCTGGGTCAGGATTCAATTTTGTCGATAGTAATTCATTGACACTTATTTTTAAATAATGCACAATTACACATTGGTCCTTTTAGGTAAATTTGTAGGATCTATAGAGCGTACTTGGATTTGCCACTAGTTTTGTGAATAAGTTTGCATTAGACTTACGTAACAAAATGCATTATAGGTGGTTCGATTGCCATACAAAGCGTTATTTGACATTCGCAGGCTAACGGCCTTGTAATGTATTTTTATCCTTTTTCCTCTTTTTTAATGTTTTTTTTTGGTTTTTTCTCTTTTTAAATGTTTTTTTTTTGTTTTTTCTTCTTTTTTTTAATGTTTTTGTCTCTATTTTATTGCTTTATTTTCTTTTTTCTATTTTTTCCCCTTTTTTGTTTTTTTAATGTTTTTTTCTGTTTTTTTATATTTTTTGGTATTTTTTTGTTTTTAAGTTTTTTTTATACGTTTTTGCCATGTTTCTAATGTTTTTTTTGTTTTTTAAATGTTTTTGAAATTCGATTACCTATTTTTAATATTATTGTCTATATTTTAACATTTCTTTTATTTTTTTTTGATTTTTATGTTTTTTCAACGTTTTTTTCCTCTTTTTTATCTTTATTTTTTTATTTTTTGTTTCATTTTGTTTTTTTGTGCTTCCTTCTGAATGTTGTTTTTGTTTTTTCGTCCGATTTCTCTTTTTCTTACGTTTTTTTCTCTTTTGTTTTGTGAAAGTTTTTTCTTTTTTTTATGTTTTTGTCTCTATTTTATTGCTTATTTTTAAATGTTTTTTGTTTTTTTCTGTTTTTTACGTTTTTTTCTCTTTTGAATGTTTTTTTTTAATGTTTTTGAAATTATTTTATCTTTTTTTAAATGTTTTTCTATATTTTAATGTATGTTATCAATTGGCTTCCCATTTGCGCCAAATTCCCCCTTTCCTAGAATAAACTTGTATAAACTAGATTAATTTGAGAAAACTAGTTTTCCCAAAATATCACGTCCCAAACCAATTTCTCAAATTAATCTAGTTTATACAAGTTTATTGTAGGAAAGGGGGAATTTGGCGCAAATGGGAAGCCAATTTATGAATGTTTGTTACATACATTTCTCGATGCCAAACTTAATTGGAGCAGTCATCTAGACAATAAAATCCAAAAAGCTACAGTCGTCTTCTGGCAGTGCCGTAGAATGATAGGTAGGACCTGGGGACTAAACCCCAAGATCACTCTATGGCTGTACCAGGCAGTAATCCGACCAATAGTATGCTACGGTGCCATAGTGTGGTGGCCTCGTACCACGCTAACCACGATCGAAGCTAAACTACAACGCCTCCAGAGACTGGCCTGCATGGCGGCTAGTTGCTGCATGAGGGCTACACCGACTGCAGCCATCATGGACATTCCGCCGCTTCACATTTTCATCAGGCAAGAGGCTCTGGCAGCAGCCATAAGGCTCAAAAGACAACATCTCTGGAGACCGCCCAGGGTTCCACATACCGAAATACCCTACGAGGCTGTAGGTAGGGAACCCCTTATAGAGGCAACTTCAGACATCATTCCCAGACAGTTCGTCTTTGACAAAAAGTACAAAGTTGAACTATACGAAACCCCCCAGGAAGGACTTAACCCCAGAGAGCTAAGAATCTTCACGGACGGGTCCAAGACAAGGTCAGGCACCGGATCAGGAGTATTCTCGGAGGACCTAAACATACGCATTTCGACACCATTAGGGACCCACAACACCGTCTTCCAGGCAGAGTGTATGGGCATAATAAAGGCTGCTCACGCAATCGCCTCCAGGGAGGTAAGGGGATATCCCATCCGCATACTTTCCGATAGTCGATCCGTAGTGCAAGCCCTGCAAGGTCACGCAACAACTTCTGGGCTGATACACGAGTGCCACAAAATCCTATCAGAGGTATGTTATAACAGCAACATAACCCTGCAATGGATCAAAGGGCACAGTAATTCACGCGGTAACGATGCAGCGGATGCACTGGCTAGAGAGGGTTCAGAGTCAAGAGCTGTAGGACCGGAACCCACAATTTCTCTACCCTCTGCATGGCTGCGGAGCACACTGCGACTAAACACCAAGGTAGAACACCAAAAACATTGGAACACCCTAGGAACCTGCAGGCAAACCAGGGAGGCCCTCCCGACAATCAACCCCGGATTGTCAAGGAAGCTAAAGCAGCTAAAGAGGCCGGCACTCCGTCTTCTGACAGGAGCTATAACTGGTCATGCACTACTAAACAAACACCTTTTTACTTTAGGTGTTACAGACAGTCCTCTCTGCAGAGCCTGCATGGAAGAGAACGAGACAGCCGCCCACGTCATCCTGACATGTCCTGGAGTGGCAGACTACAGGGCAAAGTACCTCGGAACACCGGGGTCACTACCGGAGGCCGTCGGCAACGTAAAGGGTCTGCTAGGCTTCCTGGTGGAACTGGGTTGGCACGAATAACAGTAGTGCCAAAACCCCTACGCAAAATAGGCGCATTTATGACGTCGAGTTGCGGAAACCCAGCCCGCGTACAACCTATAACCTATAACCTATACATACATTTTTTATTAATCACGCCGTTGGCCTGCGAATGTCAAATAACGTTTTGTATGGCAATCGAACCACCTCAATGTGGACGCACTCTATACTGGTATCATTCGTTCAAAGGTCACATTATTATGACCAGTAAAAAAGGCATACAGCGGTCAACTCGAGTATCGAACCCGGATTCGAACCAGCAATCTTCTAGCATACGCGGCCAGTTCCTCTTACCATCTGAACTATAGGAACCGTGCTCGAAATCAACGAATATTTCAAGGAGTTCACTCTAATCCGGTTCACAGAACTTTTCTTTTGTAATGCTTCTCTTCGATTTGAAATTTATAATTTTCGTCAGCAGACGTTGGTAGCTCGACACAAAATTATAAAATTTTCCCAAGGATTTCTTTGCCAACGCTCCTCCGCGAATATTTCTCCACATTATCGGGACATCGGGCATATTTGAAATATTCATATGGCAACTAGCTAACATTAATGTTCAATGAAGCCCTATCTGTCTGTTCGTCTGTCTCACGTTCAGCGAGTTTTATTGTAACATCGTTTTCTTAAAGATTTTGCTGGGGAAAAATGTGAAGTGTTTTAGACGTATTCGGTGATTTCGATGTTGAAATAATACGAGTAGGTACCTAGTTGACACTAAATAAGCTTTGTGACACTGTACATAAAAATATTTACTTAATTAACAATAAATGTTTATGTGGCGACCCACGCCAGTAAGTACCTACGGGAAGGCGCGGCGTGGGTATTAGGCAAGGTGGACTGATGACCTGGTAATCATAATCATAATCATAATCATATTTATTCATAATATTTCATATTACATGTCAATATTTTAATCATAATTGTAAAAATAATAAATAATCATAAAAGTCAAAAAATAAAATTAAAGCATAGGTACAACGAATTGTATATACATAATTGTACACATTACACAAATAAAGTGCGACCTATTGCGTACTAAAGTCGCTAAATCTATAGAAAGTGTGCTCGATAAGCCATAATTTGAGTCGTGATTTGAAGCTGGCCAGTGATGGTGCATCTGTGATATGTGCCGGTAATTGGTTGTACACCATTGGTCCCATGACATGTGTTAGTTTGCCAGACTTCGCTAGTCTATGTTTAACACCAACAAGTTTGTTAGCGTTACGCAGGTTACGACCGTGTATAGAGTATTCGTCTAAATGACACCGCACGTATGTAGCCACCTGAAATATAACGATGGAAGGTAGCGTGAGTATCCCGAGGGACTGGAAGTAAGGTCTTGCAGAGACTCTTTGGCCTACCTGTGCAATCGCTCGTACGGCTCTCTTTTGCATGCGAAATACGCGCTCCCAGTCGGCGGCGCGGCCCCACAACTCTGTACCATATTGTAGAAGCGAGTGCACAGTGGCGAAATAGCACGAGCGTACTACATCTCTGGGCATTATCCTCGCCAAGCGTCGCAGGGCAAAGCAGGCACTCCCCAGCTTTTTACTTAGTTTAGTGATGTGCGATTCCCACTTAAGCCCTCTGTCCAGCTCGAATCCCAGAAATGTAGTATTTAGCACTTGCTCTAATTTGGTGCCATCGACAAGAATCTCAAGGCTTCTCGGAACCTTACCTCCCAGATGGAAGTGGATGAAATGGGTCTTTTTTAAGTTAAGTACCAAGCCATTGCTCCGGAAGTATTGTGACACCTGATGTAAAGGTCGCGGGAATCCGCTGGATGCGGGTGGCGCAGGACCTGTCACTTTGGCACTCTTTGAGGGAGGCCTATGTACAGCAGTGGACGTCTTTCGGACGTTGATATGATGATGATGATGAATTGATGATTTATGACATAGTAGTTTTGTAAGAATGAAAATGCGTTCTAGGTCAAAATTATTTTCACCGAATTTTCAAACAAATTATCCACGTTTTTTCTCGTTGACTGTATTTTAACATTCATGTCATTTGGGTTAGTAGTAGCATAATTTGTAAAACAATGCTTGTTATTGGAATGTCCACCATTCATAGTTCCTGTAAGTGTACGTGGATTCCGATTACATTTCAAGCTTAACAACTTACAACTCTTTACACTTAATTGATAGATAAAGACAGAGAAAAAAAACTGAATAAGTAGTTTTGTATATCGCCCCGCTAGCTACCCTTAGAAGAAGTAAGAATTCCGAGAAAATAAATGTTTGTTACTACATTAATATTACTAGAAATCAAAAACAAACAACCTTAATTCAAACTCAATCGGATTCCCAAATAAACACTCAATTTACACAATTATTCACACATTGTATGAAGGCTTTTATGCGAGTGTAAATAAATTACAGCTAGTCCATTTTTCTTGATCCTTATTACTTAGACATTAAGATTGGAAACATGATTTCTATAAAATGGAAACTCACGAACGGTATTCCCGGAATAAATTAACGGAATAAGCTTAGTCATTCGTTTCATTAATTAAGATCACATGCGGAGGCTTATACCAATCTGGGGAACAATTGGCTTCTTATGCGAATAGGATGACCATGTTAGTTTGTTTTTGAGGGATCAATTTAATAAATATCAGGGAAAAAACATGCCTGTTTTGGGCCATGATTGCGATTATCATCATCATCATCATCATCATATCAGCCGAAAGACGTCCACTGCTGGAAATAGGCCTCCCCCAAAGAGTGCCAAAATTACCGGTCCTGTGCCACCCGCAACCAGCGGACTCCCGCGACCTTGCGATTATAGGACAATATATTACAGATGTATTCTTAATACGTGAAGAACATGTATAACTCAGGAACTCATTTAAAATTCATGCTTAATGTACTAGTATTATACTAAAACATTATCAGTCCAAATCAATAATAGATTCCATGCCGAAACTTTTAGTAGGTAGGTACTTAACGTTTTAAGAGTAAGAATCAGCCCAACGCTCTAGAGCGGGCACCCACGCGAGTTATTGCCGATGGCCCTTCATTACTGTAGAGGAAAGTGCCAGTTCCAAGTCAAGAATAGATTGATACCTTTGCCAAACAGGCAAGAAAAAAGGAAACCAAATATGGCGTTGTATTATGACGTTTTTTATAAATTGATAAAATTTAATGTAAAATAGGTACATATAACTGGGACAGACAAAGCTCATGCACCTCTTCATATAAAAATATACCTAACTTTACATGGGTCTAACGCAATATTTATTAAACATTATATACCCATCTTTACAAATAAATTATTTTGACTAACTATGACTTTATTTCTGACGGTTCGTCACGGGTTTCACCAGTCATAGTCCCACACGAGAAAGAAGAATATGTGTACAAAGCGCGAGAGTTTAAAGTGTTCTAAGATACCTTCAGTTTTATATAGGTACCTCTAAACACAACTGAGTTTCAAATAAAGCCACAATATCCTGTGTTTTCTAGGCAGCCTTGACACCCCAGTCTCAAGACGCCGTGTATTACTCTTACTCAAACTTTTGTATAGAATCGCGAAAAGAAAGGAAGCAGGGAGGGTGATAACACTCTCTGAATATATTTTACTCGAATTTGGTTGCGCGGATTAAGTATGCATACCTAAATAAGTATAATTATACATTATGATTTATGATATTTATGATGCTACGATTCTGCGTGTATCGTTTATTATTATATATTAGTATTGTATGCATTTTACAAAAAAAATACATATTTATGGTTTCATAAAGCTGGTCTGTAGGTATTTATTCCACATATGTAATTGGGATAAATCCCAATTGTACCTATATTTTTTTAGAATTAGATATGAATTTAAAAGCATTGAACTATATTCAAACATCGTATAAATTTTTCCACATCCTTCATCGAGCTTACTTCTTCATACAGTATGTCTCAACTTTATTAGATTTGCTCAGTCTGGAGACAATGACTTACTTACCAACCCTCATATCTCACTCATTTGCATATCAAAACCAACCTTAACCAAACAGGATAAGGTTCAAAATACAGCAAAGTAGACTAAGAGATGTGAGGTTAGGAAAGCAAAACGTCGGAATGTCTGCGATTTTTATTGAAGCCTTGATATGGAGGAAATCGGTTTGAGCGATTGATTTTTGTTCAAGCAGTAGTCTAGTCTTCTAATCTAAATGATTAAAGAATGCTTATGGAAAGATTCTGATCCTATTGGACGATAACTGTTTTATGCAAGAGTGCCAACCACACTATAAAATAAAACCATCCTCGATAACTAGGTACATAAGTACGTTTTAAATGAATGCAAATTAGCACATCTGTTTGGGAGCTACACGCTCAGACAATACACATTGATACACATAATCTAATCACAACATGTTAAATTTATAATTTTTAGGCTAGATACAAGTAGTTTATAATAATTTTTAGGCTAGAACTCGGTTCACGTGATAAAGAGTTATCGCTTAAAAAACCGGCCAAGTGCGAGTCGAACTCGCGCACCGAGGATCCCGTACAAATCTTTTATTAATATAATGTAACTAAAAATTTACGGTTTTCGCAATTTTTCCTTTATCTGTGCTATTAGACGTTGCTTCGTACCACATTTCAAGATTCTGAGTCCACGGGAAGTACCCTGTAGGTTTTGATTACATTGCGAGTTTCGAAAATTTGCATAAACGGCTGTATCTTTTGAATGCGTTGGCTCAGAAGTTAGATTTTTTCACAGCTCTAAGGGACAGTAGACTTGAGTATTTGATATAAATGGGTCATTGTCAGTCAAAAAACAAAAATCATCTTTCCGGTGGTCAATAGTTAAGGGCTTCCGTTTATATATAATATGTTTTTATCACATAGAATTATAGAAGGGGCAACGCTGAATATGCGAATTCAGAGTTCAACCAATAATTAGGCTTTATAGCCCTTAACTTTAGCAATGTCCACCGAAGAGACGCGAACCTAAATCTGACAATGACCCAAATATTAGATTGATACCCCCACGTGTTCCTGAGAAAAAGGGTATTGACAGACGGACGGACGAACGGACGGACAACAAAGTGATCCTATAAGGGTTCCGCTTTTTCCTTTCGAGGTGAGGAACCCTAAATACAAACGTAGCTTGCAGGTTATCAGTAAAATGTACCAAGCTATCTACAATTCCACAACCAAAGGAATTGCAGGTCCTCCCGCTGAGCGCTGAGCTGAATCATCCGGTAGGTGGAAAAGATGGAGCGAGTTTGGGAATAGGCATAAAGATCGGAGCAAATACACAAAAGGTCCCATTGGGTCGAATTCATCATGTCCTCATCTAGATAAGATTACAAAATATACCAATTCACAGCGCTGTACTGTACCCACGGTAACTTCTACTGTGCGCTGTTATGATTATTCCAGAATGGGCTCGATAATGGTATAAATAAAGGTATGTACAGAACCGTAGGTGCCCAAGTCTTGATCGCTTTTTATATTTGGCAATTACTAAGCCAACTGAAGATTGTCAATTGTTTTCTATCTAAATATGTCCCAATCTCCCTACATTTACAAAACTTCGAAACACTGGCGTCAACATGTCGCCCTCACGTTTTCTATTAAACACAAACAACATTAGTTCCCCCAGCCAACTAGCCCTTAGTACCGTGGCGTAAGGCCTAGAATGTAATGGCACGTGTGCAATTAAATTATTAAGACGTGTAGGCTAACCTCATTCGTACAAAATTACAGTCGACATCTGCGGTTGGGGGACGTATTCTGGAAACTTCTTGGAGTTTAAAGACACTTAGAGATTTTAACTGTCAAGATAATAATTCATTTTAAAAACAAAGTTTTAACCGACGAAAAATCAATCATCCCCTATTTTCCTACACTTAGGGTTGGTTTTTTTTTTCCAAATTTATATGGGACCAATTTTGGGGTAGGTATACCCTTTCCAACTAAAAAAGAATTATCCAAATCGAACGACTCTGTAAAAAGTTATGCGTGGTCATACATAAAAAAAAAATATATATATACGCGTCGACTTGAGAACCTCCTCCGTTTTTTTCGTCGGTTGAAAACATGATGTTTAAGATTTCGGCGCGAATAGGTATTCTTACTAACTACCTTCTACTTAAATTACGAATCCCGCACATCGAAAATCACTGCCTACCCTCAATGTTTACATAGGTAGGAAATAATCTGGATAATTTTATATTAATGATAGTTTGTCCGTTAATTACAAACTATTAAGTACCTACCTTTTTAATGTTCGCAAACTAAGTTGGTAGAAAACAGAGCCAAATGTTGCTACTGTTTCTTTATCACTGTCACAAAAATAGTTTCAAGAAAATGTGATTATAAATATATAATATACTAGCTGTTGCCCGCGACTTCGTCCGCGTAGAAGTTTTTATCGTCTTAGAAAATGATTTCTCTCAATACAAAATTTGAACCCTCTTTTAGGGGATAATTAAAAAAAAGTTGATGTTCATTTTCTAGTTTGTGAACAAACAGTCTAAAACCAAAGTTAAAAATCTCATACTTTAAAAATGCCTTGAAATACTCAAACTTTGAACCAATTTTAACACTCTTAGGGGATGAATTTGGAAAAACTCTGAAATCAGTTTTGTAGTCTTTTAACGTACAGAATAAGACCGAAGTTAAAAATCTCTTACTCACACTTTAAAATTTTATTGCTCGCCATTTAAAATTTGAACCCCCTTTTAAACCCCCTTAGAGGTTGAATTTTTCTAATCGCTGAAAGAACTTTTTTCGTAAACTTTTAAGTCTCTAGCTCAAAAAAAGTGTTGCCCATACAAAGCTTTCTTAACCCCCTTAGGGGTGGAATTTTCTAAAACTCTGAAAGTACTTTATTATTAATTTTAATAAGTAACATTTTGAATAGTTTTAAGTCTAGTAAAAAAAAAAGTTTTTCCCACACAACACTGGCTACCCTTCTTAAGGATCTTAAGGATCCCCTTAGGGATGGAGTTTTCTAAAACGCTGAAAGTTCTTTTTTAGTATTCTAATAAGTAATCTTTTTGCAAAGTTTTAAGTCTAACTCAAAAAAAAGTGTTGCCCATGCAAAGCTTGCTCTCCTTTTTAACCCTATTAGGGGTGGAATTTTCTAAAACGATTTGTGTTCTTTTTTTGTATTTTAATAAGTAATCTTTCTACAAAGTTTCAAGTCTCTAACTCAAAAACATAAACTTTCCCTGATAAAAACTTTTTACCCCTTTTTATCCCCCTTAGGGATAGATTTTTTCAAAACGCTGAAAGTCTTTTTTTTTGTATTTTTATAAGTAATCTTTCTACAAAGTTTTAAGTGTCTAGCTCAGAAAAAGTGTTCCCCATACAAACCTTGCACCCTTTTTTAACCCCCTTAGGGAATGATTTTTGTAAAATGCCGAATGTAGTATTTTTCATGTTCTAATAAGTAATTTTTCGTCAAAATTTTAAGTCTCTATTAAAAAAAAATATCTTTTCCCATACAAACTTTGCACCCTATTTTACCCCCTTGGGGGTGAAATTTTCCAAAACGCTGAAAGGACTTTCTTTGTATTTAAATAATCTTTCTACAAAGTTTTAGGACTCTAGCTAAAATAAATAGTTTCCCACATACAAACTTTGCACCCCTATTTAAGCCCCCTATTTTTAGGGGTAGAATTTTCTAAAACGCTGAAAGTACTTAATTTGTATTCTGATGACTAATCTTTCTACAAAGTTTTAAGTCTCTATTAAAAAAAAATATTGTTTCCCCCATACAAAATTTGCACCCCTATTTTACCCCCTTAGGGGTAGATTTTTTTAAAACACTGAATCTAGGTACTTTATTTGTATTCTAATGAATAATTTCTCTACAAAGTTTTAAGTCTCTATTTAAAAAAAAGTAGTTTTTCCCATACAAACTTTGCACTCTATTTTACCCCTTTAGGGGTAGAATTTTCTAAAACCCTGAAAGTTCTTTATTTGTATTCTAATGACTGATCTTTCTACAAAGTTTTAAGTCTATATTTAAAAAAAAATGTTTCCCCCATACAAACCTTGCACCCCTATTTTACCCCCGTAGGGGTGGAATTTTCCAAAACGCTGAAAGTGTTTCATTTGTATTCTAATAACTAATTTTTCTACAAAGTTTAAGTCTATAGCTCAAAAAAAAAAGGTTCTCCTATACAAACTTTGCACCCCCATTTTACCCCCTTAGGGGTAGAATTTTCAAAAATCCCTTTTTATCCCTAGCCCACGTTATAAAAGCAACATACTGTGCAAAAATCAACTCTCTAAGATTAGTAGTTTCGGCTGTGCGTTGATGAGTGAGTGAGTGAGTGAATAAGTCAGTCAGGACATAGGCATTTATTATGTATAAATAGATAGAAGATAATGAAACTCCCATTCAAATATCTCAAAAAATTATGAAGCTACATCCGTTTTAATGTCGCTTGTTAGAGTGAGAAAACGATGAGGGACTGTGACGTCAATATACTCGAGCGTCATAGTAAAAAACAATCGTTTCATATGAAGGTGCGTTTTGCGGAAAAGGGACAGAACATACCCCCTCTTAAAACTTTGGACTCTTATAACTTAATCATTACCTATATAACCTCTTGCTTTGTTTTTTTCTCCATTTGACTATATTTATTTTAAATTCTTTTTCGAGAAAATACATTATGATTATTTACCATATTTTCGATTCCTGAGCTATAACCACGAACTTCGGAATTCGAAAATATTCGGGTATCTCTATCTCTATCGCACTAACCATACTCGAGTGACAGGGATGCAAATATATGAACATTGAGTATCAGTTTTCGTGGTAGCACCACTAGGTACTTTGGCTGAATGCGCCGAGCGCGTGCCATTGTCATTCAAAAAAAACAAATTCGTGTTAATTATATTGTTCAAATTTGTTGATTTCATTTATTGAAATTACGACATAAAACGACATTTGCGCATATAAGTTCTCATATCAGAATCGAATATTTTTTTATGGTTTATATTTTAGCATTTGTCTCGTAAAGGTCTATCGTAGACGGGATTTAAATTATTAATAAGTGAAAGGCAAAGCAATTCCGCCATTTTGACGAAAATTTGACGGTTCTTATAGCTGACAGTTGGAGCAGCGTTTGATTTCAATAAAAATAAATGAAAAATTAAATGAAGTCGTATATTTCGGAAAATTAATTAACTGTCGCAGTCGGATAAAAACTATCCTAAGTTGCAGCTAGAATAATAATGTACCTATATAAAATGTTTCATATTTTTTCGTTCATGGGATGCTGAGAACATTCGAACCGCGCAAAGCTTAGTTTCAAACTGGCTGATTCTTTTTTTAATTTAGAGATTTATTATAAGTGGAGATTAATTCTTTATATCAGGAAGTACGTAATGAATGACAAGTTTCACTGTAAGTACCTAATGTTCTACGATTTATATTTATAGCCAGCATAATTTTCAAAATACTTGTATTTACTTAGAAAAGTTGAAAAACACCCGACATTTTCATTTCAGAGTTCAATATCTCAAAAACGGCTAAACCGATTTTGTTGAAACGTAGCTAAGAACCATCTCGATCACGTCAGCTTTTGGATAAAAAAACCGCATTCAAATAGTTCCATCAGTTTTGGAACTACGATGCCACAAACACACACAGACACACAGACAGACAGACACACAGACACGTCAAACTTATAGCACCCCCTTTTTCCGTCGGGGGTTAATAAGAATACTTTGCAACACTCACACTCCAGAATAAACCTGTCGTCTTTCAGCGTAACACAAGGAAAAAATTAATAAGCACACAGAATATTAACACCGTTGAACAAATGAGACGGCGGTCGTGTGAGATTGCACGTCTGTCTGTCTGTCGCAAATTACCGCGCGAGGCCGCGAAGCTGGGAATTGCTGGAGCGTGTATCCTTGCAACTTTGTAAAATCGTTGTGGTATCCAAATCTACTTACTAGTAGTAGATATTTTTACTAATAGTTACCTAAAGCCCAACAGCACATTCCAAAACGAGGCAAAACATGTGTTCGCCTGCTATAGTCACAACTTCAAAAAAATGATGACAGACTGCTACTAAATTATCTCGTCTAAAATCCGTTCGATAAATAAGATAAATATTATATCACTACATAGTATAGAACAAAGTCTCTTCCCGCTGTCTTTCTGTCTGTCCCTATGTAAGTATGCATAGATCTTTAAAACTACGCAACGGATATTGATGCGGTTTTTTTAATATATAGAGTGATTCAAGAGGAAGGTTTAAATACGTATAATACATGCATGTATTATACATATACATAAACCCGTGCAAAGCCGAAGCGGGTTGCTAGATATACATTTAAGTATGTAACTTATAAACCGCGCATAAATTGCCTGTAGACCCTGAAGTCACTTTTTGGGTCGACTTCCATTAATCATTCATCTGATCATCTGAGATGGGACGTCTACATTAAATAGTACCGTATCTTGGAAATACAATTTATAATTTAGTCTAATTGACACTTTAAGGAGAAAAACTCTTCAAATAGCTCTCTTAATAATTTAAACTCAAAGTTTGCAATGCAGTCACAAGATGAGCAGAACCGAGAAAAAAATGAAGCTAGTGTCGGAACTCAGAAGATTAATTTTAAGTCACTGAGCCAACGGAGTAGGCAGGTAGGTAAGTTCATCACATCACATCGGCATCGCATCTACGGCTTCTCACATCGACGGCCGACATCAGTAATTGCGAACACGGTTGACGTTCGTATTCTTTCCTCACATTTCCTGCAATTTGCTGAAATAGTGAACAATTATGGTCACATTCATCTCCAAGTTTTAATGAATTTTATACTAATCCCTTTGTCATTCTTGTTCAGCGGCGCGGCGGGTCTTTACGCATACTTAAATACATACGTAAAACTACACTAATATAGTCCACTACCCCAACTATTTATGGTCCAAAAGTAAACACATTCGTTTCTGTCAATACCGATTTCGTATTAGTGATTTTATACGTTTTTATTTAAATTTGTGTTATTATATTGCCTGTTTTTAAGTTCATCCATGAAAATAGACCTGAGCAAGTAGGTACCTAATATGGGAATTCATTTGGACCATAGTTGGGTGACCTGGACTATAGTTGTGTAGTTTTACGGTACCTACGTAAAATCATGTTTAGGTTTTCAAAAACGGATGAGTAGAGGGCATAAAATGTCCATGTGCAACTTCCATAGTCTTCCAAGTTCCATAGTATTATTGTAAAACATAAAACAACACTCTATCATTCTGTTAATTCTCGGAGTATTACTTATCTAGGATACTTTTCATTCAGAAAAGCGTTCACTTAGGAATTTGGTTTACACTAAAATTTAATGGGAGTGCGTTAAAAACGTTCTAAACACAATGCCACGGGCATCTAGTCCATCTGAATATCTGGAGGCACAGCAGTGCCCCCGCCAAGTCGAGCAAAATGAATATTATTGTTAATAAACGGGTCTTAATCGCGTGTAATTAGCTTATTTATACCACGACGTCAAACGTCGGGAACCAAATAAATAAATGAATTATACGCGACTTAAGTCGCGTTTAGTAACAATAATTTGCGAGAATCGTGAAAGCGTAAATCAATATAATTCTACTAATATTATAAATGCGAAAGTTTGGATTTTGGACGTTTGGATGTGTGTTACTCAATCACGCTTAAACGGCTCAACCGATTTGGATGACATTTTGCACGAAGATAGCCTGCATGAGTTTAAATATAGGATGTTTTTATCCCGGGTCCAAGCAGACGAAGTCGCGGGCGGAAGCTATACTTCGATTTTTTTAGCATTAGAAATTCGATAAACAAAGAAGCAGGTGTCGTAAACCTGTTTCTTCAGAATGTAATAATAAAATATTAAATTATTGTGTATTTTTCTTTGTTACATCGTACGTACTTATCAATGATTTCACATTTCCTATTACTTAGGATTGTAAATATTATATATATATTATTATTAACTATTTCTAACCTAACCTAACCTTTCATTACACTGAATTGGGTGGTTTTAACCTTAAAATGCATGCATATCAAGTGGTCTCTCTGAAATAAGTAAGTAGAACCTATTTTAGCTTAATTTGAAGCTTTTCCGACCTCGTCCACCACACACTAGTGCGATGTAACCTTGTAGTTATTAGGAGTTATTATTTAGTAGTATCAGAGTAAGGGCCGCACTCAGGCACCTGAACTGAACCGCACTATCAACGAAAGATAATAACAATAACAAATAACTTTAACGGAAAACAATGAAACTTAAAAACTCAAAACAACAAGATTCTGGGATAATGACAAAGTATCGCACTTGCATTCGCATGACATACGAGATGAGCGTGACGTTTAAAAACAAACATGAACAATGTAATGGCGGACATTTTATCCGACCGATTGCAAATGTCAAAACGCTAAACTCTTATTGATGTGGGACACGATCTCTTCAATTTAGTCGCAATTTATGCGTTTAAAACGTTCCGTTTGTTTGAAACCTCTGCTTCTCTGGGTTTTTTATCATGCAATTTTTTTGCGATACATTAAAAATAACAAAAATAAAATATTAATGCTGTATTATTAAATAATCCTTTTAAGTAAATGCAAATTACACATTTTGCTATCGTCTAATATGCTTTAAAAAATATTTTCATAGTTTTCCACTTATTCCGCCGCATTTACGGCAGGTATCGTAAAACGTGTTCTATAAAAAACCTTACACTTACTTCTGTAAAGGTCTTTCTAATGCTAAAAAAATCGAAGTATAGTCTTAATATAATGAAGAGGTAAAGTTGGTGAGTTTGTAGCTTTTTGTAAGTTGGTATGTAGGGGGTTATCTCCGAAACTGCTCGTCTTTCTTTTACCAGTAGGTATTTTATATATGTTTTACCTATATAGAATTGATCTTTGGTATGAAAATAGGCTATATCATACAGGTATAAAATAGCATGTGGCTCTAATAATACGCGGGCAACTTGAAGTATATTTCAACAACAAACAATCCTACACGCAATTTAACATCTTCCGAAACCCATCTCATTGCACTTACCCAAAATGCGTCCATAAGTATATTATAATGAAGTTTTATACCTTATTGTCTTATGTTTCACATGGGCCCAAATGGACTTTTGATGTGTGACATTGAGATCAGCGGATAACGTTTGAACCGGGGAAAATGATGGAGGACTTTAATTTGAGTGCATATTGATGTCACTGTATATTTTAGATGGCCGAACTGCATCAAAGTAACCCATTCAAAAAGCAACTCTAAAGTATAAGACAGAAGGTTGCAATTCCAGTGACAGTTTTATAACATGTCGGCCAATTTGAAAAATCTCAACCATGCTACTACTAAAGTAATACTCTACACAGACCACTAATATAACTTTTTCCGTTGTAATACTTGTAATAAGGTCTGAGTGGCCAGTAACACTGTTGTTGACGGTAAACATTTATTTGAATAGGGAATTATAATAAAACTAGCTGTTGCCCGCGACTTCGTCCGCGTAGAACTTTTTATCGTCTTAGAAAATGATTTCTCTCAATATTAAATTTGAACCCTCTTTTAGGGGATAATTAAAAAAAAAACGTTGATGTTCATTTTCTAGTTTGTGAACAAACAGTCTAAAACCAAAGTTAAAAATCTCATACTTTAAAAATGCCTTGAAATACTCAAACTTTGAACCAATTTCAACACTCTTAGGGGATGAATTTGGAAAAACTCTGAAATCAGTTTTGTAGTCTTTTAACGTACAGAATAAGACCGAAGTTAAAAATCTCTTACTCACACTTTAAAATTTTATTGCTCGCCATTTAAAATTGGAACCCCCTTTTAAACCCCCTTAGAGGTTGAATTTTTCTAATCGCTGAAAGAACTTTTTTCGTAAACTTTTAAGTCTCTAGCTCAAAAAAAGTGTTGCCCATACAAAGCTTTCTTAACCCCCTTAGGGGTGGAATTTTCTTAAACTCTGAAAGTACTTTATTATTAATTTTAATAAGTAACATTTCGAATAGTTTTAAGTCTAGTAAAAAAATAAGTTTTTCCCACACAACACTGGCTACCCTTCTTAACCCCCTTAGGTATGGAGTTTTCTAAAACGCTGAAAGTTCTTTTTTAGTATTCTAATAAGTAATCTTTTTGCAAAGTTTTAAGTCTAACTCAAAAAAAGTGTTGCCCATGCAAAGCTTGCTCTCTTTTTTAACCCTATTAGGGGTGGAATTTTCTAAAACGATTTGTGTTCTTTTTTTGTATTTTAATAAGTAATCTTTCTACAAAGTTTCAAGTCTCTAACTCAAAAACATAACCTTTCCCTGATAAAAACTTTGCACCCCTTTTTATCCCCCTTAGGGATAGATTTTTTCAAAACGCTGAAAGTCTTTTTTTTGTATTTTTATAAGTAATCTTTCTACAAAGTTTTAAGTGTCTAGCTCAGAAAAAGTGTTCCTCATACAAACCTTGCACCCTTTTTTAACCCCCTTAGCGAATGATTTTTGTAAAACGCCGAACGTAGTATTTTTCATGTTCTAATAAGTAATTTTTCGACAACATTTTAAGTCTCTATTAAAAAAAATATGTTTTTCCCATACAAACTTTGCACCCTATTTTACCCCCTTAGGGGTGAAATTTTCCAAAACGCTGAAAGTACTTTCTTTGTATTTAAATAATCTTTCTACAAAGTTTTAGGACTCTAGCTAAAAAAAATAGTTTCCCACATACAAACTTTGCACCCCTATTTTAGCCCCCTATTTTTAGGGGTAGAATTTTCTAAAACGCTGAAAGTACTTAATTTGTATTCTGATGACTAATCTTTCTACAAAGTTTTAAGTCTCTATTTAAAAAAAATATTGTTTCCCCCATACAAAATTTGCACCCCTATTTTACCCCCTTAGGGGTAGATTTTTTTAAAACACTGAATCTAGGTACTTTATTTGTATTCTAATGAATAATTTCTCTACAAAGTTTTAAGTCTCTATTTAAAAAAAAGTAGTTTTTCCCATACAAACTTTGCATTCTATTTTACCCCTTTAGGGGTAGAATTTTCTAAAACCCTGAAAATACTTTATTTGTATTCTAATGACTGATCTTTCTACAAAGTTTTAAATCTCTATTTAAAAAAAAAATTGTTTCCCCCATACAAACCTTGCACCCCTATTTTACCCCCGTAGGGGTGGAATTTTCCAAAACGCTGAAAGTGTTTCATTTGTATTCTAATAACTAATTTTTCTACAAAGTTTAAGTCTATAGCTCAAAAAAAAAAGGTTCTCCCGTACAAACTTTGCACCCCTATTTTACCCCCTTAGGGGTAGAATTTTCAAAAATCCTTTTTTATCCCTAGCCCACGTTATAAAAGCAACATACTGTGCAAAAATCAACTCTCTAAGATTAGTAGTTTCGGCTGTGCGTTGATGAGTGAGTGAGTGAGTGAATAAGTCAGTCAGGACATAGGCATTTATTATGTATAGATAGATAGAAGATAATGAAACTCCCATTCAAATATCTCAAAAAATTATGAAGCTACATCCGTTTTAATGTCGCTTGTTAGAGTGAGAAAACGATGAGGGACTGTGACGTCAATATCCTCGAGCGTCATAGTAAAAAAACAATCGTTTCATATGAAGGTGCGTTTTGCGGAAAAGGGACAGAACATACCCCTTCTTAAAACTTTGGACTCTTATAACTTAGTCATTACCTATATAACCTCTTGCTTTGTTTTTTTCTCCATTTGACTATATTTATTTTAAATTATTTTTCGAGAAAATACATTATGATTATTTACCATATTTTCGATTCCTGAGCTATAACCACGAACTTCGGAATTCGAAAATATTCAGGTATCTCTATCTCTATCGCACTAACCATACTCGAGTGACAGGGATGCAAATATATGAACATTGAGTATCGTTTTTCGTGGTAGCGCCGCAGGTAATTTGGCTGAATGCGCCGAGCGCGTGCCATTGCCATTAAAAAAAACAAATTCGTGTAAATTATATTGTTCAAATTTGTTGATTTCATTTATTGAAATTACGACATAAAACGACATTTGCGCATATAAGTTCGCATATCAGAATCGAATATTTTTTTATGGTTTATATTTTAGCATTTGTCTCGTAAAGGTCTATCGTAGACGGGATTTAAATTATTAATAAGTGAAAGGCAAAGCAATTCCTCCATTTTGACGAAAATTTGACGTTTCTTATAGCTGACAGTTGGAGCAGCGTTTGATTTCAATAAAAATAAATGAAAAATTAAATGAAGTCGTATATTTCGGAAAATTAATTAACTGTCGCAGTCGGATAAAAACTATCCTAAGTTGCAGCTAGAATAATAATGTACCTATATAAAATGTTTCATATTTTTCCGTTCATGGGATGCTGAGAACATTCGAACCGCGCAAAGCTTAGTTTCAAACTGGCTGATTCTTTTTTTAATTTAGAGATTTATTATAAGTGGAGATGATGTGTGTGCGAAACAATAGGTAATTTAATACCTACTATTTTCACTGCTCATGCTTGCAAAGTTCGCCTTTGTGCTGGATGTAAGCTGCACAAAATGCGACATTCATGCTCTAGTGCACAAAGTATTTTTTTAAAGACCCATAAGTATAATTGGGCCTAACAGCCACACGTACCATCAGCCAAAAAAGCGGTCTACAACTTTTGGACCTTATTTTGTATGCAACTTTACTTTGTAGAATAAAGTTGTTATTTTATTTGATTTTCTCTAATCAATTTCACTTCCGTGCTTTCTATTGCTAAATTAATAAAACCAGTTAAATTAAAAGTCAATTATTAATTTAAACGTATCGAATAATCTATTTAACCTACGAAGAAATGATGTGGCGTATGAAGTAGGTACCTATAATAATATCACGTGTCGAAAATTAAACATAAAAACTTTAAAAGTGGCGGAAATGAGCATTATTTAATTTAATATTATTAAATAATAGTAAAACTAAACTTTAATTTACATAGTAAAATATTGATACTTTTCAGTTCTACAACTTACTGTCATTAAAACTAAAATTCAGATTCAATTATTTATTCGTGAAATAAAATAATAATAAGGACACATACAAAACAAATAATATAAAAAAACACACTTTGTCGTGAAATGGACCCTGCTCAGCATGTTGCTACTGTTGCTAGCTTTACAGGCAGCGTTGGTCATTACGTCATTAAATAGCTAGAAGCTACCTATAAGAGGGCTAGAGCGGTTATAGTCGAAATGATTTAATGTGGCCGGATTTTTATAAAAGTGTCATTATAATTGGAATCTTCTACTTCAGACGATAGAGTTGCTTTTTAAATATACTAATTTGATGCAATTCGGCCAACTTCAAAATAATTTTGTTGCGCTGCAAATAAAAAAAACCAAAAAGTCGCCGTGTGTATACTTGAGATTTTGTTAGAGTTGACCGAATTGCATTAAAATTGTCCATTTAAAAACAAAATCATAAAATAAGTTTTAGTCAAAAAATTCATTTTTGGTACAAGCTTTTATTGCCGACTGTAATTTACTGCATGCCATCATCAACTACTCATTGAGACGATTCTAACGAGCTCAAACTCGATGAGGTTGTGTCGTTTTATTGCGGAGTTCCTATGGCCACCTTCCAGCTTCAGCATCATTTCAGCTCCAAGTCACCATAATATTGCATTGTCATGCGATATACATATGCATGCAAAATTTCAGCTTAATCGGATAACGGGAAGTGACTGAAAAATGGATTGCAAATTTTGACGAACAACTTACTTATAGTTAGTTTATGTGACTGTACATAATGAAGGGCAATAAACACGAGTGTGGGTTTGTGACTCGCCTTCGGCTCGTTTCATAATAACATCACACGAGTGTCTTAATGCCTAATTAAGTAATTATGTACAGTTACATACACTACTTTATCTATCCACATATCATAAGCCTCCACGATGCATTCAGAGCCGCATGTTATGACCGGCATCGCGGCGTTGTTTTCTGGCAGCTGTCATAGTTTTTTCTTAATTCAGAGATAAACTAGAGTCGGATCTAACTATCATATCGTTCGACATCTTACTTACGTGCGACATTTGCAAATTTGTATGCAAATTGACAACTAAACGTCATCTTGACTGATATTAGCATAGAGGTCAAAATAAATTTCTTTGATTTCAGAGATGTTCGATATTTGAATGAAATAATATTATCGAAATCGATGTTGTTATTCAAGAACTACAGCAATAATAACATTTTCACAGATAAGAAATTTGTTCAAACAAAACAGTCTATTTTTATGGTGGCCATAATGTGCGGTTCTTGAACGCATCATGGAGGGTTTATGATATTTGGATAGATAAAAGAATAGAAGTATTCCCCCTTAAACCAAATTGTATTGTTATTTTACCAATCTCTTACAATGACGTCACTTTATCCCTTTATTTTAATTTGAGTAAAAATTTAGAACAGATACATCTAGCGGTGAATTCAAGAACTAGCAAGCCCAACGTTAAAAGTGTTGTAGCTCAACTTATTTAGAGAAGGAAGCTCACTAATGCTACAGCCGTGTTAATTCCGCCGTATCCCAATAGATGTCACTTTAATAAAAGTGGTTGTTTAACGTATTGCAAAACTGGAGTCCGGACTTTTTTCTGATATTCATTGATTCATTGGCAGGGTCACTGGTCCAAAATGCCATAAAAATGTCCCCCTGGCATAAAAGTACTGGCAGTAGATACGCCAATGGTTTACCCATACACTTCTTCAGAAATTACCTTACAAAAAGGAATGAGATCCCACTAAAAACCTTGCATGTGATTGCCAAGACTCCCCTAGCTATTATACAGCTTTCAGCGTTAAAAAGACATCAGATCACAAGTAGCGCTAAGCTTCCAACTCCACACGTCTTAAAGGCCTCCACACACCGGTCGCGAGCGCGGGTCGAACTGGTGTGTGGAGGCCTTTACTCTACCAGTACCAGGTGAGTACCAGCCGTGCTCTAAAAATTCTACAAATAGAAGGTAACGTAAACTACACATTACAAAGAGGTAGGTAATGTTTGGGACTTTATACGTCTGTATGTTGTTACGGGTAATTCTTGGAACTATCCGATTTAAATAATAGTTATGCAGGGAGTGGCCTGTAATAGGAGCATTTATTAAACGGTAGATAAATAAGTTTACGAACAATTATTTCCACGTGGTTTTATTAAAAAAAAACATATTTTTTTCAATATTTTTTTCTTCAAAATAAATTTCCTTGTATTGTTTTACTCTTCTGGAGTGCTATAAGTATTTTTTTATTATAAAATCAAAAAAATATAAAATAAAAATTAAATAAACAAAAATATCTTTTGAAAACAAAAATGCAAAAACTATTATGACTCATTACATGATGTTACCTCAAAATCTGCATTGAATGCTGTGCTATGATGTCGTGGTGCCAAGATACATTACGTGAAGGTCATAACTTTCGATCAAAATGGCTCCGAATCCAAAAAATAATAAAATGAATGGGACACAAGGGGTTACTGCAAATGCTCGAAGGAAGCGTCCTTTTGAATATTTGCTCCTATTACAGGCCACACCCCGTATAGAATGGACTTATGTTATGGGATGGATCTACGAGTAAGCTACATATATTCGATTTCATTCCTCCGCTCCACTAGCGCGTCCTTTGTGATACGCGAATTATGTACTTGCGGTGAGTTCACTAAATAAAAATGTAGGAGTCCTTTGTTCAACTACATTTAATTAACAATTTCACAGTTACATGTTAAGTGATCGAATAATATCTTAGGACTGAAAATAGAATCGACGCTCTCACGAATGCTCAATTGCTCATGTCGCCGAGGTGCCGGCCTTATCGTATACAAAATGCACCGTAGCGTCTGGCTTCGAGTCGGTCGTCAGAACGCTGTTGTTATTAAAATGATCTTATACCTAGAGGTTCGTATTCTAATACAGCTTTTTAACCTTACAATATTACTAGTGAAATACCTAGATGGTGAAGTTATGTAGCATACATAACACGCGTTGCATCGCGGTCAGATAAATTTAGGTCATTCTTTGTTGGATTTCACTTGGACCTTAGGATACTCATCATCATAACAGCCAAAAGACGTGCACTGCCTCCCCCAAAGAGTTCCACAATGACCGGTCCTGCACCAACCGCATCCAGCGGACTCCCGCGACCTTTACCAGGTCATCAGTCCACCTTGTGGCGGGTCTACCCACGCTGCGTCGGTACGTGGTCGCCGTCGGCTCTACATGCAATTTGCTCGCCCACTGCCACTTAAGTTTAGCGATTCGAAGGGCTATATCGGATACCTTGGTTCTGATGCGATCACGCGGAGAAACGCCCAGCATAGCCCTTGGGTGACTTTAAGCCTTCTTATGAGGCCCATTGTAAGCAACCACGTCTCGGTGCCACACGTCATCACTGGCAACACACACTGATGAAAGACTCTCGTCTTGACACTTAGGACACTAGAGGCTTTTGTACCTTTTCATGATGACGCATTAGTTCCTCTGACCTTCAGCTATGACCGTGGGTTTTTCGTGTTTTGACATTTTCCCATTATCAATAAAAGGTATATCTGATTCATAGATAACAAAGCTTTTATCGTAATGGAGCAGCTACCGCTCACGTGATAATATGGCAGAACCACTTAATTACACCACGTTAATCAGGCTAAATTAAACTCTACTACAACACCATAAGGTCTTCAAGGGATGCAAAATAGTGATGGTTTTGCTTTACCAATCTCAGGCACTCAGAAATTAGGTATAGGATGTTCTAGCTGGCCAGTGTCATAAAAAGCTTCATGATAGTGCATTGTTTTAACTTTTTAAATTGGTTTTTTTTATAATTTTTTAAATTAACCTAGTTTAATTTGCAATCCGATAACCGTTTTTTGTTAATGATTAGTTTGCTTTTCGATTACTTGATTTATTTATCGAGTTCCTTGTTCAGGTTTTTTTTCCTACTCGAGGCGGCTGTTTTTAGTTTATTAAATTTCTCTCAATTTTAAAGAAGCGTATTGTGATTTTGGTGACATACTAAATAATATTTTGCCTAAAAGTAACTCTATGTGAAAAATATTTCAACTATCTTTCAGTAGTTAAACTTAATCCAGAGAAAAATATAAATTGTGCTTAAAAATAAACTGATTATGAAATATAATCAAGCTAATAATGTTTTGTGGAATTGACAGTAACAATAATAATTTGTCGGTTGACAGGATGTTGGATTATGAGGAATTAGCCTCAAAGACTAATTGGAGCTACGATTACCTGCTTGACGTAAGTAAAATATGTCATTGCTGTATTCTCCAAAGGAATTTTACCATCATTTAAAAACTAAAATTTTAATGTACCGTCGTTTCCAACTATATCCATAAGGTTTAAATCTTATTAGATACATGACAATATGGTAAAATTGCACATTTTGTAGTAGACTGTACCTACTGCCATTATAGGCCTACTGTTTAAATGAGACGGTAATTGCGTCGAGACAGGGAAAAGAGTCTCAGTTAAGCGGTCTACCTATAGCAGTCTCAGTTTTTTCCGCTACGCAAGTTTTGTTTCTGATACGCCGGGAAAATTAAGATGTTCTACAAATGGCTTTTTGGTGCCGATCTTCTGCCATGCACAAAGAGCTTTAGAGTTTCAAGAGCGTGAAAACTTATCAGTTGGACCAAACCAGCTTAATTTTATTTGCCCATATCTAGGTATATTTAAATATAGATCTTGCCTTAAGTTCTTTATTCTATTTTTGCAGCTAGACACATCCCAGTTCCCGTTTCCAAACACACTATGGCACAGAAAATCAACAAAAGAGGTGGCGTTAAAAACAACTCTCATGCTAGTTGTTGCTGTTTTTGGGATCTTCCTCAATTCCGTTATTTTGATCACTCTGGCCAAGAATAAGTGGTTATGGACGGCCAGCAATTATTTGGTTGGCAATTTGGCAATGACTGATCTACTGACGCTGATATTTTGTCCCTGGTTCATGTTAGTAAGGGAATTTTATCAGAATTTTGTGTTGAAGAATTTTGGCTGCCGCTTTGAGGGATTCTTGCAAGGTTAGTTTTGCTACCTATTTAGTTCATCCTTGAAGTAAAAAATATACAACAGAAAAAAATTACAATAGTACAAAGGCGAACTTATCCCTTTGGGATCTCTTCCAGCTAACCTTTGAGCAGCTGAGTGAAAAAGTGACATATCAAACCATGAGTTGATATGATTTATAAACTATTACTACTGTTAAAGTTACTAGGGATAGTTAATATTATGTAGGTTCATGAAGATATAAGAATATAAGGAAGGCTCAAAGTCACCCAAAGGGCAATGGAGAGGGCTATGTTGGGAGTTTATCTGCGTGATCGCATCAGAAATGAGGCTATCCGCAGCAGAACCAAGGTAACCGATATAGCCCTCCGAATCGCTAAACTAAAGTGGCAGTGGGCGGGGCACATTGCACGTAGAACCGATGGCCGTTAAGGTGAGTGGCGACTACGTACCGGAAGGCGACTGATGGACAAGGTGGACTGATGACCTGGGAAAGGTCGCGCGAGTCCGCTGGATGCGGGTGGCGCATGACCGGTCACTTTGGCACTCTTTGGGGGAGGCTTATGTCCAGCAGTAGACGTCTTTCGGCTGATATGATGATGATGAGAATATATGAAAACTAAGGTTGTGTGCAGATGATGAAAGTTTACTGCGTCACATCCGTAAACACTATACGCCTCATCATGCAGTTTGCGAGTCAATCTACTATACTTCCAAGTGACTTCATGTCGAATAATGCCATAAAAGAAGTGCTACAACTAAGTTTAAAATGTCATCGCGTGATAAACTTTAATACACTTGCCTTATCCTATGATCTTTCATCTCAGTATTTTATGTGTCTGTAGTATTCATCTTTCATCACTAAAACCTTCTTCAATGTAACTTGCTCTTCTGTTTAAGCAACAATGCTCCTGGCAGCAGTAGGGGCAGTGATGCTAGTGTGCTACGACCGAATGGCAGCAGCAGCCTTGACTGTTGATGCGAGGGTCACGAAATCTGCTGCGCCAAAACTGATCATCGCAATCTGGATCGCGGCTATTGTCTTATCGCTGCCTTGGGTCATTCAACGCGAATATGTGGTAAGTTGCATGGTAGAACAGAGTTAAAATTTGAAACACAGTGATTTATACATAGAAAAATAAACCCTGCGTGAAGTGTAGTTTGATTCACAGTAAGTAAAGATGAATTATCGAGAACATGGAATTGCATTTTGTAGTGGTTGTACCGTTTGCAACAAAAGGAGAATAACTTTCTCTTAATTTTTCTTAACAATTTGACACTGACATTATTTTGGTGTTTACTTCTTCAATATATAACAAACCTCTTTTTATGCTGATAGTACGAGAAAATAGAAAATTCAAATAAAGAATGCCTGTAAACATACAATACTGCTACATATGCAATTCCATGTTCTCGATAATTCATCTATACCAACTAATGCGTTTGCAGCAATGAAATTTTGAATGTAATTTTGTATGGTTTTATGTCCCAAATAAAGTTTTAAGGTCATAGCATTTGCGTTGCTGTGCAATTTGTAAAATAAATCTGTACGACAAACAAAATGACAAACAACAGGAGAATAACTATAATATACACTTTTTTGAGTTGACTGATAAAATCAGCTTGTGGCTATAATTTTACAGATATACTTAAACTTAATTATGTTTAAAAAGGCAAGGCCTAGCATTTTTTTTTTGTTTTAGTTACAGCTAAATAATTAATGTGTTTAAGGAACGTCAATGGCAGGATCATCTCGAAACATACTGCGTCGAAGATGTCAAATTTCTTGGTCTTTACTGGCATTTCACAATTAGTATGCTTGTTTGGATTCCTTTGGGAATCATGGTGATAACGGTAAGTGATTTAACAAATTAAATTCATTATTTCTTATGAGTTATGACTATGAGGACCGTATCGTTCATAGAACTCTGTTTCCCTTTCTGGCTTATTAAAGATATTATAAGCCGGGGCTTCAATATACATAGATAAATGAAGAGCTGTAATCAAATTTGATTTTACATACGTCATAGTCATTCACTTAAACGCTACACAGTTCTCAGTGACGCATTCCTCGTGATCATGTTCTACACTTTCTTCAGCATACCTTAGGTTTGCATTTCTACAATTATCTTATATTACACTTTTATATTTTTTGTAAGCGTTATATTTCATAAATGAGGAAGCAGAAATTATAAGGAAGCATATCATTAAAATTATACTGTACTCGTAAGTAATTACTAATACCTGTTGTCTTTTAGTATGGCACAATAATGTACAAATTAGAGTGGAGTGCCCGAAAACTCTGTGCCCGTGGAAACGGACAGACTGCGGCTAGAGCTAGACGACGCGCAGTTAGGATCACTGCATGCGTCCTGCTTGCAGCCGTCTTTTGCAGAGTTCCTTACACTGTGCTGATTTATTGGAGGAATAACAACAACATGGCGATAAATTCAGTAAGTGTTTATATATTCTGTTGCTACTACGAAATGTCAAACCTATATCACGGTATACATATGTAAAATATGCTGATTTGAGAAAATATGCAATAAATCCAATGGTAGGCAATGGCTTATTGCATTCCATTTCTGTTCAGGTAGAAGGCACATTCGCTATCATCTGGTTCGTGGGTACCTTCCTCATGTACTTCAACAGCGCTATTAACCCACTCCTCTACGGGTTCACTAACCTGAGGTTCCGCAAGGCTATGGATAGGACACCTGGCATAGCCTGCTGTAGGTTCGGGACTTGGTGTTGTGTGTGTGCTGTGGTAAGTTGATACTTACGTACTGTTACTTGTGTGTGTGTGTCATTGTACTTATGAGGGCACAATTGATGCTACTGTCATAAATAAACTGGAGAAGATAAGTGTCTATACAACGTATTCCCGGGAATTTCCGTTAATTTCAAGGGGGCATCGTTAAGATCAAATTAAGTTAATTTCTCCAAGACAGTGGTATCTTAACTCTTACTGTTATCAAGATATTCAATGTTTAATTTAATCAGTTTTGCAGACTTAACCAGTGTAAATTAGCTCTTAACTGTGACGTCATGTCACATGTAAGAGCCTTTAAATTTTGTAAGGCTCCTACATACACTATATAGTACATGAAGGTTTACAAAGTGAGTTCGTTCAATATTACATATTTTTTACATAAGTTTTTTATCAATTTCATGCGTTTTAAGACCCTTGTACAATAATACAACAACCGTTAATGCTACATTAAATTATTTTGAACAAAAATCTAAAAAAAAATTTTTTTTAGTTTTTTCTTTCAAAAAATAATTATGCTAATTTGTTTCTGTGAATGTGCTCTGCAATATGCCAAAGTAAACTGAAATTCACGGGAGCATCCTGTATAGGATTATTTTTTATTGTGTCAGTTAAAATAGAGTAGGCAAGGAAGATTTTTTTTTAATCGATACGTTTTTCCTAACACAGACTTTGTTTTGTACACTCTACATTTAATAACTTTCTCTGACATCTTTGAAAACATTATTTAAGTATCATAAAATATTAGTGAATTACATCATAATTGAAGATTTAAAAGATTCTGCATATAACTATTTATAGAATCTGTAATAGACAAACGTAATATTGTTACAGTTCAAAAGAAAACGACTCAGCCCGTCATCGGCAGACAAAAACTCGGAGAAGATCTTTGTCATAGAAGGCTCCCCAAAGCCGAACAGGAAATTGACGAAGGCAATCAAAAATGTGCTTCATATCAATAAGGATACACTGGAACTTAGTTTACCTAAAGCTGATGAACTCACAACGAAACCTACTAAAGTTACGCCATTGAATCCTGATAACGTTTGACATGGAACATTTTGGAATTCAATGCAGCAAATAGACCACAATTATTGTACCTATCGATATAAAGGTCAAAATACAAAGAAAGTAAACGCCACACTAAATTGAAGCAGACCGGGGTGTCTTTGGAATTGTGTGTGTAGTGGACCGGCAATTCAAATTATTCAAAGACATCAGGTTCAATTCCCGTTCTGTTCTGCTAGTATGCGTTTTAAACTTTCATTGTGCTTTAATATTTGTATTATAGGTACGAAGAAATTACATTAAGGTTGAACGACTCGTACGAATTCCATACAAAGTTCGTTCGGGCTACACGTCTAATGAATAGATTTGAGAAGCTTGAAATTGTAATATTTAGATAATATATGACCCTCTTCTCCCGCAGTTTGAATAAATACACGTAAAACACAGTCATATTTAAAATATAGTATACTGTATATGCTGGTATATAGTATATACTGGTAGAAAACCAAAGTTTAATGATCATTTAATAGTAATTTTTGACCTTCACACTAAAATTATTATAATTTAAGTAACAAAGCCTTGCAAATCAAGGACTATATACTTTTAATAACAAAAAAAATGCTTCAAGGGGCTCCTTTGGCCTTAAAGTAAATGAGGAACATCAAATGCATTAATTATATTCATTCAAATATATTTGAAACACCGGTTTTCTTCAAAGTATTGTCTTTTCCTTATAAGTAAGTATGTTTAGATTAGGTACTTAAAATTATAGGTAAAACGTTTAGCTTGTCTTTGAAGTAAAAGTCTTAAGCAATTTAAATTAAGGTAAAATCGTTGAAAATGTTTTTATTTCACAGTATTATTTCTATATTTTAAAACGATGTCTTTACTACAGATACCAAAACGTCTTCGATTGAAATACTAACATATAAAATGTTAACAATCATTGTGTATAAATCGAAAATGTATTAAAGCTTATCTTAACTTGTTCTTTTTTTCATTGTTTTCTCTATTTTACATTCAGTCTACAGATAGACTATCAGAGCCGTTCTCTGCAACTTCCAGTTGACTGGCTAGATCTTGTATTTTTGCTTCTAATGCATCTTTCATGTGAGGCTCTACCTTCAGAATATTTGTAGCTTCTTGTAGAAGAACCATGCTTTCCATTAGGCGATCCTGTAAAAAAATACCATCGTTATCATCGGTTTATTTTGTCTTTACGTCAGTTTGTCTTCACACAGACTTCTAGTGTGTATTAATTCACTGTGTATTAAACCCCATTTTCAACCGACGAAAAAAACGGAGGAGGTTCTCAAGTCGACGCGTATATATATATTTTTTTTATGTATGACCAACTTTTTACAGAGTAGTTCGATTTTGATAATTCTTTTTTTATTGGAAAGGGTATACTCCGATGTTGGTCCCATATAAATTTGGAAAAAAAAAACAACCCTAAGGGTAGGAAAATAGGGGATGATTGATTTTTCGTCGGTTAAAACTTTGTTTTCAAAGTAAATTATAACCAATAATTATTCGAAAATAATGAATTGAATGATGATCAATATATTCACACGCTAATGCATGCTGAAGGCCATCTTTCCTGGAAGTCGCTGTCTCAGTGAACCTTTAAATTTCCTCACAACGTTTTTCTTCACCGAAAAGTTAAATATCAAATAATATTCCATTGGTATAATATATAAGTTCCAAAAAACTCATTGGTACGAGCCGGAATTCAAACCCACAACCGTCGCTTGAGTGCCGCAGGGTTCATTTTTGCCACTACCAATGTTAATATAGATACAGACCCGTAGATACTATAATCTATCTAAACAACATACAAATTACTTCGTCGCACTACGAAAACCAAGAATTCCAATTTTGTTCAATAAATTCACAGTTGCAAGACAAATGCACCATTGGCTCTCAAATACTATTACCGAATGTTAACAGCTGAACCATTCATCTCGCAGATCGCAATAGAACTCAAACAACTAATATAATTTTAGACATATTAACGCCCGGGCCCGCAAACTCGGTTAACATTTCATTGTAGTTGGCTCAATTCCAATGTTTAGATTTATATTTTGTAGAAATTCACGTGTTAAGTATGTGCTTTCATTATGGATTAGAGAAAATTTGAATGAGCAGTGTTTTTCATTGCTTGATTCCTAAAGAATTTTAATTAAGTTCTCTCAAGAGCACAAAACCAAAAGGAAATACGAGTATTCCTTACTGTACCTAATTTATTTGATTTTGACTATACTTATATCACCAAAGTCTAATTAGGATTTCCAGAGTAGGTAGTTACCCTTTATTGAAAATATTTCTGACAATACACATTCACACTGTCTGTATTTTATCGAAAATCAATTTTTGTTACCGCTTAACATCAGCATATTATGTGGTATGGCAGAAAATATCCTATCGCAACTGGGTTAAGGTTAGATTCGTATTACTCGTTTGTCACGATTGGTTTTGCGAGAAATAAGCCTTAAAAAAAACTGGCCAAGTGCGAGTCGGACTCGCGGACGAAGGGTTCCGTGCCATTATCTATAAATATTTATTTAATTCTGTTTTTTAGTATTTGTTGTTATAGCGGCAACAGGAATACATCACCTGTGAAAATTTCAACTGTGTTTTCTGTCATGGTTCATGAGATACAGACAGACAGACAGACAGACAGAGAGACAGACAGACAGACAGACAGACAGACAGACAAACAGACAGACATACAGACAAACAGACATATATACAGAAATTCAGACAGACAGACAGACAGACGGAGAGCAGCGTCTTAGTAATAATAATAAATAATAAAATTGATTTAATTCAGGCAAAAACCCATATTTTAACATTAAGAATAATAATTGACAAATTTATGATTAGGAAATAATAGTTCCAGCGAGCCCTTGAGCTCGGTTCCCTTCCATCTTTCTTTACAACTGGTATCACCTCCCTGCTCTATAAGTCCGGTAGTACCACGGAAGCGAAAAACTATAGACCCATCACGTGCTTGCCTACGCTGTACAAGCTCCTTACATCCATTTTGAGAGCAAAAATTAACGCACACATCGTTGCGAACAACGTTTTGGCCCCTGCTCAAAATGGATGTAGGGTTGGGTCTCGTGGTACTAAAGAGCTCCTCCTCATAGACATGACCATTTGCCAACCAGTCCGGCGGAACAAAGGGGCCCTCTCAGCCGCCTGGATTGACTACTAGAAGGCCTATGATTCGGTGCCTCATTCATGGCTGAGGAGGATCTTAGAGCTGTATAAAGTTGATGCAGTTCTGAGATCCTTCTTAGGCACTTGCATGGGGCAGTTAACTACAGTTTTTCGTCAACCGGGGGGAGGAGATGGCCCCTCTGGCCCGCAAGACTCTATAAGGATTAAACGTGGGATCTTCCAGGGCGACAGTCTGAGTCATCTGTGGTTCTGCCTAGCGCTGAATCCACTCAGCACCCTGCTGAAGGATTCGGGGCTAGGTTGCCGGCTTCGGAGAGAGGGTGAGGTCATTTCTCATCTGCTCTATATGGATGACCTCAAGCTATTTGCACCGAATAGACATGACCTGTTGGAACTACTGAAAACAACAGAAGTCTTCAGTAGCGCCATCAAAATGGATTTGGTGTCGATAAGTGTGCCGTTATGCATGTACAGCAGGGTAGAGTTGTAAATTCAACAAATTTACAACTTTCTGAGACAATGTCCCTCAAGTATATCTCCGAAACAGAAACCTATAAGTATCTTGGTATGTCACAGTCATAGGGTATTGAGGGTGAGGCCGTAAAGCGGGCGGTGAAGGAGCGCTTCTTTTGTCGCCTGACAAAAGTACTTAATAGTCTTTTGTCGGGCGGCAACAAGGTGCGCGCCTTCAACGCCTGGGTGATGCCCTTGCTCACTTACTCCTTTGGCGTACTAAGATGGACTCAGACTGAGCTGGATGGACCGAAGAGTTCATGTACTGCTTACTGCGCATCGCATGCTACACCCACGCTCGTCTGTTATATGACTGTACATCTCGCGGAAGTGTGGAGGTCGCGGTTTTTTAAATGCCAAAGACCTCCACAGCCGCGAGGTGTGCAGTCTCACGGATTATTTCCTAAGCAACGAGTGGGGGATGCATCGCGACGTAGTAGCAGTAGACGGAAACTTCACCCCGCTCTCCTTGGCAAACGAGAACTGGCGCAGGCTTAAAGTAATGAGCGCCGATGACCGCAGGGCGGTGTGGAGGAGCAAGGAGCTTCACGGGCGGTTCTACAAGGCCCTCACAGGGCCCGATGTAGATCTGCTCGCGTCGGTGAACTGACTACATTTCGGGGATCTCTTCGGGGAAACCGAAGGTTTTGTCTGTGCAATTGCGGACGAAGTTATCATGACGAACAATTACCGGAGGTATATCCTGAAGGACGGTACGGTCGACATTTGTCGGGCATGCCGCCGTCCCGGGGAGTCACTCAGGCATATTATCTCCGGTTGTGGTCATCTTGCTAACGTCGAGTATTTGCATAGACATAACCTTGTAGCCAGAATTATTCACCAGCAACTTGCTCTGCTATACGGTCTTGTGGTCTCTGAGGTGCCTTACTATAAGTACACACCTGCGCCAGTTCTCGAAAATGGTCGTGCCACGCTCTATTGGGATCGATCTGTCATCACGGACAGGACTATTCTTGCCAATAGGCCTGATATCGTGCTGACAGATCGATCGAAACGCCAGGCAGTGCTCGTCGACATCACCATCCCCCATGACGGGAACCTCGTGAAGGCCGAGAAGGACAAAGCCAGCAAGTACCTAGACCTGGCACACGAGGTAACTGCTATGTGGGATGTTGATTCGACGATCATCGTCCCGATAGTCGTTTCGGCGAACGGTTTAATAGCGAAGAGTCTCGACCATCACCAAGAGACGCTCGCTGGATCAAGGGCCAGATACAGAAGGCGGTACTCCTGGATACTGCGCGGATAGTCAGGAGGTTCCTGTCTCTGTCGCCCTGACCACCGGTAGCTTAGGCCCCGCCTCGCTGCCGGCGGCACCCTAGGTTAGGTTTTTATAATAATTTTATGTTTTGTATGTATAGTTTTATATTTTACTTTTTATATAGTTATTGTAAAAACCTAATCTACGATAGAAAGGAAATAAAGAAAATAAAGCTACATAAATAATTAATATTACATACTTATTTGCGACACTGGGCAAAGATCATCACTTTATTTGGCCAGTGATGATCTTTACCCAGTGTTTCGTCATCGGGCAGTCCAGGCGCTCAGCAAACGTGAAGCCGCGTCCGCTGCGCCATGTTTTCGTGGTTTTTAAACGTCAAAAATGTTTTGCCAATCAAAACAATACCCTATTTGTTTGCCGAAACTTACGGAAAACATGTTAGATGTTTACAAACACCGAAAACACGGCGCAGCGGACCCAGCTTCATAGGGTCCCGTTTTGCTCTTTGAGTACGGAACCCTAAAAATAGAAGAGACTCAATTGGCAAATAGATTGCAACACTGTTTAGCATTTTTCTTGGATTAGGGTTCCATACTCAAAGAGTAAAACGGGACCCTATTACTAAGACTCCGCTGTCCGTCTGTCTGTCTGTCTGTCACCAGCCTGTATCTCAAACTTTCACAGATGAGGTATTTCTGTTGCCGCTATAACAAAAAATACTAAAAACAGAATAAAATTAATATTTTTATAGATAATGGTACGGAACCCATCGTGCGCAAGTCCGGGTCGCACTTGGCTGGTTTTTATATTTACCTGGGCACCGGCTTTAGTCAATTTCTCAGTTTCAAACTCCCTCTTTGTTTGGATGGTCATAGCTGACTGGAGGTCCAGGAGGAGTGTTCCTCTGAACCGCGACCATCCTGGTTCAATTTTGTCAGCAATTTCCAACAGCTCGTGGCATAAGTCTATTTTACGCTGTAGAAGGTTGTCTGATAATTCTGAAAAAAGTTATAAGAAGTTATTTAATAGCATAACTATGCAAAGATTGTGTAGTCGTTGGGTATTTATGGAGTTTAAACTATCAAAGTATGGTTAAATTGTTTGGAAAAACTTTTGTCGGCATTTTAGGACCCTAAAAGTATACATTTGTGTACAATAACGTTATTTACATACATACGTAAATAACGTTATTTGTACACAAGACACAGGTAAAAATACAGACAAAAAAATAGGTTGAATCGGTACAAAGGCGAACTTATCATTATCACTGTAAGGGAAAAGTAATTTGAACTACAATTAATGAAAACATATTTTTAGATTACATCAGTGTCTATCATCAATTTCAGTCTCAAAACACTTCAAGTAAAACTTTGTAATTAAAACTGTTAGCTTAGAAAGTACTTCAAACTCAATATCCAGTTACTGATAAGTGATAACTCGCAATATTACCTGATAAAGTGTATCCTTTGTAATTTCCATAAATCTGTATCAGGGCTAACTTCGCTTGCAACACTAAATGATTCGAAGGATGAAGAGTCTGGCTGTATTTTGAAATGAACCCTTCAAACTCTTTTGGACCATTCCTGTCAAGCTTATTCAGGTCTTGTTTCAAAGCATTGTTTCCCCAAAACATCTGCTTGCTCAGAATAAAATGGTCACATTTTTCACATGTCCACGTTGCTTCTTCGTCCAACGGATTTGTTGATATCAACATGGCCCCATCTACTGCGCCCGATGCATTGCAAACTGAACAATAAATGTTCCCTAGATGAGTTCCAAATTCGGTTGGGTCCTTACACCTGTCGCAGTCACAATCAAAACATTTGTTTATTTTTAAATGTCTTCGCCTATCCAAAGTACCCCAAAGCGACTGTGTATATGTTGCAGTTATAGCTTCACCTTTAGCAATTGGCACAGTTGCAATCAGGGCCATATTATAATCATCGCCCAAATAAATGTGGCGAGTGTTAGGTGTGCAGCTATGGTTCATCATTGAAGCTGTGACATAAATAGCCCGTAACCTTTTCGATCCGTCAGGAGATCTCACATCGAACGAGTTGGTATCAATGATTGAAGCCACTTTCAGAATTGTTGCCTCATCAAATTCAAGTCCGAGAACTTGTATTATGAACGTGCTGAGATTAGCTTTTAAAACTGAGTATAACGGCGTACCTATCCTCTCATCCATATGTGATTCTAAATTGATGATATTCTCGAATTGTTGGGGGTTTGACTGCTTCATTAATAATACTCTTAATGGTGCAATAACACAGTATGCTGCTTCGTTTTTGTCCGGCTGTTCATATTTAATAGTGCACCTATATTTCATGTCACTCATGACTTTACATTCTCCTTTATGTATGTTAGCCTTCTCACACTTCTGGTTACACATCGGCCATGAACATATCGAGCACTTGTAGAAATCCATCTTGTCACCGATCTTCATTGGTTCCAACTTCTTTCCGCAAGCCAAACAGTGTGCAGGCGAAGTCATCTTCGGACCAGCCACCGCCGGTTTCTCCTTTAAGATCATTTCACCTGGATTAATATCTCTCGTTGCAACCATGTGTCTTCCAACCGTGTCCGAGTATTGGACCTTGAAGGCGCAGCATTTGGATTTGTGGCCTTCTCTCCATCCTAATTTCTGGTGGGCTCTTGAGCAGTAATAGACCAATTTGCATCCTCCGCAGGTCTGGTTAGCTGGTTTCTGGCAGACTTCACACTTTGGTATTTCTCGCTTCTGCTCCATAGTTTTGTCAGTTTACAACGACACGGCCGGCTTGTTAGAGCTCGAACACAATACTCGTTTTAAATAGATACACATAATTATCACAGGCTGAATCTTGGGCCGCCTGCCAACAAAATGAAACATAACGCCCTGTTATCTGGCGATAGAAGGCTACGCTGGTTGATGATGTTAATGATTCGGAAAGTGAATTTATTTTCTATTACGTCAATGCAACGCATAGATTATTACAGTATTACAAAACAACTATTCGATATTGGTTAAGTATCTAAATTTTAAATTATGTGAATACGAAAATAAATTCAGTAGATACTAAATTCGATGCGAAGAATTTAAGACAATCGACTGTTATTATAATACAAAAACCGGCTTTTTATGTAGCGAAAAATGTCACGTTACCTTCTATTTATCGTTAGCAATTAAGCATGAGCACCTTTTTTGAATATTTATTTTCAAATTATTACTAAACTGAGAGCAGGTGGTTTGCAACATCACAGTTGATTGCGTGGAGTGGACATAAATGGTTCTTAGTATGAGGTTGCCGGTATTCACCTAGAAACATTAGCTTTTGACGATATTGAAAAGGAAACAAGCAAGCAAGCAACGAAGAAGTGCCTTTACAATTATCATTGTCAGTGATGAGGTTATTTTTTAAGACAGTCTATAATGACGTCGTTATGTGAAGCTTCTTTATACAGCAAGGCTGTCACCGCTGGTCGCCGCATTGCAAATAATAGAGTGATAGGATGGAATAAGCATGTAAGTGGCGCACACGGGGAGGCCAGGGCTAGATTCCAGGACTGGATCATGTACGGTAAACCTACTGGTGGACCTATTTATGATGCTATGTGTAATAGTCGCAAAGTATTTAAGTCGCGTCTTAGGTGGGTTCAACAACACCAAGAGCAAATAAAGATGGATTTGCTTGCCACGCATCATAAAACCAATGATTTCCGAAACTTTTGGAAAATAACAAAAAAGATGGAGTCTAGGCCTGGACTTTCTGTTAGTGTGGACGGTATCTCAGATCCGAAGTGCGTTGCTAACGTGTTTATGGAGCATTTTAATGTGAAGCCTTCCCACACATCCGCCGGTGGGGCTCCGCGGCAGCAGGTGCTCGATGCTGACATGGTAGTGAGTGACATTCAGACCCGACTCAGTGTTAGTGACGTAACTAAGGTCCTAAAGGAAATGAAAAGGGGCAAATCTCCTGGACACGACCATCTTAGTATTGAGCACTTGCAGTTTGCTGGTCCTCACCTACCCCGAGTGCTAGCGATGTTTTTTAATCTTTGTATATGTCACTCGTACCTACCGCCGATCATGACAAAAACAATTGTGATTCCTATTGTCAAAAACAAGACGGGTGACATATCAAACAAAGCCAACTATCGACCTATTTCGCTGGCAACAATTGTAGCCAGGGTATTCGATGGCCTGCTTAACTTACAGTTGGATAGGTATATGAAACTAAATGACGCGCAGTTCGGTTTTCGCGCCGGATTATCTACCGAAAGTGCAATTGTTTGTTTGAAGCAGGCCGTTGAATACTACACCCGCAGGAAGACGCCTATATATGCGTGCTTTTTAGATCTTTCCAAAGCCTTCGATCTTGTAAATTACGACCTACTTTGGAAAAAACTAGACGAAGTGCAATTTCCTAAGGAACTCACACGCATATTTAGGTGTTGGTACGCGAGCCAGCGAAATAGTGTTCGTTGGGGTAACGAGCTGTCGGACGAATATGGCTTGGAGTGCGGGGTCAGGCAGGGGGGGCTTACCTCTCCCAAGCTCTTCAATCTGTACATGGATGCCCTTATCGGTGGGCTTAGCAGTATGCATGTTGGTTGTCACATAGACAGGGTTTGTTTTAATAACATAAGCTATGCTGATGACATGGTACTGCTGAGCCCCTCGGTTGGTGGTATGCGTGTACTGATTGAGAAATGCGAATCTTATGCTCTAAGTCACGGCCTGAAGTACAATGTGCTCAAGAGCGAGTACATGGTATTTAAGGCGGGGAACAAGTGCCCATCTCATGTCCCACCCATTCGTTTGAATGGCGAGCTACTTAAAAGGGTTTATTCATTTAAATATCTTGGGCACTTGGTCACCGATGATCTGCGTGACGATGCGGATATCGAACGCGAGCGTAGGGCATTGGCCGTCAGGGCCAACATGATAGCCCGGAGGTTCAGCAGGTGTACAGCGCAAGTTAAAGTAACACTCTTTCGAGCGTACTGTACTTCGCTGTACGCCTGCAGCCTGTGGACGAGGTACACGCAGCGTGCTATTAATGCCATGCGTGTACAATATAACGACGCCTTCAGGGTATTGTTGCGGCTGCCGCGATACTGTAGCGCGTCGGGCATGTTCGCCGACGCGCATGTGGATGGATTCCACGCCACGCTGCGCAAGCGCTGCGCCGCGACGCTCCGCAGAGTGCGCACCAGCCGCCACGGCGTCCTAATCAGGCACTGGACCTCTCAGCACTTAAGTTTAGGTACTAACATAGTTATTTAAGTTTATTGTAATACTAACATCTATGGATTATTTTGTCCGAAATAAATGCTTTTTATTTTTATTTATTTTATTTATTTATAATAAAAATATTTTTTTAGTGATTAGAGAGTTCTTTTAATTTATGTACCTACTTATTTATTTTACTCAACTTGGGAGAGCGGGCCATATGTAGAAAGTGACGCTTGACCAGAAATATGAGGTTTGTGATGGAGAGGGTTTATGATTTTTATCACAAAATTTACATGTTAAAGCACTCTGAACAATTTAGTAGTTACAATAAAATTCCTAAATATTGCCTCGCACGATTCTACACCTTACCATCTTTTACATGAGTAGTTTTACGCACCCACTACGCTAATTACTCGAAAGTGTAGCCCTAATTATAAATTACACACTGCAATCCGAACATTGGTTCAACACCTGTCACCGAAATGGCCTCCGCCGGTGAGTCTATCTGCCTCGACGTATTAGACTTTGATATAAAAATTACAATGCGAAGAAATCCAAAAACCTTTGTGAACCGAATCCGCACTGAGCCAGCGTTGGGACTACTAATGCTCGTTCCTTCTCATCCATGAGTGGTCTGCGCCCAGCAGTGGGAGATTTATAGGCGAACGAAGAAGACCTAAATTAATATCGTCTGCCAACAAACCGCACTATGGTTTGGCAGAAGTTTTAAATAAATTTAAGTTTTTTGACAACCAACAAAAAAAAAATTACACAAGATCGCCGCTAAGGACCTCTGATTCACAAGGCCCAAAGTGATATGCAATATAATGGTGATGAAGTATTGGAAGAATTAAATAGCTCCTTCGCACGGTCCGTCGCCATTTCCAGATAGACTTACCTAATAATAGGGCTACTAAATTAAAAGTCACGTTTTACTTTTTTAGGGTTCCGTACTCAAAGAGTAAAACGGGACCCTATTACTAAGACTTCGCTGTCCGTCCGACCGTCCATCCGTCCGTCCGTCTGTCTGTCACCAGGCTGTATCTCACTGATGCCGTGATAGTTCCAGCTGAAATTTTCACAGATTATGTATTTCTGTTGCCGCTATAACAACAAATACTAAAAACAAAATAAAATAAATATTTTTATTGATAATGGTACGGAACCCTTTGTGCGCGAGTCCGACTCGCACTTGCCCGGTTTTTTATACGTCCCACCTGGCCATAAAGTAGCAATTACCGCACGTTACGAGTGCGGAAAATCCCATTTCCTGGCTAGGGAGAGACGTTAAATTGTGTACTCACCACAGGAGGTAATAAAGAAAGCCTCAGAGAGGTAGGTAGCATATTTATCGCCACTGCCTTCGGCTCGGGCGTCAAATACCTGCGATCTGAGAAATTCTTTGTTTTACCGCCCTAGGTAAGTAATGTACTATTATTTTAGTTAGAATGGTTTAAAATATAAACCGCCTGTTTTCTACCTCTACCTATAGTTGAGTTTTTTTAATATGGCCGAGTTTTTATAAAACTGTCACTGGAATTTAAATCTTGTACCTTGCACGGTAGAGTTGCTTTTTGAATGGACTACTTTGATGCAATTCGGCCAACTTAAATAATATCAAGTATACATACTTGATTGCTTTGTCTCTGTTTATAACTGATTCGTTCGTGTGAGGTGTGAAATTTGTATCGTATGTTTTAAATCGTGTGTCGAGTAAATTGCTACCGAACGCAGGCGCTGCTCACTCGCGATTTGTGTTTATCGCTACAAGTACATGCCGGTCGCCCCTTCGGAGGGCCCTAATCAGTGGCTGCCACGTGTTGGTACAGGACGCTCGCACGGGTCGCAGCGCGTTGCATGCGATAGAACGGGATGGCCACATTTAGGCACGTTTGGCGTACCTAAACAGGGAATTTGTTAACAGAGAACCTTCTGTACGGAGTACTATTACTTATTCTTTGCCGAACGGCCAAAATTCGTTCAAATCAAATCAAAATACATTTTTTACTAAAACACAAAAGAAGATACAAAACAGGAACTTATAACTAGATACAGCATATTTATTTAACTGTTGGGTAATGGGTGGAGTGGGGGGGGGGGGGGGGGGGGTAATGATGTTAGGCGTTTGTGACCGGATGTCCAGCTTCCAGCTCTGTTTTCCTCTATAGGTCGCATTTCGCAACCGAACTTCGTGAAATTTTGCGAGCAAGTTGGTTAATTAGGTATAGTCCCTGGGCGACCGAGCTTTGCTCGGGTGAAAATGGAAAAAATACGGAGAAAACGAATTTTTCCAGACATGAGACCAAGCTAGATCGATTTTTCGCCTCCGTAAGCCGGTAAGCCATTACTTCATTCCAAATTGAAATCGTTAGAGCCGTTTGCGAGAACGTGATTGCAAATATATATATAAATATATACATACAAATATTGCTCGTTAAATAGTATAGGATATAGATACTTGTCAATAACCTTTTTTTTTTTTTTTTTTGGAAAAAAGTCATGCTCGCGTGTTTTTTATCTAACAGAGCCATTAGTATTTATTTATTTTTATTTCAAAACAGATTACACAGTATTACAGTGAGATAACCAAGGCACTTTGAAATACATGCAAACAATGTTATTTAAGTAACATGAACTAATTATAACAATGATCTTAACAATTAACTGAAGTCCATCAGTATAAAAAGATGCAAAACGCATCGATGCTTGAAATTCGTAAGCTTTTGTCGAAATTGCTGAGTATCTACTTTCAGCTAGAAGAAATCACAAAAATAACTTGCTTAGGTAGGTAATAGTACCAGAAAGTACTTAAATCAGCATTTTAAAAAGACCGCATGCTCGCTAATGCAAAATTACAACAATTAATGAAAAACCAGTAAAAATTTGATATCGGTCTTAATTAAAGTCCGTTCACACTATTACGTAATAACACATTCGGGGCGGCCATAGAAAATGAGTTGTAGTCTGAAAGAGATCGGCGCGCGCGCCGCCCGATTCCATGAAAAAACGTTCTGCGGAAACCCGGAGAGCGTCCGCATTCTAAATTTGAATTTAGGTTAGTGTTAAAAGTTGAACTGTTCTATTAAAAAGTGATAATGATTAGTAATTTTTGAACTCAGTTTTAGTTATAATTGGTTATTTTTGTGAAGTGAAAAAAATGGAATTAAGGAAAATTTGTGATCGGTTATATTTATATCTAGAGATATCGCAGTATGTAGTTAGATAATTGATTAGAATGATAGGCTATGGTCCTTACTAAAAAGATATAGTGAGATTTACTAGCAAGTGTAAAATAATAATTTCGGATCTTAACGCAAATTTCACTCAAATTCTATTACAATGGAGTTATTTTTATAAAATTCATATGTGATCCTGCATGTATTTACTATAATATTGTGATCCTCTAGCACGAGGAACTTAGAATTTCCAATTAGCAAATGGTATTCATTTATTTTGATATAGTACTTTTTGTTACAAAATTATACCAATACATACTCGTAATAACGTTTTTTTTACTAAAAGCTTCATACTTACATATTTTATGTGTCTGGTTGGCGTATTTGTAATAGAAACTTTATGATATTGAAATTTTGGGTAGAATATCGATAAATGAACACCACCCGTCAGTGGTTAATGAATATAATACATACGTTTAGTCATTAATTTCAGTATCATCATCATCATCATTAGTCGTCCTCTGCTGAACATATTCCCTAATTCGCGCCACCTTGCACAATTTACGTAGTGCAAAAAAAGAGCGCAATATATATATAGTTAAATATTATGTACAGTCACGGACTTTAATTGTTGAGCTATTTAGGTGTCAAATAATTTTGGTTTTATAGTAAGCTTTGAAGTGTCCAGTATAAAGTGAGCTCTAAATGGCTCAACAATTGAAATTCCGTGACTGTACCACCGCCAACACAGTTAACTGACCATCCACGCACTTTATACACATTGTAATAATATATAAATACAGGATGGTCAGTAACTGTGGTTGGCGTTTATACCTTCCTATATAAAATCTTGACTGTTTGTACACCATCTCTAAAATAACCAGTAGGTAAAATTCCATTGCACTCCTCAGAGTTGGCAAAGCATATAATATCATCATTGCATCAAGATTGCATTTTGACCGTGACCCCGATAAAAGGTTTTCATTTCAATGGTGAGGCAAAAGGATTTAAGTCTTTTTTAAAGCCATTTTAAATAATTTCAATTTAACTCTTGCACTTTGCCCTATTCTACGCAAGCCTCATCCACGATTTCCCGACTGCCAAATATCACCGCCTGCCTAAAGATGCTTTTTTTTCGTGGAAAATCTGCGAGCCAGGGACCCGGCTTTGGGGGGAAGCTTGGCATGTGTAATTCAGAGGACTCTAAGGATCTCAGGTTGAATGCACTGTAGCCCACCCCGCACCTTCCCCTGCGGTCTCGTTATGAGTCGTTCTTATTTCCTTCTCTCGGGTACCTACTGTCAAGCCACATGCTACAAGAGCACTGGCGACCCCGATGACCCCTTTAAGTCGCCTTTCAAGGGGAAGACAGCCGACCTATTATTGAGCTACACGGTTTATCAATGGCCTAAACTTGGCTTAGTTAGTAGCCTTTAGTTTAGTTGGTATTGGTAGTGACTTTGCCTACGAAGCTGGAGGTCCGTGTCGTATCGGCAAGAACATTTGTTCCTGAGCTGGAATCATGTAAATCATGGATGTTTCTATGTACTGAAATATTTCTTTATCTTCAAATAAAACGTATCGTTCGTCTAATAACATAGTCAGATTGCCTAGCACTAGTGGAGCAATTTGTGAAGTAGCACGTTCCAGACGAAATCCCACGAATGGCTCTTAGACCTCGGACGCGCCCGCTTTTGGCAGTGCCTCCGGCTCGCACTGTGTCGCACAGGAACTCGCCCCACTAGTCTAAGCATTAAAGGCCTCCACACACCGACCCGCGCCCGCGATCGGTGTGTGGAGGCCTTTACGGTCCGCTAGTATGGCGAAATGGAAATAATTTATAATAGCAGTTTTTTTCTGCGTAACAGATAAATCATAATTATAGTAATTACGTCGAGACTAAATCCAAAAAAATATAAGTGGTGACTGACGCTGCTGAATGCCCTGTTGGTGTCCACACCCGAGTGTGATCTGCTTGCGTGGCGATGGACGGCTGTGTGTCGGGAGTGCCTAAAGTCTTGTGAGATGAAGAATGATAGGCCCTCTAGTATTCGCAGTTGATTGTTTTTATTGTTTTGTTTCTTTCGTTTTATGTTTCGTTTGACAGTGTATTAGACTTAAGTAAATCTGTTACTGCTGTGTTAATATATTTAAATAAAATAAATATATAAAAATAAAATAAATAAATAACTGTGATATGTAGGTACGAGCTTTGCTTATTTTGGGACTAGGTAGACTTCTGTTAGATTGTCTCTGAATATTTATTTACTAAGTAGCTGCCGGCGCAGCTTCGCTCGCGTATTGCGAAAAACGCAGGCAAACCCGCGGGATAAAATATAGCCTATAACCATCCAGAAAGTTCATTCTACACGCAGATGAAAGAATTGTTGAAATCAGATTAGCGGTTCCGGAGGTGACTCATCAAATACAAACTGACATTTTACTAAATAAGCTACATTCTCTCGTCTTTATAATATTAGTATAGATTTGTTAATATTTATCTAGTTTCACACTACATTCTTTCAATGTGTCATTTAAATTCAAAGCGCACTTCACCGGCGCAAGCGCACGTGTTTGATGGAGCCGTTTAAAAATGATGTAGGCCGGCTATTTCTGGGGCAGGTATTTTGTGAAACCGCGAGAATTCGCTCAGATTCTAGCTGTTAGGAGGTATTGCATATTTGAGCTTCTTGATTTGGGTGACAACAGAAATTTAGCTGAGTTAGAAACCTTCGGGAGACATGAGTAATTAATTAAAATAAATGACTTTTAGTCTGCAAGTAGGCCGCAATGGCACTTTTAAAAGTCAAAATTCTACCAACGTTTCTTAAAAAGAAGAACTCTGTCAAAAAGAAACGCCGAAACAAACTCAACATTCAGTAACTAAATCGTTGGATATGCTTTCTTTTAGGAAGGAGAACTTTCAAAAGCCAAGTTGCTCTCACTTGGCTGCTTTCGGGTAGATACATAAATAAGTGTGTGGTAGATATTCTCATTTCGCATCGCACCGTGTCTGTTGTGTCGCGGCTTGCGCGAAACATATTGAAATGCGCTGGGGAATCGAAAGTGATCAACCAAACTGAGGCCCTTGACATAGTAGCGCGGGCGACGATGCCAGCGCAGATTTATCACTTTTACGTTTAGATAATGGCACCTAGTGATTGGAACTGAGACGTCGCAATGAATGGGTTAGAACTTGGCCTAAATTCAACATCTGCCAAGCGATATGGCTGTTATGTACGTTTGGTTACACATAGCCAGAATACTATCAAGCATAGTCCATGGTTTTTTGCATAGTTGTTGGTCTGGATTTAATTAATTTTATGCAGAAAATTGGATAGGATTGTTTAACTCCGCTTTCACCATATCCTTCCAGTGATATTTGGGACGACCTTCTCCCATCCTCACTAGGTAGCCAAGCCAGCCAATATGATGTTTGGTTTGGCAGCCAGGTCTTTTACTTCGGCATTTTTTAGGATCCTCCAACTCCAATCGTCTCTTTTGACTGGTCCCAGGACTTTTCGGAATTTGGCGGCGCTAGCTGGCAGGGCTTTGCGCAGGATCGAGCAAAGTGGTATGCTCTTGTGTTGGTGACTCATTTTGGGTTGTCGTGCCAGCCTAGTTAGTTATTGTTCAACTATTCGCAGACACGCATGGGTGGAAAAATAAATGTAATAATAGGTTCCTTTATTTATTGTTCGGAGGTCAGGGCATAAACCGACGAGCATGTATGAAGAATGTTATGAAAGTGAATGAAGCAAGAAAGGTTTGTCTGAATCGCAGTAAGTACTTAGAAATTCGGGATCTCTGCCTATACATCTCCAGGAAATGAGCGTGATTATTTGTGTATGTAAGTATGTATTGTATGTATTTAATGTTGTGAGGACCTATCTACTATCCATTCATAGGTACTTGAAACTTAGTATATCGTAGGAAACTTAGTTAATGTGTGTATTTGCTGATGTTGTCAGTATCCGTCGATGGGACATCCCGACAAAGTGTTTAAACCATTAGGGTCGTTTCGCCGGTAACGCGACCACCTTCGGTTGGCGACCACTTGACGGACTAGGCTGCTTCAATTAAAGATATTAACATTTCTACAAACCCAACAGAAAACTAATTAGTTATTAACTATTCTTGAATAGTGTCAGAATAAGAATAAATACACTTTAAAACCCAAAGCTTAATCCAAAGCAAGAAAAAATAACCTCAATTCACACATTGCTTCCGAAAAGTGTTGACGTGCAGTGAATCTGTAAAAAAAATAACGCGACAGTTGGCGCGAAAACTTTAGTTACGTCACTTAATTTTATTATTATGCTGAAATTATTTACTTGATTGCATAAATGATGTAGCGTTCAGGGTTCGATTCACGATGAAAAAATAGGCATATTTCGCGACAAACTTATATTTTTGAAAGAGGCCGGTACACATACAAATTTTACTAGCGTAAGGTGCGTGCGGCGAGCGCATTAGCTTATATGGACTGCTTTAAATTTTCTACGGTGAGGTAAAATAACAGTTGCACCCCTCCCGCGCATCTCGCTCTCCCCGCGCGCCCCTAGCTTTTACAATTAAATAAGAGGTAGATTTAAAACTATAATTGGGTCGCTCACATGCCCCACCCCAGTGCTGTTCTAGCAGCACTCTTCTCCAATAGGTATTCGAGCGACGCGTGCGGCGGATCGGGTAAGGACACCTGTTTTCGTCCTTATCTTAACCATTCTAGTCCGCCCGTCTCTGCCGGGTAAAGTTTGCTCGACAATGCCTCGCGGCCAAATGTTCCGGAGTCCGTCAGGGTCGACGACAAAAACTAGGTCTCCCACTTGTAAGGACCTTTGTTCCTTGTTCCATTTCTGTCGTGGTAGCATATCGGGCAACACTTCTCGCACCCATCGTTTCCAGTATGAATCGGCAAGCCTTTGCGCGATCCGCCACTGTTTTCGTAGATAAAACTCCGAGTCATCGAAAACGCCCATCTGAGGTAAGTTCGACGATGACCCCAAGAGAAAGTGGTTTGGGGTCAGAGATTCTTTACTTCCCGCTTCGACAGAGACGTGGGTGAGTGGTCGGCTGTTTACCATGTTTTCCACCTCAGCGAGAAAAGTGTTAAAGGTCTCTTCCCTAGGCGCGCGTTCTTTCAGGACGACTTTCAGCGAGCTCTTCACGCTCTTAATGAGCCGTTCCCACGCCCCACCCCAGTGTGGGCTTGCTGCCGGAATGAAGGTCCATTTAGTCCCACGATTTATGGCTGAGTTGTAAAGCTCGTCATTTTTCAGTTCCTGAATCGCTTTTTTCAGTTCAACATCGGCACCACGGAGATTTGTACCGTTGTCAGAAAAAATGTGCTTCGGCCATCCCCTCCTGGCTGCCATACGTCGAAGGGCCATAATTAAGGAATCGGTCGTCAGAGAAGCAACTGTCTCTAAATGAATGGCTCGTACAGTGAGGCACGTAAATATCACTCCGTACCTCTTCTCCCGTCGTCTCCCAATCGTAACTTCATACGGCCCAAATAGGTCGATTCCGCAGAAAGTGTAGGGTCGCTGGTGATGAGCCATGCGTGCTTCAGGTAAGTTACCCATTCTTGGGATTTCAGGTTTACTTTTCTTAATTCTGCAGACCATACATTTCGAGGCAACATTTTTAACTGTGGGACGAATTTTAATAATCCAATATTTTTGTTTTAAATTATTCACTACAGTCTCCTGATTCTCGTGAGCAGCGCTGACATGGTAAGATTTAACGATCAATCTGGTTATGTAATCTCGCCCGTCTAGAATAACCGGTCTTTTAGTTTCAGGTGACACTTCGGCAGCAGCATCAATTCGGCCCCCGACGCGCAGGACTCCGTGCTCATCAAGGTAAGGTGATAAGGTAAGGAGCTTACTATACTTCTGTACATATTTACCATTTTTTAGGTTTTTAATCTCATCGTTAAATGTCTGAGCCTGCGAATATCTTATCAACAGGCGCTCGGCTTCTTCCATTGTCTCGTGATTGAGGTCATCAGTAAGTTTTCGACACTTTTTTATAAACTTCAGAAAAGTATAGGTACATCTTAGCAGGCGCAACCAGGATGAAAATCGTGTAGGCTCAGGTACAGGTAAGCTATTCTTGTTTACCGTTTGTACAATAGATATGCATTCTAATTCAAGGTCATTTATTGCAGGTTGCAAAAAATCCTTTGGCCAGCTGCGCTCATCATTGTATAAGAATACCGGTCCGTGAAGCCATTGATTTTGCAAAACAGACACATCGTATGCTTCCCGTGTTCCTACGTCCGCTATATTAAGGTGCGTCGGAATGTACCTCCACTCGTCACTGCAGGTAAGTTCATCAATTTCGCCTAAGCGATTGGCTATATATGGCTTGTAAGTGCGAGACTTATTTCTTATCCAGTGTAATGTTGTGCTCGAATCGCTCCAAAATATTTTACGTTCTGCCTTTATTTTGTGTTCTTTTATTATAGTATCAGCCAATCTAGCAGCAATTGTAGCAGAAGTCAACTCCAGTCTGGGAATCGTCTGCAATTTGTTAGGCGAAACGCGGCACTTACTAGCCACAAACGCTATATTTACTTGCGCGTTATTCTCCCAGCGCCAGTATGAAACGGCGCACATGGCTTTAGAGGACGAATCGCAAAATGTGTGCAGCTGTAAGTTTCTATAGCAGGCAACGCTCGGTGGCTGTGACGTAAGCGGGCGCATCGGCGCGGGCGCGTTATATCTCTGACTGGAGGTGGCGGCCGCCGGGTTTGAATCGGGCTCGTTCACTACCGTGTTCGCTGCATTGTAGTAATATCGGGGTAGCCTTATGTTGTGTAATGATTTCAGACAACTTATCCATTTGCACCATTTTTCGTATAATAAATCTGGTATCTGGTCGTTCCAATCGATATTTTGTTGCCAACATTGTTGTAAAATAATTTTCCCATTAATAGTAAACGGAGATAGAAACCCGTAGACGTCAAATATGGACATAACAACACGTAACATGTCTCTCTTTGTCGGGCGTTGTGTTCCGTTAATTATGCTTTCAGGGATTTTCTTAAAAGAAACATCGAACCCCAATGCGTCTTCATGTGGAAACCAGATCAACTCAAGTGTTCGTTCGCTTTCATATTGCTCTCCGATTTTGAACTTTACTGCCGCTTCACCGAGAGTTTCTTTTGGTATGGACTCGAGAACTTGTTTACTATTAGAAGTCCAGTTACGTAATTCGAAACCACCTTGCTGATGTATTGTTTTTATATCTCTTATCAACTCGATTGCGGTTTTCTCGTCCGGGACGCTGTCTATATAATCATCGACGTAGTGTTGGTTGTATATAGCTTCACATGCAGGCAACATTGTTGGTTCAAAACGCTCTGCATTTTTATTTTTTATGTATTGGGCTATAAAGGGACTGCATGTAGCTCCAAATATAAGGGAAGTCATGACATATGTCTTCACCGGTCCTTTAGGTTCGCTTCTATATAAAAATCGTAGCGCATCTCGGTCCTCTTCTCTTATCTTCACCCTCAGGAACATATCTTTTATGTCGCCGGTTACACCAATTCTTTGCTCTCGGAACCGTAGCATTATTCCAAAAAGTGACCTCAGTAGGTCCGGGCCCTTGAGAATGTAATCGTTCAGCGACAATCCGTTAGTCTGAGCAGCGCAATCAAATACAAGGCGGAGGCGCTTCTTGTTTATATTATCCACTCCAAAATGAGGAAGGTACCATGTTTTGCTAGTTGCCTCCGTATCGTGCAATTCTTGTGCGTAATCGTTGTCGAATAAATGCTGGACGCGGTCGTTGTATCTATTTTTGTACCCTTCGCATTTCTCCATCTTTCTCTCCACTGATTTAAGTCGCGACAGTGCGTGAGGAAATGAGTCTGGCATCGCGCAGTCTTCATTCTTCCAGGGTAATCCGACGTACCATCTCCCATTAACCAGCTTAGAAGTTTTGTCTAACATTTCCCGGGCGCATACGTCGTTCTGGTTCTCACGCGGCTTACTAGTTACGCCCAATGAGTCGAATGTGAAGGACCGACGAACTTCTTCGTGTAAACTTTGCAGCAATAGTTTGTTTTCAGCCACGTCATCGCTGACGTCACTATCGCAGATAAACAGTGTTGAGTGGGGCTGAGGCGCGTGCGCAGATGACGTCATACGCACAGGAGCCCTTCCGTGCAAACACCAACCGAGTGCTGGAGATCGTGTGGCACAAGGTTCATGAGACTTGCCAGTGACAACTTCCAAAGGCAACAGTAGGTGGTAGTTGTCTTGCCCTATCAAAATCTCGGGTTTTAATTGTTCACAACACAAGTCATTTTTTAGTCTTTGCAAGTGCGTAAAGTTATCACAGTTCACTAAATGCATGCTTTGACTAGGTAAATTAAGTTCATTAACACTTCGCGCATTAATCGTAAACATATGTCCATCTCGGTTAGATAACGTTAAATCAACCAGGTAGGAGTCGCACACTAGTTCAGTGTTGTCCCATGCGCCACGCACACGCATACACTCGCGGCGGCCGCGCAACCCCACCCGCTCTGCGAGATTGGCACTTATTACAGTCACAGAAGATCCATCGTCAAGGAGACAACTAGTTTTAATTACACCGCGCGGTCCGTGAATATTTACCGGCACTACTTTTAATAAAACTTTCGAAGATGAGTTCATGTGGGCCACTATTTGGGGATCAGATTCAGTCTCAATTTCTGTCACTTGGACAGCACTGTTATTGTTCTCGTATTGTCTTTCACTAGGCACGAAATGTAACAAGGAATGATGCGCCAGGCCGCAGTTATCAATATCGCACACGGGCGCCGGGCACATCTTTCTATCTTGATGACGTAATAAGCACTTATAACATAGTCCGAACCGTTTAACATAACTCCAGCGATCCTTTCTTAATGACTTCTTGAATTTTTTACAGTCAGATAAATTATGATTAGGTCCATGACAATAACGGCACTTCGAATAACTTTGTTGACTTTGCAGTAGTATTGTTTGTGAGTTAGCACTATAGTCCGCATATTTACGCCTGTAGTTGTCCTTTTGTGTGTTTAATAACGACACACTGCACTTTGATATTTTAACGGCTTCTTGGTTGAGGAAATCCGATAGTTAGTCGAGTCTAGTCGAGGTACTTGCAGTGTTGTGTGAGTAACTGTAGTCTGCCCATTTAGACAACAGGATTGTAGGCAGTTTTGATAACACAACGGTAATTAGACTCGAATCTTCAAGGTGATTTTCACGGCCAAGGGCACGCACAGCGGCGACGTAATTTTGTATTTTATTTGAAAACACAATAATGTCTTTGTGATATTCTGTAGACACAGGATTTAATTTCTTGATTTCTTGTCTTATACGCGACAAGATTCCATCTGGGTTCCCGAACTGCAGTTCCAGTGTGGATATAAGTATTTCAGGAGAAGTAGCCGTGATAAGTAACGCCTGGACAGCATCCTTGGCTGCGCCACGAAGGCACTTTCGTAGGCGCCACAAGTTCTCCGAATCACTAAATTGACACAATCGGGTGGATTCTTCGTAGGCCATTTTAAACTGGAGCCATTCCATTGAGTCACCAGCAAACAGCGGCAGATCCTTGGGTGTGCTGATGCGGGTAAGTAAATTATTATTATTATTGCTGTTGCATGCAGAGGTAGTTATCATATCCTTAAGTACACAGGCTAACTGTTGAATTGGACCATCAGTGCCAGCGTCCATGATCGCCGGCGGGCACAGCACACCTGAAGTTTCTTCCTGCTTGGTGGCATGCTGTGACTCCAATTCCAGTTGGCTGCGTTCTACCCATCTAGCAACATCACTTTGTTTATCGGTAACTGAAGACTGTGGACTGTATTCTTCTTCTAATTCAGCAAGGTCCGCTTCTAAGCGTTTATCGATAAGCTCCATTTCAATTCGTGCTTTTGCCTCGGCCGCTTGTAATTCCAGCTTCTTTTTGCGTGCTGCGACGGATGATGATGAAGACTTTTTTGTCAAAGACTTTTGGAAGGTAGGCTCATTAAGTTTAGGCATCTCGGACTTAACACTTCCGGCATCTATCACTATTGTTTTGTCAGGTTGCACTTTTTCTTCAACATCTGGAGCTGCACTTGTACTTGCCTTTCCTGGGTCGACCTCAGTAGCAGTAGTTTTATTTTTCTCCTGCTGTTTCCTTGCGGTACTGCGTGTATTAACCATTTTTTTCGACGGCGGCGTGAAATACATTAAGATTCGGTTCGAAGACCACTTTGTAGCGTTTAGGGTTCGATTCACGATGAAAAAATAGGCATATTTCGCGACAAACTTATATTTTTGAAAGAGGCCGGTACACATACAAATTTTACTAGCGTAAGGTGCGTGCGGCGAGCGCATTAGCTTATATGGACTGCTTTAAATTTTCTACGGTGAGGTAAAATAACAGTTGCACCCCTCCCGCGCATCTCGCTCTCCCCGCGCGCCCCTAGCTTTTACAATTAAATAAGAGGTAGATTTAAAACTATAATTGGGTCGCTCACAAATGATTTAGCTATTGTAATAATTTCGTTGAAATTCGGCATATTATAAAAATAGATTTAAATAAAATGGGGTGGTCGCGTACCCAAAAAAAATATTACCAAAGAAGTCGGATAGCGACCACATCGTTTTTCTTTTTCTTTCCTTATGGATTCTTGCGGCACCCGCGATATTTAGCTTGGCAAGCCAATTGTGTCGGTAGGTATTTAAGCCGCGCCAATCCATGCTATGTCTATAGTAGGTATATGTAATATAATAATAATATATAATTATAAAATGAATAATTCATATGATATGATATGGTTATATTACAAATGCGAAAGTGTGTCTGTCTGTCTGTTACCTCTTCACGCTTAAACCGATGGACCGATTTTGATGAAATTTGGTATGGAGATAGTTTGAGTCCCGGGAAAAGACGTAGGATAGTTTTTATCCCCGAAATAATCCCCTAAGAGGCTGAAATAGGGGTTGAAATTTTGTATGGAGCTACGATATAAACGAGACACACGGACGGAGTCGTGGGCAGAAGCTAGTGTAGGTAAGTAGAATTTAATCTAAAAGTTACATAAAAGCTTGTAAAATGGTGGCATTTAGATACCTACTATGAACGACATGTGTGACTGTAATAGCAATATATATATGGTGTGAGCGAGATGGCGCGCCGTTTTCGATTCTATTTTGCATTGACAAGCAATGTAAAGTAGATTTAGAAGAGTAACAATTTGTAGTAGTATAAGGGCAGTCAGGTCAGGTAGGATCCAACTTTGAGAAAGAGGTCAATCGTCGAATCCGACTCGGCTGGGCAGCGTTCGGGAAGCTACGCTATGGCACATCTTTTCGTCTAATATTCCGCAGTGTCTGAAGACGAGAGTCTTTGACCAGTGCGTGTTGCCAGTGATCACGTGTGGCACCGAAACGTGGTCGCTTCTGAAATCATAAGAAGCATCATAAGAAGGCTCAAAGTCACCCAAAGGGCAATGGAGAGAGGGCTATGCTCGGAGTTTCTCTGCGTGATCGCATCAGAAATGAGGCTATCCGCAGCATAACCAAGGTAATCGATATAGCCCTAAGCCGCTAAAGTGAATTGGCAGTGGGCGAGGCACATTGCACGTAGAACCGATGGCCGTTGAGGCGGAAAGGTTCTCGAGTGGCGACCACGTACCGGAAGGCGCGGCGTGGGTAGGCCCCCCACAAGTTGACTGATGGCCTGGTAACGATCGCAGGAATCCGATGGATGCGGGTGGCGCAGAACCGGTCATTATGGCACTCTTTGGGGGAGGCCTATGTCCAGCAATGGACGTCTTTCGACTGATATGATGATGATGATGATGCATCGTTTTATTAACTACTTAAACACAATTTGCAAGAGTGGTCGCCAACTAGCTAACAGGTGGTCGCAAACCGACTATAGCGGTCGCTATCCAGCGAATTCGCTATTTTGAAACCTTTTCCATATTTTTTCCTAATCTATGGATGAAAGTGCTATATTTTATTGTAGGTTTCAAAACTTGACTATACTCAGAACCTATACGAATACCATCTATTATGTGTTTACATTGAATAGGTATACATTTACTAATATAAAGTGAGCAACTCGGCTAAGTGGTCGCTAACCGGCGAAATGACCCTATAACGCAAAAATCTTGAAAAAGAGGAAACATTTCTATTGACTACTTTTACAACACGACGAAATATATTAAAAGCTTCTAATAAAAACTTTATGGAAGGGAAAGAAGAAGACAGTTGGAAGAGAGGGAGGGAGGCAAAGGAGTACTATATAATGGACCAAATGGACCAAATCAATTCGTGTCGTATCAGGCTGTCAAAGAAAAGGTTCAAGAAATAGTTAAACCGACTTGCTCTTTTTATGATGATGAGATTGACTTTAAAACATTTTATTTTTGCAGCAACATGGGATTAGAAAACGGCACTAGCGATGTCTTTGAGGTAAGCATATACATTATTCAAGTTATAAATATTTTAATTCGCCCTCTAAAGGTCTTGTATCATATACACCACCAGAGAAACGCATTTTGAGAAAAGTAATAATTTATTAGCACGCCATCTATTTATTTATACACACACTAACGACGTATAGCGTACGGCGAATAACCAATCGGCATGGAGTCGCTTAGAACCGTTGTAGTTACGCTATTCTTCTTTAGATGGCGCGCAAACAAAGTTTTTAATTCCCTTAGTCACCGGTAGATGGCGTTAAGCGTTTCAAAAATAAAATGATAAGTTGGAAATCTATTAATACGAATGTGATCGAGAGGCAATAAACTATCTAATGTCGATGAACAAGTGCATTAGTAATGTCACGGTTGATTGAAGAGAAGAACGTTTGTTACGAGCATGTATGTATTTCTTGCCCCTAATTATTTAATTTATTTGATCAGCAAGTTTATTAGCCGTGTTAAAAGGTAGATTACATAAACAAGTTTGGTGTTTTTCTTGTACCTATACTTGAAATTGAATCACTAATTTAGTTTTAATAGGTTAGCAAAATTTAATTTCCATTAAATAAGGAATAGAAATTTCTCCATCGGAGTTTTCAATTATTACCTACTTATGCCCGGCGACCGGTTTAACGCCGAAAATATTAAAAACAGACACACAAAAAGTAACAAGAGGTTTGAAAGTTTGCTTGGCAAAATTGATGGTATAAGGTACCTACCCTATACTTAGTCATTATTATTAAAAACAAATCGCGTGTTAACGTTGATTTGACATGAAGACATGACAAGACATGAAGTTAATTTGGATTTAAATGAACAGCAAGCAAAATGTGACCGGTGACAGTTTATCATCTATCAGTATGATAGATTGCCTATTTGCCATCAGGAAATAATAATAAAAATACTAAATACCCCTCGCTTTCAGGCTCGCACATCGGAAGAGCTCGGGCGCTACCTCATCGCGGCCCGAGACCTGGCACCAGGGGACCTCGTCCTGACTGAACGACCTCTGGTCTTCGGGCCTAAGGCTACCGTCGTCCCTGAAGCCACCATGCCGTGTGTTGGGTGCTACAAACCCGTTCCTACTGATGCTGGAGAGAGATGCGCCAAGTAAGTTACAGAAGACCTCTAGTGAGACACTTCTGGTCTTCAGGTCTAAGCCTACAGTGGTTCCTGAAGCGTCCATATATGCCGTGTTTCCTACAAACCTGTACCTACTGATGTTGGAGAGAGATGCGCCAAGTAAGTTACAGAAGACCTCTAGTGTTACACTTCTGGTCTTCGGGCCTAATTCAAATTAAAATTCCAAAGTTTTATTACAGACCATGAGATCCATATACTGTAAGTACTTAACAAAATAAACTTAAAACTATGTTAGCAATTACCTACTATTTCGGATTAAAAAAAAAAAAACTGAAGTACTACTTGACATAAGTCAAAGTAGTTCTGACAGCCTACGCCTAGCCTAAGCCTATAGGCTGTATACAGTGGTTCCTGAAGCGTCCATGCCGTGTGATCCTACAAACCTGTACCTACTGATGCTGGAGAGAGATGCGCCAAGTAAGTTACAGAAGACCTCTAGTGAGACACTTCTGGTCTTCTGGTCTTAGCCTACAGTGGTTCCTGAAGCGTCCATGCCGTGTTTCCTACAAATCTGTACCTACTGATGCTGGCGAGAGGTGCGCCAAGTTAGAAGACATGATCTTGGTCAGAGTATAGCGGCAAAGGGCGGTCAATATAAGAACTTAGCTTTTTGACGACCGCTTTAGCCTAGTTGGTAGTGACCCTGCCTACGAAGCAAGAGGTCCTGGGTTCGAATCCCGGTAAGGGCATTTATTTGGGTGATGAGCACGAATATTTGTTCCTGAGTCATGGATGTTTTCTATGTATTTAAGTATTTATTTCTCTATATACGTATCTATATCGTCGTCTAGTACCCATAATACAAGCTTTGCTTAGTTTGGGACCAGGTTGATTTGTGTAAGATTGTCCACAAAATATTTATTATTATTTTATTATTATTAGCGAAATTCATATTCTTAGAAAATTTTGTATCCCATAAAAAACATTCCATGTAAAAAATAGGCCAAGTCTCGAAACTCTTTCACAGTAAAAAGTGGTGAGATATTTCGAAGAGCCAAGTCAGGCATTCTTATTAATCTTTATTTGCTTGCTAAATAAAATTCTGCAACTTGGGAATAACTGCAAAAGTAACTTTGTAATCGCATGTATTTCTAAAGGATTACAAACTTACTTATGCAGTTTGTATATCCCTGAAACGTGACTGAAATTACGATATGTTTAGGTTTTTTATGAATTATTAGGCTAAAAACTAATTACGTTTGAAATTTGGAGCTTGTGGATATGCTAGAAGTACCTTAGAATTAGCGTGATCATTATCAGTATATAAGTGAGTATGTCAGTGAGAAAACTAACGAACTTTGACGGACAATAGTTCTTAAACTATAAGTTCAAATTGAATGTTATTGATATTATATGTTAGCCATATTATGCCCTACATGTTCCTGAAAATTCAGGGTTCTAGCTTTAGCCAGCACAAAATTACAGGATGTTGAAAATGGCCTGAATGGATTCGAGAAAAGGATGGTACGGCCGTGCCGTGCCCCCAGATATTTGAATGCAAGTACTTTGACCGTATACATAATTTTGACACTTTGGCAGTTTTTTTGGCAAACGAGCTATCCGCTCTTTTATAAAAAAAATACCATGATGACGAAAGCGGGATGCCCGCTTTAGTTTTCTAACCTATCTGCGATCCGAGTCGGATGTGCCACTAAAACCATGTTCTACTGCCTACGTGTAATGATTAGAAGAAAATATTTTTATTTTTTAATTCCCGCCGCCTTCAAAATGTTCATTGAAAAACTTGAACATTATACACCATTGGCGTTGGTTGATCTTAGAGAAAAGTTTATTTGACGTTTTAGGCTTATTTTGATAGGTTCTTAATGATGACATCGGCCATTTGTTTTTTAATCTTGAAAATTTGTCTAAGTTAACCGCCCTTTGCTATACATAAGTAACCATGATCTTTAAAGACCACTGGTCTTCAAGTCTAATCTAAGAAAGTATGTGTTCTGTTGCGATAATTGGAAGCACCAAGATACTGCAAAGCCTCAATTCTTATGATAATATCACTAGTGGCTCTGTGATCTGTAGAGTTCGATAGCCTTAACACACAAAATATATAGGTATAATTATTGTATCTGTTTACAAAAGTTCACGAGAATCGGTTGAGAAATGCGACCTGTATAGGAGAACAGCTGGAGAGCGGGACACCGGGATATCGGACACCGGACATACGAACGATTTTCGACCCAAGCTGAAGCATAACTTCGTTCGCTTCGCTCGCTCGTTCGATAGAAAAATTGACATGGAAAAAAATTCCTTAATTCATCCGCATTATTAATATTATTATATTTGAACTATTTTTTTTTGTGCTACCCTATCATCTATATAGCAACCTTTTGTATCTATAGTATTCTCTTATTGGCTGAATGACCAAGTCACGTGGTTCTTTTTGTTTACATTTAGTTTAATACCTAACCAAATACCTAGGGTATAGGAGACTTACCTAAAGTATTTTTGCCGAAACACCGACCAGCTACGTCTTCTCATGGTTGGGTTTTTGCACACAAAAATTATAACACTGGCACGAAGACTATTTACTCAATTGAGAGGAATTAAAATGAAGCATATAATTGAAACAAACACAATTACGAATATAAAGGTAAACGCAAACAAATTATTCTAATTATAATATTTTTACGGGCCGGTTGACTTGAATTTTATACACTGACATTATGACAGTTGCTTTCTTCTGTTTGTGTCAGTTTGGAATCAGTGTAGGCGCTAATAGCCAAGCAGTCTAAATGAACCTACGAAGCAAGTAAGAATGCTTTTAAAGATACTAACTTACTGAAGTAAATACTAAGTTTTAAAACAGTATTCTAATAAAATTATTATGACCAATGTTTATGTACATTTCTTCATCCCAGAAAACTTTATGTCAATGTTCAGTTTCTGAAAATGAACGTTCGGAGTCATCAATCAAATATTTGCCTGAAGTTTCTTTACACAACTAAAACCTCTCGGTTACTTTCAATTCAATACCTATGTAGTTAATGAAAGCCCTAGAGATTCCCAATATGAAGCGGCGTAATTTGCGATGTTTGTGCACCAAATAAGGAAAATTAATTATTTGCCCCTTAGAGAGGCTACCATAATATTTACGAACAATTGGTGCACAGTTTGAGTTTGATTTAACTCTTATCTTGGCAAAAAATCGCGAGTTTAAGGCCTCGTATGCGGCTTGTAATTTGTAATAGCAAAATATTTTTTTGCAAACTAGCACTGTGTTAGTTATGAAAAACACTTTTTATAGGTTTAGTTTAGTTGTATTTCGTTATGCTACTCAAATATACCTTAGTTGTTTTTATGTAAAAAATATCTGTTGTTCCAAATAAAAGTATCAACAAATGAGAATCTTATGAGGTATAATGTCAAAAAATGGATTATTGTTTTGTTCATGATTGATTTATGGTTACTCAATTCATTATTAAGTTGGACCAAAACTCCACGAATTAATAATTAGCTTTCTTATTTTTAACTTGTATTCGAAACATACTTTTACCAAATTACTGTAAAAATATAGGAATTATCACTATACCCGCGCGCGCGCTCGTCCGTCCAAAGCTCGTTTTACAAGTCTGATCTGGTCAATTATTATTTATTACGAAGAAGTACTCTACACCGTGTGGGTTAGATTTGGAAAATCAAAGAAACCCAAATGTATAACCGTTCTTACTGTCCTATCATGATATAACAGGATGCGATAGCACCAGCGCAGTGTTCAAAATGACTCAAAAAAATTCCCTATGCTGTTTATCGCATAAATCGATCAAGGAATGCATTTTAAACGCAAGACTAAAACACCCACAAGTCTATTTCAAATACTTTTTTTTATAAAAAATATTTAAGATTTCGTGACCATGACTTCAAAAAATTATAAAATAAATTATATAAGCGTATCTGATCAAGATTTTTATTTGTGATTAATACAGTTGGATAAGGGACTTTTTGGCACATATTTTATAATTCTTATTTTTGGAATTTCACTTCTGGTTACCAAACTATTAATGTTTTTTCAGATTTTGGTTTTTATTTTTTTACTCCAAAACAACTCAAAAGTGCGACTTGTGACCAGCACCGAAAGATTGCTATTAACTAGGTCTATCACTGATAAAAAAATCAAGTTCCACTATTGCGGCGTTTCGGAGTTATCGAATTTCAAAATATAGTGGTAGGGTTGTCATTCAAATTGACCTTTCATTTCTTAGTTAGAATTGATCCAGTTTCACTGGTTTGTTCTGATTTGATTTGAATTCAACCATTCTAAAAACTGTTCTAGACTCCTGGTGAGCTTACGCATTCAAATGTGGTGTCATTAATAGCCGCACGATTCGGGAACTGAGTTTTACTTAGCAAGTGGTTTTTTTTTAATTTTCAAATCCAATTTTCACAAAAAGTAACTAGAATACATATGTATGTTGAAAACCTAATACAAACTAATTTTAGAGGTAAATGCACATAATATAGTCAAACACATTTGAAAAGGTTGGTCAGGGAAAAAGTGGATTTCGGAATGTTAATTACGTAAAGACCACGTGCTTCGGGACTAGGTTTACTATAAATTACTTTACTCAGATAGGCAACACCATTGCCGGAAAATGAACAGGAGAAAAACTATGATAGACCTTTTTCACCGTGTACTAGAATCATCCGTTCGTGTCTATGAAACATTACAGACAACGCCAAAAATCGACCAGGGGGCCGATTTTTGACTTTCGAGCGCTCGAAATAGTATTTTATGCAACTGTTGTATAAGAAGGGTCTTAAAAGGCGAGTGGGGTGGGTTGCGATGCGAGCCTTGGCGAGCATCTCAATTAAATACGCCACGAGCGTTTTTAGACCAGTTATACACCGTTGCATACAATACTTTTTCTACGACAAATTTTAAATAAATAGCAGACTACAGAATAGTTAAACTTTACAGGCAGCAAGTTTTCTATTCGTACTTTTCCTACTCACGCAATTTCTTCAGGAGTGCATTTATTAATTTCGTCGACCATGTTAAAAGGAACGCACACTTTTGTCTTCATAAACACGAATAAAATCTTAATAGTTTAGGACTAATAGTTTATCATCTTTCGTCTTTTCATTTTGAACTGTATTTTGGTGGGAAATCGGAAATGTGACAGCTCTTGCTTATGGTTTGTTTTTTTTTTATTTGTTTGCACTTGCCATCTGAACCAAACCGAATCCGGACCCGAACCGAATTAGAACTGTTTATTTTTATAAATAATACCAATCATTTATAAAACATGTAATTTAACACACAATAGATGATGATTTATTATTATTGTAGTAAATAATTTATAATATACCAATGTTAAATCGTAAATAAATACTTTTATTTCGAAATATTTGTTTATGAAGTTGGCACCACTGCAATATAGCGGCCGATTTAAAAAAAGTTAAACAGTGCTTTTATGAAAAATTCATACGAACCAAAAAAGTACGCTAAACAGTGCGTTTCTGGGCCATAGAGCATAGAGTTTTGCGACGACTTATTAGTGGTGCCCTTGTATTTGAGCTACAGCCTATATAAATGACAGATAACGGTACAGGAGTAGAAAAATTAAATAAATACGATTGTAGTGTCATAATTGCAGGCAATTACTTTACCGAAAGAATTGAATACGAGTGGTCAGTATCGCTCGTTTTGCAATTTTCTATGGCTATTTCAAAATAGTATTTCATCATTTATGTCAGTTTTCGAGTGAAAGAGTCGAGCGCTCGAAAGTCAAAAATCAGTCCCATGTAGTATTTGCCGGCCAGAAGCAGCTCGTGAACTACTGAAGCCGATTCACGAAGAAAACTTGCAGGTGGCTGAAGTCGATGACGATCATTACACGATGATGAAAATCCATCTAATGTTAACGACTGCACGTTGATACTCGAAAATGACAATGATTTGTATGAGTCATAAAATACATAAAATCTGGAACCAACTTGCGAAAAGACACTATAGCTTAACGTGACTTCTCGTTAGTTGGGTCCCGATTTTCTGAATTGTATGACTTACAGAGTATCTTATATTGTTCATTGGATATGAAAATATCTTATTGCAAAATTTCATTAGAGTTGTTATTAATCCCACATATTTGTTTGACCTTTTTAGTGACAACCCTAAAAAGTATAATTTGACCTTTACGCGTAACTTCCAAACGCCGCAATAGTGGAACTTGATCTTTTTATCAGTGATAGACCTAGTTAATAGCAATCTTTCGGTGCTGGTCACAAGTCGCACTTTTGAGTTATTTTGGAGTAAAAAAATAAAAACCAAAATCTGAAAAAACATTAATAGTTTGGTAACCAGATGTGAAATTTCAAAAATAAGAATTATAAAATATGCGCCAAAAAATCCTTTATCCAACTGTATTGATCACAAATAGAAATCTTGATCAGATAAGCTTACATAATTTATTTTATAATTTTTTTAAGTCATGGTCACGAAATCTTAAATATTTTTTATAAAAAAAAGTATTTGAAATAGACTTGTGGGTGTTTTAGTTTTGCGTTTAAAATGCATTCCTTGATCGATTTATGCGATAAACAGCATAGGGAAATTTTTTGAGTCATTTTGAACACTGTGCAGCGCCTTCTCTGGGCACATGAAGAAATCTAGTTGTATGACATTTAAGAAAAACCACGAATTGCACAAAGATTTTGGTCATACTCCAGAGGAGCAAGTAAATAAAGCGGCCAAGTGCGAGTCGGACTCGCACATGAAGGGTTCCGTGAAATAAATTGCGGTTTACGATTTATGACGTATTAAAAAAAAAACTACTTACTAGATCTCGTTTAAACCAATTTTCGGTGGAAGTTTGCATGGTAATGTACATCATATATTTTTTTAGTTTTATCATTCTCTTATTTTAGAAGTTACAGGGGGGGGGGGGGACACACATTTTACCACTTTGGAAGTATAGGTTTGATGAAAAAAAATTTTTTGAGTTTCAGTTCTGAGTATGGGGACCCCTAAAACTAAATGTTTTTTTTTAGATTTTTGTATCTTAATGCCGTTTACATAATACATCTACTTACCAAGTTTCAACAGTATAGCTCTTATAGTTTCGGAAAAAAGTGACTATGACATACGGACGGACAGACAGACAGACAGACAGGCAGACATGACGAATCTATAAGGGTTCCGTTTTTTGCCATTTGGCTACGGAACCTTAAGTTTTTTGCCATTTGGCTACGGAAGCCTAAAAATGCCGAGATATTTGTCACCGAAATGTATGTCAACTAAAGACAGCTTGAAACAGTTAAACAACATTGATGATTTGAGAGCATCCATGTTTCAGCATGTTAAAGCCCTCGACAAACTGCCGCCATCAAAACATGTTCTGGAATTTTCACCTCATAAGGGCAAATTACCAAGCATTTTGCTGGTATACCGCTGATTTAGCAGTTCAAAATTTGCCTGAGCCTAATTCATTGGGGCTGGAAATTAGAAGATGGGCAACTACGGTCTTCTAATTTCCAGTCATTTAAAGTTACATCATTGCAAGAACCTATCACTCTTAAGAATTTAGAATTAATTTCTTGCAATTGCAAGACAGGGTGCGAACATCTCAATGTGGATGTGCTAACCGGAAAGAAAAATCTATGGCAGCAAAAATATGACATATCGGTGTCCAATGTTTCAATCAGTTCAATTACTGAGGTAAAAGTGGATATCGTTTATGTGATAAGAAGGTCTAAGTTGGTTTTATTTGTATTTAATGTTTAACATTTCTGGTAAAACCAATTTAACTTAATGCGTGTTAGAAATGTAGGTAAATAAAAATTAATTTGGTTTTTTTTAATTTTTAGTAAGTAGGTAGGTATGTATATTTTTTTTAGCTTGAAGTTGGCATTAGATGTTTTATTAAGCATGTAAATACCTTTCATATGACACCTTATATGATAAAATGGGCTAAATAATTTTTGCAATAATCGATAAAATGTACCTAATTCCAAGTCACACCGCGCCATCTTTGTGAGGTCATCAAAACTCATTCCACCGCTTTAGGAAGCGACTACATGCACTTTAATAATCATAACATGGATGGCGTTTTCACGCGATAAGTGACAGGATAAGCGCGTCGTCTCGTTCTATCGAACGGTGTCAGCCAGGGACGGATGCTCTATCTTGTCACTTATCGCGTGCTACGCTATCCATGCTACAGGGCCTCTGTAGACCATGATGATTCCAACGTTACCACTTGTAGGTATAAACCTTTTCAGTCCTACGATAGTTGCTATTCTTCAACTTGGCCTCTCTTCTATTTACATAAGTTTCCTTTGAAGCAAATAATAAGTAATATCGGATTAATATGTAAATTAACTTCGACTCTCTATAACTTGTCTCTGGGTATTAAACTATGCAGACACGAGATCACAGACATTATAATGCCAGTCTGTTTTGTCTAGATCTAGTAAATCGTTCATAACAAAGGATGTCTGGCTAGTAAAACTAAAACAATATTCAGATTAAGCAAGTGATTGACGTAGGGTTTGTAGCCGATCCAATTATTTTAATAAAGTGACTTTCGATATTGTACTAATAAAGTTACTTAAATATAATATAACAGCCATTATTCGCTCTTTATTGAGTTTAGTTTGTAAATATTGTGAAGTATATAAAACCATCAATGAACATTCTAAAAATAACGTAAACGAGTCCTCAAATAGTCCAATACGGGAATACTACCAAACTAAAATAATTCCCAAGTAGGTTTTTTTTGGAATCTGTTAGGTACCTACGTTATTAGTAGAAAACTAATGGCAAAACATATTTTCTAACGGTTTTTGTTATTGTTTTAAGTTTTCGTTAGAGACCATGGTAATTCCAAGGAAATATTATATTTATTTTTAATCTACTAGATCGCATTAAGGATGACTCACGCTAGAACGGGCCGTGTCCGGCCCGGGCCGTTTTCTAAGAAAAACGACGGCGTTTTTGCGTGGCCGAGCTATACCCAAACCCGGCCGAGACATGACCGGGCCGTGCCGATACCGAGCCGCTTCCGAGCCTCAACCATGGCTCGGCCGGGCTTGGGTATGGCTCGGCCACGCAAAAACTCCGTCGTTTTTCTTAGAAAACGGCCCGGGCCGGACACGGCCCGTTCTAGCGTGAGTCATCCTTTAAAGTATAAGATATAACACCATTCTATCATTTAATAACAGATACATTAACTACATAATGTAAGTAATGTTTAGTGTAATTCAAAACAAGTGTAACTCATACGAGTATCCTGCCTCTAAAAGATTCTGTATATTATGGCTTATAGTCCGATATTTATGGCAACAGAGGGGTAATCACGTAACGTTCCGAACGCGCGTCGGTACAATTTAACTGTCAATTGTCCATATAAAAAGTGACATTTAGACCTACCCGACGTTCGTACAATGCGTTTCGTGATCGACCTGCTGAAATAAAATGAAAATTATGAAAGGAACCAACAAGTTTAATTTGTAACATATCTATCAATATCTGAAATTTATATGAACAAAAATGAATACTACTTATACCTAACCCAATGTCGAAAATTGTTAGAAAATATTTTTCGCCGATAGTTCTCAACGTAATCTCACATTGCAAAAAAAAACTGACTTGTTATTTTTAAGTTTTAGGGTAAATTTAACCATTCCCGTAATGGACTACAACGTTGCACTAGTGTATGACATCGGCACTTTATGTCAAAGTGACATGGCTTCAATTCGACTGAAGAAAAATCCTCTAAATTCAAATTTAACCCTTATTGCTCGGACATAAACTGTCCATTGTCATACACTAGTGGATCGTCGAGGACTAGGACGGTTACCTTATCTTATATTATTTATATATAGTCCAGGCAATGAACTGACAACTTCTATGGGAAAAAAATCAAATTTGGAAATCATTTATAGTAGCTGAGTTTTTCTATGTAATGGGTATATTATCAATTAAATAGTTACCTAGCGACAAAATTTCAGACATCAAAAAAATTATAACTTAAGTAACTAGGTTCTGAAAAGTCAGAAAAAATATTAATAAATGGTTTTATTTTTATTTTAGTGAATTTACATTTGCTCTACAGGGTCAAACATAGGTCGTGAATAGAAATAGCAAAATGTGAATCTGTCCATGATTCTGAGAACTTTTACTATGGGACCAACTTTGAATAATGCAAAAAAAACCAACAAATTCATACCCTTTGCTCATTTTAGACTGACGAAAGTGTATAAACAGCTGGTGTATAAATAAACAACATAAAAAATACAAAAAAGCTATTCATGCTTTATTTTAATCTATACAATGACTTCCAGATGGAATGTTTGTTGGAGTCTTGAATAAAGCATCTTAGAATATCGTTTTAAAATGAAATAAACAAAAAAAACGCTATTATAAATTAATGTTTTTCAAAACCGCATTTTTCCTGGAGTAGGTTTTCGCTGCTACGGACTACGGCGTAGCACTACTAGCAGAGCGTAGCGGTGAATCAGTTAACACTTTCACTCCCAGGAACCCGCTTCGCAGGCGCCTTCGCCGTAGCCTTCCGCTTCATACGGGGAAAAACCACGGTACGGCTCCGAGGGTGGCGCGTAGCGATTCTTGGCAATTCACACTTTAACTGCCAGACACCCCCGCCAAGCAGGCGCCTACGCCGTAGTCGCTTTCCGCTACACACGAGGAACATCACGGATACCGATCGTAGCGCGTAAGCAATTTCTGGCAGTCAATGTGTTAATCCGTTAGGATGAATCACATAACGTCGACATCATCATCATTATCTTATGAATCGCTTAACTTCAAACTCAGGTAAATCCAATTCTGACATTTTTTAAGATTTTGATATAAAATAAAAGGGTAAAAAACTAGTAGTAGTTGATTAAATTTTATCCGTTAAGTATAATTCTGTGTGGTTTTTGATATAAATACATTTAAAATCATAATATTTAATCAAAATCAGATAAATCCATATGACAGTTTTTTTCAAATGTAGGTAAGTCCATCCAAGCCAATCAGCGAAAGAAGTTTTTTCAACATGGCTGACAATTTCTAATCGATTTTTTTTTTAAATCTAGCTAAATCCAGGTCTGTTAAATCAAAATTATACAAATCCACACTGAATTTTTTCGAAGATAGATAAATTGCATTCGATTATATCAAATGAAGGTAAATCCAATCTAAATTTTATTTTTTGTAGATAATGGATGGTTTTAATGCTGAATTTGCCGAAAAGTAAGGCTTTTTAAAATAATAAAAAAATACTGCCTTTCAAATCACCGAATTAACGTTATTATCACATTTTTCAATGATCTCACAAGTGGTTAGAGTGGATTTATCTGAGTTTGAAGTTAAGCGACACTTATCATAAATTATCTTATCTTATTATCATCATATCAGCCGAAAGGCGTCCACTGCTGGACATAGGCCTACCCCAAAGAGTGCCAAAATGACCGGTACTGCGCCACCCGCATCCAGCGGACTCCCGCGACCTTTACCAGGTCATCAGTCCACCTTGTGGGGAGCCTCCCCACGCCACGCCTTCCGGTACGTGGTTGCCACTCGAGAACATTTCCGCCCCAACGGCCATCGGTTCTACGTGCAATGTGCCCCGCCCGCTGTCACTTAAGTTTAGCGATTCGGAGGGCTATATCGGTTACCTTGGTTTTGCTGCGAATAGGCTCATTTCTGATGCGATCACGCAGAAAAACTCCCAATATAGCCCTCTCCATTGCCCTTTGGGTGCTTCTGAGGCCTATTGTAAGCGACCACGTTTCAGTGCCATATGTCATCACTGGCAACCCACACTGGTCAAAGACTCTCGTCTTGAGACACTGCGGAATATTGGACGAAGAAGATGTGCCGTAGCTTCCCGAACGCTGCCCACCGGAGTCACATTCGTTACATTTCATTTCATTTAATTTATTTGCCATAAATTGTATGTTACATAGGATGGTACATTAATAAAGTTTGTTAATTTGTTTCAATACTTCGTGCCCGGGTCTAGTTGGGACTTTCTTAATTAACGTATTCATCACAATTGCATGCGTAGATAGGTAGGGAAGCAATTGACCGAGCACCGGCCAGTGCTCGTACTGGACTCGGCACGGTGTACAGACTTATCCTTAGGGTTTGGACAAATCTAAATCAATAAATAAACTCTGCAATTTTGAAAACAATTAAATCATCTCGCCACTCCTTTCAAAGTTTTGATTTGAATATAAACTAGAAGCCAGAGTATTTAAAAGGCAAGCCTTCCTATCACAGAAGTGAAAAGTAGTGGAACTCAAAGGGCTTATCCTGCCCGACTTTCAACACAGGTCAACAGGCCGTCAGCTGCAATTTAATGCGCGTATTTTTTAAACCTTAAAAGAATCTTTTTCAAGATTTTCTGAGTTCAAATGTCTATCTTTTCACGACTTTTTAAAAAGTCGACATTTACAGGTTAAGATATTTTTATTTAGTTGATATTTAGAACTTTTAAGTAACGGTTTTTTTTCGGAAACCGTTTTCTTTTTAGGTACCTACCTACAGCTAAAAGGTCATTGTGTAGAACCAATAAGGTTTGGTTTCTTTTGTAAAAGTCATTAAAAGTTTAAGTCATGTCATGTCAGCGCGAAGGGGCTTTGTTTTTGTTTGGCATTTTGCTCACTTTTTAACCGACTTCAAAAAAGGAGCAGGTTACATGTTCCACTGTATGTTTTTTTTTATGTATGTTCGCCGATTTCTCCGTCAATTGTGGACCGATTTCCAAAATTCTTTTTTTATTCGAAAGAGTATACTCCTGAGGTATTCCCATTGTCACCAATGTAGGATCTGATGATGAAATCTTAGGGAAATTTAGGGCAACCCTCAAATTTTATAGGCACGCCTGTAGTGATTTCAGTATTTTCTATTATTACTCGTGTATTTACCCTCGAAAATCGTAATTTTGGTGTAGTGATGATGAAGACCACAGATGACTTATAGAACTCCTCAAAGATGTAAAGTATGTCAAAGATTCTGACATGATTCCGTTGAAGTAGCAACTAATGAAGTGTTAATTCTGAGATCCTTGAGAAATCGACGGAACTCCTCAAATATTATCAGCCCACATATTATAGCGACTTGGGTTTTTTCTGTAATAATCAACGCATTTGCTCTCGGAAAGCAGTTCATGTGGTAAATGGAAAGGAAAGGGGGAAATTTTCATGTACCATGAAGCTTGGCGTAGTACTGACTTGAAGTCGGTTTAAACTTTGTTTTTAAAGTAAATTATTATAATTAAATACGCTATCAGTGAGGGTCTGTTATTAGCTCATTGTCACTACTGTTTAAAGCTACTGTGTAGTATTAAAGTTGATGATCTTCTAACATTGTACTTCCTTTTTCTAAAAACAAAAATACAATGAAAATTCAGGGTTTGATTCGATGAAACGTTTGTCGATAAAACGAGGGATAAAAAAATCCCGTTTTATTTCTAATCGTATTATTAGTTCCGGAGATTATTGTACATACATACTTTACTAAAAGTTGCAGTCACGTCGTATAAAGGATGACTCACGCTAGAACGGGCCGTGTCCGGACCGGGCCGTTTTTAAAGAAAAACGACAGCTTTTTTGCGCGGCCGAGCCACGGGCGAGGCTCGGAAGCGACTCGATGTCGGCACGGCCCGGCCGTGGCTCGGCCGGGCTTGGGTATGGCTCGGCCGCGCAAAAACGCCGTCGTTTTTCTTAGAAAACGGCCCGGGCCGGACACGGCTCGTTCTAGCGTGAGTTATCCTTAAAGAGGTCAAGGAGGCGGCCCTAGATAAAGTCAGATAGAGGAAGCTACACCGACAAGAGTGTAACTCTTAAATTTATTATGATACTTTACTACCCCACAGACTTTTCCTCGTTATAATATTAAAGTGATTCTCTCTTAATTCAGATGTGGCTGGCCAGTGTGCAGCGGGAACTGCCCAGGACTGTCGGATCCTACGCACCACGGCGCCGAATGCGTCATTCTGAGCGTTCGGCCCGAATGTGTGTTAGACAACATGCCTGACTACTACAGGTATAAATGTTTACTAAGCAGAAACGTTCGCTAACGAAATTCTAAATTTCGATCAAAGTGGAAAACAGAAAAAATATTGTTCTTTTATCCCCCCGCTTGTGGCGAATAATTTTTCAATTTTCCATTTTGACCGAAATTACTACAGGTACGGTCAACCAATTTGATTCCTAGGCCATCATAGAACCTTGCCGTTGTAAATGTTATGTCAATACGGGTTACTAGGATTATTGCGTCGCTATGTAGCAGTTAAAATGACAGGGTTCTACGGTGGCCTAGGAATCAAATTGGTTGACTGTACCTAGGTATATACCGCAGATTTTTAAACTGTTGCGGTCCATACACAAAGAGTAATAATGACAAACAACAATGAAGGTAACTTAAAGGTGATTTTGAGGTCTTAAGACTCTAAAACTAACCAATCAAAAATTAGGTAGTATTTTCATGTGAAAATATATACCTGGTCTAGGTGTATATGTATGTATGAATAGTAAACCATCAAATGATTGCAATCATGTGTAATTTGTTACAAAAGATAAATCATAATCATTTCAAAACATTATTATATTCTTAAAATTATCATGAAAAGATATGAGAGTATTTTTATCGTCAAATAGTAAATTAATAGCTACCAATAGGATTCATATACCTATTTTAATATAACCACTATGTACCAACCCGCAATATTTTACGATCAAAAAGGAAAACTTGATTTTCCATCCAACGGTTAGTACGGGGCTCAACGTTGTGACGTCATAATTACCTGCCATTGATTGGCATCGGACCAGATGTACCGGTACCGTTTTCAGCTGTTGCCAGCGAGGTCTGACTTTGTTTCTCATTTTTGTCTTTTTATTTGGATGTCTCCTCAATGAAAGCGAATTTAATCACGTCCCTATTTTATCACAACCATTTTTACGTTTCAGGCACGACGCTCTCCTTCCCTTAAGATGCGCATTACTGCAGTCCACCGCCCCCGAACTCTGGACCAAGTTGTCTGAAATGCAATCCCATATGGAGTGAGTTACACTTTTGGTTCTTTTAAACACATTTATTTTTTATTTTTGTTCTGCACATTTTCCAATACCCAAGTGTTGTCTGGAAGATATCGCTATTTAGGGTAGTAATAGTAGGTTTAGTGTTTCCTTGATTTCTTTTAGTGAACAATATATATTATTTTCATTGTAACCGCCGACGCAAACACAGGTATTATAAGTTGTTGTAACACTTTGTACTTGTGTGTGCAGGTTTATATGTGTCTGTGGTAGGGGTCGGAACCGGTTTTTTTTTATATACCCGAAGTAGTCAAATGTTTTGAATAATTTTAGGCTCTTCATTTAGGACTCTATTGTGTTTAGGTAACATTTTCGTATTATTAGACTGCCCGATCAAAAATGTTATCATAAACGAAAGAACAAAATAGAACGTATCAATACCGGTATTTTTGTACGGTGAAAATACCAGTAACCGATCCCTGGTCTGTGGTACCGTAGATCCCAAACGGACTAACCGATTTGAAAGCGGTTTTATCAATAAAAAGTCTTGTATGTCGAGATGTGTCTTACTTAGCTAGGTAAGTATGCTTGTTGTGTCGAGGGTGTTAATTTTAATTTATGGAGCTATATCGCGATTTTAGAATCCAACTAAGAATTAGAAATCTTACAGTATTTTTGTTCTCTTCCAGTGAAGCCAACGAGTACATAGTAGAATACCTCATGAACAACTTCATCAACAAACTCGACGAAGACACCAAGAATAAATATCTTCCAGAGATGTCAGCAGAACACCTCCACGTATTCTGTGGCATTATTGATACGAACGCACTCGAAATCCGTCTGCTAGAGGGCACAGAACTACTAGCACTATACACTAACACGTGTATCATGGAACATAGCTGTATACCAAACACGAAACATACTTTTAACCATCTAACTAAAGATAAGAACGAACTGTACAAAATCACAGTCAAGGTTGTAGTGCCAGTATTGAAAGGGAATCACATAACGACCATGTACAGCCATGCTTTATGGGGAACACAAGCAAGGAGACAGCATTTAAAGGACTCCAAATATTTCGCTTGCCGCTGCGAGAGATGCGCTGATCCTACAGAACTTGGCACTTATATTAGTGCTATGAAATGTCTAGGAGATGGAAATAGCCTGTGTGACGGCATACATCTACCAGAAGACCCATTAGATGATGAAAGTGATTGGGCCTGTAATAAATGTACTGTCAAAGTGAATGGATCTCAAGTGGTTATGATAATAACACAGATGGCTGAAGAAGTAGAGGCTGTTGAAATGATGGGAGGCTCAGTACAGATTTTGGAGGATTTGCTTTGCAGATTGTCAATGTTTTTGCATCCAAATCATTATCACTTGTATTCTATAAAGCACTCTCTGTTACAATTGTATGGGCGGCAACACGGTTACACTACAGATGAAATCTTAAATAGAAAAGTTACAATGTGTAAAGATCTTATTGATATAACTAAGAAACTAGATCCTGGTAATGCCAGACTGAGTCTTTATAGTGCAGTATTGCATCATGAATTGCATTCAGCATTAGTCACGATAGTCAAGAAAGCAAATGGTGATGGAAAATCAATAGATGATTTGAAACCATTAATTGCTGAAGCTAAATCTGCCATTGACGCAGCTTCAGAATTTTTGAAAGATGATATGGAAGAGTTAGCAGGAAAGAAACTGTTTGCTGTTATTTCTGAGAGTAAAAAGGATTTCGACAAATATTGTAAGAAAAAGAAAGTCAATGTTTGATTTTATTTATTCGTTTAGTTTTGTGTTAGTTCTTAATAATTGCTTCTTATCTTTTATTATCACAGTTGTTTCTTTGTTCACATTTACTTAAATCTACGTTTTATAATTTTTTAAGCTAAGTGCCTTAATATACATTTGAATCATTATCTCTTATCAACTCTTTCTCTTATATTCTCATTTTCTCCTTTTATGGTAATTGCAGTCAATCGTAATTTTCATGTTGTTTTTATTGTTTGACTGTTTGACTTAATTGGCAAGCCACTTCCTCAGCATATAATTGATATATTATATCAATTATATGCATCAAATTTTTATATTTCATTAAAATTAATCAAGAAATATCATTGTTCAGGTGTAAGTACCTAACTAATAAATGTCAAACCAAACTTCAACTGTACCCGCTTCCCATGTATACTCGTAATGTACTAGTATATAAAAAAAATGTGTTCTGAAACAATTCTGAATTCGTTCCATTTCAGTTTCACATAAACGTGAATGTATATAGAGGCCCATTATTATTTTCCTAGATTCCTAAACCAGCCAAACCCACTCCTCCCATTATCACTATCGATGCTGCTGACAATCCAGTCAGTGTATCTGGACACCCTGGTGTAGATCCCGGGCATCCTTGCCCGCGCGCAGCCGCTGCCAGTGGAGACTACGCCTACCAACATGGCGTGGGTTTGGTCTTTGATCATGAGTGGGCCGCCGCTGTCTGCCTGTAGAAATAAATGTTTGTTAATTCTAATGACAACAAACACATGATTTGATCAAAGTAGAGAAGTGGCTTGGATTAAATGTGAAAACCGTAACCGTAATCTTGGACTTAACTCTATTCCTGGTAATTTATATCTACCTACTCTTAGCAATTGAAAGTCCAAAAAACTCACACATTGAACTCTCACAAGAACTCACAAAAGCTGACGCAGATGGAGGAAAGATAGATGTTTTCCACCTCGCTGTATTAAAGTAATTTTAACTTTGTTTCTCGTCATGTGTGTCTTTTACGCACATCCCAGTGAAGGGCACATCTTCGTGGATTCAAATGTCAAACCTACACATACATCTTTTCAAGAATAGTACCCACCCAGCAAGAATCCCTGCCTCCCTCCTCATACCCCGCGCACATCTGACTGCCGATGATGCTGACTTTCTTCCCCTGGCTCTTGTACCACTGGTTGCACTGGTCATTGGTGACGACTATGACGTTAGTCTTCTGAAGAATATTTGGTCTGGATCCTGAAAATAACCATTTATATTCATACGGGTTCAAATAAGTGAAGTACTGGCGTACATAGGTCGCCCGCTTAACTGAGACGGCGTGAGGGTAGCGGGCGGCAGGAACGCCGCCTGCGTTTAACGGAGACAGTTCCTGTGACGTTTCCCTACGCACCTCTGTCTCGTCTCAGTTATAGCGTAAAACCATATCTACATATTTGTCAGATAGGTATATCTTACCACCAACCATTAATACCGTATAATGGTTATGAAATATTACTCAACTAATAAAGATAATAATTATTATTGTAAACAAGCCTAAAAATTCTATCTAAAATTATATATCTATCCCGACTACGGAAAACTAACTTAAAAAACCATTTTTATTTCATAGAATAAGCATAATTTCGAATCGATTGTATCCTCAATCATCAAAATCAGTTAACAGTGTAGTGTTTAAGTAATCTTAAACACTACAGTAGACACGTAAATGAAAACATAGACTCCTAAAGTGATGTCCCGTCCTTTCGGCTCTGAGTCTGCTGTAGTCGCAGATAATATTGAAGACAAGACACAAACACCGTCAAAATAAATCCGACCTCGAAGCAAAATTATCGTACCTCTCTAGCTTTCATATCTACGCAATTCTACGTCTGCAAGATATTTAGATGCTAGGAATACCAATATCTGTTCTAGACAGAATATATTAACGAATTACTCAGTCTATCTCATAAAGACAAATGAACGTTGCTCCTATAACCTCCTATGAGTAGGTATTTCTCCTTTTGAAAATAAACTATAACTCCAAGGCAGGAGGTATATTTTAGACGATTACAATATCTTTTCAAATATAGGTATACTTAAATGAAATTACATAAATACTTTTACGTCATACCTGGCCATAAAGTAGGAATTACCGCACGCTATGCGTGCGGAAAACCCCACTTCCTGGCCAGATAGAGACGTAAAATTTTGTACTTACCACAGGCGGTAATAAAGAAAGCCTCAGAGCGCATATTTATCGCCCTTGCCTTCGGCTCGGGCGTCAAATACCTACGATCTGAGACATTCTTTGTTTAACCGCCCTAGGTAAGTAATGTACTATAGTGACATGACTGCTTCCTTATTAGATTTTATTTCAGAAATAAAATATTAATGTACCCTATACACATTACAGAGAGACCGAGCTTTTTAGGCGGCGCGAGAGAAAACCTAACTTTTGGAACGTACGTTAAGACTACTCAACTGTAATTTTTCCATACAAATAATGGCATTCAGGCCCCGCGCCAACTATCGGCAAGGCATGACAAGGGACCCTTTGTCATACCTACGCGCAGGCGCACACTAACGGAAATTATTGCCGAGGCGTCCTCAGGTGTGTCGAGGTGTGTTTGGGAATGCTGAGGCATCTCTCAGGCGTTCTCAGCTCAGGCATAGCAAGGCGTTTTAGACATGCCGAGGTCTTTGGGAATGCCAGGTTGTTACCTGGCATTCCTATTATCGGAACGGCACGGCACGGCTTGGTAGTCACGGCATGCCTAAGGACGCCTTGGCAGTCTATGAGTTGATTTGGCAGCGAACGCGCAACCCGAAGACTGCCGAAGCTTTCCGAAGACTGCCTCGGCGTCTTTAGGCATGCCGAGGCTGCCAAACCGTGACGTGCCGATAATGTGCACCAGGCCTGAGATCTACTTGAAGTAGTCGACTACAAAGTGATGTAACCATGTTCTGGACCCAATTACGTTGCAATAAGATGAAAAAGTGGATACATCTTTACAAAGCGTTTCGCAATCGAACAGCTGGAGTGAGATAAATTAATTTTCCTGGAAATTACATGATAGAAAATCTCCTCGGAATCATTTGAACCGTTTTTTGAGAACCAATTTAAAAACAAATACTTAACGAGCAAATCTCGATTCCCTAGGTACCTAAGTACTGTATGTATATTGAAATAACACAATCATGCTTTCGCCAAATAATCGTTCGAATCCACATAATACAACATAGAGAAAGGTTATACAGGATAAATAGATACACACATGAGTGACAAAGATATAAGCGTCACAATAACACAAGTGGAAAAGAGATACAATATTATATTTCCGGTCCCAAATCGCGTGTAGAACTTTTTTGTCTGTCACCAGTTGTCAAAAATGTACTGAAACCTGAAACTGACGTCATGGATATAATACGACTAAAGTATATAGGACATGAGATGGCAAAGATTTATAAAGACCTCCACACACCGGTCGCGTGCGCGCGGGCCCGCGTTCGATGTGTGTTTGAAGTTTATTTTCAATGTTTTACAACTTGCGCGGGCCCGCGCCCGACCCGCGCTCGCGCCCGGTGTGTGGAGGCCTTTAGTCTTCTGGTGCTTTTCAAGTTAGTTAGATTAATTTATCTACCCTTTTGGGCTCTATCTTAGCATTCCTAGTAACGTTTGATCATAGTTACCACGTCAATTAAGATCGCTTTCGATATGCCTTTTTTTGTTACCCAAACGAATAATTTTGTATTTGATTTAATTTCATTTATTCTTTGATAAAACATAGTTTTGCAGGTCAATATTAACTTGATTGCTATATTTGGTAGGTAATAAAAAAATAAAAACATTTATTTCAGAAAACTAGCTCCTGATTTTGTTATTAACAATAGGGAACATTACGCAAAGCTCTTCGTAGGTGGCGACACTAGCAGCGTTGACATTGTATATCGTTCGCACTTGCGGTATTGTCTATGCAAGCATCCTTGTCACTCATTTGACGAATAATTGTGCATGTGTGTGTGAATCTCTATATTCCTATACTAGTTTACTATTAGTGGTAGTGCTGACTCTGGCGGCAGAACATTGCAGTAATGTTCCCTATTGCCTTAAAATACTATGTTATTAAGGTCCTATCTTTATAGTTTCTTCATCGTAAATACTCTCAAACCATTGTCTTCGTAATTATATAAAAAAAAGTTTAACTATGTACAGTCGGCCTTATAAGTTGCTAAACACCTCAGTAACTTGTCATTTTCACTCGTTTGACAACTTCATAATATATGGAAGTTTAACATGACGTTTAATGCGACACGGTTACACGGGTACAAAGCTTTCTAGCAATGCCCATCTACGCAATACAACATGTAGTTTTATATAGCGTGTATGCCTCAAGAGCTATCAAGTCAGTGACAACCGAAGTGCCTGATAGTGATGTATGGGTAAATAAACAAATGCTCAGCGAAGCGCGAACAACCAATATCTTTCTATGAAGGCGACAGCGTAAAATGGAGCGTGCAGTCTTAGGCAAGAAAGATTTTCTGAATTCTGTGAATGAGCTTGTCAGTTCTGCCATAATATATACTTGAGTGAATCACCTTTTTTCTTTCGCTAGTTGCCATGGTCACCTTTGAAAATTGTGGTTTTACGGGTTTTTTTTGTTCTTTTGGCCCCTTTTTGTCGGCCATTGTTGACCCCTTTTGCTCCTGAGCTTTCTTCTCAGCATGCTAAGGTCTGTTCATTAATTCAACGGAGCTTTTGGTTTATTTCTCAATAATCGGTAATAAAATCATTTTAAAAAGGATAAAAATTCCATATTATTATTTAATATTTTTTTGTATTCGATGATAAGTATAATAGGGCAATTTAGGCCGGCTGCACAGAGTCAGAATTCTGTAACCGAGTTCCGATGAGATGAATTTCATCCGCGACGGAAAATAGTGCAACGCAATATGCTTGCAAAGAAACCTTATTTTTAAAATGTAGACAGTAGGCCATGTTTAGGAGGGATGGCTGAAAATTTCATTGTGGAAGCAGGTACCCATTCTGAAACTAGCTCAAGTTCTTCACAAGAACATACCGATACTATGATAATAATATGATGCGTATCCCCTTTAAACTTTATGAGGACTTGTCTAAACATAAGTAGATAGATAGCCCCTACAACTTTTCGGTAATTATCGGTTGTAGCACATCACTATGATCACATCAAGATGTAAAAAACTGACAACACATGAAACGTCATTTTACACCGTTTAATAAATGAACAGACTTTAGGAATCCGTGTGGTCATTTTTCTTAGAAATATCTCATATGATCCCCTGTCTAACGGGACAGAAAATGAACATTGTTGATTGACTCACTTACGTCAAACTGTATAATATATGTATTGACAGTTATCCCATTCCCAAAGGTCGAATAATTAGATGGTTATACCCTACCACCTCGCGTTACCCCCAACGTACAAATTTACAACCTCACAGGTTTCCTCTTTATTATCTTAACTTAATATTATAAACAGGAAAAGTCAATTTGATTGTAGCTTTGTATGTTTGTATATTTTGAGTAATCGCCCGAACCGCTTAAGGGTGATGGGATGACTCACTCTAGAACGGGCCGTGTCTGGCCTTGGCCGTTTTGTAAGAAAAACGACGGCGTTTTTGCTCGGCCGAGCTTGAATATGGCTCGGCCGAGCAAAAACGCCGATTTAAATTTTTTTTTTCACCTGCGTATAGAATGGATTTATAGGCTATATGTTTACTTGCGTTCTTTGCAATACGTTGACAGAGCCGCGTGGGCATCTAGTATTCAAATTCTAATTATAAATTATATTCATTATCAACAAATAAGTATTGTTACAATTTAAAATGTTGGCATAATTAAATAACTGTTAAATACTTAAATATTATGATTATTTGTTGCAAATGTTATTGAATTATTTAAGGGCCACGATAGTTACAAAAATGTTATGCTTATGATATAGATGTACATATTTGCATGCTGTTTGAAACAGCTGGAAAAGGTGAAACAATAATGTATTTACTCTAAGATATGTAAACTACCCTTTTTCTGCAAATAAATTATTTGATTGAACAATGAGGGCGGAATTAATCCGTCCAAGAATAGCTTATTAAAGGGTATTGTTGCTTATTTAATCTCAGTAGCGTAGGTGTTTACTAGAGAAATAGATATGTTTCAGATTTGTATAAAGGTTCAACATAATTAAATCTTATGTTTGAAGCACAAATGTTCGGCGTGTAAATATTTTCGATGGGCACCCCGGAACAAAAAGAAAATGAAAGAGTTTAGAGTATATAACTATAGACTTGCCTAAAAATTAATTCTAGGCAAGCCGGTGGGAATAGGCTTGTCTGAGCGCTTCGCTACTGGTATACACTCGGCGTCAAAAGTATCGCACCTTTCCTAAAATTCAATACAAGCGATTATTACTCCTAAAATACTTACTGTACCCTGTCGATATTAGTATCATTGGAAAGCTAAAGCACCTAGGCTTTTTTTTATTACCTTTCAAATGATTCTAATATCGACAGGGTACAGTAAGTACTTAGGAGTAATAATCGCATGAAACGAATTTTAGAAAAGGTGCGATACTTTTGACGCCGAGTGCATAGTAATTTTATGAATTAAAAAGGTTTTTGTACTCGACGATTTAAATATGTGTATTAAGATTTGATAGAGAATACTGCAACGTCACTCTTTTCATCGTCGAATAGTCTGTTACTTCCGAAACAACCGAAATAACCGTTTCGATACGCTCCGGACAACCGAAAAAAATTTGAAAATAGAACTAAAATCAATTCGACCAATCACGTGGCTGCTTTACCGAACTGTAATGATTTGGACCAATAGAATCGCTTTGATTATTGAGTTTACTCGTTGATGTCGTACGCTCGTTCATGTCTTTTAAGATATCAACGAGCGTACGAGCGAGGCTGCATTTCGTTTCAACAGTATCGAGTTTGTTTAATTAGTTCAGTTGACTCGTAGAAAATTAATTTTAATGAACTCGTACAAAAAGTATTGTTCACAATAGTGTTATAATCAAGCTTTTTAATCTCGTACTTTACTTAGGTCACTCAGCTTAAGCTTCGTGGCCTAAACACGGTACTCGACTAAAACGCTCTCTATTATAACACGATTGTGAAAAATACTATTAGCTCAACGATTAAGTGAAATAAAAACAATCATTAAAAAAAAATAAAGGCGTCTTTCCTGTAAAACTCAACAACTTTACCGACCGCTTAAGCCTAGTTGGTAGTGACCCTGCCTACGAATCAAGAGGTCCTGGGTTCGAATCCCGGTAAGGGCATTTATTTGTGTGATGAGCACGAATATATGTTCCTGAGTCATGGATGTTTTCTATGTATTTAAGTATTTATTTCTCTATATAAGTATCTATATCATCGTCTAGTACCCATAGTACAAGCTTTGCTTAGTTTGGGACTAGGTTGATTTGTGTAAGATTGTCCGCAAATATTTATTTATTTTTAAAGAGAGAAAAAAAAAGAAAAGAAATCCTCAAATCCTTGATCTCCTTGTTTCTTCTGGAGGAGCACGACATTGACATATAAGTATCTATATCGTCGTCTAGTACCCATAGTACAAGTTTTGCTTAGTTTGGGACTAGGTTGATTTGTGTAAGATTGTCCGCAAATATTTATTTATTTATTGCTGTTCACGCTCTGCCTGAGGCACACATATTTACCTCCAGATTTGATAAAAACAGTGGTCATTCCCCTTGTTAAGAATTCTACAGGAGATCTCGCGGATAAAAGTAATTATAGGCCGATTTCTTTGGCTACAGTCATCGCAAAGGTACTAGATAGGTTTCTTGACACTTGTTTGAACCTACATGTTAAATTACATGATGCGCAATTCGGTTTTCGTGAAGGACTATCTACGGAAAGTGCAATATTAGCCTTATTTAAAACATACAGTAAGCTATTGTGTTAAGAGAAATACGCCTATTTATGCCTGTTTCTTAGATCTTTCAAAGGCTTTCGATACCGTGTCGTATGACAAACTGTGGTCAAAGTTGAAGGAGACAGGCATAAATCCGGCTATGACAGAAATCATGTCTCACTGGTATAGCAACCAGATAAACGTGGTAAAATGGGCTAAAGAGTATTCAGATCCATATGTGCTAAAATGTGGGGTGAGGCAGGGGGGCTAACCTCGCCTAGATTGTTTAACATGTATGTTAATGAACTGATTGAGGGGCTCAGCAGTATTAGGTGCCGGATGTAGAATTGATAATGTTTGTGTAAATAATATCAGTTATGCAGACGACATGGTGCTGCTGAGCCCATCAGTGTCAGGGCTTAAGAAGCTAATCGATACATGTGAGATGTATGCGCAACAGCACGGTTTGAAATACAACGCGGGCAAAAGTGAGTTCATGATGTTCAGGGGTAAAATTAAGTGTCCAGGCTACTCGCCCAAAATAATGTTGAACGGAGTTCCTCTGAATCGTGTTACTCATTTCAAATACCTGGGTCATATAGTGACCGAGGACCTGAAAGACGATTTCGATATCGAGCGGGAGCGCAGGGCGTTGTTAGTCCGAGGCGGGATGCTGGCGCACAGGTTCGCACGTTGTAGTGCCCAAGTGAAGCTGACTTTATTAAGAGCTTATTGTCAAAGTTTCTATACGTGTGGCCTGTGGGCTAGTTTCAGGCTGAAGTCATATAACGCCCTGCGTATTCAATATAACAACATTTTCAGGAGGCTGTTTGGGCTTCCCCGATTCTGCAGCGCCTCTGGGATGTTTGCCGATGCTAGCGTAGATGACTTTTATGCCATAAAACGGAAGAAGATGGCGTCTGTGGTGATGCAGACGAGGGGAAAATGATAGCAGAGAGGTGGGACTCGGACATAATCCGCCGATACACCGACCTACATGTCGTACGTCCTAAAAAAATAAAATAAAATAATTCATGTGGCCATTTAATATTAATTTTACTAATGTAGTTGTATAAGTGTATTGTAACTAACAATGCTATGCTATGGATCTAAGGAATCTGAAAATAAACAATTTTATTTTTTATTTTATTTATTTATTTATTTAGTGATGCAAGTTATATTTTCATCACACATATGTCTATAAGAAGAGTCTCCGTTTATGCAAGTTATGGTGTCCCATAAAAATTAAGTATTTACTTTGGACATGTCCAGTAAGACGTGATGACCTAAAATTTAATATTTCAAGTGCGTGGTGGATGATTTTTGTGTCAAATCATATTACTGCTGTTTGGTACGAGTACATATACTTATGTAATTTAATGTACACATCGGACCGATATCAGTTTTCAAATCCGTGGAGAATACACATTAGTTTCGTCGCCTTTAATCAAAAAGTCTGCCTGGAATAATGTTTACAATAAATCACGCTTGAATACACATAAGTAAATAAAAATAAATGACTAAACTAAACTAAGTACTAAATCCTCTCCTTTTTGAAGTCTTCGAGAATACCTTCGAAGCATTACAAGATTCCTAATGTATTTACTTCATGATTTTCTCTTATTCCTACACTGCCATACAAAACCTAAAAAGTTATTAACCAAAGACACTTATATGTCGATACGTTGTTTTACTTTTGGACGGCAGAATATAAGTAAACCTAATTTTGTGAGAGATACAAATAATGTTTTGTGGACCGAAAGGAATCTAGATATAAATTGCTTAGATAATATTAATCCTTTGATCTTGGGTGCTTTGGTAATTCTAAGATTTGAAATGGAAATTTCTTTTATAGTTTACCTCATTGGGTTCAATTGGTTTAGACCTTGTGTTTGATCTATAGACAAAGCAGGCCACAAAAAGTCGAGGCGTCCTAGAAAGTTCACCTTTCCCTATCTTGTCTCAATTAGTGAATATGAATAGCATAAGCGTCAGACAATACTATGGCCTTGACATTGGTAAGTAGATAAACAGCTCAAATTCAAATGCAGACAAACGCCAATTTCCCATTTTACATACATACATATAATCACGCCTCTTTCCCAAAGGGGTAGGCAGAGATCACGGATCTCCATTTGCTACGATACTGACAAACCACTTTAGCTTTACTAACTTTTATAACATTTCTCATAAGTACATGCTCGTCGGTTTCATTGGTGAATATCGGAAATCGACGATAGTCGCCAAAACGCCGTCGAAATATTAGGGCGTTCAGTGTGAGATCCTGAAGTCGTTTGCATGGGAGTGCAGATGGCAGCTGCCGTGAAGTTTTTAATGTACCTACCCAGGTACCCAGTCATCCCTCAATTATTGGGTATCAGGTTCGTAACTTTCTCCACAAAAAATGGCCAAAGCCTAAATCATGTCTAAAATACACTGTGATACATGAGCTGTCAACTGAAAAACTATACTGACGAACTTACCCTTCCCCTCTTTGTAGGACAGTCAGTGAAACCCAACTCAGCTGCTGTAGCTAAAGCACCGATGAATTGTAAGGCCTCAGGCAATACTTTGTTGATGAATAAAAATGTCCGCCTTTTGTCGTTAATGGCGCCCAATCCAGCGGCAGTAGCTAGAGCAGCTAAAGTTTTAGTATTAGCCAGAAGATATGAGACTCCCTACTGACCAACCACCAAGGTATACACCGTGAAATCATCTGACAGCACGATCCGAGATGACTCTCGGATTGTGCTGGCCACTACGCCAGCATCATTCTGAGATGAACCATTTCGTGGCACTTATATAATATAGTGGTTTTTACATGCTGATCTCTATCCATGTTTTGTTATTGCCATTAATAAATATGCCTATGCCTGTGGGATGAACTCCCTACCGCAGTTTTCATAAAAAACTACAGTATGGGCTTATCCAAGAAAGGAAAGTACAGTCGCCATCAGATATATATCGGAGCGGCCAAAGTGCTCGCAAATATCTGATGGTGACTGTATCTACAGCTTTTTATAGGGTCGGTAACGCGCTTACCATCGGGCGCGAGTCCCCTGGAGTTGCATGCGTCCATAGGCTATAGTAACCGCTTACCATCGGGCCATCCGCTTGACACCAACGTGGTATAAAATATTTGCTAAAGAACTGCCGGCCACTTTGACACTGTTTGGGGGAGGCCTATGTCCAGCAGTGGACGTCTTTCGGCTGATATGATGATGATGATGATGATGATGAACTGACCTTTCCCTCTATCTTCATTAGTGAAGCCCCACCCAGCGACAGTGGCTACAGCACCGCTGAAGTCTTGGGCTTCTGGCTGTGGCAGACAAGCAGGTCTTAAATCACTGGACCACTGCAGCTGCCGTACTGTTTTCAGGAGGGCCACGTCGTTGGATTTGGCGTTGCATCTGAAAAAATAGAATACGTTAGTGTCAAAAAGGAAGTTAACATTTCGTTGTATACTGTAGGCTGGCGTTATAAACTAAATAAATTCCGTCAGAACTACCTCCGTCAAGAGCGCTTAATTTTCTTTATACACTTGAAGTTATTTGAGTTGGCCGAATTGCATCAAAGTAGTCCATTCAAAAAGCAACTGTACCGTCTTAGGTACAAGATTCCAATTGCAATGACAGTTTGATACTCTCAACCATAAGGTAAAATGTCTCAGGGCCCGACACAGCCCCAAACATTGGCACATTAAATCTTAAGTCATAGCAATAACGGCGACAAGCAGGGGTGTCAATTACTGGAATTATGGTGCCAAACCTTGAGACGTTTACCTTGTAATTACGATGGCGTCGAGAATACTCGAGACCCTCGGTCTGTGGGGTCCCAGTACTCCCAGTGCGCATAACTTATTTGCGAAAACGCGAAACGTCTGGTTGATGTAACTGGTGACCGAAGATCTAGTAGCTTTCTCGCGAAACGCATCAGCATTGCAATTCAGCGAGGAAATGCCGCCAGCATCCTCAGTACAATGCCTCGAGGGCCTTTTTAAGATTTAACGTATTGTAATCAAATTAAAGTTAATGTTAATTATTATCTTGATTATACTTACTTTAGAAAATACATATTTAAATAATATTACAAATGAAGTCTCAGTAATTCTTTGGTATTATGAATCTTAATAAGGAACGAACACTTTTTCAAAGTCAGTATCACAGCAAGGCCTCGTTTTTGCCTCTAATAAATACAGAATGCAATAACCAAATTAATCCTTTTCCTGATATTTTTTCCTATATTTTTCGGTTTCACCTAAATAATTTATGTTAAATTGTTATGCATTGGTAATCTCTGTAAGCAATAAATTATATTCATCTGAAGACGTTATTCCATTATTCCATCTTCAAATCTGCACTTGTCTATTATTTCATTAGATAGCTACAACTGCTCACTTGACCTACTTCCAAGCTTGTAAGATTTTAATCTTCTATAAATGCCATTACATCCACGTTTTCCTCGCTAAACAAAAGCTTAAAACATTAAGGGATTAAAAACAAAACAAAAACGTCTTTTCAAAGTCAAAGAACGAAACAACAATATCGCATTTCAGTGACTTCTTCAAAATAAACATTTGTCCAACGATTGTTTTACTCTCCGCGGGATAAGGTTGCCTTTGTGTCTTGCAGTGACAAAAGTTCAATCCATTAAAAATATTCGAATATTCTACAGGTATTTTAATCCATAGTTTTGGGAAGTAAAAGTATAAGGCAAGTATTGGGCAACATGACTGAGTTACCAAAATTGATTGTGGGTAGGTATGTATTTTTCAATTAGGTAAGTCAAAGTAATCGCTCTGAAACTAGGTAAGTTGATTGAATTTAGGGTTATTCGTTTATGTCCCTGGGTAACCGAGCTCTGCTTGGATGAAAATGGAGAAACTACAGATTTTCCCGGACATGAGACCTATCTAGATCGATTTTTCGCCCCCGTAAATTTTATCTTCATCCAACCACCTGTATTCCAAATTTCATCGAAATCGTTAGAGCCGTTTCCGAGAACGCGATTGCAAATAAATATATATATGTATATACAAATATTGCTCGTTTAATATTATAGGATAGGATCCGCTTTATTTCGTGAGCTGAATTAAATACTTTTGTTTGCGTCTCAAATTATAACGCATACCAAACCAAATGCAGAATGCAGCATGATATTTTGATAATTGTATGTTTTATATAATTTTTCTCATTATTAACTTCTTTCCTCTCTCGCTCGTCCTGCATTCCCCATTAATCCCTTTATTTGAAAACTTGATACAAAACCAACAATTAATCAAATTCCCAATTGTTGCAGGAAAATAACGATTAATCATATAATTCCCTCACAGCTTCTTATGAACGAGTCTGATTCCGTTCTAGGAAATGTGTAATCATGTTAGGTTAAGCGGATATTGGTTTGAAATTGGCGGAAATTCTATGGAATAGATGATTTTAAAATACAAAGGCTTTTGTTTCCGTCTTTGGGTTTGGGAATACTTATTAGACGTATTACTTAGTTGATTGGAATATCGGCTGTTTGATGTTTTACGGAGGAGGCAAAATGTCGATTACTACTATCTGCGCGGGAAAATAAAATAGTTAGTAGGTAACATCTTTCTGGACCAGCAAAATATTTTAATAGGTATGTACATGTATTTTTCTCAAAAATGGCCCGCAAAGTGAACATAACTCGCTACTATTGGAAGGTAACGTGTATAGTTTAAGGCCAGATCAAAATTAAAAAATAAAAAACATTGCAGGCCGCCTGGAATGTTACATATAAATTCCTTTATTTGTACAAACTTTTAAAAAAGTACAAACTGGCATTTAAAAGACGGCACAGGCCGTATTCAGCCAAATCAAGTCGTATTTTTCTGTTGCAAACGCTACATTTTTGTACGCGTCTCAAATAGTTTGCGTTTTTCGGTGGAAAAATACGCTTGCGACTCTGTTTAAAAAATATATTATGACGTTTAATTTTATGTAATTTGCAGTATCCTCAATTTGTATTTAATAATAACGCTTGATTTCAATTTAGTCTTTTTTATTCCCCCATTTTTGAGAAAAGCACTATATTAGCCTCAGCCGGAATGGCAATTGCAGGCTTCATATTATAATTAAACGGACTCGCAAGCTCGTCCGTTTAAACAAAATACTCAGCCTGCAATTGCCTCCTTCCCGGGCACGGCAATAATGTACTATAAATTCACCTTTGTTTGGTTTATTTGGTTTCGGCCAACGTGCCTTGTGTCCTGGAGCCTCCGGGGTTGTGCCGCACAGATGGGAAAAGACCAGATGGCCTAACGTTGGTTCCATGGCAGAAAGGGCGGTGCCTCTTGTGGGACGCTACATGCGTAAGCACGTTTGCCCCGTCCCATTTGAGCCACACCATCAGATCCGCGGCGTCGGCCGCCGAGTCGGCGGCTCGGATGAAACATGCCAAGTACTCTGCCTTGGAGCCAATGTACGACTTTGTGCCAGTGGCGGTGGAGACTGCGGGACCGTGGGGTACGGAGGCCAAAGACTTCATGCGGAGTTTGGGTCGCCGGCTTAGGGATAGGGGCTGCGATCCTCGTTCCGGGTCGTTCCTGGCTCAACAGATTTCGTTGGCCATCCAGCGTGGCAACGCTGCCAGTGTCATGGGAACTTTTGGGCCACCAACGACCCGGGGCGGTCCTTTTTGTTAGTTGATAGTTTGATACTTTAATTCTAATGTAAGTGAATTGTAAATATAATAAGTACATAATGGATCTGTGAAATATCTAAAATAAATATTTAACATTTTTATTTTTTACAGGGTGTTACAAAAATACCCGTAAAGCGGAATAAGGGTTGATAAGGGCTCTTTATAACGGACCATTCTCTTATAAAGAGTCAATTTACAAAATTGGAAAACCGTATTATCGCGTTTTTTTATCGCGTAGTATTAATTAAAAAAACAATTAGAAAATGTTTTACGGGGTGTAACACGTGTATATTTGAATCTTAATCAATGAAACAATACGTAATTTAAAAGTGTTATAAATAAATGTATTTTAATATTTAGACGTTGGATTTTTCATGAAAGAAACCTACTGACATTAATTTTATTCCCCGAACTCGTCTACATTACCGCAAGGAAGCAGTCTGGGCATCCTTGCCTTTTGCATTTGACTCAGATTTCAGATTATTTTAAAGTCAGTCTAACACAAGGAAATAAACATATGCAGAGGAAAATTTCAGATTATTTCGATGTAAAGTTGCTAACATCAACTCAGTCTCTACCTCGTGCCCAAATCAGCATAGTTGCCCCGGCAGAAAAGCCTACTTTTCGTGCCTAGCCTAAATATATATTTCCAAAACATGCAAAGTATATGGAATAAAACTTACCTATTAGAAGCATTTGTAGATGAAAAACCGTTTATACATGTAGTTTGTGTTACTGAGACGTGGCTGAATCAAGCAAAGAAAGAGCTTTTGAAGATAAGCAACTACAACATAGGCTCATTCTTTTGTCGCGAACAACATGACGGAGGAGGTGTACTCATACTAACGAAAAACTCATTAGAATATCGTGAACGTCTCGACATTTTGTCGTTATCCAAAGAAATGGTTTTCGAAGTATGTGCAACGGAACTACCGAAATTGAATCTTTTAATTATAAATCTATATTGGCCCAACAGTAGACGAGAAATCGAAACATTTTATTCTTGCTTGGAAAAACTTTTAACATTGATTTCCCTAAAAGACAATAAAAAACATATAATAATTGGAGGAGATTTTAATACGGATTTTTCAACTAACTCTAATGAAAAAACTAGACTTATGAATTTGATGTTATCACATAACTTCCATCAAAAGATTAAAGAACCTACACGCGTCACTCTTTCCTGTAGTACGTGCTTTTGAATTTTAAAATCAACGAATCGAAAATAATTATTCATGATTATGGATTTTCCGACCATAGAGGCATACTAGTGTCTACGCCTATCTCTACGTCTAATATAAAAAACTGGTCCGAACGCAAAAGAATTTACAATAAAACTAACATAAATAAATTAAAAAAGGAACTCCAAGTTGTGGACTGGTCCAAAATAATTCAAACAAATAAAAGCGTTAACGAAAATATGAACTCATTTATTGAAACCTTGAGCGACGTCCTAAATAAATGCATCCCTAAAATTCTTTTAAAATTTAAACCAAACAAGTCATACCTGACCCCAGGCCTAAAAGTTGCCTGCCGTAATAAAAGGTATCTTAAGCTATTAGTATCACAGTCAAAAAGTGAAACCTTACGAAACCACTATAAAGTATACTGCAAAACACTGAAAAAAGCAGTCCGTAAATCCAAAAAAAATCAAAACAAACGGAAATTCGAAAATTCTCATAATAAAGCTCAGTCTATGTGGCAAATAATAAACAGTGAGCTAAACAAAAACTCACCTAAAAAGAGAACCAACATATATCTTCAACAAGATAACAAGCTTGTAACTGACCCCAAACAAGTAGCAAATATTTTCAACAGTTTCTTCTCATCCATCGGGAATTCTCAGTCGACGCCAAGCAAGATACCATTAAAGAATACCACAACAAACTCATTTTTCCTGAGCCCGGTTGACCCAAAGGAAACATATGCGGCAATTAAACATCTTAAAAACAAATCTTCATTCGGTGTAGACGAACTACCCCCAACATTAATAAAAAATTGCGCTGAGATTTTAACCCTTCCGTTCACCCAACTATTAAACCAATCTTTCTCCGAAGGATATTTTCCAGACGCGCTAAAAATTTCCTTGATAAAACCAATACATAAAAAAGGGAAATCCACTGAAGCTAATAACTATAGACCAATTGCCCTACTGCCAACCTCAGCGAAAATATTTGAAACCGTCATGATTAAACGCCTTTATTCCTTTTATGAAAAATATAAGATCCTAAATCAAAATCAATACGGTTTTAGGAAACATCACTCCACTACTCTAGCAATATATAAATACGTCCTCGAAATTCTTAATGAAATAAACAATACAAAATATGCTGTGGGCCTCTTACTTGATATGAGTAAAGCTTATGATAGAGTCTGTTATGAAACCCTTTTAATTAAATTACATAATACTGGAATCAGAGGATCTACCCTTAAATGGTTCGAGTCATATTTTGAAAATCGCATCCAATATGTACAAATATAGAACGCGGATTTTAAGACCGGATTAATAAACCAAATCCGATCTAATAGTGTCTCTGTCACCGGCTCTATCCCTCAAGGTAGCGTCCTGGGCTGTCTCTTATTTCTTATCTATATCAATGATTTACCTAACGTATTAGATGACCATTGCACGCTCTTCGCGGATGATATATCAGTATTACTGCCTTGCTCTAATATTTGTGACGTCGACAACAAACTAAATGTAACGCTTGACAAAATAGTAAACTGGTTACAAATCCACAACCTCCAACTAAACTTGAGTAAAACTAAAATCATCCAATTTAAACCTTATCAAAAACTAAATTTGCCCATAAACTATAGCTATAACAATCATAAAATAGATTCAGTGAGCTCTGCCACATTATTGGGTATAGATCTGGACAACAGTTTGAGTTGGAAACCACACATCCAAAGGCTATCTAAAACCTTATCATCTTTTATTTATGCTCTCAACCACCTTAAGCGCGCAACAGACTTTAACACATCACTCACGGCATATTACGCCTACGCCTACTCAAGAATATCTTACGGTATTGTTATGTGGGGAAATAGTTGTGATATAAAAAAGATTTTTACCCTCCAGAAAAAGTGCATAAGAATCCTAGCTAATATAAATCCAATGGAATCCTGTAGATCATACTTTGTCAAATACAAAATACTCACCCTTAATTCCATTTATATATGTACTTGAATCGAGTTAATTCGTCCGAAAACATATAGGTTTATACGAACAGATAACGAGTATTAAAAGAAACGATCGGAATATGCACAAAATTAGAGTACCTTTCTCCAAATATAAACTCGTCACGTCTAATACGCATTACATGACAATAAAAATTTTTAATCATCTTCCTAACCATATAAAAAGCCTTGTCAAACCAAAAATGTTTAACCAACAGTTGAAATCATTGTTAATCGACAAATGCTTCTATAGTTTACATGAGCTTTTTAACGCAAAATTGTAAATATTTTTCGTTTTCTTAATGTCCATATTTTTAAGTTTAGTCTGTTCTATACATATATATATATTGTTGTGCCCTTGCAGGGTGTCACATGAATACCTTTTATAATGTACCTACCATCTATATTTTGTAATGTGATAATGCAATAAATAAATTGAAATTGACTTATAATACGGTAGGTATTTAAATAAAGTCAAATCCGCTTCTTTTTATGAAACGTCAAAAATACTCGGAATTTGTAGAGATTAAATAGTACATGCTTTGACGTCACAATCAAACGTCCTTATTTTAAGTGAAAGTCTGTTGCTAATGAAAAAACTATTTAATTTCACTGTTGTCAAATACCCTCATCCTCCTAGCGTTATTCCCGTTTGTGCCCCTAAAGGAGCCCGGGGTCCGCTTGGACACCTAATCCCAAGATTTGGAATAGGCACTAGTTTTACGAAAGCGACTGCCATCTGACCTTTCAACCCAGAGGGAAAACTAGACCTTATTGGGATTAGACCAGATTCCTCACGATGTTTTCCTTCACCGAAAAGCTAACGGTAAATATTCCGTACATACGTTCCGAAAAACTCATTGGTACGAGCCGGGATTCAAACCCACGACCGCCGCTTGACAGCCGCATGCCTGAACCACTAGACTAGGGTACCGTAGCTGGCTGTTGTCATATACCCTTTTAGCAAAATTTTTACTTGAGCGATATAATAATTATAAAGTGACTTTAAACTAACGTACAGTTTTTTATAGACGTTTGTAAAATAAGACATTATATCGAATAAGTCCTGATAAAAAAGCTTATTCGTACCTACTTCCTGTGATCCTATACTCTGGACGTTTAGGTATTTAAAAAAAATATAAACAAAAAAACCCACGTGACTTGGTCATTCAACCAATCATAGCAACTTTTTGTATCTATGGTATGGTATTACCCTTATCTTATTGGCTGAAAGACCAAGTCACATGGTGTTTTTTGTTTACATTTTTTTAAATACCTAAACGTCCAGACAGAACAGGCTCGTTTCTCTGCCAAAGGCATTGCTGTGCAGTAGGGAAACGCCGCCAGCATCTTGGCGTCATTTCCGGCAATGAGCGACCTTTGAGCCGAATGTTCTTATTTTCTTTTTATTTAATTTTTTAATGTTTTACTGTAAACAGTGTATTATGCTTAAGTAGTACTATATATTCTTAATGCGTACACATTTTATTGTTGTTTTGTAATAGGTAGCTAGTAATAAGTTAAACTGGTTGATGAATAGTGCATCCTAACATTACAATTGAATTGACAACATTTCAAATTATGTGCCTAATTCGAAAAACGTTTCGGTTATTATGTTATCTGAACGTAATAAAGTAGTTTTCAGATTTCATTTCTAGCCCGTTTTGAATCGCGAAGTTGTATAAATGTGGTTTAAGCAATACTACGACTGGAAGGTGTGGAAGTTGCCATAGTACAGAGCTCAGATCATAAAAAGGATTTTTTATGTTCTGAGGTACAGAGCCATAACCTTAGTTACGACCTCCTGGAATTCGCTACTTTTCAATTTGATATTTCTGAATGAAAATTACAATTTAGGGAGAAAAAAAAACACGTGCCGCTTAAAAAACATTTTCTAGCGAAATAAATCATATAACACTTGAAAAGTTTAATGTTGCCAATTACAATTGGTTTGTGGGTTCCCTATATTTACCTATATGTACAGTCATGGGCAAAAGCTAGATAAAAATGGCGTTCGTTTTAAACATACGACGGTAACTGAAGCGCATAGATGTCCATTAAAAGTATGGTTGAGGTTATTTATTTTAATGTAGCCGACTTTTTACAAAACTGTTACTGGAATGTGAACCTTTTACCTTGGACGGTAGAGTTTCTTTTTGAATGGACTAATTGGATGCAATTCGGCCAACTAAATAATTTCAAGTATAACTTCAATTTCACAACAGTTGTCAATGATTAACTGGGTTAATTGACTTTTAAAATCGGTTTATTAATACTTACCTGTACTCAGGATGAGGCAGTATTCTGGAGAGCGCCATGTTATGCTCGTTGCTAGATATGTCGGTGTAGCCGACTACAACTGTAAGCTGCTTAGATTTGTAGAATTCGTCGAATACACTGAAAACAAGGTATTGCATTTAAGTATATTCTATAGCGGACTCCCGCGAGCTTTACCAGGTCATCAGTCCACCTTGTGGGGCACCCACGCCGCGCCTGATGACCTGGTAAAGGTCGCGGGAGTCCGCTGGATGCAGGTGGCGCAGGACCGGTCATTTTGGCACTCTTTGGGGGAGGCCTTTGTCAAGCAGTGGACGTCTTTCGGCTGATGTGATGATAGTGATGACATTATATAGGAGAAAGTTTGTGAAAGTGCTTGTGTGACGACGACGGTGTTTTTGCGCGGCTGAGCCGAACCCCAGGCCGGCCGAGCCACGGCTGGGCCGCTTCCGAGACTCAGCCGTGTCTCGGCGGGGCTCGGGCATGGCTCGGCCGCGCAAAAACTCCGTCGTTTTTCTTAGAAAGCGGCCCGGGCCGGACACGGCCCGTTCTAGCGTGAGTCACCCTTTATGCGTCGGAATAACATATGGATATTTAGGCTAGATATAAGTTATATGCATACAAGGTCGAAGATAGAATCTAATAAAAACATATTCGTATAAAAAAAAAAACGTAAATTCAAAGTTGCTTCCCAACATTACACTGCCTTTATCGTCCGATGAAGTTTAAATTTGCAATTAAGGCATGCAGCTGCGCATCGAAACAGTGCCTTTTCCAAACCGATTATTAGTATACTTGTACTATTGCTAGAGATCCAAATTTTTGATATGTATATCTTCAGTTCATTGGCTATGTTCGTACTTCGTAAAATCACGATTGCTTACAAAAACCTCGATAGATTTTGCCTTTCAAAACAGTGCTTTTTTACCACCAAACTCGAAATATCTCAAAAGTTATTTGGAATATTACAATGAAATTTGTTATGATAGGTAGCTTTTTGGTAGATCTATCTACCGGCTTCTTAGAATTTCAATATGTTTGATAATTCAATACATTTGGTCATTTGTCTGAAAAACCGGGTGTCCGCGTCATGCATGCGCGGGGGCGAGTACAATTTAGTACGCCCGTGGCCACTGCCGACGACGGACCTGTGAATGTTTACCTGGCACGCAAATACGCCTTTTTGCAGCAATTATTTCGAGTTATCAAGGTAAATAAAAATATATAAAGGAATAGGAAACGCTAATACATGCTGGAGAACACATTCGAAATGATAGAATAACAAATATAAGGTATGCGATATTTACTACATTAAAGCGTTTCTACATCCGCACCTAAAACGTATTAATAGGTAGCTGGAGCATATTGACAAGATGTCAATAAAAATCTTCAGTTATCCTGAATACGTATTTAGAACTGTTAGGTAGTAAGTAGTCGGGTGTAAATCGGATTCGGACACGAGCACATGGTTGGGGGGGTAATGGTACCAATCATGGACTGTACGAATAATAGATTTATTTATTCATACAGAAATATATCAAAAGCATTTAGGGCTATTGCGCCGGATAGCGACTACCTAGACTAAAGTCCTAAACGAGTTGGTGAACTGAAGTATATTTACTTGCTGTTTAGTAGATTCTATTAAAAACGAGTGCGGAAAAAGACCCTGCCACTCCACCAGCAGTAGGCCCTTCCTCATCTTCGTCATAGACATACATGCATACATACGCTACGGCACATCTTTTCGTCCAATATTCCGCAGTGTCTCAAGACGAGAGTCGTTGACCAGTGTGTGTTGCCAGTGATGACATATGGAACGGAAACGTGGTCGCTTACTATAGGCCTCATAAGAAGGCTCAAAGTCACTCAAAGGACGATGGAGATGGCTATGCTGGGAGTTTCTCTGCGCGATCGCATCAGAAATGATGCTATCCGCAGCAGAATCACGGTAACCGATATAGCCCTCCGAATCGCTAAACTTAAGTATCAGTGGGCGGGGTACATTGCACGTAGAACCGATGGCCGTTGAGGCGGAAAGGTTCTCGAGTGGCAACCACGTACCGGAAGGCGCGGCGTGGTTAGGCCCCCCCACAAGGTGGACTAATGACCTGGTAAAGGTCGCGGGAGTCCGCTGGATGCGGGTGGCGCAGGACCGGCTATTGTGGCACTCTTTGGGGGAGGCCTATGTCCAGCAGTGGACGTCTTTCGGCTGATATGATGTTACATACGCTCGAAAAATATAAACTTCCTTCTGAGGCAGTCGGGTACAAAGTACTACAGGGTGTTCCCCTATACAGCTGCAAAACTTTGCCAGCTGTTTGTGCACATGATACCCATCACAAAACACTAAAGTATGCCGTTTCACATCTCGAACTCACTCTGCCACCGCTGTTTCTCCAAATAACTACCAAGCCTCCCCCGCCATGCCCCTTTAAAAATAAGCCCACTAAAGCAAATAAATGTGACGTTATGAAAGTGAACATACCTTTTGTCGGTATGGAGTTATTGATATGACTCACTCACTCACTCACTCATCAACGCACAGCCGAAACTACTAAGACTAAAGAGTTGAAATTTACACCAGAACTACCTTTTACAACGTAGGCAACGCTAAGAAGGATTTTTGGAAATTCCACCCCTAAAGGGGGTAAATAGGGGTGCAATGTTTGTATGGGGGAAACTTTATTTTTAGAGCTAGATAGACTTAAATTTTTGCATAAAGATTACTTATTAGAATACAAATTAAGTACTTTCAATTCAATTACATTTATTTTGTTAAACATAGGTAACATAGGTTACAACTTTTACAAGTATTGTTGGTATACAAAATATAAGACTTCTGTGCATTACCCACAATGTAGGTTTACAAAATATTTCAGCCAGCTAATATATTTATAAAAATTAAAAAAAAAAATGTCAATACAGTGATTGGTGTTAAATACTTCAAATACATGTCAAAAATTCTCAAAAAATACTATGACTAAAGAATATTATAACTAGAATGTCTGGAATGGAATCATGTCATGTCGTAGGGTCGTTTAAGTAATCTTTAATGGTATAATAACACTTTTCAATCAAATATTGATCTATTGATTGAAATGATTGATCCAATAATGTCATGGAAAGATCACATAGATACATTATACAGTAAGTTAGCAAGAGGGATCTATGCTCTAAGACAGTTAAGACCACTTGTGTCAGAAAGTTGCTTAAAAGAGCTGTATTATGCGTACATATACTCTCAACTTTCATACGGGATAATGCTTTGGGGCAACAGTACGGATTATGAGCGCATCCTAAAGATCCAGAAACGTGCAATTAGAGTACTTCCCTATGCAAAGGACAGATACACGTGTCGCGAACATTTAAGAAAACTTAGTATCTTAACATCAGTTTCAACTTATATATTGGAAGTTTTGATGTATGTTAAACGTTATCCAAATGAATTTGAAAGGAGAGGTGAAAATAGTTCGAGATCAATGAGAAATGCGAATAACTTAAAAAGAAGCGGGTTGTGTCCGAGACACAACCGTTAATTAAGTTTAAGTGGATACTTATTTGTTGGTTGTCCCCGTAAAATATATATCTGCATTAATTCACTAAAATCTGTATAAGCACAGATAAATCGGTATATATAGCAACATTGACTGACGTAGCTCGTTTGACTCGCGAGGCATTGAAAATGGCGGTCATTTCAGCATAGTTTTCATGCCCGTCACATAAACCAAATAACATTTTGTGATTAACAACTAATAGCAAATAAAGAAGGATTAAAACATGTAACAAACAATTATTTGAAATCAGATTAGGCTTCTCTACAAAAAGTTAATTCGGAAGTTACGTGATACATTTTGAACTGTACCCCTATACAAGAACGCGAGCAAAGAAGTATCCACTTCAAAACAACCTCGCCCAGACTTAGAATAGGCACAAAACTTCCGAAGTTAATAGGACAAATACTTTTTAACCGGCTACCTTCAAACCTTAAAACCATAACGAACGACAACTCTTTTCGCTTCCATGTAAAACAACTATTGCTTGAAAAAACACTGTATAGTTTACAAGAATTTCTTTCAAATGACTAAATAACAAGATCTTAAAAGCTTGACGTTAATATTTGTTTTATGTTTTCTTTCTCTATTTTATGTAATAGCATTATGCTATGAGTATGAGTATTATTAAACTATTTACAAATAATAACAATTCTGTACACAACTGTACACATCTATTGTATTTTATTGTAACTGACAAGTTATAATTTTAATACATTTTTATCTGTATATTCATTGTACTATGATTTCAATTGTAAAATTATGATAATAAACAAATCTGAATCTGAATCTGAAGTCAATTGTCTTTTAAATTTATTAATATCCAGTGTTTCATTCGGTCTGGAATTTTATTGAAAATGTTTGGTGCCATTCCCAAGATTCCGCCTCTGATTAGCGCTGTGTTGTTGCTACCCTGCAAAGTTTTCAATTTTTGTTTGTATTGTTTACGTGTCGGAAATCTGCGGCCTTCTGAAACGTTACTGAACATGCTTGGATTGGTCTTGACAAAAATACCTACTTCTAGGATATACAGTTCTTCTAGTTTGTATGGAGAGCAAGACATTTTTAAAGTAAGGGATTTGTAACTTCGGTTTTAGACTGTTTACTTAAAGACTAGGTACAGTCAGCGTCATATAGTTAGTAGCAGCCAAAGTAGCCAAATATATCGTAACACATCCTTACACCTATAGTAACAAAGACGTGTTGCGATATATTTGGTTACCTAGGCTGCTACTAACTATGTGATGCTGACTGTACAAAACTAATTTCAATGTTTTTTTTTATTAAACAAACATTTAAATTTCTTAAACAAACATTTAGACGATAACATGTTATACGTGGACGAAGTCGCGGGCAACAGCTAGTTTATATATATATATATATTTATTTAAGCTTTATTTATTCCATATTGTTTGTGTTAGTACATATTTACTAAATCTAAAAGATTTATGCCATTTTTTCTTTCTTATATGGACCCCATTCGGGTAAAAGCCATATATCGCCAGATATTAGGAGAAAAGAAGGGCACTGGAAGCAACAAACTGGTCGGGGCCGAAAGGCAAAAGAAGGAAAGGTAGACGACGAAGACGTTGGACCAATGACATAACTGAGGTCGCCGGACCTAGCTGGATGCAGTTGGCTAAAGACCGAAAAAAATGGCATGAGATCGAGGAGGCTTTTACCTAAATTTACATTTGCTTTAAAAAATTCAATATAAATCAAACAAAAAAAGACAATTAAAGCTTAATTTATATTTATATAATTACTTCCGGTTGGAAAATTTGTTGGATTCTTGTGTAAAGCATCTTAGAATAACGATTAAAAATGAAATATACAAAAAAACGCTATTATAAATTAATGATTTTTGAAACCGTATTTTGCCTGGAGTATAGAGCCAAGTATAAGCCTAATCTTGTTGGCTTGTTGAGAGTATCAAGGTCCATCGCGGTGTGGCCGCTGGTCGAGGTGGCATGGTAGGCAGCACGCGCCGCGCAAGCGCAGTGACATAACACTTTTAGGTATTTAAGAGACAAATTGAATTTGTTATTTTTATATGATGTTTGGTCAAATTACATTTTTAATAGACATAGTCATGTACTGAAGAACTTGCTGGTCTTAAAATAACCACCCTGTATAATAAAATGCTCTTCTGACTAACAGTGGTCTAATTATCCAGATTTTGATCAGTCAGTCATACGTATGTAACAAAGGTAATAATTATGGTAATAATACTCCTTGCATTTCATTAAATTGTCAAAAGGGCCTCTACGTGTTGGCTCCGTTGGTACTTTGTAGGTACCTAGCCCCACGCATGCCTCCCAAAGGTCCGGGACATCATTGTCCCGTGAGCGGGAAATACATACATGGTAATAATATAATTTGCCAGGAGATAAATAGATGAACATAGCTATTTGTTTATTATTTTTGATGGTTTCTTAAGCAGGTGTTAACCGGCGCTATAACTTTACCTATAGAAGTAATCGATTTTATTTCGGTTTAAAAAACCTGTAATATATAAGTACAATCCATAATTGGTGACGTTCACCCTTAGGAAGTGAAGATGTACTATTATTTTATCAGTTCTACGTATTTGGAAAACGGAAGCACCCACATAGGAACTGGGAAAACGATAGGTGGATTGATGATGAAGAAATCTGTACTAACATATCTTTGGAAAGTAAGTGTCCATAATTGATGTCATCATACTACGATGTACTTAAGAACTGTAACTACCTATTATTCCTTATTTTCTTAAAAAAAATAGATTTAAATAAATAAATTAACAATAAATATTTGGGGACAATCTTACACAAATCAACCAAGATTTGAAAAATAAAACAATTATTCAAGAAGACAACATTTGATCGTATGATCTGCAAAAACGAGCCGAATACGGATGCCAACAGAATAAGGCCGTTAGCGGGGTGCGCGGGACGCGCGTCTCCCGCTCCGTCTGCCTCACCTCCGCAAATACCTAAATATCGTCTAATAAGAGCGCCTTAATATTAAATGGTTTTTGTTCTCTATATTTTACATCGACAACTGATTGCAATCCAGTAATACTTTGTACAAAACTGCTACACAAGTATTACTGCATTATGTGCATCAGGCACACTGTGCACACCGTGTCGTCGTGTCGCCTGAGACCGGCGGCGGGTGTAATGTACAGAATTTATACACAAAATGCATCCGTTTCACACTGAAGTCTATTTGTTACCCTAGCTAGTTGCAATTAAAAAGATTACCTGCACACAAAGACTGGCCGCCAACGGGAACACTGCTGCCACTGCTGGTCATCTTATTTTCAGTTGTTGAACTATTTGCAGTGTGTCGTCAACTGTTAGAACCTCAGAGCATAGAATACTAGAGAGAGGACAAGCCGCCGGCGGCCGTGTCACAGCTGTATGCTCAATGGGCATACACTGCCATACTGTGCACGCGTGCTGATCGCAGAGAATATTACGTTTTTTCCCAAAATGCCTGATATGATGCGCGTTTATGGTCAAATAAGCGTGTAGGTATACAAGAGTGTGTGTTTTAGATGTGTGCGCGCTTTGTCTTGTCAATTACTTGGGCGTTGTGTGGGTTAATGTACTTGCGACAGGCTCACTCTATACAAATCGGCCGCCATGTCCGATCTCCTTATATTCATACATCTGTGGTTAGAACTCTCACTACTTTGTTGGTGGTCTGATTATATTTGCTACCTGCACACACAATGTGCCACAATGTGTGCAATGTGTCAACAGCAACCGATCACTTAACACAGTGGCGCCGCACTGATGCGCGCCTTGTCGCCACGGACTGGCCGCCCAAGGGAACTAACGGCCGCGGCAGGTGTATATCGCACAGAATTTATTCATAAAATGCACACGTCGTACTCCGACCTTGTTACCATAAAATTAAAAAAAATTACCTGCACACACAATGTCTTGCCGTCAACAGCCACCGATCACTTAGCACAGTGGCGACGCACGGATGCCCCCACAAACGGCCACTGAATGCTTCTCTGCTGGTCATATTCTTTTAGTTGAACTCTTTGCAGAGTGTCGTCAACTGTTAAAACTATCACTACTTTGTTGGTAGACTTATACTTGTTACCTGCACACGCAATGACCAGCCGTCAACAGCCATCGGTCACTTAGCACAGTGGCGCCGCACTGATGCGCGCCTTGTCGCCACACACTGGCGGCCCAGGGAAACTCCGCTGGTAAGCTGTCTGTACCGCCGACGATACGGCCGACACGGGACACGTCGGTCCCGCATTCTACGTCGGCCACTGAAAAAGTTGGGGTACACATAAAAAAGTAATTGATTTTGATGATCTTCGAATCAGGCTAATAAGTTGAATTCGTAATTATGTAACTTTGGGTGTTCGCATTTAATTAAAAAAGTATTTTTCGGAAATAATTATAAAAAAAAACCGGCTAAGTGCGAGTCGGACTCGCGCATGAAGGGTTTCGTACCATTATCTATAAAAACGGCAAAAAAATCACGTTTGTTGTATGGGAGCTCCCTGTAGCCTAGTTGGTAGTGATCCTGCCTACGAAGCCGGAGGTCCCGGGTTCGAATCCTGGTAAGGGCATTTATTTGTGTGATGAGCTGATGAGCACAAATATTTGTTCCTGAGTCATGGATGTTTTCTATGTATTTAAGTATTTATTTATCTATATAAGTATGTTTATCGTCATCTGGTACCCATAGTACAAGCTTTGCTTAGTTTGGGACTAAGCCAATTTGTGTAAAATTGTAAAAGAAAAAAAAAAGAAAAAAATATATAAAAAATATTTGTTTTTTCTGTGAATTCATTTATTAAAAATAAGTCAGAATAATTTACTTTGAAAACAAAGTTTTAACCGACGAAAAATCAATCATCCCCTATTTTCCTAACCTAAAGGTTTTGTTTTTTTTCAAATTTATATGGGACCAACTTCGGGGTATACCCATTCCAATAAAAAAAGATTTATCAAAATCGAACTACTCTGTAAAAAGTTATGCGTGGTCATACATAAAAAAAAAATATATACGCGTCGACTTGAGAACCTCCTCCGTTTTTTTCGTCGGTTGAAAATAAATATACGTTTTATTTACAAAGGACTTTATAATTACTAAAAAGATTAACAGATACCTTAGTGCAGATTATTATAATATTATTGATTTTTTCTTGAATAACGAATACGTATGAGATACATGTTAACAAAATATTAGGAGGCCCCTGTATATAATAAGAACGGCACTCACACTGCTACTGACAGTGACAAGTGACATTACTTTCGGTCAATCCATTCATGCCAGCTCTCGTGAATCGACCTGTACATATATATATATTTTTTACTCTAAATATATATAGTAAAAAATCGCCGAATAAAATTGCCAAAGAAACTTACAATTCAAAAAGCACTCCCCCAAATCCAATATAAAAACAACAATCACAAACAACCGAAACATCTTCACTAAAAAAACTAAATTACACTAAAAATAAATAAATAACTAAAAACTTAACTATAAAATAAAATACAGTCAGCGCACGCGCGCAACAAAGCGTGTGCGCTAACAACATTTAAATTATATTGATATGATTATTTAAAGTCCTGTGATTTGTACTGAAAGCCCCTCCTTTTCTTGTTCGAAGGCCTGACCCCTATATCTCATCCTAGAGATGCGGTGAAGTAAACATCGATACTCCTATCGATATAATAAACTCTTAGCAATTAATTTCCCATATAATTCAAATTTCATGATTATCTTTCTAGCATACACAGAAATGACAAATGTATTTTCATATTTATTTTATTTATTTGACGCAGTAATGAGAATATACAGATATATTGAATACTTACTTATCTATTGAGATGTGTTTTGCAGTTGTTCTTGACAACGTGACTTTGAAACTTTCCTTGAAATCATATCCTCATGCATTGTTATTCACGTCTCTCAGGAAGAATCTACGGAAGACCCGTTCAAATCGGTCCGAAAATTTAAATGTATTAAGGTAAACGCCCCTGTCCTCGACGCTGCACTAGAGTATGACATGGGCTTTTTATGTCAAAGCAATGGGTGTTCATTTTGAACTATGAGAATTTTTCTTCATTCGAATTTAAGCTATGTCACTTTGACATATACTGCCCATGTTATAGACTAGTGCACCGTCGGCGAATAGGACGTTTACCTTATATTGTTAAATCTGTGAGAGACCACCAAAGGCACCAATACCTTTTAACTCATCTAATTCACATGGAAGTTTTATAAAATTTTAGTATTTTGCGTATAAAAGCCTTATCATGACTAAAGATGATTCATTATCATTTAGTATTTATATTCATCTATTTTTACTTACTTACACACTAATTTTTGTGATGACGCAACGACCCGAAGTGTATCTTGGCCTCCAATAAGGAGTGCACGCTTATCCTGAGTGGTTTCTCGCCAATCGCCTGCTCGCGAAGATCCGCATCCACGACATCAACCCACCGATATCTGGTATATTGATATCTTAATTTTTGGTATTAATAATACAATCATTACATGTCCATGTTACAACTGTATCGATAGCTAAACTGTCGATACCAGCCCGCATCACTAAAATAAATTCATTGTCAGGTTCGCTGCAACCTCGAGATAACAACTCGCGGAACTAAGTACCATTATCCATAAATACACCTATGCAATGCCATCTACATCTGACTAATAAAAACTGATATAAGTCCATGTTTTAGTGCTATGATGATACATCAATCATCATCATTATAATAATATTTGCGGTAAAGCATCCACTGCTGGAAATAGGTTCCCCCAAGTGTGCCACAATGACCGATTATGCGCTAGGTATATCCAGGGGACTCTCGCGACCTTTTGGTCTGCCCATGCTGTGGCTTCCGGCAGGGGGTTGCCACAATAGAACCTTTCCGTCCCAACTGCCATCGGTTCTAAGATGATTATTTTGCAGTATACCCAACTGGGTCTGTCTTGAACCTTTTTGGCGATTATTGTCACCAGCTTCAACTCGGCTTCAATAAGGTTCGAGAAGGACTTGACCTTCAGCAATGAAGATCACATTGGTGATGATGATTAAGGTATCTTCTGGAGTGACAAATGTCCATAGACTCGGTGTCTGCTTACCATCTAGTAGGCTGTATGCTGCTTAACCATCGTTGTGGTATAAAATGACATTAATAGGCTCACGTTAAGATTGGACTGAAAAAGAGCGGTATTAAATATATATGGAATTTCTCGAATAGAAAATTGGAATTTCAACTTTTGGGGCAACTGCTTACCAGATTAAGGGGTTTAATAGTAGTAGTACACTCGTCGTGCAAAATTTGTAAACATATCTTTGAGGTCGACTGTATCCCTATCATCGCCATCACAGCATCACCAGGTCTAGTTTCTGTAACAGTATCGAGGGTCAGAGTAGCGCAAAGGGGACGCAACTATATGTTAGAGTTTTGAGGGGGGAGGGAGAGGGGGGAGGACGTTGCTAGAGGGGAAAAAAAATTTTTTTTTTTCTTGATTGATGTTTTCGGTCATCCAAAATTCTGACACTAGTGGCCGACCTTATTACTGGATATTGTATTAGTACAGCGACCTTTAATGAGAGAGTTAATAGAACTTTAATCCGCAAAATTCAAAAAAAATATCAAAGTAGAAAATTTAAAATTTATTCGCCTCGAGCTTGACGTTTCTGCTTAGTAAACATTTACTGTCCATAAAATTATATCTGCAAAATGAAAGTGCTTCTGAAACCACGAGGAACGTCGAAGGCCGCTCATCATTATTAAGCTCAATTATAACAATACCCCCATTCTCAAATCGGCGCATCTCTTTATTTCATGCGCTCAAAAATGTGCTGAATATACATAGAACCTTATTTCCAGATTTAATTCCACATTCATTAGCTGTCCAATTTACTATTGTCCGCCACCGCAGGCAGCGCCAGTGTGATGCAGACCTTACAGTTAATGTTTACTTTTGACCGCCATCCTTTACTTTGCATTAAAATTAATCGCCACCACCGACCTTCAAATTTCCACGAAAATATGACATTTAAAGAGTGGTGTTGCCAAATAATTTGTTGCACAGTTAGGTAACGTGGATGCTTGTTTGAGTGGGACACACTGATATTGATATAGGATTGGAATCAAATTGAAATGGGATATTTAGTTGCACAGTTCTAGCCCAACTTAAGTGCAACGTGCATCGTTCACTCGTCCTACTTATGGCGCACTTGACCGACAAACAGAATCGGCCTTTGTTTATTTATTTATAGATTCCTGCTTTTATTTTTACATAGGCGATTTATGGAGGTCTAATGTTCAATCCGTGTCTTCCCAAGATACGCTCTACGATATTATCACTGATGTAGTGATGTGCAAATTACGGAAAGTTTCCAAAAAGTTGGAAAAGTTCTTAGAAATTTCTGGAAAGTTTCACAAGGAATTAAGGAAATTTACTTACCTGAGAAGTATAAAACTGTAACTCTTATACATAGTGTATAAGAGTTACAGTTTTATGGTTCTCAGGTACGAAATTCCCATGTTGGAAATGGAAAGTTTCAATCCCCATACAAAAATGAGAGCAATTTTCGAAATTTTCCTATGTTAAATTCACAATATTCGCAATATAGGAAACTTTCCGTCGGCACATCAGTACGTATATGCACGAATGGACGAAGAACCTTCCCTTCGGACCGTTTCGTAGCCAGCTTTTGGAGCCAGCTATACCGTATGGGAATTTAAAATTCCGTTTGGGAGCCGGCTCTGAAAAGAGACTTTTTTTTACCATTTCGTAGCCAGCTTTCGGAGCCAGCTACCGTATGGGAATTTAAAATCCCGTTTGGGAGCTGAACTGATACGAAACGGGCAAAACGCATTTACCGATTCGGAGCCGGTTATTTGTCATTTAAGGCACTTGAGAAGTAGGTATGATATTATTATAAAGATGATAAATATACCGCCCGTATCCCTTTTTACATAGTTCGTTTTGTGTTTTATGTACCCTTTTTTAACAGGAATCCAACTTTCTCATGAATCCAACTTTTATACCGTTCTTACTTATTATCCCAGACACAAAAATTAAAATTATAATAATATAAATCAAATCAATCTATTGCTCCAAAACACTGCTGAACATCTCCGACTCTACTCAGCGAAAACCTGAGAAGGTCGGCGATCGTGTTTGCATGGCTGGTCCCGAAATCCGTGCAGTTGTTGGGCAAGACTAACACTACTGTACATTCTTCTTCCCCAACTGTGGTAGTTGCAAACCTTCGTCTCACGTGATATTAAGAAATTCAGTTTACAGAGGAAGTTTCTTTTTGTAACATTGTTAACTTCCCCGAAGTCGTTTCGGAGGCACCTTGAATATATACAAATATCATTGTTTTCCGGCGTCCGCAACATTCTGCCATCGAGTTCAATGTGTCCTAACATTTTGCTAGTTTTAAACACTACGCAGTACTAATTTTTAATAATCTTCTGTAGCAATAAAGCAGTAGTAAATAAAATTTGCTAGAACGCTAAAACACAACGAAAAAAATAAAGTCTCATTTCAGAGCCGGCTCCCAAACGGGGTTTTAAATTCCCATACGGTAGCTGGCTCCGAAAGCTGGCTACGAAACGGTCCGAAGGGCCCACCTTTACCCCCAGTCAAAGATATTCAGCATAAGAAAAACGAAAGAGAACGGCGGCAAACGGCCCAGTGGCGAAATGTGTAAGCAAATAATCTCGATGACGGCTCGGTACGATTACGGCTTGGTGCATTAAGGCTAGTAGGCACTTTCATGGGGTTAACTAGTTTTAAGCCTTTGTTTAAGTTTAGTTTGTAATTCTTTTGCTGTGTTGGTCTCTTCGCCAATTCACGCTTTGTCAGTGCCGGGCAAAAGGGCCCTGTTGTGGGCCCGGCTTGAAGTTAGACAAACAAAAAAAAATAACGGCTTGATGCGGACACGACCAGGCCCCGTAGCATGGATCCGTCCCTGGCTGACACCGTTCGATAGAACGAGACGACGCGCTTATCCTATCACTTATCGCGTGATAACGCCATCCATGCTACGGGGCCTGTTGTAGCGTGAGTCATCCTTTAAGGCGAGGCAGGTCCATTCTTTTCTCCCTCTCACTGAGCATAAGCGTGAGCGAGATGGAAGTGTTTTACATCACTTTTTAAAAGGTACATATTAATTGATTTTTGGAATACTGGATAATTTATTAAAAATCTGTCCGGTTATTAAACTAGAATAATAAAAAAAGCTATCCTTTTAATAAAAATAAAAAAATAGATTGTCGTTAAAAATTACGAGATCTCGAACATTTAAGTTTATTTTTATGGTGATATGGTGATTTTTACAGAGTTACCAAGCCTGTTTTTTTGTTTGTTGTTTCTTTTTCAGTCTACAGTAATTTTTCTGTAGTAGAATTCGTTATTATTTCTTCACACTGGAAGCTCATAAATCAATCTTTTAGTCAGATCGTGAATGGCCTCGCCATAATGAATAAGGTAGAAGATTAACCGAATGATCAGTATTTCTGAAAGATACGGCGAACCAGCAATATTGCCAAAACTAGATAGATAAATATAGTGAGAGAAGTTTTCCCTGTTTTATTTGTGTCATTGACATGAGATTTAATTTTACGGGACCTTTAGACTGTTCCTTCACTGGTTTATTAGCCGTTGACGGATGTAGCGTTTTAATAAATGCGCTAGGTACTCTGGCAACACAGACGACACTGTCGAAGTGACAGGCATGCTGTGTGGGCAGCGTATATTGGCGGAATATATAAATATTGTGTTTCCATTAATAGTATTAATACAAAGCATAAATTACATACAGGAACCTGTGGTTTATTACTATACGTTACAACATTAATTATTCGAGTTCTCGTATTTGCTATAATATAAATTGTATTTGTCTTTTACGTCGACTCTCAAATTGAACCTAATTGAAGACAATAATTCGGTATTTGACAAAAGTCAAATCAGCTTTTTTTTATGAAACGTCAAAAATGGTTCATTAGTATGGAATTTGTATGGATTACTGTGTTGGTGCGTCACAATAAATCAACGTCCTTATTGTTAGTTTTATGAATTTAAAAATCTTCAACTAGCAAACATAAATTAAAGCTTGATATATTCCGAGTATTTTCGTAATGTTTATCAGTTGCTAATGAAAAAATATATATTTTCACTGTTGTCAAATACCCAATTGATCGCCTTTTATTCGCAATTAATTAAACAGACTAGATTTGACATTATCTTTATTAAAAATACACCGTGTTTTTTTTGATTTCCGTTAACTTTAAGGGAAGAATCCTCAGGTTAAATGGAACTAATTTCTCTAAGAAACTAGTGTCTTAACTCTTACTATTTTTCAGATATTCAATAAATCAATTTAATGACCGAATCAGTGTGAAGGGTCCTTTATTTTATTTACGTTATAATTTTCGTTAAACGAAAAAGGGAATTATTGGGATTTGAACCTGGGACCCCTCACTCCATAAGCAAACTATTTACCACTGAGCCATGTGTTGACAAGTGCTGTCGTAGGTGAAAATGAACTCTGTGTTAATTGAGATTAAGTGTTAGAGCCCTCCCACACTGTAATATTGATTAAGTTTGTATGAAAAATGAAAAAAAATTTTTTTCGAATTTAACAAAAAGCAACATACCAGGTAGCTTCTGTTAATGAACCGAACATCGTGTCGAAATTAACGGAAATCAAAAAATACACGGTGTATATACAGAAAATAATGGAAATGAGACCTGTCTGTGTTGCCCTGGTAAGGTGAAGAAAAACTCACTTTGAACAAAATAGAAGATAAGCGTTAGCATTCTGTCAAATCAGAAAATAAAAGAAAATTAAGGAAACTGCTGCTCTAGAAACAACACTGTCAGAGAAAAACATAATCGCTCTTCTAAGTCACTGATAGCGCTATGACCTAAATATTAGTTTTTAGTATCAAACACAGAGCGGAATGAAGGTTAAAAATCTTTAACATTTACAATCAAGTATTATTAGCATAAGCATTAGAAGACTCTTGAGAAGCAAGGCTTCGCATCAGAGATATGGACTCTAATAGGCATTTAAACAATGTTGCCCCACATAGCACTGATTATTTTGATAAGTAGATAATTGAGCGACAATGTCAAGCCTTTCGTGCGACTGTAGTATTCCACCACGTGTGGCCTTTAATGCGCTTGTATCTCTACACGTGGTTTTGATCATACAGAGCAATGCGGTAACTGTTGTATGGACACAAACTTTCATCAAATCGAAGACCAGTCAATTATAAAGACTACCAATAGACTATACACAGTCGCGTTATTTTAAAATAATGAGTTCCACTATAAAGAGGTGTTTGTACCATTCATTTCGTATGGCACAATTTTTTTTTATTTCATTATCAAATCATCATCATATCAGCCGAAACATGTCCACTGCTGGGCATAGGACTTCCCCAAATTTTATTTATTTGAACATTATTGCACAATACTAGTATTACGAGAACAATATTCCTTTGCTATTCCGCTAAAAACGTGCTGGTCGATCAGCGGAGATCAAATGCAACTATTTGCGTAAAAACATGCAAATAATTACAGCAAACCACCACCAATAATAACAATAATACTAGTACCTACAAATGGTGAACTTATTGCTATAAGGCATTTTCTACCAGTCAACCATTTGGCTAAACAAAAACATTTGGTGCAAGGAATATGTATTTTTAAGAAAACATAATGATTCATTCAAGATACTCGTAACGGCGGTCGTCCTAATAAATGTATTGATTCTTTTTTACTGTGTTGGTCCCTATTTACATACTTACATTTTGTTACCAGCTTGTAACAAAAACAATAATATCACACCAAAACAGTGGTATGAGAAATAACAACAAGAGCGTTAACATTTATAGACACTTGAACTTTAGATTTCAAAAATTGTATGATGCAATTCTCTACAATTCGTCGTGTTGTACGAGTATTATGAGGAATCGGTCAAATTAGTGCAAAATTCCATTTCTCCTTGATTATTACTTTATCTGGGGGCAAGGTAGTGCCCCCGCTAAGTCGAGCAAAACAAAGAGGCACAGCCGTACTATCCTTTTCTCGATTATTATTACTTATCAGTGACAGTTAATTTGATAAATTTTGTAATTTGAATAATTGGAACCTATTTCACTTCAATACCTTAACCGGTACATCATCATCATCATCATCATCATATCAGCCGAAAGACGTCCACTGCTGGACATAGGCCTCCCCCAACGACTGCCAAAATGACCGGTCCTGCGCCACTCGCATCCAGCGGACTCCCGCGACCTTTACCAGGTCATCAGTCTACCTTGTGGGGGGGCCTACCCACGCCGCGCCTTCCGGTACGTGGTCGCCACTCGAGAATCTTTCCGCCCCAACGGCCATCGGTTCTACGTGCAATGTGCCCCGCCCACTGCCACTTAAGTTTAGCGATTCGGAGGGCTAAATCGGTTACCTTGGTTCTGCTGCGGATAGCCTCATCGGTACACCATATAGGTAGGTAATACCTTAAAAAGTTGGATCACTTAAGTAGTTTTAAGAAGTTTTACGACTGTTAAGTAAAATTAACTAACATGTCATTTTGTACAGTCGAGGAAATTGAATGTTTAGCACTTTTGGACCTTAATTCAAAAAGAGTTGGCATGTGCCAAACCTTTCCTTTCCTCGACCGTACCTACATTCACAGGAACTTTTTTTTGAGGTACGGTTATTGTTTCACAGACGACCTAATTGATATTCCATCGACGTGAAGACGGAGATGAAAAGGAATCACTCGATAATATTGACAGTATATCGCAGCCATAATAATACCAGTGGCAACACTGGTTTCCTAAACGATGACGATTGAAGTGTAAGGCACTGAGAAGTACTTCAGTACTAGTGACCCTGTTTCCTACGTTTCGTTACCGCTGCGCCGAGATGGTGGTGAGGTATTTACCTCACCACCATCTCGGCGCAGTGGTAGCTTTCGAGGTCGTTCCGAGGCTTACTTGCTCTGTAGTTATGTGGTGTTGTGTTCCTGGTGGCGAGTAAGGTCGCCAGAGCTCCCGAGTCCGTAAGCCCACTCCCAATACTCCTACGTCTCATTACACCATGATAAAATGCATGGCAGCAGGTGGAAATCGCTCCTAAAGTTCAAAAAAAAAGTAAAAAAAATCCTTCACTTCCGGTCAAAATTTTAAGGGTAGGTATATTTACGTCATGTAACAGTACGAGACATGTGGCATCATTTAACCCTTTAATCGTTGAGAGAGTAAATCTAAGTCAGTCAGTCCTGAAATGGCCGGAAGTACTTAGTTGACGGTGCCTAAGTTGGCCACCTTTCTATACTGTTGTCACATGACGTAACCTACCCTTAAAATGTTGACCGGAAATGAAGGATTTTTCTACGATTTTTCTTTCGGCCAGATTCATAGTCCGTTTTTTTGGGATTAGAAATACGGTAAACAAAGAAGCAGTCGTCGTCAACCTTCTGCTTGGGACAAATATTAGATGTTACGAAGTCCATAACACGACGAGAACTTAACAGGATATTAGTTATTTTGTATTTTTCCTATGTAATAAATAAAAAGTGCGTATTTTCACATCAATTTATTATGTAAATAAAACTATGTATGTAAGTACCTACTTTAAAATTCACACACCAACTTGTAAATGTTGACCACCATACGTTTCTCTTTTTTTGTTAATGGACTCTGTTTCTGTCTCTTTGCTTTTGGTGAAAGCAAAACGTTCGGGGGAGAACGAGACGGTCTTTTTTGCAAGCCACTTGGGCCTGCCTCTGGTTGGTCCATCGCAGTCCGCACGCCACCACACAAAGCGAAAAATAAAATCTTAATGTTTATTAACAAATACCTAGATACTCGTATAATAATCTCGTAATCTGAATTCAACAATTTACTGATTACCAACAAAACAAGAAAAAGAACGTGATACGATTGACAATTTTGACAATGTCGACAGCGAAAAAAACGAACCGATCGTTTCAAACCTCTTCTTCTTGAGGTGTTTTATTATGCAACCTTTCCAGAACTGAATAACGAAGTTTTAAATAACAGAGTCAAAAATAAATACTTTCAAAATAAATATATTGTTGTAAGTATTATTTAGATATAAATAATGAAAACACTTCTATCATTTTAGGGTCGACAACAATAATGCAAGTTTTTTTAATGGCTGTTAGAGATACTTTGACAGTTGTGTGGCATAAAGTGTCTTATATAAAATGCCTCGTGCTTCGTGCTCGTTTCTAATGCTAAAAAACGCTCTATAGGTGCGATTATCTTCCGATTCTTGCTCAGCACAGCATTCTCGACCTGCTGCCATGCATTTTATCGTGTTGTTATGAGACGTAGACTGTATTGGAAGTTTATTTGGGAGTAGGCTTACGGACCATGTGTTTTTTTGTTTTTTTTTTTATTATGAAACCTACATCTGTTTCCAGCTGTCAATAACACAACAAATCCTCAAATCCTTGATCTCCTTGTTTCTTCTGGAGTAGCATGACATTGACATTGCTATAGACTACGGCGTCTACCAAAGAGTATTATGAATATATAGAGATAGAAACGTCAGTCAAGGTTTTGCATGCCGCGAGTCATCTAGTATTTCGTCTGTTCAACAGCCCAAGAGCGAGCTTTAGTAAGTTCATATGTGTGCGTCGAGTGTACACATGTGTGCGTGAACGGAAATACTCACACACACACATAATATACACTTTACCTATACTTAGAATAATAAAGACAATTTATGAGTTATAATATATTTTATTCGAGGAATCACAGTCAATTACGAACATGAAACAGTAATTCAAGAAGTAGGTACATCAGTTTGGTATCCTATTACGAGTTTGGTATAATATTATTGACTTACAATCGTCAATAACCAAATCAAGGTCCAGATGAGAAAACAGCAGGTCCAAGCGATCAGCGCACTCGCACACGATAATTAACGATAAATAATAATTAAAGGCAATTATGAAACCATTTTCAGATTAACGGTGACACTGACAGTCTGACAATGGCGTGACGTATGACGGAAGGTTGGGTTGCTTACCAAAGAGAATATAAAAACTAAGTTTACGTTCCATTTCATGTAAAATGCTCTAACCGTAAATTCAATGTTCTGTTTTAATAATAAAGTATATATAAATAGTAAGTTTTTTTAGCCGAATCAATTGTATAACGAATATACTAACTAATGGAAATGTAGCCTCAGTTATAATCAAACTACGTAAAATTGAATTTTCCTGAATGTCATACTTAGGCAGGCTTGTTTCCGCTTCCGCTTTGGACTGCCACCTGCAGGCGCATATAGACACTTACGATAGGTCTCCTCAAACGCGAAGCTATTTTGACGTATAAACGTCAAAATAGGCTTTATAAGGCACTGAAAACACCGTGGCGTCTACTTACCATTAGGCTAGCCTCATGCGAGATTGCCACTGCGGTACAAGAAAAAAGTTGCGGTGAGGTAACAGCCGTGAAAACGCTCCTGAACTAACCTTGATGACTCAGCCTTATCTAAACCGACAAAATCAAAAAACGCCTCTAAAAATAGCACGTTTAGTATTCGCGATAACTCGAAACAAAAGGTCGTGTGAAGGTCGTAACCTACACGGTTGTGTATCATACGTTTCCTTTTAAAAACATCGTCGTAAGGCCTTGTTTATGTATAAGCGGGGCGTGCAAGACACGTGCTATCAGGCAAAGTATGCGATTTAAAACACAGAGTCTACAGACGGAAGATTCTATATACCGAGTCCTAGCTTAGGTATACCGAAAACGGATGGAAGTAAATTGACATTGACAGTTTTTCCTACTCGTTTTTAATGGACAGACATTTATTACATTTATTTTATATTAAATTTGAGGAAATATTACGTGAGGCTCAATGACATCATTATGGTCAGTCGAAACATAGTTAACAAATACAGCACTATAATTAGTTTCAGCCAACCATTTCATATTTATACGGTACAAGCTTTTATTGCCAACTGTTTTTTTTTTCAGTCATGAACTGTGCAAGCAAAATAAAATATTGCAAAACAGATTGTATATCATTCCCACGTGAGTGTTAGACTGCGACTGTAGGTATCTCTTTCATTCATATTTGTATGTGTGTAATGCCAAGGGCTTGAAGAGACTGCTCATGAAACACTGGCAAAGCCATTAAAGGGATGATGACTAAGATTTTCTTACGATGCCATTCGAAAGAGTTTGTTGAATGAGTGATGAGAATCGAATGAGTTAGAGAGAGGAACAAATGTTTGTATGGGGGCAACTACAATTGAAGAACAAAAATACCTGCCGGCAGCCATAAACGCTTCATACTAATTGTCACACAGGTATGACGTCACACCTGTTATGTTGGGTACATAGTTGTCGTACAATTATGTTGCTTTAAAAGCGTAAGGATTACATTGGTAGGTAGCTTTAAATTCAATCTTGGACATTAAAAAAAATGCAAATTTTTTCTTAATTTTCAAGGTTCATATCTTTTTATGATTTTAATTATAATTTATATACTTTATTACAATAATTTGACTGTTTACTATCTTTTTAGCTAGCACTACTTTATCAATTTTAACTTGAGGCCTATTATGTTTGTTTTCACCCGTCTCCCGGCGCGGCCACGTGCCGCTGCCGCCTATCGCCCCGCTTATCGAAGACCACGGCCCACATATCAACTGTTCTAACTTGGGGCGTTGTTCTACTAAGGTACATAGTTCCGTATTTATTTTTAAAACTTTCCTCGTAGTGAAGGTTAATGTATGGATAGATAAGCTAATGTGGATGTCGCCGTCGAAGTGATAATGTAACAATATGTAATGAGGCTACTTATTTTAGTCCTTAGGTTTTCACATAGGTAGTTAACAAGTTAGGTCGGGTCGCGGCTACATACCTTGATAGATACATTTTGTATCATTAATTTCTTGTACAAAACAAACAGTCGGTAATGCAAGAAAGTATCATTCATATTAGTTTTGTTCGTTTTGCGGTAAGGACTCATCCATTAATTACGTCACACTAATTTCATGACTTTTTGACCCCTCCCCCCTCCTTGTCACACATGGTCACATTTGGCTATCCCCCGGTGTGACGGCACATATATTTAGCAATTACCAATTAAGAAAAGTAAAAATTAGACCAGCACCTCCAAAAGAACTTAGTACATTTAAGTACATTTTTATAAAATCAACAACGAGAAAATTAACACAATAAAAAGTAATTAACAAACTTAGTCATTTTGAGTCCATCGAATCTGGTCGCCCACCCACTGCTACACTGTTTAGTAGGAAAAGTTCACTTTTTTTAAATATTATGTAACCGTGAAATTAAACACTGAAGTAAAGTAAAGACACAAGCGACACTTCTTTTCCCAAACGTGTACCTACCTAATTAAAATCGTTACACCAACTAACTTTAACTGACTACTAATTACTGCCTACGCTAACTTAATAGGCCTTCTTTTCAAACTACAAAAGAAGGCCTATTAAGTTCAAATTTCAAAATGGTATTATAACACTTTGCTAGATTATTGAAAGATTTAATAATATAATCGCTATTTGAGAAGATTGATTATTTTATTAGTAAAGTAGAACTCAGCTAGGAAAATAGAAAAGCAAACGATAGTACCCAAACAAATTCGAGTAATTTTTGTTTACAATTGGAGTTAAAAAAAACCTATTTTAGATTTTATAAAATATTTTGTATGTGACATCACAACATTTGGGACTCCTTTCCCCCTTGTCACAACATGTCACACTTTGTAGACCACCTACCCCTATACGCGTGACGTAATTAATGGATGAGCCCTAATTAAGTAATATATGATTAAATATATCAAACAATTGCAGCTCCCGCGACTTTGCCCGCGAATTGAAAAGAAAGCAGAGGTGAAAGACTTTATGAAATCGGATAAATGGTTCCGGAGGTTACACCCTAAATACAAACATACAATGCTACAATCTCAGACTTTTCCCCTTCATAATATTAGTGGTTATGAAGTCCTAGACAAAATTCGTATACTTACAGGAACATCGGAATAGTCACGCGCCGCGCATCCGACATTGTCCCAATTCCTCGCCCTTAGCCGTGACAGTGTAACACATCGGGGTCGCAGTATAACCGTAAACAGTCTATTGACTTGATGAAAACGCCAGGGCAACTCAGTATCCTTGACGTGACGTGACGTGAACTGAATAAAGTAGGTATATACGATAAGCGACGAGACGTGACGTGACCGTTTTCTTTCTCTCTAAATGGAACTTAAATGGTGGTGCGTTCGTTTTTCTTTTAAGGTGGTTCGATTGCCATACAAAACGTTATTTGACATTCGCAGGCTAACGGCGTGATATTTTAAGAAACTTATGTAACAAACTTTCATAAATTGTCTTCTCATTTGCGCCAAATTCCCCCTTTCCTAGAATAAACTTGTATAAACTAGATTAATTTAAGAAATTGGTTTGGGACGTGATATTTTGGGAAAACTATTTTTCTCAAATTAATCTAGTTTATACAAATTTATTCTAGGACAGGGGAAATTTGGCGCAAATGGGAAGCCAATTGATGAAAGTTTGTTACATACGTTTCTTAAAATAACACGCCGTTAGCCTGCGAATGTCAAATAACGCTTTGTATGGCAATCGAACCACCTTAATCCATCTCCTTGGCTCTGAAATATCTGATACACCATTTATGTCTCCCAGCGCCTCATCTCATCATTCCACCTTTTTAGGGTTCCGTACTCAAATAGTAAAACGGGACCCTATTACTAAGACTCCGCTGTCCGTCCGTCCGTCTGTCAGTCACCAGGCTGTATCTCACTGATACCGTGATAGTTCCAGCTGAAATTTTCACAGATGATGTATTTCTGTTGCCGATATAACAACAAAAACTAAAAACACAGAATAAAATAGTTTTACGGAACCCTTCGTGCGCGAGTCCGACTCGCACTTGGCCGGTTTTTTTCCCGTATAGTCGTTCCATGGTTTAGAGTCCTTAATTTTGCTAATTGACACTCGGTTTGTCAACTTTATGGTTACGAATCAAGATTGAAAATGTTAATTAATGCGACATTGTTGAGCACTGGGATAACCTTACTTAGTTTTAATTGTAGCTTGAAGGTTTACGCATAGTATGTGCACGGTTTGGCGTTTACAAAAGTTCAAGAACTGGCTATATCTTCACTGTAGCTAAGGAATAATGTTAAGTCGTGTCACGCATTGATACGTGTGTGTTCTTATATAATCTGTATGGGATGTTATCACTTGTACTTACATAATGTGTAGGCGCAAGGATATACAACGTGTACTTCTGGTACACAACAGAGTGCCACTGTAGTCTTTGTGGCTTAGCTAAATCAGTTTCGATTATGCGTTATCATATTTTATGCCCTGTGTGGAGGCGGATTATAACAGCACACGAAAGGGTGCTTTCTTCCCATGGGTGTTGTAAGACCGGATTATGAGAATACGGTTAAAGTGTATTTCTTTAAATCCTTACAATAAGTTACCGGAATTTATAAGAGAAACTGACATGCCACAATTTAAATCAAAATTATTTAAATTCTTGACAGGTAAAGCTTTTTATTCAGTCAATGAATACTTAAACTGTAATTAGCGAAAAATTATTTATAATTAAGACTATCTATATATAAGTATGTAATGCATGCTGCTTGCAATTTTGTATGCCTAAATGGCCAAACATAGTGATACGCATATTACCATTGTACCATCTTTGTTACCTATGCTTTACAAATAAAAATTTACTTTACTTTACTTTACTTTTACCTTAATTTGTGGAAGTAGCAGGCATCAAGGAGTTTACTAACAGGCAGAGTCTTACAAGAAATAAAATTAGAAAACGCGCGTTTTTTTAGAAAAGTTAAAAACCCCCGACATTAGTTTCATTTCAAAGTTCAATATCTCAAAAACAGCTCAAAATTACATTACATTACACGGCATCTTGAAACGTAGCTAAGAACCATTTCGATCACGTAGGTGTGTTTTCGGACGAAAAAACCGCATTAAAATCGGTCCATTTGTTTAGGAGCTACGATGCCACATTATTACACATAGACACACAAAAACACACACATACACAAACACGTCAAACTTATAACACCCCTCTTTTTCCGTTAGGGGGTTAATAATGCAAAAAGTGTCAAAAAAGTGTATGCATTTAAGGCGCTGTCAACACCAAAAACGCGCACACTGTCTATTTGTATCGGAGTAAACGAGAGCGAGTGTTACTTGAGCGGCCAGGTTTTAGACGAAAATAATGAATAAAATAAAAATAAAAAAAAGCGTGGATTTTGTGTGGAATATGGCTCGCCTACGGTTTAGGTATGAATATGTGGACTTCATGTTTTTATTACCCATAAACCCATACGTCAAAAAAATGAGGACATAGAACCGTTTAAGATGATTTTAAGACCAATCTTTGCAATTATTTTCAATCGAGCCGATTTCAAACTCGCAGCGCACACTGGACCTCTATCAGCAACATCGATACGAATACATATATGTACCAGTGTGTAACCGCCATACGATAAATAAATAAATAAATCCAATTATGTTTCGAGTCCGTCTACGGTCTTGGAAATATGATGAATATTAACATATATTTTTTTTTATGCGCCAGAACAAATAGTTCTTCTTGAACAACTGCTTAAATAATATCAATTTCAACAAATTTGGTCTTGTAAGGCTCTTAAAGATACGAGTACGCTGACCAGTAGAGTACGTCAGTGTATCTTTAAATGGATGTGTACGTAACATTAAAGTCTAGTAACAAACCTCATTCCTTTCTATGAGTTGGAAAACAATATCATTATATTCATTATACATCAGCATTCCATATCAGCGCATCTACGTCTTTCCGCCATTTTCTTTCCAGTGACTTTTCATATTTATCAAAGACACTGGCTCAATTCAGCATTATTGATAATAAATAGGCACATGTCCAGGTATTTTTTTTTTGGTCACATTTAATCTTTGTTCTTATGTAGGTAACCAATAACATTAAGAGGAAAAGTTTGTGAGATTTTATAGTACGTCCAAAAGTGTAAATCGTGCCATAAAAACGTTTTTGGTTGCGTGCGTTTGACATAATTTACTCTTAGACTTCCGAATAGACTATAGCTTTGAAACTTGTATTTAAGTGATATTTAATCTCAGGAAACACTCATGCTAGATTCAGTTTATAGAAGAGAGAATTGATACAGGTTACTTACTGATTTCTCTGTATTACGCAGACAGGGCCGCGCCGGCAGCTAGCCTGTGTCACTATTAAAGAGGTAATTAATGTTTGTGATTATGTAAGTTTGTGCTTTAACCTTTTTAGTCAAAATAAGCATTAGAAGGCAAACTCATACTCATACTTATTTATTAATAATGGATAAAGTACATAAAATAAGTACCTACTTAGTAAATATTAGTCACAAGATATCGCTGGACATCATCTAAAATCTAAACGTGTTGAATAGTGTCAACACAGAACATAACATTCAACGTTTCATTTAACATTTGCGCCTATTATGCAGGATCCACCTGCAAAAACGTTTCTTTGTCATGCATTCGATTCCGAAGAAATGCTCATTTTACAGCAGTACAAATCGGGAGAGCGCATTACCACCATAACTTTACCATCGACAAAACAAAATCCATTGAATTAAGTACCTTATTGCCACACGTATAAGGTACATATATGTTTTGAAAGTCAGGTTAAGTAATTTTGTAAAATGATAACGGATACGAATAGCCATCTTTGATTCTGGAACAACCGAAACTGAATTAAAATTTCAAATGACCATGTTGGCAACGGGGCTTGTAAAAAATAACCCACGCAAGTAGTGGACCTGATTTTCGGGGTCCGTTAGCACAGTAAAAGTAAGCTGCATATAACAAAATTATTGAACGAATTTTTTTTTTATTTAATACTGTTTATATGGCAACAGTTCTGTTGTCAAATGTGTCAAACCTACGATGTCCTAATCTTGATACTTATTGTAAATAAGCTTATTTATTATATAAATAAAACTTACCTACCATATTATGCACAAATATACACACAATAACCGACTTAAAATAATTAAACAACAAATAGAAAAAAATAAAATAAAATTATCCTGATGCTTAATATGCTAACTAAGAAATTAGATAACTGTGCCATTAAAGATTCAACGGTTTTTGCTTTTTAAGAGAATTAAAGAGTGCATGGCTTACGGCTCATATTATTCACATTGAAGAACATCATATAAAAGTTTAATTAATAAATTTTTGGGACGAATGAATGAAGTCAAATAGTTTTTTTTCATATTACCTGACGACCGCTTTAGCCTAGTTGGTAGTGACCCTGCCTACGAAGCAAGAGGTCCTGGGTTCGAATCCCGGTAAGGGCATTTATTTGTGTGATGAGCACGAATTGGCAATGTCCACCGAAGAGACGCGAACCTAAATCTGACAATGACCCATCTAAATGTCAATTTCTATTGAAAAATGACAGTTGGATCTACCTAACGCGCGTTTGGAACATTACGTGTTTACCCCTCAGGTCGACCACGTAACGAATTGTACGAACGTTAGGTAGATCTAAACTTCAAATTTTATATGGAAAAATGACAGTTGGGTTGTCCTAACGCGCGTTCGGAACGTTACGTGATACCCCTCAGACTTAATGATAGTTTAGTACATTATTTTTCTTAATTAATGATGATCTTTCCGACCCTAATGAGACCGCTCAGGAGTAATGATTATTTTAACGATGATGATTTTGTTTGCTCAACTGAGTAAACGATGTTTTAAATACAGTTGCAAAAAGTTACATACATTAAATTAAATTACATGTAATCGCGTAGAATTTATTGCGGTGTCTTTACATCGAGGTTGATTTTTAATACGGTTGTAAATAAGCACTCGGTTCAACGCAAAGGTAGCCATCGATCATCAAAGTAGGATCTTTGCAACGGGTACTCAGTTAACACTTAACATTAAATGTACACAAAAATTCTACAAAACTTAAAAAAAAAGTGAGCCGTGTGTACATTTAAAAGTTATTTGATAGGAAACTACAAAAATATAGTGAAACATCGAGACTCGTACCTGCAGACAAACTGTTACTTAAATGAGATTTGCACGAAAATGTATAAGTTTCTTGTCCCTTGTCCTAAATAAACTTAAAAAAGTTGAAAAACCCCCGATTTTTTCATTTAAAAGATCAATATCTCAAAAACGGTTTAACAGATTTTGTTGAAACGTAGCTAAGAACCATCTCAAACACGTCAGCTTTCGGATAAAAAAAACCGCATTCAAATCAGTCCATTCGTTTAGGAGCTACGATGCCACCGACAGACACACACACACACACACACACACACAGACACACACACACACAGACACATAGACACGTCAAACTTATAACACCCCTCTTTTTTCGTCGGGGGTTAAAAAATATTAATAAATTCTACCAATTCACCAAATTCTACTTAGTGTTCGCTAACCGGCACATCGACCCTATAACTAGTATAATTTCGTGTCCAAAAGATAAAGACACACATTGTTTAAGAGACTGTGTTTACGAAGGCGTAATTTCGAACGCACGCTGCGCGCGCTTGTCAAACGATATTAAAGGCCTCCACATACCGGTGTGTGGAGGCCTTTATACAGGCAAGGCAACCTAGATCGCAACAGTGTACAGTAAATAAAAAAGTAATTCAAAAAAGGCTTTTATTTCTTGTCTTGTAATTAAGTTTTTACATGGTCGATTTTGCTAACATTCTTATACTTATTACAATTACTAAAATATAATATGGATCTAAGGAATCTGATAATAAACCATTTTTATTTATTTATTTATAATTAAAAAAATCATGCCATGTCAAATTGTGATTTTTTTTCATGGATGTTTTCTATGTATTTACGAAAACAATATAATATAGAAAGAACAACTTAACACATTATAAAAATAAAATTAAGCTAGCCTAAAAATAATACAAGTAGAAATAATAAAACTAATAATCAAATTAAATTAATAAATTTAATCAAATCAATTTGATTATAAGTTTTATTATTTCTGCTTGTATTATTTTTTAGGCTAGCTTAATTTTATTTTTATAATGTGTTAAGGGGCTCACAGCTCCCAATGACCTTCGATCTGTTACCGTCCGTTTTTTCGTGTTTTTTTATAGTATCCCATATTTACTTCAAAACTCATAGTTTTTGTGATATATGGCACTAAACTTTAGCAGTTTTAGGCCAAAAAACCAGTTTTTTGGACGTAACTTTTGTAAAAATGAGTTAAAAATAAAAAACTGTCTTGGATTGTTAGAAACTTCAAAAAGGAACAGTTATATGTAAATTTCATATATATAAAAGTGCATAAACAACATACTAATATCGAAAACAGAGCTTTTTTGGACCATGTTTGAATAAATCATAGAAAAATAAAGGTACATTTTTTTCCAAAAAACTCTCTTGCAAAAGTAGATAAAGTATTGAAGAACCGATTAACGTTTGGTGCATAAATATATCTATTGTAATGACGGAGGAATATCAACTCAAAACTCATCAAAACTAGTCAAAAAGCGCGTGGAGCCCTTGAGCTTTTGGAGTTGTTCTTTCTATATTGTGAATTAAGTATTTACTTATGCATTTGTAATTATTAATAGTTTAAGTTTATTTTGAATAACATCAGAACTAGGTACAGTATTTCTGCCAAATTTTGAGCTAAGTTGCTTGCCCTATATGGATTTCCGTACATTCTGACAACCGCGTACTAATTTTATTTAAAAAAAACAATGCTGTGACATTTGTGAACAACTGTGCTGTGACAATGCTGTGACTATTGAATTTGGTGGACTTCAAGTAGAATAATCCCTTCTGTATCTGCTCATGTTTGCGTCATTCAAGTTAACATATGTCCCCTTCTTTTTATAGGTAAGTGAGAGAAAGACAGATGTTCTACGGCGGTAAAAAGAAAATCGTAGGATCGACTATAATACCACAAAGAAACACGTACAGAGATTTAATTTTATAGTACAAGATACAGCCGTCTGGTGACCTTTCCTCATCCGTTTTAGTTTTAAAAGCGGTTATTTAATTTGCACTGTTCGGATTGTAGGTATGTATGTAAGTAAGAATGTTTCAAAATTATCAAACCATGTTTCAGCAAATTTTGCAACAATATTATGGCATCACCGAGCTGCTCTGATGATGTAGACTGAAGGTGATAGTAGCAACTCCTAAACTAGATCAGATAAACATGTCACAATTTCCATCCCCAATTTGATCCCTTCGGGAGACGAGTTTAGGGATAAAAAGTATCCTATATTTGGATCCACGCTGATTAATGAACTGATATGAACTTACACAAATAGTCCATCTATTTGTGTACCAAGTAAATAATTAAGTAATCTATTGCAAACATGTTGTTACATACCCAGTCTTTTGGGCTAAGCCTAGCGGGTAGTGAACCTGCCTGTGAAGCTGACGGTCTTGGGTTCAAATCCCGGTAAGGGCAAATATTTGTGTAGTGAGCATGAATATTTAAATATGCGTCTTGGGTGTTTTGTATGGATTTAAGCATTTATATCTATTAAATATATCGTCATCTAGTATCCATAACACAAGCCTTATTGAGCTTACTATGAAGTTAGATCGATTTGTGTAAAAATAGTCCCTTAATATTTATTTATTATTTATTTATTTTTCACGTGATTAAATAATAAACATCCGAACTTTCACATAAATAAATAAATATTTGCGGACAGTCCCAAAAAAAGCAAATGCGTACTAGATGACGATAAACATACTTATATAGGTAAATAAATACCTACTTAAATACGTAGAAAATATCCATGAGTCAGGCATAAATAAATGCCCTTACCAGGATTTGATCCCAGGACCTCTAGCTTTGTAAACACAGTCACTACTATTTAGGCTAAATAGGTCGTCAAATATCTATAATGTCATGAGGTAGGTCTAGGCAATGTTGTACCTCATACTCCCAACGTCGGGATAAAAAAAATGGCCGATGCAAATATTTATCTTTATATGCGAGCGCAATAAAATGAGCCGCGTTGCGTGAGTTCATTTAATGGTATTCCGGACTATCAGATATCGCTAGTGGTCAGCCGATATTAAATAAATTCCGGAGCAGATAATAACGCATAGGCATCTTTTTTTTTGTGTCGTGTGCTGGGATTTTGTATAGTCGGCTTTAGAATAGCTGAGGTAGAGTTGGCTGCAAAATGTTACGCTACTAGTATGTATTATCCTTTGGAATCGTTCTTCATAGAGTACCTACATCTGACTGTATGTCAGCTTAGACCATGACAGGACTGGCTTTCACCTACAATATACTAACGCATCCTCTTTAGACCAAAAGTACGATGCTATTGTTTGGAATAGGAACTTTTTGACATTCGGGAAACATTATTTGTAGGCGAGGTCTTTGGATGTTATTTTAACTTCTCAATTGCTTTGAAAATGGAGTATAGGGTATGTGATGAAATGTTTTTGAATGTTTTGGTAGAAAGTAGTGTAGATAATTTTGATGCCAACCGGCGGATTAAGGGTCGCCGGCACGCTAGACTCCCCATTCAAAACGACATGCTAGTACAACATGAAAATTTGTAGGTATACCTACAATGGACTCCACCATATCTAGGTTGGAAACTAGTTCCTGTTCCTACAACTTAAAAAAGTGATGTCTAATGCTTCTTGTCAGTATCTTGGAGATACGTGTAAAGTGTGAGATCTATATACTTAGGACCCTTATCGAGTTACAGGCCCCCCACAGTCTATCATTCACAAACCAGAACTCTCTACTGTGAGCTTTTTCCAGTATAATTTAGTCTGTAGATTGGTGCCAACTATTCGCAATTAGAGCTCAGACTTAAGCTGGTCACCCCTTGGTAACTGAATAGTTCAAAGTCAGCCAGCAGCCACAACTCACAGGCCATCCAATATAAGTCAGATCTCCGATTGCACGTAGTTGGTACGAACATCAGGGTCAAGATATACTAGTGTTAGTAGTGAGGTGAGTCAAGACGGATGGAAAACGAGCCGGGCCCTAAGCGTCCCTGGATCATAAAAGTTAATGACACGTCGATCGCACTCACGTCGCGAAACGCAATTTTTGCGATCCGCTCGATCGACGCCTATATAAGTTTTAGGACGGGTTTCCGATAATGCGATTGTCGTGCTACTTTTAGTGGCATTTCGTTGAGAATTAGAATTCGCTTGAGACTTTTAATATAATGGAGTAATGATCGTGAAGATGCGATAAGCATGATAAAGGATATTGAAAAATTATGTAATTTCTCACATAATTACATAATCAATATGGTTATTTATTTTAATGAGTTTTATTTCCAAACACAATTAAAGTTCATATTTACTAATAAAACTAAGAAAATATTAACATTAAAACAAAAAAATATTCAAAAAATTGGGCCCTTATCTAAAATATCAATCTCATAAAGATGTTGGCAGCGTTTTCTCGCTGAATCGCAATGGTAATGAGTTAAGAGTGCTCTTCAAAAAAGCGCTCGCTCAGAATTCGGTATTTTGACACGCGTAGTGCGTTTGTGTGTGTAAATACTACTACCACCCACACAAACGTACCTAACCCCCACATGCACAGCGAGATCGCACCAGCCGCGGGTGCCGTCCCTTTCTAGCTATATGTAAGTGCGATCGGGATAGAACTAACCGCGGAGCTTGCCGATGCAAATAGCTGTATAGCGCACCGTTGGAATTCACTCCGTGACCGATATTGATACTTGCACTAAAAAGTGGTAAGTGTATGTTAGCGAAGTTAGATAACTTGAATAAAGTAAGTATTTGATTTTTGAGCACAAGTTTTCTATTTGTATTAAAATACTATGATATGACAAAGTATATTTAGTTTCGTTTTTTTAGTATAAAATAAACTAACGAGTTTTAAAGTTGTCAGTAATAAGAATAATGATTTGTTTTACGGATATTAATAGTTTGCATGTTATCTGAGTCTTATTTATATATAGTAATGTAATGAAATTATACCAGTAGACCCACTACTAGGAAATTACTGGGTACTTACGTATTAATTTCTTGAAGAAATTTTTTTTTGTTATGGACAGTAAAAAAAAACTGCCCTTCATAGAAATTGCTATGTCCGTTTCGTACCAAAGGAACTGAAAATTATAAATTATACAAACACAGCTTTTTATCTAGAATGCAATTAATTAATGCGTGATTTTATTCAAAAGCCTAAAACCTCAGATGATAAAAAGGAATAGATATGAAACGGGGGCTTGGCGCGTGTCGGTGCGACATGGCCAAATGGGCATGTCACTGCCCACCGCATGTTAGTCGCAATTTGCCGTGAATCTGAAATGTTATTCCACGTTTACTCAAAATGCCGAATTGTAGCGTGGTTACATGCAAAAATAGGAATGAAACTAAAACCTACATGAATGGTGGAGTCACGCACCACATGTGAGTATTAGTATTTTCACTTAAGTCAGTAAAAACTAATATTTTAATAAATAAACGCAACGCCGCATCATTTCTCGGGATCGAACTAACATATCGAACGAAAAAGCATATTTTTGTTCTATGCGTTGTACATTGATCGTTCAATACAGTAAACCACGGCGCAATGTATTAAACCACTATGGATATGGACGATGCTTGAATTTTTTAGTGGTACGGCCGCTGCTTGGCGTCGCAAACTAGAGCGGTGCCAAAGTGCAGTTACAATTTACGCGTAATCGATAAAATAGAAGTACGATATCATACTAGTTATTTTATTTCGACTACTTTCGCTGTTTTATTTTATCTAATTACTTGTTTTGGTTGGGTGCCTATCTTAAAGGTAACTAATAAGATTAAAAGGCACAAAATGTTTACGGTACCTACTAATAAGATTTTCACTAAGTTGCAGTATGAACGGTAAATAGACATATTAAAATTGTATATAATTTAGTTGCAAATGGCTTCAGAACAACTTAAAATGTGATATTATTACCAATATATTTTTTTAAATGAGTATTTTTTACTTTCATTTCAAATGTGATAATTGAAGAAGAAATCTCGGTTTCTTATTACAGTTTTCCAAAGAATCCGATTAGGTTCTAAAAAAATGGATAGATGCTACTGGCAGAGGTCCTAACTGGTTTCCTGTACAGAGAAGAGTTAATGTGTTCGTAACATTTTCAAGAAAAATGTTTCCAACCACTTAATAAGAGCCGTACACTTTTCGAATATTTGACACCTCGCTTGCTTGAAACCTAGGTGTAAAATGTATGGTAACACATCTTCGCACATCTTTGGTGGATACTCGCCCTTAGCCTTAAATCTCGTAATATGAGTAATGGACATATTATTTCGCGCCAAAATGCGAGTCGGATCGGCCTGGTACCTACAGGTCAAAAATATCGATGTGACCAGAGTTTTAAATGTATGTGAACACGAACTTATAAAAAGCCGTTTATGTTACTCTGTAGGTATTCGTCAATATTTTTTACTTTTGCGATTTATGGTAAGTTAACAACCCGTGTTATTTAAACTTGTAGCTAGAAGTTTAAATACCACCACATAAACTTACCATGTTGTTGAAGTTGTTACCCGTCAATATCATAACATAATCAGCGGTAGTCAGCTGTTGGTCGTGGATAAGGTCAAGTACCTGGGACATATTATCACGAGCGACCTGAAAGATGATATGGATATTGAGAGAGAGCGCAGGGCGTTAGCGGTTCGTAGTAATATGCTTGCTCGCAGGTTTGCTCGATGTTCATACGAAGTAAAGATAACGCTTTTTAAAGCGTATACACAATCTTTTTACTCGAGCAGCCTGTGGGTTAGGTATACAAAGCGAGCCTATAGCGCCCTGCGCGTGCAATACAATAATGCATTTAGAATGTTGCTGGGGCTGCCGAGGAGGTGTAGTGCCTCGGGCATGTTCGCCGAAGCCCGTGTAGACGGGTTTCAGGCGATCATGCGCAAAAAGATAGCATCGCTATTAGACAGGGTGAGAGCAAGCACCAACAGCATACTAAAGGCAATATCGTGGAGGTTTGACTGTCCAATCTTATCTTATTGGATTGGACAGATTAAGGGCGTTGCCCAATTTATTATTTAAGAATATTTTTATACTTACTTACTTACTTGCTGTTACTAACCAATTTAGTATTAAGTCACATGTTACTAACACACTATGGATCACTAGGTCTGAAATAAAGTATTTTTATTTTATTTTATTATTATTATTTATAATATTAATTTTTAATATCAATGTCGATAAAACATAATTTAAACGTTAGTCGCCCCCCTAGTGTAGTGCGTTTAAGCCAATCACAGCCCTTGTTTGCATGTTGCCGTAGACTCACTGGCAACGCCCGAGTCTTTGTTTTTACACGGTTCAATGTGTGTGCCTGTGGGCGCTGCGGTGGGAGAAAACTGGGGACATCGGTTTTGGTTGAAATTAAGCAGTACGGCACTTCTCCCTTTTTTTATGTTCTGAGCCTAAAACCTATGTCACTTATTAGGATTCCGTACTCAAAGAGTAAAACGGGACCCTATTACTAAGACTCCGCTGTCCGTCTGTCTGTCTGAATGTCTGTCTGTCCTTCTGTCACCAGGCTGTATCTCATGAACCGTGATAGATAGAGATTTTCATAGATGATGTATTTCTGTTGTCGCTATTTATAACAAAAAATACTAAAAAACAGAATACATCTTTTTATTTTTATTTTAGTTTTTATTTGATTTTTTTTCTTTTACAATCTTACACAAATCGACCTTGCCCCAAACTAAGCAAAGCTTGTACTATGGGTACTAGACGACGATAAACATACTTATATAGATAAATAAATACTTAAATACATAGAAAACATCCATGACTCAGGAACAAATATTTGTGGTCATCACACAAATAAATGCCCTTACCGGGATTCGAACCCGGGACCTCCAGCTTCGTAGGCAGAGTCACTTCCAAGTTACTAACTAGGCTACAGGGGGCTCCTATACAACAAACGTGATTTTAGATATAGATATTTTGCCGTTTTTAGATATAGATAATGGTACGGAACCCTTCGTGCGCGAGTCCGACTCGCACTTGGCCGTTTTTTTTAACATTTATTTCGAAATAAAGAGTGATACTCGGAAATGTCGAAGGGAAGGTCAATCGTCGAATCCGACTCGGCTGGGCAGCATTCGGGAAGCTACGGCACATCTTTTCGTCCAATATTCCGCAGTGTCTCAAGACGAGAGTCTTTGACCAGTGTGTGTTGCCAGTGATGACATATGGCACGGAAACGTGGTCGCTTACTATAGGCCTCATAAGAAGGCTCAAAGTCACTCAAAGGGCAATGGAGAGGGCTATGCTGGGAGTTTCTCTGCGCGATCGCATCAGAAATGAGGCTATCCGCAGCAGAACCAAGGTAACCGATATATCCCTCCGAATTGCTAAACTTAAGTGGCAGTGGGCGGGGCACATTGCACGTAGAACCGATGGCCGTTGGGGTGGAAAGGTTCTTGAGGGCAACCACGTACTGGAAGGCGCAGCGTGGGTAGGCCCCCCGCAAGGTGGACTGATGACCTGGTAAAGGTCGCGGGAGTCCGCTGGATGCGGGTGGCGCAGGAACGGCCATTGTGGCACTCTTTGGGGGAGGCCTATGTCCAGCAGTGGACGTCTTTCGGCTGATATGATGATGATGATGATGATGACTCGGAAATGTAATAAAACCACGTAAAAATCTCCCTTTCCAGTGTAAACCCCCGGTGTGTGTTATTATTATATATAAACGAAAATAATAACTAAATGCAAGGTAGGATCGTGCTGTACTTAACAAACGCCATATAAGCTTGTTTTTTAAAAAGTTTTTTATTCATCTTGTTATTTTCAATAACCCTGCATATTATGTCGCTGGTTCGTGGGTACTTGTACAGACAAATCACACAAACCATAACAAGATAGGTCTATCTTTTTTAGTTTAGGAGTTCCCATGACCACCTTCCATCATCAGATCCTGGAAATCATCCATCACCAAAGTGTTTACCAAGACAAAACAGATGAGCCCAAACTAGATGGGTTTATCTAGTTTAGTTTAGGAGTTCCATGACCACCTTCCAGCTCCATCATCAGACTCTGGAAATCATCCAGCATCCAAGTCTTGCCGTGCCATGACCAAATAAATGAGCCAAAATTCGATGGCTTTATCTTGTTGAGTTTAGGAGTTGCTATGGCCACCTTCCGACTCCATCATCAGACCAGCTCTATGATATTATGGCATTGTCACCGAAGATACTTAATATAAGAAGATAATTGTACCTAATTTGAAGATTTCGCCCAAACTAACATTCATACATACATACTAACTAATCATAATGGCCGTTGGGGCGGGGAGGTTCTCGAGAGGCGACTACGTACCGGAAACTGCAGCGGACCCTCCACAAGGTGGACTGATAGTAACAAGTAAATAAATTAAATCTATCAAGTATCACGATCACTCGTACAATAATAATTGACTATAGAACGCGTAGTTTAGACAAAAGGATCCAACCCACAAGACATCACCATTGAAATGTATGACTTTTGTTTTAGGTAGAAGGTTCAATTTTAAATGTTACGTATACTGTGGGTTTGAGCCTTTTCGCTACACTACGTCTTATCTGGCAGCTATGCAATTCATAACTTGTCTCGATTAGCCTCACGAATGTATCCCCAGTATAGTTTGACCCCGAGGTTGGTAACAACTATGCCTAGTCGGAGATCAAAATAATATTATTTTATCTGAAGAGTGGCCGGTTAGCTTCGTGAATAGCCACAAATAAACACAGTACACGTCTGTCTCGGAGGGCTATTCAGCCGGTACTGAGATATATTCCCGCGCGACGGTAAATTTATACTAGTTTTGAATAATTATTTATAAATATAAATTTTGACTAAAGTTATATTTTTTGGACTGGATCTTGTTGGTACAAGCATGAACTTTAATGTTGTGTAAGATTCAATACACAAATAATTCAACAATAATGAGAAAATCCTTGAGTTTTCAGTAAGATTTTGTTGACAAATATGGTGTAATTGAGAACAGTTTACATATATATACGTGCAGAATAAGGAAAATTCGAGGCGGCTAGGCGCAATGGCAACATATTACGCTAGTGAAAATAGAAAAAAACAAGTAGGTTCTCATATAACATCATGGAGTATTAGGGGCTCAAACTTATGACTGCGCTCTCTTCAGAAAACTACTGTCGGTAATCGGGTATTTTCGGTTAAAGTATTCAGTAATTCGTAAATTGGAGGCGGCTAGGACCAATATGAGGAGTTTACCTATGCAAATAAGTAATCAGGATCTAGAAAAAGCTCTCCGTTTCTTAGAATTACAACGTCAAAAATCCGTCATTCTCGCTTATTCCTGACCAAAAAACGAGCGCCCTCTTAATCGAGGGAGTTGCCAGCTTTTCGGTCCCCTGTGGACACAGTATTTTTTTTCTAAACTCTCTTTAAAAAGTTGGCGAGCACTGCACCCCACGAGCCAAGAGTCTCGACACCGAACGGAACAAAAGTATATTAGGTGCCGAGACCCCTATATATTTTTTTTGTTTTTCGACTGCGTCGGCGGCCGCACCAGGATGATTGCTGGTCCCGTGGAAGTGGAAGGAGCCGAAGTGTCTGCACGAGTAGCTTCTCAGACTATCATACTCAGACTCCACGGTACAGGAACATCCCATCCGGTCTCTTGCCATTGTCTCTGGCTATGCCGGATGGCTCTCCAGGAGAGAGAGCACATTGGCTGTTGCAAGAGACCGGCGAATGATGTCATTCAAGGCGCTGTGCCTGAAAAAGCGGCTAGCGCTTTACTGGCAAGAAAACCCGTGATGTACCAGTGAGTCTACAGAACTACCGCAAGTACATCTGTGTGGAGCGCAGATAGGAAGCTCGAGCCGCAGACTTGTTTTTTTTTTTTATTTATTTTTTATTTATTTATATATATAATTATTTTACAATACATGGCCAGGCAGCGGACAAAACCCAGCAGGGTTTAACTGCCACTGCATTCACTCAATTAATATTTAGTTTATACATAGAAAAATGTTGAAATGGGGAGCGTTTTAGGCTCCAAGAAAGTGCCTGTTTTTGACGACGGGTAAACGTGGAGCCATTCATCAGATTCCTTGGTGCCCGACGCCAAACTTTTGGCCCGCTCCTCACCTGTACTATTTAGTTCAAGGAGTCAATAACTATAAAGCGCAATTTACACATGCAAGAATTTGCATGCATCTTTCATTACATTGCGGGTTACCGAGGTATGCTGAGTTCAATTGATCTATCAAACTCCGCAATGTAGTTAAACTTGCATGCAATTTTTTGCATGTGTAATTTGCGCTTTATGTAGTTACCAGTAATTATCTCATTGTCTCAACATCGCTGCATACAGTTGTTTAAAAAAATCGCAATCGCGCCACGGAAGCCGCACCCTAACTAAATTATCCCGTAATTATTTTAAACGTTTTAACTTAATATTTAAGGCGAAACAGCGGATGTATATTTTTATCGTTATTGGAACTTGTATTATAATATAATAGACCTTTAGTTACGGAAGGTGTAAGATTTTACGGTAATTCGATTATAATGAATGGACCACTTTACTTGTCGGCTGCCTGGCTTGGTTGGGTTGCCATATAATAAGCGAAAAAAAGCTTGTACTTTATAACGTATTAATCAGCGTCGGTTTTATTAAAATTGGCCGTCGTCGGGTATCGATTTTTTTTTTAGAACAAAATGATGCATTTTTTCACCTTGTTGCATTGTGATAGGGTGAAAAAATTGACACAGCATTTTGTAGTCGAATGCACAAGGACAGGTGGATGTTAATCAGATGGTTTATGGACTAAGTATATGAACATGACTAAATACCTAATGACAAGTCCTTTTCGAATTTAGGTTCTAAAAATCTCTATTCCTGTTACAAACTGGCAGTTGAGACCGTAACTCTCTAGTCCTAGTCGTAATTCTACAATTTTTTCTCGGTCAAAAAGTTGACTTATTTTGGAACTACTTGCTTAATTTGCTAATTTCTTATCATAAGCACTAGAAAAATCGATCAAGGCCGCCAACCGCCACCTGGTAGCACTATGCTTAAATAGAGGTTAAAACTTAAAATCCACCAATCAAATAATACATTTTATCGAAATAGGATTAGACATATTGTCAAATGGAGAAAAAAGTAAAGCGGGGGATTAAATAATCACAAAGTTATAAGTGTTCAAACTTTCAAGAGGGGGTTATATTCTATCTGGGGGCACGGCAGTGCCCCCGCCAAGTCGAGCAAAACAAAGAGGCACGGCCGTACCATCCTTATCTCGAAGCCATTCAGGCCATTTTCAACATCCTGTAATGTCGTGCTGGCTAAAGCCAGAACCCTGAACTTTCATTTACATATAGGGCATAATATGGCTAACATATATTCTTAATATAATTCAATGTTAATTTTTTTAGTTTAAGAACTAATTCTCGTCAAAGTTCCTTAGTTTTGTCACTGACATACTTACTGACTCAGTTATTTACTTATGATCATCGTAATTCTAAGGTAGGTACCTACCTCTAGCTTCGTAGAGCCAAATCAGGCATTCTTAATAATCTTTATTTGCTTGTTAAATACAATTTTGTGACTTGGCAAACAGCGCCAATCACACTTAGGTACATAGTTTAAGGTATGCAAAAATTAGTACATGCAGTAAACGTTGTGTGATTCCCAAGTGGCAGAATTTTATTTAGCAAGTAAATAAAGATTAATAAGAATGCCTGACTTGGCTCTACGAAATATCTCACCACTTTTTACTATGGAAGAGTTCCGAGACTTGGCCTATTTTATACATCGAATGTTTTTTATGGGATCCCTTTTCCGCAAAACGCATCTTCATATGAAACGATTGTCATTTACTATGAGAGTCGTGAACCGTGACGTCACGATACCCTAGCGTTTTTTCTCTGTGACCATCAATATTAAAACGGTTGTAGAGCTTCGTAATTTTTTGAGATACGAGTATCTGGATGGGATTTTCGTCACAAGGCATATTTTTTTGCCTTCTTAATACAATTTGAGTCTACACCCTATTAATGATGTTTATAAATGATCTATGTTTGGTAACCAGCTTAATGTTGGCATATTTACTATGTTTGGTACTGAACCAGTACATAAAACTCCCCCCCACTCCGCTTGTGTCTAGAGATACAGTCCTCCATTCCCCTGAATGCCGCCTGATGGAATGAAACTTTGTATGAAGGAAGTATAAACAGTGCTGATACAACAGAAGACCGCAGGCCAGACCCATAGTACGCTCACGACCCTGCAGCCATTGGTTACCGAATGTCGTAATTTTACATTGAGAGAGAGACAAGCTTTTCTTTTTTTTTTTGCCCCGTTAGCTTGCGGTGCGGCCAGTAGCGGATATGTTACGGTATATCCTTAAGGGCCTCTCAGGCTTTCTATTAACTTGCAATGTATGTATATAACTAACTATGTTTGTTTGGGTGGTATCTTGCAACTCAATTTTGGAGCATATATTTTCAAACGATTGAGCTGTAATTTTGGGTTAAGGTATAGTTTGAATGACAATAAAGTACAGTCGGCAATAAAAGCTTGTACCCAAAATTTCGTTTTTGAGGGAAACTTACTTATTCTTTAGTTATAATAACACCACAACTTCCTAGTGCCTGCTAGACGGTCGCCAACACGCCCCTCCGACCGAGCGACCTTGGTCGGCACAACCGCTGTATGATTATTTTGCTGCAAACAACTGTCTACACGGTCGGTGCGGACCAAGGTCACTCGGTCGGAGGGGCGTGTTGGCGCCAAGTAATTGTATACTTTACGTATTGAGTATAAAGGCTTCAATTTACTTGCTTGCTTGGCTTGTGATTATAAGCTTGTGAATATAACCCTTATTAGGCTAACCATTATACCACAAAAAATATGAGAGAAGGAAAGATAAAAAAAAAATATTTGAAACAGTGCCGTACGATTAGAGTACGTATTATAATCTAGTCAGCAGTTCCATATCGGTATCTAATGGGTTATCTGATTTTACCTCAAATTTAAATGAAATGAAGAGAATGAAAATGTATTTATTAACACATAATAGAAAATCAAATACAAAGGAGAATGCTGGATTTTCTGTTACATTTAAATGCTCAAGTATATCAAGATCTTTAGATTTTTTGAAAATGTCATATTGACGTGTTTAGAGTTGCGGCTACCTGAAATCGATTGTCGTAATAAACGATTAAATATTATATGATTAATGATGGCTAAGAACCTAAATAAATTGTATGGTGTACATTTTAATTTGAAGCATCTAGCAGACACTTAAGGATGCGACTGGTATAGTCCACAGTAATAAAATATATCCGCAGTAAGATTTAAAGCCCCAATGTAAACACACCTTAAGATTCGCATAACACTTTAAAATTTTAATTTCACTACAACAATTTCAGGGCTGGTATTCACAACGCTTACCAACTCGCCTTAACAAACCACTATAAGCTTGAGCTCAAATCATGCACAGTTGTTTACGAATTTTAGGGTCAAGATATACTAGAAAGTTGAAGAGTCGAGATTGGTAAAGAGCATTGCTGGTAAAGGCGATACAACACAAGTCAAAGATCGGCACAAGTAGTCATTTCTACTTTACAACCACCTCGTTATAATTTCCCAACTCATCATGCAGTCCGCGACGTCCTTATGCCTACTGTATAAGGTTCAAAATGGGTTAAGATAGTGTTTGTGTAAGTTGGGAAGTATTAACGGTCGGCGTACACAAAAGGCAGCAAATTGGAGGCGCTAGCGCATCTACACGCGGGGTAAGTCGCGTGCAGATATGCGATTCTCAATCTGCACGGCTAGCATAAGTAGTAAGTACCCGTCTTTCATAGTGATCTTATCCATACTAATATAACTTTCAATAGATTTATTCTTAATTGTAATACAAGTTTTTTACAGATGTTTTTTAGATATAATTGGGCCCTCTCGGCATAGGCTCTATTATACTGGCAGCGTTTCCTCGCTGAATCGCAACGCTAATGCGTTGTAATTCGCTATGTCATCATCATCATCATCATATCAGCCGAAAGACGTCCACTGCTGGACATAGGCCTACCCAAAGAGTTCCAAAGTGACCGGTCCTGCGCCACCCGCATCCAGCGGACTCCCGCGACCTTTACCAGGTCACGTAGAACTGATGGCCGTTGGGGCGGAAAGGTTCTCGAGTGGTGACCACGTCCCATAAGGCGCGGCGTTAGTAGGCCTCCCACAAGGTGGATTCACTATGTAATAAATATAATTAAAATATTAAATATAAAATTACAAAGAAACCAGGCAGATCCAAGGGTTAAATTATAGCCTACGTTAATATCGAAGATCCAATTTATATACTAGTGATTTTATTATATCAAGAGAGTATTTTCGTATTCAGATTATCGCTTCATATGAAAAATTATAAATAAATATTAGGGGACAATCTTAACCAAACTGAACTAGCCCCATATGAAGCTCAATAAAGCGTGTGTACTTACATGCAATAATAGATCACAAACAAATCACAATCTCCTCTTACTTACCAATTCAAACTTCGGCATCTTTTCTATTTCAAGACAAAATATAACTTACTGCTTACACGGTTGAATTTTCCCACATATCAGTTGGGTAACTCTTTCAAAAAACTGTTTGCACTTATCGGTGATTTATATTTTAAACCTAATTTCGTAAAGTATTGGGTTGATTGTTGACTGAAAGTATCAGAGGAGATGCGAGGTTTAGATAGTAAATAATCGAAATCGAGATCTTCCTATTAACGCGGGTGTGTCCGTACGGCGTTTGATCTGTTTCAGAACGTGGTCCTATGCCAATTTCCAAATGTATCATAATGACAACAGGAACGTGCAAATAAATAAGTCAAGCTTCTAACTGAAAGGAGTTTTTATAGTGTAAAGGAGTACCTCTCTCAAAATATTGATCAATAACATTCTAAAAGATATGTAAATAAATAAATAATAAATAATTAAAACTATTTATTTCAGGCATCTAAGGCCCATAGTAACAAATACCTTAAAGACTACATATATAATACAATTATAAAATTAAACACTAATTATTTAGGTGACATAGCGTGGCTCCGTTGTGTTATCACATCAAGTACGGTTTATAGAATTATATTTGCATGCTAGTATTTAGTACAAATAATAGAATAAGCTTCCTCTTATCACCTACCGCCTAGGTTATGACACTGATGTACCTACTTATTCTATGCAAATAAATTATATTCTATTCTTACTTATTATCTTTTTCTTATTTCTTCTTAGGTTACTTAGTAATACGTTTAAGTTTGTTATTGTACTCTGTCTTATGTGAATAAAGATAAATTAAAAAAAAGTTTTCTATTCTAAGTACGATGGTTACCATTTATCACTTATCGCTGTGATAAGCCAACAGTGATCTCGCGTACTTGTGAGCAATAACCTCGTCTTATTTTTTAAGTACAGAATTACGATTCCTTTGTCATAGTTGTTATTGTTAGTGCCCTTGCCTGCGGACAACCTGGGCTGCAAAGATGCTTAGAAACAAGGATAAAGAGTAAAAAAAAACTGTAACCTAACTACGGAAAACTAAGAACCCGTGCAGACAGAAGGCGTTCACCGGAGTTCTGCGTTCCGCGTTCCATTTAATATCTATTTAAACGTAAACACAGAACTCCGGTTGAAAGCCTTCTGTCGGCGGCGACACTAAGTGAAAAAAAACGGGTTTATAATACAAAATCTTAAACACTAAGGTAAACTCACGTAAATACACACATATAGACTGCTAAAATCATAATCCCAATACAGGCATTGTTTGCTTACCGGGCGGCTCCATTCCTTATATCATGAATGTACACTGTAATTTATGGAAATAAAGAATTTTGTATATCCCTTCATTTCGGCTCTGCCGTAGTCGCGCAAAAAGAAGGGGTCAAGAAAACCCTACATCAGGGAGATACATCAACAATCACAGTTTTAAAAAGGGACCCATAAGGGACTTAACCTGGCAACAAAACATTTATAACTTATATTAATGATGTGAAAAAACTTCAAATTAGATTAATAAAGTTGCTCGTTTGCAAGAAAGTTAGGAAAAAATGCAACAAAGAATATGACAAGTTATTTCCCTTACATAAAAATCTTACCGGTCGATAAAAAGGTTGAATATTTAATAGGGTTCGAACATTATTATAATGATGATCACAAAACAGAAATTAGTAATAAATATAATACAAGAAGGGTAAGAGAAAAACTAGTACAACAGAAAACTAGAAACTATTATGGTGAAAGAATGTCTGAATATATTGTACCAACAATATTTAACAAAATTAATATCTTAAGAGAAACTCCCAACGTAAGCAAAACTGTGTTAACATCAAAGTTAAAAGGCTTCCTCCGATAGCGAGTCACCGTGTCGACTAAATAGCTAGCTAAAGTTTAAGGATAAATAGTTACCTACGAGCATGCTTAGTTGTTTTTTTTTGTTAAGTTAAATGCATGGCGTAAGCACTTGATTTTATATGAGGCAAACTTATCCCTATTAGGGAAATGTTACTAAATAAGAATGTAAATCTCATTAATAATTGTTAGATTTAAATAGGTTATTAAGTTATAATAGTATAAAACATGAGCATTTCTCGCCATCAAACGTCACAGTTTGGCGAGATTTATGAAACTTGTAATATGTAATTGCTTTTTTATAATAAAAAAAAAATAACAATAGAAAAAAGTTTACTTAACGTTTTATCTTATAAAGATTAAAATTATTTATTAAAATGGAAACCAAAGTGAACGAAGTTCTCTACTTCAACTTGGGCAAAATTCTTTCTTATGTTCGTTTCTCCAGCTGTTGTCCTCTGATTGTATTTCTGAGCCGATCCTCCTGAAATTTTGTTAGCAGAATTCAATGATTACTTCACGGGTACAGATAATTTTGGTAAAAAAAAATATTTTTTTGAAGATAAGACTGGCTTGCGAGTTCAACAGCTCACGTAGCCACTAGTTTAATGAAGATTAAATTTATTTATTTTGAATCCCTATACCCGGTTCTGATCACGCGCATCGCTGACGCAATGATTACACAGTGCGCAAACGCCGAAACCATCGCGATTAAAAAGGGTTCGCCTGGCGCTAATAAAATAATTTCACGTATAATTTAACACTGTTTAAGACGTCAAATTTTAAATTGGATGCGTGAAGTGGGTCGTTCTTAAAAATAATTTATCGTTTAACTTCATAGTGGGCATACGAACAGTATATTAACTTGACTTCTAGATGAGATTTAATGTGGTGACTTTTTATAAAACTGTTATTGGAGTTGGAATCATCTACAATGGACGGTAGAGTTATTTTTTGAATGTACTTCTTTACTGAAATAATCTCAATTATATAATAAGTGGCACCAGCACAACTCAAGCCACGACGTGAGACGAGGAAATCTGGCCTACTTTTCTTATTTGCACCATCCGAAAGAGACAAGAGTCGCTGAGTCGCGAGCGACGCGACATATCAGCAAGTTTTGCTAGTCCCTCAGTACGACTAGCATAAGACAGCACCGCCTCTGAACGTGATGCTTGAACTGCCTTACGCTCGAGACACTCGCTCTAATACGGTATATTTGACCAGAGTCAAAATAAATTAGTACCGGAAGGCGCGGCGTGGGTAGGCACAACGTGGTACAAGGTGGACTGATGACCTGGTAAAAGTTGCGGGAGTCCACTAGATGCGGGCGGCGCAGGAATGGTCACTTTTGCACTCTTTGGGGGAGGCCTATGTCTAGCAGTGGACGTCTTTTGGCTGATATGATGATGATGATGAACAGTAAAATATTGATACTACATGAATAAAAAGACTTACGAAAATACTGTGAAAATACCAAGCTAGACCTATTTTAGTAATTTTTCAATTTTCTAAATGCATAAAGATCAAAGAACGTCACCATACCGAATTGTGACATCATACTTCACGTTATTTATGTCACTCATTTATGTTACTCTATCACTTTTGACAGATGCTATATGACGAATGACATAATGACGTGCGGTGTTGAGTGAGGGTGACAAGGCTTTGTTATGACCATCAACTAGCAATGTCCATTCAAGAGCTTTGCCATTATTCCAGTGGTCTTAATAAAGATCTTTATTATTCTGATTTAATATGATAGAGACATTATCTTGAATAGGGAAATATGGATAAAAAGTAATCAGATAGATTCTGGCTAAATAATGTAAGATGAGCCTAGAAAAGAGCGGCAAATTTAGAAAAACAGCGTTTTGCAACCTCGTGTACAACTTGAACAATTATTGTTTTTCTTTAATACACAGAATGCAACTGAACAAGCAGAAGGAAACAAGGTATATAAAATAAAAAAAAATAACTTCATTCTACTTTATATTTTTTAAAGAAGATTAATCAAAATCACTCTCCAAAATTTCAATTCAGATGAGGCATAATAATTGAACTTGTATCACTTATTTTGTGTGAATAATATCAACCACTCATTTTAAACAGCAAAATCCGTCCAGTTTATTACGGAACAGTTACTTTCTGAAAATGATGTAGGTACCTACTATTGCCATTAGGTATATAAGTACCAATAAAAAGTTTTAAATAAATCTTAGGCTCACCTTTAATTAGTCGGACTATAATTATAATCATACTTAATAACTTAAAATACTGACTACAATACTTGTATTTCGATTTCCTCGAAGGTGTCTCGTGTGCCAATCGATTACTCACTTCCTTAAGCTCGCATCTTAATTAATCGCTAAATCCAAAACCAATTCTATTATTTCCAACATAAGGTTTAAATTCTAAATTAACTTGTGAGGATACCTACGAATATTTCATAATTACCAATCGAAATCGGCTTGTTAGAACTACGCTTATTGCAATACGAACTGAATTGTGTACAGCTTAGAGTTGTTATTCCAATGGTTTACGTTTTTGCATAAAAGAAGTCTGAATGGATTGTTAACGTAAGCTCCTTGTTTTCGGTATTTAAATTTTCGTTTTAAACTTAGGTCGTAAATAATACTTTTTTTGTTTACTCTCATTTTGATTTGCGTTTAGGTTATTTATTAGAATGAAGTTGCCTAAGATGCACTATAGACCACGAAGAAATAAATACATACATGCATTCATAATAAGCAAAAGACAAACCGATATAGTCCTAAACAAAGCTGAGCTTATAAGTTACAGGTACCTACGTAATAGACGACGATAGACATGCTTATATAGCAGTGGTTCTAGAACTTTTGTTAGGCAAGGACCATTTTCAGAATTTGAAAAGTACTGCGGACCCTTTTTCACGCGTATTACTGCATATTACAAAACAAAAACGTTAAGAGTGAACGAAGTGGCCGTGGTCCCCTATAGCAATCATGTCACGGACCCCTAAGGGGTCCATGGACCCCACTTTAAGAAACCCTGTTATATAGGTTGATTCTGACTGAAGACGTAATCAACAATCACGTTTTCCGAAATTCCGCCTCAATAATTGATTGCCATTTGAGAAAAGAAACATGTTTTATATACTTCAGAAATAAAGCTTGAAACTCAAGTCATGTTTCCAATACCAATTGTGACATATATGCATGAGGTGAATGAAATAAAGTAGGATGACAAAATTAAGTAAAATAATGTCCATCCTGATTTAATAAAATCATTATCGATGCAAGATTTTTTAATATTACCTATATGAAGTACATATACACCGTCCAATCCTCCGTCACACCAGGTCACTCCTGTGGGTCGATCACGTAACTTTTCTTACGCGCGTCTGTAAGGTCTAAATGTCAATTTTATATGGAAAAATGACAGTTAGATTGTGATTTTACTGTCAGACGCGCGTACAATGCGTTACGTGATTGACCTACTGATCACGTCTACTGAATCAAGTTACTTACATTATTTGTAACAAACAAATATTACAAACAAAAAACCGGCCAAGTGCGAGTTGGACTCGCGCACGAAGGGTTCCGTACCATTATCAATAAAAATATTAATTTCATTTTGTTTTTAACTATCACGGTATCAGTGAGATACAGCCTGGTGACAGACAGAAGGACGGACGGACGGACGGATGGACAGCGGAGTCTTAGTAATAGGGTCCCGTTTTACTCTCTGAGTACGGAACCCTAAAAAATACATGAATATTAAGGTACACTGCTCCACAAATCTAAATTGTTCAGTTTGACTATGGAGTGAAGATTACAGTCTCATTTCTCTTTAACATAACATAGAAGTTTCTTAAATATCTACAATGTATAGGTAGTCTACATCATTTCTACATAATATTACCTACTTAAATATGCATGTGAGTAGGGTATCACATGAATGCCCTATAAAAAAGAAGATTTCTACAGGGCATCCATGAGGTATTTTTTTAATCGATACTTAAATCTAGCTTCACATGCACAGGGTACAAATCGCCAGGAACAGTCAGAAAATAACCAAACGAGTCGACAGCCAGAGATACATGCAGTTTCCTAACTCTTTCTCCCTGGTGACCTTACTCACCACTAGCATCAAAACACCACATACCTTCAGAGCTAGTGTTATTACATATTATATAGCTGCGATTATCTGCAAGGTGGAGTACCTACTTCACCAATAGGAAACTTGCATCTTTTTATTTTATTACGAAAATCAAAAGTATAATCCAGCATTCAAACAACTGTAGCATTAAAACATTCTTATGCTTTATTTTTCTGATGTTATATGCATTTGAAATCTGCACGCACCGGCACCCCCCCGAAAACGCTCTATATTAAACGGGCTTATGCTATGACGTCACAGCATATATTCTCGGCGCGTTTACTATGGAGTAAGTCATTAAATTGAAATTATCTCTACAAAATTTGCGTTTAAGTCTATACTGTTATGTTATTTTAACATGAGATAAAACTAATACAATGTTTTTTTTTACTGTTGTATAATATTTCTACGTATACCCGCATCGATTGAAGTCCCATGCAAGTTCCCCATTCCGAAGCTCTGGGAGCGAGATGATTTTCCGCTTTGACCTACCTCTATCCTTAGAATAATAACGCATAGAAACGCAGTTCACGCGCAACGGTGAGGCCACTAAAACTCGGCCATAAATGACCCAGTACGCCGATCGGTGGAATATTGGTGCGTTTGTGTGCGTATTGGCGCGTGTGAATACGAGTTGATCACAACTACATGAATCCATTTTATGCCTCACGCTTGGCGCGTTCGGCCGTATGAAACTATCCTTCTATGCGTTATAATTCAAGATTTTTAACACAGTCCAATCATCATCTTCATCACCCTCCATACTTCCCACTGCTGAGCATAGGCCTCCTCCTAGAGGAGAGGGAAATAGGCAGTAGTCCACATGCTGCCCCTGTGCGGCTGGGGACTTCACATTAACACTGTGTATCATAGTCAAAGGGGGACAACGATTACTCGCGTCCGTAGGATGATAACCTTAGATACGCTACACTCTGATTACTCTGATTACTCTTTAGCACCACCCAAGGGGACACCCCCTAAAGAGTAATACCCTACCTTGGTCTAATAATTGATAGCAAGTTTAACTGGGGCCCTCATATAGATAACGTATGCAAGAGACTAAGAGCCATTCTAAGCAACTTAAGCATACTTAAACATAAAATGCCTTATAATACACTTCGACTATTGTATATGGCCATGGCTGACTCGATAATAAATTATGGAATATCTTGTTATGGAAGAACTTATAAAACTTACCTACAGCGAATATACAATATACAAATAAGAATGTTGAAAACCATTGTACCGCTCAAAATTAAATACCAGTTTAAAAGTAATTATGATAAATTATTCCAGCACTGTAAGGTATTAAATGTATTTGATAAAGCCAAAATGGCCGTTATAATAGAATATAGCCATAACCTGGATAAACTAATTAGGTATAAAAAAGACCCGCTACATTTCGTGTACTAGAAAAAAGTAAGAACTTCACTGTACCAAAAAGTACTAACATATATGGACAAAGAGTATGGTCCAGTCACTTACCGCATATCCTAAATAGTTTACCCAGTGAGGTTATAGGTATTATAGAGAATAAACCACAGAAGATCAAATGTACCCTGAAGAAGATCATGTGTGATAAGTAAAATAATAGAAAATAAATAAATAAATACTGTTATGCGAACACTTATATTATATAAATAAGCTAAGTTAAATAGATTAAACTTAGAAATGTGATAGATAATAGCTAAGCTTAGCAAATAATCTCAAAAAATTGAGATTGCGCTAAGCAATTAGTAGACATACTTGTAACAATTAAATTAATGCAATAAACAGTATTATATATATATATTTTTTTTTTTTTAACTTTGGCCGCTGCACAGCACTGCACTCTTCATGACAGCGTCGCAGCAATTAAACTGAAGCATTTATATATTGTTTCTGTTTTCAATGCCATAAGATAAAAAAAATTGCCGTTGTCTTACGAAGCTCAAAAGAATCACAACGTTCCTGTATGATTTTCCTCAAACATAAATCTACATGGAATACACAATACGAAGAAAAATGCACAGATCAAGCGGGCGATCTATAAATCAATGATTTATTGACTGCCTTACCAACGTATCTATAGGTTTTAAGAGCACATAATATGATGGCTTGGTATGTAGATGATATATATCGTCTAAGAAAAATAATTATGAATTTAGGGTTGCGTTCTTTAATTTAGGACCCTTTTCGCAAAAATATATTCTTTGTATTCTTATACAATTTAACAGCATTGTCAACATCAATATCAGTCTTGCCGCGGATAGGACAACTCTCTTGTAAGGGTATCCACGGAACATCAGCGTCAAAATATCTTGACGCGGATCTTCCGTGGATGGTACATGGTAACTTGTCATGAAGCTGAGTGGAGTCCTTTTCTTTAATATTTATTTATTAATCAACATAATGCCATTAACAGTAGGTAACACACCAAACATGACAGAAATATAAATACATTAGATTTTGATGAACTATTGGAATAACAGAAGCCAGTTCTAAACAAAATTATAATTATATGGTAGCACATATAGTCAAGTGGTTGGGGCCACAACAGGCCCAAATAATCTTTGACGCTGTTTTTAGATTAACACCACGCCATAGTTTAAGCAAAAATGTTTATTGTCATGTCTTAGTCTAACGTCTTGATTAAAAATCATTACTTTCTTCTTTGTTATTTAAGTGAATCCCAAATTAAAGTTCGTGACAGTAGGCGCCTAACAAAGTACTACAGTCAGCATCAAAAGTCGCTACGCAAACGAAGACGTCAAAAATCTTACTTAATTGAAAGGGAATAAGAACTTTTGACGTCTTCGATTTTATAATTGGAAAATCTGAGTTAGCAAATAAATTTATATAATTATTGCTTATGAAGACATCAAAGTCGAGTGAATGCAGTAGAAATGAGAGCGTTGAGAAGTATGCGTGGAGTGAAATTGAGTGATAGAGTCAGAAATAGTGTGATAAGAGATAAGAGTGGAATGGATGGAGATATAGTCACGAACATTGAGAAGGGTATGTTAAGGTGGTTTGGGTATGTAGAGAGGATGGATGAAAGAAGATTAACGAAGAGAGTGTATATAAAAAGAGTGGAAGGGCAAGTTGGAAGGGGAAGACCTAGGCGAACTTTCTCCGATCAAATTGGAGAAATCTTACTAAAAGGCCAGGTCAAAAGTACCCTAAACCGACGAGCATGTATGAGAAATGTTATGAAAGTGAGTGAAGCGAAAGTGGTTTGTCAGGATCGTAGCAAATGGAGATCCGTGATCTCTGCCTACCCCTCTGGGAAAGATGCGTGATTATATGTATGTATGTATGTATGAACCTGCTCACAAAATTTCACGAGAATCGGTTGAGAAATGCGACCTGCGGCGGTACCACGAACTTCGAATCTCGAACTTCGCATTTCTCCGTCTCTGTCGCTCGAGTACCATTAACCATAAGTGCGATAGAGACGGAGATATAGGAAGTTCGAGATTCGAAGTTAGTGGTTATAGCTCTGTACAGGAGAGCAGCCGGACAGTCGTCGGACATAAGTACGAGCCCAAGCTAAAACTTTGTTCGCTTCGGTCCTTCGTTCAATAAATATTTATATTTATAAATTCGGTGGCAATGCAGCATTATGGTAGGTACCACCGAGGTGATCTGGCGATGGAAACAGAGAATGGCTTTATCAACTTTTAACCTACACAAGCTAAAATCATTGGTAATATCTAAAAAAAGAAGCAGCTGAAGTAGCTGATTGTGAAGAATGCTTTTTTAAGAAACTTATTTATAGATTCCATTACTTTTCCTTTTCACATACCTATATCAGCACTTTCACTAGCAGACAATAATTAAATAATAAAATGAATGAAATTACACGATAACTGTAAGGAATTTTAATACACCATCAATACGCGTAACATTTTATACACACAGAGCTTTTTTTCTTTTTTGAGCAGATCTACGTTTGCATGAATACCAGAATGTCTCAAATTCGGTTTGTTTTGCACTCGATTATCGTCTTTATTGCTAGTTTCATACAATCCATAATCGTCTACGTTATTAGTAGTTTTCAGTCAGTTCGGTTGCAAGACTGTTACACAGACTTGCAAGGGCTGTTACGTCGATTTGTTGCCGTTGGACTATACGAGTATACATTGTTGCAAGGACCTTTAGTAGCAAAAAATGTGAATAGCTATGGATCCTTCTTGAACGGTTCCGTATGAAACTATATTATTTTAATCTAAGTTTTTTAAAGGTGCAATTAAGGTTTGAATTTGAAGAAACTACAACCAATTCTAGCTGTTGGTGTACCAGTGGCGGCTCGTGAAAGTGTTCGATGCACCCGGAACAAAAAAAAATTTAGAGTTTAGAGTAACTAATTTCGTTACCTAAAAATTAATTTTAGGCACGCCGGTGGCAATGGGCTTGTATGGGCACTCCGCCACAGTGGTGTGTGTACTACCTATACATAGCTATATAGTCACGAAATATAAAAAGATACCTCGCGCGGTATCTCTTTGTCAAAATAAATACTTTTTTCACTATCAGCATGCGTTGTTAAGGAAAGAAAAAATATTTTTTTAATGATCTCTTTTCCCAACTGAGGCTGTCCATTTGACATAATAATGCGTCACACAATACGAAAACACTAGGCACTACAACTACAACCCTTTGTGGTGACAATAGGCCTGCCTAGGCTAGAGGCCGCCGAAGTACTTCGCTTGGCGCCTCATTAAGGCGACGAGAGCTTAGAAAACGGACTTAATATGGGGTGAGTGTTCTTCTTATTTATTTTATTTATTTTAGTATGAGTATAATAAGTATTTGCGGACAATCTTACACAACTCAACCTAGTCCCAAACTAAGCAGAGCTTGTACTATGGGTAATAGATATAGATACTTATATAGAAAAAATAAATACTTAAATACATAGAAAACATCCATGATTCAGGAACAAATATTCGTGCTCATCACACAAATAAGTGCCCTTACCGGGATTCGAACCCAGGACCCTCTTGCTTCGTAGGCAGGGTCACTACCTACTAGGCTAAATTCAATTCAATTCATTTATTACTCAGATAACGAGATCCATAAAGCGGTCGTCATTTTACGCCACGACTTACTTATGCCACGACGGTGGCTATTTAGCAGACACCGTAGTCCATGAACGCTTACGACTCTAGAAGGTTCACAAGCGCGTTGGAACGATGTAGGAATACTGTGAATCATCCTGAAGGGTCGCTAGGACGCTCGACTCTCCATACAAACATAATCATCATCATCATCATATCAGCCGAAAGACGTCCACTGCTGGACATGGGCCTCCCCCAAAGAGTGCCAAAGTGACCGGTCCTGCGCCACCCGCATCCAGCGGACTCCCGCGACCTTTACCAGTAGGTCAATCACGTAACGCATTGTACGCGCGTCTGACAGTAAAATCACAATCTAACTGTCATTTTTCCATATAAAATTGACATTTAGACCTTACAGACGCGCGTAAGAAAAGTTACGTGATCGACCCACAGGTCATCAGTCCACCTTGTGCCGCCTACCCACGCCTCGCCTTCCGGTACGTGGTCGCCACTCGAGAACCTTTCCACCCCAACGGACATCGGTTCTACGTGCAATGTGCGCCGCCCACTGCCACTTAAGTTTAGCGATTCGGAGAAGTAATAGTGTGGTTCTAATACGGGATTTCACTTAAATGTGCGACTTTACCTTTTTCTCCGTTTTTTTTGTGCAGAATCATAAGCACTCTTGATCCGGATAAAGAAAAAAAATGTCCCCTGTTTTTTTATTCCACAATGTGAAGTTTTGTTTCAAATATTCTGTATGGACCGTCATATCCAAAATAATGTATGGAAAATTGGAGACATCTTTTTTATTTATCGGGATCAAGAGTGCCCATGATTTTGAACAGGAAAAACCAAAAAAAATAAATTCTGAGAAAAATTTAAAAATCTCACATTTCTGTGAATGCGCTCCATTTTTAAACATGCCAGAATAATAGGAAACTTTGTATACACAATGAGATCCGCCATATATAGGTCGGAATCTAGTTATATAAATGAGAACCAAACTACGTATATATGTGCTAGGGAATCTTAAGAAGAATTTTATGACTTGGGGTTACGGAACCCTAAAATCAAGTCACGGGCCAACGTCTTCGATTGGCACTATTTAATTGATCGGCATTGATGACTATTATATCTTTATGACTTTTAGGGATAACAATTAGTTTTTATCTCGTTTAATTAATATACCTACAGAGTGTTATTTTTAAATGGGACAGTATGGGGAAATCCGAATCTAAAGGAGATAGAGGAAAAGTGTCCAAGGAGACATTAGGTGTTTTTTTATGTAAACAAATTTGGCTCATTAAAAATTTTGGTCAAGCGTGAGTTGTTCTTAAAAAATTATAAAGTTGGTCAATTTTTTTTTTGACGCGGGTCGGCTCTGTTTCATGTAAGGATTATTTCATTGTATGGAAAGAAAAAAATCTGAACAGCAGAAGTTGGTCAAATTTAATGAAAACTAATCTTCATACAATTGCAGTATTCGCCTTTTAATATTGTTACAAGTGCCTAGGCGTGTAAAAAAATATTTAAAATTATTCCATTTTTAGTTTTTGATAATCGATAAGAGCTCCAGATGATTCAAGAGAAGAACATTTTTTTTAATCTTCGTAAACATCATGGCACTCGATAGTCTTGAAATTATAAATAAAAGAATTCAAATTTGTATTTGATGTTTTTCTTATGGGGTACCTTAAGGGTCGAATTTATGAATCCCGATACAACTCCGTACAAGAATTAAAAGATGCTGTTTACAACACTTTAAACACAATTCACCATAAGTCTCTGTTAAATGCAACTAGAAGTGTCTTGAAGCGTGCTCGTACCTGCATAAGACAAGACGGCGGCCACATCGAACATTTACTCAAGTAATAAACCAACTGTATGAAGATTAGTTTTCATTAAATTTGACCAACTTCTGCTGTTCAGATTTGTTTCTTTCCATACAATGAAATAATCCTTACATGAAACAGAGTCGACACGCGTCAAAAAAAAAAATTACCAACTTTATAATTTTTTAAGAACAACTCACGCTTGACCAAAAATTTTAACGAGCCAAATTTGTTTACATAAAAAAACACCTAATGTCTCCTTGGACACTTTTCCTCTATCTCCTTTAGATTCGGATTTCCCCATACTGTCCCATTTAAAAAAAACACTCTGTATACTGCCGTACATAAGCTAAAAGGCCGCTAAATGCAAAAGCACTATTTTGAGAAATGACGAAAAACGCGCGAATTAATTTTTCTTGGAATCAGTACAATATACACCTATTATTTTAAAAGGTACATTATAGTCTTTGATTAGTACTATGTAATAAGTATATTCAATTCAATATTAACTGTTAACAAGACCATAAATTCGTAAATTTTCCTTTTTTGCTTTGTACAAGTGAAAGCAAATGACGTAATTTACACAACTAAAAGGCCGCTAAAGTATGTTTAGCGGCCTTTTAACTTAGTAATTTTGGTTAAAGTATAATAGGTGGTACCAGTCACATGAAGTTAAATGGTAAAGCCTAGCTAAAAGGGGGCTAGCAGACAAAGCCGCCTTTTAGGTATGAATAATAAGTCAACACTTTTAATACATGCATGAGTAAAAGGTGGCAAAAAGTCTTTAAACGCCTTTTAATCTAACAAAACCATTAGTATTTGTAACAATAATAATTTTTTGTGAGTTCAGCTAGATTAAAAGGCAGTTAAGTTCAGGTCAAAATTTAATAACTGCTTTTTAGTTAACAAATAGCTCAATTTTTTTGAAACAAATCTAAGAAGTTACAGTAAAAAGTTCAAAAGGGAATCAAATAAAAAGCATAATTATACTGAAAAATAAAGTGTAATCAAAGAAATTAGTGTTTTTATAATTCTCAATAACAATATTAATTCGAAGTTCAGCATTAAACTCCGCTAATCATAATTTATTAATGTAGAACAAGGTTAGCACACTTAAATTATAATCGCTTTGCGATCTTTTTACATGTTAAAAATCACAGTTTAATTTATTAATAATTAAATTCTTATGACACATTACGTCAAATCAATGTAATTCTTATTTAACGAAAAGACACACCTCAGTCTTAAATAGGTACGAGAAATAAAAAAAATATTTAAAGAAAATAAGCCCTTACAATTTTCTTACGACTTATTTCTACTAAATCAGTACTTTTAGTTATCATTATTACTCATCTCACAGAAATATCCAGAATATTTTTTAACTTAAACGTAATATCAGTCACAAATCTAATACAGCTAATAATAATTATCACGGTTCCTTAAAGAAGTAGATAACAAAAGCAATATTATTTGTACTTATGGAGATCAATCAACTTTATTACTACTTAAAAATTAAATGTAACTATTAAGTCCGTGATCTACATTGTTTATATGAATACTCGTAGTGAGTAGAGACATACCTAATACATGCCCAAATTGACCGATACTTACAAGTAGGAAGTACTAAGCTAGGGTACTTAATAGCATATTCATTAGGTACTTAGATAACTGTAGCAACATACTACCGCGACTCTGGCAAATCACGCCAAAATTTTAACTTATGTGAGGGTATTACTTGTGAGCATTTGTTTATTATGTCCGTTTTTCTACCAACATCGGTACCTTTGGGCTCGACACGCTTCGGGAAAGTAATAGCGCTGGGATTCTTTAAGTATTTGTCATTTAGAAAGCGGAGTTGCTGGTAATCATTTTTAAAATCGGTTTTGTATGATAGATCATAACACCCTCTGGTAAAACATGCTTGTGTGATGTTACGAAGGTAAGCACGAGGATTTGAATTTTGAATTCTACGATCTGAAATGCAGTTAGGGACGTTTATGAAATCTTCAGGTACCATGGATTTCACTGTAACTTTTCCCTTGTTTGCCGATCCCACTGATTCCGTAAAATCTGCAAAGTCGTAAATTTTGCCTTTCCGTTTCATGGACAACTCGACTTGGTGATGAAACTGGTCACAGCTCATGAAGGTGTGGCCAGGTTCGAAGTAGTATAAGGTTATGGATTCTGTGCCTATATAATCACTGTTAACCATATGAGCTAGCATGAAATATAAAAGCCAGTTCTTGTTCTGGGCGCTACAGTTATCTAGCCAAATATTTACATGTTTAGCGTCACGATATTGCATTAAGAATGAAAAAAATGCACTCATAATATCCTCTTGCTTCCTTCCAGCTGTAGCGTCGTGCCAAAGAACAGCGTAAGGTTTATTACTCGGTGTTATATTTCCAACTGGTGCAAAGGTTTGATTGTAGGTGGAAAGGCGTAAACAAAATATAATTTTCTTAAATGTGTCGAGTCTTGGAAGCATTATAACTTTTTGCAAATCAGCACTAAAATATATATTATCCGGGTCTTGTTTAGTTTTGTGTTCTTCGTACAGTTGTCTTGCTGCAACATACTTGTTATGATGAATTTCGAATGATGTGCAGTCCTCGCAGTTAGCTGGGATATTGTCTACAATATCATGAGAACTTTCTTTTTTATGTATTTGGTAGCTTTCGCACATCTCACATTCCTCATTTCCTAAAAGGGTAAAAGATATGTTCATATCTTTAACAATCTGCCTATATAACTCGTATGAAACTGGATCTTGAGGATATTTTTTACAAAAGTGGTCATGCATGAAAGTGATAGTTACGTCGCTCGGCAAATATCTACGGTTAGGAGCATGTAATCTTCGATAATGTGGCTCTAAAGGATGGAACGATTCGACGTGTTCTTTAAGTATTTCACGATCGTAAGCTAATGTTTTGGTATGTTTTCCACGTGAGTCGGTCAAATCATCATCAGTTACGGAGTTGTACAAAACCTTGTCATTATTTTTATTGAAGCCAAGTGTAGTTAAAAAAAAAACCTTACAAACTGACACTTTTGTATCATCACGTTTTTTCAGGAAAAACGTTCTCCTTGGCGCTCGGACATGTGGTCCAGTCTTTTGTCTCTCAGGTACAACTACAGGCACATTATTTTGTATGAATAATCTTCTTTCTCTCCATGTTAAATTCCAGTAACTGTCATTAATGTCCTGTCTCTCTTCATCTGTCAATAAGGCAGTGCATTTTTTCTGACATTTCGAATTACATCCTGGCTTAACCAGATATTCCATTCGCTTGTCTTCTCTTTTATCAGCGTTTCTTTCACTCAGACTTATATCGTATTTTTTTCGCTTAGGTGCAGGTACACTTTGATCATTTCTCTCTGGTAAATCAATACTTATCTCTTCGTTATTGTTGACTGCACTCGTATGTATAAAATGTAACTCTGTTGTATTCCTTCTTTTTTGTACTCTTCCACTGGTTTTATTAATTTGGGTATCGGATATGATTTCTACGTCAATGGTATTTCTTCGCTTGATAACATTAGTTGTATTAAACAAAGACACATAGGAGCGCTTATTCTGATGATTATTTAATACTGGGGCCGCAATTTCATTTTCAGAATCGTCGCTACTCGTTTCTGGAATATAATTTTTGTCGCGTACGGTATCATCGGATGAAAAGTCATCATCTGACGATGAAGAACTTTTGCTGCTTATGCTTAGATTTTCATTACATCTTAAATCAAATTGTTCTTCAGTATTGATTTCTGGGAACGCTTGTTGAAGCAAATCTACAGCATTCGACAAAAAATTTGAGGATTCAGATTGTGTGGTTGCGTACTCATTAAAATTATTAAACACATCAGATGTAAGTGAATAATCCCTGCGATTGACTTCATTTACCATCTCCTGAACACAATGTTTAGGTAAGCCTTTTTCCAAAGGATTTTCGTGTGATGACGTTGGTTCTACATAGTTATCAGGCAACTGGATGTTATGGCAATTGACCAAATTGATGTCTTCAATGTTTCGGCTTTGGTTTGATGGACTTTGACATCTCTCTAAAATTGTTTTTAACCGAGAGGTCTTCGGTTCATACCTGAAGCAATTAATGGTATTTATATTATTTACAGGTGCTTACCTTATTTTAACAGTGATAGGTATTTCATTTCATAGCATATTATGAAATAAGTCAACCTTACAGTCACAGTATTGCCAACAAAATATGTGTCCAGATTCTGCCCGCGACTTCGCCTGCGTAGATGATGATGATGATGATGTAAACTATCTAATGTGTTATTCTGAGACACAAACTCTCTACATACTACATACCAAATTTCATCCAAATTGGTTCAGCGGTTTAAGGGTGGAAGAGTAACAAACATGCATACACAACACTATTAAATATTAGTTATATTAGTAGGATATTAGTTATTAGACGTTGCGCACAGATCACCCAATATACGAGTGCAGCCTCAGATTACCAAAATTTAAACAGTAAACACACAGCGCGTGCGGTTCAGGTTAGTCTTACTAAGTAGGTACAGTCAAGGTAATTGATTTACGTACCTTTTTGACCTGTATTGTCATTGTGACAAGAGTGAAAAAGGTACGTTAATCAATTTTCTTGACCGTAGGTACATAGTTGCGCGCGCGACCATTTTAGCAAGATAAGAGACAGAGACCCACATATCCATTTTATGTCTCCATTAGCAGGCAAGCTTCATAGTATCATGCTTATCATATCGTCACAAAGTATAGCAAATATAGGTACATACAACTCAGAACCCAATTGAATTGAAAATCATGAAGTTAAATCTAAATTAAGTAGGTACTAAACGTGACTAAAGAAATTAAAACGCGGCAACACCTGACGGGTGTGTTAACAAAAAAAGGCGGGTTTACGTAACGGGACATAATACTTATCGCAAATGAATAAGAAAACACTTTAAAAAATATCTTACCTAGTGAGTTTGCGCGGCTGCATATTAGAATTGGCGGGAAACTGCGCCAAAGCCTTCCGTGTCCACACCCTCGCTCGACGGGATCGCCCGCGCAACTGATTTCGTTCCTTCGAGCGAGGATCAAGTAGCCGCCTTATAGATATGGAATGCCCAGTTACCACGATATAGTTATGGAACTGTTCACTATTTGTTCTACCATTGCCAAACTATAAAGCCGTGACGGCTTTATAGCCATGCTTTTGCGTCCATATTTATTCATCTAAACGAATAAAAAAGCGGCTAAGTGACTTTAACGGCTTTTTAAATATGTATTCAAAGCGTAACTGCTTTTTAGTTTGGGAGTAATCCTCCTTAGAGCGTACTATTTGTACACTAGAAAGCAGTTAAAGTACAGTAGCCACTTTTTAGTTATGGAAGTTGTTATAACTGCTTTTTAGAGTTGTAAGATATGCCCGCTCTCAAATAGAATGGAGCAGTTAAAAGCTCTTAACGGCCTTCTAGTTAGTTATCTAATGATAAACTGCCTTTTTACTAGTAATAGTGGCAAAAAAGCGTATTTAGCCGCTCACAGGACCGGTGTAACTTTGCGGTTTTTCAACTTAGAGCTATGAAACCTAGATAGGTAGATAGATATTTGTTTACTGTATTGCGCTGTGACATTAACTCCAAAACGTCGTAACAGCCTTTAGCGGCCTTTTAGCTTATGTACGGCAGTATACACATATACCTATAAATATCCGAGACGCCATTCGACTTGTTTCAATGTCAGTTTGTAACGTGCCGACGATGGACACTTTTTACTGGAACTTTTTTCTGGCGGTGGAGATGTTTAATTAAAGTGAACAATCAAATTTTGCTGCACAATTGATACTTTGTCCAAAAACGCCATTCCCGAAGTGTCACAAGAATCAAGGCTAACCCGTTAAAAGAAAGAATGTAAAATAGATATGGCACAGTGTCATATTAATACCAGAGAAGTATTTTCTGTACCATTTTACAAATAAAATCCAATACAAAGACCAAATTTACGAAAAAAAATTGTTTTTTTTACATTCGTGGTGTGCCATTTCATTCATTCCAATCCATAGAGAAAAAAAATACAATAAATATTATTTTTCCATAGACAAAGTATAAGTATACAGGGGCTCACACACACATACAAACATGAGTGACAATTATTTATATTCATATTCATTTATTGCATTTATGGGTTTTACAAGATTTTATAAATAATTACCTACATGTTCCAGCATATACCCTGATAGGGCACAGCAATATTATAAAATACTAACTCTATCTAGGACTTAAAAACTAAACACAATTATGTAATCATAGACAATAAACACAAGAGGGAATGCGATACATGCTTATCACGAGAATGTCAAAAATCAATTAAAACTGACGACATATCATGATTAAAGTAAAAATAACATGAGCTCTCTTAATCATGTGAAAGGATGTATTTAATTTTAGTCTTTTGATACTTCCCAGTTTAGTCAGGTTAGGGTTCGCTAAGACTCCATCTACGTTCCAATTGCACCAGCTTTCGAATATACCTTACATACGAACTGTAACGAAGATGTCCGACAAAAAATGTCGTACACCCTACATGCGGCTAGTATCCTTGATTTAGCTCAGTGACGGACTGTCCATTGTCACCGTCTATATTTAAAACTGAACGCATTCCCTGCATTCTGCGCCTGCGCTGAACATTTGAACCGTCTTTTATTCCATTTACAAACGGGAAAGAATCTGTGATACTGATATTAAGGTTTTTTAGTAAGAAAGAAAGAAAGAGAATGAAATTTTTATTGTAACGATGCAAAATTCCTTTAAAAAATATATTGACATAATAAAAAGCACCAGAAAAAAATATGTTCCACTGTATGTATTTTTTATTATTATTTTATGTTTGTTCGCCGATTTCTCCGTCAATTGTGGACCGATTTCCAAAATTCTTTTTTTGAATCAAAAGAGTATACTCCTGAGGTGGTTCCATTGTCACCAAGTCAGGATCAGATGATGGGATCCCAGGGAAATAGAGAGCAACCCTTCAATTTTATAGGCACACGTGTAGTCATTTCGGTATTTTCTATTATAACTTGTGTATTTAACCGCGAAAATTGCAATTTTGGTGAAGTGGAACCGATGATGAAGACCACAAATGACTCATGGAACTTCTCAAAGATGTAAAGTACGTCAAAGATTCTGATATGATTCCGTTGAAAGTGCAACAACTAATGAAGTGTTAATTCTGAGATCCTTGAGGAATGGACCGACGGAACTCCCAAATATTATCAGCCCCCACATGTCATAACGACTTAGGATTTTTTCTGTAATAATCAACGCTTTTGCTCTTGGACTTCTCGGAAAGCAGTTCATGTGGTAAATTCGAAAGAAAATGTGGAAATTTACATGTGTGGCTTGGCGAAGTACTGAATTGAAGTCGGTTTAAACTTTTTTTTTAAAGTTACTTATTTTATTCCATATTACATAGACACATACAATATAGTAATATGGAAATAATATATCTGTATTATAAGTAACCGCGGAAGGCGCGGCTTGGGTGGAGCAGGACCGGTCATTTTGTCACTCTTTGGGGGAGGCCTATGTCCAGCAGTGGACGTTTTTCGGCTGATATGATGATGATGATGATAACGATAAGTAACAAATATTATAAAAACATAGGAGTTCATTGAAATAGAGAAGCTAAGAATAATATTTTGTATCACAAGTATAGACTCAAACGCAAATTTTGTGGAGATAATTGCAAATTAATGACTTACTGAGAATATACGGTGTGACGTCATAGCATAAGCCCGTTTAATATAGAGCGTTTTCGCGGGGTGCCGGCGCGTGCAGATTTCAAGAATAATAATAAAGTTTTACAGATCTCTAGGGACAATGCAAAATGTTTACACAACAGCGTCGCCATTCTGTAACTGGTTTTAATCTCTCACCGTTCACACTTAAATATATTTTGACGCTGCGATTTGTAGTACCTAACTAAGCGTAATTAGAGGTCTAATTTCGTTACGCATGACGGGTGAGCGAGGCGTACCTACTTATTAGCGCGTACCGAATAATAGCCCAGGTCTTATGCGCTATATCATGAGCTGAAATTAATAGGGTCGAATATTGGTATGTGCCGCGACTATAAAGTACGGAATTATTTCATAAAAGTAATATTGTGAAAGGAAATGAATGCAAGCTCAGTTTGATAGGGTAGACTGGGTACGATTGAACCAATTTTTCGTATATCGTCCGTAGTTTTGCTTCTGTGAGATGAAAAAAATATATCAAATGAAAAAACGTGTTATTATCTTCTAAACGGCAATAGATTTTTGGGTAATTATCTACTAAACGGCATTAGGTGTTTTAGTTTTAGCAGTAGATCAAATTGAAAAAAAAAACGATTTGTTTCAACTGTCCCCATCCCAGGGGTGGTTGAAACAGTGACAAAATATTATACTTTAATGTGTTTTACTCGTATTTTTTATGAGATTACGTATAATTTAGGAACTGTTATTAATCAGATTGCGTTTTTGCGCTTACAAGTTAAAGTCTACGTATATTATCAGTCATTTGTCACCCTATTTAAGTAAGTTACCTGAACCAAAACAAAAATAAACTGTTTGCATTTGAAATGTAACGAAACTAATTAAAAATACATGAAAATAAACTAAAAGAAAACTTCCTTTGGCTTTCATTAGTCAATGTCAAAAAAATAGATACAAATCACTCTGTTGCAACCGTCCCGCTTCAACCGTCCCCACCTCCTACTCCTACTTTCGGAAAAAAGCCGTCGTAGTAATAATGAGAATAATGATAAGATACGCTGACATGATCCACAAGCTTCACTTCAAACATAAACACACACTCAATACTCTCACCTAAATAGAAACCAGAATAATTGAAAAGCTCTACGAGTGAAAATACTTACTTTTGGGGATCAATATACAAAAGAGTCTTCTAAAAACAAATTACACGTGCGGGAAGCAACGTCACGATGCTTTTCGTGTACAAACCGATCGTCCGCTTCTTTCCCTCCTTGGACCCCTCGCCGTCTTGCCAACGGTTTGCGAGATATTTACGTTGTTTCAACCGACCTCTGTTTTAACCGTACCCAGTCTACCCTAAGGACTTTGACGTAGAGAGAATGAGCAGGGATGTTATTCGCTACGCGTTAATGCGGCTCACCCCGCCGGTCACCCGTTACGAAACTAGACCTCTACCTTCACTTAATTACAACGCATCGCGGTGTCAAGGTATAATTTTGGGTGAGCGTTGAGGTGAGCTTAAAACAAGTTAATACAGAATAGGGGGGCTGGGCTATTATTCGGAACTCGCTAATGGGCCTCACCTCACTCGTCACGCCTTACGAAAGTTGACCTCTGATTACGCTTAGTTACTACGAATCGCGGCGTCAAGATATATTACTCGTAGTTCGTAGTGGGTGAGCGATGAGGTGAGGTTAAATCAAGTTACAGAATAGCGGGGCAGGGCTACAATCAGGCAGCCAATACGCTTGTTTACCTCCGACGTGGTATAAAGTGCGTCTACATTTGGCAATTACCTAAACAATTCAGTCCAATTTCATCTCAACACGTAGCTAGTAGCTATAATTTACACGTAGCTAGCTAGGTATAATTTTATTGTGGGTGAGCGTTGAGGTGAGCTTAAAAAAAACAATTTACAGAATAGGGGGGAAGGAAGGCTCTTATTTGCTAAAGCAGAAAATGTACGTGTAGCTAGTCTAGCTACACGTACATTTTCCGCTTTAGCAAATAAGAGCCTTCCTTCCCCCCTATTAGCAGAAAATGTACGTGTAGCTAGTCTAGCTACACGTACATTTTCCGCTTTAGCAAATAAGAGCCTTCCTTCCCCCCTATTAGCAGAAAATGTACGTGTAGCTAGTCTAGCTACACGTACATTTTCCGCTTTAGCAAATAAGAGCCTTCCTTCCCCCCTATTCTGTAAATTGTTTTTTTTAAGCTCACCTCAACGCTCACCCACAATAAAATTATACCTTAATACCGCGATGCGTAGTAATTAAGCGTAGGTAGAGTTCTAGTTTCGTAACGGGTGACCGGCGGGGTGAGCCGCATTAACACGTAGCGAATAACAGCCCTGTTCGAAAAATTGCAATGATAGATTCAAAAATTCATAAAACACTTGCGTTTTTATTCCAAGCACGACATTCTTTTGTCTTCAAATATAAAATTGAACTTCTGAATTCTCGCTCAGGAAAGATACTTGAGATTATTTGAGTTGGCCGAATTGCATCAAAGTATTCCATTCAAAAAGCAACTCTACCGTCCATGGTACAATGTTCCAACTCCAATTACAGTTTTATACAAATTCGGCCACTTCAAATAATGTCTACCATTCTGCACAGGGGAAATCATCTACGTTGACCTTAAGTTTGAATTAAGAGTACGTTTGTCTTAAACAGCGTTGGAGGAATAAGAATATTACGAAGAATATTAGTCTAGATAAGCTACTCGTAACTTTATAGACACTACATCATGTTTGTTTAATATTAGGTAGGTACCTCAAATAGTAACCATACATAGCTTTTAGTACTATGAACCGATATTGTAGGTAAATTGTATTAAATATTGTAAGAAAGCGTAATTAAATTAAAAACATTGCGTGCTGAATTATTTTATAAGAAAAAAAAAGTTGTTAGTTAAGAAAAAAAATCTTGCAATATCAGTTCATAGCCCTAACACCTACCTTTGGTAACAATTTGAGGTAATATTAAAAATACATGCTGTATAATCTAATTGTGAGTCACTCAGTGATTACGATTAAGAAAATGGAAATGAGCAGGTGTTTTAATTTTACAACAAGTCATCTCTGTATTTATTTATTTTTTCAATATATTTATAATCAAAACACATCGACACTTCCCTGATACGTTTACTTTAAAAAGGTCACATCAAACCTAATGAGCACCCGACATTACCGCTCCAAAAAACAATTAAATTCCCAATCGCAAAAAGCATTAAAAATCGACTATCAGTTTCGCGAAATCGCAATAAAATTAACTGGCGAGTTGAGCACCCCTTTGCCGTTTTTGTTTATTTGATAGTCGATGCATCGCTAGCTTAGCACGCATGATCCCAGTCGCTCGACGCGTGCGGCACGCACTTGACTGCACTCCCGATTACTGCCATCGATTAAACCAGTGTGCACCGGCCTTAACGACGTTCCAAATTTGATTTTTTAAAGTGTAGCCGTTTTGAAATCCGAACTCTTTCAGTGTCATTTAAGTTTGCATATCGAACGTGTGAAGCCTTAGAGCAGTGGTTGACATTGAAATGTTTCGCGTTCGAAATTAGTTACATTTGAGTGTTTGCGTTCGATTTGAAATTCGAACGTTGAGTGTAACTAAGATTTATGTTTCGAACGTGTTAAAACACCTTATAAGCTGAAGTTTAGCTATTCTGGATTTGAATTTTTACGTTTGAATGAAGTGATTTGAATAGACATTTATCAAACGTTGCACAATGGTTCCTATTGGAATATAAAATGTGTTATTCATTTAAAAAAGGCCTTGTAGGCACTTGCGGTGCATAATTTAGGTCTACACGGGTCTTCTTGATTCGATTTCAAACTCAGACCATTTTTCACTATCGCATTGAATTTCAAATATGTGTTTATAAGCGGAGTTTTTGTTATTTTGTGGACTATTTTGAAACAAATGCCTGTGGAGGAGGTTTAGTGTTTTGAAAAGCTGTAGAACGCGGGACTGGAAAAATGAGGTAGGTACTTTTTTATCAACTCAAGTTTTAGTTATAATTCACATTTAACTTGTCTAGAATAGTATATTTTTATTTTATCTTCTTATTTTTGAAGAAAGAATAGGTTTAAGGGATTCTTAAAAACATTGATCCATCCATATAATATTTAAAGAATGAAAATTTAATTAATCTTATTTTTTTTTCTCCCTGTATAGAGTTTAAGTGTGACGTGGAAAAACTTCTATTTTTATTTAAATGGGGATTTGTAATATCCTAGATAATAAGGTATGTAACGAAAAGTATGTAATCAACTATTCTTCCTTTGACTGGGCAAGTTAAGTTAATTTAGTTTTTAATTAGTTTATAATTATTTGCTTGTTACTTTATTTTTATTTATGATGTTGTTTTCTTGTTTTTATAAATGAATATTTTCCAGGACTTAGATATATGTTACCTGAAATCCTTGTTAATAAATAAATAAATATTTGCTAAATAAATACTTAAAAATTCACTATAAAAATATATGTATCAAAATTAATATCGCGGCAAAGCTTCACTCGTCGACTTATTCGTAAGTCCAATAATACTATTGCAATGTTACAGTCAAATGGAAAAATATGTATCCAGTTAATCATCTCATAAATGGGTCATTGTCAGCTTTAGGTTCGCGTCTCTTCGGTGGACATTGCCAAAGTTAAGGGCTATAAAGCCTAATTTTTGGTTGAACTCTGAATCCGCATAAACGGCGTTGTCTCTTCTTTAATTATATGTGATAAAAACATATTATTATAAGCCCTTAACTATTGACCACCGGAAAGATGATTTTTGTTTTTGTGACTGACAATGGCCCAAATATGTACCGAAAACTTAATCCGCTGACATAAGAGCGATGGAACATATTTATGAGAAAGTTGTATGCATCCATAGGTTTACTATAAAAAAAAACTCTACCTCGACTTTACCTCGACTACTTATCCGTCAGCGCTCTCTACAAAAATGCAATAATAGTATCTGGCAAGTGGGTCATTGCACGTCACAAAAACAAAAATCATCTTTCCGGTGGTCAATAGTTAAGGGCTTCTGTTTATATATAATATGTTTTTATCACAGAATTATAGAAGAGGCAACGTCGTTTATGCGGATTCAGAGTTCAACCAAAAATTAGGGTTTATAGCCCTTAACTTTAGCAATGTCCACCGAAGAGACGCGAACCTAAATCTGACAATGACCCAAGTAAGTCATCATTAAAAAAACTTTTAGAAATATACTGGCCAGTACGAAAAGAACAAACGTGACAGATGGACTTTTGCACGATAAAAATTAACCTCCAATGGGTTCGAAACATGTCTCCAGGGAGTGGTTGTTATAATTAGGTATTCGTCAAAAATTTAATTTTTAATAGAAGCTTTTATTTCAGACTCCTTCTTTCAGTCATCTAATTCTCGTTGAAAGGTTTGAAAGGGCATATTACCTTTAGTTATTAATTGTTATATATGGCCACCTTCTGTCTCCACCATTTTAGTTTGGTGCGATGTCACCAAACTTACAAAAGTTTGCCAAACAGCTTAATCCGCAAGTAATTGAAACAAGCTTTGTTAATTTTACAAGTGAATCACTTTCACACTTACCATATCCGCGCATGTAGGTATATAATAAAAACTATTTTCGAAACAAAGATCAAAAAATGTGAAAAAATGTTCGACCTAGCGAGATTTTATTTTCACGTTGATGGATCTTTGTTTCAATAATAACAAACTAAAGAAACATTCTACTTTAACACACGTGAAAAGTGCTATAGTACAACACCATGATTTGTGTACCTAAGCTAAAATAAAAAAAAAATCATTCAAAAACACAGTACATACAGTTACAGTTAGGTACACAATACACACACACACACAGTATACAGTTATAGATATGACCGCGTAGCTTCGCCCACATATTGCAAAGAACGCAGGCAAACCCGCGGGATAACGTATAGCCATACCATCCGCTCTACACGCATGTGAAAGAATTTTTAAAATCGGTAAAGCGGTTCCGGGGATTACCCAAAACATACAAACTTTCAAAGCTACAATCTCACAGACTTCCTTTTTAGGGTTCCGTACCCAAAGGGTAAAACGGGACCCTATTACTAAGGCTCCGCTGTCCATCCGTCTGTCACCAGGCTGTATCTCATGAACCGTGATAGCTAGACGCTGGAAAAACTCAGTTGAAATTTTCACAGGTGATGTATTTCTGTTGCCGCTATAACAAGAAATACTAAAAAAACTGAATAAAATAAATGTTGAAATGGGGCTTGTTTTTTTTGCAAACAACATCAGGTAGACGCTTGTAATATTCATAGAATATTTAGTTATATATTCACTTTAAATATAAATAATTAAATTAAAATAAAACAAATATATATTTAAGGGGGGCTCCTTTACAACATACATGATTTTTTGCAGTTTTTATTGAAAATAGTACGGAACCCTTCGTGCGCGACTCTGACTCGCACTTGACCGGTTTTTATAATATAAGTATAGAAGTACACATAGATAATCTTACCTCCAATAAAAGAATACGTCAAGTGTGCTACGATAAACTATTTACGATGAACTTTAACAAGAAGAGCGATCAAAAAGATGCCGCGCAAATTGTTCAAGTTCCTAATATATAATTAGTACTCTATCAATCGTCACCTTTCTACCAGGCGGGCGATGATGGACGAGTTGAAGGAAGCTTATTTATTTATAATACAACAGCTTGTGTTATTGTTACCATGTACATTTTTATGAGTCATCGTCATCATCCACTGCTGGACATAGGCCTCCCCCAAAGAGTGCCAAAATGACCGGTCCTGCGCCAATATTATATTATAAATATTAAGTACTAACTAGCATGCAAAGCAGCGGGCTAAACTATAGCTTTAGCTCATCCAAAAAGTCTTCTATAGTCAGGTGAAAAATTATGAAGATGAAGTGAAGATGGTGACTGGTTCTGGGGAGTACCCACATACAAACTTACAAATCTTCAGCTTTTTTGTCTCACAGACTTTCCTTTGTCTTAGTTAAGAATAGACTATAAAAAAAAATTAAAAAAATTAACCCTTTATTTCATTAAAAAAAACAGGCCAAGTGCGAGTTGGACTCGCACATGAAGGGTTCTGTACCATTATCTATAAAAACGGCATAAAAATCACGTCTGTTGTATGGGAGCCCCCTTAAAAAAAATCTGGTTTTTAGTATTTGTTGTTATAGCGTGAAAATTTCAACGTCTAACTGTACAGTTTGGTGACAGACGGACAGACAGACAGACAGACGGACAGCGGAGTCTTAGTAGTTAGGGTCCCGTTTTAGTCTTTGAGTACGGAACCCTAAAAATACTTAATTCTACATTATACGTATAGCTACAATATTCAAAGCCGGGTGCGCGAGCCGTGCCCGAGCCGAAGGCGGAACATAATAATCCGACTAGATAAAGTGTTCGCCACGCCACAGTCACATATTATTTCGCCAATTGAATAATTATTGACATTCTGGTGCCTACTTAATTTTTAAATGATGCTTGGACATTCGTCACTATCAGACAAGCGTGCATGTGTGACGTATTTTTTATCCGTAGCGGAAATTTAATTTTTCATACAAGTTTTTATTGCCGACTGTACTTTTCTGCATATCATCATCAACTACTGACTAACATTGAGACGATTCTAACGAGCCCAAACTCGATGGGGTTGTGTCGTTTTGTTGCGGAGTTCCTATGGCCACCTTCCAGCTCCAGCATCAGATCAGCTCCATGTCATCAAAATATTGCATTGTCATGCGATATACATATGCATGCAAAATTTCAGCTCAATTGGAAACCGGGAAGTGGGTCAAATTTAATTACAGACCGACAACGGGACAGGTGAAACTAAATAAAAGCTTGTAAAAATGGCAACTATTTCGCCAGTTAGTTAATGAATATCCCTAGTGACAACAAGATTACAACAAGTCTATAGCAACTAGTCTGTTATTAAAATCTCCCTAAGTACGCCAAACCGTCGCATCATAAAGACAAGACTGTTTAGGCGCTAACTTATAACAGGGTCTAAACTCTAAACAGACGCCGTTAAGCTAGCTGTTTAGGTATTACAGTAGTTCGTTAGTCCCCTTGTGCAGTAAACGTTTTGCACTTGGCCCTCGGTAACCCGATAATTGGAAGCCACACTCGGTGTAATGTAACACTTTAATGCGAGCTCTCGCGAGTTGACGTGAAACACTTACACGGAACTGAGTGTGACAAAAACGAACTACATTTTTACATGATGTAAGTGGGTTCAGAGCTTTGTTACTTATTTAATATCTGTACATACGTAATGTTACTATATTTATACTTATCTACATGCTAAAGTTATAAAGGACCATGGGCAAAATGAACCAAAAACCAATAGAGCTGAGAGTTAGCTCATTAAAAAAATCTGCCTACATAATTTATTTCGTTCTATGGACATTTAAGGGGCTACCCGAGATTTTCATCGATTTTTGACTAGTTTTGAATTGATAAAAATACTTTTGCACTACAGATAAAATTATAGGGCAAACGGCTATCGATTCCTTAATCTTTAATCTCCATTTTAGTGTACCATATTTTGAAAGAAATGAACAGTTATTTTTTCATGATTTTTTAAAACATTGTCTAAAAAAACACCTTTTTTGTTATAAGATTGCTGTGAAAGATCTAACATATACGAAATCTACATATTTGGGTTCGTCTCTGATGTCTCTATAAACGTGTGTAGGGTTTTGATTTTAAATTAATTAACACAAAAGTTATGGCCAGAAAACCTGTTTTTTGGTCTTTAATTGTTCAACTTTGATGCCAAATATCTCGAAGACAGTGATGTTTGAAGTAAATATGGGATACTATATTGCTTAAAGCTGTTGTTGTTAATATGATAAGCTACAAAAAACATTAGAAAACTAAGGGATTCAGATCGAAGGTCATTGGCGTATGGGATCCCCTAATTCCATTGCAGAACTGAGATGTTCATATTTCATTCAGAGTGAGTATGAGTGAAAAAACGGGTTTCATTTGGAGAATACACCTAATTTTGTATAATGTCAGGCCCCGTAGCATATCACGCGGGTAGGTCATCTAAGCGACTCAATTATTGTTATTCTATTATAAATAAAAACATAAGTGAAAACAAAAAAAAGTTAACGTAATGAGATAACAACTTGCTGTAATTAAATTGACATTAACTCTCAGCTCTGTTGGTTTTCGGTTCACGTTATCACGTTCCATACAAAGGTGCCTATGGTCCTTTCCCTTTTTTAAAAAAAATTTTTTTTTGTTTCGTGGGGAAATGCTTTACGCATTCCGCCTGGCTGGGGAACCAGGACGGGTGTGACGGACTCCCGGGAACCGCCCGTTTCTCTGAGTCAACCCCAGGACCAAGTGTTGTATGGATTGGACTACACTAAATACACGGACGCGCTAAGGTTTGGACTAAGTACGCTTGGGCGCTTGCGGCTTCACTCTCAACAGGCTTAAAACACCTCATTCTCGGGAACTCTGTGCACCTTACTCACCGCCAGGAACTCAACCCATCTCAAATTGAAATCGAAATCTATCCACCAAAGCTGTGCGAGGAAAATAGCCACCAATAGTATGGCTAGCATCGCTCTCGCATCTTTTCCTTTTAGGGGATTGTTTTCTCGCACACCTCTGGTAGATGCGCACCCTTAGACTGCTCCAAGTTTAAGCGAGATGATATTCCGCTGTACGCAGCTTGGAAGATTGTGATGTATCAATTGCATTTTATCTTCATCATCATATCAGCCGAAAGACGTCCACTGCTGGACGTAGGCCTCCCCCAAAAAGTGACACAACGACCAATCCTGCGCCATCCACATACAGCGGACTCCCGCGACCTTTACCGGGTCATCACTTCATTGCATATTATAATGTTATGGAAAGCAAATATACTGTATAGGGTTTTAAATAGAAGACACCTTAATGCCGGTTCTAATATTAAAAACATAAATGCCAAATAGAAACAGTTTGCAAATATTAATTAACAAAAGTATAAAGTTACAGGGTACCATAATAAGTTTATAATTCGATATAGCTATTTTATGTGATTAAAACAAACATTAAAATGATTACAAGTAATTAGTAATAATAATAATAAAGAAAGGAGGAGGAGATCGTAAAAATATTATAAGGTATTTATGAAAAGAACACTGGCGGCATCACCTCTTTGAATCGATATGGAAATTCTTTGTAAGAAAAGCGCCACCACTAGGGTCTATAAAATAATACATAAATAGTCTCAGTTTGATTATAATGTGTATTATAAAATAATCGAGACAATTTGTGAATGAATTTGAAGTTGCCCCACTTCCAATCCTGCCGTAGTCTGTATTGGTTGCATATTGAATGGTTCATATTTTTGTTTTATTTAAAATCCTTGTTTAAAATATAAAATGTTAATAAAATACCTAATAACGGAAACCACCGTTACGCTTGTACAAAGTTTCATTTCATTACTATACAATGTTCTACGACTTTCCAAAACAATAATACAACAAAACTGTTTAAATTAACCTGATTTCTAAACTAAACAATAAATGCTACAATTATGACTTCTAAACAGCGTATCGCACGAATGCGCTCCATTTCAATATGAACTTTATCGTACGTGCAGAAGGATTGTTATAAGAAGCGAACGTGAGAGGTTAAGAATTAGCTACGGTTTGTATGGAGTCCAAACATAAACATGTAAGTAAAGGATTTGCGGGATTAAACGTCCTGTTTACGAAACTCTATATGTATACAATTATACGGGGTATAGCTTGTAATAGGAGGAATTAAATTAGTAGTAAGACTTCGAAGTACACGGGAGGATGGAACAAGGATTAACGCTCAGATGGGTGGGACAACGCGACGCGAGAAAAAGGACGACATAATGGACATTTAACCTTTAGCTGACGACGTGGTTTTAGGTAACACTTATTTCGGTCTTAGCTGCGGCAAAAATAGGAGGCTACCGGGAAAAATAGCGTCAGACGGCGCGCATATGCAAAAATATTTTCGAGATGGAAGTGGTGACGCCTGTGATGTGAGACGTATACCACGACAGTTTGAGTTTGAAACGGCAAGTGATTTGAACAAGTGTAAATATGTACTAGGACGACGAAATTCGGTGCTGGAACGCATCACAAAACCATACATCTTATATGCTTTACTTATAATGGAGTTTACATGCAGATCGAGGTGTAATTTTGTATCAAGTATTATTCCTAGGTCTCTAATTGATTGGACAATATCAAGTTTAGTGTTGCACAAATAATACGAGTTATTTAAGATTAACCTTTTTTTAGTACATTTAATAAGTTTACATTTACTTACGTATAATTCTAATTTATTTGCAGAACAATAGTCCGAGAAGCGATCTAGATCCTGCTGAAATTGCATACAATCATTATTGTTGTATACGGTATGATATATTTTTAGATCATCTGCGTAGAGTAAGATATTACAAAACTTAAAACAGGAACTGATGTCGTTAATAAATATTGTAAATAACAAGGGACCTAGAATGGAGCCTTGTGGGACTCCGGAACTTATCGTGGTAGCATAAGACTCACATCCATTTATAGTAACGTTTTGTGTGCGATTTGTAATTTGTAAAATTTGCTAACCATACAGACGAGAGAGAGAGAGAAAACCCATTAAAAGAACGACAGATAAATGATAGAATATCTGTTGTATTTGTCCTTAAACAATCTTAATAATTATAAATGTTTATTTTGGAGAAATTATTAATACTATTAAAATCTTCGACGATTTCGTTTCACGGCGACGGTAGATTGCCAAAACTAACGTACGGCCTACCTGTATACTGTATACTGCCTACCTGTATACGGCTACGCAAACGAAGACGTCAAAAGTCTTTATTAAAAGGGAATAAGAGCGTTTGACGTCTTCGTTTGCGTAGTTACTTTTGATGCTGACTGTACACGTGTGACTCCAGAATAATCACAAGTGCGTGGCCGACCGTGGTATTTTGAGGATTCTTTGTGTTGACGGCTAGCTTTTATTGACGTGATAACGTCTTATAAATCGATGAACGCCGGCAGCACGCACGAAAAAGTATGACTCATTGTCCCATTCCGCCTGAGGCGAGCGTTCGGCTTTATGACGTTGTCACGTAAAATTATCGTCCGTAAACCGACTTTATAGACAACCATTTTTTTTATTAACCACTTAGAATTGATTACTGGTTAGATACCTACGTTTATAACTTAATGGTACAATATCGGTGCTTGTTACATGCAATGTAACACCCTGTATGTTATTTTAACTGAAACAAACGAGTGAATGAATGATCTGAAAGGTTCTTTCAGGTATTCCTTGCTTATAAAATAAACATTATCGCGTAAGAGAAAAATAAAGTTTTGAGCGAGTTTATTAATTTATTAATAACTTTTCACGTACACGCTAACGTATGTTTATGGAACATGATCGTGTTAGACGTTTTTTGTTGTTTTGGTTATACCTACTTACGGTAGACGTGACAAAATGTGTCATCCATTAGGAAGAAATCAAAACAAACTTTTTAATAGGGATCATTATCAGAGCTTAGAAAGGGTGAACTATTTTGAGAGTATTTGTCCAATGTGTAATTTAATTACTAATGTAATGATTTTGTTTATGCATCTTTTCTGCTACGAGACGAGCGTTAGGTCACCGTTAGAATGAACACAAGTGAATTAGAATCTACGGAATTTGCTAGTTCTTTATTACAACTACACAGAAACTTTAGAATATAATAAAGCGTAGTCAGTGCTCTTTTTGCAATGTATTGTCATTATAGTTTAATCCTAATGAATAAAGTTTTGTTTTGTATTAATATTTATTTTTGGGGTGTATCCATATTATCTACACATGAGAAAATCCTCGTTACCTTTATAAAACCTAAGCCACTTCCGCATTCGGTTTGGTTATTAAACCACTTATTTTATACGAAAATAAGTTAAGTTACTTTAAAACCAAAGTTTTAACCGACTTCAATTCAGTACTCCGCAGAGCCACATAAACATTACCACATTTCTTTTGCAATTTACCACATGAACTGATTTCCGAGAGCAAATGCGTTGATTATTAGAGAGAAAAACCAAATCACTGTATGTGAGCCGATAATATTTGAAGACTTCCGTCGACTGCTCAAGGATCTCAGAATTATACCCTTGGCACTTCATTGTTTGCTATTTCAACGAAATCTTATCAGAATCTGTGACGTACTTCTATAGTTTGAAGTGCATCATTAAGAAGTTCCACAAGCCATCTGTGGTCTTTATCATCACTTCCACCATCACCAAATTTATGATTTTCGGGTGTAAATACACGAGTTATAATATAAAATACCGAAATTACTAAATGCGTGCCTAATATATTTGAGGAGTTCCCTCAATTCATCATGGTTCCCATCATCCAACTGGGGTTTTGAAAACAATGGGACTAATATGGAAGCATAATAATATACTTTCAATTAAAAAAAGAATTGTACGAATCGGCTCATAAAAGACGGAGTTCTGAGGTAACTAATATAAAAAAAAAAAAACCGAGTTGAGAAACTCCTCCTTTTTTTGAAGTCGGTTAAATATAAAGCAACATTCAGCTTACATCACTGTTCATTAAAAAAAAGTCTGACGTATTTACAGTAATATATTATTTACTATTTCACGAAATACTTTTTGACGTGATAACGTCTTATAAATCGATAAACACCGGCAGCACGCACGAAAAAGTATGACTCATTGTCCCGTTCCGCCTGAGCCGAGCGTTCGGTTTTATGACGTTATTATGTAAAGTTATCGTCTGTAAACCGACTTTATAGACAACCAATTTTTCAAATGTTGTAGTCTATGTCACTCATACGATTATGGGGAATCCAATGACACCTCATATGCTATACATATATATGGCTGGTATGCCCGCTATTATATATGGCAGGTATGTCATATCATATGCATACCTGTGCTAACTCGGGGCACTTTTTAGGGATTTGATATCGATAAAAAAGTTGTCGATATATATTAACACATGTGCTCATTGAAATCTCTCGATTACTATAAAAAGCTTCGATATCATATCTGAACACATAAAATGCCACGTTGACCACTGTGGACGTTTCGAGAACGTATATTAATTTAAAGTGGATATTTTCAACTAGACGGCAATTTTTATTACCGACGAATAGGGAAAAAATATAAACTGTATACTATGAAAACTATTTTAAATTAAAAAAATAAATGCACGTTTTGATTAATTTATTGTTTTTATTTTAAAATGAAGAGAAAATAAATAATAGTATTTATGTTGAATAACATTTAGATGTTGACAGTAACATCGGTATATTTTTTTTGTCGATAAAATATTTTGCTACGTCTCTTTAGTATAGGTGCCCCGAGTTAGCACAGGTATGGTCATATGGCATGTGAAATAGAATTTTTTCGTCCACATACCTTTACCTACATACCATACGTCTTTATCTATTTAATCCTATATACTATTATATTATTATATATACACCGTGGGCCTGAGGAACCCGACCAACTTTAACTATCGATTCTAGAGCCTATTTGGTGTATATAATGTGGTATAACATGTAGTCCAATTTCGCATAATCGTCGAGATATAAATTATTTAAACCAAAATTGAAATTTTAAAATCTCAAGTCTAACACACCCTAAGAACGTGACGTAGGTACATGGACGCGTTGAAACTATTTTAATGAATATGCTATTCGCAGTATTTCGCCGTACATCGTATTACGTCGGACTGTCGGAGTGATTCGTAAAGTGTCGTTTGATTACTTACTTTCTCGCCTAGGGATAGGATTGTCTTTCTCTCACTCAACTAAACATTCGTTCACAAGGAAGTGCTTAATTTTATTTATTAATTTGGTTCTAAAAAAATATTTTGTTAAAATGCTTAATTGGACCTATGTTTATATAACATTAATTAATCGTAATATCTTTAGGAGTACGCTGCTAAAAACTGTCGGGTTCCTCAGGCTCACGGTGTATATATATATAAATTATTATAAATGTGAAAGTTTGGATGTTTGGATGTCTGGATGTTTGTTACTCAATCACGCTTAAACGGCTGAACCGATTTGGATGACATTTTGCACGAAGATAGTTTATAGCCTGGATTCAAATATAGGATAGTTTTTATCTCGGATTCACGCAGACGAAGTCGCGGGTGGAAACTAGTGTTTAATATTAGTAATATAGTTAAGCTTAAAATTATGTATATAATAAAAACCGGCCAAGTGCGAGTTGGACTCGCGCACGAAGTATTTATTTTATTCTGTTTTTAGTAGGTATTTGTTGTTATAGCGGCAACAGAAATACATCATCTGTGAAACTCACCATCACGGTATCAGTGAGATACAGCCTGGTGATAGACAGACAGACAGACAGACAGACGGACAGCGTAGTCATAGTAATGGGGTCCCGTTTTACTCTTTGAGTACGGAACCCTAAAAACAAAATAAACAGTTCAAAATAGTTTTTTTTTATATATACGTACATTGTATACATACGTTCGAAAAACATAACGCTCGTTCTGACGCAGTTTGGTAAAAAGAAAGGCATTAGCGCCAGGGACAACCGTAATAATGTGACAACGGATTCGGCCAGGTTTAAAACTTTAAATCAAGGTTAATTATAGTTATAGATATATAGATAAACCCTTTATCCAGAACATAGGTAAATGGTATTAACATGATAGATACAAAATTAACAGTAAAAGTTGTAAAGTGACAAAAAATACAAGAGAAAAAACATGCGACTTAAGACTAGATAGTTAGGATATATTGGACTAAATGAAAATAACTATGTGTCGTGGCAGAGAATAGGCTCTGGCTTAGCATAAAGACGTGGCAAGCCACATCGCTGATATTCTGCCAGGACCTTAAAAATATATGTGTATCCTATAGAGCGATGCGACCCCCAACAGATACCAACAACAAATATACTTCAGGTTACATCGTTTTTAAGAAAACATCTCCCGTGTGTTGACTTTAAAAATAAATAAATAAAACATGTCTGCCGTGAATCGAAAAGAGTTTTTAACCCAAAACCTCGAACAAAGCTCCGTATAAATACATACCTACGGAAGATTTTGTTTTGTTTTTACTGCTTTCGTTACCATTGTTTCCATCTCTGAAATAGTAGCTGACGTTTTGTAAATACGTTTTTAGCCTTACCAGAATGCAAAGGTATACGGTGCGGTGCAGTATAGTGTAAACCATGTTTTAGATGTCGACTGCATGAGCATTAAAAAGTTACTTTTTATTTTTGAAAGTGATGAAGCTTGAGAAACCTTTTTTTAATCGAGTTCATATTTATAAGACTTAAAATATATTATTTTAAAAAAATAAAGGAATTCTTCATAAATAAAGCCTACTACTCGATAAACGAGTTCTTTAATAACTACTCGTAGATGTAAGTAATAGTAATAAGTTAAGTAAATTCATTAATTCAATAACTAAATAAAAATCTCAATCTCTTCTCCAATATTGATTTTGCAGTGCCCTGTATTATGTTGCCCTTTTCTGTAATAGGTCAAGAAACTATGTGATATGCAATAAACATAATATATGAATATGAACATTATGCTTTCGGCCACGTGATGAGGAGACCCGAAGACCACATGACAAGGAAAATACTGAGCTTGGAATCGGGACCGAGACGCCGCAGTAGGCCCCGACTCTCATGAATATTAAATTAATAAAGATCTTAAAGACCTAGAATTAGACCCTCTGACGACCCAGGACCGACTAGCCTGGCGAAAGGCGATTGGAAGAGCCGACCCCAAATAAAAATGGGAAAAGTCCGGAGAAAGAAGAAGAAGAACATAATGCATTCTTACGGCTTCTAAAATGCTTTACCTTTATTTTAGAGCAGAATTTATTAATAATAGTCGTGTTCACATATTACTTTGTTCGTGTACACATTTTCATGCTCGACTGTTCAAAGCTCAGAGCATAGAATACTAGAGAGAGGACAAGCCGCCGGCGGCCGTGTCGCAGCTGTATGCTCAATGGGCATACAGCTGCCATACTGTGCACGCGTGCTGATCGCAGAGAATATTACGTTTTTTTCCCAAAATGCCTGATATGATGCGCGTTTATTGTCAAATAAGCGTGTAGGTATACAAGAGTGTGTGTTTTAGATGTGTGCGTGCTTTGTCTTGTCAATTACTTGGGCGTTGTGTGGGTTAATGTACTTGCGACTCACTCTATACAAATCGGCCGCCATGTCCGATCTCCTTATATTCAGACATCTGTGGTTCAAAGGTATGGTATGCGATTTTTCGGCCAGATTTGAATAGTTTTTTTTTAATGAATCCACAACATTCAATACAGAATAGAGCGTTGAAAATATTTGTAGATTATATTTTATCAAATAGTTAAACAATGATAAATCACTCACTGAATCTTGGCCAATGATAAATTGTTACTTATATTAGGTAAAGACAATACAAGCATAGTACAAGCCTTACCATAGTATAACATTAGAAGTGGTCATTAGTAATTTATGTTTGTACGTTACGTTTAAACATACATGTGAATGGATTTAAGTAAATATATGAGTAATTAATTTACCCATAGTTTTTACTCCATAATTAACCGAAAATTACGAATAAGCTTGAAACATCGACACACACTTTGAACGAAGTACATTGTTAACGAATTACATTATCTTTCATTGTCCCGAAAGGGAATTAGTGAAATCGTGGATTAGTTATATAGAAGCCCTTTTTGATTGTGTACATAGATCTGCACAGGACTCTATTGACAATGTCATAAAGGCGTGAACAGATATTTATGTACGTATATTAGTACACCTGACTGTACCTATATATTTTTATTCATTCATCTTTATTAAATTCTGGCAGAATCGGAGATCATAATGAAACAATAAATGATCAAAACGGACTAAACCTTTCATCACAAATCTTCGCGAATCGCTTTCAAACAAAAGTGATAGACAGACAGACATAATAATCCTCGTTTCCTCTAACGGACCTTGGTTTATTAATACCCAGGATACGCGAGCATAAAGTGAAACACGTCAGAGAAACAAAACGTCCAGACGGGCTGGCAGACTTGTTTATTATTAGATATTTGTCTCGACTCAGGCGCACAAATCGAAATGGGCCGAGGACGCACCAAAGACGGGGCATGGACGGGAGGGTTTTAGAAAAGATGTATCACCAGAATTGTTTATTATTAGATTTTTGTCAAGACTCAGGCGAACAAATTGAAATGTGCCGAGGACGCACCAAAGACAGGACGTGGACGGGAGGGTTTTAGAAAAGATGTATCACCAGAATTGTTTATTATTAGATTTTTGTCAAGACTCAGGCGAACAAATTGAAATGTGCCGAGGACGCGCCAAAGACGGAGCGTGGGTTTTAGAAAAGATGCATCTCCAGAGATTTTTTCTACCTAAGAATATAATTATTATTTACTAAGAACATAACATTTGTTTACATTAAATAAGAAAAAAAAAGAATAATCTTAATATTAATTAAAATTAAAACCTAAATACTAAAAAGAACACACTCATCTAAAAGGTCCGCCTGCGGCATAGTTCTTAATACGCTGGCCACGTTACCTCTTTTTGTTAAGCTAGATAAATTATCTGCGCGGGGTAAGTGCCAGCTCTGGGGTCCCCTGAGGTGTCGACCAGCCGTGACGACAGGGCTCTGATAAAGAGTTGTTTAATATTTGATTTTTGCCCGCCTTAGTCCCACGAAAAATCAAAATAACTATGGAGGATGTATCACAGACGGCCCGCGGGAGGAGAGCCGGGCAGAAAATCTAGAGAAGACACGTCTTCCTTTCACCCTAAAGAAGTAATTACACACAATATTCAGGTGAACTTTCTCTAAAGTCGAAAAGCGAGAGGCCACGCTCCGGCCTCTTGCTCCCACGCATGGCTCACCGCTGCCGCTCAAAATAGTGGCCGAACTCTCAGAATTGACCAATCTGAAGCCTAAAATACACTTACACATATCATACAACGAAATTAATTGACACTTTGACACGGCATTACGTTTTTAAATTTCAATTTACGTACCTAGTTTACGGGTCTGTTGTTTGAAATGGTAAATGTAAGAAACGTCCGTTAAAATCTGATTGTATGGGAAGCTCGACAGTTTTCTTTAGTACGGTAGCCGCCGGCGCCTTATTTAACTTTTACCGACCTGTAAAATGGGGTTGAGGTGTATGTCACCGGCATCAATATATGATGAATCAAAGGCCGCAAAAATATCTGACACGCTCTTACGGCTCTAGGAATGGAGTTGTCATCAGATGTTTTTGCGGCCTTTGTTCCATCATATATTTATGCCGGTGACTGTACGAGTATGCTTCGCGTAAGTGTTAAAATTGTAACATGGTAATGTTCTTATTTCAGTAAGGTACAAACGTCATATAGTCCTCAACGTTGCATTACTGTATGACATGGGCACTTTATGTCAAGTCTTAAATTCGAATGAAAAAAAATCTTCTTAGTTCGAATTTAACCTATATTGCGTTGACATAAAGTGCACATGTTATACACTAGTACAATGTAGAGGACCAAGACGTTTACCTTGTGTTTTGTTTCATGATGCTTTTACACTTTTTATAAAAATAACTTTGATACGGCCTTGCGTCCGCGACGCGTCCTTGTCTAAGATGTTTTTGGTGTGTCCGGTGCTTGATTTGTCAACACTCTTAGATACAATACAACTTATCGTTTTAGGAATATTATAACGCTTAGGTTCCTCAACAGTTCTGTCGACGTCAAAAATATGTATACAGTTTTTGCTTTATCAGAAAGGAATAAGATGGCAAAGTGTAAACATATTTGGCGTCGACTGCACACGGTGATTCTTTTGTCACTTGCATTATTCAGATACATCTTCAAAGTGGTTTAATTAAGAAATGTTTGAAAATACAAAAGAGACTTTCAGTATTTTATTTATTGTGTCTACCTCTTTGTGTATTGGTCTGATGGCAAAATGCCATCTAATGATTGAGTATAAATTTAAAAGCACAAAATGATGAATTATTAAAGTGCACCTTTGACATAAAAACTATTATCATTTTGTATACTTAGATAAATAGATAGATACTTAATTTAGGGACATCTTACACAAATCAACCTAGTCTCAAGGTACTAAATAGGCATTTGCAATCACTACAGTACAGGTGTGTTCTATATAAGGGTGCAGTTTCTATAAGCGGTTAATCATGTTTTTCAAACACTGACGAAAAGAGGGATGTACCGGTGTACCTGTGCGTCTGTGTGTCATATCTCCCAACGGATGAAGCGATTTGAATGCGTTTTTTTTAAATCAAAAGTTACGATTTAAAAATGTATGTAATCATCGTTCACAATCTTCCCACTCAAAAGCGTGTAAAGTATGCACCTTCACCGGATATAAAAGTATAAATCAAAGGTCACACCGTGTCAATGTCTCGTGCGCATCAAATATTCAGTCAGTTCTAGTTCCTAGGTTACATTATTGATGGCACCTGTTTATCATTGACGTCATCGCTACATTTATTCTGCCCCGCTGCATATTTGAAACTACCTGCCTATTGACTTGGTAATTGACTTGCCTAAATAATGACTCTTCCTATCTATTCTGATTTTCTAGCACACTATTTAGGCGGCGTTAATGGATAGCCAGTCGGAAGTCGCCCAAACATAATAATGACGGAACAATAACAAAACTGCTCAGATCGGCAAAAAGCTCGACCCAATTTAACGACGTCTCACTAGAATGCTAACTTAGCTCTTGTTTATTTCGTGAGTAACATTCACGCTGCGCTCAAAAACTTGCATTGCTGACGTTGGAGCCAAGACTGCCAAGCTGAAATGGGAATCGGTTAGCCACGTTTGCCGCATGCATCCACAGAGGTGGGCTAAACTAGCTACGGACTTACGGAGTGGGTGCCGCGTAATGGGAGGCGACGGCGTGGCAGGCCGAGAAGGAGATGGCAGGACGACCTGGAGGTATTTCACAACAATTGGCCAGAGATTTTTCAGAATCGGGACGAGTGGAAATCAAGAGGGAAGGCCAGCAGTGGGACACTACATAGGCTTGACCTGGTTCTAGCCCGCCCCATTTCCAATGACTTTTTTTTTATTATTATTATTTTGTGGGCCTTAATATGCCGCTTCGACCAGCAAGTGATCTATTGTGGCAGCCCTTGTTTTAGAGTTCACCGTTAAGTCCCGTTGCCTCCAGGAAATTCCAGATTCTTTGGGCGGTGATATGTTGTACTTCTTGTGGGTGCATTATGTGCCGCCCTAGGTAGGTACTTCTTTTATGCATGAGTGGTCCGCAGGAGCAGAGAATGTGCATTGCAGTCTCCTCTGTCTCCTGGCAGAACCTGCAAGTTGTGTCCTGCTTCATACCCATTTGAAACAGGTGTTTGTTCAATTTGCAATGTCCTGTCAGGATTCTTGTCACTGCGCAGGTTTTGTGCCTTTTGAATTGTAATAACTCTTTAGACAGCTTACTATTGAACCCTTCGATCAGGGCTTTAGCTTGTTTTTGTCCTTTGGTGAACTTCCACAGCTTGATTGCCTCTGATTTTTCCGCGTTGTTTAGCAGAGAATATGCTTTCCGTTTTGTGATGCCACAGAACGGTTCCGGGCCGACTAGGGCCGTGTCTGCGCCCTGCCTTGCAAGTTCATCTGCTCTTTCGTTTCCTACAATGTCGGAGTGCCCTGGTACCCATCTAAGTATGACTTTGTTGGAGTTCGCCAGGGTGTTTAGATTATTTTTACAATTCCAATGACTTACTTTTCCCAGGAATAAAACACCAAATATCTAATTAAAATAAAGAAAGCTAAAGAGCAAGTAGTGGCGTTATAATCGCTGCGGCCTTCTGTAATGTAATGTGGAGATAATCCACCAGTTGGGCAGCTCCAAATGAGCCAGATGACATTACGCTGAAGCCTGCTTCTCTTACATGCCAATTAGCTGGATGATGAGCTGATCTTTAAGTCAAACCAATATAGGCTTGTGTCCAATTTTTTTTACGATGCCTTTCGAACCAGTTTTTGGAGAGGAACAAATGTTTGTACTTATAGGAGTAACTACAATTAAAGAACATAAAAATACCTAATAATTTGTGTCACAGACGGGCCTCGCTGGCGGCAGGCGAAACGCGTCATACTAATTGACATTAAAGTATGACGTCACAGTTTAATATTTGTAGGTTACGAGTACTAACCGTTGTATGAAAAATAAAGTAAATTGCTGTTTCGGTGGCGAAATACTGCGTTTATGTCCATGGTTGTTAAATAATTTTGTTTCTATAAAGGCGTAAGGATTCCTTTAGTAGCTTAAAATGTACTATGTTTCTAAACTTTCAAGGTCTATTATGGTTTTATGATTTTAATGTTTTTTTGTATTTAAAATAAGTTGTAGGTTTACTATCCATTTAGCAACACTACGTTATCAATTTTAACATGTGAAAACTACCCTATTATAATATGTGTTGCGCAGCGCGCTGCAACGACTATTGTAGTTGGGTGTTAGACTGCCCACTAAAACAAGTTTGATAGAGCATTGTTATTACCAAGAAAGTTGACAAGGTTTGGTGTATTTTTAATTAAACTTTAAATTACAATTTTGCGTCAATGTGCTTTACGCAAAAATGTAATTTAAAATTGTATAATTATTAGCTTTAATCGCAAATTTCGGCAAAATTCAATTAAGTATTATTACAACCTCTTGCGGGATAATTCTCGGAAAAAACAAGTGAAATTAAAAGATATTTAAAAATATTGAATGTTATAATATACCTATAGCTTATAATATAATTTCACTTCCCATTTTAAAATCCACCACGCCGTTTAGACTGTAGCTAATGAAAATAATGAAATGAAATACATACGCTCGGAAAACATAACCCTTAATCCTCCTTCTGAGGCAGTCGGTTAAAAAATAGGTACGCTAGTCCATTATTTGGTACTCAACTAGATGATGTACAATACCAGTAATTGTACATCATCTAAATCGATTCAGCGGTGTAGGTATATAGTAGACGGCAAACTTGGTGCGCAAATGACCTTGCCTGCGCAAAGGCGAATTGTACGTGCAAGCTGCCCCCCCCCCCCCCCCACTTCCCCTCATTTGCGCACGAAGTTTGCCGTCTACTGTACATGAAATCTCTTTTAAGCAGACAGAGCTACTTTTTCGAAATGGGTTAATTTTATCATCATTATAAATCATGTTTACTCACACTGTCCCGTGTACTAGTTGATATTATTTAATTTTATTATTTAACTCTGTATTTAACTGCTTTAATTTACATGTATTTCAAACACAATGCAAATTGTTTTTGAATGAATGAAATACTCCTCAATAATAAATCAAATAATGAATAACGACGCAAAGTTTACAATTAAATCACAGACAACGAATTGAGAAAACTCCGATTTCAACTTAGGTCAATTTAACTCAATATATTGGTATGATATTGACATTCCATTGAAGCCCGAGCTGGGAATATTCCCCAAACAGGAGAAATATTGAAATACAAATTAGGAAAATACAAATTGTAATGTCGTGGTAAAAACTGTAACGGCCTAAGTTATCATAGAATCCTTCATAAAATATATAAACATACACAATTTCAAAATCCCCGTATGTTCCCTTGTGTAGGAATATTCCCGGGAATGTTGGCGAGGACGGCACATCACTATATCCATGTGCCCAAAGCTTGACCTTGAGCAATAGGGATGTAGACGGAAAGTTTTCATGACACGTCTAAAACGCCTTGTACTCGTAAGGGCGGTTGTGCACTACACTGTCCGGCAGTCCGGTCCGATATGGCACGCCATTAAAATGTAGGTAGGTACTTATTAGTTTGTGCACTATACCTACGTAATTTTACCGTCCAACATTCAATACAAAAAATATCTGACCGTAAAAAATCGGACTGCCGGACGGTAAAATTCATTGTAGTGCACAATCGGCCTTAGTATGAAGTTTGTATGAAAATCGGAACAAGTGACGTCACTATTTCGTACGGTCAAACGACCGTTAATTTTTTAATCTTTGTTTATTTCTTAATCATTAAAATAAGATAAAAAGCGGTGAGCTTTGTTATATTGGTAATGTGATTTATTGACCGAGGGTTCGCCCCTACCGTTTCACCTTGAGCAAAAATGATTTCGTATGTCTGACTCGTACGTTCCCGTCTACAGGCCACATTTCTCAACCGATTTTCGTGAAATTTTGTAAAATGTAATTTTATACAGAATTTTTCTGTTGATTCAGTTTGCCGAAACGAAAAAAAAGTCAGTCTCACAAGTTCTATAGCACAGCACACACAACACAACCACTTAGTGTCGTTAATTACCGTAGCGTTGATAGCTTGTGAGATTTAATAGTAGGTAATAATCAGACATCGGAATTTAAAGGGCAAAATTTTATGACCGGTAGGCAGTTCCTATATCGATAAACTCAATCATCGATGCTTTTTCCATACTTATACTAGTGATCGTTACGCATTTTGTTTGTTAATATAAAATTTTATTAAAATTTTAAAAATTAAACAAATTAATAAAAGGATTTTTGAAAAAAAAAACGATGAAGAGTGAAAAACTTCATCATCGTTTTTTTTCATTATTGTAGTGTCTAAGTAGGTAAGCTCTACATAATTATCTAAAAAGGTTTCATGAAGAGATAATAAAAACTATTACATTTCATAATGCAGTGGTATTAATAACCAAGCGATCATTTAAAATATGCTTTGTGTGAACTTTACAATAGTCTCCAGAATAATACCTAGTAACAAAAAAATATGCACTAACAAACAATGCTGAGGGCGATCACTACCTAGTATATGGGAAAAGCATCGATAATTGAGTTTATCTATTTTGGAACTTCTTACGAGTACCTGTCATAAAATTTTGCCCTTTGAATTCCGATGTCTGGTAATAACTATTAATACCTAACTATAAAACCGTCAATCATGCTAAGAAGCAAAATATAAAAATGTACAAAAGGAATTACAGAATGCAATTCAATAGATGGGAAGTCGAAAAGAGTTAGACACACACGAGGATGGGAAGATGATCTTAAACTAGTAGGAGGAGAAAACTGGAGAAGAAAGGCTAAATATATACATATCTGGAGAGCTTTAGAGGAGGCATATGCGGGAAAGCAAGACGACTGCGCTAATGTCTAGATAAGTTTAAGAAGATTACATGTAGAATTAAAAAAACGGTTGTTAAATAAAGGCTAATAAATAAAATTAATATACAAATAAATCCGTCAATACGGCTTTCACATCATTTGGACCCATTAATTAGTTAAAAACTGTTTATTTCAATAAAAAAAACTTATTTCTACAATACGATTAAAATCAGTTAACGATTCTGATGTTAGCTACTAGTAGCGCCGCAAAGGTGTCAGAGGGGTCGGACGGGTATGCGGGAGGTGACTCGAGGCTAACTTCAAACACGCAAACTTTTGTGCCGCGTACAGTACATTTTACACAGCTACAAAATTTTATATCTAAGATTTTAAGAACTATGGTGTTGAGGGAAGCCCCCGTTTACAAATGATATTAAACTATTACATATATTTTTTTATTTCTACATACTTATCTATTTATTTTATCTTGTTTTATTTTATTTTCGGTGATTACAGTGATTCAATATTTGTGAGTGTTTTCTTAACTATATTTTTGACTCTATTTGAATTTTGTAATAAACTTTCTATGACTTGTCTAGGGAAACTGTTTTGTGTATAAGGTAAGTAGTTATTGTATATATATAGTACTAAATAGCTGGGTGTTTTAATTGACCAACGCCTAACATGGCATTTACATACAGAATTGATTATGACCCGACTCAGAAAATTAATATGGATTTTTAAAAACCTTAGACACATAGCAACGAAGACACTTTTAAAGCAGATTTACCTAACACTTGTCCAATCTATTCTGACGTACTGCATACCGGTTTGGGGGGCGCAACAAAAACAAAGTTCTTAGAAATAGAAAGAGCTCAAAGATCAGTGTTAAAAGTTATGCATTTCAAACCTTTTAGACATCCTACGTTAGATCTCTATATTCTCTCCGACGTCTTATCTGTTAGAAAATTATACGTATTATTTGCGATTCTAAGACTACACAAATCTATGCAATATACAACCATCACACATAATAGAAGAAGAAATAATAATTATAATACCAACCACTTCAATTAACACAACATTTACAAGTAGACAATTCGTTAGTAGATCTGCCAAATTATATAATATACTAAATAAGCAACTAAACATTTATCACTTACCTTATTATGAATGCAAAAAAAAGTTATATGATTGGCTGAAACCTAAAAGTTATTATGATATAGAAAACTTATTACTAAATATTTTTCAAATATAGACACTTAATACACTTCCGCAGGCCGCAGGCACACACATCACGCATCCACATGTACACACGTAATTTAAGATACCTTATACTCGTACATATACGAGTTTGTAAAAGTACTTGTTATATTATTATTATTTTTTTTATTGAAACTTAAGATAATACTTACTACTTTTGTTATCCTTTAATCATTAATGTTCTTTTATTTCTTTTTAGTTTATTTTAACTTTGATTACTGTAAAAATTATCTTCACATGTGCCTTACTAACTAAGGAAGAGCGGTGCTGCCTCTTAGCACAGGTATTTCATACTTAAAAAGAGGTACCATCAAATAACAATTGTAAACCACTGTGTGACTGAATAAATGATTTATGATTTATATCCGTTTGCCATATTCGTTAGTTAATTGAGTAAATACTCGCCCGACACCACGCGTATCGAACCGTTCACACGACGCCTGCTAAACAAGGCCTCAGACCATTAACGCTTGAACGTGTCAATGTCATACCAATACCACATCAATACGCCAATCCAAATAGACCGCCTGTCAACGAATCCCTTTAAAATATTCAGTCAAAAATTGAATCACCGGCTGTCTACTTACTTAACCGTTGTGATTAATAACAAGGGACTGGAAAAGACGCTTGATACGTGTATGTAATCATTGTTTAAAATGTTCACTTGTTTGCTCGAGAATGCTTTATTGTTTCACAAAAAGCGAATGTACATAAGCTATTCGGGAGACTTTTCTAGATTCTTATGTGTATGACGTGTCTGTGTGTGCGTGTGTGTGTCTGTCTGTGTCATCGTAGCTCCTAAACGAATGGACAAATTTGAATGCGGTTTTTTAATCCGAAAGCTGACGTGATCGATATGGTTCTTAGTTACGTTTCAACAAAATCGGTTCAGCCGTATTTGTGATATTAAACTTTGAAATGAAAATGTCGGGGGTTTTTCAACTTTTCTAAGTTGTTAATGATGACAAATGATGATTACTTTGTCTTTTATTATTTACTACCTACCTACGCGGCTTCGCCTGGGTATTGCAAAGAACGCAGGCAAATCCACTGGATAAAATATAGCCTTAACCATACAGAAAATCCATTCTACACGCAAGTGAAATAATTATTGAAATCGGATAAGCGGTTCCGGAGATTACCCAAAACATACTAACTTACAAAGTTACAATCTCAGAGACTTTACCTCTTCCTATATAATATAACTTTAAACTAACGCTTAGTATGGGCCTCATAAGAAGGCTCAAAGTCACCCAAACGGTAATGGAGAGGGCTATTTTGGTAGTTTCTCTGCGTGATCGCATCAGAAATGAGGCTATCCGCAGCAGAACCAAAGGTTACATAATATGGCCCTCCGAATCGCTAAACTTAAGTGTCAGTGGGCGGGGCACATTGCACGTAGAACCTAAGGCCGTTGGGGCGGAAAGGTTCTCGAATAGCGACCACGTACCGGAAGGCGCGGCGTGGGTAGGCCCCTCACAAGGTGGACTGATGACCTGGTAAAGGTCGCGGGAGTCCGCACTCCTTGGGGGAGGCCTATGTCCAGCAGTGGACGTCTTTCAGCTGATATGATGATGATGATAAACTACTGCCCACGTGGCTTCGCCCGAGTATTACGAAGAACGCAGGTAAATCCGCGGGATAAAATATTGCCTATGTCCATCTAGAAAGTGCATTTTAAAAGCACTTTCCATCGTCAAAACCAATTTTACATCATGATTACGGCGCCATCCTATTTTGCATCTTCAAGATGGGCATGAAATCAATTTTTAGAAAACATTTTTCGTTGGCTAGAATCATGGACGGAAACATTGATGTTTTACTCAACAACCTATACGGTATTTATGATGGGGGAACACATAGGCTTCAGAGAGGTAGGGCGGCTCGTATATGGAGCAGCCCAACTGGGGAAGTACCTCCACCTTACAGAAGATCGCAGCCATAACAGCACCACTGCTTTGTAGTGTTGCTATATTATTGCATGCGGTGTTGTGTTCCTGGCGGTGAGTAAGGTCGCCAGAACTCCCTAGGATGCGCTGTGTTGGGAGTGAGGGACCTGAATGTCTCTATCTGCCAACACAGCGAATCCTCAAGTGAATAAAGGGTCGGCAACGCGCTTGGGATTCTTCTGGAGTCACAAGGCGACGGTACCAGCTTAACATCAGGCAGGCCGTAAGTTTGATTGCCACCGTCTTTGTATAAAAAAAGTTATTTGTCTGAAGCCCATTATTCCGAGATTTAAAAATTCCGAATGCCATTTGCCGTTTAACGACCATTTGGACGCAGGTGATTTAATGTCATATATAAAATAGTTATAAGTACGTTAGTATTATATCCTGAGAAATTAAACATTCTTTCAGCGGAACATAGTTTTCGGAATTATGAAATTCGAAGAAAATATGAATTATGTAGTCCCCTTTATGATTGACTTTACTAACACCGTTAGCTCAGTGACCAAAAATAAATTTTGGCCTCCGAATGAATCTTTATGGTTACTATCTATAATACAATTTGGTAAGAAGAAAGGGCTTACATTTGAATTAATTTAGTGATTTTAGCTCTCAAATTAAAGGAAAATTTTAAAAATTTAGGCTCCGAGCCGGATTCGAACCGGCCGATACATGGACCGTTGCTACTAACCAACTGAGCTATCGGGATTATTCGACGCTCATGCCATTATTGTTTCTTCCTAGTCGCGATTCTGCACAATATGGATTCCACACAGTTGCTTTTGATCACATTCCTTATTCTTCGCAGTCAGTAGTTTTATACAATCCGGTTTCTTCCTAGTCGCGATTCTGCACAATATGGATTCCACACAGTTGCTTTTGATCACATTCCCTATTCTTCGCAGTCAGTAGTTTTATACAATCCGGTTTCTTCCTAGTCGCGATTCTGCACAATATGGATTCCACACAGTTGCTTTTGATCACATTCTTTATTCTTCGCAGGTAGTAGTAGCAACTCGACTAAGTAGCCAGTCGTCTATCCTACCTATTTTACCCTAAGGCAGGTCAGTGTAGGTACGACGACGAGCGAAGCGAGGAGGGGTGTTAGGAAGAACTGCGACCCTACAGCGCGCGAGCCGAGCGAGCGAAGCGAGCGTGCCGCGGCAGCGGCCGGCGAAGCGCCAGAACCGACTTTTTTGCTAATTACTCCAGTTGCTACTTAGTCCAGTTGCTAAAAAGAACAATGGAGACAAGCTGTGGCTGAAGAGTTGAAAAGCTTTGAAGATAATGAAGCATGGGAGCTTGCCAATGTTCCAAAAGACTGTAGTGTGGTAAAGTGCAAATGGGTACTTAAGAAAAAGTACGATAGCGAAAACAACGTGCGTTTCCGAGCCAGGTTAGTAGCTAAAGGCTATACACAGAAGTATGGAGTGGACTATGAACAAACATTCGCACCAGTGGTAAGGCATACAACTCTCAGACTTTTATTTGCTTTATCTGTGCAATTAGGTTTAGATATTTCACACCTGGACGTGACGACTGCTTTCCTGAACGGATATCTTGAGGAAGATATTTACATGGAGACGCCAGAAGGATTTTCTTCACCTAAAGGTAAGGGGCAAGTGCTTAAGTTAAAGCGTGCCATATATGGTCTCAAACAATCCTCAAGGGCCTGGTACAGGAGAGTAGATGACTGCTTAACTAAGTTTGGTTATGCTAGGTCTAAACTGGAACCATGTTTGTATGTAAAAAAAGACAATGGTTTGACTGTAGTTGCTCTATATGTCGATGATTTCTTTGTGTTTTCGAATAATGAAAAAGAAACCAAAAGTTTGAAACAGATACTGTCTTCAAAATTTAAACTCAAGGATCTTGGTCAGGTAAAACAATGCTTAGGTATGAATGTATGCATTGATAACGAAAATGGTATTACTTTAGATCAGAAAGATTATATAGACAAGCTGTTGCATAAGTTTAATATGAAGGACTGTAAGCCTGCTCAGACTCCTATGGAGGAGAGGCTTAACCTCGAGAAAGGAGAAAGTTGTGACAGTGAGTTACCATATCAGCAGCTTATCGGTAGCCTCATGTATCTAGCTGTTTTGACCCGCCCTGATATAGCTTATAGCGTAGGGTATCTTAGTCAGTTTAATAAATGTTATGGTCGAGAACATTGGGCTCATGCCAAGTGTGTGTTGAGATACCTTAAGAGGACAAAACATTACTGTCTCAGATACAGTCGTGAGCACAACTCGAAATTAACTGGATTTGTGGATGCTGACTGGGGCAGCGATGTTCTAGACAGGAAGTCTTATACAGGTTTCTGTTTCTATTTGTCGGGATGTGTGGTTTCATGGTGCAGTAAGAAGCAAAGTAGTATTTCTTTGTCGAGTACTGAATCGGAGTACATTGGTATTTCCGAATGTGTAAAAGAAGCCATGTATTTGAGAACATTGCAGCATGAAATTACTAATGACACATATTGTATTACAATATTTAATGATAACCAGAGTGCTTTGAAATTGGTATCAAATCCTGTGTTTCATAACAAGTCAAAGCACGTGGATATCCGCTATCACTTCTGTAGGGAGATAGCAGCTAAGGGTTTTGTAGAAACCAAATACTTGCCAACAGCTGAGATGCCAGCAGATCTGTTGACCAAAAGTCTTGGTTCTGTCAAGCATCATAGATTTGTTGATAAGTTGGGTATTGTACCTAAATGAGTAGATTGTTTATTTACTGTTTTTTCTAAAGTTGATATGGCTTGAGATGCTTTGATATAGTGGGGGTGTTAGTTTTATATCAAGCAGCGCCATCTGGTGACACTAATGTTATTACTGTCACATTCAAATATAGAACTTTGTTTACAGTTGTCATGTCTGTCTAAAACAAGAATACAGTCTCTCATTCGGATAGCTTACAATCTGGTGGTTTTATTATAGTCAAGTTGGACTAATTAGCAATTTTGTTCGTATAAAGTCGGTTTTGGTGAAAATGGTGATACATTTTCATTACTCATTAATTGTACCTTTACTCCTCAAAAGCAAACGTAATCTTAATTATAATTATTCAGTTACCCAGAAAACATGGTAATGAAAAAAATGCGTACCATATTAAAGAATAAGGAATGTGATCAAAAGCAACTGTGTGGAATCCATATTGTGCAGAATCGCGACTAGGAAGAAACCGGATTGTATAAAACTACTGACTGCGAAGAATAGGGAATGTGATCAAAAGCAACTGTGTGGAATCCATATTGTGCAGAATCGCGACTAGGAAGAAACAATAATGGCATGAGCGTCGAATAGTCCAGCTATCGGAACAATCGGTCTCCAATTTTACGCTTCCAGATAGTCATTCATCCTTTATCTTTTCGAAAGATATCGACTGCTCTAAATACCCATATTCATTATAATATTATTATTCCTGTAAAATATATTTTAAACTAGGGAAGGTCTATCAGTTAACTACCAGCTAGTAGAATGGTAAGGCAATAATCAATATTGATTAAAGAAGTTTTTTTATTACATTTGCATATTTTTGTATTCCACTAATAGTAATTTGTGGAGTCGGTATTTATTAACATATATATACCCATCAAATTATTCCCACCATTAGTTGGCAAATAACGATGACGCGATGAAGTGCTCAGATATGTTACTGAAATATAAAGACACATGACTTACTTCTGCATGTTCCCTATTCTTTATAAACATCATCAGTATTTGCAATTTTAATAGCCATATTAATTAAATACGTTGACTGCTATTAACGACACTGCCTTTATCTCAATAAGCTACAACCACTTTTACCGTCCTTGCAATGCTTTTTTTATTTTTTTATTTTTGTGAAGATGTATTAAAGATTTATGAAGGTTTCTCGATATTTTTTTTATCTTCACGTTACCTACATTAAATACCTACACTACATCAGTTACCTTTTTTTCCGCTTGGGAATCCACAATCTGTTAGGAAGTGTAATTTAATTCTTGTCCATGCTTGGCACATTTCTTTTCAAATATGTGCCACTTCTCCGCCCACCAATGGAACACTCGTTTCACTATATGTTGAACTTTCTTTCATTTGCCCTATCACAAGAAATACTAATTGACAAGCACATTAAGGTGCAATTACGTGCAATGCGGCCGGCGCCGTTTCCAAAGTCTGCGAAGGACGCGTGCGTGAAAACAAACGTCCATCGCTGAATTCGGAAACGGCCAAATACATTATCATACACTGACTATTGTCAGTGTGTTGTGTTGTGTTATTGTCTATTCAATTGTTGTGTATTGTGTTGCTTTGTATTGTGTAATCTAACCTTATAATGAAAATGTAACTAACACCTCTTATATGGGTCGGCGAAGACCTGAAATAAAATATTTCATGAATTCATTCATTCATTGTCGCATCAGCCGCGCGCGTCGGTCGCACGCAATCGATGCCGCTGCGATCGTCTGCAATTCACGGAATTGCACCCTTCGACTTGACCTACTCTAAAATAAAGTTTCATTAGCTACAAATCATGCAAGTACGGGTACGATTCCGACTCGCACTTAACGGTCTTGTTTAATATCAAATCTATCACAAACTTTATAGAGTAGAATTTGTAATGCATTTCTTCTATTTCTTAGTGGGTTAAGGTGGTTCGATTGCCATACAAAACGTTATTTGACATTCGCAGGCTAACGGCGTGATATTTTAAGAAACTTATGTAACAAACTTTCATAAATTGTCTTCCCATTTGCGCCAAATTCCCCCTTTCCTAGAATTAACTTGTATAAACTAGATTAATTTAAGAAATTGGTTTGGGACGTGATATTTTGGGAAAACTATTTTTCTCAAATTAATCTAGTTTTTATAAGTTTATTCTAGGAAAGGGGAAATTTGGCGCAAATGGGAAGCCAATTGATGAAAGTTTGTTACATACGTTTCTTAAAATAACACGCCGTTAGCCTGCGAATGTCAAATAACGCTTTGTATGGCAATCGAACCACCTTAAGGGAAAGCGGTTACCTTGTGTAAACTCTATTAAACTTCTAAGGTAACTCTTGGGAACGCCCGGTAATTGAAACAGTAAAGTATATGTTTAAACTGCTGCTCGATACAGGTAAAAGGGACGTTGACTGATAGTCGAATGAGCATTTTTTTTATATAATAGACTTATGACGTGATATAAAAAAGAGGTAGATAGGTTAAAAGCGCTCCACAAATGGCACACTAAAATTGAATCAATTGCACCAACCTGTCTAAATTTCGTGTCGTCAATGGAAACGTAAACGTGTCTCAGCTGTCAGATGTGCCTGGCCATTTTTAAACAGTCAATTTCGTATTAAACAACTACCTACATTATCTACCTCTTTTTAACCCCCGACGCAAAAAGAGGGGTGTTATAAGTTTAACGTGTATGTCAGAATGTGTGTCTGAAACAAATGGACCGATTTGAATGCGTTTTGTTTTATCCGAAAGCTGATGTGATCGAGATGGTTCTTAGCTACGTTTTAACAAAACCTGTTCAGTCGTTTTTGAGATATTGAACTTTGAAATCAAAATATCGAGGGTTTTTCAACTTTTCTAAGTTGTGTATGGGTATTAAAAAAATTTTTTTTTTAAACAACTTTATTATTTTTCAATGCAGCCGGTTATAAAACTAATTATTTTTTAATTGTATTATGTAATATAATTTCTTTATAATAATATTTACATTAAATGACATTAAAACTAAACTAATAAAATTAAGTAAGCCTAAAATATGGATAAACACAACTAGTAAGTAAAAAATTAAGTAGAAACATAATACACAAAGGAAAAATTAAAATTAAAAAAAAATAACGATAAGATTATAAAAAAAAAACTTGTCCCAGATCGGCGCCAGGCGGCAAGGTGCCGAGGAGGCTGGCGGCATTGCCACGTTGTATGGCAATACTTATTTGTTAGTTGTTTATCATTTATATTGCATCATTGGCTATAGAGCGAATAGTGGTATTATTATCGTGTTCTTCTGTAATATTGAGGGGCAATGGTTTTACCACCCTTAATCCACATGAAACAAAATCCAGGCCACAGAATTAACAAAGTTTCATCTCGCTACATTTGCATGAAAGGACTGTGTTTTTGGCGTGACAAACAAATTTCCTGTAAAATGTGGAACAAAGAGTTTTCTTTTGTCCCGCAGTTTAATTGCGAATGAGGAAGCCTTTGAGTGATGCGTGACATAATAATAATATATGGTGAAATAGGACATGTTTTTTAAGGGTTGCTGTCTCTTTTAAAGTAGCTTGTTACACAAAATGAAGAAACACGATTAAGAGACCTTATTAATAAGACAGGTAGTTAGAGAGGCAATGTAAGTTTGTATAATATATGATGGGGTAAATTCCGAAGTAGTTACAATTTCGAAAATTCCTTCTTTAGAGTAGGTGCCTATATAATATGTAGAATGGATATATTCGGCAAACTGATCACGGCTCGGCATGCGTTCTTTGTGACAAGTACCTACAATCAACCAATTTGTAGGAATCAAATCATAGGCCATCATAGAACCTTGCCGTTGTAAATTCTATATCAATACGGGTTACTAGGATTACTGTGTCGTGTGTGTGTGCAGTTAAAATGACAGGGTTCTACGGTGGCCTAGGAATCAAATTGGTTGACTGTACATAGAGTATTAGAAATAAAGGTTTGACTTTTTCGTTTTTAAGAATTCAGAAAAGATGCACACAGCTACATACATAGACCCTGAAACCACACCACTAAAAAAAAACAAAAAAATCACCATTACACTCCTCCCGTTGGTTAACCGTGTAATAAAATTTTAAAAGTTTTACCTTATCAAAATATTTGTATTTGTTCATGATGTCTTTCCCAGACTTGTAGATTGTAGAAAACGCTCCCAATACCAGTAAATATACTCACATATTTTTTCATTTATCAGCACAAATATTTTTCCCTCTTCTTACATAAATCTCTAATTCAAAACAATTTTACCCGGTTCTCCTCCATGTCATCTTTTAGAAGTTTGATTACTTTCCGATTCCAATCTCAAATTGGGCAGCTTTATCTGCCTGATGAGTAATGCATTGAAATGTTGTAGAATGAGGCATTTCAAATTCATGCTTCTCGAAATATAGAAGAGCAGGCAAAGAATAATCCTATACAACGTATTTAGCAATTACCTAAGTTTTTTCATCGAAAGAATGAGGTTAGTGTCTTACTTTCGGTAAAATAAACACGGCATACAATATTTCAATTATTATTTTACTTAAATGGCAGTGGGCGGGGCACATTGCACGTAGACCCGATGGCTGTTGGGGTGGAAAGTTTTTCGAGTGGCGACCACGTACCGGAAGGCGCGGCGTGGGTAGGCCTGATGACTGGACTGATGACCTGATAAAGGTCGCGGGAGTCCGCTGGATGCGGGTGGCGCAGGACCGGCCGTTGTGGCACTCTTTGGGGCAGGCCTATGTCCAGCAGTGGACGTTTTTCGGCTGATATAATGATGATGATACCTACATATTTCACCACGCCAATTTAGGAAGCGGTCTAACTGACAGCAGCTTTGATGTCGCCCACCAGGGGTACTACGCTACGCCATTTTGTCACTTATCGCTGTGGATAAGACATCCGTCATGTTCCAACAAGTATGCGAGTGCGATGGACGTCTTATCGACAACGATAAGTGTCATTTCACACGAACCACAACCACACCAAAACGCAGCGACAAACTGATTACGCAGGTGGTTTACCTTGTGGTCGGGCGATAATTATTATGAAAAATAATAGTTCTATACACACGTAAACCACTTATCGTCACTGCGTTGTGGTGTAGTTGTGGTTCGTATGAAATGGCCCTAATAAGTTTCTGTCAAAAAAAAAATATTTTTGGTACAAGCTTTTATTGCCGACTGCACTTTTCTGTATACCATCATCATCTACTCATTGAGACGATTCTAACGAGCCCAAACTCAACGGGGTTACGTCGGTTAAATACTCAATTCCCATGGCCATCTTCTGTCTCCATCATCAGATCAGCTCGATGGTACCATAATATTGAATTGTCATCCAAACCATACTAATACCCAAATTTTCAGCTCAATCGGATAACGGCAAATGACTGAAAAATGGATTGCAAATTTTGACGGACAACTTACATACCTACATACGAACAGGTCAAGTTAATATAAAGCGCAACCACTCTACGCCCGCAGATTTCTTTTATTGTCAGAATACTTTCTGTATTGGCGCAGTATACCGATATTGCATGGTCGGGGCAGGATGAAAGCCAAGTACCTATAGAGGTCCTAATAATATAATAAGTATTTGCATTACTTGTAAGTTGATCTGATATTTATTTCATAAGGGTAAACAGTCTTATATTTGTTGTTTCCGAATCACTGAATATTGTTTGGGCAGACGAGTTATTCGTTTTTTTATTGAGGTTACTTTCATTGGATAAGGCACTGTTCCCACCGCCGGTGGGCGAGAAGCGATTAGAGCTAGAAACTAGAAACAAGTTGGCGAGCAGCGAGAAGCGAATGTGAAGTTCCGATAGTTTTGTCGCTGGGCTATAAGCGAGTGTTCTGTTGCGACAGGTGATTACTCGCTCGAACGGGGCGGCCGCGCTGCCGGCGCCAAGCGAGCATCGCTGAGCGAGTACCGCTAAGCGAGTTTTATCTTTGATAGCTCTTGTCGCTGCGACTAACTTGTGAAGCGAGAGTCCTCGCCAGTAGTATAAACAGCCAGCGATCAACTACATATAAACATAGCGAGAAAATAGTCGATAGCAAATCGCTTCCTCGCTGTTGGTGGGACTAGTGCCTTAATATGAGATTTCGAGGGCCTATTTGAATAAACTCCGCCTCCCACGTGCTCTAACTTTGCACTAGTGACAAATACAAAACTGATTCCGATTTAATTCCTATATTGGAACTTCTGACCTCATTTCACTAGAAGTAGGGCACAGCGAATTGTGATCTCGCTCATATTTATAATCATAATCATAATCAATTATTTATTTGCTCTTGCTTTGCATAATGCATGCAAATACATTATAAATTGTACTAATTAAAGAAAAGAAGTCAGATATAGTTGGTGTAAAAAGTTGCATGTGTCACTCAGGAGCAAAGTTATCTTCGTCTTGGGCGTTAAAACTTGAATCCCTCACTACGCTCAGGATCCTACGTTAGAATCCCTCGGTACGCTCAGGATTCTATTGTAGGATCCCTCGCTTCGTTCAGGATTTAAAACACCGCCCTCGCCGTAAATATATACTATTTTGCTCCCTTGTGACATAAATAACTATTTACTTTTATGTCAAATGTTTTTTATATAATCGCTTTTTTTATGTCATTTGTTAGAAGATTATAGACCCTTATCGCAGTGTTATTTAAGCTCTTATCAAAAAGAGCATAATGAACATCATTAAGAATTAACCATTTTCTCTGACGGAGATTGTGGATGTTAGACTCGCCTTGCTGTACATATATATGTTTATTTGAGAGCACATAAACACAAATACGGTATAGATAGAGTGAAATGACGGTCAAGATTTTGTTATCTACATTTACTGCGGTGTGATTCCGGAATGGAGGCACACCTCTCAATAATTCTCAATGCCTTTTTTGTTTTAACTGAATCGAATTATTATTGGTGTCATTCCCGCAAACCTCAATGCAATTCCTTATTAATCTTATAATGCTCTCGAAGTAGGTAAAATACATGTTTAACAAAATTTCTCTATTACCAACATTCATAAGGGATTTCATTGCATAATGTGCACCTGCAAATTTTTTATTGATATTGTCAATATGATTATGCCATCTCAGAAAATGGTCAAGATCTACACCTAAGAACTGCACAAACTTAATTAGATTTAACGAATGGGGTAATACATTCGAAATCAGGACTTGTTGTACTTTTACGAAATATCATATACGTAAGACGATGAAGTTTTTGGGTGTATGACCCCAAAATCGGCATCCGCATCTGCCTCCGCATGCGCAAAAAATCGCACCCGCAAGATCCCTGGTTTGTGATTTAAGGTAGGTAGAAGTAGGACGCTTTTTACTGCCTAAGTTTATTTATATCAATAATTTACTTTGATAACAAAGTTTAAACCGACTTCAATTCAGAACTTCGCCAAGCCACATAGATACATGTCAATTTCCACGTAATATGCTTTCCAATTTACCACATGAAGTGCTCTCCGAGAGCAAATGCGTAGATTATTACCAAAATAACCCAAGTCGCTATCTGTGGGCTTATAATATTTGAGGAGTTCCGTCGAACGGAATCATGTTAGAATCTTTGATATAGTTTACATCTTCTTATTATAGAAAATACCAAAATTACTACACGCGTGCCTATAAAATTTGAGGCTTGCCCTCAATTTCCCTGGGATCCCATCATCAGATCCAGACTTCGTGATAATGGGACCACATCGGCAGTATATTCTTACGATTAAAAAACATACTTGGAAATCGGTCCACAATTGGAACACATGTATAACCTCCTCCTTTTTTGAAGTCGGTTAAAAATACCACCCAGCGATGATGACGTCACGTGACTTAATCCTTCAAACAAATGATACCGACACAATGATGACATATTCGTCATTCGTCACGCGTCGTATTTGACCCTCGTCACTGGGTTAACGTACTTATAGCGCTTTCAAAGTTAATACTGCTTTTGGAAGAAACGACGTAACTGCCGCTGCCAGTAATAAGGCCCCGTCAGATCGACCGCGGAAGTAAAGTGCAAGTTAAGGCACTCTAAGCTCTTCATAGAAGGAGTGGACTCGGGCCAGACCAGAAAACTCTGGAAATCCAGTAGGAAGCAACTCAGAACTATACATCTGGGGTGTTCACAGGTCACTTCGGGGTTAATGATATCTTGGCCAATATGGGACTAGCGGTTAATTTAGAATGTAGAATGTGTGGCGAGGTGGATGCGACTATGGAACATTTATTGTGTGAATGTCCATGCCCTTGCCAGACAAATAATGAATTACTTTGGTAACGGCTATCCGCAACCATAGGAATTCAAGGTGCTCCCGGTGAATCGCATCATCCGTTTTGTGGAAATGATGGAGCGAGCTTGGGGGCAGGCATAAAGGAGAGGACAAATGCACATAAGATGGGGTCGAAGTGCATCCGAAAGGGCCCTCGTCTAGATAAGATGAAGTGCAAGTAAGGCGAGTAAGGCCCCCTGAGCTCCCCAGGATGCGTTGTGTTAAGAGTGTGGGACGGGTCCCACCACGTTGAGGTTTCGTTGTGTTAATAACCAGAGACAAGCAAGTTGTATCTAGCTCTTAACAGAACAAAACCTCAAATCAGTGAAGGATCGGCAGCGCGCTCGTAATTCTTCTGGAGTCACCAGCGTCCAAAGGCGACGATGTCTGCTTACCATCTTAAGGCGCTATAGGTTCAGCGAAGTGAAGCGAACATAGTTTTTGAAACAATATAATGCGTCTGTTTATATGGTTTCAAAAAAATACGAATAGTAATCTTGAGGCTTTTTTGCAGGGAAATCAGTGATTCGAAACACGATTAAGCAATTTTCGCTCGATAGAAAAAAATCACGAACATAGGTCTAAAACATATTAAAATTCACTTAAAACATTCGTAGCAAATTATGCACAATAGCTAAACATATTAATATTGGTTCTAAAAATCGGCAATATCATGTTTGAGGGAACTTAGTGATTATTTTTTTATTGATTTAAACGCACAAAAAATTAAAATTAAAAAACATGATATCCGCGCTTCCAAACACGCACTTCCATCTCGCTCACGCTTATGCTCAGCGAGAGGGAGAGAAGACCATGATACTACAGCGCCTTAACTAGTATAAAAAAGTCAGGATGCACGCTATAACGCAGGCATGCGCTGAATCCGCGCAGTGCCGTTGACACCCAATAAAAATGTCAACGTTTCTCGAAAAAGGACCAAAAATATAGCCAAATGGAGAAAATAGTAGCACAAGAGAATAAATAAATTAAAAAATCACAAAGTTATGTGTCCAAACTTTTAAGAGTATTGCGGATAATGGACATAATATTCCTTCCGTCCCTTTTAGGCAACGCGCACCTTCGTATGAAACGATTGTCATTCACTATAATGCCCGAGGTCCGTGACGTCACGAGCGTCTTCTCTCTCTAACACGCAACATTAAAACGGTTGTAGCTTCGTAATTTTTTGTTATATTTTAATGGGATTTTCATCATTATTTGAGTCAAAAACTTAGTCAGACTCAAGAGCCTTAAGTGTATACCTACTCTATACGCTTTAGAACAAATCATCCGCCAAGCGATTTCCCGGTTGTATCCTAGAGGACAGACAAGCTCAAAGCAAGTTGGGTTTCAAGCGGATGTTACGTAAGCACCTGCTTAAACAAGAATTAAACGCTAAATCCCATTCACATAATAATAGTATGTAGTGCTGCAAAAATAGGTGTAAAATAAATACACTTGCAAATATATCACGATGGTAATTTATTCCACTTTATACATTAAAAGACTATCAATGCTAGAGAAAAAAAAATACACTCATCATAATTAAAGTTTGTTAACACGGTTGAGTTGTTAATATTAATAACACAGGAAATTAAAAAATATCAACAGCCTGAAAAGGTACAATATTAGAGCAAATTTATCACTTTATAATGACCCAAATAAATACATAGGATGCCCCTAAGAAATAGTATATAACATAACCCTTTAGGCGCTAAGCAAGCAAAGGTACACACTCATCGCGTCAAGCGGCCACATGTGTCGCAACAATTTAAATAAAATAAAAATTGCCTAGACCACAACCAGGGTCCATTCAAGAACCTGTACCTATCCTACAATGGAATATACTACATTATATCGCACACTAACGTTGGGAAATGTAGCAGTATATCTTTTTGTATGTAGCTTATTTTTTTTATTTGTGTTTGTCTATATAATATAGTGTTAGTATAGTTACTACATTTTTTTTTTCTCTTCTCTTATTCATAACAGAAATTGTCATACTTTTTTCTTTGCACCTTTTATAAGTATGTTTAACCCAATGGTTTGTTGGTAGAGAATGCCATTTGGCATTAAGCTCGCCATTTGTAAATTTTCGTATTTTGTATTTTGTGTAATAAAAATAAATTAAAAAAAAAATAGGAGCCAGGGAACCACTTTGGTACCTAATTCCAAGATTTGGCGTAGAATTGGTCTTACGAAAGCGACTGCCATCTGAACTTACGACCCAGAGGGAAAACTATAGATCTTGTTAGGGTTAACCCGGTTTACTCAGTACTCACGTTGTTTTCTTCACCGCAACGCTACTGTTAAATGTCAAATAATATTTTGTACTAGTAGGTACACAAGTTTTTTTTAAAACCCGAGCCGGTTCAAACCCACGAGTCCCACGACCATCAACTTGAAAGGTAAATATTAAAAACTATTAGTCTTTTGGCTTTTTTCCCTTTGAAGCCCCTTCAAGAAAGATGAAAACTAGACTACTACATTATGAAATAGATAGCGTCCGCCAGAAAGTATGCTTCCTAGCGGTGAAAGATTGATTTTATTGCTTTTGACACGATTTTTACTGCAGGCGCTGCGATATTATATCTTACAAATAGTTTTCTCGTAAGTACAAAAAGTATATATTTTTTTCAATTAGCCTACAATTTCGTACATTTCTCGTACATTTTTTTGATGTGAGTTTGAATTCCGTACAATGCCATTTTACCGCTATAATAGATAGTGCCCGCCAGGAAGTATGCCTCCTAGCGGTGACAGATTGATCATTGTTTTCTCGTGAGTAAGTATAGTACAATTTTTTTAATTAGCGTACAATTTCGTACATTTCTCGAACATTTTTTTGATGTAAGTTTGAATTCCGTACGATAACATGTCACCGCCAGGAAGTATGACACGTCTGTACCCTTTGTGTGTTCAGTAACCAGCATCAATATATGATGGATCAAAGGCCGCAAAAATATCTGACACGCTCTAACGACTCTAGGAATAGAGTTCATCAGATATTTTTTGGTCTTTGTTTCATCATATATTGATTCCGGTGACTGTACCCGACTACCCTCAAAATATAGGTTACGTACATACCTACTACTTAAAAGTCATCCTGTAGAGACAACTCCAGAAGCACTAATTGATTTCACAACGTATACGGTAATTAAACAGTAACGAGGGAAACCACATTAAGAATCTTAATTAGAAAAGTATTCGTATAAATTGCTACGCGTCTCTTCTGCTAAGAAGCTATAGGAGCCAGCAGCCAATTCTGCTTTTTTTATACCACATCGGTGGCAAATAAGTGTATGAACTGCCTGACGGTAAGTGGTTGCTTCGCCTATGGATGCATACAACTACAGAGGACTTGCATACGCGAACTTCAAATACCTGTACACTCCTTACTTGAAGAACCCCATACCGGAAAACCGCGGCAGGCAGTTCATTCCACAGCCATAGGAGCGTTCGTGGGAGGAAATTCTTCTGGCACCGTAAATGGTTGGACCATGAACCAGATTGTGAGGGCTTTTTTGGACGTAGGCTCGACGTCATTTTCTCTCGTTAAGGCTAAAATTTAAGACGTCATAGACGCAAGCGCATCGGCTGCATACAGTACCTAATAATGTAAATTTAAAGGCCGTGTCGGACAGTAGAGAACGTCGCCCACAAATGTTCTCGCCGGAAGACCAGCGCTGGTTCATGAGCAAGCATTATGCTGAGGCGAGACCATTTCGTGACAAATTGCTTAGTATATTATAGTTAATACAGTATTTTAAGTTTCTTGTCACGAATAAATTATTGAATTTTATTTCATTTCATAACCGAAGTCCCTTATTTTACCGACAAACGCCGGCCGAACTTTTTTTACTCGGAAACGGTTAACTTTTTAGTAACAGTTAAAATGTTATTCTGTAGAACCCATTAGGTAAGGTTAGGTTAATGTTCGATGAAATGATAATTCCAACCTATCGATGTAACGATGAAAATATATATTCACACCACACCGCAGGCTGGCGGCGCGTCGCGCGCCTGTATAACGCGGTAGTAGGTTACTAGTAACGCGGGCCCGCGTTGCTACCGCGTTCGATGTGTGTTTGGAGTGTAGTTCCATTCAATGCTTTACAAGTTGCGCGGGCCCGCGCTCGACCCGCGTTCGCGCCGCAACCGCGACCATTGTGTGGAGGCCTAACAGCTAAACTCATTATTAAGGAAGTGGACCTTCTGTACCTTAGTACTACTTATTCGTTATTCTGTGGTAAATATGACATAATATATTTATCGTATCGAGCACTCGCAGATAGACTTCTACTACATATTGATATGTCGTATTGGTATGAATATCATTCATTATATACACGGTTCTGTAACCACGGTTTACAGAATATTAAACGCAAATTAAAAAAAATATATATTGTTCGGATACCACGAAAAGGATCCAACATGATATAAACTAAATAAAATAGAATTATCGTAAACAGGATTATATTATACTTGCTACGCTAGTTGCCCGCATTCGTTCCGTTCCGGTGACTCATCCAGCCAACAGTTCTACTGCTAGGACACGGAAGCGTTGGCTACACCACGGAGGGAGAGTCGAACAGGCTCATCGACATTGCTCGAGGGCACGCACTGGCACGATACAGGAAGACGGTGTATGGCAACCTTTACGGTCCCAGTCCGGAGCTACCATTTCTGAGGCAGGTCGTGCACTCGGACTCTCTCTTGTACCTTCTTCGTCATCTGCCGCCCCTGCATGGCCAACTGACCCGCCTACCCGAAGATCCCGCGTGGCTCCAGCTCCAACCGAGTACTACAAAAAACTCTCTTCTTCAGTAATCAGTAATCATTTATTGTGTGAATAATTCAGGTCGGTACATAGTCGAAGGTACAAATGACAATATAGTATCACTAAATCCTGCCTTTTCAGGCGTACACACATTTACTATGGTTTCAACTACTTAACAATCAAAATATAGGTATTAAATTCATAAATTAAATTCAGTTATACACATGCTTCAGTCAATATACAAATCAAAATTGTATACACTCAAGCATTCATTTAAAAAAAAAACAAAATACAATCATACGAGCCAAATTAACGATATATTTATTACATATCATTCTAAAGTAAGTTTAATTAACAATTGTATAATAATAATAATGTCCTAAATTTAAGTAAATTTCATTTGATTGATTTGATGAAAGAACAATAATACCTAATATAAACTATGTCAATTTACTATAGTATTCTTCTAATTAATAAATACATTCGGCAAGCTGCAATTTATTAAGTGCAGAATAAAATTTGTTGTCAGGTAAAAATGTCCACGAAATAGGTACAGCGTTATATATTTTATTGCCATATGTTAACAGTTTTTGAAATTAAGTTTCAGTCTACAGTTTGGTCGGACTAGGGCTTTGTGTGTGATTGTACGTTTATTTAAGTTACACTTTAATTCGAAAAGATGAATGTTGTTGTCATCAGTCGTTCCCTCAATGCTGAGGTTCATGATACCAGACTCTTCCATAGGCTCATTTTACCGCCTTATGCATGGCCTGGTTATCTCTTCGAGAAACTCTCCTTTAACGCATCTCGGGGAAGCCGCTAGCGCGTAACATGTCAGATAACTCCCCGACATGCGTCTGCTGCTTTCCAAGGAAGTTTGCGCTATGCAGCCACGAAGTGTTGGAATAACGTCCCACCGCCTCTCAGGAGCCTGGCGAACGTCCATAGCTTTAGAGTTAAACTCAAAAGAAACATTGAGTTTGAGTTTCTTATAAATCGTGTATTTTGTAAAGATAAGTTCCCAGTGACCGTTTACTCTGTGTAAGTAAAACGAATAAAACACGCAGTAATACATCGCCACGCAATTCTTAAAACCAAGCCGATACAATCGGCACAACGCATTCATACTTAGTGATTTATGACCAATATTATTGCCTTTTATGTTTACTAGTATTGAATTAAATTCGACCCAGCCAGGTTTGGTCTTGGAAAATATGAAATATACTCACTTTATTTTATCAACATCTGCAGTGAATGTTTTCATTCCGTTTAAGTTTTTGAGTGTGTGTGATATTTTTGAAGTTCAGGTAGAACTTCAAAAATATCACCCTTTTTAAGTGGCATACGAGTCATACGTCGGTCGTGTGAAATGTTTCAAAATAATGATTATTATGGAATATAAAAAAGAAAGAAAGAAAGAAGACATTTATTTACTACACAAAAGACACACAGATACAAAGGGAGTAGGCATACATTACAATTTAACACATATTGTGTGTGTGTAATATGAAACGAATGGTATCTTACGAGTAGATATGAAACCGTGAAAATACCTCTTGTGGTTTTAAGGAAGTAGCAAAATTCAAGAGGGTAAACAGCTGTTTGTCCTACAACAAATTCAAACAATGAGATAAATATCGTAGAGTAACATATATTTTTCAGATTAATTTACAAGCTCTTTTAAGAGACTAAAGGCCGTTTTCATAAACGATCTGGGTCATTGTCAGTCACAAAAACAAAAATCATCTTTCCGGTGGTCAATAGTTAAGGGCTTTACGCTCACATATAATATGTTTTTATCACATAGAATTATAGAAGGGGCAACGCCGTTTATGCGGATTCAGAGTTCAACCAAAAATTAGGCTTTATAGCCCTTAACTTTGGCAATGTCCACCGAAAAGACGCAAACCTAAATCTGACAATGACCCATCTACAAACCTTTTTTAGCTCTCTGTCTTGAAATTTAAGAGTTATCCTCTTGTTCGTGGAGTATTTGCCACTTCTCTCTGTCGTACGCCAGCCTCGCTGAATACGACACGACACCATTTGTTTGGTCCATATAACTGCGCCGTGGTATTTCGCTGCCTCTCCTTCCTTCTATCTTTCCTTCCATTATGGTTTTAAAGAAGTTGTCGTACCGTATCAAATGACCAATCATTTTCCCCCTTCTAGCGCTGATGGTGTTCAAGATCGCTAAATTTTAGCTAAAATGCCGTTAAAATTTGTTCGTCTTTATCGGTCACTTTAAAATTTGTGTTCGTAAGAAAGGGACAAAACACATTTTATTTAGCAGAGGCATTTTAAGTTTTATGAATAAGGGGATTAGTGTTTTAAAAACAATCAATTAGGGTAGCTACGCGCCATAACCAGTTTTATCATTTACCAACATGTATTGTAAAGTTGAATAAAAAAATTGTAAAAAAAATGTAACTAACACCTCTTATATGGGTCGGTGAAGACCTGAAATAAAATATATTCATTCATTCATTCATTCATTGAGCAAATCACATCGCGAGCTCCTGGACTATAATTTAAACCGTAAGGTGGTCGGATTATAAGTAAACACTTAAGTAAGTAGTTCCGTTGATGGCTATTTTATGGGCTCCATAAGTTACTTGCAAAGGTAATGGCTGTAAAAACATAATTAGTAATTTTACTATTACTGTTGGGTTTCATGTGTAATCGTAATCATGGTTAATGTTAAACATGTAAACAAAATGTTTTGCCATCTATAAATGTACTAGAAATACAACGATGGAATGCCACCGGCATAATCGGTACAATGTGTCGAGGGCCCTTTTAGGGTTCCGTAGGTACCTCAAAAGGAAAAAATGAACCCTTATAGCAGTGTTTTTCAACCTTTTTCATGGCGCGACCCCCCTAGAGTAAGAAAATATTTCGCCAACCCCCACTCTGCGCTGTTCTTAAATTGTCTTTTCTATTTTACAAAAATAACATTCCTTCATGTTTTAACTAATAAAATTCAAGCAGCCGCGACCCCCTTGAAGAACCCCTCTGGGGGTCGCGACCCACAGGTTGAAAAACACCTTATAGGATCAATTTTTACCTTCAAATTAAAGGAAATATTTCAAAGTTTAGGCCCCGAGCCGGATTCGAACCAGCGACCACAGGCATTACATACATGGCCCGTCGCTCGGTTGCCACCAACTGAATTTAACAAGTACAGGGAAAAATCTGAAAACTTTACATTTATAGTTTTGTACGGAACCCTCGGTGTGGAGTCCGACTCGCACTTGTCCGGTTTTTAAATTCTTTCTTCTTCTTCTTTCTTTGGGGTAGACCTTTGTGCAGCAATGGACGTCTTTCGGCTGATATGATAATGATGAGTTTTCACTATATGATGTTAGTTTAAATTACCCTTGGCTACTAATTCATGTGGGTATTTATCTAAGTATGTGTTATTATTTATAAATTTACAACATTCAAAAATGACACCTACTTTTCTTTGTTACCAATTATATTATTTCTCGTATAAAAGCTTTTATACTTAACGTAGCTAAGAATGAACACAAGCATTTATTTCCGCCTCATCACTTATTTACTTTTCTTTAGAACGTAACTAAATTACAGGCTACCTCGCATGTTCTGTGCTAGGCTTCTTTGGAACAGTGAATTTCATTTATACAGGGTGGGTACATGCCCCTGTACCCATAAATTAAATGGACAGAAGGAAATAATAAAACAGTGGATGATCAATGCGATCTCAAAAGTAATGCGTTTAAACTCAAACTCATACATTTATTCTTGACTAACAATACAGAAAATCATCATCATCATCAGCATATCAGCCGAAAACCGTCCACGGAAGGCACGACGTGGGTAAGCCCCCCACAAGGTGCGCAGGACTGGCCATTGTGGCACTCTTTGGGGGAGGCCTACACAGAAAATAAAGAAAATAAATGAAAACAACACTTTAAGTTTTGTCACGAACACACAAACAAACAAACGTTTTTTTAAGCCCACTGGTACACTGCTAGAGAATATCCGCCATTTGTATCTTCTTCGTGCAATAAAGTGCAAAAAAAAGGTTAAATAAACAAATAAATGCGTCTCTTTTACATCGGTTTATGCCCAACATATTAATTCCAATTTTACGTAAGAAAATGCACTCGGACTATAATGTGAACCACATACGATTTCTACAGGTACCTACCTACAAATGTCAAAAACGCGAACCTGATTTAAGAATGCTCCAATTTTTATAAACTTTGCCCCCGTGTAAGATACATGTTTATGTCTGCCGCGCACAAGAGGATGAAATGCAACACTCGTCGGAAATCTATTTCTGGACAAATGGTTAGTATTTTAAAAGAAAGTAGTATCCAAAAGGAAGTAGTAACCTATATCTACAAAGATGCCGAATACAATTTATCGAACTTAAAAAAACGAATCGATTCGATTGCCAATTTTTATCGAATCTTTTTAAACGAGGACTAAAACATTTTTAAACCGCGGTAAGCCCAGGAAACCATAAAAAACCATGTTACCCGACTCTCACGCTCAGGAGTTATGGTAATTATGATTAATTGACAGACCAATTTGTGTTTTCTTTTAGTATCCTTTGTTCCAACAGTTCCAAGGCTCGCGTAGGATCAATAAGCTAAATGGCCGTAGTTCTGCACACGCGTGGTCAAAAATGGCACAAGTCGCTTTACACCCTGCATGGAATTTGACGTTTTTTGTGAATTAAGAGTAAAGACTTAACTCAACACCGTCTCGTATTACCGCCCGTAATCCCATAAATCCTGAGCTGTTTTTATGCTGCAATAATAATAAATTTAAAAGATTTACTCTTAAGCTCGGGCCTTTCAAATCTTCAAGTGAGAGCTGTTCAGATGTAAGTACCTATTAACAAGTAACATACTCTGCAGAGATCAATAACAGGTCACCATCAACATATTATGAGCATTTGCTCACAAATACCTGAACACGTTATTGTCCAAAAAAATAAGTTTCTAATATTTAGGACGCGATTGTTTTACACTACGAAGGTGATTATATTCTGCCTCACGGTAAGACCCCGTGGCCTATGTACGCTTGAAACTGCAAAAGAATCACTAGCGCGTTGCCGACCCTTGATTGATTTGCGGATTCACTGTTTTGACATTCCATTGCAATGTTTATTTATTACCACGTGAGTTGACTACATGTTTAAGTAATAAACGAACATTTCAATGTGTAATAAACGTAAATACCTACTTATTTTAATTATACCCTAATTGGTTAAATTTCCGGTCGACGATTAGGGCTTGGTGGGTATACAAAAACGTGCATTTCAAGCTGCCGTAGTTTCCATATTTTGAACTGTGTTGTAAGTTTAAGATGTTTGTGTATCTGTCTGTGGCATCGTAGCTCCTAAACGAATGGAGCGATTTTAATGCGGTTTTTTGTCCGAAAGCTGATGTAATTGAGGTTCAGCCGTTTTTGAGATAAAATTGAAGTTTGAAATGAAAATTTCGGAAGTTTTTTAACTTTTCTTAGTTGTTAATTAAGATCTCCGTCAAATTTAGATCTCTGTAAATATTTTTTTCTCAAACATGTAATGAAAAGTCGGAATTGCGTGGGTTATATCAAAAGTCTTCAAAGTATCACGTTTCGGGCGGAGCAACGCGAGAGAACTATAAAGGAATTTCATACGAAATTGAAGGTCTAGGCCGGGAAGTAATTTTTTTAATGTTCATTCCACTATTTGTGGCACAGCATCACGGCATTCAGCCATGAAAATTAGTTTGATTTGAGGATTTGTTTGAGAAAAGCACTATACATGCCTCGGCGTGAAAACGCGTGTTTTCCCGGACTCTTATTTAATGTACTATTCCATCATAAATTAACAAAAAATTATCCTATGTTTCTATGTTTCGTTTTTCAAACTTTTTGTACATTTGACGTCTGTAGGCGATGGTAAAATTAGTATATTTAGCGGTTTACAAGCGGTACTAGTTCAATAACAAAATTAGTTATCAAATAAATCAGAACATAGGGACATAATGGAACTCTTAGTTAATCGATGTTACACAAATAATTTGCATAGATTTTGACTTGGCGGAGGAAATAGGGAGCTACGGCGGCTCTGTGAGCTGTAGAAATCGGGAGCCTGTCACTAAAAAAAAAACTTATTTGAATTTGGAAAAATTGAATCGACAAAAATAAAATCTGTATAATTATTGTACTTGCTCACAAATATCACGAGAATCGGTTGAGAAATGCAACCGCATTACCTTCACGATCGGGCATCAGGTAGATCCAACTGTCACTTTTTGTATGGGAAAATGACAGTTGAGTTTACATAACGTGCGTTCGAAACGTTACGTGATTCTAGGCATCGGAGTTTTTGTCACATGGTAAGACTATAAATAGCAAGCTATGGAGTCGACATTTGCCATAAATATAAACTCTCATTCATACTCATACGCATTTATTTAACTTATCTTAAAATGCCTGTAGAGCGGTCGGTTGAGTATAATTGATAATGTTTGTGTAAATAATATCAGTTATGCAGACGACATGGTGCTGCTGAGCCCATCAGTGTCAGGGCTAAAGAAGCTAATCGATACATGTGAGATGTATGCGCAACAGCACGGTTTGAAATACAACGCGGGCAAAAGTGAGTTCATGATGTTCAGGGGTAAAATTAAGTGTCCAGGCTACTCGCCCAAAATAATGTTGAACGGAGTTCCTCTGAATCGTGTTACTCATTTCAAATACCTGGGTCATATAGTGACCGAGGACCTGAAAGACGATTTCGATATCGAGCGGGAGCGCAGGGCGTTGTCAGTCCGAGGCGGGATGCTGGCGCACAGGTTCGCACGTTGTAGTGCCCAAGTGAAGCTGACTTTATTTAGAGCTTACTGTCAAAGTTTCTATACGTGTGGCCTGTGGGCTAGTTTCAGGCTGAAGTCATATAGCGCCCTGCGTATCCAATACAACAACATTTTCAGGAGGCTGTTTGGGCTTCCCCGATTCTGCAGCGCCTCTGGGATGTTTGCCGATGCTAGCGTAGATGACTTTTATGCCATAATACGGAAGAAGACGGCGTCTGTGGTGATGCAGACGAGGGGAAGCTCAAATAGCATCCTGAAAATGATAGCAGAGAGGTGGGACTCGGACATACTCCGCCGATACACCGACCTACACGTCCTAAAAAAAAAATTAAATTAAATTAATGCATGTGGCTATAATTTTACTAATATAGTTATATAGTTGTATAAGTGTTTTGTGTTTTTGTTTTGTGTTTTGTAATGCTATGGATCTAAGAAATCTGAAAATAAACCATTTTTATTTTTATTTTATTTATTTATAATTAATTATCTTACTCGAATTATATAAAAAATATTTTTATATTAGATTATGAATTCATAAGTTCATAACTTCAACTATTTTTATTTATAAGTATACATATTTTTACGTGTTTTAATGTATCTTTTGTTTGTTTATGAATTTTCGTAATTAAATCAGTATAATTAATAATTAAATTAATAATTATTTTTTATTGTAATATTTATATTTCAAAGATAAGCATTAGGTAAATAATCGTTTCTAAACTCGTCAACGTTGTTGTCCTTGATTTTAATTAAAACCGGCCAGGTACGAGTCGGACTCGCGCACGAAGGGTTCCGTACCATTATCTATAAAAAACTATTTTATTCTGTGTTTTTAGTATTTGTTGTAAGAACGGCGATACATCATCTGTGAAAATTTCAGCTGGAACTACCACGGTATCAGTGAGATTCAGCCTGGTGACAGACAGAGAGTCTTAGTAATAGGGCCCCATTTTACTCTTTGAGTACGGAACCCTAAAAATACCTAACTAATTAAATAAATGAGTATGAGTATGAATAAGAGTTTACATTTATGGCAAATGTCGACTCCATAGTTTGGTATTAGTCTTACCATGCGACAAAAACTCCGATGCCTCTTATTACGCCCCTGTAGACGAGAACAGCCAAACAGACGATTTTTTTTCCCAAGATGAAACGGAGAACTTCGTTCGCTTCGCTCGCTAGTGCAATAAGACACATGTCACATGTGAAATCAATTTGATTGACGGGAGAAAATGAAGAATGAAAGAAATAGAAACGCCCGTTGAAAGTATGTCGGAAAGTTTTTAAAGTAGCCAAGACTTCCATAGGCGTTGGCCGCTGATATAAACGTCAATTGCTTACAACAAGTTATGGCCATAATAAGTTGCTGGAAATTACAAGTTTACAGACTCTAATTGCTCTTTGAATTCTATTTCTAATGACAGGTTATTTTATACACAGGTCAATAAGAAATTACCGTTTTACGGACGTTTCGACACATTGTTTTAAGAGTCCCGGGTACGGTGGACTCTCCATACAAAAGGGTCTCATTTTAAAACGGCATACTGGAATAAGATAAAACTTTTTAAACACAACGGGATCTGCCATATCTAGGTCGGAAACTAGTTTTTGCTGCTATAAATTATAATTAAGGGTTAGATAATTTTTTTAAATTATTTTAGGTGAGCGGCCATTTGTAAATTATGATATTAATAATAGATTTATTCAATCCAAAGATATTTTGTAATACAATGTAATACATTAAAATGCATCGGAGCAGAGATATTTGCATTATATTTATATTTACACAGGTCATATTGAAAGGTTTTTAAACAAAACTTAAAACTTAAATATATCGGCTCCGATATTGTTTAACGCGTTTAATTTTATATATCTAAGCGTATTAAGAGGTCCTCTAAACGATTAAGAAAATAATCTTTGGCCGCTGCAACAAAAAAACGACAATTGTTGTCATACAAGTTGCCCAATGCCAATTAGTACGTAAGTTGTTTTTCGAAATTTGCAAACCATTTTTCAGTTGCCTGTATCCGATTGTGCTCAAAATAGGCATACTTATGTAAGAAAGATTGATTCATTTAAACTTTAGTAATTCTTACAACATTGGTCGAGCTACACCATATCATAATATGGTGTAGCACCATCAAGCTGATCTGATGATGGAGATGGAGACAGAAGGTGTTCGTAGCATTTCCTAAAGTATAGTTAAACCGATTTGAACTGAGCTCATGAGTGCCCATTGTTCTAAGCTTATGAATAGACATTGTTTGCGAACGCGTGCCTAATTTTGCAAAAAAAAATGTTATCCCACGTAAAATGTTCATTGAATAATGCACTCTTACTTCTTTTTTACAATAGATTCCAAATTAGCTATGAGATAAAATACCACACAAAGTGCCGTATAGTTGGCTCGAGGGGAGCGGGTTTTTTTAGTATTTTAATGAGTTTTGAATCTATTGAAGACGATAGAGCTCATTATACTATGATAGTTTTATGTGGCGCTAACCTATTTCTTGCAAAAAGTGGCACGCCTCCGACCACACAGTCGTATTCTTAGACATGAATGATATTGTTCTGAAAACAAGAAAATCAGTCCAGTTCAGAAAATCTCAACTACACAAGATAAATCCGTGTTTCGGTTCATCGATCAAGAGGGTTCCATCTCAACATACAGTCGACAATAAAAGCTTGTACTTAGCCAAGGTTGAACGTCATAAAACACAAAACTATTTTGTTCCAGAAACTTCAGTATATTCACAGCGCGGTTGGCAACCCTGCTGGTAATACACGCCGGAGGGGCGGGGCCGGCATCACCGGCGGTCGTCACTCGGCCCTACAGAGCGCAGTGGCTGCCCACTGATAACCAGACTGTGTATACATTGCCACAAGGAGAAATTCAAAGGTAAATAAATTAGGCGAGGTATTAGGCGTAGAGAAGGACACAGCGGACTGTCATCCCGTTCATATTTGGAGCAACTGCAATGTGGAACCATAATATCCCCATATTGATTCCTTAACCTCCTTAGGTACGATCGTATAGTGCGTATTCTTATTCTATTCTATTCTCAAAAAACGGATTTTTAAAAAAGTCGTAGCTCTTGTATGGGATTTAATTTAATTAGCAATCTTGAGGCCTTTTTCGAGGGACAACAGCTATTCGAATCCTGAGTTTTTGACTTTCGCTTGATAGAAAAAAATCACGAATAGGTCTAAAATACATTTAAAAAAATCGTAAAAACTAAGGCATAACAGCTAAACATATTTAATTTGGTTCTAAAAATCGGCAATATCATATTTGAGGGAACTTAGCTATTGCTTTTTTATTTATTAAAACGCACAATAAAATTAAAATTAAAAAACATGATATCCGCGCTTCCGAACACGCACTTCCATCTCGCTCACGCTTATGCTCAGTGAGAGGGAGAGAAGACCACGAGCTTACGTAACAGCCATGTGTCGTGCCACACACAATACTTAACTCGAATAGCGATTCTAACTATAGTTAATTTAGACGTAAAGCCGCATTTTGGTTGAAAAGGTGTTGATGCTTACGACGTTTATTTTTAAATACTATCAATTAGTGATTACACTTAACAATAAAAGACAATAGCTTTGTTCACCGCTATGAAAACCAATTGTATTGTTTACTAGGCAGAGAGAGAAGTGAATTCGATCTAGAAAAATAATCCGCCCCACATGAGGTGTTGTGTTCGAGTCGCTAGGAGTTTCGCAGAATACGCGGTATTAATGGCGAAGGAAACATAATTAATAATGTCTGTGTCAACACAACGATTTTTTTTATTTTTACAGTAGCATCCGTAGGGTACGGTAACTAATTACCATTGGAGCAAGACTGTTCTTAGTCAAAAAACACATATGTATTTATTATATTCTTAGCGCGTGGAAAATATTACCATTGAAACTCATTATTTATCATAATAAATACGAAAGCAATTTTGCATTTCTAGCTAGTAAAGGAACTCAACCATCGGAATTTAATAAGCCTTTAGTGAGTAATGTTTTTTTGTAAAATATGCAAAACTTAAAGCTTTAATACCCTAGCGGAGAGCTTAAAGGACAATATTAATATACGCTATAAATTCAGACAGCGCAAGACTTGCAACTTTCTGGTTATTGGTTTTTTTTTTCTCAAAACCGAAACTATGATTCGTCTCATGTTGCCTCTTGAGCCTTATTTTTTATTGATCACTCGTGAGAATTTGACAACTTTGCTCAAATCAACTGTTTACTAGTTAGCTTGATTATGGCGTTTACTGTAGTCACATTTCATCTTTGATGATATTAACATTAACCTATATAGATAATGAATAGTATTATCATTATCTAAGGAGCCCGATACCTATGCTGAATTTCACCACCTTGGATGAGCAGAAGCCTCGGTTTGACTAAGGTGTTCATTTTATTTTCACAATTTTGATTTGTGACTGATCATAATTATTTTAAACTTTCGGAAGTTATAGTTCATTAAGCATTTGACTTTAAGAGTCCGCAGTAAGCTCGTTTCTCCATACAAACGTAGTTATGCTCTCATTTTAAAACGACTAGCTATTTTGCTCTGAAACTTTGTACTTTGAAAAAGTTAAGTACCATCCAGGTCTGTAATTAGTTAATGTAGCTTATTTTTGCTGTATTTCGTTTGTTTTATAAACTGGAGCCATATAAACTAATAAAAGACCTAGATATATCTTATGTCATTGTATTCGCAAAGTTTCGTTACAATCCAACACGTAGTTTTAAAATGAGAACGAAATTCCGTTTGTATGGGAAGGTGAAATTCGGCCCAGCTTACTGCGGATTCGTACGACCAAATTCAGATCCGTACACTGAAATCACGACACAGGAAAGTGCTAGTAGCACCGAATTGAGAAATTCTACAACTGACTTAAAAAAAAACCGGCCAAGTGCGAGTCAGACTCGCGCACGAAGGGTTCCGTACCATTATCTATAAAAAAACTATTTTATTCTGTGTTTTTAGTATTTGTTGTTATAGCGGCAACAGAAATACACCATCTGTGAAAATTTCAGCTGGAACTATCACAGTATCAGTGAGATACAGCCTGGTGACAGACAGACGGACGGACGGACGGACGGACGGACGGACAGCGGAGTCTTAGTAATAGGGTCCCGTTTTACTCTTTGAGTACGGAACCCTAAAAATTATAAAAAAAGTATAGGCATTTGTTTTGTTTGTATTACAAATTGAAAGTATTAATCGGTATTGTTTTGTCTTACAGATTACTACGTACAAGTGTACCCTTTCTTATGTTTTTTACCTATTCTGCAACTGACATATTAAGTGTGCTCCACTGAACTGTTGGTCAATAAAATTCCGTTACGAATTACCTCCGATTCCGATTTCACTCTGACTAGTTTATGAAAGGGCATAATAATACAAAGAAAACGCGTTTTTACGATCTTTTTGGGCAACATGAAGACGGACCCTTTAATCCTATTTGACAAAGGATGACGCTCGAACCTTCAGACAGTTAAAGAAAACGTTTTTATTTTCTTTGGCAAGTGGACTGGAATGTTTGCTTAACTGGGTTAGAGATTGTTTCCATAATGCGACGTTTTAGAACCGACAAATCTCTCGTCACCGAAGCTAACGGTTTTGCCGCTCGGAAAAACTGCCAGCCACGCAGGCATCGTCGCACACTACCCACTAGGCTAGGCTAAACTGACAAGCTTGTATGAAGGAGGAAATCTGGCCGAAGAGCTTCTAATTTTCCTAGTACGATCGGCCTCATAAGGGGTTGAACACTTTTAATTTGTACCATGTTTAAACCGCCGTATGAAGTTGCCAAAAAGGTGAATGTGCTATGGTAAGGTCAGCTTCACACCTTTGTACCTTGTTGCATTTAACGTCATGTTAAACTGCAATATGAAGTTGTCAAAAGAGTGAAAACGACAAGGTACTTAGGTGTTCAGCTCCTAATGAGTTCGACTTTACTTGTACTGTACTGTTGTTGTTGTGTCTTCCGGATGCGTCGCGCATCGCCCATTGAACTTTTTAGACTAATGCAAAGATTATTAAGAAAATTGTCTCAATTATCTTTGATTAATGGTAATGTCGTTGGGGCGGAAAGGTTCTCGAGTGGCGACCACGTACCGGAAGGCGCGGCGTGGGTAGGGGGGCCTAGCAAGGTGGACTGATGACCTGGTAAAGGTCGCGGGAGTCCGCTGGATGCGGGTGGCGCAGGACCGGCTATTGTGGCACTCTTTGGGGGAGGCCTATGTCCAGCAGTGTACGTCTTTCGGCTGATATGATGATGATGATGATGATGATGATGATGATGAATGGAAATGTCTAATTTAAGTATTGTATATTGGTTAGGTATTATTGCCCGATGCAAATAAAAAAACCGGTCGTAGATTTTAATGCAAAGGTGGCAGCGGATTTTAGAACATTGGGAATCTTGACAATGGAAACACACTCTTTTATACTGTCTAGGAATATTTACGTAGTAAATTAGGTAGGTAGCAGTTTTGTATTTCAAAAACACAATTATTTAATACACAATGTCGAGAAGTAAATATTACTAACATATTTGTTTAAATATCTCGGGCACTAAGTCACCGAAGAACTTAAGGCGGTTCCCTGAGCCAGATATGCTAAAATACCCCATGAGTTATCCTAGTTTTCAACGATACGCTGATATTTGTAGACTTTGGAAAAATAAATACCATTCTTGATTATATTATCTTTAATAACACAGCTTTTAATACACAATTCATAACACTTCGCTCGATACAATTAATTCCCAAAGTAACCTCCAATTCTAATTTTTACCACCACCAAACAGGCCAAACAGACATAGACTACGCACGCAGGCCTCTGGCGGTCCGATGCAATATGCTGGCCCGAAGGTTTGCACGGTATGTAGTTAGCAAGTAAGTAATTAGTAAAAGTATCACTCAATCATACTGTCAAGTTTTCTACACGTGCAGTCTTTGGACCAGTTTTACGCAAAAGACCATCAGCACTTTGCGTGTCCAATATAATAACGGTTTCAGGATGCTGTTGGGGCTGCCTCGATTCTGCAGCGCATCGGACATGTTTACGCACGCTCGCACAGATGATGTCTAACGCTGTAATGCGAAAAAGAACCGTCTCGTTGCTCTGCAGGGTACGGGCCATCTCAAACCCCATTGTAGTGACTATAACAGACAGGGGTTCGATTTTTGACTTTCGAGCGCTCGACGCTTTCACTCGAAAACTGTCAAAAATGATTAAGGTTTCATAGAGAATACTGCAACGTCACTCTTTTCATCGTTGAATAGTCTATGTTACTTCCGAAACAACCGAAATAACTATTTCGATACGCTCTAGACAACCGAAAAAAAAATTGAAAATAATATGTGTCCTTGTTTAAGGAGACTCGATCCGATACAAAATTGCCAATCTATGGCGTTTCGGAAAGTAGCAGCGTCGCGTCATCTGTCAAAAATCAACTTAAGAGGGCGCTCGTTTTTTGGTCAGGAATAAGCGAGAATGACGGATTTTTGACGTTGTAATTCTAAGAAACGGAGAGCATTTTCTAGATCCTGATTACTTATTTGCATAGGTAAACTCCTCATATTGGTCCTAGCCGCCTCCAATTTACGAAGAACTGAATACTTTAACCGAAAATACCCGATTACCGACAGTAGTTTTCTGAAGAGAGCGCAGAGTCATAAGTTTGAGCCCCTAATACTCCATGATGTTATATGAGAACCCACTTGTTTTTTTCTATTTTCACTAGCGTAATATGTTGCCATTGCGCCTAGCCGCCTCGAATTTTCCTTATTCTGCACGTATATATATGTAAACTGTTCTCAATTACACCATATTTGTCAACAAAATCGTACTGAAAACTCAAGGATTTTCTCATTATTGTTGAATTATTTTTGTATTGAATCTTACACAACATTAAAGTTCATGCTTGTACCAACAAGATCCAGTCCAAAAAATATAACTTTTGTCAAAATTTATATTTATAAATAATTATTCAAAACTAGTATAAATTTACCGTCGCGCGGGAATATATCTCAGTACCGGCTGAATAGCCCTCCGAGACAGACGTGGTAGTGTGTTTATTTGTGGCTATTCACGAAGCTAACCGGCCACTCTTCAGATAAAATAATATTATTTCGATCTCCGACTAGGCATAGTTGTTACCAACCTCGGGGTCAAACTATACTGGGGATACATTCGTGAGGCTAATCGAGACAAGTTATGAATTGCATAGCTGCCATATATGACGTAGTGTAGCGAAAAGGCTCAAACCCAGCGGATACGTAACATTTAAAATTGAACCTTCTACCTAAAACAAAAGTCATACATTTCAATGGTGATGTCTTGTGGGTTGGATCCTTTTGTCTAAACTACGCGTTCTATAGTCAATTATAATTGTACGAGTGATCGTGATACTTGATAGATTTAATTTATTTACTAGTTAGTCCAGTCATCGGAATTCTCGTAACATTTTTGAGCTGTCATGGGGACTTCTCGTTTATCGACTTCTGATACAAATATTTTGTCGATACATTATAGAGCACAACACATCATATCAAAGAAGATTAAAAGTAGAGGTAAACAACAGGCGGTCTTATCGCTAAAGACCGATCTCTTTTAGATAACTTTTGACTTTCTGAAAATGTTAAATAGAGATTTGCAATGAAATCAATGAAAAATTAATAGTTAACAATTTTACATTTAATCAGTTCAGTTCAGTAAAATTCTTCTTTGTTACCAGGTACACGTTTTTAGGTTTCCGTACTCAAAGAGTAAAACGGCACCCTATTACTAAGACTTCGCTGTCCGTCCGACCGTCCGTCTGTCTGTCACCAGGCTGTATCTCAAGAACCGTGACAGCTAGAGAGTTGAAATTTTCAGATTATGTATTTCTGTTGCCGCTATAACAACAAATACTGAAAACAATTTTTTTTTTTTAAGGGGAGCTCCCATACAACAAACGTGATTTTATTGCCGTTTTTATAGATAATGGTTCGGAACCCTTCGTGCGCGAGTCCAACTCGCACTTGGCCGGTTTTTTTCTTACGATGTGAATCACTTGATACATGTCTTTTGATATTATGTTTTTTGAACTGTTTCAAATTAACATAACAAACAGAACAGTGTATCACGGAATCTTGTTCTTTATAAACCAGTTCCGGGTACGTTTCTAACCATTTACCAATAGTAGATTTACGAGGCATTTTCAATTTGAACGAGTGATTGACATAATAATAATAATAATAATAATAATTCGGAGAAAGCGCAGCACCACCTCTCGACACCCCTGAGCCGCTCACCCGGTGTTGCTCCTGGCCGTCTGTACGACGACGCTTTCAGGGGCCCATCTAATGAGCGGCTAGTCACCGCCTGCCTCGATAACTTTGTGTATAACAATGTTATGGCAGGTGTCCGGACCTTTTTGCAATAGCCCAGTTTCATAATCCACCCAAATCTCATCACCATAGAACCCGTTCTCTATCCATATAACCCACAATAGTCCCAACGCCTGTCGGAACCGGTTCACGGGTATCTACCGATGTACCAGTGAATGGGTTCTAGCAGGTGTATTACATTACATTAAACTTCGTCTCCAAAGGGCCTCTACGTGTTGGATCTATATCCCCACGCACGCCTTCCAAAGGACCGGGCTTTGTCCCGTGAATTTAAACAGGAGATACATAATAATAATAATCAGTCAACGTAAGGCAGCTTGTGGCGGGCTGTTAGGGAGTAGCGACCCTACGTACCTGAGTGCCCCTGGGGGTGTCCTGTGGTCAGGCTGAGCCGATCGGGTGGTTGATTGGACAGGCCCCCCACCTCTGGCTTGCCTTAACTGGCTGTCCAGAGTAAAGTCGCAAGAGCTGTTGCTCGAGGGTAGATGTGGACACCTAAGTGGCGAGTTGGCTATATGTTTAAAGTCCAGTGCCACCTCTCTACCCCCCCAGCCTCTCTGACTGGTGTTGCCCTTAGGCAATTTATTAATGTCGCTAATAATAGGGGCCCATCTAGCAGTTGGCGAGTCACCGTCTGCCAGAGATAAAAAATGAGACAGTTTATTAGGCAGGCGTCCGATGTTTCACCCAATAGCCCAGCCACTAGTCCATCATTTTCACCCAATAACCCGTTTTCTTTAGATTCCATCAACCAGCAATAGTCCCTATACACCCCAGTGGGTGCTGTCTCTGTATGCGTCCCATGACACGGGCAGGGACAGCATCCGCTCGGTGTACTCCTTGCATTTCATTAAATTGTCAAAAGGGACTCTACGTGTTGGCTCAGTTGGTACTTTGTAGGTACCTAGCCCCACGCACGCCTCCCAAAGGTCCGGGACATCATTGTCCCGTGAGCGGGAAAGACATACATAATAAATAATAAATCATTTATTCACAGGCGAAACATACCCCAAAATACAAATACAAGTTTGACAAGATACTTAATTAAAATTAAAATGTAAAACTAAAACATCAAAAAAATTATCCCCTTGTTCTTCGTACATTACTGAGTTACATTACTAGTAATGTACACAGAAAAAATAGTCTTCGTTCAAAACTGGGTAATGTAGGAAGAAACTTTCGTTCTTTGCACATTACTAGTTCCGTTGGTATGTTGCCTCCAGGCCCTAAGCTAAGTTTAAGAATTTCTTAGATACCAACCGCTGCAATGATGATTGTACGGCATAGCTATTTAATTAAGATCAAATGCTGTTCTGTAAACTCTTGATTTATTTATTTAATTAAACTTTATTGCACTATACAACGGAAAGTAAAAATGGCGGACTTAATGCCATGAGGCATTCTCTACCAGTCAGGCATTTTAATTTGATTGAATTGATTGTGCCCCTTCGGCCGTTTTCTAAACCGTTAAAGAGCCATTTATTTTCTTCCACCATTGCTCTCTTCAACGGATTTGCGTTTTCCATATTGGTTGACCAAGGTTAGAGAAATTTCTTAGATACCAGATTTATAATTCCACGCACAATTGTTAGCTATCTGACGCCTAAGTGAAGTTCTTAAATATTTCATCATGCACAGATAGCCAATATCGGAAAATAGGGCTCTCCAGGTCGTTGTAGATGACCTTGAGGATCTCGTCCTGAGAGCGCCCTAGCCTGTCCCAGAAAGCGGCAACTCTCGCCCTCATTACGGCGAAGAAATCTGGCACCCGCGCCTCAGCGAACATGCTGGACGCGCTGCAGTAGCGCGGCAGCCGCATGAGCGTGCGAAATGCATCATTATATTGCACCCTCATGGTGCTGTACGACTTTCGCATAAATTTAGACCTCAGTTGGCAAGTGTAGAAACACTGACAAAATGCATTGAACAATGTCACTTTGACTTCGTTGCTACACTTACCAAATCTGCGTGCCAGCATGTTGCAGCGGACTGATAAGGCCCTCCTCTCCCGGTCAATATCCTTATCGTCTTTCAAATCCTCGTTTAATTCAATTCAATTCAATAGTTTTATTTCAGACCATGTGATAGTGCATATACTGTTAGTAACAAAATAAACTTAAAACTATGTTAGCAATTATTATTATACATTTTAAAAAAAGCGGCCAAGTGCGAGTCGGGCTCGCACATGAAGGGTTCCGTGAAATAAATTGCGGTTTACGATTTATGACGTATTAAAAAAAACTACTTATTAGATCTCGTTCAAACCAATTTTCTGTGGAAGTTTACATGGTAATGTACTCAGAGCATAGAATACTATATAATATATTCATACATCTGTGGTAATGTACATCATATATATTTTTTTTTAGTTTTATCATTCTCTTATTTTAGAAGTTACAGGACACACATTTTACCACTTTGGAAGTGTCTTTCGCGCAAACTATTCAGTTTAGAAAAAAATTATGTTAGAAACCTCAATATCATTTTTGAAGACCTATCCATAGATACGTATGGGTTTGATAAAAAAAAAATTTCAGTTTCAGTTCTGAGTATGGGACCCCTAAAACTTAATGTTTTTTTTTCGATTTTTGTGTGAAAATCTTAATGCGGTTCACAGAATACATCTGGGTCATTGTCAGTCACAAAAACAAAAATCATCTTTCCGGTGGTCAAAAGTTACGGGCTTACGCTCACATATAATATGTTTTTATCACATAGGATTATAGAAGGGGCAACGCCGTTTATGCGGATTCAGAGATCAACCAAAAATTAGGCTTAGCTTTGGCAATGTCCACCGAAGAGACGCGAACCTAAATCTGACAATGACCCATCTACTTACCAAGTTTCAACAGTATAGCTCTTATAGTTTCGGAAAAAAGTGGCTGTGACATACGGACGGACAGACAGACAGACAGACGGACGGACATGACGAATCTATAAGGGTTCCGTTTTTTGCCATTTGGCTACGGAACCCTAAAAAGAACTGCAGTACTAATTGACATAAGTCAAAGTTGAACAGTTTAGGAGACGTCAGGCCCCCCTGCCGTACTCCACATTCCAACCTGTAATCTGTGGACAAAGTCCTGGCCCATCTCACCTGGTTTAATTGGTTTTGGTACCAGTACCTCAACAAACCTGTACAATCACCCGGAATATCTGCTTCCTCCAGTTTTGCCCAGAGAATATTGTAGTCCACTCTGTCGACGGCCTTGGAGAGGTCCAGGAAGCAGGCATAAATCGGTGTTTGAAAGTAGTAGTGCCAGACAGCAAATTATTATTCTTATTACTGACAACTTTAAAACTTGTTAGTTTATTTTATACAAAAATAAGTTGCTGTCAAAATGTTCATTTTTGGTACAAGCTTTTATTGCCGACTGTACTTTTCTGCATACCATCATCAACAACTCATTGAGACGATTATAACGAGCCCAAACTCGATAGGGTTGTGTCGTTTTATTGCGGAGTTCCTATGGCCAACTTCCTGCTCCAGCATTAGATCAGCTCCAAATCATCATAATATTGCATTGTCATGCGATATACACATGCATGCAAAATTTCAGCTCAATTGGATAACGGGAAGTGACTGAAAAATGAATTACAAATTTTGACGGACAACTTACATACTTACATATTTACATAAATACAAACAGTGCATGTCAATATACAGCTAGTAAAAAAGAATGAATATATTTTGTCATAGTATTTTAATATAAATAGAAAACATGTGCACAAAAATCAAATACTTACTTTGTTCAAGTTAGAGCATCATGTTAGCGAAGTAATGTTTACCACTTTTTAGTGCAAGTATCAATATCGGTCACGGAGCGAATTCCAACGGTGCGCTATACAGCTATTTGCATCGGCAAGCTCCGCGGTTAGTTCTATCCCGATCGCACTTACATATAGCTAGAAAGGGACGGCACCCGCGGCTGGTGCGATCTAGCTGTGCATGTGGGGGTTAGGTACGTTTGTGTGGGTGTTAGTAGTATTTACACACACAAAAGCACTACGCCTGTCAAAATACCGAATTCTGAGCGAGCGCTTTTTTGAAGAGCACTCTTAAACTTGCTGTTGTATCCTTACCATAAAAAAAAAACTACGCTTTGTGATTGGCTAGTATTTAGCCAATCACAGCACAGGTACTGCATGCAACCTGCAACATTACAGATGCCGGTGGTGTGATAACGATAACTTTTTTTTACAGAGCTAAGCTGAAAATGTTAAAATAAAAACTAAGAAAATGAGTAGTGACAGTGACGAAACATCTTTAACTCCTCAATAAATAACTATTTCGATTATCCTGTGTAATAGAAGTCGGATAGTAGAACTAGACAATAAAGTACTTACGATATTTAGTTTTCTTATATAAATACTCGTATTAATGACAATGACTTAAATTGAATGAACTCGTACAAAAAGTATTGCTCACAGAAAGTATTGGTCGTAATCAAGCTTTTTAATCTCGTACCTTACTTAGGCCACTCAGCAAGCTTCGTGGCCTAAACACGGTACTCGATTAAAAAGCAATAGAAAATTGAAGAACCATATTACCCACTCGTATTCAATTATATCGATAGAAAGTAAGTGTCTGCAAATTTTACACTATTTTAATCGTATATACTTTTATTTAATTTTCGAGCGCTTGAAAGTCAAAAATCAGCCCCTTGATATTTAACTCTCCTTTCATGCGGCATTGTAACATTATTATGACCGCTAGGCGGTAAGTAGACCAATATCTCTTTAGTTTAAGTTATTGACCCCTAAGCTGGCTAAGATTTACTAAAGATTATGGACCAATAATTGTACTTAATAATCAATGATCAAATTTCCCGGTGCAACACGGGGTGAATGACCCCAAACTTTATGTTAATATGGATATGCTCCGGGATTCCGGGACTAACATTTGTATTTGGAGGACAGTGATTCTGATCATATTATATGAAATAAAATATAAGAATAAGAATAAATAAATAACAATCGTTCCTAGTGGTATTTTCAGGGATGAAAGAGGTTATGAATACTCCTTAATATTTACTAGGTTATATTTATAGGTTTACACCGTATACCCCGGCCTATTGCTCGACGATTCCCAATTCAAAAACCTAGTAAGGCGTTTTAACCACGCCAAAACCTAGCAAGTTTCTGACACTTACTAGGTGAGTTACTATGTTTAAACTGGTAAAGTGATAAGTAGTTCTAATGGCCCTTTGCTAGGTTTCAAGGTATTAAAATCTCGGTAATTATGATGATTTTTAAGCCGGTGTCTCCGTAAATTGGTCGAATCGTATATTTGTACCATCAGGCGTTCCACATGGATCACACTTAGGGCCTTTATTTTATAATGCATATATATTCGATATTTACACATGTATTGAATGACACAGATGACAAAAAAGTTTTTATCAAAATTAAAGGCCCGTCTGACTGTCAAGTATTGCAAAACACTCTTGATTCTCTAGTAGAATGTTACCACAGGAACAAAATAACGGTAAACGTATCTAAATGCCAGATAATAACTTTTTCTAGAAAACCGACTCCTATTAATGCTTCCTACACTATGAACAATATTAGTTTACAAAGAGTCCAGTTAATTCGAGACTTAGAAGTTTTATTAAATAGTAAAATCATATTGATAAGATAATAAACAAAGCTTATAAAAACTTAGGTTTTGTTATGAGAGTCTGTAAAGCATTTAATGTACCTGTTTGCATCAAAATTATTTATTTTACTTACGTACGTAGTGTCTTGGAGTACGCGTCTAATATATGGTCCCCTCATTACATTACCTACAAATCTCGACTTGAAAGACTACAGCAGAGGTTTCTAAGATATCTTAATCACCGAACCAAACGTACATCTATCAGTTATAGTGATAGTAGTTGTAAGCGGCATAATATGATGAGTCTGGAGGATAGGAGAGACATGCTCGATATGGGTTTGCTTTATGACATTGTCAGAGGTTGTGTAGATTGCCTTAACCTTATAGCAGCCATCAATTACTTCACACCGAAAACAAACACCAGGTACCCACGCATTCTTAGTTTACGTAATCATCAAACAAGTTACGGTAGGAATTTTGTAATATATAGAATAACAAGGACATACAACAATCAGTTTAGTGACATCGACCCATTTGTGTATAACAACAAAAAATCGTTTAAAAGTGCAATTGCGAAACAAATATACAATAATATTGAGGAGGGCTGAACACGCACACGCACACGCACACGCACAGGCACACGCACACGCACACGCACAGGCACACGCACACGCACACGCACACGCACACGCACACGCACACGCACACGTACACGCACACGCACACGCACACGCACACGCACACGTACACGCACACGCACACGCACACGCACACGCACACGCACACGCACACGCACACGCACACGCACACGCATACGCTCACACACACGCACACGCACACGCACACGCACACGCAAACGCACACGCACGCACGCATAGGTTAAGCTAAAGAAGATAAAAGATTGTAATACTCATTAATAATAACTCAATATTTACTCATTAACCTAACATATTTTAAGCAAATCCGTATGTTTCTTCCTGTATCTGTTAGGGAGACCTGTCATTGGCTCGACAATTGTATCTTAGATTTAAGCCTATATTGTATGCTAAAAGCTGTTGGTCTTCTAATAAATAAATAAATAAATAAAAAGTGTATACATGTGTATGATGTACACGTAGTACTGGAAGAATTAATTAAGTATAGAAATTGTAATTGGAAAGAAGAAAGAAAAAAAAGAAATTTATTGCTACACATAAAACACATATACACCGTGGGCCTGAGGAACCCGACCAACTTTAACTATAGATTCTAGAGCCTATTTGGAGTATATAATGTGGTATAACATATAGTCCAATTACGCATAATCGTCGAGATATAAATTATTTAACCAAAATTAAAATTTTAAAATCTCAAGTCTAACACACCCTAAGAACGTGACGTAGGTACATGGACGCGTTTAAATTATTTTAATGAATTTAAGCACGCCGTACATCGTATTACGTCGGACTGTCGGAGTGATTCGTAAAGTGTCGTTTGATTACTTACTTTCTCGCCTAGGGATAGGATTGTCTTTCTCTCACTCAACTAAAGATTTGTTCACAAGGAAGTGCTTAACTTTATTTATTAATTTGGTTCTAAAAAATATTTTGTTAAAATGCTTAATTGGACCTATGTTTATATAACATTAATTAATCGTAATATCTTTAGGAGTACGCTGCTAAAATCTTTCGGGTTCCTCAGGCCCACGGTGTATACACATACACATTAATTAACACATTTTTAAAATATACAATAAGAAAAGAAAAAATAAACAACACAATGTGGCAATAGAGTTACAGTGTGCGCTGCGAGGTTCAGAAGGAACAGTGCAGCTGCCGAGTAGGTATTAGTAATAGCACAAATAGCGTATTACACGCTCACAGTAATGTTTAGATCCGAGGATTCGAAAATTAGATTTTGTGGGATTAAGGACTAAACTATTTTTACTTGCCCACTTGGAAATAATGTCTAGATCTTCATTAATTCGTTCTACGGCCTGCAAAGTTTCAGTCGGGTCAAATGATAGATAGACTTGAGTGTCGTCGGCATACAAGTGAATTTCACAGTAATTTTATCTATTACTAAGATCAGCAGTAAATACTGTGAAAAGAATCGGACTAAGAAATGATCCTTGGGGTATCTTACAACGGAACTTACTGAGGAGTGCTTTTCCCGTTTTCCGTTTGAACAAATCAAAAATCAAAAAATCAAAATATTTATTTGGTATCTAAGATTTGGTTTTAACAATTGTACGTGGCTCCAAATAAGTATGACAATACTTGTGTTAGGAGAAGCCGCCCCTCCCATCCGGAGTTATGCATAACTTAATTGTTGCCTATTTGAAAGGTACGAGTAAAAACTCTTTCGAATTGAAAATGACACGCCGTAATAGGCCATTTGAGCTAGCAGTAAATCCTTATTAATACAGTCCAAGCTCTTGAGAAGTCTAGCTATACTAGGATGCTGCCTTTCCCTTTGTCTGATGCCTCTAATTAATAATTAGCCTTCATTTAATACCCCACGCGTGTATATTTAGGTTTCATAGTGTGGATGTAATTGGCATGGTTCTTTGTGGTGAGTAAGGTTGCCAGAGCTCCCTAGGAATGCGCTGTGTTGGGAGTGAGGGACCTGCATGTCTCTATCTGCCAACACAGCGAATAAAGGGCCGGTCGGCAACGCGCTTGTGATTCTTCTGGAGTCTCAAGTGTCCATAGGCTACGGTACTTGCTTAACATCAGGCAGGCCGTAAGCTTGTTTGCCACAGTAGTTGTATAAAAAAAATTACACTTTTCCAATAACATCATCACTAGGGAGACCGACTCTTTAACGGTTCTCTCGTGAAGTTTTTTTCCTGTAAGAAGTGTAAGAACATGTACTTTAACATCATGAAACTACGACTCTGTCAAGGGTCAAGAGTGAACAGCTAGCTGAAGAGAGAGATAGCGTTATAATATTATGAAAATAACTTTGTATGTGTGGTATGGTTTGTTAACATTTTGCAGAATTTCCAGCCGACATTTAATTTATCTTCTTCTTATTTAAGAGCTAAGCTCTTGTCGGTGGAGTAATTTCCAACTTGTTCTACATTCTGCCTTTCTTTTTATTTCTCTATACGAGGAAGCGTTTATTTTCTCTTTTATTTGCTTATTTTATTTGCTCATTTAATTTATAAGTATAATATTTTCTTTTCCAGTTTGGAGCTGAATACTACATTGATATCGGCACCGGTCTGCGTCACAATAAGCCCGTGTACAAGAGATGTGCGTTGGGCCCTTTTTAGGGGCCACATCGGAAATATTGATGGTATGTATTTAGCTCAAATTTGGTAGGTACATATTCGACCCCACGTGTTGCCATTGCGATACTTGCGATGTGTTTGTTAACGACACCATTACGTCGCTGATGGGTCGCGTAAGGGAAAGTCAAAACGGCATTCTGAAGGTATTGGCTGGTAGATTTAATTGCAACATATTGTGGCACTATGTCAAGTAGTACTGCAGTTCTTTTTTTTTTTTTATGTATTATAATAATTGCTAACATAGTTTAGTTTATTTCGTTACTAACATTATATGGATCACATGGTCTGAAATAAAACGATTGAATTGAATTACTTATAAATTACTTGTACATACTTGAGATTACTTAAGTTGGCCGAATTGCACCTTAATAGTTTTTAGACCTATCGATATACAACAAAAAGTAGATAAACATTCTTTGTAAATCATCTTACCTATTTTTTTAGACATAATCTTAACAATTTATAATTTATGTTAATGTATTATTTTAATTCTGTAAAAAAAATATTGCTGTGATAGATTACAAACGATTGAATGGACCCAACAATAGGTACATTAGATAAAAGTAAAAATATATATTAATGTAAGGTTTGCGTAACAAATAGGTATAATATATTCTACAAAAACTTTACTTACCAATCAATTTAATTGGTTTATACTTGGTGATTTTATAACTTTTTCTTACTTCCAAGCTATTGTTTTTTTTATATTATTCTGATGGGCAGTGCCAATTAAATTTATATGGGCATTATGATGGGTGCAAATACCAGTACCATCACAGTAATTGACATCTATCCGTTCCTAGATATGGTAAACAAAAAATAAAAATAATTGACTATCATGTCTTTTGTCTATTGGCACCTACCTACTACGAGATAATGAGTAGATTTAGGATCGGCACAAGCATTTTTTCGTTCTTTATACTGTGCGTAACCGGCCAGTAGGCTTTATTTGAAGTAGGATAAATTAACATAGTTATGTAACTTAACCATGATCTTAATTCAATTATTTAACTAAAATGCTGACTTCAGAAATTTCCTAACATAATTTAAGTTGCCAGCAATTTACAACAAAATAAATTGATAAGTAAGTGTAAATGACAGCTCTTCATACTTAGGTACTTTGTTTATTACGACGTCTCTCCAGGTACTTGAAGACTCGAATTTTAAAAAATTAAACTGTGCAGTTAATTTACATAATTATGATTTGCTAATTCAATTCAATATATATTTATTTCAGGTTACTGGACCCATAATGTGTTAGTTACAATAAATTAAGTTAAATTAAGTGTTAGTGACAAAATAAATTACTAAATACTACTCTTACATTTTACAAGCTTTTATTTAACTTTTAGATTAAATTCTACTTATCTACACTAGCTTCTCCCCACGACTCCGTCCGTGTGTGTCGTTTATATCGTAGCTCCATACAAAATGTCAACCCCTATTTCAGCCTCTTAGGGGATTATTTCGGGGATAAAAACTATCTTACGTCTTTTCCCGGGACTCGAACTATCTCTATAACAAATTTCATCAAAATCGGTCCATCGGTATAAGCGTGAAGAGGTAACAGACAGACAGACAGACACACTTTCGCATTTGTAATATAACCATATCATATAATCATATAAATTATTTATTTTATAATACTGAGCCTACATGCATTATACAGAATAACTAAAACTAAAGATAAAAAATTTGCCCCAGATCGCTGCCAGGCGGCAGTGTGCCCAGAAGGCTGGCAGCATTGCCACGTTGTATGGCAATGCTGATCCTCTGGGCGAGGTAAAAGCCACCCTTCTGGTCACGTGAAGCCTCGACCAGGCGCTTGCACAAACCATTATAGATTCTGTGCGCGCCCGGTCCCCACGGTCCGAGGGTCTCTACACCGAACGGCTCAAATATGAAGCCACTGTCGATGGCTCCATACTTGCGCCGTTTGAGACCCTCAGCTGAGTCGGCAGCGGCACCAGCCCTACACGTAGTCCCCGGAATTAATTACATTAATTAACTTATTTATTTATTTATTTTATTTTATTTAGCCCAGATATGAGACACTGGTGCATGCAATGACTGCCAGCTACATAATTATTATTATCAGATTTAATAAATGCCCGCGTGCCGGATACACACTGTATTATTGTAACAAATTTAAATCAAAACTGTCAATTACAGGTACTTAGCACGTAGACACAAGCTTGAAGTTCCCTAGGATGCGCTGTGTTGGGAGTGAGGGACCTGCTGTCTCTATCTGCCAACACAGCGAATCATCAAGTGAATAAAGGGTCGGCAACGCGCTTGTGATTCTTCTGGACTATTCTGGAGTCACAAGTGTCCATAGGCTACGGTAGCTGCTTGACATCAGGCAGGCCGTAAGCTTGTTTGCCACAGTCGTTGTTTAAAAAAAAACAGTTCCTCATTTTGGTTTACAAGCTTTTTTTAACTAGCATTGTTCGTAATGTTAGTGGTCCTTCAATAATTACAAACCATTTTTAACTGCCTTTCTTTTCAGATCAACTAATATTCGTAAGAGAATATGTCGGCCGACAGACAACGACATTGTCGATTATGGTTACCCAGAACGAGCGATATGTACTACAGGTAAGATAAAAAGCGGCCAAGTGCGAGTCGGACAACGCACAACGAAGGGTTCCGTACCTATTAAAAAAGTCGTCATCATTATCATCATCATATCAGCCGAAAGACGTCCATTGCTGGACATAGGCCTCCCCCAAAGAAAGCCACAATGGCCGGTCCTGCGCCACCCGCATCCAGCGGACTCCCGCGACCTTTACCAGGTCATCAGTCCACCTTGTGGGGAGCCTACCCACGCGGTAGCGGTTCCGGTACGTGGTCGCCACTCGAAAACCTTTCCGCCCCAACGGCCATCCACTGCCACTTAAGGTGGTTCGATTGCCATACAAAACGTTATTTGACTTTCGCAGGCTAACGGCGTGATATTTTAACAAACTTATGTAACAAACTTTCATAAATTGTCTTCCCATTTGCGCCAAATTCCCCCTTTCCTAGAATAAACTTGTATAAACTAGATTAATTTGAGAAAATGGTTTGGGACGTGATATTTTGGGAAAGCTATTTTTCTCAAATTAATCTAGTTTATACAAGTTTATTCTAGGAAAGGGGAAATTTGGCGCAAATGGGAAGCCAATTGATGAAAGTTTGTTACATAAGCTTCATAAAATATCACGCCGTTAGCCTGCGAATGTCAAATAACGCTTTGTATGGCAATCGAACAAGTTTAGCAATTCGGAGGGCTATATCGGTTACCTTGGTTCTGCCGCGGATAGCCTCATTTCTGATGCGATCGCGCAGAGAAACTCCCAGCAAAAAAGTCGTATCGTAACAAAAATATTATGGCTCTCACGTGCTTTTCTATAGGGAAGGCAATTTTTCAGCAATATTTCGAAAACCTTTGAACCGAGCTTGTTCAAAAAAAATCTCGGTGAAAGAATTTAATAAACACTATGTCCATGATATTTGTAATTTTTTTTTATTACACCGTTTGAAAATTAGTGGGGGACACAATTTTTGTGACTTTCAGGGCGATTATCTCCGGCTATATTCCCTTTATCAAAAAAAATTGCTGAAAAACCTTATATGTATTTAATTCAAAAGGCCTAACGATTGATGTCCCACACGTTGACTTACAATGATAATTTTTTTTTGACGTATGGATAACATCCCTAAAAAATATTTTTTTACTCATTTCATTAGAACTAGGTAGCGGGTAACAAAGTACACTTATCCTCCAATTTTTTTCAAAAACAACTTATAGTTTTCGAGTAAAATGCCTGTGACTTACGGACAGACGGACAAAAAGACATGACGAAACTATAAGGGTTCCATTTTTGCCATTTCGGCTCCGGAACCCTAAAAACTGTATACATGCTATCCGATCACAATATACAGGTTGTAGTTTTTAGCTTTCATAGAGAAATATATACCTGATATATTTTTCGAAAAATGCGAGGGACATGGAAATGGATGTTTTGGTATTTTGAGCAATTCGGATGTTTTGCCACTTTGAATTAAAGTGACTTACTGGAATTTAGTAAATGAAATCTACTCATTAAAAAAACAAGTAATTTTCCGTTTCTACGGATATCCAAATAATTATTGGGATCTTGACAATTCGAGAATAATGCATGAGATCTTATTGCACAGCCAAAAAACTAACCTTTGGGGTGCAATTTTTGAGAAGTTTATTAATTGACCCTATCTATGTCTGCAAGTTGTACCTATGTCTTTTTTATTCTTTAGTATGTGTGTCGTGTGTGTTAGGGAATAAATGTATCTTTCTTTCTTTCTTCTTTCGTTCAAGTGCAGCGGGCTGTCATCGATTCTGAAAGAAATTGCTTAAAGATTGAATCATGTTTAGACAACCTGTTGACGGTGATTCTTTCTTAAATCGAAACATATGGTTCAATAAGATGATGCCACTTTCCAGACCTAAAAATTCTTAAAACTATCACAAGATCACGCGAGCCGACGGAATCCTTTTCCGGCGCAAGGTCGACGATGGGTACCCACGTCAGACCCTGAAACAATGGGATTTATGCTGCCTACTTAAGCCCCAAACCTCACCAAACCCACACGCGTTCCTACAAGGTCACTTTTCTTTACTATAATCTCCTTAATAATCGGGGGTAAATAAAGACGACAATGCAATTTGGTACTATTGATTTCATTTGATGATGCAGTCAGAAGAGACCTCTTCAACGGCTGATTGAAAAGCTTGTGCAATACTCATCATCATTGGCCTGTATAATATACGTCCCACAGCTGGGCACAGGGCTACACTCATGGATGAGAGAAGAAAGGCAACATTAACTACTAAATATGTTTTTTTTAAATATATATATGCCTGATATGCTTGAGCCTGCGAGTTTTATCCCATGTTTTAAAAGCAAATACGTTACGCAATATTCGCTCTTGCGTCAAAAACGTCGATATGGAACCGACTAAGCCCGAATAAACCTTTGAAACGTGGACAAAGGAGATCCTACCAGATTTACATGATATTGTGAGTGTAGTTCCATGTTTGAATACTTTGAATGGAATCAATGGAATAACGATCACGATGTGAAGAGAAACGTTATTTTACAAAGACGTGAAAACACTGAATACTTACCGAAAAATTGGCACGATATATGAAAATGAAAATGAAAAATGAAAAATCTTTATTTGGTTACAAAAATATGTACAATAGTTTAGGGTTGGAATCTTCTAGTAAGTATTATAAATACTTGTGGCAGAAGATCCTAAAGCATATATGGTACCGTAAATACTCAAAAGGTGTGAAAGTGGTCCATTGCCGAACATTATGTTCAAATCGTTATAAGTTTTTTGCCAAAAATTACGTTTTAGGCTGTAAAAAAAAAACTGACAGCCTCTTTCGGATTGTCAAATTCATTAAAAACATGATGTTTTCCAGTTGTCTTCTGAAGGCGGAGGGGCAGCAGCAGTGAGCGTGCGCGGTGAGGCGCCGCGCTCCGTGCGTCTGAGGCTGCGCGTGCGATCCAGACGGAGGCTTGCTGCCAACTGGGATCCCAGGTATGTAGTATAGCAGTGCTTGCAGCGCAGAAGGAGGAGCGGTAGTGAGGCAAGGAATCTACGCGAAGGCGCGCGCAGATGCAGTGGTAGCATAGCAAAGCTTGCAGCTGTCTTCTTAAGGAGGCGCGGCTGTGAGATCGATCTACATTGAAATCACATTTAAAAGATGATTTGCAGTAGGTACACCACCGTACAGCGTCCGTGTGCACTGCCCGTGCCAACACCGAAGGTTATAATAGGTTGTACGCGGGCTGGGTTTCCGCAACTCGACGTCATAAATGCGCCTATTTTGCGTAGGGGTTTTGGCACTACTGTTATTCGTGCCAACCCAGGAAGCCTAGCAGACCCTTTATGTTGCTGACCCCGGTGTTCCGAGGTGTTTTGCCCTGCCAACACCGAAACATAATAAGTATAATAACCTGACTAAATAAAGTGTTCGTCATACTTACACATTTCGCCGCTTTATTAATGACGTGCTTTTACGCCATTGTAACAGGTGTACCATTTGCCAGCCGGTTTACGGGCGCATGTTAGGGAAACTCGGTGACTTAGGATGTATTGTAAATCATCCTTAATTCATCAGTCATCACCTTCGATTAGATACGGTTCTAAATACCAACAGATCTTAAACACCGCAACATTAGTTACCTTGTACACACATCGATATCAATAAAAACCTTCACCGTTACCCATAACTCTATCTAAAACTGGTGTGTATGTCCTATTGCCACGTACAAATCTAGAAATCAAATAGACCTATCTCACTCAAGAGCTAAACCGGCTGACAAACAACCGATGGGGCGATAAATTAACCAATATTGAACCTTGTACCATTGCAATAAGGTAGACGAGCAGATCAGTTACGTCTACGGCACCACCTGTCGAACGCTGTCATTCTATGATTGATTTTCCAATTTATTTTCTTTGAGGCTTTCATTGCGGACATACAGGCTCCATTTGGAAATCATCCGAAAATGAACCCTCAATGAAGCTCTTTGGAATTAGATTCCATTGTCATTGAAATTATAACAGTGTTCGGACGATGTATTAAATGAATTTATGATCCTTGCCTTGTAAGGAACTTGGTATGACCAGGTTAACTAGAAAAAGATTGACCGTTACATTACATTGCAGTATATTTTTTAATCTTTATTGAGGCTTTCTGAGCGTTAACTGTAATACAAGGATAAAATAGAGAAGAATTCAATGCGGGGCTAAAGAAAATTTTACATGAAGGGTTCCGTAAAATAAATTGCGGTTTACGATTTATGACGTATTAAAAAAAACTACTTACTAGATCTCGTTCAAACCAATTTTCGGTGGAAGTTTGCATGGTAATGTACATCATATATTTTTTTTTAGTTTTATCATTCTCTTATTTTAGAAGTTACAGGGGGGGGGGGGGACACACATTTTACCACTTTGGAAGTGTCTCTCGCGCAAACTATTCAGTTTAGAAAAAAATTATATTAAAAACCTCAATACCATTTTTAAAGACCTATCTATCCATAGATACCCCACGGGTACGGGTTTGACGAAAAAAATTTTTTTGAGTTTCAGTTCTGAGTATGGGGACCCCTAAAACTTACGGTTTTTTTTCGATTTTTGTGTGAAAATCTTAATGCAGTTCATAGAATACATCTACTTACCAAGTTTCAACAGTATAGCTTTTATAGTTTCGGAAAAAAGTGGCTGTGACATACGGACGGACAGACATGACGAATCTATAAGGGTTGCGGTTTTTGCCATTTGGCTACGGAACCCTAAAAACCGCACTCAAATCGACTTATCCGTTTGGGAGCTTGGATTTTTTTATTCGTAAGTATGGCTAATTTAATCGTTCTTATAATTGAATATTCATCTGCTGAATCTATAGGACAGCGTCGTCGTTTTCCGACGTTCTGGGGACCGATTTTTGCCTTTCGAACGCACGAAAATTAAATAAAAGTTGATACGACTGTAGTGTCAAAATTGCAAGCATTTACTTTCTACCGATAGATTTGAATACGAGTGGTCAATACCACTCGTTTTTAGGGTTCCGTACTCAAAGAGTACCGTCTGTCTGTTATGTCTGTCTGTCTGTCTGTCTGTCTGTCACCAGGCTGTATCTCTTGAACTGTGATAGTTAGATATTTGATATTTTCACAGATGATGTATTTCTGTTGCCGCTATAACAACAAATACTAAAATACAGAATTAAATAAATATTTAAGGGGACCCTCATACAACAAACGTGATTTTATTGCTCGATTTTGGTCGATATTGATAACCTACCGTCTAACCCCGTCGTCGTCGTCGTTACCGTCTGTTGCTGTCAACAGGTAGACGCTTGAAATATTCACAGAATATTTAGTAATATTTAAGGGGGCTCCCGTACAACAAACGTGATCTATTTTGCCGTTTTTATAGATAATGGTACGGAACCCCTCGTGTGCGAATCCGACTCGCATTTGGCCGGTTTTTTTTTAAATCGCTATTTCAAAATAGTGAAAGATTGAGTGAAAGAGTCGAGCGCTCGAAAGTCAAAAATCAGGCCCCTGCTCGCCGGTGAGTCTCTTCATCCACACTACGATGCCACAGATATAGGTATATGTTAAACTTATAACACCCATCGTTTTCGCCAGGGGATAGAAATTATCCTAACTCAACTTATAAAAACAAAGGAACATTTCACAAATAAAACAATTCTTTACACGGCCTTTTTTAGCCTTTTTATAAGTACCAGACCACTTTCACCATTACCAACCACAAACCGTATTTTTCTTCCGGAAACACAAGAAGGAGGGACACTTATTTTTTCAACCCTTTTGCGACCCTCCGAATTTCAATAAGTCGGAGGAAAATATTTTTCAACGTTATATTGCGAAGTGATTATCCGGGCATGTTGGAGCTGTCAAGGTTGCCCCTACAGATTTATGAATGACTGGCAGTTTGGTTTTTCAAGATGATAATTTCTTGAAATTCGTCTTGAAACGGGTCGGTTCGGTCACCCTGTAAAGTCGTTAAGCGTTGCTGTGACTTCGTAGCGACTTCGTACTATGACTTGGTCACTTTGGGAGTTCCAGCTAGTGTGGTATATATTATAACCTTGTCATATCGAATGGACACTATGGACACCTTAAAAATGGCCCCTCTTGCATGTAAAAGTAACGTGTTCGAATAGACATTCTATTTAAATTTGTAATAATATAACGTACTTTTTGCAAACTTATTAGTTAGGTACATCATTTTCATGATGTAGGTTAGTTTAGTTTAGTTTTATTTTATTAATCTCAATATACAAGGTGGGCCAAAAGAAGTCATCCGATGTTGTTTGGCTCTCTTTTTTTTTCTAAATGAAAAACTTCGATGCACGGACTTTGTATTCTGCATCTGTCTAGTCCACAAATGTCAAAACAGATTTGACATTGGCAACCATTTGCAAAAATGAGAGCATCTTCCAATATGGTGATTTCTTTTGGCCCACCTTGTACCTACAAGGTTCACATAATACATTTCAAATCATGTTTGTTGTCAATGTACAGTCGCCATCACATACATAGGAGTTATGTTCTGACATTGACAATTCTATATTTTCAAATTCACTTATAACATGATTTCATCTCTTTCTTACATTATTTTTTATGTTTGCTACTTGCACGTGCATAAGACCATATTATTATTATTATTTTGTAGCAACGATCAATGTACGATAAGTACAGTCGCCATCACATACATCGGAGCGAACAAGCACGTCACAAACAACGGAACACACCTCTATTTTCAAGGCATTAGGGTGCATGTGCCGATATTTTTGAACATCTATAGTGTATCTATGTGGCTTATTTCATTTTAAATTCGCTTGCCTAGCCCGTTCTAAAACTTTCTTAAGTCGCTCGTTGTGAATCTCAAGTGATTCTCTGTACACTAAAAAATCGTCCTTACACCCTCCAGTTCTCCAAACAGTTCACTTATTACATTGGTACACTATAGATGTTCAAAAATATCGGCACATGCACCCTATAATGCCTTGTAAAAAGGACCGTATCGGAAATAAAGTAGACAACTTTGTCGTGTCGTCGTAACTCCAATCACAGCACACCTTTATGTGACAAAGGTGTGCAGTGATTGGAGTTACGACGACACGGAACGTTTTCTGCGGAACCAATATAATTAACACCCATACTTGCACACACGCACTCACACACACCCACACACATACACACACACTTACACACACAAACACCACATACACACAAATTCCCCCATTTAGATCTTACCTTTTATGTCTAACATTATTATAATTATTTTTTTACTTAAATTCACTGTTCTTTCTTTTATTGTTTCGATGTTTCCTTAGAAGTTAAGTTATATCAGTCATATGTAAAAAATAAAATAAAAAAACAATCAGGTCAACTGCATTCCTGGGCCCCAAGATACAGGCTTTGCCTAGTTTGGGGTCCACCAGATACTGTTTTTGGTCGAAAAAAATATTTCTTATCAAATAAACGAATTTATTATTATTATTAACTTTAGGCATCTCTAAAAACTGGTACGTACATAAAATCGGCATATTTTTTTTTTAAATAACGAACTATATCATTTTCTTTTAATTGCAACAAAAAGCAATTACTACTTTTGTCAAACTGTCAACATGGGGCAAATTAGCTTACACGTTCGTAAAAATATTTTGGACGATTGGTGCAAAATAAAAGGTATGACGATTAGAAAACTGGTTAAAAAGTACGAGTTGAGTCCCGCGGGCGTGCACAAGATAGTAAATAAATTTGGTGACTTCTGTACTCTCCAAAATTTGTCTAAATCTGGAAGAAAACCGGGGACAACCGACTTGGCATGAGAAAAGTAAGTCGTAAGAGTGTTTAAACAAAATCCGTCCCTTTCAATGATCAATCAGATGCGGCAAAAAGAGCCAAAACTTCTTCGGCTATGATACAAAGAATCAAACTAAGATGCAACCTAAAAACCTATAAAAAACTAAAACAACCAAAACGAGATGAAAATCAAACAATAGCTGTCAGAAAACTGGCAAGAAAATTATACGACCGTTCCAAGAAGAATCAGTGCATTATAATATTTATAATGGATGACGAGACCTATTGCAAATCGGACTTTAAAGCCTTACCAGGACCTCAATTTATTACGGTGCTAGCTTATAGAAGATTACTTGAAAACATAAGGCCATCAACATCGAGAAATTCGGCAAAAAAGTATGAGTGTGGCAAGCGATTTTTCAATGCGGTATGCGATGGCAATCCTTCTTCACTACTGAAGCCCTAGTATAAGTTTTATCGACACATATACGTTTTCGAACGCGTTTGCGTTTAGTTTCAATTTGTATGGCAACGCGTAGTTCCTAATAGTTACCACCAGAGGCGCTGTTCGCGTTGCCATATAAATTGAGACTAAACGCAAACGCGTTCGAAAACGTATTGCATGGATAAAACTTATACTAGAGCCTCAGGGACTTTGAACGCTATACGGTATACCGTGACGAGTGCTTACAGAAAAGATTACTACCACTAATAAAGAAGCACGGGACTAGCACTATATTTATGCCAGACTTGGCTTCTTGTCATTACTCTAAAACAACGAAGGAATGGTATAAAGCCGATAAGGTAGAAGTAGTGGATAAGGAGATGAATCCTCCCAAATGCCCAGAAATTCACCCAATTGAGCGATATTGGTCTATCATGAAACGACACCTCTAAAAAAACGTCAAAGCTGCCACAGCATCACATACAGATGTGATAGCGACTGTACTTATCGTACATTGATCGTTGCTACAAAATAATAATAATAATATGGTCGTATGCACGTGCAAGTAGCAAACATAAAAAATAATGTAAGAAAGAGATAAACTATCAAATCATGTTATAAGAGAATTTGAAAATATAGAATTGTCAATGTCAGAACTTAACTATGAAATATTTGCCCGACACTGGCCTAATACATGACACTTTCAATCTTATTTCAAATCAACAGGTGTCAACTACTAGGCATTAAGGTGTCGAGCATTGGGACATTTACCTTATACACCTGAGTTTTTCCAGGAAAGAAGGATGCAATTAAATATATTGATTGAATAAACAAAATAAGTAAGTTACATTAACATTTCAATGTAAAATATGAAAAAAATGCACAAGTCCAACTCCTTTTATTAAACACACATTATTAATCATCTGTTGAATGTTATAATTGGTTATGATGACTTTGTAAAACACTAGTGCATAATAAAGTCACCAACAGTAGCGTCTTGCATACCATCGTTAATAAACAGGAAAGCATAGCACACGTTTACACGCGCTATCGCATAAAAGGATTCTTTATACATAGCTGTGTGGAAAAAACACGATTCCTTTCGTTATCAAGAATGGCAGGATAGGCAGAGAGACAATCGCAGGATATCATTAGAGGTAGCTTGTTCGTTTTTTTTTTAATTAGTTAAATTTTAGGATGTGTAATAGAATTTAGTTTTTATACAAGTATAGTCTATATTTACGTACTTTTTAAAATTGTATTATATGAATTTAGGTATATCTATCTATGGACGCGCGCACAAGTTTAGTATTACTAACTAACACTAATTTAGTTCTTAAGTTAATTATTTTTTACTAACAAATGTGTATGGACCTTGTCTAAAATAAATGATGATTAATAATAATAAGTCCGCGGGGGCAGCTTGTGGCGAGCTGACGGTGAGTGGCAACACCGCGGACCCCTAACCTCCAGAGGGCCCGAGTGATCTGGCCCTCGCCTCTGTGCTTGCCTTAACCGGCCGGCCAGAGTGGAGTCGCAAGAGCGGAACCTATGCTCCAGGTTGGAAGTGTAAAATGTCATAACACCGGCGGCCTTTGAACGGATTACCGGGATCTGGCGCACCGCAGACTCACCTCTCGACAACCTCACAGCCGCTCAGACGTGTTGCTCCATTGTCGCACTGTGCGTGCGACTGTTTTGTGGGGCCCACTTAGCGAGTTGGCGTGTCACCGCCTGCCTTTTTACAATTTTGAGACTGATTGTCACGGCAGGTGTCCGCTAGTCTCCTCCCATAACCCATGTTCCAGTCCATCCATCATTCAACCCAATAACCCATGACCTTAGTTTCTATCGCAGTCACAGTGCTGCACTGCAATAGTCTTTGCAGCTGGCGGGGACCATCACCGGTTGTATCATGTTGTGCGGTCGGAGATGGTATCCCCCATGTGTATCCCTCGCTTTAGATTATTTTTGTTTTAAAGGGCCTCTGTGCTGTTGGCTTCGGCCCCACGCATGCCTACCAAAAGTCAGGGACCCCATGGTCCCGAGATATGGAAAAAACATACAAATAATAATAATAATAATAAATAAGTAACGTCGGTGAATTTTAAGTTTGTATATGTACAGGGTAAACTCCTAAAAAACTACTCATCCGATTATAAAAACTTTCACCCGTATATGGAATTACCTATAGTTATAGTTAGTTATTCAGTCAACAATCAATATACATTGCATTTGAAATATAGGTAATAGTGTCAAAATAATACAAGTTACTATTCCATAATAAATAGAAACGAATGCAGAAGCAGAAAATAACATTATAGAATAATATTAAAAAAACCGGCCAAGTGCGAGTCGGACTCGCGCACGAAGGGTACCATTATCAATAAAAACATTGGTGACAGACAGACGTACGGACGGACGGACGGACGGACAGCGGAGTCTTAGTAATAGGGTCCCGATTTACTCTTTGAGTACGGAACCCTAAAAACGAAAATAATTGAAAATCAATACCTAATAAAGAGTTTATATCATGTCAACTGTGTCTTTGTATAATTAAAATAATTTATTAAATGTCAATCTTATTAGAATTAGAATTAGAGTAGCCATTTATTGGTTATAAAACATTATTACATGAAAATATAGTATTTAACAGGTTTTTAAAACTTACAATGATTGACTTATATAATTATGTTTTTATTTATTTTTATAATAATTATTAATTTACATTGATTTTAAATGACCTCTCCTTCAGTGAAGAGGGAGGGACGGTAGTAAGACTCCATGGGTTACCAGCCCTGCTAGGAGAATATATAAATATAATTATTTAATACATAGTGTTTTACTTAATTTAATTTAATTAACCTAATTATTGTTATTCAGTTATCATTCGTATACATCATTATATTATATTATTATAATTTTATTATATTATACCTTAGTTATTATAGTAAGATAGTATGAAACGCGCATATAAGTTTACTAACACTCACATTCATTACATAATTTACATATTAGATTAGTAATATTAGATTTATAGTATTTATATACTAGGTAGACACAAGTATGACTTCAACATTATCAAATAATTTAGTGTTTTTTCGTAGTATTTATTTATTTAAAAAATATAATTATTTGACAGTTAAAAACCTACTTACAATACATAACTATAGAAAAAACTTAAATAAACTAAATAAACCTAAAATTAGGAAAAACAAATTTTATCAAAAGAGGTCCCCAAGGTCGGATCCCTGCGGAAGGGTTCCCATAAGACTGGCTGCGTTCCCTCTGTGGTGGGGAGATAACCTTCGATTCCTATCTTGATGGTTTACGCACGAGTAATCACATCATCGTTAAACTAAACCCATTATCGTAAATGTACCATTGTTAGCGTTCCCACCACGCAGCCTTACAGAGAGTGTATATAAGCCAGCGTTCACCTAAATAAAGGGTTCATTCCTATTCTGAAGCTCGTCTATTATTTACCTAGAACATACTTCAGTTCATGGCGACATTGCCAGGCCTGGCAGGACATTTTCATAGTGTTCCTGCCAGGGCAGGTCGCCTCACGGCGACCTGCCATGCCGCTACATGATAAAATATAAAAAATTCACGCCGCGTTCCACGCAGATCCCTTCATAAGCGATCTTGCGAGTAGGGCTGCTCGAGGCAGCCCCGAGCCCAGCTAAGCCAGCAACCGTCGCAGCGCATCAACCAACTCTTCAGCAACGAGAACCTCTTCAGCAGCAACCAAATCGTCGTGGCACTCATCAGCAGCAACGGTCCAGCCAATCCACGACCACGCCACGCCAAGCAAGTAAGAAGACAGAAGAGGAGTCCAGGGTTATCCCGGCCCATGTTCGAGGGAGTCCAGGGTTTTCCCGGCCCGGCATCAGAACCAGCAGCCGACGCAGCCGTCCCGAAGGAGCAACTGCAGCCACCACAGCTTCGAGGACGAGATACGACACGGACACCACGAGGACGTCGAAAGCGTATCGTATTGTTTTAATTAACATTAATATTTTTTTTTTTAAAAACGTAAAAAACGTAACGTTATTTTAACGTATATTTTTGTAAATCTAGTGTCACCATAATTAAATTCGTAAATTCAAGTTATATTACGCAATATTTCACACAATCACACATTAACTAGTTATTGGGATGGCCACCTGATAATTTAGTGAATGTTTAATTGCTTATAAAATAAATTGTCTATCAAGCAAGAAAAAGATTGAATATTCGGGTACGGTAAAAATGAATATTATAAACATTATTATAGAAAAAGCATTAAAATGACTCTAAAAACAGGCGCAAAAAGTAATTATTAGGAGCAAAAGACTCCGACGGAATTAATATACGCGACGACGTAGTGTTAAATAAGATATAAAGTACCGATACCATGATACCAGTAGGTAGAATGAGAATCCGTAAAATTAAATGCATTAAAATGAAAAGTTAAAATATTATCAGAGAAAAATAGATATTTAATGAAATAAGTTATTACAAATAAAAATATAAAAATTGTAAGATGTATTTTATTAATTCCAGATAAAAGGATAAAGAGGAAAAATATATAGGTATTTTTTAAAGAAAATAGTGACACTAGGTAATATACTCGTACTAGATAATATACTAGATAATATTTTAGATAGAAAATATTTAATCACGTAATTTAAAAATGTATAAACTTAAATTCAGTAAATTAACAAATAAAAGAGTAAAAACGAGTAATTTTTCAGCTAATTTATAATAAAATAAGGTTTCCAACTGTGATTGGACTGCGCAGCCAAAAATGGTGGAAATCCTTAAAAATTTACAATACTAAAAATAAATAAATAATATCAGACAATTCAAATTATATAAAAAAAAAAAAAATACAATATTACAAAAATGGAAAAACTAAATCGCTAAAACTAATGAAATCCGCGTTAGTAAAATATATAAAATAATATTGGAAATAACGAATATATTGCAAATGATAAATTAATACGTGCCGCTGGATGACGACACACAAGTAATAAATAAGAATTAAATAGTTAAAAGTACGGTACCCAAATTACTTAAAAATACGTAAAATCATAATTTTATATTTTCCCCATTAAATGATTTCATAATAAGACGCGAAGCGACGTGCGTGTCCTGCAGGAAAGGATAGGCACGCCATGTCAAAACAAATAATTATAAATAATAATAATAAAAAAATGACGATTAAAATTAAAACACATATTTAACATATACAAAGAAGCTTCGTGTATAAATACATTTTTTTTTTTACAAATTCATTTAATTTTAAAATCACACCAATATTATTCATGACCCGTAAAGAAATTGCTTTCACAAAGAACATAAATTCAATAAATAACAGATAGTACAATATTTAACTATAACAACTAATTATAAGTGTACCGACTTTTACTATTTAATAAATAGAAAAAAAAAAAAAGCTTTTTACCTACGTATATAAATAACAAAAGTATAGAAATAATAAGTATTTTTTTTTAATAGTAATTTAAAGTTAACAAGTAGGTATCGTAAAAATGTAAAAAGTATTCAGTACGTGTCCGAGAAAGTTAAAACATCTAAGTTTTTCACAGAACGATTAGACTGATCACCTAAAAGTTGTTGAAATTCTTATATGTCAAAGTTCTCAGGATTCGTGCATATGTAGTAGGATAGACAGTCAGAGTGAACTTTTTAGTATTAAAACGTTCATAGGATAAAAATATGTCCTAACTTGACCAATGGTAGCTTGGCAAGCGCCGTTGACCAAGCCGGTACGGTTTGGCAAGCGCCGTTGACCAAGTGGGTACGTATTGGCTTTGGTACACGGGATACAAGCAGACAGGAAATCTTTAGAGCCATCATGAGGGATCAAGTGATCAATCATGAAGGTCTTTAGACCCATGCTGGCTGAAAATATGTTATCATGTCATAGAGATGCATGGTAAGAATAAATTCAGTACATGAGGGTTAAATGAACTGTCTGGCCATATACATGCGCTTGTATATGTGCGCGCGCTTATAAATAAATATAGGTATATCCTATTCTTGTATCCTTATTATTTTTATTATATATGGTCGGCCGACCCGCATTTAATGCGTGGTGTACCAGCCTGAGTATGGCATTTCGAGATGCACTCATGCAGAAGTGAGGCAAACACTTCAACAAAAAACGATTAATTATAATGTTTATAAACACAGTATCCTAGGTAGAAGAAAGTAAATTAATCGTATGACTGTTCTAATAAATTAAAGATAGTTTTGTTTTCAATTAAGGAATATAATATAGTTGTTTAGTAAATACTTCCATAGTTTCGTCATCCAAGCGTGCATTCATTGATAACTTAAAATAAAAATATTAAACGTAAACGAGATGCAATAAGATGCATATATCAAGTATAATTATTAAAATAATAACGTAATACAATTAAGTAAATGGTGTTTAAAAATAAACGTAGAAATATTTTAATTAAAACTAATATAAAAAAAAAAAAATTTAAACAAAAAACTTTGAAGAAAAAACTATTCAAGAAAATAACGACGTTAGAACGCATTTTATAACATAATATTATTATAATTTAGAGAATAATTTTACATTTATATTATTATTTTTTTGGCAAATACTCTATCAGAAGTAAATTTTCAACAAACGTCAAAATTAGAATACACTGGAACCAGTAGATCGTGTTACCAGTAAAAATAGCAACATAATATCACAAATACATTTTTCGTTAGCATCATGCCTCCGAGAGGCTCCTCGCGCAGAATCGGAAAAGGTATAACCATGGAGGTTTTTGGACACAGTTTTTTTTTAATAAATAATAATAATAAAAGGGGAAGTGTTAAAATAACTGTCTGAAAAGTAAAGAAGAAATAAAGAAGTAGAAGTATAAGTAATAAGTGCACACATATTTCCCCATAAATGCGTACCTAGCAGTACCCGGCCAGCTCCAACAATGAATGACGTAAACAAATAAATATAAAAATATTGTAACCAAGACAATTATGAATTATTAAAAGTCAAAGTAAATAGAAACATAAAAACGAAGAAACGTATCAAAAGTCATACGATCATAACAAACTTGCGATTATTAAACAGCATTCCAAATTTTTTTTTTTAACCAAAATCTTGTTAGGAAAGAAAATACATATTTATGTAATATTTTAATCATGTAGCAGTAATCAAATAAAACAAAAAGAAAAACATAGTTTTTTTTTTTTTATGAATAAAAACATAACTATATTAACCTTAGGATAGGAGATTTAATTTTAATATTAACCATATTATATTTTGATTTCAAGTATTAACTCTATTAACGAACAAAACTAAACTCTATTACTGTTAACAATAAAACATAAATTAAAAACTTACCGAAACGCAGCAAACTATAAGACTTATTTCACAATGCACAAAGTTATATTGTCCATCTTTCAAAATTTCATGAGCACTGCCTACCCCATTTGGGAGTGAAGGCGTGAATCTATAAATTAATTTAAACAAACTTTAACACATACAAACGGAAACACCGTGACGCGCACCAAACACGGCACTGAACATGACACACTTTGTTCAAGGACATCTGCGACCTCCAATTTTTTTTTAAATAACTAAAATAAAACAAAAACCAGGTATAAACCGACTAGGACGCAGGACAAATTAAACTAATAACTTAGAGAGCGAGAGCGACATCATGAATTTTAGACCACCCAGAATAAAGACACCAGCGATGTTCTAAGTAACACACATTCCAATCCCAATATGGAACAGTATATCAAGTTCATAGTACTACAGTAACATAAAACATAGTGTTAAGCGCAACAATGTATTAGTAATATAAGCATTAAGATAACATGTAAGTCGATCTAGAACTCATATACAGGACGTTTAAAATTAACATTGAAATATTGAAACACCATAGTAATGTATACAAAGTACACATAAGATACTTTTAAGTCCAGATGTATAACATTAATTAGAATAAGTTTAAGTACTTATGTAAAACAATTGTTTGAAATACTTTTAAGCCAAAAATATGTCTACACATTTTTGTCTCAAAAAAAAAGGGAGGACGTGTGGTGGGGAGATAACCTTCGATTCCTATCTTGATGGTTTACGCACGAGTAATCACATCATCGTTAAACTAAACCCATTATCGTAAATGTACCATTGTTAGCGTTCCCACCACGCAGCCTTACAGAGAGTGTATATAAGCCAGCGTTCACCTAAATAAAGGGTTCGTTCCTATTCTGAAGCTCGTCTATTATTTACCTAGAACATACTTCAGTTCACCTCTTTGTATGGATATGCCGATCCGTTGGGCAAGGAACGAGCCAGTCCTATGGTCTCCGGATACTTTGACCAATTTTTTTGACAATTGGCCAAATAATTGGTGAGCGCCTGGGCTCCAGGGTCCGAGGGTTTCGACAGCAAAAGCCGCAAAAACATGCCGGTCTGTCAGGCCGATGTATTTGCGGCACTTCGCCGCTGCAGCTGCCCCGCCTGCTCTCAAAGATGTAGTGCCAAGGTGGGACGGCGCCAGGGTGTCAACGCAAGTAGCGTTGAAGCTTTTTAATCTCGTACCTTACTTAGGCCACTCAGCAAGCTTCGTGGCCTAAACACGGTACTCGACTAAAAAGCTCTCTATTATAACACGATTGTGAAAAATACTATTTTGTACGAGTTCATTAAAATTAATTTTCTACGAGTCAACTGAACTAATTAAACCAACTCGATACTGTTGAAACGAAGTGCAGCCTATCGCTCGTACGCTCGTTGATATCTTATACGAGCATACGACATGAACGAGTAAACTCAATAATCAAAGCGATTCTATTGGTCCAATTCATTACAGTTCGGTAAAGCAGCCACGTGATTGGTCGAATTTATTTTAGTTCTATTTTCAAATTTTTTTCGGTTGTCTGGAGCGTATCGAAACAGTTATTTCGATTGTTTCGACAGTAATATGGACTACAACTATGAAAAGAGTGAAGTTGTAGTATTCTCTATGAAATCTTAATACAAAGATTTTAATCGACGAGTACGAAAAGGGTTGTTGTGGCTTCTTTAATCGCCAATTATGAAAACGAAATTACGAAAACGAACGAAAGGGTTGATTGCCTTCTTTCATGGCCAACTATGCAAACGAAATTACGAAAACGAACTAAAGGGTTGTTGTGGCTTCTTTCATGGCCAATTATGCAAACATAATTACGAAAACGAACTGAAGGGTTGTTGTGGTTCTTTCATGGCCAATTATGAAAACGTAATTACGAAAACGAACTAAAGGATTGTTGTGGCTTCTTTCATGGCCAATTGTAAAAATGAAATTACGAAAACGAAGTAAAGGGTTTTATAATCATAATAGCTATTTTATACCCCGCGGCTTCTTCCGTGTATTGCAAAGAATGCAGGCAAACCCGCGAGATAAAAATATACCCTATCCAGAAAGTCCGTTCTAAAGGCAGGGGAAATATTTTTTGAAATAGGATTAGGGGTTTTAGATATTACCCAAAACATTTAAACTTACATTACCTACAATCTCACAGACTTTTCCTTTGTATCGATTTTATTTTATTTTACGAGAGAGCGAAGTGAAGGATGTTCTATGCTTCAGCTTGGGCCGAAAATCGTTTGACTGTCCGGTGCCCCGTCTGTCCGGCTGTTCTCCTCTACAGGTCGTATTTCTCAGCCGATTATTATGAAATTTTGTAAACAGGTTCGTTATAAGGGGTGTAGACTCAAAATGTATTATTACTTCAAAAGAAAGAAGTAAAAAAAATATGCCTAATGATAATGACGAAAATCCCATTCGAATATCTCAAAAAATTACGAAGCTACAACCGTTTTAATGTTGCTTGTTAAAGAGAGAAAACGCTCCGGGATCGTGACGTCACGATCGTCTAGCGTCATAGTAAATGACAATCGTTTCATATGAAAGTGCGTTTTGCGGAAAAGGGACCGAACATACCCCCTCTTAAAACTTTGGACTCTTATAACTTTATGATTATTTAACCTCTTGCGTTGCTTTTTTCTCCATTTGACTACATTTTTTTAACTTTTCTCGACAAAATGCAATATTATTGATTATTTTATTTAGTGTCTTTACCCCTATTATATAGTTTTTTTTGTCGAGTCACTTTTTCTAAAAAAACAAACTCGCGAGTTCTACAGTTCACAGAGCCACTTGTAATATTAGTATAGATTCGTCAGCAATGATGATTGCTTATAGTTCGAGGTTAATACTCAGTACTGCAGATGAATAAAGAAATAGACCAAAGAGTAACAAGTGCATGGAAGCGATATTGGTCCCTCCAAGAGGTAATGAAAAACATGTATTTCCCACAAACACTAAAAAGCAAAGTATATAAACATGTGCATACACCCACGTGCCACATATGGAAGCCAAACATGGGCCCTCACACAAAGAAACACCCAGAAGCGGAAAGTATGCCAACAAAGCATGGAGCGCAGCATGCCTAACATAAAAAAGAAGGACAAGGTGTCCCTAGCAAAAAATAGGAAGAAAAGCAAAGTGGCGGATATAACACGGTGCATCAAAAAGTTGAAATGGAGGTGGACAGGACACATGATGAGGGGAAAAATGGAAAAGTGGACAAAGGACATCACAGAATGGTATCCAAGACTGGGAAAAAGAAAACGAGGAAGACCTATAATGAGATGGGAGGACGATATTAAAAAGAAAGCAGGAACAATACGGAGAAGGGAGGCTAAAGACAGAACAAAATGGAAAGCTTGGGAAGAGGCCTATGTCCAAGAGGCAAGCTGAAGTTAGGAAAATAAAACAAATATATATAGAAAAATGAAATATTTTAATTAAGAAAATAAATTAGTTTAAGTTGTTTAATAAGCATGCATGAAGTAAATGAAATGTAACAACATAACTCAGCAAATAAAGGCTATCTTATCTTATCTAATACTCAGTTTTCCGATGGGGATGGGAATGGTCAAGCGTTCCTGATCTTCCTCTCCTTCGGCGCGGGTGTCCTGGCACAAACTAGCCAGGACCGCCGGGGAGCGGGGATTGATTGATTGTGACTGTGATCTGGAGTGATGTGTAATTTAACTAATTGTATTTATTATTATCTTTTTAGTATTGTATATAATTGTTATTTTTAATGAATTCAAACACAATAGATATTTTTAAATGAATAAATGACTATGACTATGACCATCGTGGTGACCTGTTCGCGATCCCATGGCACAGATTTTTTTTTTTTTTTTTTTTTTTTTATTATTAAATAAATATTACGGTACAATCTTACACAAATCAACCTAGGCCCACGGTAAGCTCAGTAAGGCTTGTGTTGTGGGTACTAGGCGATGATATATATAATATATACATACATACATATAGATACTTATATACATATATAACATCCATAACTCAGGAACAAATATTCGTGATAAATACACAAATAAATGCCCTGACCGGGATTCGAACCCAGGACCTCCAGCTTCGTAGGCAGAGTCACTACCCACTGGGCTACGGAGGCCGTTAAATAATAGTTCTAACGAACCCATGGTGCTCCCATTAAACGGCAGAGACGGAAACGCCGTAGTGGTTTTAGTGGGTAGATGCCCTCCCCCTTCTCTTTAAATAGAGATGGCTGGAGGGTGTGAGTCCCACAAACCGCCCGTTATCCCTGGCTAGGGAGACGCGTAAGTGCATTTCAACTCCGTCAAAAAAAAAGGACAATGGGGATGGTATCAGATCATAAATGATTTCATGCCATCGCCTCTCGGTCTATAACAAAAAGTGGGTAGAACAACCTTGCCTTTAATTGTTGGGTAGTCGTACAAACATGTGTTGGTCGAAAGGTAATTGATCCAAAGGTTTTTACCATCACCTCTGTTATGGACAAACTCTATGCACGACAGCCGGTCAGAAAAAAAAGTATGTATCCATTGTCGTATCGCATCTCCTGATCTTGGGGAACTCAGGAGCTGATCAGCTAAATCATTAACGAATATGAATGTTGAAAAAAAACAATAATATGCATAAAATTTAGTGCCATCGGTTTTACTCTCGAATAATAATAATTGTGAAGATCATATCAAAATCAAAAATATTTATTCATTATCTAACTACACCATATTTAACAGTATCAAGGATGATTCAAGATACCTGTGTTAAGAGACACCGCTCTTTCGTGTAACGTTACCACCGTTACTTTATATTAGTGTAACAATATTAAAAAAAAAGTTGTACGTACAAGGAGCTTTGCGTATAAAAAAACCGGCCAAGTGCGAGTCGGACTCGCGCACGAAGGGTTCCGTACCATTATCTATAAAAACCCTGTAACCTAGTTGGTAGTGACCCTGCTTACGAAGCCGGATGTCCCGGGTTCGAATCCCGGTAAGGGCATTTATTTGTGTGATGAGCACAAATATCTGTTCCTGAGTCATAGTTGTTTTCTATGTATTTAGGTATTTATTTATCTATAAAAGTATGTTTATCGTATTCTAATACCCATAGTACAAGCTTTGCTTAGTTTGGGACAAGGTCGAATAGGGGTGTAGACACTAAATAAAATAATCAATAATGTTGCATTTTCTCGAAAAAGAATTAAAAATGTAGTTAAATGGAGAAAAAAGCAACGCAAAAGCTAAATAATCACAAGGTTATAAGCGTCCAAAGTTTTAAGAGGGGGTATGTTCTGTCCCTTTTCCGCAAAACGCACCTTCATATGAAACGATTGTCATTTACTATGACGCTAGACGATCGTGACGTCAGGATCCCGGAGCGTTTTCTCTCTCTAACTAGCAACATTAAAACGGTTGTAGCTTCTAAATATTTTTGAGATATTCGAATGGGATTTTTGTCATTAGGTATATTTTTTGCCTTCTTTCTTTTGAAGTAATAATACATTTTGAGTCTAAACCCCTATTGTATAAGATAGTAAAAGAAAAAAAAATGATTTATTCAGTTTTTAGGGTTCCGTAGGTACTCAAAAAGTAAAACGGGACCTATTACTAAGACTCCGCTGTCCGTCTGTCTGTCTGTCTGTATGTATGTCTGTCTGTCTGTCTGTCTGTCTGTCTGTCTGTCTGTCTGTCTGTCTGTCTGTATGTATGTCTGTATGTCTGTCTATCTGTATGTCTGTTACCAGGCTGTATCTCACTGATACCGTGATAGTTACAGTTGAAATTTTCACAGATGATGTATTTCTGTTGCCGCTATAACAACAAATACTAAAAACAGAATAAAATAAATATGCTAAAAGATAATGGTACGGAACCCTTCGTGCGCGAGTCCGACTTGCACTTGGCTGGTTTTATTTAGTATTTGTTTTTATAGCGGCAACAGAAATACATCATCTGTGAAAATTTCAACTGTCTTACTATCAATGAGATACAGTCTTAGTAATAGGGTCCCGTGTTACTCTTTGAGTACGGAACCCTAAAAAACAGTAACGTGTTTCTAAAAGAAAAAAACAGGTAAGATTATTTATATGTCAAAGTGATAATTTTTGAATTACAAGCTAATTCGCTTACACTTTTGTACAGGGAATTATAGGATGTAGAACGTTGCCTCATATTTCAATTTAATATATTATGTATGAAATTCTAGAACAGTGTTTTTTAATCCGCGTTCTAGAACAAACGCAATATTCAGAAAATTCAGGTTTTCTCGAAACATTGTACCGTGAAATAAAAATTAATTGCAAATTATTTTAAACTTCCGACAGTTCCGACAGAACAAATACACCTGTTCTGAATTCCGCTTTTGCATGAATTTTATACTAAATTCAAGTATTGTATTATAACTAGTTAGTTTGCATGATTTAGTTCGCCTAGTGTTAAATAAGTAGGTATGTATATTTGAGCGTTTTTCAAAAAAAGTGTACAAAACAACTTTTTTTTTAAATTCATTTTTTTTTGTTTTTCTTACTCAGAATCTTTGATAGTATAGATCCTCATACAAGAAAAAAAGTGTCCTAAAAATATTCCATTCCAGATCGTCACATTTTTGTATGCAGTCTTTTTTTATTTATATGATCGTGACGCACTGGAAGAAAAAAATTACATAGTAAAATCTGGGACACTTTTTTTCTTGTATAAGGATCGATAATATCAACGATTCTGAGTAAGAAAAATCAAAAAAATTCGAATTCTGAAAAAAAAAAGCTTTGTACACTTTTTTTGAAAAACGCCCATTTACGTCATACCTGGTCATACAGTAGGAATTACCGCACGCTATGCGTGCGGAAAACCCCACTTCCTGGCCAGATAGAGACGTAAAATGTTGTACTTACCACGGGCGGTAATAAAGAAAGCCTCAGAGCGCATATTTATCAAATGTCAAATACCTGCGATCTGAGACATTCTTTGTTTAACCGCCCTAGGTAAGTAATGTACTATTGTATAACTTTTAAATGTATTTCAACGAGAGCGAATTTAAATGAGTAGGTAACTTACCTATAATGAATTTACTAAATAAATTATTCCTACTGTGCTAGTCTTTTCAATGTTAATTACAATGTCAATTACAATTTACATATTATTTAAGTTTTCCTTTTCAAGGGGTCTGTGAAAGTTTAAGTAGAATAAGAGGCTTGAGACAAACAATTTGCCAGATCAGATTGATGTTAGGGCGTGGGTCTATGTCAATAGGTAAATAAAACAAGTGCGAGTTGGACTCGCGCACGAAGGGTTCCGTACCATTATCTATAAAAACGGCAAAAAAATCACGTTTTGTTGTATGGGAGCCCCCCTTAAAAAATATTTTGTTATGTTTTTAGTATTTGTTGTTATAGCGGCAACAGAAATACATAATCTGTGAAAATTTCAACTCTCTAGCTATCACGGTTCTTGAGATACAGCCTGGTGACAGACAGACGGACGGACGGACGGACGGACGGACGGACAGCGAAGTCTTAGTAATAGGGACCCGTTTTACTCTTTGAGTAAGGAACCCTAAAATCTATACGTAAAAAACTTAAGAAGGTACTGTCTTACGTGTAAGTACGTGTATACAGTTTAAAAAAGCATTATACCTACGGTTTCAGGATATAATACTTTGGTTACCTATTACAGGATTATGATACCCCATCTGCACCCCATTTTAACGTGTATGTGTTACAAGGGTAGCTAAAAAACCGAATGTTAGTTAGGCTGACATGACATGTTCAGAGATTACCATAAGTATACAAACTTACAAACTAACAAATTGTTACTTTTTATAATATTAGTATAGATTTGTACTAATTTTTTTTTAATAATAGCTATAGCTTCAATCCATCGGCGATGCGCGCGAACAGACAAAGTATTAAAATCACAAAGATAAAAAATAGACATTAATTGTTCTATCACCAATTGCATCCGATTTGAATTTTATTCGCGCTTGCCACGTCGGTTGAAAAGTTCCAGTCGGGGGGTAAGATCCGGTGTCGGATAAATGTCGACAGCCTCATGTTAAATGTATTGACACTCAGAGCACCCAATTTTTGTCGAACTGACAGCTGACAAATGGGAATCAGCGTGAATGAGATATCATTTTCGACGTTTCGACGCACGACACCGCAGAATTTCCTTATTCACGCAAGCAAATCCGCGGGAATGTAATGATCTATATCTAGTTAAGTCTATAGTGAGTTTGTGAGCTGCAAAAGAGCCTAGCTGGCAGTCTTCTAAAAAAAAACTGGAAAACTTATTCGACAAAAAAATCTATAGGTAGAATGATTGAACCTGCTTTGGGCAACGAAAGGGTACTTATTACTAGAGGGAAATGCTTGGAACACAATTTTTGACTTCGTAACTTTGTTAGGACTAGTTAGGAGATGAACATATCAAAAGTCCCCGCCCGACGTTTATCTCGGTGTCTTCGGTGAAATGTATGTCTAACAGACTTGCTGAGTGGATAGCGCCTTTGATGCTCTGCTACTTTCGTGCTTGAGGTTGATGAGGAATAGCCGTCAAAAACGAAGAAGGTAGTTGTTGTTTTCCAAAATTACAGACTTTCAAGAGCAGATATCTCGAAAACTCAAGATATCGAAAAACTTGATGGAATAAAACTTGTAGCAAATTTAATCAGCTGTCTTGTTCCTTGGCTCAAGGGCTACAAGCGGGGACTTTTGATATGTTGCTCTCCTTACTAGTCCAAACAAAGTTACGAAGTCAAAAATTGTGTTCCAAGCATCTCCCTCTAATAGTAGTTTATGTGACTGTACATAATGAAGGGCATTAAACATGAGCGTGGGTTTATGAAACGAGCCGGAGGCGAGTTTCATAAGAACATCACACGAGTGTTTTAATGCCTAATTATGTACAGTTACATACACTACTTTATCTATCCACTTATCATAAGCCTCCATGATGCACTCACGAGCCGCATATTATGACCGGCATCGCGGCGTTGTTTTCTGGCAGCTGTCATAGTTTTTTTATAATTCAGAGACAAACTAGAGTCAGATCGAACCATCATCATCATATCGTTCGATATCTTACTTAATATGTATGCAAATTGACAATTCACTTCGATAAATGTTATCTCGACTGATATTAGAATAGAGGTTAAATCAAATTTCTTTGTTTTTCAGAGACGTTCGAAATTTGAATGAAATAATATTATCGAAATCGATGTTATTATTTAGCAATAATAACATTTTCACAGATAAGGAATTTGTTCTAACAAAACGGTCTATTTTTATGGTGGTCATAATGTGCGGTTCTTGAACGCATCATGGAGGGTTTATGATATTCATATTCATATTCATATTCATATTCTTTATTGCGTCCATGTTCATATTTACATAGGATTTGGATAGATAAACCTTTTTAATAGCATTCGTTGCCTGAACTACACACAAAATTTCACGAGAATCGGTTGAAAAATGCGACCTGTTGAGGTGAACAGCCGGACATGCCCCGGACATACGAAAGAGTTTTTGCCTAGGTCGTTCAAATAGTAATTATAGTAAATAATCATTTAGTTATTTCAATCATTCACCTAATAAGGACCGTAAATTCGAACGTGCTCTCGTTTTTGTAACGGTAATTACAGAAGCTGTCTTGTAGGAATGAGAGGGGTTATTTAGGTGATAATTTGATCTTGTCATGTAACTCTTGGCTCATCCTTGCGGCTAGGCCACGACTTCGGGTGGTGGCGGCAGCGACAGCGGGGTACATACGTGGGAGTGAGAGGCCGCGCTCCAATCTCTCGCTTACACGTATGATGAATCGCTGCTACTGCAACTTGAAGCCGTGTCATACCAAAACGTAGGCATGCGTCGTTTTTTGTGTGATTTAAAGTTCCAACTTCAGTTACTATTTGCGACTATCAAAGGATTTTGTATACAGTTTACTCATAGTTGCACGATTTGTGACTAGTACGACACGGAATACTTAAATAAGATGGAAGCGGCGTGTTAGCTAGCTACTTCGGAATCCTGCGTAGCCAGCCCAATACAATCAAAACTGAATTTGTACATGTAAACACTACCGCAAAACGCTTCTAATTGGTAAAAACTTTTAAATCCATTACGATTTCAACAGTTGTAATTTTTAGGACGAAAAGTAACTCATAACTGCATTACTTGCGGTCTAATTTACAATGCCAAAAAAAAGTCACGTAAGTCTATTCTTTCTCAATATAGGAGCCAATTTCGGAAGGGGTTTTCAAATATGGAAATGATATGAGAATAGTATTGATACCTGCTCTCCTTCTTGCATTAGAGCATAACTAAACGTGTGTGAGCGTGACGTACTTTTGACGGAAATTGACATTTACTTTTTGCTTGCAAAATTGAGGCCCTGTTCAAATGAAGTTGACGTTTGATTATGTTTAAAACCAAAGGTCTTATGTTACTATGACACTCCATGGTGATACACCTATTTGGAAATTTAGAATGCAAAATAGAGGTTAGACTAAGATCATAATTATCGATATTTTATATTCTTGGTATATATCGTTCATATAGTACTAGTTTTCACCTGCGACTTCGGGACCCGAGATAAAAACTATTCTATATCTGAATCCAGGCTATAAACTATCTTCGTGCAAAACTTCATCCAAATCGGTTCAGGCGTTTAAGCGTGATTGAGTAACAAACATCCAGACATCCAGACATCCAAGCATCCAAACTTTCACACTTATAATAGTATAGGAATAGGATAGAATATTTATATTGTTAAATCAATTTTAAATGCCCTTATTTCTTAGAGTAAGAGCGTTTGCGTACTGCGGCCGATCCGAACCTGATAAATATTAGTCAGAAGTAGCAGTATAGTGCTATTTTTGAGAAATTACATCCGAAGAAATCGGGTAAGTATTAACGAAATTTTGATTTTGTCCGCGACCTCATACACGTAGTTCGCAAACGCTCTAAATGGAGATGGTGCTGAAAGCAACTGTCAGATAAATCGTGTAGCTCACGAAAGCATGATAACACTTTTAAATTAAAATACGTACAAGTGTTAAAGTAATTTTTATATTTACAAGGATACTCACAGAGTAGGTATGACATATCATTATAATAATAAAATTGCATATTTAAATTCCTTGATGTACCGTGTCATTTGTTTCAATAACAAACATCATTTATTTGACATACATAAATTCATAACGCGCTTCACGCTAACATCAGAGAAACTATTTTTGACAAACAAATATTTCTTGTCTTTAGTGGGTCTAGTTACTAGCTTTTAACATAGAACCAAATAGATGTAATAGCTCAACTGGGTCTACTCGTCGATCTGAGTATTAATATTTTTCATCAGAATATTTAGGGTTTTTCCAGCAAGCTACTATAAATAGGCTTATTTTTAGACAATGATGACACTCAAGTTTTATGTATTACTGAACATTGGCTTAGACAAAAACAGAACCACAAATATGTATCAAGAGCAGCACGAACTGCCAACCAACTGTCATGCAGTTTGGCAGTAGATTTATTATGTAACCATTTAATGTGTCCTTTTAAGAAATAAACGATTTAATATTTAAATCATCATCATCATCATCATATCAGCAGAAAGACGTCCACTACTGGACATAGGCCCCCCCCCAAAGAGTTCCAAAGTTACCGGTCCTGCGCCACCCGCATCCAGCGGACTCCCGCGACCTTTACCAAGTCATCAGTCCACCTTTTGGGAGGCCTACCAACGCCGCGCCTTCCGGTACGTGGGTGCCACTCGAGGACCTTTCCGCCCCAACGGCCATCAGTTCTACGTGCAAGGGCACATTGCCACTTAAGTTTAGCGATTCGGAGAGCTATATCGGTTACATTGTTTCTGAATATTTATATAGAAGTGGCATAATATTGGCAAAATAAAGTATAGTTTAAATTAGTGGATCCGACACGAAGAAGAAGAAGAAGAATATTTATATTATTAGATAATTTTTGTCTCTGTAAATTTTTAATTAGTGAGTTTATCGATAAGTGCATAAACTAAGCATGGTACCACTCTAGTCATACTGACAATCGCCCCGTTAAAATGTCAAACGCGAATAACGCGATACATTGCAGTGACATTACGGTAGTCCCTAATCTTTGGCCGGCAAGCAATGCAAAGCAATGGCGAATTTCATAATCGATTGCTTATTTATTCAAAAAACTGTTATTTTAGTACTTACCGGTGATAGAAAATCGCTCCCGGAGGAACCTTTGGGTCCTGGCTTGCCTAACGGCACGACTAAATTGCAGAACGCGGCATGTTTTTATTTTTAATACGGCAAAAATCGTCACCCACGGTCAACAGACAACTGATCTGCGTTTTGACTGCGTTTGACAGTGTTATGAGTGTTCACTCATAACATCGGCTACACGCACCCCGCCCACTACCGTTTCTATAGTATTTACTTGTTCTGTGCTAGTACAGAAGCAGCTGAATAGCGAGTGGCGTCAGAAGATTTTTTCTTTAAATAGCAACAATTATAGGTACTAAATTACATAGGCCGACTACTACGTATAACTAGGTACCTACCCAGCATTACTAGGTGTCACATACAGAGATATTTTCGCATATGTATACATATCCGCCCCCCTCCGGTCAGTTTATAATCTTACCCGTTATATTGTAAACTGACGGAATATTGTGAACTGCCAAAATCTATACATCTATATACATATAATAAAGCTGGAGAGGGTCGAAAGTCTGTACATGGAATAGATTCGAAAAAAATTGCCTAGGGGTACCTACTTAGAATCGACAACAGAACACGTTCCAACAGTTTTTAAAATTTTTGTCCGTTTGTCTGTTTATCTGTTTGTCTGTTTATGTGACCGCGCATCACGTGAAAACGGCTAAACCGATTTCGATGAAATTTAGTATATAGACAGTTTGAGTACTAGGAAAGGACGTAGGATCGTTTTTATCACAGAAATCATCCTCTAAGAGGTTGAAATTGGGGGTGGAAATTTGTATGGATCTACTTAAACCGCTGCATCGATTTAGATAAAATTTGGTATATAAATAGTTTGAGTCCCAAAGAAGGACATAGGATAGGTTTGATCCCGGAAATCATCCCCTAAGGGGGTGATAGGGGGGGGGGTGAAAATTTGGATGTTACCCATTTTGATGAAATTTGGTTTAGAGATAGTTTAAGGGGATGAAATTGGGAATTAAAATTTGGATGGATTGTTCCGAAAATCATCCCTTAAGGGGGTGAAATGGGGGATGAATATTTGGATGAAACCCATTTAGATGAAATTTGGTTAAGGAATAGTTTGAGTTCCGGGAAAGGACATGGGATAGTTTTTATCCCGGAAATCATCTCTTAAGGGGGTGAAATGGGAGGTGAACATTTGTATGGAGCTACTAAACAACCGCTGCTGCACCCGTTTAGATAAAATTGTCTCAGGGAAGCACATAGGATAGTTTTATCCCGGAAATCAATCCCTAAAGGGGAAATGGAGGGTGAAAGTTTGTATCGAGCTACGATATAAACGAGTTCTACGCGGACGAAGTCGCGGGCAGAAGCTAGTTATTCATAATTTTACGCATTCATTTTCGTTAGTTTATAATGTCATATCGTCAAATTGTGTACTGAATCAAATTTGCCTGATTCGGAACGCAACCTGTGCGCTGTTTGGTTGAACGAATTATTCCACTTGCATCAGTTTCCTCTTACGTCAGAACATGAATGTTTTTTTTTTGTTATTTAGATATTTTATACCATTTAGTTCGGCATCCAGCAGTGTCGACGGAGCCCCGCTACGCGGGGCTCCTATTTCTGGGCGGTTTGTCCTTCGGGCAACTGAAGAAACTTAACTAACCTAACTTACCTAGTCTTTGTGTACGTTCCGTAGCAAGCCGATTTGATCTCAGTTCACAATTTGACGATTCGACATTGAAAGTTTATATACTAACGAAAAATAAATTGTGAACGGTTTTGACAGTTCACAATTTTTCGACAGTTTATAATATCGCGGGTAAGATTATAAACTGACGGTGTTCACAACCTAACGGCAACAATAACATAATATATAAATCAAAAGTAAAAAAAGATTTATTGCACAAAATTCAACGCTGATGTTCAACTTTAGTTTATTTGACTCAGTATGTACATACTTTTTGTAAATATTTACCCCTTTTCGTAAGTTAGTCGAACGATATTTATCCGTATAAATGCGATTACCAAAGTATATGTTATACTTTCCTTAATTTCAACACCCAGTACATTATTTAAGTGCTTGAAAAGCTCATATTGTTAATTTTAATGCCGTAAGGAATGTCAGGAACTCAATTAATATTGTAAATAGCGCCGCCTAGCAAAAAGCGGCGTCCTTTCGGGGAACATAATTATTATGCAGCCAGTGTACGCGTAAACAACTTTTTCACATATCGCGGGAACTATGGATACCATACTTCTATTCAATTGATTCTAGGGTTCCTTGCTCTTATATCTTTATTAATATTACCCTTTTTTACGTATATTCTTTACTTTTACCTACAAACGAAGTGCATCTATACCTCATTCCATAACATTAGATTTTTTGCGGACAAATTCGTTACCCACTTTTTCCTTTATTATGGATATAAAATATTGTATTAGTTCTTATTTTGATCATCAGCTTTTCAAACATACATGTAAGTTTTCCTTGAAATTGCATGAAGATTACCGCACGATTTTTCTTATTTTATATGGAACTAGCGACCCGCCACGGCTTCGCACGGGTTTATATGCATTTATTATACGGATAAACCTTCCTCATTAACCACTCTATTTAATAAAAAAAGCATCAAAATCCGTGGCGTAGTTTTAAAGATATAAGCATACATAGGGACAGACAGACAGCGGGAAGCGACTTTGTTTTATACTTTGTAGTGATAGTGTTAACACATTCCCTGCCAAGAATCAAATCAGTTGTTATTGGAGTGTTTATTTGAGGTTTCAGTATTTATTTATTTATTTATGAATAAATTGAAATATTATTTTGAGTTTCGTTTTAAATTATTGTCATTGGAGTGTCGTGTCGTTGAGTTGTTATTGGATTGTTTATTTGAGGTTTCAGTATTTATTTGTGATTATAATATATATGTCAACGCGCGAACAATATTTAAAGCAAATACCTAATGAAATACTGATTTCTTCATTCAATTGTCTATTAAATGCAGATGGTGTTATCTATAGGTACATCGGCCTTTTGATTTTATTAAACTTTGGCAGAAAACAAAAGGAATCATAAGTGTGGTGTTTTGGACAAATAGTTTGTGTTAAGTGGTTGTAAATGGCGACAAATACACTTGTGTCAGTCCCTGGATGAGAAATGTAAACATTAATAAATAAATTAGGTACAGGGTTCAAATGATGCTAAAGTTAAATAGTATTAGGACAAAGAGTTTGCATATGTTATCTTAATGGCTACTAATTGACTCAAGCTAAATGTGACTATAAATTAAATATTTGTACAAAAACAAGCCAAACCAAACTAGCAATGAAAGTGTATGCAAATACAAAGCGATAGAGACTCATAAATTGATGATAATTGTTAAGGTCTCAAAAGGATAGTAGTCATAAAACAAATTAAGTCCATGAAAAAGATGGGACTTTATTGTTCATAGGGTCGCTTACAAACAATATTACAAAAATGGAGTATGAAAAGGGTGGTATGTATATGTACAGAGGCTGTCACATGTGTCACAGTTAAGTTAAGTTTTAAATAAAACAAGTTAAAAATGTATATTTGCTTCGTACATAACGCAACCGACAATGAGTAAATTTAGTTTTGTTTAATTCATTCAATTCATTTTCAATGAACCAGAAGTTCGTGGAAGGCACGAGATCTGTGAATTTTTTTTAAACAAAGGAATGTATTCTCTCTTTTCTAATCTAAATGAAGTTATGTCCGTCTTCATACAATTTCATGATCGTCTAACTAAAGGACTACTTGCACTTTGGGATTCCCATACTAACTGTATGGAAAAGTTTTCTTTGATTTCTGGGCGTTCTAGTAGTCAAACCTTTAGTCGCTCCCAAAGAGTATTTTGATCCTTAATAGGAATGGGATCGAATGGCGTTAAAGAAATTCGTCAAAATTTATGATTTTCTCGCTGACTGTACTTTTTTTCAAAAATCTGTGAATGTAGATTGTCATCACTTAAAAAGTTAGGAATGAAATCCTAATGCCATTTTTGCGTAGCGGCAAGGGATCTAGTAGCTGCCCTTTCTGCCCCGTTTTAACTTTCCACCCTGTATAACTTATCGGAACCCAAAAGACGTATTGGTTATTGGTATATGTGGCCTAAGGCCGGATTTGACCAAACAGGAATAAGGACTATATAAAAATGTATTGAATTATCTTAGATGAAAGCGTCTTATACCTCGAATCTGAGACTTTTTTTTGTTTTGCCGCCCTAGGTCAGTGATGAACGCCCTGAACGATATTGAAAGAACCCTTCAAAAAACGTCGACTAAGTATATCAAAACGTCCTACGCCAATTCATTCCCTTAATGATTGATGCCTTATAGGTGTCGTCGACCATTGCTATTAACATGGCTGGACGTAGCGTTAAACAGCCTGCCAGGCTTTGGCGGCAGAACCAGCTTTGCAAAACTTGTGCGTAGGCACAAGTTTTGCAAAGCAAGCAAGTTGACGTAGGTCAACACTCGACATTTTATGATGCAACTGAGATAACGCTAAGATGAAGAAGATATGTGCGTGACTAACTTTTACATCCCACCTGGCCGTTAAGTGGCCATTACCGCCAGGGAATCCCACTTCCTGACCAGGAGCGGGAGTTCAGTCAACCAATTTGATTCCTAGGCCACCGTAGAACTCTGTCATTTTAACTGCTAATATATAGCGACGCAATAATCCTAGTAACCAGTATTGACATAGCATTTACAACGGCAAGGTTCTATGATGGCCTAGGAATCAAATTGGTTGACCGTACAATTTTAGTACTTACCACAGGCGGTAATGAAGAAATCCTCTGCCTTCGGCTGGTGTCAAAGACCTGCGATCCGAATCATTTCCAGTTTTACCATTCTGAGTAAATATATATATATCATATACTATATTGTGGTACTCACAAACGCCACGATATTGAAAGAACCCTACAAAACGTCCTTCGCCAATTGATTCCTTTAGTGATTGATGCCTTATAGGTGTCAGCCATTGCTATTAATATGGCTGGACGTAGCGCTAAACAGCCTGGCAGGCTTTGGCGGTAGAGCCGGCTTCGTTTGTGGTTTTTAAACATTTTTCTATTCTTTGAGAGATTTTCATGTAAGTAATCTTGAAGTTTATTAAACACTCGTCCTATATACGGTGTAACGACAAACGCGGCGATCCGTATAAGGCGTTAATTAAAATCGCATTTTGACTAGATACAGATGAAATAATTATTTACACCAAAAAAATAATTGGCGTAGCTTTTTTAAATCTGATTGCCATCAATTTTGTTTTGTATTCTTGAGTCTTATCCATATTGATTAACAACCAAAACGCAACTAACTGGGAGCTCGGAGTGAATTATTTCCCATTTCAAATAAAGATCGAATTCATCTCCAGCGGTCTGAAGAGTCAATGCAATGGTATAATTGTTTTTAAAATATCTAACCAAAATCCTTGTTCCAGCCCAATAGACCCTCAAATCACAAGCTATTGCATCGTCGCATCGCATCGTATGAACTACACATCACTCTGCGCCGCCCAATACGATTCCAAAGGAAACAACGTCGATTGCAGAAACGGACTGACCAAGAATAGGACTGAGGACAATAAAGTGGAGGATGGAGCGTATAATATTTATGAAGGCGATTTTAAAAGCGTTTATAGGAGGCGGAAGTTCAGTGAGTATTATGGAATTATATTACACCGTGCGAGCCCGGCACGAGCGCTGGTTCGGACTTCGGTCACTGATTTGTTACATTTGTACGTGTCGGCCGTACCCAATTCTTGCGGTGACACCCTTCAAAATCACGCAAGAAACGTGGTCAATTCTTTTGTAATGGGTACAGTACATAATTCTGAAGCATAATTTGTCGGAAAGCGTAATTGGTTCCTCTGAAGGAATTTAATGATTTTTCTGGCTTCAGGATATAATTTTACCGTAACCTAATAGTAGTTTATGCAATCGTTATATAATGTATGGTACCACGTTTAAGCCACGAAGCTTGCCGAGTGGCCTTATAAAGGATGATTCACGCTAAAACGGGCCGTCTCCGGCCCGGGCCGTTTTCTAAGAAAAACGCGGCGTTTTTGCGCGGCTGACGTCATACCCAAGCCCGGCCGGGCCACGGCCGAGGCTCGGAAGCGGCTCGGTGTCGGCACGGCCCGGTCGCTCAACTGTAACACCACCGTTTGACGGCCGTTCTACCGCCAACCGAGGCTCGGAAGCAGCTCGGTCCCAGCCCGGCCCGGAAACGGCCCGGAAACGGCCCGGTTAACTATAACAACGCTCCAATGCCCGTAGCCCGGTCTCGGCTCGGGCCCGGCACGGACATATACACCAAAAATACAAAGGCTGTTAGCTGTCATATATGAATATGTTAAATATGGTAGTCCATCTAACCTTGCATTTAGTCGGTTTACATTATGTGATGTTGACCTCATAAAAAATAGTTAAGCACATGTAAAGGTTTATTACAACGATACACTGACCGAATTTTAAGGGCTATTGTACATTGTTAGATATTTTTGTATGAGGCATCTTATGAAGAGAAAGCATAACGTCTGATTGTTCTAATAGGTAATTAAAATAGATATATTTACATTGTATTTAACAAAAACCAGTCAGATTAGGACTGATCCATGATATTATTTAATTATGAGTGACTAGTTTCCGTTTAACTTCGTCCGCGTGAAACTCGTTTATAACGTTATAAAGCTCCATACTAACATTCGCCCCGTTTTCTCCCCCTATAAAAATAACATATGCCCTTCAAAAGGATTCAATCGGTTCAGAGATTTAAGCGTGAAAACGTAACACACAGACAGATATATTGCCAGAGCTTTCGCATGTATAATATAAGTTAGGATTTAGGCTGGGCACAAACGTTCGGTATCCGCGTATGATTTCTGCATGGTAGGAAACCGTACGTGGAACCCGAACGTTTGCGCTCAGCCTTAGAACTTAATTTGTTGTTCCGTTATCAAACTGAATATCCAGAAGTAGCTTCTGGTTGTCTAACTGGTTATACTAAATACAATAATAAATAAAACAGGACAAAGTATAATTTTATTTTTATTTTTGCAAATCTTGGAAAATCACAATATCTGACAGATTTGACATAATATGTGTAACACACGACTATTAGTTTTTTTTAATGCTTAGCTCATTTACAAAAACGCGTTCTTATTATTAGGTAAATTACAGTTTTCGTACTGATATCGCCTTGATTTACTCGTGCCTAAGATTAGTCAGATGTAAGGAATGTGCGGATAGATTTCCATCTTCCTAGAATGAGCAGATTTTTTAAACGCCATTCATCACTGGCAAAAAAAAGACACCTTAAGGTGGTTCGATTGCCATACAAAGCGTTATTTGACATTCGCAGGCTAACGGCGTGATATTTTAAGAAACTTATGTAACAAACTTTCATCAGTTGGCTTCCCATTTGCGCCAAATTCCCCCTTTCCTAGAATAAACTTGTATAAACTAGATTAATTTGAGAAAAATAGTTTTCCCAAAATATCACGTGACAAACCAATTTCTCAAAGTAATCTAGTTTATACAAGTTTATTCTAGGAAAGGGGGAATTTGGCGCAAATGAGAAGCCAATTTATGAAAGTTTGTTACATAAGTTTCTTAAAATATCACGCCGTTAGCCTACGAATGTCAAATAACGTTTTGTATGGCAATCGAACCACCTTAAATGCAGATAAGTATATATTTCCCCTAGTAAATTATACACTTATCTGCATTTATATCAAACTCGTACCGTGCGTTCAGGGGGGTCAGAAGTTCCATATTTTCATGTCAGACCCACCATACCCCTAGCCATACCCCTGGGGGTAGGGTGGGACTGAACCATACCACCGTTAGTAGTGCTGGGATTTGATGCAAAAATAGAAAAATAAATACCTAACAGATACAAATATTTATTTTATTAAACTGAAAATAACGAAAGCCGTTCTGGCAAAACCAGTTAGGTAGGTTAGGTTCGTGAGGTATCTTCAGATGCCCGAAGGGCAAACAGACCAGAAATAGGAGCCCCGCTCCGCGGGCCATAGGGCTGCCATAGCCATGTCACGCACTGAAAAATTGATTCATAATCATAACCGTGCGTTCTGCTCTACATTCAACTTCAAACTGAGCGGCATCGAAGATCATCGACCACCAGCTAGCCGCCGCCTCGCTTTAAGCGCGCTGTCGCCCAGCCGTAAGGTGCAGCCGCGCGGACACCTCGGTGGTGCTGAGCCGTTGTTTCCGTTACGTGCTTGCGTATGATTGACGCCTGGTTTACGGCGAGCCGATGAGGTGAGGCGGCGCCGGTCCCGTGGCGAGCGGTTACGCGGGGCGACAACCTTAAGAGGCTGACAAGACCAAATTTGTTAAAATTGATAATATTTAAGCAGTTGTTTAAGAAAAACTATTTGTTCTAGCACATCAAAAAAAATATATGTTAATATTCATCATATTTCCAAGACCGTAGACGGAACATAATTGGACGAAATCGGCTCGATAGAAAATAATTGCAAAGATTGGTCTTAAAATCATTTTAAACGGTTATATGTCCTTATTTTTTTGACGTATGGGTCTGCAATTCAAAACATGAAGTCCACATATTCATACCTAAACCGTAGACGAGCCATATTTCACAAAAAATCCACACTTTTTTTTTATTTTTATTCATTATTTTCGGCTAAAACCTGGCCGCTCAAGTAACACTCGCTCTCGTTTACTCCGATACAAATAGACAGTGTGCGCGTTTTTGGTGTTGACAGCGCCTTAAGATTATCATTAAGAACAATCATATAAAACTTAATTATAAGTATTTATACTTTGTCACATGGGCTCAGGGACTGCATAACCGAAAAATACCGGTATTCTATTTTTACGTTATGACGTCATATCGGTTGTCAAATGGCGGTTTCGGTAGCAGAACCTTTATATTCCGCTATCGCTTATTCTTTATTTTTTCCGGTACCGTAACCGCTTTTTATAAGTAACCGATATATCGACTTTGGCCTGGCATTGTTGCCAAACCGCCGGCAGCCGCACAGATGTTTTGTCTTTTTGTCTTTAAATGTTTAGTAATAGCCAATGCTTCTTCTGTCAATGTTTGTAGTGCCAGCTCACTTATTTTTTTTTTCGGTTACCTTTATAATACCGTTATTTCAAAACGGTTACGGTACCGTTATGTTCGTGCGGCGCGCACAACCTTTACGACATAACGGTACCGTAATTGAATAGCGGTTTCATACCTGTATAACCGTAACCGAAATAAGTCCCTGAATGGGATGCTATTTAGGTAACACCAGTGTACGTAATATTTGGACAAACAAAACCTGAAAGCATATAGTGCACAGCACTACGGTGGTATGGTTCAGTCCCACCCTACCCCCAGGGGTATGGCTAGGGGTAATGGTGGGTCTGACATGCATATTTTTTAGTTCCATATGGATCTACCGGGATATTAATTTTGAAGGAAATTTCCCAGAAGTACCATATGGAACTAATGGTTCATATTCCCCTGTTCTACCTATCCCTACCGGGTTGTCTCCACTGGTAGGGATGCATGGATTTTTTTTCATATCAAACGTCTACTTCTGCTAACAAAGTACAAACTTTGTCTATACATATAACTCTTAAAATATCAAATGCATAAGCGTGCCTTTTACGTTCATAGTAATGTTTGAACGCTGTTAATCGTGTAGGTACAGTCACAAAATATTTGTAAAGTTGGAGAATCGAAATACAACTGATTCACCCTAGAGCACATCTCCGAAGATAGGTAGGTACTCAACTGATTTAAAACTAAAATAAAACCAGGTGTAAAACCTTGTATATGGAACTATTGGGATCATTTGTTTGACATTTACAAATGTACCGATAGTTCCATATGGAACTAGAAAATATGGAACTTCTGGGATAGACCCGTTCAGAGCGACAGAAAATTTCCGATTTCCGCTTTTGCTAGTCTGAGTAACATGCATGTGAACTAACCTTAACCTAGGTTAGCGAATAACATTAATTGGAAATGGTAACCAACCTAACGGCTCGTAACGTAGCCCAAATAACCTTATCCGGATAAAACCTGATGACAGCTAAGTGTTTTGTCTATGGCCATGACTTGATGTCAAAGTCAAGTTCCATTATGAAAGCTGGAAGTAATCCAATTTACCGTTGGAATAAAATAAAACACCAATAGTTTTATTTACAAAATTGAATACTAAAGTATAGTATAGGTAGGTAAACTTATTGAGTAGTAGATCGGCTGCGATTGGCCGCCTGCAGACGGAGAAGTGATGGCATGGCAATAATGGCATCCGATAGGTCATCGTCTTTTCGCCGTGCCATGTGTGAAGAAATTATTTCCATCCGTTGACAGAGAAGTAATGGCATCCGATGGGCCATCGTCTCTCCGCCGCCGTTACATGTGGTGAAGCAGTTGGGTCTACCCGCTGGCAGAGAAGTGATGGCATCATGCTACGTGTGATGATGCTGGATCGGAAACCAGCTCGTTTGGCTATCAGCCTGTTGTGGCTGCAGTATTGTATCATCTAGACCGGCTAACGTTGCTCGTACATGTAACAAGAAATAAAACATCCAAAGTAAAGTTTTATTCAGTGAATTAAATAAATGCAGGGTTCTTTTAGTTTTATTTTTGGCAGTGGATTATTAATCAAACTCAATACAGCAAGTTCTTTTTCATAAAGCAAGACTACGCGATAACGATAAGCTGTAAAAATAGATAATGCTGCAAGATTTAAGCTTTTAAATAAACCGTAGGTAAGTGAATGAATCGTCTTATAATTATTAATCGTATGGCGGTTTCACACTGGTAAATATATGTATTCGTATTGATGTCGCTGATAGAGTTCCAGTGTGCGCTGCGAGGTTCAGAAGGAACAGTGCAGCTGCCGAGTTTGTTGTCTTATAATTATAATAACAGCATACTATAGATAGATATAATTATAACGCTATCTCCGGAAAGAGTAGCTAAACCTATTATTTGCAGTTATACCTACCTATGTACGAGTACCAATCTTATCCTACTATTGCTCAGTAGGTATGCGGTGTTGTGTTGCTGGTGACAAGTAAGGTCGCCAGAGCTCCCGAGGCTGTGTTGTTTCCGGCTTGTGTTATGGCCGGGTTGATTCTTGCTAACAACGCGCAACGGAACGAATCCTCAAATCGATAAAGGGTCGGCACAGCGTCAGTGATGATTCTGGAATCGCATCAGGCAGACCGTATGCCTACAAACTAAAATTTCTAAAGCTATCTCTTTCGGCATATCGTCAAACAATACTATTAAACCCAGTAACAGTAAGGGTCCTTTTGCGTACAGAACCCAAAGAAGACAAAATGAGAACTTCCTCGGATAAATGGTTCTGGATATTGCCCCCTACATCCAAACTTACAAAGCACAATCACAACCTCACAATCTCACATACTTTTCCTCTGTATTATATTACTTCAGATAAAAATACTTGATCCACATTTTGACGCTGAAGTGTATTTAATATCTCTTTGCAATCCAAAAATGAGAGTGGACCATAACAGCATCATCATCCTAGCGTTATTCCCGGTTGAACCCTAAAGGAGCTCGGGGTCCGCTTTGACATCTAATCCCAAGATTTGGCGTAGGCACTAGTTTTACGAAAGCTACTGCCACTGACCTTTCAAACCAGAGGGAGATCTAGACCTTATTGGGATAAGACCGGTTTCCTCACGATGTTTTCCTTCACCGAAAAGCTAACGGTAAATACTCCGTGATAAGTTCCGAGAAACTGATTGGTACGGACCGGGATTCGAACCTACGACCGCCGCTTGACAGCCACATGCCTTAACCACTAGGCAACAGCATTAAAAATAATAATTTATGAGTACCTACTACTTTCTAAGCTAGAGCAATATTTACTCCCATTCTGCTAACATACTTCGACTCGGTTCTATAAAGATGCGTTAAACCCACAGATTAATATAAGGAGATCGGATATGCCGGCCAATAGGGAACATTACTGCAATGTTCTGCCGCCAGAGGCAGCACTAACACTAATAGTAAACCAGTATAGAAATATAGGTGTTCACGCCGCTGCGTTCAGCACTTCATTTAGTATTAAGATTATTACTGTCAATCGATTATACACCTTATTTACACTACACAAGGCATATTTTCATTGTATCGAGTCTCTGCCAATCAGATAGCTTCAATATTGCGTGTTACATGTAATCGGCCAATCATAGCTCACCACATACACACGCCAGCCGTCAGAGCCCTCTGCTTGACACACTTGCCTTTCTATCGCCTAGCGAAACACTCCACACAACAACTAAAAGATGTATTTTGAACTGCATTAAACAGTACTTTATTTACAAAGGTGGTTTAAATCATCTTCCCTTGTTCCCATCGGGAACAAAGTGGCGACCGTTTGACAGGACTCTGCAGCTATAAATCGGATTCCGAAGTCAGTTTGCAGTGCCCATTTCCCAAGCGAAGAGGTCATCGCCACGTGCACACCTACTCCGTGCAGCGCCTAGATGCCTGGATCAAAGCCAAGGCATTAGCTGTGCCCTATCATCGTGCATCGTGCAGCCAGACCCATTCGCTCCAGTTCCAGCGTCCGAGAGACGCATTTCCGACGGACCCACGACTTCCATGCAGCAGCCCGCGCCGTGCCTATTTTCACCTGCCTGCCCAATTTATAACGTGAGCCCGTTCCTTTACTTTTCCTAGTTGCTTCCTCTTTGATTTGTGCCAATAGTGATACCAGTTTCTCGAAGTTTCTAGCATTTTCGTAAAACTTCTAGTGTTTCTAGCTATCTGCACTAGCTAATTCAAGACTATACGCAACTGCCTAACTCATCTTACGACTTATAATTTATTACGGCCATAGAAAACCTAGTTACCTATTAATAAGTGGCAAGTGTCATCCAATTATTTAACCCAATTTGCTTTAGAGCAACTCAATCATCGCTTCTTTGCACTAGCCAATTTTCCAAGTATTAAAATAAAACCTACTTGCAAGTGCCTACCTAAATGTTTATGCCTACTTTCTATTAATAAAATTGTGCATCCCCGTTAGCACGCCTATATTCTATATTATAATAAACTACAAGCAAATCTTCGCAATCCTTGCTTCCAATTTTAGGTACTTAACGCCCATTGACCGCCTGTTGTTATACCTACATACCTCCAATCAGCTGTTTAGCATTCTTTGCAATTCCAGCGTCCAGTGACCTACTTCGGGGCAATCGCCACGCCCAGGAGTGCAGTGCGAGCGCATTGCTGCCTACGCGCAAGGCCGAGAGTTCAATTTCGTCTGGCTGAACGGCAGACGGCGCTTCGGTGGACCGGCTAAGCGAGGAGCGTATCGTATGCAATTACATAACTTGTTTACTTAGATTTGCGTTATTTTCTCGATAATTTCATTGCCAACTATGCCTCCGAAAGAAGACGTAATGCCTAAGGAAGATGAACTTAAAGTGCTTAAGGCTAGACGTGGTTCGATCAAAGGTCGATTAACGAAATTTAAATCATATTTAGATAATTTAACTGTCTTACAACCAGTTTCGTCGTTGGAAACTAAACAACTTGCAATGAAAATATCGAGAATGCAATCGTTATTTGCTGATTTCGATGAGGTGCAAGGTCAAATAGAGATTTTATGTGAACCTGACCAAGCTGAAGAATTGTCAAATCGGGACAATTTTGAACAAGAGTTTGACATAAACTTATCAATAGCTCAAGACTTTCTAGAAGCCAATTCACCTTCCAGAGACAGTTTGAACAATACCAATTGTTCGTTGCAGTGTCATCACGATAATAGTGATGTTCTCGGGTTCAGACTACCTGTCATTAAAATTCAAAATTTTGATGGATCGTGTTTTAGGTGGCTGGAGTTTAAAGAAACTTATGTGTCTTTAGTTCACAAAAACACTAAGATACAAAACATACACAAGTTTCACTACCTACTTTCGTATCTGGAAGGTGAAGCGGCCCGCGTTCTATGCAATTTAGAAGTGTCCGATTCTAATTATTCCGAGGCTTGGCAACTTTTGTGCAAACGTTACGATAACAAACGACAGCTAATAAATAACCACTTAAAGGCTTTATTTAGCATTGAATCAGTGCGAGAGACCGACAAGTCCCTACGATTTATTGTTGATCACATCACTAAAAACTTGCGGGCTCTCTGTACTTTGGGACTGCCCGCCGACAAGTGGGATGTCCTCATTATTTATATGGTGTCGTCTAAATTAGATGGCAGCACATGCTATAAATGGGAAGAACATAGAAATACGCTGCCGGAAATTCCTAGTTTAAATGATTTTTTCGATTTTCTCAAAGCCCGCGCAGACGTTTTAGAGACAGTATACAGACAAAGACAAGACAAGCCTAAACATCTGCCGCCGCCGCCCCAATCTAAACCACATACCAAAACATTTGCTCTCACGACTAAACCAAAACCCCCTCATTTTTTTAAGCCTCTAAATGAGTGTATTATGTGCAAGGGTCATCATCTTCTGTACGAATGCGCTGCCTTCAAGGCTAAAGGGCCGGAGGAAAGGGTTGCTTTGGCATCTTCGTTGAATTTGTGCGAGAACTGTTTAAGGGTCGGTCATAAGGTTCAAACTTGCAGATTGCCGGGTTCTTGTCGCTATTGTAAACAAAGACACAATTCTCTTTTACATGTTCCCAATCAAACTGACGTCTCAAGTCAAGCCGAAGTTTCCAACACTAGTAGCACTAGTTTAGCTGCTATGACTAATACGGATGTATTGTTGTGCACCGCCCAAGTTCAATTAAAAAACCCAGCTACTAATGAATCTATGATAGTTCGTTGTTTGTTGGACAGTGGAAGTCAATCAACAATTGTCAGTCAAAAGGTCCAACAAACTCTAAACCTGGCTTCACAGCCATCTAATGTCAGTATTGTCGGATTGTCCGACACCCCTATAGATACGCACACCAAGCGTTGTGCCCTACATTTCCAATCGCTTAATGACCCATTTAATGTCAATGTGACATGCCTAGTCGTGCCTAAAATTGCCGAAAAATTGCCTAAAGTTTCTCTCGACGTCAGTCGCTATGATTTATCTAAGTTTCAATTAGCAGACCCCCAATTTTATGAAGCCTCATCCATTGACATGCTCATTGGTGCTGACCTATTTTGGGACCTAATAGGTACCCATCAGCACTCGCTAGGACCCCGCGATCCTATTCTTCGGAGTTCTAAGCTGGGATGGCTTGTTTCTGGTCCGCTGCCTATACTAAACAATTCCAAACCACAATCATCAAATAAAACCACTCATTGTAACTTTTGTTACATGAGCCTAACTTGCCTAACCTAAATGATGAATTGACTAAGTTTTGGGAACTAAAAAATATACCCCCTATAGTATAGGGCCTATACCTACTCAAGAAGAGAAAAATGCGAACAACATTTTCTTTCTACCTAACACGTATCGCTTGACAAATAGTCGCTATTGCGTTCGTGTACCTACCGCTTCGTAACGAAAAGGACCACCTAGGTAAGTCCTAATCGTTAGCCAAAAACAGTTTATTAGTCTAGTGGTTAGCTTTAGAAAGCAGCCCGAAATAAAATAAAAACCTGAGCCTTCGTGGCCAGTCTCGTCGTCAGAGGTCATTGACCTTCCCGAACTAAAAGCGTTGCCTGCTTTGGTGGCGGAGTCTGCACCTGCGGCAGCATGTATAGATATCGAAAGATTTTCGAAATTGACTAGGGCTCAGCGAGCATGTGCGCAAGTCCATAGATTTATTCACAATGTTCGAAACCCTCAAAACAAACAAATAGGTATATTAACTGTCGATGAACTCAAATGTGCCTTAACTACTCTAATTAGATTAGCTCAGCAAGTTTCCTTTCCTAATGAGGTTCTTTGTTTGAATAATAAAAAACCTTTACCTCACAAATCAAACTTAATCTCGTTAAATCCATTCATTGACGATCAAGGTTTAGTTCGCGTCGGTGGCAGATTAAACAATGCTAACTATCCCTATAACAAAAAACACCCGATTTTATTAAAGGCTAATCACCATTTAACTTAGTTGATATTTCAACAGGAACACGAGCGATTATTGCATGCTCCTCCACAATTATTATTAGCAACTTATCGCGTCCAGTATTGGCCGGTATAGGAGGCCGTAAATTGGCGCGAGACACTTATGACCGCTGTTTTAAGTGTAGACGATTTAAGGGAGAAGGCATGGTCCATATAATGATTAAATTACCTAAGTAATAATCGTGTTTAGCCTGACTTCCCCTTTAATACCGTCGCAACTGATTTGCCGGTCCATATTTAATTACTGACCGAAAGGGTCGAGGGTGAAAAATAACAAAATGTTATTTATGTATTTTTGTGTGCTTTAAGTATAAATGTATTCATTTAGAGCCAGTCAGCGAGCAAAGTAAAAACGCTTTTATTCTAACCCTTACTAATTCTAACCAATCTATCGTGATAACGGGCGTAAATAATTATGTTTCTGGCGCTAAGGAAATAAATAACTTTTTAAATTAAACAAAACGTCTATATCTGATTTTGCAGCTCAGCGAGGTACCTATAGAATTTAAACTTTTGCCTGCATACTCTCCTCACTTTAATGGTCTCGCTGGAGCCGGCGTCCGTTCAGCCAAATTTCATATCCGTAGGATATTAGGGCGGACGCATTTAATTTCGAGGAACTGGCTTCTCTATTTGCCCAAATCGAAGCTATCCTAAATAGCCGGCCCCTTTGTCCCCTCAGTCCTTCACCTAATGATTTCCAGCCGCTTACCCCAGGACACGTTTTAATTGGCAGGCCCCTCACGTCGTTGCCGACTCCAAGCTTCATCGACGTCACGACTTCACGCCTGAACCGGTTCCAGCGCTTGGAACAAGTCCGTCAACACTTCTGGAAGCGATGGTCCCAAGAGTACGTGGCAGAATTACAGCAGCGCACGAAATGGCGAGTTACATGCACACAATTGCAACTCGATGACCTCGTGCTTATCAAGGAGGATACTCCACCCCTGTATTGGCGCCTGGGACGCGTCAGCAAGCTGTTTCCTGGATCTGACGGGGTACCTCGAGTCGCCGACGTCAAGACAGCTCACGGAACCATTCGTCGAGCGCTGAATCGTCTATGTCTGCTCCCCTCCCCCGAGAACGAAGCTTGAAAGCTCTGCATGCTTCCAAGGGCCGGGAGGATGTTCACGCCGCTGCGTTCAGCACTTCATTTAGTATTAAGATTATTACTGTCAATCGATTATACACCTTATTTACACTACACAAGGCATATTTTCATTGTATCGAGTCTCTGTCAATCAGATAGCTTCAATATTGCGTGTTACATGTAATCGGCCAATCATAGCTCACCACATACACACGCCAGCCGTCAGAGCCCTCTGCTTGACACACTTGCCTTTCTATCGCCTAGCGAAACACTCCACACAACAACTAAAAGATGTATTTTGAACTGCATTAAACAGTACTTTATTTACAAAGGTGGTTTAAATCATCTTCCCTTGTTCCCATCGGGAACAATAGGGATTCACACACACATGCAAAATTGATTGTCAAATGAGTGACAAGGATGCTTGCATAGACAATACCGCAAGTGCGAACGAGATACAATGTCAACGCTGCTAGTGTCGCCACCTACGAAGAGTTTTGCGTAATGTTCCCTATTTGTATTGAGTACGCCTGTCGCAAGTTTTACCCACACAAAGCACAATTAATTGACAAGACAAAGCACGCACACTTCTAAAGCACACACACTTGTATACCTACGCTTTTATTGGACAATACACGCGCATCATATCAGGCATTTTGGGAAGAAACGTAAATAATATTCTCTGTGATCAGCACGCGTGCACACTCGGTAACAACGGACGGTGAACTAGCGGCAGAGTATGCCCATTGAGCTAACAACTGCGACGCGGCTGCCGGCGGCTTGTGCTCTATGCTCTGAAGTTAAACCATATTTCTCAGTACATCATCAGTTACCCAGTACTCACTGCAACATTATGCTGAGTCTAACCCCTTTTTTAGCATCACACGTTGTTATGCCTTGTTGTTTTTAGGGTTCCGTACTTAAATAGTAAAACGGGACCCTATTACTAAGACTTCGCTGTCCGTCTGTCTGTCACCAGGCTGTATCTCAAGAACCGTGATAGCTAGAGAGTTGAAATTTTCACAGATTATGTATTTCTGTTGCCGCTATAACAACAAATACTAAAAATAAAATAAAATATTTCAACAAACGTGATTTTTTTGCCGTTTTTATAGATAATGGTACGGAACCCTTCATGCGCGAGTCCAACTCGCACTTGGCCGGTTTTTAAAGTTTGATTAATACACTGCGTGTATAAAATGTGATGTATGATTAAGCTTTTCCACATCTACGAAAATTAGGTTAAACGGGCTTTATAAAACAGGGGCTTAATATATGTAGATATTATAGATTAGTACGTACCTATTTTTAGCAGCCAATCTTAAGCTGGCGTGGGTTGTGGGTCTTGAAATCATCTTTCGTGTTTTACGGTTCAACTACTTTCTTAAGTAGGTACCTCGACTACGCGATAAGCTATAATAATACACTATGCTGCAAGAATAAACAGTAAGTGAATCAACCAGCTATATGTATACAATACACAAATACCTACAATATATATAATTATAACTAGCACATTTGAAGCAGGAGCAGCCCAACTGGAGTAGTGCCTTCACCTTACAGAAGACCGTAGTCATAATAACGCCACTACTTGCTCTGTCGGTTAAATATGTGGTGTTGTGTTCCTGGTGGTGAGTAAGGTCGCAAGAACTCCCGAAGATGTGTCGTGATGAGAGCGAGGGACCCGTGATCATCTCTAGCTATCACCACAACGAATCCTCAAATCAATAAAGGGTCGGCCACACGCTTTTCATTATTCTGGAATCACATCAGGCAGACCGTATGCCTGTTTTCCACCCACTTAGTATAAAAGAATACTTCCAAAGCTATCTCTCTCGGCATATCATCAAACGATACAACCCAGTAACAGAACAGACGGACGGAGCCTGAGTAGTTGAAGGATCCTAGGTACAGAGTACAGAACCAGAAAAAGACAAAATAATAACTTACTCCTCGGATAAATGGTGCCGCATAATACTCCCTAGCTCCCTACATACAAACTTACAACCTTACAAAGCTAATACAATCTCACAGACTTTTCCTCTTTATTATATTTCTACAGATAAAAATACTTGACCCATATCAAATTTCAGTAATTCGGTACATTTTTTGACTTTACTGATCGAAATAAGGTCTAACGGGCTTTATAAAACCCGAGCTTAATGGAAGTAGATATTATATATACCTATTTGTAGAAGTCAATCTTAGGCTGGCGTTGGTTGTGGGTATTGTAAACGTCTTTCGTGTTTCAGGGTCCACCAAGTTTCGTTAGTAGGTAGGGTAGCTCAAAAACCACATGAAAAAAAAATAAAATAAAATTGGTAAACACGATAAATGAATACCTAAGGATACGTACCCCCGAACACACAAATGAATGACGTGAATGTGTGGAAACACATTCACATAAACGAAAATGATACGCATACGGAGGGTTCCGTACTTCAGAAGAAACAGGTGCCAAGAGTTCAAATGATACAGCCCTGTAACAGATGGACGGACGGACATACAGGAGCCTTAGGATCAATTTCAGCCAAGGTACTTAGATGGAGATTTGACACCATATAATGACATCAAAATCTCAAAAACTTCTGTTCAAATTAAATTGCCCTATTGGATGTCATAAGGTCATGAATGTCGTCATCATCATCATATCAGCCGAAAAAAGTACGTTGCTGGGGATGCCTATACCTACCTACCTACCCCAAAAATGCCACAGTTACCGGTCCTGCGCCAGGCGAGCGCATTTGCCTACCAGGTCATCAGTCCACCTTCTTGAGGTACTTGGTCACCACTCGAGAAACTTTCCGCACCAACGGCCATCGGTTCTACGTTCAATCAAGGCCCCAAAAATACCATGGAATCACCATCATCCTCCTAGCATTTACCACTAACCGTCAGGCAAGAGATAATTTGAAATTATAATTTGTTTCTGGATCTCTACCATTGGCCTGACGGTCGCATCAAATATGTTTTCAAAGGAAACGCTTCGTCGCCAACCATGACAAACGGGGTGGTACCCGTAATTATTGAATTCGGCAAAGATCGACCAGGTATTTTAAGTATTATTATTTAATTTCTGTCCTTTAGGAATAGCTCTTTAGAGCTATTCGCAAAAAAGCTGCCATATCGCTATTCCGGCCTTAAGATCCAACATCCACGTAGATAAATTTGTAATGTGCGTCAACCAAGGTCAATTAAACTATGGAAAATGATTTTTTTGTGATTAAAGTATACAGAACCACTATTTACTGGTGCTTCGATACAAAAATGCTTGCCATCTAATGCTCCAATGCAATTTGGGAAACGCCACAGCCTTTCAAATTCATCTGCAATTTTCCTCCACGTCTCTTCATTTGGCTGTGGCCACCACCTCTTTCATTAAACAAAATATTGCTCGACAAGTTTCGTTAACAATTTTACAAACGGTAGAATGACCAATTCGAAAATTGAGCCAGAGTGTTTTGAATAAATCCCCTGTAGTCAGGAATCTGCAAATAAATTTTACCTTAATTTATAATTTACAAATGGATTTTAATTTATAATTATTAGCATTAACTATAGATATGATTGGGTAGCATTATTTATTTAATTTGTTTTTCTCCTCAAGCGTCAACTCCGAGCGATTGACTGTTGTTACCTACAGTTACCAAACACTTATAAATACATATTATTTAGACATTCAAGTAACAATAACGCACACATTTATGTTTACACAAAATATAGACGCATTGCTGCACAGCATAAAATATAGGATCTGCCCACCTGATTGTACACAAACACAGACACCGTAGCGTATGGATACTTGCGACTTCACTAGTACCTATAACAAGCATGTTCTCAACCCTTCATTCAGACCTCTGATTACGCGTAGTTTCTACGAATCACGGCGTCAAGATATATTTGTGGGTGAACGTTGAGGAAGTTGAGCTTAAAACAAGTTACAGAATAGCGGGGCTGGAGAAAAATGCAGGTAATACACAACTCACCCACACTCTCATAGCGCATACCTACTTAGATTTTATTGAATTTGCATTTTGCTTACCTTAAACAAAGAGCTAGTCGATGTTCGGAGGATATCGGTTTCTGGAACCTAGTAATTTTCTTTTCCAAACAGTGTTTAACTTTTTCATGGATAGAATCTTGTGTCACGTGAAAATAATCATAAAATTTGTCATCATAGGTCCAAAGATCTTTACACAACATTTTGAACTCTCCTCTTGCTTCACGGGAACGCCAAAGTCGATGCACGCCAAATTGTTTTGAAGAACATAGTATCTTCTTCTTCGACATTTTATTTAGCTTTGTTTATCGTATTTTATCGTATAAATGAGAGAACTTATGCAAGTATGTTGCAGTGCTGGAATAAATTACAATGACAATGACTCAGTGACAATGACAGACTTTCTTTGACATTAGAACGACGGAAACGGCCCGGTCGCTGCCCGCTGTGATTGACACCCAACGCTCGGAATCGGCCCGGACGTGGCACGGCGACCGAGCCTCGGTGTCGGCCCGGCCCCGGCCCGGTGCGAGCTCGGTGACATAACGTTTGCACAATGTCCCGGCCCGGTGTCGGCTCGGCGTCGGCCCGGAAACGGCCCGGTGGTGAAAGGTGTATCAAAATAAGCTCGGCGACGGCTCGGTAAGTTTACGGCCCGGGCCGGAACCGGCCCGGTCTAGCGTGAATCATCCTTTAAGGTACGAGACTTAAAAAGCTAATTATATAACTATTGTATACAATACTTTTTCTACAAGTCAACGGAAATAATAATTTATCAAACAAACTTGGTATCTATATTGAATATCGCCCTGCTGAAATGAAACGCAGCAGCTTAGTATATTTGGGCGTTGATGTCTTCACAGTTATCTTATACAGCTCCTGGATTCATAAGATGACTGCTGGCGGTTATCTTATGAAACCACGAGCTCCGTGACGAGCTCATGGAGCTCCAGGATCAAAAAGTATGCGATATTAGTTTTGTGTACGAAAGATTAAAGTCGACGAGTAGAAAAACCACTTAATGTAACTAACATATTATTATACCCTACGTCAAAATTTTCGTTCAGTGGAAAACGACTTTCGGAATTTTTAATTTTTGGAATAACGCCTTGGAATTTGTGTGTTCCCGTTTTAATTTACAGAAGATGACATACGATACTTACCCTCTGAGAGGCCCTTCAGGCCCCCAGAGAGGACTTTCCGTAACAAATCCGTTACTGGCCGCATTGCGGGCCAAACGGGAAAAAAAAAAAAAAAAAAAAAAAAAAACATACGATACCCAGGCTATCGCTATTGATTTTTATCTGTCATGTCATGTTGTATGTTCGGACGTCGGCCCAGACATGGCGCGGGCTCGGCACGGTGTAATACGGCTCCTCCTAATAGTTGAAATATTATATGATCCATTTTATTAACATGGTTTTTGACGTATACAGTTTTACTGCATTTTTATTGCCTAGTCTTAATTGAATCACGTGTTGTCCTGATGTGAGCTTATAGACGGATGCCCTGTAGTCTAATTGTGAAATGATCTTGACGTCGGTTTCTTTTATTTATTATTAGGCCAGTGATAAGATTGATTAGGGTTCTACAATTGGGCTGCCTATTTTGCATAGTTTCATCAATAACATAAAGTTGCCAAAAAAAAAGAAACTAAGTACTTAATAATGAAACACTGTCTCCGTCACATCGTCAATCTGTTCATCAAAAAATCGGATTTAAGGATTGACATGAATGATATTTTATTTAGGTACCTATTACAGTACTCGCTTATGACTATGAGCTAGAAATTGACAAAGTAATAGTATTTTATGCAATCGTTATATAATGGATGCTTTTTAAGTCGAGTACCACGTTTAGGCCACGAAGCTTGCTGAGTGGCCTAATTAAGGTTCGAGACTTAAAAAGCTAATTATATAACTATTGTATACAATACTTTTTCTACGAGTCAACGGAAATAGTAATTTATTAAACAAACTTGGTATCTATTGAAAATCGCCCTGCTGAAATGAAGCGCAGCAGCTTAGTAATTTTGCGCGTTGACGTCTTCACAGTTATCTTTTATACAGCTCCTGGATTCATAAGATGACTGCTGGCGGTTATCTTATGAAACCATACGAGTTCGTGACGAGCTCGTGGAGCTCCAGGATTATAAAGTATGTGATCTTAGTTTCGTGTACGAAATCTTCATTCAAAGATTAAAGTCGACGAGTAGAAAAAATGTATAAGGTAAACGTCCGAGTGCTCGACGCTGTACTAGTACAAGTGACATGGCTTAAATTCGAATGAAGAAAAATCCTATAAGTTACCCCTTTGACATATAGTGCCCATGCCATATACTATACTATCCTCAAACCAAATAGACGACTGGGATCGTATTGGCACGTATTGGCGCAGTCGTCCGTTTGGTTTGAGGATACTATAGTACAGCGTCGACCACTCGGACGTTTACCCTATCTATCCCAATAAAAACGGTCGAAAGTCATGCAAAAATGTCTTGTCATGCCTTCAACAGAAAAGAAGTATATGGAAAAATGGCCAGAAACTTTTGGACCACACTAGTATATGTATTCATTTATTCTTCATTTCTCTAGGTCGCAGTACAAAAGTGTCAAACGAAGACCCAGTAGTTGCTTGTGTGGGAGAGAGAACACATCAGCTCATCGAGAACTTGGATCCCAGTACGGTACGTAGCTGTAGTACAGTCAACTGCAGAAAAACCCCATCTCATAATAACTGAAGAGAAAAATTTGTATCGTCAGTCACTGTTCCGCAAAATGAGGTCTGGAAATGAGGTGGCACACTGAGGTTTATGGGCAGGTAAGGGGCAAGGTTATCAGGATGTAGTACCTACTTAACCGATGAATTTTTTTGTTTGTTTTCTAGTAGGAGATCAAAAAATTTATAGGACACTAAAAACTTTTTCGATATCATTTTTGAAATGAAAACAAACCATTTGCCACATTAAACTTACTACTTCTTCAAATGTGGGACATTTTCGATGTTCTAAATGTAGCTTATTTCGAAATAATCATTCGTTTTGACATGACAAGACTTTTTATTCAAATTTCGCAACTTGGTCCATGCCCAGGCGACGAGCACTGCCCCGCTATTCTGTAAGTAGTTTTAACCACACCTCACCGTCCATCCACACATATCTTGACGCCGCGTATTCGTAGTAACTAAGCATCAGAGATCTTTTTTTGTAAAGCGTGACGAGTTCCGAATAACAGCCCATTGTGAAATGGGCTTGTGACCTTAAATTTGTTTACGATGCCATTCGAACCAGTTTTTGTAGATGAACAAATGTTTGTATAGAAGCAACTACATTTAAAGGACATTAATACCCAAAAAATCGACTTAAAGACGGACCTCGCTGACAGCAGCCGAAACGCTTCATACTGATTGGCTTTAAAGTATGACGTCACACTGTGCAATTTGTACTAACCGTTGCATGGAAAATGAAGTAAATTGCTGTTTCGGTCGCGAAATACTGCGTTTAGGTACTTTAGGTCCATAGTTGTCGTACAAATTTGTTTCTATAAAAGCGTAAGGATTCTATTGGTACCTTTAAATATACTCCTGGACAATAAATAAAAAAACTTTTTTTTCTAAACTTTCAAGGTTCATATCTTTTTATGATTTGAATTATATTTTCTAATTTATACTTTATTACAATCATTTGATGGTTTATTATCCATTTAGCAACACGACGTTATCAATTTTAACACCACGCAACAAGCCTATTCTTTTAAACAATGATAATATATTTCGTTACGGCGGCGTCGTAAGACTTTAACTCACTGGTCATCTCACCGCTCACCTCACCTCTCACCTCACGCCTCAAGCACGCCTAATGTGAAAAATAAGTGTGAGCAAGATAATCGTACAAAGGTCTCGTTTTGTGAAGGCGCCGTAGGTTCAGCGAAGTTAAGCGAAGAGAGTTTTTGAAATAATAGAGTGGGCCAAAAATTCTTGCACTTTTAAAACTTTGATGAAAATTAAACCATTAAAGTTAATTTCCTGATCATTTAAGTTTTGCGACTAACATCTAATGAAATTTATTTTTTGAAAATAATATCTTTGAGTTGACCCCCTTCTCGTCGCTGGCACTTTTGGAAACGACTACGCAGATTTTGGGAAACTCGCTGACACATGCTGCGAGGGATCTCGGCTATCTCATCGCGGATGTTTTGCTTGAGTTTGGATATTGTCTTCGGTCGACTTTATAAATATCCCCGCACGAAAAAATCGGCGGGAGTGAGATACGGGCTTCCTCCTAAATAGGCGGCGAACGGTTACATACAAATTGCTGCTTTTATAAAACTGTGTTACACAAAAAGCTCATTGTTGGTCAGCAAAACGCTTTATTGCAAATAAAACTGCATAAAGTAATGTCAAATTTTCCTCCACTCAAAAACTATAAAATTGATTATTATACAAGATATTCAGTGTTGCCATTTGCAAAAAATTATGGCCCACCCTATATAATGCGTCTGTATATAATAATATGGTTAAAAAAAATACGAATAGTTAGATAGAAATTTCTGCAGCGAGATCAGTGATTCGAAACATGATTAAGCAATTTTCGCTCGATAGGTGGGTAGGATACACGTAAAACGTTCGTAACAAAGTATGCAAAAAAGCTAAGCATATTATAATTGGTTCTAAAAATCGGCAATATCATGTTTAAGGGAACTTAGCGATTACTTTTTTATTTATTTAAACGCACAAAAATTTTAAATTAAAAAACATGATATCCGCACTTCCATCTCGCTCACGCTTATGCTCAGTGAGAGGGTGAGAAGACCATGAACCCACGGCGCCTTAAGCGTGACGGGTGGTGAGGTGAGGCGCTTTAGCGCGTTCCGAATGACAGCCCAGTATATCGAGCTAACTTTATCTGCCCCAAAACAGCGGTTCCTGTGGAGTTCTAATTATGTTTATTTTTTATTTAAGTACATTATTTTACCAATTAGGTATTTATGCGTCATAAAGTAAAAAGTGTAAACATGCGCTGAAAAATATTCCTCAACGCAACAAATTGAAGTGAAATGAGAGGACCTTTTTTAATTAGATCTTAAATTGGGAAACATTTTCATTAACTTTGCTTTGATAATCTTTACACGTGTAAGCAAACTAAAAATACATTCAATAACGGAAATAAGGTTACCTTAGATAGAAAATGATGTAAGTAGTTACCTACCTATAAAAATATTTAATTAAAGAATTTTCAATTCCGATTTCATTTCAAGTTTTCAGCCCTATATTCGGTAGTGTGCCTTGAAATGTACCTAAACATATTTTGCATATTTCAAGAAGCATTTTTTGTACTCTACAAAATGACTGATAATTAATAACTTAGGTACTTAATTATCTTGCCAAGTTTCATGTTAAAATGATCAGACAAATTAAGTACCGTACCGGTAGACTGGGGTAGGAAAAAATGGGGCTACTTTGATCATTTAGAATGAAGTATAAAAGCAAAACTATTTGAAATGAAGAAGATTTAATCGAGTATACAGCAAGATAGATAACTAACATATTCACTGCCACCGTTCACCCACAAGTAAAAACAATGATTTCGGAGAAAAATATATTTGATCAAAGTCGCCCCGCGAATCAAAGTACGTTGACGGTAATAAACTAAGTATGTAAAATATAATCAGAATAATAATTATGACGTACCTTATACCATTAGGTACACCGGTATTGTTATGGCAATGGCAATTAAGAAGCGTTTTAACTCATCATCATCATCCTCCTAGCGTTATTCCCGGTTGTGCCCCTAAAGGAGCCAGGGGTCCGCTTTGACACCTAATCCCAAGATTTGGCATAGGTTTTACGAAAGCGACTGCCATCTGACCTTCCAACCCACAGGGTAAACTAGACCTTATTGGGATTAGACCGGTTTCCTCACGATGTTTTCCTTCACCGAAAAGCTAACGGTAAATGTAATATTCCGTACATACGTTCCGAAAATCTCATTGGTACGAGCCGGGATTCGAACCCACGACCGCCGCTTGACAGCCGCATGCCTGAACCACTAGGCTACCGTAGCTTTTTAACTTATGTTATCCTAAAAATGGTAGTACGGTTATTCTAATAGGTAACTAGGCCTACCTGAATAAAGAATATTTTGAGTTTGAGTTTGAATGTCGATAAACTACCACCGGTTTGGAAAGAAAACCTCTGCCTCGAGAAGAACCGGCGTAAAAAACTCGGCGAGGTAGGTATAATTTTTTTCAAAACTTACTTTTTCAAAAATAATTGTATGTATAATTTCAGTATCAGAGTATTATAAAACTACATTACTACAGTAGAAAGCCTATTTACTTTTTTTTTTATACTACGACGGTGGCAAATAAGCTTACGGCCTGCCTGATGTTAAGCTGGTACCGTAGCCTATGGACACTTGGGACTCCAGAAGAATCCCAAGCGCGTTGCCCTTTATTCACTTGAGAATTCGCTGTGTTGGAAGATAGAGAGCAAGTGGCATGACGTCAAAACATTGACTCAGAGATATGTTCTTCTTTAATTTCAATTCCGACATTCAAGACATTTACCAAATATGACCTCATCAATGTACGAAATGCGTAAATAATTAATTTAAACCACGCCTTTAAGGCGACGTAGGTCACGGTCTTCTCTCCCTCTCACTGAGCATAAGCGTGACCGAGATGGAAGTACGTGTTCGGAAGCGGGGATCGTGGATATCATGTTTCTTAATTTTAATTTTGCCGAGAGAAAATCCGTTTTCTGAGCCTACATCGCCTTAATAATTTCCCATTCCTTCCTGCCGCATTCGCATTTTGATACCAATAATTAATTTAAATTTACTTACAGAATTACTTCGTTAGTGTTTTCGCCGTCGCACGGGACCGGAGAGCCGGGTCCTTGCTCGCTACAGGCAGCGTTCGACCGAGGACGTCAACAGCGAAGAGATTACGCGAAAATACACCTTATTCAGCTAGTATTAGGGGCAAAACCGTATTTTATTTTAAGGTAAGTTACAACGCCTGGGGGATTGTCAGTTGCTACGGTGAGTGACGTTGCTATGTTTATTGAGCAGGCGTCAGAATTTATTTTAATTTCGTTTTATAAATTGTTCGTCACCAAAGTAATTCGTTAGTCCCATTTTCCTTTGATACAAACTGAACTTTTATTACTATATGTCTTTTTGAAACCTATTTGATGCACTAAACAATTTCTAAGTGCTGACTTCAATTTAATAACGTCTATTCGTTATCAAATATAGATTTCTCAAAAATCTGATTCTTGTGGCCTAAAATTCTTAACAAGATTTAAGGCGATATCATTACGGTTTCTTTTGAAATTACTATCTGATATAATTTTCAAGTATTATTCATTCTATCTTTGAAGGTAAATTAAGATCACGTTCAAGGGAAAGTCGTAACTACGTGGTAAGTATCAAAGATAATTAAGAAATTCTTAATTATCTTTGGTGGTATTTATTTTTATGCGTAAATAGCTACAAATAAAACGAATTTAGTATTGCTTCACATTCACTTTTGCTTTTGATTCATCTCGCTAACTATAGTTTTTACTTAAGTTTTTACCTATTGAACAATATTTCGGTTACCTACCTACTAATGAAAAAATATATCATCAAAGGGGTCCGGGGTCCGCTTTGACATCTCATCCCAAGATATGGCATTGGCACTAGTTTTACGAAATCGACTGCCATCTTACCTTCCAACCCAGAGGGAAAACTTATCTTATCTTATCTTATCTAGTCTAGGTGAGGGCCCTTTCGGATGCACTTCGACCCAGTGGGATCTTTTGTGCATTTGCCCTCTCCTTTATACCTGCTCCCAGGCTTGCTCCATCATTTCCACAAAGCGGATGATGCAGTTCGCCGGGAGCACCTTGAATTCCTTTGGTTGCGGGTAACCGTTACCAAAGTAGTTCATTCTTTGTCTGGCAAGGGCATGACATTCACACAATAAGTGTTCCATAGTCTCATCCTCCTCGCCACACATTCTACAGTCTAAACTATCAGATAGTCCCATCTTGGCCAAGAGATCCTTGACCCCGAAGTGACCAGTGAACACCCCAGATATAATTCTGAGTTGCTTCCTACTGGATTTCCAGAGTTTTCTGGTCCAGCCCGAGTCCACTCCTTCTATGAAGAGCTTAGAGTGCCTTAAGCCAGCCTCATTCCTCCACTCGTGTTGGTGTTTGGTTTTGGCGTAGGCTTTAAAGGCCGATATTATGGTCCCCTGCGAGAGTCCCACAAATGATTCTGGACCTACAAAGTGATTTGTAGAGCCCCCTCTTGCAAGCTCATCTGCTCTTTCGTTGCCGATGAAGCCCTTGTGCCCTGGTATCCAAACTAGTTGCACCTTATTGTGCCTTCCAAGTCTGTTTAGTGCTTGGACGCCATTATAAATTAGTCTAGAGTCCACTTTCGGCGCCGTAAGCGCTTTAAGGGCCGCTTGACTGTCACTGAGTATATAGATAGTCCGCCCTTTGGTTCGCCTGTCTATATTCTCCTGTACACAAGCAATTATGGCGTATGTCTCCGCTTGGAAGACAGTTGCCAAATTACCCATGCTTACACTACTACTATAGTCATTTGCATAAATGCCTGCTCCCGTACCGGATCCCATTTTTGATCCGTCCGTGTACCATATACTGTCTTCGATACCAGACTTTGGTGGTTCTAGACCTTCGGCCCACTCAGCCCTGGTTGGAACTTTTGTTGTGTAGTTCCTGTGGAATACATACTTGGGTAGCATTTTGTCGCTTCCCATGTTTGTTATTCTGTCTAAGAGACCATCAGTCTCCATGTTTGTGTGCTTAGTCTTCGGCTTGCTATCGCTCCACAGTCCAAGAGTTCTTAATCTGTAGAGCGATTTGCGCGCCTCTGACTTAATCACCATGTGAAGTGGCGGTAGGTCCAGTAGGACTTCTAGCGCCGCTGTAGGCGTGGTACGAAACGCCCCTGTTATAGCTGTGCGAGACGCACCTATGACTGGCTCTGGGCTGAGTAGAATTTGAAGGGAAATCCTGCACCTTCGGCGTTGGTCGTTACGGCTTAGCAGGAACTTGGTCGGGTCGGGGTTCTGAATTGAAAGGCTTGTTTACTTTTTCAAGTAATGTCACTTCGCTGCTACTGTAGGTACTGAATTTCATGGGGCCTGGCCGCCCAATTTATACTATCAAGTTACCTCGGCCGGACGCCCCTTCGCCCCGTATATTTGGCGGGAAAGCGATTTGCGCGGGAAATTTTGGCGCGAAATGACATGTTCATTTATTATAGTTCAATCTTACTCTAATACATTATTTACAGTGCTTATACCTATTTCTATGCTATTTATAATACATTATAACACGAGATCCCGCTCGTTCGGCGTCAAAATGCATCTGAAACGCGGGGATTCCGTGTCCGCCCGTATATACGTACCTCGTTCCCCACCTGAGGTATAAATACCGGGTTTCCCCCCTCGCTCGCCCATCAGTCGTTGCCTGACTGGCGCGCGAGTAGGATCTCTAGGTTTCCTTTAGTCTGTCTATATTTCTTAGTGGAAACTTAGTGTTATCCACTCGTTATTTAGGAAACCAGCGGTATATTACCCTTTTTTACTATGTAGGAATGAAATGTGAGGCCTATTATTCTTTATTTCAGGTGCCGATGACATAAGGCAATAGTAGCGCAATGCCTATGTTATAAGAAGGTTTATAAGCTAGATTATTACAAGTTAGGTCGCGACTGACAATTTTATGTTTATAGCGGGTTTATTCTATGCCGTCCTGCACATCTCTCCCGCCGACCATCGTTCGGGTGAACGTTGGATCTTCTTTTGCGTGCAGGTTCTCGGGCTCCGTCGGCAGGATCACCAGCTTCTTGGTCGGTCTTCTGAAGACTCCGCCCTTGGTGGTCACGTCCACTGCTCGTGTCACGCCGTCGGGGCCCGGGTATATAGCTGTAACCCGGCCTCGTGGCCATGTGTTGCGAGGCAGATTCCCGTCGGCCACTAGCACGATGTCGCCGACGTTGATAGGCCGCCCATGACCGTAGGGCTCCCGCCGGTACTGGAGTGAGGGCAGGTACTCCCGGAGCCAGCGGGCCCAGAAGTGCTCGGCCAGGCGTTGGCTCGTCCGCCAAGTCGCGCGGCCGATGAGTGCGGTGTCGTCGAATGTCCCGGGGTTGGGGGCCCGGGCTGAGCCACCGAGGAGGAAGTGGTTCGGCGTGATGGCTTCTGGCTCGTCAGGATCAACCGCCACGTGAGTGAGGGGGCGGCTGTTCACTGTATATTCGGCCTCGGCGAGCAGAGTAGTCAGGGTCTCCTCGCTGGGGCGGCGCTCGTTGAGCACGGCGTGTAGGGCTCTCTTGACGGCTCGTACCATCCTCTCCCATGCCCCGCCCATAAATGGGGCTCCCGCCGGTATGAAGCGCCAGCTGATACCGCGTTGCGCGGCGTCGGATTCGAGGGCGTCGCCGTAGGCCACGCGGAGCTCTTTGTCGGCAGCGTGGAAGTTACTTCCGTTGTCGGTCCAGATCTCGGTCGGGCAGCCGCGGCGCGCGATCATGCGTCGGAGCGCCATGACCGCGGAGTCCCCGCCGAGACTGGGTATCACTTCCAGATGTACTGCGCGCACGGTGAGGCACGTGAAGAGTGCCACGTACCTCTTCTGAGTCCCTCTACCGACGGTTACTGTTATCGGGCCGAAGAGGTCGAGGCCCGTGTAGGTAAACGCTCGCTGGTGGTGGGCGAGCCGGCACCGCGGGTGGTCGCCGGTGGGCGGCACTGACGGCATTGCTTTCTTTATCCGGCACGGCAGGCATCGATGCACTATCATTTTCGTCACGGGTCGCAGGCGTAGAATACTATAATATTGTTTACACTCGTTTATAGTAGCCTCGGCGCCGTTGTGTTGCATTTGCCTGTGTATAAAGTCTATATATAGCTTCACTGCCGGATGATTTCCATCGAGCACGGGTGGCCGTTTTTGTAGTTCGGTGATGTCCACTGCTGCGTTGATACGCGTCTTGATAACAATAACGTCGTTCACTAGTTCGACCGCCATGTGTCGTAGGCGGCTATGTGAGCCCGGTGGCTTATTATTTCTGAGGTCACTGAAGTCGTCATAGAATGACTCCAGCTGACTGGCGCGTATCACTAAGCGTTCCGCTTCACGTAGGTATGTGGCATCGAGTATTTTATACTTTCTATTATTTTGTAGCCTTTTAGACGGCGGCTGCGGCGGGGCGGGCTTGCTTCGTTTATTCCAGTCTGGATCGGCCTGTTTGTTACGCATAGTGCGCTTGTAATGTGCGCGCGCCTTGCGGGTTCGGCATAGGTCGATGAACTGTAATACTCTGCCTATAGTTCGCAGCAAGCGTTCCCACCTCGAGAATCGGGCCGGGTCTGGTAGCCAGGCGAGCGGGCCGGGTTTTCCCTTTACGACTGATATTGTGTGCACCTTTTCTTCACTTATTTCGGACTCGTGCGGTTGTGATGGCTCTGTGGGCCACGTCTCCGGGTCATCACGCAGGAAGGCTGGGCCCTGGAACCACCGATGATCAGTGTTGAACTCGAGCGGGACTGTGCGCGTGGCTTCGTCAGCGACGTTGAGCTTGGTAGGTACCCAGCGCCATTCTTTGACAGCCGTGTACTCCTCTATGGCGGCAATGCGGTGCGCGACAAAGGGCCGGTACGTGCGCGCCCCGGTCCTCAGCCACGCGAGTACTGTGCGGCTGTCGGTCCAGAATGTCTTCGTGTCTGGTTTGAAGTCGTGCTCTTCTATTACTGCGGCCGCCATTCGACTCCCCATCGCCGCGGCCTGCACCTCTAGGCGTGGGACTGATATCACCTTCAGGGGCGCGACCTTAGCCTTCGCAGCTATCAAGGACACGTGCACTCGCCCGTCGCCCGTAGTTATGCGCCAGTATAGCGCGCTTGTATATGCAGATTCGCTAGCATCGACGAAGATGTGCATCTCACGCTTGTTTGCGTCACCGTAGTAGGGGTAGGCGCGCGGAATCGCGAGGTCTCGCAATGCCCTTAGGTGCAGCGTCCACTCCGTCCATTGGCGCGCTAAGTCTGCATCCAGCTTGTCGTCCCAGCCAGTTCCGCGCCGCCACACCTCTTGTAGGATTTTCTTTGCTATGATGGTTACCGGCGCCGCTAGCCCGAGAGGGTCGAAGATCGACATTGTTATTTTCAATATTTGCCTTTTGGTAGGCTCAATGTCGTCCAGGGCTCCGGGAGGTAGGCGGCTGAGGTCCAAGTTGAAGGCGAGTTCGTCGCTCGCGGGTTTCCATATTTGTCCCAGGATTCGTTCATTTTTCATTTCGCTTTTATTCAGTTCGACGGGCGCGGACGTGGCGTCCTCCGAAGTGAGGGCTCGGAGGACCCGCGTGGAGTTAGAGGTCCATTGGCGTAGTTCGTAATGGGCCTCTCTATGTATATCGCGTACATCACTTGACACTCGAATCGCGTCTTCTTCTGTTTTGAAGCTGTGTAGGTAGTCATCGACATAGTGATGTCTTATTATTGCTTTGACGGCCTCTGGATGCGTTTCTTCGTGTTTCTGGGCGTTGACGTTCTTCACATATATTGCTATTGACGGTGAACAAGTAGCGCCAAAAATGAGTGAAGTCATGCGATATTCTTGCGGCGCGTCGTCGCCCCGCCGGTCGCCCCGCCATAGATAGCGCAGGGCGTCTCTGTCTTCAGACTTGACTTTCACTTGCATGAACATTTCTTTAATATCCGCCCCCACGGCGACTGGGTGTTGCCGGAAGCGCATAAGGACGCCTGGCAGCGACTGTAGGAGGGCCGGGCCCGTCAGTAGGCGGTCATTGAGCGACACGCCCCTTGTAGGCGCGGCGGCGTCGTGGACGATTCGGACTTTCCCGGGCTTGCTAGGATTCAGCACCGGGAAATGGGGGAGGTACCACACTCTTGATGACTTGGTGGGCGGCGCAGGCTCGGCGTAGCCCTTCGAGACAAGGGCGTCCATTTCTTCACTATATTTGCTTTTAAGCTCTTTATTTTTGTCGAGTTTCTTTTCTATGTTATGAAGTCTTCTCAGTGTATTTTCGTAGTTGTCAGGCAAGCGGCTGTCGGGTTGTTTCCATAATAGCGGTGCTTCATAATGGCCGTCGGCTGTAGTCGTTATTGACTGGGCTAGCATGATACGCGCCCGCTCTTCCGGGCTTGACTGGGGTAACTTCGGCTCGATAAGTAGGTTTTCGAGCGCGAAATATTCACTGAGTTGTAAATTCAAATCTTCATTTTTCTCGGCTTCTTCAATAGTGGTCAAGCGATGCGTCGCATGTACTTGTTTGCCTGTGATGCGTGTGTGTGCACCGTGTAGCACCCAGCCTAGCGGCGTTAGGGATGCCGCTGGCTGATGCCGCTGGCCGCGGCGTGTTTCATTACTGACGAGTAAATGCCAGTTATCTTGTCCGATTAACACTCTAGGTCTCGCTGACTCGTACCGCAGGCTATCTTCTATGTCGCATAAGTGTGCGCACTCGCGGAGATCCTCCTTCTTAACGGACTGTGGTGATAGGCTCAGATCGTCTATGGTATGCGCACCGACCCTATAAGGTTGGTCGGTGCCGCGGATGCTGAGCGTAACACGGCGTGATCTCGATGCGTCGATTTTTTCTTTCGTTATAGCTTCTATTTGTAGCGGTACTGTCGGGCCGTCCAGGCCTAAGTCGTTCGCGAGCTCTTCTTGTACAAGTGTTATCGTGGAGCCGTCGTCGAGGAGGGCGTAGGTCTCGACGGCTCCCGCCGGTCCAGAGACTGTGACCGGGATAATTTTTAGATAAGCTCTCGCTTCTCGGGAGGCGCGTGTCGATGTGACGGCCTCGTTTCTTTCTTCGATTCGTTGATAATGTAGCAAGTTGTGGTGGAAGTATTCGCAGCCGTCTCGCTCGCACTTCGTGCGCTTGCATGAGTGCATCCTGTTCTTGTAGCGCAGGCATCGGAAACATAGCCGTTGATCTTTGGCTAGTTTCCACCGGTCTTCAACGGCTTTTTCGATAAACTTAGTGCATTTATCTATTGGGTGACCGGTGTTGTTGCAGGCGGCGCACTTAGGTGAAGGCTTGTCTGTGGTCGCGAAGGCTCGGTGTGTCCTCTTTGCAGGGTGAGGATTTGCACCGTCGACGTTCTCGGGCTGCGCGTAGAGCGCGCAGTAGTCCGCCTCGCGTTGCAGGAAGGCTGATATCTTTATTAGCTCAGGCTCGTCGTTTTTCTGCGTATTCGCGTAGTCGAACCATCTGTAGCGTAGGGCGGGCGTAAATTTCTCCATCATTGCCCTTGTCGTCTCCGGGCTGTGTAGATAGTGAGCGCGGTCAAGAGCCTTGAGTGTGGCTATGACGTTGGCTACACGGCTGGCGAAGACACAGATGTCGAGCGGCCCGTCGTTAAGGCGCGGTAGGGCGCGTAAACGCTCGAGCTCGGCGAGGGCAATGGCGTCTGGGCGGCCGAAGCGGGCTTCTAGGCTTCTCATTACTTCGTCTGCGCGAGCGTTGTAAATGAGGAGGCTCTCGACGGCTTCTTTGGCCCTCCCTTTGAGGCATCTTCTTAATCTTGCTATATTATCCACTTCACTATAATTTGCGGTGGTTCCGTTGTAGGCGGCTTTGAATGATAGCCATTCTTGATGCGAGCCGCTGAATGGCGGCAACTCGGCGTGGTAGCGTGATGACTCTCTCGGGCCGGCACGCGCGGCGATGGCGATGGCAGAGGCGAGCTCACTCAGGTTCACACTTTGTTGATTCTTCATTACTATGGCGTTATCTTCTTGCGCATTCGCTTGTGAGTACATTAACGGCGGCGGATATGCGTCTGTTTCGCGTGGGCGCGGCGGCGTTGGCGCGAAAACGGGAGCGTGGGTTCCCCCGGCGGGGGGAGGGGCGGGGACGGCGGGGCGCACGGCAGCGGCGCCCTGTCCCGCGCCCTCGGCGGGGCTCCTCTCCCGAGCCTGCTCGGCGTACTGTGGGGTTGCAGGCTCGGGTTCTTCGATGTAAGGTGCATTGGAGATGGCGAGGACATGTCTCTGGCTGGTCTCGAGCCATTCATCTATGCGGCGTTCTTGTTGGACTGTAGATATTGTGCCGGTGTCATCGTCGCTGTCTTCGGCTTCTATGGCGGCTATGCGCGCTTGCGCGAGCTCCAATTTGATTCGGAGGGCTTCTTCTCGCGCTTGTGCGAGACGGCGGACGCGATGACTCGACGTTGTTTTCACCGATTTTGACGGCGGCCGTGCGGCAGGATGCTGGCTTGACTGTGGGGTTTCCTGCCGCAGTGTTGCTGCAGGGTGTAGGCTCTCCTGCAGCAGCGGGACTATGGGTGGCAGCGTTGACTGTGGGGTTTCATGAGGCAGTGTTTGTGACTGCGCGGCATCATGATGCTGCCCTATGGGTGACCTCGGCTGTGGGTCTGGACGAGGCGCCGGCGTCGCAGGAGTGCTTGTCTGTGGGGTTTCCTGCGAGGGCCTCGAGCCGTCTTGACACGTAGTTCTTGACGGCACTATGGGTGGCAGCGTTGACTGTGGGGTTTCATGAGGCTGCTGCCCTATGGGTGACCTTGGCTGCAGGTCTGGCCGAGGCGCCGGCGTCGCAGGAGTGCTTGTTCGCGAAGTCTCCTGCGAGGGCCTCGAACCTTCTTGAGTAGTAGCAGTTCCCGACGTGGACATGGTTGCTTCTTCCAGCATGGCTTCTCTGATGTTCGCTGCGATAAGTTGGCCGAACGTGCGTTTTCCTGCTTTCGATCTTGTAAGGGGCATCCTCTATGTAGAATCCGGTTTTCGATGGACCAGCATGTGCGAGACGCACCTATGACTGGCTCTGGGCTGAGTAGAATTTGAAGGGAAATCCTGCACCTTCGGCGTTGGTCGTTACGGCTTAGCAGGAACTTGGTCGGGTCGGGGTTCTGAATTGAAAGGCTTGTTTACTTTTTCAAGTAATGTCACTTCGCTGCTACTGTAGGTACTGAATTTCATGGGGCCTGGCCGCCCAATTTATACTATCAAGTTACCTCGGCCGGACGCCCCTTCGCCCCGTATATTTGGCGGGAAAGCGATTTGCGCGGGAAATTTTGGCGCGAAATGACATGTTCATTTATTATAGTTCAATCTTACTCTAATACATTATTTACAGTGCTTATACCTATTTCTATGCTATTTATAATACATTATAACACGAGATCCCGCTCGTTCGGCGTCAAAATGCATCTGAAACGCGGGGATTCCGTGTCCGCCCGTATATACGTACCTCGTTCCCCACCTGAGGTATAAATACCGGGTTTCCCCCCTCGCTCGCCCATCAGTCGTTGCCTGACTGGCGCGCGAGTAGGATCTCTAGGTTTCCTTTAGTCTGTCTATATTTCTTAGTGGAAACTTAGTGTTATCCACTCGTTATTTAGGAAACCAGCGGTATATTACCCTTTTTTACTATGTAGGAATGAAATGTGAGGCCTATTATTCTTTATTTCAGGTGCCGATGACATAAGGCAATAGTAGCGCAATGCCTATGTTATAAGAAGGTTTATAAGCTAGATTATTACAAGTTAGGTCGCGACTGACAATTTTATGTTTATAGCGGGTTTATTCTATGCCGTCCTGCACAATAGCCATGCATGCCGTTCTCTGCACCTTTCTCAGGGCCTCTCTGCATGTGCTCATTAAAGTCCTTGGCCACCATACCAGGCTACCGTACAGTATTATGGGTCTCACCATCATGGTGTAGATCCACTTCAGTACCTTGGGGTTCAGTCCCCATGTTTTGCCATACGCTGATCTACACATTCCAAATACCCTCAGGGCCTTTGTAATGGTGAGATCTGTATGCTTTTTCCAGTTCAGTTCCTTATCCAGTGTGACACCTAGATATTTCACGTCATTGGACAGTTCTAGTACCCTTCCGTACAGCTTTAACTGCTGTATTCCGCGAAGGGTCCTTTTCCTAGTAAAGGGTATTACTACAGTTTTGCCTGGATTAATGGATAATTGGTGACAGTCGCACCATCTCTCCACTTCCCTCAGTGCCTTGTTCAAGAGGGAAAACTAGACCTTAGTGGGATTAGACCGGTTCCCTCACGATGTTTTCCTTCAATGAAGAGCTAACGGTAAATATTCCGTAGGTACATAAGTTCCGAAAAACTCATTGGTACGAGCCGGAATTCCAACCCACGACTGCCGCTTGACAGCCGCATGCCTGAACCACTAGGCTACCGTAGCTTAATAAAAAAAATATCACGATAAAAAAATACTTAGGTATGAAGTTTCAAATCTTGGTTGTTTCACAAGCAAATAAAAAAACGCTGCAATCATTATTTGTATTGTAACAAACCTAAAAAGTTATTGAATTTAAAATTTCGTGATTGTTAATTTGACAATGAAATGTTGTCAATTTGAAAACAATTCATTTTTTCAAGCTGGCTATTTTATGATTTATTTCGCTAGAAATCTCCCTAAATTGTAATTTTCATTCAGAAATATCAAATTGAAAAGTACCGTATTCCAGAAGGTCGTGACGTCAAAGTTACGGCTCTTTATGGCAGCTTGCACTCCTTTCATATGACCACAAAGTACTTTGTTATATACTGAAACATATGACAGTCGTAGTATTGACATCACACACGGCTTAAACCTTAAACCACATTTATACAATATCGCAATTTTCTTAAAAACGGGTGGAAATGAAATCTGAAAACTACTTTATTACGTTCAAGTAACATAATTACCGAAATGGTTTTCGAATTAGGCATCATTACATAGTTTGACATGTTGTCAATTACGGTTAATCTCACTTATTGTGTCATCCTGAAAAGTTCGCAACATGTCGCCTGGAGACAGATAATTGATAATACCGTGAATTTAACAGTTATTATTAGTGTAATTTTAAAGACTAAAAAGGAAAAAAAATCTACATGGAGGTTTCCCATCAGCGATAGTTGCTTGTTTTATCGCCGATATGCTCCCACCTCGCCGAAAAGCATCTTGAAGCTCTAGCTTAAAGTCACGTCATAGCAGTGACAAAACCATTAGTTATTTTATATCTCAGTCACATTATCCATGGCCATTTGTCAGGATTACTGCATCGGACACGTCTATACCAACAAAATGCACCTCACGTGTGACGTTATTTATATTTTGGGGTTGCTATTCGACGTGTGTTCGGATCGGATAACGGGACGCTATTGGCCTTTTCTTATATTTTGGATGAATCAAATCCTTGTGCGTCGCATTGCGAGAACAGTCGTTGTCGGGACACTTCGTGGATATCCAATTAGTCATACAGGGTGGTTTGAAGTCTCAAAAATTCTCAGCAATCGCGCTGAGAATTTTTGAGACTTCAAACCACTATTGGTTTTTTTATAGTTTTCAACTGTTTGTTAGGTATCACTTCTTTTCTATTTTTACAACCTTTTTTATCCAATTGCCGTCATATTTCGTACAGTAACCCTATATATTGATTTGAAGTTTGGCATATTTATGTAAATTCGGTAACAGCTGAATATTATGGCATCACCGAGCAGATCTGATGATGGAGACGTAAGGTGATTATACTTCTAAACTTTATAGACGCGGCTTGCTTGGGCTCAATGGAACCCTCTCAACGAGTAGTTGATGGCTGCCACAAAAAAAGTATAATCAACAAAAGCTTGTAGGTACCAAAAATGGAATTTTACAAATACTTATTAAGGTCGCGGGAGTCCGCTGGATGCGGGTGGCGTAGCACCGGTCATTTTGGCACTCTTTGGGGGAGGCCTATGTCCAGCAGTGGACGTCTTTTTTATTTATTTATTTATTAAGAAACAAACGGTCACATACATAATTTTTTTTTTACACACTATTATTCAGAATAAAACCAGACCTACAGTTTCCTTAATTATTTCACTAGTGCTAAATAAACATTAGACATTAATAACATTTTACCAAAAATAAGTATTTGCAAAATAAGTCTTTCGGCTGATATGATGATGATGATGATGATTAAGGTGCAATTCACACTTCACAGGCGTCCGTCGGATCACCTCTCTGGCTCTCCGTAGCGACTTGCGGCGGAGCGGTGGATGTCGAGGTGCTGGTGAGAGGAAAGCAGCTGTACATCGTGAGGAATATAGGTTAGTTATATGACCTGCACGGCTATCATAGCACGGCCTGCGAGTCGTGTCGCGGCGACATATAGACATTCTCTTTATAATTAGAACCTTAGAAAGAGACGGATAGTACTGTATACACGACGCTCGCGCGCCGCCGTCTTGTGATAACCGTACTGGCAAAGTTCTTGTTGACGCGACAGGTGATCAGAAGAACATCCTGACAATCCAGATTTGTTGGGGTGGAGGCGATATCACTATGCTGTCAACGGCCAGTGACAACAATCAGTCGTGGCAGCACCGGTTCTTTACTGCGCGCATAGATGTAAATGAGTGCTTCCTGATTAGCGCGGGATGCGCGGAAGCAGGACGGTATGAATGCGGTAGTCGGTACTGCAAGCGCACCGCCCCGTTCATGATATTACTGACAAGTTAGAAAATCTTCAAATTACAATATACCGCACACCGATCCCGCCAAGTCACGATGCCGAAGCCTGGCGTGTACCTTTATCAGTCCGTCAGTATTGCTGTCCAAGCGCGGCAATGCTGCCAGCCTTATTACCCTGAAACAATTACGGTTTTTTTTGGAAATAATTCAATATCAGGCAAACAACATCATAAATAAAAATAAACTATTAAGCAAATAATTATAAACTAATGAAAAACTAAATTTACTTAACTTGCCCAGTCATAGGAAGAAAACCCCGTCCAGCAGTTCCGTCTGCGGCATGGAGCCCATAACGCTGGCGGCGTTACCTCTCTGTATTGCTAATGAAATACGTTGCGAGAGGTAAGCGCTAGCCCTATGGTCCCCTGAAGCGTCGACGAGTCGTTTAGTCATTGCCCTCATAAATGATTTCATGTCAGCTGACCAGGGACCCAATGTTTCTACCGCAAGCACCGCAAACTCGTAGTCATTAATTAAAGACGAGTATTTGCGGCGCTTCAACACCTGGGCCTGGTCAGCTGCAGCGCCGGGTTGAGTGCGAGTCCCCTGGATGTGGGACTGAGCAAACGTATCCACGCACGTTGCGTCCCACACCAAGGCTCTGCCCAACCTCCACGGCACCAATGTGGCACCATCCTGATGCCATCGTCTCTTGCCAAACCTGTGAGTTCGAGAATAGCAGGCACAGACACGGTGGCAAGCGAACGACGGACTAAATCGTTTATAGTGCCGTGGCGGTATAAGCGGCCGGCGCTTTTTATACATGAGAGGCCATGCCTACCCGACTCATCGACGCTTTTGCCACAGACGCATGTATGTGAAACACATATTCTGGCCCCAAGCCTCAAGCAACAAGCAATTCTTAATGTGCTTTGGTCCAGAACGGTGCCTATCTGTCGTGAAGGAAGCGCGTAGAGCCAGTGTCCCGACTCGGGGGCGGTAACCTCCAGGAGGCGGGCGCGTTCAAAATCGTCCGGGCTAATACTTTCTACGAGGGATGCTTGCACTTTATTAAGAAGAGGGGTGTCCCAAGCCCGCTGAAAATGTCTGACCGCCGGGATGTCCGTTCCATGGCACGAGTCACACCATGCATCCCTGGCCTCCTTCAAACTCGCTATCTCATCGTCGACTATCTGGGGAAGGTTAAGAATTATACCGACGAGAGACAGCGAGCCATAAGCAGAGGACAGGAATGTAGGTAGGGCTACGCTGGCCGAGGCTCGAACGCCCAGCCCCACATAAGCCTTATTGGGAGAACCGCTTGAGTCCAAGATCTGGTGCTGGAGTATAGTAATATCGGGCTAATTATTTGTATACGGCTTTTATATGTTATTTTAAACAACTTTTACTATTGAAATCAATAATTCTATGGTACGGAAGTTAGGAAAAAAATTAACCCGCAAGCAAAAATGCTATCAGTATTTTTATAATGAAAACATGTTTGAGTACACAAATTTGGAGACTTACTACCTGAATCCAAAAATATATGCATCAGGAAATAACGGCATTTTAATTAAATATTTACAACCTTGAGATAGATAATACCTATTGAATTTCATCTGGCCTATAGAAAGGTTTATTCATTAACATAAAAAAGTGGATTATGCGCGTATCCCAAAGAACGTATATAAATATGAAGATACTCAATTATAAAGTAAAGAAACTTTAAGCCATTTTTGCCTGATTTTTACGGAATTTATGAAGATTACTTTTCATTATTTTTTACCGTATCGGTATTAAATTTAGGTGGATTATTAATTAATATTTAGTCAAATTACCCAACCTATTTTTTAATGTAAAAATATGGCTGATATCGATATATTGTTGTGTTTTCATAGAGCGACACCGTAAAGTTCTCAGGGTATATGGGCACCCTACTGCCCAGCTCCGAGCTTGAACCAATTTTTCATTTGTAAATATTGTTTTTTGTTTTATATTTATTTTAACCTTAGGTTAGTACCTAAACTAGGGTAAATCGCCAGTAGTAGCTGGCGACACTTCACTAGCTGCCCCCCTAATACTTAAACAAAATGAACTCTGTGCACCTACAAATATAACTCAATTTAGTATGACGTGGCCAGTTATTGAAGGGTCGCCAGTAATTGAAACCTTATACTAAAATGAATTCTATTATAGGTGAATAGAGTTCATTTTTAGTATCAGGTGGCCAGTTATTGAACGTTGGCCAGCTACTATCGATTTACCCTAGTTTTTGTTTAGCTCTTCCGTGATTTGGAAGCACAGAACACCCCTCTGTTTTTGAAAGTTTGAAAGTAACGTTGAGCAAACTCGGGTTGTTTTAGGACTGTTTAGAGTGTTTAGGTATAGGCGTGAGCGTTATCATCAGGGAGCGAAACTTTGGTGCCGATGACAGACGTATGACGTCAAGCTACATACAGAGTGTTTCTATTAGGGCTTGCGATCGTGTCCGGGTTTCGTGTAATTGTGTCGGGTACCCTGATCGTGTTACACGAACGCGGTTTTAAGCGACCGGTCCGAACGGATCCGTGTAGTGATAATTATTACTAGATGATAATTATTCATTTTAAATTCAAACATCTAAGGTACAAGTGCTCGACGCGGTTGGCGGCGGCGGCGCGGCGCACACGTCTAGTAGAGAATACTAGTGCTCGACGCAGTACTAGTACTCGTCATCCATACTTTCAATTGCGATAAATAAGATAAATCTAGTTGCGATGAAAATAACGGTAATCATATCTTATTTATCGCAATTGAAAGTATGGATGACGAGTACTAGTACTGCGTCGAGCACTAGTACTTCTACCGTAGATGTTTGAATTTAAAATGAAAAAGTATCATTACACGGATCCGTTCGGACCGGTCGCTTAAAACCGCGTTCGTGGAACACGATCAGGGTACCCGACACGATTACACGAAACCCGGACCCGATCGCAAGCCCTAATAGAAACACTTTGTATGTAGCTTGACGTCATACGTCTGTCATCGGCACCAAAATTTCGCTCTCTGGTTATCATAGATACTCACCTGATAGCACGCGTCGCGAATCAAGTTGCGCACTCAAATAGCAAAGACCAACCTCAGCAACCCTAGTAGGTAACTTATATTTTTTTAAGTAGGTAAGTAGATCAAAGCTGAAAAAAACTGACTTAGATTTTATCTACTTTGATCCGCTGTTCCCCAGAGACACAGATAATACATACTGATCTTGAAAAAGCAAAGAAATTGATCGATTGGTGTACTCTATTAACATTTCTTCTATTCCTTTGAACACTTTGATATACTGTGTGCCCTGCAATGTTTCCACTATTTACCCCACTACCACAGATTGAAAGGTAATGTTTTTATAGTGCATAGGTATATGCTACCAAAGTTGGTTCTTAAATTCATATCTGATGATAACTCTAACGTAAAATTAACGTGAGCAAAATAAACGAGCTTTTAAATCATTAATCATGAGAGCCATTGTAGTTCCTTTTGACTTGAAATAAGATTGAACGTTTTTTATAGAGTGCAATAAAGGCAGGTTCTGTCATTATGCAATGGTGAACTTTCATTCACCATTGTAGAGTCAGGGTAAATAGCCGTTGCTAAAGGTTGTCTCGTGACTTCAGTTTCAGTTTGTAGCCCTCTGCGAAATAAGACCGCACTTAAACAATTTGCAGTAGTAATTGACAAAGGTCCTTCGGAAGGTAACAATCCCAAATGACCACTCTTGAACCTTACTGTAACGCTATATAGGGTCTATAATTATTAGATACTTTATCTTGTCTTGGCTTGTACGATCAGTGATAATATGATTGGGTAGACATTGGCTCAGTCGCGCACCTAATTGAATGCAGCCTAGGGTTTGCAAGATCCGCCAATATTTTGGATCCGGATATTTCGGATATTTCAATTCAACAGATCCGGATATCCGGATCTTTCGGATAATACGGATCCACAAGGTTTTTTTGGTATAAAGTAGGAATTGTAAGTTTAAATCAAGAAAAAACGGCTACACCACCATATACCTAAATGATTTTAAATAGGTACGCATTCCCGAGGTCATAAAGAGTATAAACTTCTTTTTTTTATTCAACTTTTTATTTACAACTACAAACTAACCGGCAAAGTGAGAGTTACGTCACTGAAAGCTGTCACTTGAATAACAACCAGGGGTAATCAACTTAACGTTCCAAACGCGCGTTAGCTATCGAACTGTAATTTTCCCACATAAAATTTGACATGTAGATCTACCTTACGTGCGTACAATGCGTTACGTGATTGACCACAGCAGGTCGAGTTATCTCCGTACCTGGTGCTCGTACATATATTTCAATGAGCTCTATGTACCGGAGTTAATTCAATAGGGTTGTAACTAGGTATCAAACCTAGGAGGAGAAATTGACAATGTGATCCGGACGAGGGAAAAGGTGTTTGTCTAGCAGGGGGCATTCCTTTAGGCAACACTGTGTCTGGATATGGCAAAAACGGTGAACGGGCATTAATATAGCGTACCATGCTTATTATATTACATGATCATATTATAGGTCAAGATCATATTAAAAATAAAAAAATATATTACAAGTATTAAACGTAGGTATTGTTGCTGCATTTACTTTTTACTTCCTGGGTCAACTATACTTCTTAATCATTTCTATAGGTTTATTTAACTAAACTAATCCCCTTATTCATAAAACTTAAAATGGCTGCTAAATAAAATGTGCTTTGTCCACTTCTTACGAACACAAATCTCAAAGTGACAGATAAGGACAAACGAAATTTAACGCCATTTTAAATAGTTAAAATAGGCTTGTTGAACGTTTATGAATACGGGCGTAAGTCTTTAGTAGGTAGCTATATAGGTAACATTGGATTTATAATAATTACTTTGTGTCTTTGCCTACGGTGAATTAGTGCATTTAAACCAACGCCAACTTTCGCCATGAAACTGCGGCATTTTTACTAGTTTGTAGTATGTAGGTTTCATTAGTTTTTGTGACTAATAAATTAAAAACAAAAATAATCTGGTCTGGGATGATGAAGTGGCGAATAAAAACAGAGATTGAGTTATCTACCATTCGGTTTTCAGCGTGGACTCGGTAAAAACTTCATTTTGTAGCCGTATTTTCGGTTTTCATGGTTGTATTTTAAGGATCCGTAATATCCGAAAGATCCGGATCCAAGAACCTGTAAGATCCGGATCCGAAATTCGGCGGATATCCGGATATTTCGGATATCCGGATATCCGGATTGCAAACCCTTGCAGCCCCTTATTAAAATGTTAGTACTTTACCTGTGTAAGTATATAAATTATGAATGCATAAATTAATTGGATAGTCACCCTTTAAATAATTATATTTATATAGAATTGACATGTAATGTGATACTTTTTTGAATGTAAATGACTTGTAAATGACAATATTTACCAATAAATAATACAATACAATACAATACAATACATTGGTACAGTAAGCCAAGAAAGTGATCTACCACTTTTTGACTCGGTTATTTAATGGTTCGCAAGTTTTCGTTCAAAAGTGGTGGGCCACTTTCTTGCCAGTACCAGTCAAAAAAATATCTACACTGACGCTAGTGACGCTACCTACATCTGCGAATAAAAGGTGAACTTATGTGAAATCCCCAACCTACACTGGGCCAGTGTGAAAACTGTTGCCTTTTCCCTCTCATTCGTGAGTTACGGCCTGTGCTTAGCTTATAGACCAATCAAATTAGCTAAACCCGGACATAATGCGATAACTGTAATTTTCTTTTTCTATGATGTAAAGTATTGTTAGTTATAGTTAAAATAAAAAGAATTAAACATTTTAGGGTTCCGCGTCATTGTAAAAAAACCAAAAATCTAAATTTTTAACAAATTCTGATTTCATAAGTGCAGCATAATATGTAACTTTGTAAAAGTGCGTCTATTATGATATAACGCTTGCATTCCAGTTAAAGAAATCAAAATTAATCTAATTAATCAACCGGGACTATCAATAATAAAGAAAGTTCAGTAAGTTACACATTTTCTGGCTTATCTTACCAGAAATTATAGATAACTGCAATTTAAAAAAATATTCTGAATAGTATATTATGTGTGTTGATAAATTATTAAAAATTAAACAGATTCTCTTAATCAAAACCTACTTCCCGTGCACTCAGAAACTTGAAATTTGGTGCGAAGCAACGCCCTATAGCACATATAAAGGAAAAATAGCAAAAACCGTAAATTTTTAGTTACATCACTGAAAATTGTATGTCCAGTATATACTGACACGTACTAAGTATGTGAATACATACTTAGTGAGTGTCAGTTTATAGTGGACTTGGTTTTATTGTACGGGGTGGTCCGGAACCCTCGGTGCGCGAGTCTGACTCGCACTTGACCGGTTTTTTTTCACCCGTGGTAAAGCCGAAATAGTAAAAATAAAACAGGTGAAATAATTACAATTAATATCCGTTTCACCATGCACGGCGATGTTAATTGGTACCCTTGATGAAGCGGTAACCTTTTTCTAACAAATTTAGAAACTTGGTATCTCTGTTCTGTCTGTAGGAAATTATTACGTTTTTGAGATATATTCCATTAAAAAGCATTCCTACAATATTCGTTCAAAATATTATTCCCGAAAAGCATTACGAATGATTATGCGAATGAAGAAGTTATTCGCGAATAAATATTGGCGAATAATTATTCGAAATATTTATTCGTCATTCGCAAATAATCCTATTTATTCTTAAACGTTATTCGTATTCGAATAAATTTATCCCATCTCTGGGTGGGTGACAATAAGCATATCTTCTCTTTTTTTTGGCGTTCTGGCCTGTCGGCTCAATTTTGCCAATAAGGATATCGACTACCGTAGGCTCAAAGGGCGTAAGGGACGAAATGCCCATGCCCATATCCCGTGAACTCTCAATCTTGAAATTTGGTACGAAGTATTTATAGCACAAATAAAGGAAAAATTGCGAAAACCGTAAATTTTTAGTTACATCACTGAAAATTTGATGTCCAGTATAAACTGACACGCACTAAGTATGTAAATACATACTTAGTGAGTGTCAGTTTATAGTGGACCTGTTTCTATTGTACGGGGTGGTCCGGAACACTTGACCGGTTTTTTTTATGCTAACCACGATCATGACATCATCTCTTTCATTTACTTAACAGTTAAGAGTTTACTTATGTTTTCGATGATAAAAGCAAATCAATCGTTCCTTACGCCCTTTGGACCAGAGTTTTCAAAGGGTGTAAGGGACAAACTGTGATTTTTTCATTAGAGCTAAAAATCCTACAATTAGGATATTCCGTTATATTTGTTTTATTTGTACACGGCGCGGTCGGTGCAAAACACGTAATTGAAATAAACTCGTTAAGACGGGTTCGCCGTGCGCTCGCCCGCTGGCGCCCCTGCACTCTCTCCCCGCCTCGCACCCACCGCATGCATCTGGCTCCACGACAAGGTCGCGAGTATTTTCAATTAAATTTTCAATTTCTTAAGCGTGAAATTAACATGCTTGATTTTGATGAAATCATGATTATCGTTCACAAAAGGCTATTAGTAAACAAAAAAATCATAGTTACTATTTATAATTACTGAGAAATACATTATTATTAAAACGTTACAAATAAATGTTTAAATATTGTCTTAAATGTCTAAAAAGACGCAATATAGCTTAAACAGATAAAAACATCATAGTTACCATTTTGGCTTGTCTAGATAATGAGGTCAGAGGAAAACTGTGAAAAAAAACGTATATGCGAATTTGATTTCAGTTTAATTTTGCTATTAAGTGATCGAATTTGAATGCACCTCAAAGTTATACTAACAAGGTACTTGGTTACCTTTTTTACTTTTAGGAAAAAGTTAGGTAGTGTACGTTAACTCTTGTTTTTTTTAACTACGGTTACGATCGCGGATTTTTTACTTAATATATTTCATTAATATTTGATACTGAATAGTAAAATCCGATAAAACAATAAAAACAACGAGTTTACGAATTATGTCCAGGGTAAGCTAATTTGATTGGTCTATTATTAGTGCGGCGAAGGTAACCTATGTAATAAAATGTCGATCAAAATGGTTTTCAGATATTTTTAAAGCTGACTTTGTAACAGAGCACAGGCTTTTTGTCCAATTATTATTATTAAGAGCCTGTTGTGTCCCACTGCTGGGCAAAGGCCTCCGTTACCTGACTCATTACATCATTTAATTTTTATTCATTCATTCAAAAACAATCGCGGTCGTGAGCAGTCTCTGTCCAATTCTTTAAAAAGGAGTCTAGCTCGTCCCGTCATCGCCGACGAGGACTGCCGCGCCTCCGTTTCGTGCTCTCGTTTTTATCCAAATTATTAAAAAACATTCAACGTACGAGTAATAATCAACGTCAAAGTAAATCAATTTAGAGTAATTTAAATTCTATTACATTGTTATAAATGCAGTGACAGAAACAAACTTTCCATATCTTTTCCAGATCGTTACCTAAAGTTTTCCGTGGACGCTTCCTCTTCGATCCAGGAGACCAGTGACGAGGGCTCCGTCCAGTTCGACTCCAGCTCCGAGGAGGCCAAGATGCGCTTCGTTGTCAGGGTGCTGCCAAGTCGGTGGGATGAGGAGACAGTTGGAGTTGAGGTAAGCCATTCACAAAACTTGGCGACCGCTTGGCACCGACGGATAAGTTGGGTTCGACGATGAGATGTTATTAGATATGAACCTGGAGATCAACTTGACCAACCATTAAAACAGTTATGTATTAAAAGTTAAAATGTTTGACACCTAAATTCTAATAATTCCCATCCTCACCTTTATTGCACGTTGCGGTTGGACGGAGGTATAAAGAAGGCATTGAGCTGGTTTCGCAGGTTCCAATGTGAATTTTAACAACCGTTCAATTATTTTTTAATCTTAGTCTGTAAAACAAACAAAATGTTAAATCTCGCGCGTCAGTGTGTTAAAAACACACACGATATTTAAAATGCGAACGTCAGGGGTTCACGTCCACGTTCGTAGTTTTTGCTCTGTCTCAGCTTGAATGGATTAGAAATAAAACCAACAATGTCGGCAATTTTATACTCGCCTCGCTGAAGAGAACATTAAGAGTTCTTCGAGTATTGGATCAGCATAGCTTACACCAGTTGTTATAAAAGCCTTACTTGGCAGGCTCTCCTTGCTACTTCATGCGCATTTAATAAAACATTTTGTTTAGCTGACAGCATCAACGTCTCGCTGGGGCATCAATGCGCCAGAGTTGTCAGACGACAGTGCGACAGTACGTGAATTAAGACCGAAGCGGACCTGCCGGTCCATCGACATTGCCTTCCTGCCAGCTGTGCACTATGCCAACGATGTCATCAGGTAGGAATTAATTCGCCAAATAATTCGAGGCTCCATGTTGCTTCGTGTGTAAAAATTTGAGAGATATTTGCACAACCATAATGCGAGCCTTATTAAGGTGGTTCGATTGCCATACAAAGCGTTATATGACATTCGCAGGCTAACGGCATGATATTTTAAGAAACTTATGTATCAGACTTTTATCAATTGGCTTCCCATTTGCGCCAAATTCCCCCTTTCCTAGAATAAACTTGTATAAACTAGATTAATTTGAGAAAACTAGTTTTCCCAAAATATTACGTCCCAAGTCCCAAACCAATTCCTCAAATTAATCTAGTTTATACAAGTTTATTCTAGGAAAAGGGGAAGTTGGCGCAAGGGTATAGGTTATAGGTTGTACGTGGGCTGGGTTTCCGCAACTCGACGTCATAAATGCGCCTATTTTGCGTAGGGGTTTTGGCACTACTGTTATTCGTGCCAACCCAGTTCCACCAGGAAGCCTAGCAGACCCTTTATGTTGCCGACGGCCTCCGGTAGTGACCCCGGTGTTCCGAGGTGTTTTGCCCTGTATTCCGCCACTCCAGGACATGTCAGGATGACGTGGGCGGCTGTCTCGTCCTCTTCCATGCAAGCTCTGCAGAGAGGACTGTCTGTAACACCTAAAGTGAAAAGATGTTTGTTTAGTAGTGCATGACCAGTTATAGCTCCTGTCAGAAGACGGAGTGCCGGCCTCTTTAGCTGTTTTAGCTTCCTTGACAATCCGGGGTTGATTGTCGGGAGGGCCTCCCTGGTTTGCCTGCAGGTTCCTAGGGTGTTCCAATGTTTTTGGTGTTCTACCTTGGTGTTTAGTCGCGGTGTGCTCCGCAGCCATGCAGAGGGTAGAGGAATTGTGGGTTCCGGTCCTACAGCTCTTGACTCTGAACCCTCTCTAGCCAGTGCATCTGCTGCATCGTTACCGCGTGAATTGCTGTGCCCTTTGATCCATTGCAGGGTTATGTCGCTGTCATTACATACCTCTGATAGGACCTTGTGGCACTCGTGTATCAGCCCAGAAGTTGTTGCGTGACCTTGCAGGGCTTGCAGTACGGATCGACTGTCAGAAAGTATGCGGATGGGATATCCCCTTACCTCCCTGGAGGCGATTGCATGAGCAGCCATTATTATGCCCATACACTCTGCCTGGAAGACGGTGTTGTGGGTCCCTAATGGTGTCGAAATGTGTATGTTTAGGTCCTCCGAGAATACTCCTGATCCGGTGCCTGACCTTGTCTTGGACCCGTCCGTGAAGATTCTCAACTCTCTGGGGTTAAGTCCTTCCTGGGGGGTTTCGTAAAGTTCCACTTTGTACTTTTTGTCAAAGACGAACTGTCTGGGAATAATGTCTGAAGTTGCCTCTATAAGGGGTTCCCTACCTACAGCCTCGTAGAGTATTTCGGTGTGTGGAACCCTGGGCGGTCTCCAGAGATGTTGTCTTTTGAGCCTTATGGCTACTGCCAGAGCCTCTTGCCTGATGAAAATGTGAAGCGGCGGAATGTCCATGATGGCTTCCAGGGCTGCAGTCGGTGTTGTCCTCATGCAGCCACTTGCCGCCATGCAGGCCAGTCTCTGGAGGCGTTGTAGTTTAGCTTCGACCGTGGTTAGCGTGGTACGAGGCCACCACACTATGGCACCGTAGCTTACTATTGGTCGGATTACTGCCTGGTAGAGCCATAGAGTGATTTTGGGGTTTAGTCCCCAGGTCCTACCTACCATTCTACGGCACTGCCAGAAGACGACTGTAGCTTTTTGGATTTTATTGTCTAGATGACTGCTCCAATTAAGTTTGGCATCGAGTATTACACCCAAGTACTTTACCTCTGTTGACAATTGGAGTTCTGTATTGAACAGTCTGGGCAGGTGGTAGGTCCCCAGATTCCGTTTGTTGGTGAACATTACCAGCTCGGTCTTCCTTGGGTTGACTGTTAGTTCATTGTCTTTGCACCAGCGTTCCACTATGGCGAGTGCGGAGCGAGTGACATCGCACACTGTACCTGCATGGATGCCGCTGGTGAGTATTGTTATGTCGTCAGCATACCCGATGGTGTAGTGATGACTGTCGTTTAGCTTGGTGATTAGGTCGTTAACCACCATGTTCCAGAGTAGTGGTGAGAGGACGCCTCCCTGGGGGCATCCCTTCGCTACTTGTGCTTGCTTTGTTTTGTCTTCCCCGAGCCTAATGACCCTTTGACTTAACATGTTGTGTATCCATTTAATCATAACCGCATTCACTCCATGCCTTCCCAGTGCTGCAGTTATGCTGGTGAATTTAGTCTTGTCGAAGGCTCCCTCTATGTCAATGAAGGTGCCTTAGCACATAGTCTTGTTTTTGATCGCGACTTCGGCCTTGGTAACCACTGCGTGAAGCGCTGATTCTGTTGATTTACCTGAACTGTAGGCATGTTGATTCTGATGCAGGGGCACCCGCACTAGCGCCCTCTCTCTCAGATGTCTGTCACACAGCCTTTCCAACGTCTTCAGCAAGAAGGAGGTTAGGCTTATTGGTCTAAAGGATTTGGGGTCCGTGTAATCTCCTTTACCTGGTTTCGGTATGAAGATGACCTTGACTTCTCTCCATTGCCTGGGCACGAACGTGTGTGCCAAGCAGGCACTCAGGACGATGGTGAGCCTGTGCGTTAGCGCCCTCCCGCCCCATTTCAGTAGGGCGGGGAAAATTCCATCTGGTCCTGGGGATTTGTAGGAGTCATAGCTGTCAATGGCCCATTGAGTTCTTTGAGGGGTTATTTTTTTTTTTTTTATTATTTTGTTTGTGGGCCTTAATATGCCGCTTCGACCAGCAAGTGATCTATTGTGTCAGCCCTTGTTTTAGAGTTCACCGTTAAGTCCCGTTGCCTCCAGGAAATTCCAGATTCTTTGGGCGTTGATATGTTGTACTTCTTGTGGGTGCATTATGTGCCGCCCTAGGTAGGTACTTCTTTTATGCATGAGTGGTCCGCAGGAGCAGATAATGTGCATTGCAGTCTCCTCTGTCTCCTGGCAGAACCTGCAAGTTGTGTCCTGCTTCATACCCATTTGAAACAGGTGTTTGTTCAATTTGCAATGTCCTGTCAGGATTCTTGTCACTGCGCAGGTTTTGTGCCTTTTGAATTGTAATAACTCTTTAGACAGCTTACTATTGAACCCTTCGATCAGGGCTTTAGCTTGTTTTTGTCCTTTGGTGAACTTCCACAGCTTGATTGCCTCTGATTTGGGTCTGAGGGGTTATTACCTCGCTGGCCAGTCGCCACCCTTCCTCTGTCGGGGCGGTTTCCTCATCCAACCGTACCGTTGGACTCGCTATCTCGCAGCCCGGGAAGTGTGTCTGAACCAGGACGCACTCTGTTTCCTCCGGTGAGTTGGTAAGGGTGTCGTCAGGTTTACGCAGGGATCCTAGAGTTAAGGCTGTGTTGTTGGAGAGAACCTTCCTTACCCTGTTGGCCTGTGTAGTGGACTCAATGTTGGTACAGAAGTTGCGCCATGAGCTTGTGCTCCTGTATCTGAGCCGTTTTTTGTACCTGGACTTGGTGATTTTATAATCATCCCAGTCCTGGTCTGCACCGGTGTTCATTGCCCTGTTTAGTTGTTTCCTCATTTTCTTCCTGAGTCTCTCCAGCTCAGGTCCCCACCAGTTGGCTTTGTTACCATTGCCTGTCGGCGGGGTTTTTAGAGGACATGTCTGGTGGTAACAGTCTATGATGGTATCTGTAAGGACACCTACCTGTTTGTCTATTTCTGCGGTGCCTGTTAGTTTAGGAGGAACCTCCGTACGTATGAGTGCCTGCCCTATTCGCTGTGCGTACTGGGCCCGGTTCGTTTTCCTGGGGTTCCTCCTGGGTGTTGCCGCAAGTGTATTTACCTGAATGTCGAATCGAATCCATCTATGGTCTGAGCATGAGAGTTCACTCGATACATGCCAGTTTGAGATGTGCTTCGATGCTTCTTCGGTTGCTAGTGTCAAATCAATGATTGTTTTGCTTCGTCTGTTCACAAACGTTGGAGATGAACCTGTATTGATTATGTTTAGGTTTGTAGTGAATAGGTATTCGACAAGTTTCTTACCTCTGTCGTTCCCTGTAGTCATGCCCCAGAGGACGTGGTGTGCGTTCGAGTCGGTGCCCGTGATGAGCTCGAGTCCGGCCTCTTCGCAGTAGTTGACTAGCCTTGTCATGTCGTGTGGTGGTGGGTCGTCGGCTTGTTGTTGTTGTTGTAAGTTGGCGCAAATGGGAAGCCAATTTATGAATGTTTGTTACATAAGTTTCTTAAAATATCACGCCGTTGGCCTGTGAATGTCAAATAACGTTTTGTATGGCAATCGAACCACCTTAAGATGATATGTATGATTGTATATGCATGCCGTGACCTGCGATATCAGCCTAGTAAGTTGGAAGTACGAGTATGAGATGTTATGAAATGAAATGAAATATTTATTTGTGGAATACGGGTCACAGGATGTTGTTACAGATACTTGGTACAGTCCGCCGTACTCTACTTAAATAAGCATGCAAAATAATAGCCTTCAATATAGCTCATGAATCCGAATTTACTGTTAAACATTTGTTTACTGACCGGAAAAGTTGCAGGGCATTGTATGAACTTATGACTTCACTATTGAATAAGAAAACGCAAACTAAGGAGGTTTTTCTTACAGGTACTGCATAGTTGCTCGAGAGACGAGTAATGGGGATTTGTATTCCTGCGCCTCAAGGCGGGCTTCAAAGATGTGCATCAACCAGGTGCAACGCCCGCCGTAAGTTGCTAACAGTCTAAGTGCGAGTTGCACCAACTTACTATTACAGACTGATCAATGGCGCTGGCAGCTGTCATTCCATAGAAACTTGTCAAACTTCCCATGCATTTAGAACCACCCTATAAGAATGATATAAACAAAATTCGTTTTGGAAAGCGGTAGGTATTTTGTTTTCTAGGTCTCACCTGATGGAACTTGGTTTTAAAATGTCATAGATTATTTTCATGTTCGGTATTTACACTAAGAGTACAACAATTAATCTCATATATACCGTTAAATCACAACGCTATTTATCATTTAATTTATCAAATTATTCTAGATATAATGGTTATAGTATTTTATGCAACTGTTTTATAAGAAGGGTCTTAAAATGCGAGTGGCGTGAGTTGCGATGCGAGCCTTGGCGAGCATCGCAATTAAAGACGCCACGAGCGTTTTTAGACCAGTTATAAACCGTTGCATACAATATTTTTTCTACGACAAATTTTAAATAAATAGCAGACTACAAATTAGTTAGCCTTTTCGGGCAGCAAGTTTTCTATTCGTACTTTTGCTACTCACGCAATTTCTTCAGGAGTGCAGTTATTAATTGCTTCGACCATTTTAAAAGGAACGTACACTTTTATCTTCACAAACACGAATACAATCGTAATATTCTAGGACTAACAGTTTATCATCTTTCATCTTTTCATTTTGATTTGAACTGTATATATTTTGGTGGGAAATCGGAAATGTGACACTTCTTGTTTATGGTTTGTTTTGTTTTTAATTTGTTTGCATTTGCCATCCGAACCAAACCTAATCCGGACCCGGACCGAATTCGAACTTTATTTTCATAAATAATACTTACCAAGAATTTATAAAACATATAATTTAACACACAATAGATGATGATTTATTATTATTGTAGTAAATAATGTATAATATACAAATGTTAAATCGTAAATAAAAACTTTTATTTCGAAATATTTGTTTATGAAGTTGGCACCACTGCAATATAGCGGCCGATTTAAAAAAGTTTAACAGTGCTTTTATGAAAAATGTATAAACTAAAAAAAGTACGCCACACAATGCGTTTTTGGGCCATAGAGCATAGAGTTTTTCGACGACTTATTAGTGGTGTCATTATATTTGAGCTACAGCCTATATAAATGACAGATAACGGTACAGGAGTAGAAAAACTTTATTTCTTAATGCTTTTGAAAGACATCACTTTTCATGCCTCATTTCAGCTCAAGAGTAATCATGCAGAGAGTTCACGGACTGAAGGCCGGCAGAAAATACGCCATCCATGTGACAGCGTCCAGCAAGGGAACTTCGGTCCCATACAAAACGTTGTTCATCGATTATTCTTGCAAAGGGGAATAGGGTTCACTCAAGAGTATAACAATTGTGGGCACTTTCCAGCCGTCGGTAATCAGAAGTGTACAATGAAACGATAGTGTAAAAGTTACATTGTCAACGCCTTTGTTTCAAGTTTGATAGTTCGATGTAGATTTGCGATGTGTTAAGGGGGTCTGAAATCGCACTGGCAGGTTTTCTTAAATGACCGGCGTGGAGTGTTGAGTTAGTGACCTCCTGCATGCTGATGGCATCCTGGAGTGGGCACCAGGCTCTTCTGGGGAAGGCACGACCCACCCGGCTCTCCCCTTTATACGCCCATAGCAGGCAAATGCGTAGACAAGTCAGTTTACCACAGGCACTACTAAGTCACACGGCTTTTGTGCTTGTTTGTCAAAGCAACTTAGTAATTTGACTAGCTGTGTCCTATCCTACCCTAAAACACATAGCGTGTAACGCGTGACGGCAGTATGCCTTGTAAGAGATGGTTCACAATATGGTTTGTTTTACTTAAAATGGTGGTTCGATTTCCATATAAAACGTCTTTTGACATTCGCAGGGTAGCGGCGTGATAATTTAAGAAATAATGTAACAAACTTTCATAAATATGCTACCATTTGCGCGAAATTCCCCCTTTCCTAGAATAAACTTGTATACTTAACCTAGAATAATTTGAAAAATTAGTTTGGGACGTGATACTTTGGGAAAACAATTCGTGAAACTAAGGAAATCGAACCACCTTAACGTGGGATTTTATAATTTATTTTGTTGCTAAAGCTAAAGGAGACGTGATAAAACTGAATGACATGTGGAATGCATAGCTAATGTTTGTTCTTATGTTTATGCCTAATTGTTTTACAACCCTAATTGAATAAGCAACTAAACAAAAGATGTCGGTTATGGTTGATTTTTAAGTACTTTTCGTCGTTTTAAGCAAAATAAACCTGTGCCTACCCGATAATACGATTATGTAACCCAACTAAAAAAGGGGTTGACACAGTGATATGTCATTGTTTACTTATTGACATAATGATTGCTACGCAATTTTGACGCTTGATACCATTTGCCGGTCGGCGCGGCGGCGTACTGATGAATGTAAGTAAGTACTTATAGAGAACATGGTGACAAATTGCCTGAGGGCCTACCGCGAAAGGCATTCGAAGTTTACCCTCTCTGTCATACTTACGAGTTCGGACGTAAGTGTAACAGAGAGGGAAAACTTCGAATGCAGTTTGCGGTAGGCCCTCTGGTTTGGATTCGGCACGGTACTGTAAATCCTCCTTAAAATTGGTAACAATCCTGAAAGTCTACTTTTGTGCGCGGTTTCGGATTCAATCATATTCGTACACTCGCTTCTAAGGAGCGCGAAAACATATTAAAATGCAATTAAGATGTGAATGATGAACTGATAAAGATGTATTTCATGTCCAACATAGGTTACAGGATGTTACTGAATGTGTTACTCAATTCTAGCCTCCAAAGTAAACTTAAATTTGAAAAGGTACAACCTCTTTTAAGTAAGTAGGTACGCTGTGGTACCTACTTTGATTCGAGGAGTGACTTTGGTTTACTTATTTCCTGAATTATTGTTATTATAGTCTGACTTGTGGCAGTGTAAATAATAGTATAATTGTCTCTAATTTCAAATAGTACTTACTGCTTTTATACTACATTGTAAATGATCAAAGTATCCCCGTTTTTTCTCAAAGTACCCCAGCAATGTAATTCATAACTTAACTTTGTTTAGTGAAAATGCCAGAAAATTAATTTTGTAAGGTTTTGTAAATACATTGAAGATTATTTCAGTTTACTTGTAGAGACTTGATTAAAACGAATGAGTCAAGAATATATTAATAAAAAATAGGCGATTATCTAACTGGACATATATTTATACTTTTTGATTTATATACTTAGGCTGTTGTGATTTAATTTGTAAATAGTTCTGTTCTTATATTTATTCATTTACCTTACCATAATATTATATCGATCAAATACTTATAGAACATACAGAAATCCCTATTGTTTAAGTAATACTGTGGCATTTATTTCGGTAGGTAATTTAATTTCGTTTAGTTAAATAAATAAGTTCCTAATCATTTTTATGTAAATAAAGTGTAAAAGACAGTTCAAAATATATCCGTTTTTAATAAAAATGGCTTTAATTACTCCTATAATTTAACCAAAATATGAGAAAATATTTTTAATTCGTAGATTATCTTTATGAAACGATTAGGTATTGAAAGCGTGTAGACTCGGACAAGAATAGGTCTACGGTCTCCCCCGCCTGTCGTAAAAGGCTTAAGGGGGTCAACGGGGTCGCCAGTGATTTTTTGTGGCGGGGGCCACAGCACTCGGCCACCCCAGAGAAGGCGGCGAAGATGCCCAGAACGAGCCAGCAGGGGCAAAGCGCGAGGAGGGCTCTAGTGCGTTCAACCTGAGATCCTAGAGTCCTCCGAATTACTTAGCGCAGATGGCGGTTGACGTGGAGTTTTTAGTGGGTAGAAATACCACATAACCCAGACCTCCCCCGAGAGCTGGGTACCTGGTTCGCAGGTTTTCTCCACGAAAAAAAAAAAAAAAAAAAAAAAAGGTATTGGAAGCAACTTTAGTCGTTATTTTCTCGATTTTAACCCCCGACGGAAAAAGAGGGGTGTTATAAGTTTGACATGTCTGTGTGTCTGTGTGTGTCTGTATGTGGCATCGTAGCTACTAAACGAATGGACCGATTTGAGTACGGTTTCTTTGTCTGAAAGCTGAAGTGATCGAGATGGTTCTTAGCTACGTTTCAAAAAAATCGGTTTAGCCGTTATTGAGATATTGAACTTTGAAATGAAAATGTTGGGGGTTTTACAACTTTTCTAAGTTGTATTTGTAGTTAGTTATACTTAGAAAAAAATCTACTACGACTGTGGGAAATAAACAAACACCGTAGCCTATGGACGCGTGCGATCCCAGAAGAATCACAAGCGCGTTGCCAACCCTTTATTTATTTCAGATGAATCCCTGACTCTCAAAACGACACACCCTCGGGAGCTCTGGCGACCTTACTCACCACCAGGAAGTCCCTCATAATACCTTTTTTTAAAGGGAGGAATATCCGTTATGAGTACATCCGCGCCACGGGGATAACGCGGAGATTATGTCGGACTCGCATCGACTGAAATCCCCCTGATGGTCCTGCTCGTCTCATTTCGGACGGCTCTGGCGAAATGGCGTTATTACGGTTGTAGTGTTATGTAAGGTGGAGGTACTTCCCCAGTTGGGCTGCTCCATATGAGTGAGATGAGAATCCGCTTTGCACTTTTATTTTTTTTTCTTTTGAAAAGCCTTAGTCGCTGACTGACTCACTCACTCACTCACTCACGTTGATCATCAAAACCCCTAGGGTACTTCCTGAAGTCCTAGAAAGCTGATGGTATGTCTAGTACACAATCAACAATAAAATCAAAAAAAAATAACTTTTACCCCCCTAAAAATTCAATGGTTTGGCTTAAAAGTATATACCCGTCGCTTATTAATATCATCAATATCATCAAAAATTCATTCCGCGCGAGAGTATATTATTCCGACCGAGATGTATATTATTTTCTGGGGTATCCTAAATACTGGATATAATTCTGTCCACTACAATCTCCCAGGGGATCGTGCTGGATATGGCGTACAATAGGATCACCTGGGTGATCTCATAGGCCATATTCGTCCAATACGATCACCTGGGTGATCGGGTCAGGTGATCTTAAAGGATATACCGGAGATGCGTCCAACAAAGCTATACTTTTTAGCCAATATGTAACGTTTTTAGAGCATGGCTGGTAGTGGTAGAGTTACGCCATCTGGTGTAGAAAGCTTAGCGCTACTTATGATCTGATATCTTTTTAACGCTGAAAGCAATATAAGAAAGAAAGAAAGAAAGAAAGATAATACATTTATTTAACGCCACAAAATTACACAATAAAAAGAACAAGCAAAATAAAAGACTTAAATACTAGGACGTTAAATAGGATCCCCACTCAGCATGAAGCCACAGCAAGGCACAGCAAGCTGAGGCGCTGATTTTCAGTGAGAACCTTACTTAAAAACTAACATAAGTGCCGACACAAACGCCGACAACCGGTATCAACTATGAAATAAACCTAAACAGCTATATGAGCTAGGGAGTCTTGGCAATCACTTTACATGTAATGTTTTTGGTAGGATATTCAATTCCGGTACCTACTCGGAACATTAGACGTGGTTTTAAGTCATTACCTTCTCCCGCAGGAACTTAATTTTTCCGAGTACTTTAATTTAAATGCCTTTGCCTTTTATTTGCCTATATACCTTATCTTTTTAGGGTTCCGTACTCAAAGAGCAAAACGGGACCCTATTACTAAGACTCCGCTGTCCGTCTGTCCGTCTGTCTCTCTGTCTGTCACCAGGCTGTATCTCACTGATACCGTGATAGTTCCAGTTGAATTTTTTTACAGATGATGTATTTCTGTTGTGGCTATAACAACAAATACTAAAAACAGAATTAAATAAATATTTTTATAGATAATGGTACGGAACCCTTCGTGCGCGAGTCCGACTCGCACTTGGCCGGTTTTTTATGTTACTACTACTGCTGCCCGCGACTCCGTCCGCATGGAACTCGTTTATGTCGTACTTAGCTAACTGCGTACGATTTGTCATCCCCAATTTAGTTTATTTAGTTAGGTCGATCACGTTACGTGATCGACCTAACTAAATAAACTAAATAATCACGTAACGCATTGTACGAACGTCGGGTATATAGGTCTGAATGTCACTTTTTATATGGAAAATTGACAGTTAAATTGTACTGACGCGCGTTCGGAACGTTACGTGATTACCCCTCTGGTCGATCACGTAACGCATTGTACGCGCGTCAGGTAGTCTATCTAAACTAAACGTCAATTTATATATGGAAAAATGACAGTTGGATCTACCTAACGCGCGTTTGCAATGTTACGAGAGTACCCCTCGAGGGGTACCTAATCACGTAACGTTCCGAACGCGCGTCGGTACAATTTAACTGTCAATTTTCCATATAAAAAGTGACATTGTGACCTACCCGACGTTCGTACAATGCGTTACGTGATCGACCAGCTGGAATAAAATAAATAAAATAAAAATAAAAAAGCCTTTTATTTCTTGCCAGTACTTGTACAATGTCAATAATAATATTTTTAATGTCAGATGTGTTTGTTAGTGTCGTTATTATTAATTATTTAACTATTTATTATTATTATTATTATTTTATGTCGCAAGAACCCCTTCTCGGGTGAAGGCCTCCTCCAGAGTAAGCCAGTTAGTTCTGTCTTGTGCTTTTTCCGTCCAATTTGTGCCTGAAATTTTTCTTATTTCGTCTGACCATCGCATATAGGGTCTTCCTCTCTTACGTTTGCCTGATGGTCCGGCCCAACTTGTCACATTTTTGGTCCACCTTTTATCTTGCATTCTGGCGACGTGTCCTGCCCATTTCCATTTCAGTTTCATCGCTTATGTGACTGCATCTATCACGTTTGTTTTGTTTCTGATTATGCTATGGCGAACTTTATGAATTTTTTTAATGTTTGTTATGCTGCGCTCCATACTTCTTTGACATGTCTTAATTTTATTCCTCATTTTAAGTGTAAATTTCCAAGTTTGAGCTGCATATGTTAGTGATGGAAGCAGGCACGAATCCATGATTTGTTTTTTGAACTTAATAGGTAATGTGCTCTTTAATATCTCCTTATGGCTCCAAAATTTGTTCCAAGTAATCTTGATCCTTCTCTCAATTTCATGGTCGTTGTTGTTTCTGTCGAACGAGATCTGTTTACCTAAATATATGTATTTGTGGACATATTCCATTTCGGTGTGATCAATCTTCAGTGGGATTAGTCATGATTTTTGTCTTGGTAAAGTTTATTTCGACTACCTGTCTGTAATGTGCGTATCATATATTCAAGTTCTGAAAAGCGTTCAGAAAAGAGCACTATGTCATCGGCAAATCTAAGGTGGTGGAGGTGTTTTCCGTTGATAGGTATCCCTAGTTTAGTCCAGTTTAGTTTGCTAATTATTGATTCGAGCACTGCAATGAAGATCTTTGGGGATATCGGATCGCCTTGTCTGACGCCTCGTTCGATTCTTATGGGTGGGCCGGTTTTTTCTAATTGTACTCTACTTGTGCTATTTTCGTACAAGTATTTCAGAATATTGATATATTGGGGCTCTACGTGTTGTGCTTTTAGTGACTCCCAGATAGATAAGTGTGATAAAGTATCGAAAGCCTTCTGGTAATCTATAAAGGCAATATAGAGCGGCCTCTGAAATTCCTGATATTTTTCTATTAGGAGCTCTACAGTGTGCACGTGATCCATTGTTGAGAAGCCACTTCTGAAGCCTGCTTGTTCCACAGGTTGGTTGTTTTCTATAGTTTTGCTTATTCTTTTTTCTAATACCGAAGAGAACAGTTTGTAGAGACTCGGCAGCAAACTTATAGGGCGGTAATTTCCAATGTCGTTGGGGTCTCCTTTTTTGTATAAAATAATTATGTTTGACTCCGACCACTGTTTTGGTGTTGATTCTGTTTTCAGTATTAGATTGAAGAGATGTGTAAGAGGATGGGCTAGGATAGTTGCGGCGTGTTTGATTGCTTCGTTTGTAATTTTGTCAGGGCCGGGGCTTTTTTCCAGTTTTAATCTCTTTATATGTTGAATTACTTCGGTCTCGTTGATTGTTTCGATCTCGTGTACATCATAGGGTGTAGCTTGCTCCGCTGGGCAACAGTTTACATTTACAGGTTTGTTTTCTTTATATAACGCTCTATAGAAGTTGCTTGCCACCGTTAAGATGTCGCTTCTGTTGTGTGTTGTTTATCCCACGTTCTTTATGCCTTCTATCCAGTTTTTATGTGTTCTTAGTTCTTTATACGCTTTCTTTAGGCTTCCAGATGAGGCAAGATGTTTTCTGAATACTTGTTGTCGATGTTTACTATAGTCGTTTTTGATATATTTGCTTGTGAGTTTATATAGCGCGCTTAGTTCTTTCTTCATTTGTATTGTTTTCGGTTTAGTATTCTGTAGCTCGTGCCTGCGTCTTATTACCCTTTTTGTGTACTGGGTGATAGTGGAGTTTTCAGGCTGTTCTTTACCATGTTGGTGTGCTGTTTCAAGACTTCTTTCTATTGCGTTAATGATCGTGTCGTGGTAGTATTGTACCGTTGTATTGGCGTCATAGTCCAGGAGGTTAGTCTTAAGCTGGAATACAACACCACATAATACCTTAACCTTACCAAGAAATTCCGTTGTGGATACTTCCGCGCCACGGGGATATCGCGAAGGTTATGTCGGCCTCGCACCGACTAAAACCCCCCCAATTGGTCCTCCTCGACGCATTTCGGACGGCTCTGGGATCTCCTACGGAAGTACGGAACGCTGGTGCCGCCCTAGTATAGCGTTGATGCCTCTGTGGGCCCTGCCTTTTAGGGTTCCGTAGCCAAATGGCAAGAAACGGTACTCTTATAGATTCGTCATGTCTGCCTGTCTGTCTGTCCGTCCGTATGTCACAGTCATTTTTTTCAGAAACTATAAGAACTATAATGTTGAAACTTGGTATAGGTCTTCAAAAATTTATATTGAGGTTTCTAATATCATTTTTTTCTAAACTGTATAGATTGCGCGAGAGATACTTCCAAAGTGGTTAAATATGTGCCCCTGTAACTTCTAAAATAAGAGAATGATAAAACTAAAAAAAATATATGATGTACATTACTATGCAAACTTCAACCGGAAATTTGTTTGAACGAGATCTAGTAAGTAGTTTTTTTTTTTATACGTCATAAATCGTAAACCGCAATTTATTTTACGGAACCCTTCATGGGCGAGTCCGACTCGCACTTGGCCGCTTTTTTTATTTTTTTATCCAACGATTGTAGGCTCCAACCATAGTATAAAGACGGCAAAGTATGTTATCTTCCTACAAACGCAGTTTTTCAGTGCGAAACAATCGAGATTTTGTTTGAGTGTGCGTGCGGCGACGTAAAGATAGCGCACACATACAAGCCGCGCGCGGTGCGTTTGTAGGAAGATAACATACTTTGCCGTCTTTATAGTATGCCCCAACTGTAACTATGTACCACCCCGAACACCCCTTTTAGTCGCCTTGTACAGTCGCGGAATGAAAAGGTTGGCCCACCTTATGAGTGCTTTCTGTTTTAGCTTGCTCAGTATAAGATATCAGTATCTGCTTTATCTACCGAGTGTCAGACACATTCCGTCATAATGAATGTAATTTCACTACATAGCCACTATGAGAATTGACCTCTTTGAATTTTGGAAAGGCGAGTTAAACGAATACAAGAAATAGCAATGGTGACATTGACAGGAACTGTTACTCACAATAGTTTTAATCATTATACGCGAAGAGGATTTTTATTCATTAGATTTATCATACTTGACACAACGTAATGGCAAGATCAAACGAATAAAATGGTTTTAGTTCAATCAAACTATTAATAGTCAACGAACATTCGTCTAAGTAGGTAAATATGAGCTTTGTTGTCAAACAGTTAAACATAATTTTCAATACAACTGTGTATCAGAAGAGAGCTGATACACAGTTTGAAAAGGTAACATGTGCTTGCAACGCGTAAATGAATTTATTTGAAAACTGGTCAACCTTATCATTCCGCGACTGTAACGACAGGCAGGGGATACCTTAGCTGTATTCTAATGCCCGGGCAAAGAGGCCAACTTTGAATAAAGCTGTCACTGCAATTGGAACCTTCTACCTTGGACGGTAGAGTTGCTTTTTGAATGACCTACTCTGATGAAATTCGGCCAACTCAAAAATCTCAATAGTCCAAGCAATGAACTGACAACTGGTATGGAAAAAATGACAAATTTGGAAATAATTTATAATAGCTGATTTTTTCTTTGTAATGGATACATTATCAATTAAATAGTTACCTAGCGACAAATACCAACAAAATTTCAGACATCAAAAAAAGGGTAACTTAAGTAGCTTCTGAAAAGTCAGAAAAAATATGGTTTTATCTTTATTTTGGTTCATTTACATTTGCTTTATAATATTCAAGATAAATAATAAAAAAAAAAACATGTTTTATTTAAATCTATATAAATACTTCCGGATGGAAAATTTGTTGGATTCTTGAATCTTAGAATAATGTTTTAAAATGATGGAAAGAAAAAAAACGCTATTATAAATTAATGTTTTTAAAAACCGTATTTTACCTGGAGTACAAGGAGAGTCGACGGTGTCGAATGAAACACACAATTAAACAATACATAGCCGTTTAATTAACTAACTTATTTAATACTAGCTGTTGCCCGCGACTTCGTCCGCGTAGAACTTTTTATCGTCTTAGAAAATGATTTCTCTCAATACAAAATTTGAACCCTCTTTTAGGGGATAATTAAAAAAAAAGTTGATGTTCATTTTCTAGTTTGTGAACAAACAGTCTAAAACCAAAGTTAAAAATCTCATACTTTAAAAATGCCTTGAAATACTCAAACTTTGAACCAATTTTAACACTCTTAGGGGATGAATTTGGAAAAACTCTGAAATCAGTTTTGTAGTCTTTTAACGTACAGAATAAGACCGAAGTTAAAAATCTCTTACTCACATTTTTAAATTTTATTGCTCGCCATTTAAAATTGGAACCCCCTTTTAAACCCCCTTAGAGGTTGAATTTTTCTAATCGCTGAAAGAACTTTTTTCGTAAACTTTTAAGTCTCTAGCTCAAAAAAAGTGTTGCCCATACAAAGCTTTCTTAACCCCCTTAGGGGTGGAATTTTCTAAAACTCTGAAAGTACTTTATTATTAATTTTAATAAGTAACATTTTGAATAGTTTTAAGTCTAGTAAAAAAAAAAGTTTTTCCCACACAACACTGGCTACCCTTCTTAAGGATCTTAAGGATCCCCTTAGGGATGGAGTTTTCTAAAACGCTGAAATGTATTTTAATAAGTAATCTTTCTACAAAGTTTCAAGTCTCTAACTCAAAAACATAAACTTTCCCTGATAAAAACTTTGCACCCCTTTTTATCCCCCTTAGGGATAGATTTTTTCAAAACGCTGAAAATCTTTTTTTTGTATTTTTATAAGTAATCTTTCTACAAAGTTTAAAGTGTCTAGCTCAGAAAAAGTGTTCCCCATACAAACCTTGCACCCTTTTTTATCCCCCTTAGGGAATGATTTTTGTAAAACGCCGAATGTAGTATTTTTCATGTTCTAATAAGTAATTTTTCGTCAAAATTTTAAGTGTCTATTAAAAAAAATATGTTTTTCCCATACAAACTTTGCACCCTATTTTACCCCCTTAGGGGTGAAATTTTTCAAAACGCTGAAAGTACTTTCTTTGTATTTAAATAATCTTTCTACAAAGTTTTAGGACTCTAGCTAAAAAAAATAGTTTCCCACATACAAACTTTGCACCCCTATTTTAGCCCCCTATTTTTAGGGGTAGAATTTTCTAAAACGCTGAAAGTGCTTAATTTGTATTCTGATGACGAATCTTTCTACAAAGTTTTAAGTCTCTATTTAAAAAAAATATTGTTTCCCCCATACAAAATTTGCACCCCTATTTTACCCCCTTAGGGGTAGATTTTTTTTAAACGCTGAATTGTATTCTAATGAATAATTTCTCTACAAAGTTTTTAAGTCTCTATTTAAAAAAAAGTAGTTTTTCCCATACAAACTTTGCACTCTATTTTACCCCTTTAGGGGTAGAATTTTCTAAAACCCTGAAAGTTCTTTATTTGTATTCTAATGACTGATCTTTCTACAAAGTTTTAAGTCTCTATTTAAAAAAAAAATGTTTCCCCCATACAAACCTTGCACCCCTATTTTACCCCCGTAGGGGTGGAATTTTCCAAAACGCTGAAAGTGTTTCATTTGTATTCTAATAACTAATTTTTCTACAAAGTTTAAGTCTATAGCTCAAAAAAAAAAGGTTCTCCCATACAAACTTTGCACCCCCATTTTACCCCCTTAGGGGTAGAATTTTCAAAAATCCCTTTTTATCCCTAGCCCACGTTATAAAAGCAACATACTGTGCAAAAATCAACTCTCTAAGATTAGTAGTTTCGGCTGTGCGTTGATGAGTGAGTGAGTGAGTGAGTGAGTGAATAAGTCAGTCAGGACATAGGCATTTATTATGTATAAATAGATAGAAGATAATGAAACTCCCATTCAAATATCTCAAAAAATTATGAAGCTACATCCGTTTTAATGTCGCTTGTTAGAGTGAGAAAACGATGAGGGACTGTGACGTCAATATACTCGAGCGTCATAGTAAAAAACAATCGTTTCATATGAAGGTGCGTTTTGCGGAAAAGGGACAGAACATACCCCCTCTTAAAACTTTGGACTCTTATAACTTAATCATTACCTATATAACCTCTTGCTTTGTTTTTTTCTCCATTTGACTATATTTATTTTAAATTCTTTTTCGAGAAAATACATTATGATTATTTACCATATTTTCGATTCCTGAGCTATAACCACGAACTTCGGAATTCGAAAATATTCGGGTATCTCTATCTCTATCGCACTAACCATGCTCGAGTGACAGGGATGCAAATATATGAACATTGAGTATCGGTTTTCGTGGTAACTTTGGCTGAATGCGCCGAGCGCGTGCCATTGTCATTCAAAAAAAACAAATTCGTGTTAATTATATTGTTCAAATTTGTTGATTTCATTTATTGAAATTACGACATAAAACGACATTTGCGCATATAAGTTCTCATATCAGAATCGAATATTTTTTTATGGTTTATATTTTAGCATTTGTCTCGTAAAGGTCTATCGTAGACGGGATTTAAATTATTAATAAGTGAAAGGCAAAGCAATTCCGCCATTTTGACGAAAATTTGACGGTTCTTATAGCTGACAGTTGGAGCAGCGTTTGATTTCAATAAAAATAAATGAAAAATTAAATGAAGTCGTATATTTCGGAAAATTAATTAACTGTCGCAGTCGGATAAAAACTATCCTAAGTTGCAGCTAGAATAATAATGTACCTATATAAAATGTTTCATATTTTTCCGTTCATGGGATGCTGAGAACATTCGAACCGCGCAAAGCTTAGTTTCAAACTGGCTGATTCTTTTTTTAATTTAGAGATTTATTATAAGTGGAGATAACACTTATAACTAACTTAATAAATTGCATTAGCTTAAATAATGAAACTTAATAAAATCTAGTTGCCATGGAAAATTCCATAAAAGATGGGAATCTTGCGAGCCGTGAGTAGGTAGAGGTAGGGTCGGTCCGCTATGAAAGTCTCACCCGTCCACGGGAACCGACGACACACTAGGTGCATGCTGAATAATGCTGAAAAAAAAGTATTTATTTAGGTATTTCTAGGTACTCTAGGTAGTTAAAAAACCGGCCAAGTGCGAGTCGGACTCGCGCACGAAGGGTTCCGTGCCATTATCAATAAAAAATATTTATTTTATTCTGTTTTTAGTATTTGTTGTTATAGCGGCAACAGAAATACATCATCTGTTAAAATTGCAACTGGAACTATCACGGTATCAGTGAGATACAGCCTGGTGACAGACAGACGGACGGACGGACGGACAGACAGCGGGGTGTTAGTAATAGGGTCCCGTTTTACTCTTTGAGTACGGAACCCTAAAAAGGGCCGCAAAGATAGGAAGTTCACGAGTTTTATGACTGCATAGGTAGTTTTTTGAAATGTAATATTCAGTGATCGGATCTCGTATGCAATTTGGGGTGAACGACCTCAAACGTTATGTTAATCGTGGATGTGTCTCGGATTTCCCGGGATTTTGGGAAATGGGCTATTGTAAATTAAAAAATACGTCACTTAATATTTGCACACTTAAAGCACACTAAAATCGTCTAATAATGGGTATTTATAACTGAAATTATTATTATTTGTCGATAAGTTGAGAATGTGATAAGCCGGGCTCGATTTGAATGACAATGTCAGTCAAGACATTATAAATATACTGCTCATTTCAAGTGGCCATTTCATTTAAAAAAAATAGGTTGATAAGTAGTAATTGTTTACAAAAAGACAATTTGAAGGCATCCTATGTGCGGTGCAGTGCAACATCATCGGCACTAAAAGGTGCCCTATTATCCCTGGTGATAAGATTAACGAAATAGTGATAGTGAACTAATAACAATTATTACTTTTACTTGTATACCCTGGTAAACATATACGTATAATAAAAATACATAAAAGATAAGACATACAAGTTACGTTAAGTTCTTCTATATGCAGTAGGTACCTACTGTAAACATTTTTGTTGTTATTATCTTTTCTGTTAGTTTTATACTGTAGACTACTTAAAATTAAAAGTTATTTACCTTTTTGTAAAGAGAGGTAACAAAAAAAGTCGCGGGATTGTAAGTCATATCCACCTTAATATTACGAACTTAAACCCCGGGAAATTGCATCCTAGATCCGATCACTGGTAATATTACAAACAGTATTGAGTTAAATCCCTACACCACCAAAACCTCAACAAATGTCATTTTACTACAACAAAACAGTTTACTACTAATAATAGTGACTGATTAATAGACACACAGTTTTATTCGTAATAATATTGCGAATAGCTCATACAATAGGGGTGTAGACTCAAAAGTTATTATTACTTAAAAAGAAAGAAGGCAAAAAAGTATGTCTAATGACGAAAATCCCATTCGAATAGGTATTTAAAAAAATTACGAAGCTATAACCGTTTAATGTTGCTTGTTAGAGAGAGAAAACGCTCCGGGATCGTGACGTCACGATCGTCTAGCGTCATAGTAAATGACAATCGTTTCATACAAAGGTGCGCTTTTGAAAAAAGGATAGAACATACCCCCTCTTAAAACTTTGGACGCTTATAACATAACTTTGTGATTATTTATCCTCTTGCGTTGCTTTTTTTCTCCATTTGACTACATTTTTGATCATTTTTCGAGAAAATGCAACATTATTGATTATTGTATTTAGTGTCTACACCCCTATTATAGTTATCCGCGTTGCATAAGTTTACACCATCAAAATAACGGTTGAAAACATTTATTACCGGTGTTTTATTCATTTTCGCAAAGTACGAGATCTCCAGTAATTGTAAGGTAGTTAAGCTTTCATGTAGTATGGGTTGAATCTCCACAAAAATGCCATAAAATATGGGAATGTTGCGAACCGTGAGTAGGTACAGGTAAGGATGGTCTGCTATGAAAGTCTCACACGTCACCAAACGGCGACTGCCCTTTAATTTTTTGCACATGAATTCCGCTGAAAGCAAAGTAAAGGACCCTTTGTCACCCAACGACTCACATGTGAGTCGGCCGGCAGGTCCCACACGTGGGTCATTTTTTTTACCCTGGAATCCCAATGACCCACATGTACCCACATTTACTTTGAATCTTATATACAAAATACACCACGGTACATTATCGAGGTCTGACAGCTGGACCAATGGGACCACACATGCCGACATACATGTATGTCGTTGGGAGACCAGGCCTTCGTACACCGGATTGCTGGAATACAAGGGGTTAATGGTTTTATTTCATCATTCTCCTAGACAGTGTTCAATACGATTCAAAAAATGAAGGAGCCCTTTTGACACCTAATCCCAAGATTTGGCATAGGCACTATACTATAGTTTTAAGCGACTGCTGCTGTGACTGGCGACCGGCTGTGAATTATTTCTTCCAACCCAGAGGGAAAACTAGACCTTATTGGGATTAGACCGGTTTCCTCACGATGTTTTTCTTCATGAACCGAAAATCTAACGGTAAATATTCGTTACATAACATACAATTTCTAATCAAGTAAAAGACAGCTGAACCGATTCTGTTCCTGAACCGAACATTCTCGATCACGTCAGCGTTCGGATACAAAATATTTTTAGTAAATAAATAAATATAAAACTAAAAATCCAAGAAGTGTATAAAAAGAACGTGCACAATAAGAGGCAGAAAGTGAATCATGAAATAATATCTCAGATTTTGTACAGGGTTTCAAAAGCAAGTAATTTACAAGTAAAAGATACTAACTGGCAGCTGTAGCCTCCGTGCCTTTCTCATCTACCACGATGTAAGCTTTCTGGATGGCTTGCGATACGTACAGCATGTCGTTACAAGTTAGCATGTTTATTTCCGACTTTAAACTATCAAACATTGACTGGATTCCGATCTGAAACGATCAACAAATTCATTATGAGTATACTGTGACAGAAAAAGTCTAGTTCGTAAGTATGTTGAAGGTCGTCAATAGATCCCTACAATATTTCTTGCAGTTTTAAATTATTTTGCAGTACTAAGTCTCGACTCGTCGGCTTCAAAAGATATTAACAGTTCAAATAGATCCCCACATTTAGTATCGTTCGAAGAATAATCACATCTATTCAATCAATCAATCAATCATTTATTACAGATAACAAAGATCCATACATAACAAAAAAATTTAATCATTAATGTGATAGTTCAAGTAACTTAATTCAAGTTAACTAATGCAATCGATCTGAATTCCTACAACCTCAGGTGGCATTATTCTCGAGTATTAAACTCTCTTGCACGTAGAACTGATGGCCGTTGGGGCGGAAAGGTTCTCGAGTGGCGATCACGTACCGGAAGGCGCGGCGTGGGTAGGCCCCCCGCAAGGTGGACTGATGACCTGGTAAAGGTCGCGGGACTCCGCTGGATGCGGGTGGCCCAAGACCGGCCATTGTGGCACTCTTTGGGGGAGGCCTATGTCCAGCAGTGGACGTTTTTCGGCTGATATGATGATGATGATGATGATTAAACTCTCGCGCTTTGTACACATATTCAAATTATTGTTTTATATGGGATTAACGCGATATTTATTTACTTTTATTTCTGATTTTTCTAAACGGGTTGCACCGGTCATAGTCGCAGATGACCGGTGATGATATGCCTGGTGCAACCCGTGTCGAAACGTCAGAAATAAAGGTAAATAAATAAGGTTAGTATCAATAATGACTCCAGATGTACACCGGACATCATCGCGAGAATAGCCATGGCTAAGAAAGCTTTTAATGCCAAGAAGTGTCTTTTCAAAGCCAGAATATCGAGCCATATTCGAAAGAGGCTTATAAAAGTGTACATTTGGAGCATAGCATTGTATGGAAGCGAAACGTGGACAATGACTCAGCGTGATAGAGAACGGTTGGAAGCCTTTGAAATGTGGTGCTGTAGGCGGATGGAGAGGATTAGTTGGACGGAGAAAAAGGCGAACGTGGAGGTACTTGAAAGGGTGAAAGAAATAAAGACATTGTTACAAACCATTGAGAACAGAAGAGGCAAGATGTTTGGACACTTGTTACGACACGATGATTATATAAAAACTATAATAGAAGGGAAGATAGAGGGAAACAGGAAGAGAGGGAGACCAAGAAGATCTTTTACGGACCAAATCAAGGAAAAAGTAGACAGCGTGTCGTATCAAGATGTCAAGAAGAAAGCTGAGAATAGAGACGAATGGAAGTTGCTCCACTGACAAGAGCCTGGCTCTTAAATATATGATGAGTATCAACTTGTCTAAAACGCAACGGGTCTAAGGTCTTAAAGTAAGTTGGTCTAAAACTAAGGAGGTCTAAGTAGTAAGTAGTCTCAAACCCAGCTGGTCTAATTATCGCGGTAGACCCGTGTAAAACAACAATTAAAATAAAATTTTCGACTATCTAACTTATGTCACTGTTTTTAAATCTTTTACGACGTAATAAAATATGGAAAGCAACAAATGATTTCAAATTACCTTACGCAACAGTTCCTTTAGATCGATCTCACTTTCAACCTTAAACTTCGGTATGACTACTTTGAGCTTCGTTTTTTCCAGGTGCTTGATGTCTTCCATTAAATTGTAACCGGCAGTTAGACGTTGCATCACGTCACTTAGACCCTCGATTTCGTCTGGTAATACCATCACCATGCTGGCATCACCACCCTCAAAGAACATCTGTAGTATCTGCAGTCAAAGTATACTTACTTAAGCTTTCATGGTTCACCTTTTTGTTTAGGTAAGAATTAGTGGCTATTTTTTTAATTGATCGGTCGTCCGGCAATTGCAAAATGTAGATATGCCTGTTTTTTGAGCGACTCATTTCTTACTTACTTTTGCCTTTAATTCCGGACAGTGCTTGTAATTAAAGTCTCGCCCTTCCAAACTCATCATGTCGAGACTGTGCTTTGTGGTATTGTTAACGTGGAAGTCTCTGCAGCGTGTATTATAAACACTGAACGGAATCTCCCATAAACCCTAGAAAAACACCATCAGTAATACGTTAGATAATACAAGGCAATTTTTTAAGTCCATTGTTAAAATGTATGTAAGTACTAATATAACGTTCAATCATATGTTATGGACAATTATTCCTTAATGTGTAAGAGGTAATTGGTTCATTCTTCTTTTTAACCTACAATTTCCTTTCCTCATTTTACCATACATCATTAGTAGAGTATTGATTATTAATGTTTTAGTGTTTGAATACACGTCCATACATTTATTCATCTATTAGTACTAAATAGTCTTTCACTTTCTCTATCCAGTGCCTTTTTTATAAGTTTGTTTTTCATAGAATCGCATGACAGAGTGGTAATCCAAAATGTGGTGTCCGCTGAAAACGACCACACTGTCACAATATTTTCTTAAAAACCACCATACAGAAAAAACATCATCGCCACGGAAAGAATCATTAATTAGTCCTAATAAAAAATACATACAACGTTTATTAAACTCAAACATTAACCCTTTACCTACGGGGCCTTGAATCACTCCGTCATCTCTCAATACGGGCATGTTTTGGCGAGAGTCAGTGGTTAGGCATAACTTCACTTACTTGTAACTTTTGAAGTATTACAGCTACACAGTTAAAATTTCACACACACAATAAGTATAATGTGTTTAATCAATAAATAATCACTTATCTGATATCAAGCAATATATCAGTAACTAAAAAATTGCAGATTTTTAAGTCACTACTCCCGGATTTCAAATGTTTAAGTTTAAGAACATTAGTTTATAGTATATTTCACACAAATAAACACTTAAATAACGATAATTATAAAAATAATGCATAAATATCAATCATTAAAAATAACACTCCCACGCCGTACTCTAACAAAAACACTATTGTTATTTGCAAATGCAGCAATTATTTGCACGTCTGCAGTACGGGTGTCAACCCCAGTTGCCACCAAAAAAGCTGTCATTTTTATAAATAGGTTTATTTCAGAGCCATCTACCGAAACATTTTGATATTTTTTTCTTTGTATCTGTACTAATCCCAATGCATAATGTGACCGCTATTACCAAGATACAAGGTTTCGTTTAGATTAACCTTTAACTACCGTGGTATACGTCTCACAGACGTCACCACTTTCATTTCTAAAATATTTTTGCGTATGTGTGGCGTCTGTAGCTATCCTTTCCGCTAGCTTCCTTTTTTGGGGTCCTCTAGCCTAGAGTGCGCACGAGTCGGTTACGGAGCGATCGACGTCTCACAGACGCCACCACGGTGTTTATGTACAAAAAATATGCACGTCTCCTGGACGTCACCTCGGTGTTAGTGTTTGTGACTCTATAGTAATTATCGTGTATCCTAGTCGTGACGTCATCTTTTAAGTTTGAGCTATATTTTTTTTTATATAAAATTCTAAGAAAAAACAGGTAAGGCTTACTGTCAGTATAAGGTTCTGCTCGCTACATATTATTAATTACCCGTAGGAAGTTAGTATCATTAGGAACTACCAATTAGTTCAGTAAAAATATGCCTAAATCATATGATGTCAGTTTTTTTATGTTTAAAGTTTGGAGCTTTTCATTTATGTAATATGATGAAACATCTTATAATCAAAAGGTATTTTATGTTTTATAGATAATATCTTCATAATTTTATTAAAAAATAAGACTGAACCAAGTCCGGAAATTTAGCATATGAAAAATGTCGCCTCATAATTAAAAAAATATTGTCAGCATGATTGAAGTTATTCAGTGTTTTTTATCCCATTTTGAATTACCTAATATAATTACACAACTAGTTTAAAAACTTTGATAGTACTCGCATGTCAATAGGATTTTTTAAAATCGAGTTGAAATATGGCGTCTGTAAGACAGTACCTTGGTGTAAGTGCTACTCATAAACCACCTCGGTAATTAAAGGTTAAAAAAAATATTGAACATGACCATTACTTCGATCAACTATAGTTGACACCCGTACTGCAGCGGTGTTGCCGTACTGGCAACTCTGGTTGACACCCATTTAAAGGGTTAAAACCATAATTATCAAAAGTTGAAAAAAGCAAAGAACAGAAAAATTACGATTTATTGTAGGTTTAAAAGAAGAACGGCCCAATTACCTCTTCTTTATGACAGAAGATAAATATAATGATGTGAGTTATTATTGATACGTAGGTAACAATAACTTACATGGAAGTAGATCGCATTCACTAGCACCAATGCTGTGTCACCATCAAGCATGCCAGGAGAAACAATGTCTTTTATAATGTCTTTGGTTTGATTTGATACCTGCAACACGTTTTCAATGTTTTCATTTATTGTTTCTGCAATATCCAGCAATAAATCCGCCAACAAACTGTTCTACATGAGATGACATACCTACTTGATGTTAAGAAATGTAGATAGTTGTAATAGCATTCTGGCTTCGCCGTTGTCAGACAGACCAGTTATGCAAACTATACTCTAAGGAGTAGAGTAAGGTACCAGTCTACCAGTCTAAGGTATTGTAATAAACGTACGAATTTAGCTATACATTACCTCTAAGACAAATTATATTCAAATTATTATGTATATTGATCTCACTGATGGGGGTGGCATAGTCACTGCGTGACAAAACCCCTTTACTAAATAAATAAAGAAAAGAAATATATATACACCGTGGGCCTGAGGAACCCAACAGATGTTAGCAGCGTACTCCTAAAGATAATACTAGTACTCATAAATATATTGGCTATATGTTTCAACGGATTAAAACGAGATCGATACACGTTTAGCTGTTATTTCTCTAAGAAAGTAAGAACAGCTCTCTCTGAGGGGTCTCCACACTAATTACCTGCAGAAAAAAATGTGAAGCCTGCAGAGGGGCAACCACAACTGAAGGGTTAAGCACTTCCTTGTGAACAAATCTTTAGTTGAGTGAGAGAAAAACAATCCTATCCCTAGGCGAGATAGTAAGTAATCAAACGACACTTTACGAATCACTCCGACGTAATACGATGTACGGCAAAATACTGCGAATAGCATATTCATTAAAATGGTTTAAACGCGTCCATGTACCTACGTCACGTTCTTAGGGTGTGTTAGACTTGAGATTTTAAAATTTTAATTTTGGATTAAATAATTTATATCTCGACGATTATGCGTAATTGGACTATATGTTATACCACATTATATACTCCAAATAGGCTCTAGAATCGATAGTTAAAGTTGTTCGGGTTCCTCAGGCCCACGGTGTATAACACTTTATACTCTCGCGCTTTGTACACATATTAAAATTTCTGTTTTACACGGGTCTAACGCTATATTTATTAACCTTTATTTCTGCCGTTTCGACACGGGTTGCACCGGTCATAGTCGCAGATAACTGTCGTCCCGGCAAGTTGTCAACAAAGATATGGGTTTACCATATTTCAAACCCATATATCTCTACTTACAACAACTTGCTGGGACGACAGTTATTTGATCATGACCGGTGCAACCCGTGTCGAAACGGCAGAAATAAAGGTAAATAAATATCGCGTTTGACCCGTGTAAAACAGTAATTTGAACTGTTTTACAGTTTGGCGACACTTTTGAATCTGTTCATGTACATGTGTTAAGGGGAGTAAGGGGAGAATGGAATTGGGGAGTAAGGGGAGAATGGAATATAACACCTATCCATCCCTACTGTCAACCTCACCTGCACGCGCCGGATGGCGACGGCATGGCGTACACTGTGCCGTGGTGCTCCCTGCTGGACAACAGACGAAGCTCTGGCGACCGAGCATGTGGCGGTATAACCACATCCCTGACCGGGCAACCAGTCGGAAGAGGCCTAGTCAGCCCTGGGGACTAAATAACCTCATAAAGGAACAGTGCAGAAAGACTTGGGGCCCTACTGCATAACCAATACCTAAGATCACCATCACGGACTAACCCAAAGAAGTTATTATGCCGAACAATCCGGCTAGCACCCGGCGTCAGGAGGATACCGGGTTCCCTGATGTGAAATATACTACCGGAGAAGAAAATGCTATTAAAGAAGCCATGCGTCTAACAGGAAGAAAGAAGAATTCTCAACTGAAACTAGCAACGTGGAATGTGAGAAGCCTTATCAAGCCCGGCAAAACTGAAAACACGATACAAGAAATGAATCGACTAAATTTAGACATCTTAGGTATCAGTGAAGTAAAGTGGGCGGATAACGGCATTGTAGATAAGAAAGACGTAGTTTTGTACTATTCCGGCAAACCAGCAGATGAAAAGAAACACCACTATGGTGTTGGTATGATGATCAGGAAAAATCTCTCGAAATACGTGACCAACTTTGTTCCATACTCTGATAGATGCATGATGCTGCAGTTCAATGCCAAACCATTCAATCTGAACATATTACAAGTTTATGCACCAACAGCACAAAGCTCGAATGAGGATATCGAAAACTTTTACAAAGAGATCGAAAAAGTTATGAAAGGTATTAAATCTCAAGAAATTGTCATAATACTTGGTGATATGAATGCGAAAATCGGCAAAGGTGCAGTAGGGAAAACAGTAGGCAACTATGGTCTAGGTGATAGGAATGAAAGAGGCGACAGGCTACTACAGTTCTGCGTAGAAAAAGACTTGATTATATCCAACACTTGGCATCAACATCCGCCTAGAAGACTATACACGTGGACCTCCCCCCAACATACAAGTGGTCATATTGTTAGAAATCAAATATACTATATCATGATTCAAGCTCGTTATAGAAATTCAATAGTCAATGTGCGGATATTGGTTCGGACCACAATCATCTGGTTGCAAAATTAAATTAAAAACTAAAAAATCTTAAGAAAGCAAATAACAACAAGAAAGTTAACATAGCCAAGCTCAAAGATCCAGACGTAAGGCAAGAAACCAAACAAACCCTTAACCAGAGAATTAATTCATTTGTGGAAACAGACTGTAGTAATATTCAAACTAAGTGGAAACAACTAAAATAAACAATTGTGACAACAGCTACGAATTGCTTGGGATATTATAAGAGGGAGACAAAGCTAAAATGGATAACAGATGAAATACTTAACCTTATGGAACAAAGAAGACAATTCAAGGAAATAGACAAAGATAAATACATTCAAATAGATAGACAGATCCGAACTAAGATCAGAGAAGCCAGAGATAAGTGTTTGAACGAAGACTGTAACGAAATAGAAATGCTGGAGAAAAAGAGAGATAGTTTTAATTTACACAAGAAAGTCAAAGAATTTACAAATACTCAAAGAAAAACTGTTACTGGAAAACTTACAAATACCCATAACAAATTGGTTATTGATAAAGAAGAACAGTGTAAGACATGGGAACTGTACATTGAACAGCTATTCGGAGACAAAAGAGCGGAACCGGTCACGGTTGAACCAGATGGACAAGAACTCCTGGAAGGTCCACCAATGTTAAGAACAGAGATAGAAAAGGCAATTAATACTATGAAAGATGGAAAAGCTGTGGGCCCAGATAGTATATATTCGGAAATGTTAAAGTTATTAGATGAGAACAGCATGCAATTTTTAGTTAGACTATACAATGAAATTTATGACAAAGGACAGCTCCCAGAAGATTGGCTTAAATCCACCTTCCTCCCATTACCCAAAAAAGCGAACGCAAAAACATGCGGAGATCATAGACTAATAAGTCTGATGAGTCATGCACTAAAATTATTTTTGAAGATATTACACATGAGAATTTACGATAAAATAGATAAAAATATATCTAAAACTCAGTTTGGATTTCGATGTGGATTAGGAACAAGAGAGGCCCTGGTGGCATTACAGGTCTTGATTCAAAACAGCTTGGAATTTAATAAAGATGTCTACGCATGCTTTATTGACTTCGAAAAAGCATTCGACAACGTGAAACATGATAAATTTATGCAAATACTCAATAAAACGGAAGTAGACACCAAGGATCAAAGAATCATCAGGAACCTGTATTGGAACCAGACCGCCAATATAAAAGCGACCTCAATATCCTAAAAGGTGTAAGACAAGGTTGTATTTTGTCACCGCTGTTGTTTAACCTGTATTCAGAATATATATTCCAAAAAGCTTTTGAAGACGTGGAAACTGGCATCAAAGTCAACGGAACGGTCATTAACAACCTAAGATATGCTGATGACACCGTTATTCTTGCTCACTCAATGGAAGAACTCCAGCAGCTACTAGACCGCCTCAACTCTGTAGTAGAAGAATACGGCCTAAAAATGAATATAGCAAAGACCAAATGCATGATTGTGAGTAAGAATAAGAACGCGACTGAACCGAACTCATTGACTATAAACGGCAGCATTGTTGAAAAAGTAAAATTTTATAAATATTTGGGTAGCTCACTCAATGAGAAATGGGATACGCATACGGAAAAAGAAATACGTATCAGAATTGAAATTGCCAGAAGTACGTTCATGAAAATGAAGAAACTCTATACAAACAAAGACATTAACTTAAAGCTTCGATGGCGAATGGTAAAATGCTACGTACTGTCGATATTCTTCTATGGTGTCGAAGGATGGACCATTAATAAGAGCATGGAGGCTAAAATAAATGCATTCGAAATGTGGCTATACCGAAGAATGTTAAAAATTTCCTGGAAAGATAAAGTAACAAACATCGAAGTTCTGAATAAAATGAATAAAAACCTTGAAGTTATGAGCACGGTCAAGAAAAGGAAAACGTCATATTTTGGTCATATCTATAGACACGAAAAATATAATATAATCCGTAACATCTTGGAAGGGAAAATCGCCGGTAAAAGAAGCAGAGGAAGGAGAAAGCTATGGTTAGATAACATTAAAAGCTGGTCTAACATTAATGACACTGCCAGTCTTTGCAGACTGGCACAAGATAGAAACAAGTTCCGGAAGATGGTCGCTGACATCCGCTGAGGATATGGCACAACAAGAAGAAGAAAACATGTGTAAATCTTTATAACAATAAAAAAAATTGCTTTCTTGAATTAGATGAACATGACTTACCCAGTCATTGATGGTATTTGCTGCTGCAGTATTATTCTTAAAGTCAATTTGTTCCAAACTCGACTTAAACACTTCTACAGCATCGTTTATAAGTTCCGGTTTCAAGGTTCCTCCCTGTTTCACGTATATTTTGTTGGCGATTTTCAGAATAACATCTCGATTGTTTGACGACTTGAACTTTGATGTGATGAAAGAAAGTAGATTGGTGTCAGAATTTAAATCGAGGGTGTTTGTGACAGTAGTGAATTTCGAACGAAGCTGAAAAAAACAAAAAAACACTTAATAAAACAAAAGTTTTCTTTCATGAAAAGTAGAATATAATGTGACAGTCCATGGCTATAGGGCCCTTATGGCAGGTATTGAGTTAAGCACAGATCCTAAATCTACGTTAAATAAGCTATCTAATACAAAAAAATCATGATCCTAAGTCCCAAATTATTAAAAAAAAAACACTTTTGAGAAATCGTCAAAAGAAGTTTGAAACAATTTTAAGTATGTTCTCATTGGAAGTTACATAGATTATGATTGATTTTGTATCTCGAGGTGTTTTTCTTTGGAACTCAGTCATGTTTTTTTTAATGTGACTTCCAGATCCTGAAAAAACAGCCTTTGGAAAGAGCAACACGCTCATATGAACGAAATTAATAAAAATATTTTTTTCGGCTTTTCTTTAATATGTTGTAATCTGAACCATTGTACATAGTAGAACACTAATTGAACTTGCATTTTAGGATAGAAATAAAATCACATAGTTAACGAAATATCTTTAAGTATTTTAATTAAAATGTGATAATTATTATCAGTTACATCTTCCCTAGAACAATAACAAATTTGGTATAGTAAGTTCTAAATTATATTAAATCAATCTACAGGAGTATCAAAAAAGTCTTATTATTATTCTACAAGTCACACTTTTTTATTTATACACGATTAAAGTTACGTAAAAATTACAATTTGACTCCCATACATTTGGGAAAAGGGCCCTTATGACCAATCACAGACAAAACATGTTGATAAATACAATATGGCACAATATTAACATAATTTATTTGCTAATCTTGTATCAAGACAGCAATCCGAAGAAAAAATGTTATTACAATTTTTCTTAAAATATTGACCAGACCAGTGGCGTGCCTAGGGTTTTAGAATAGGGCAAGCCGAGATATATGTTATTGTAGTTTTTACGGTTATTGTGGATACATCCATCTCGTTGTGACATTACTGACCAATTTTCATTTCCATATGCACTTGCTAGCGTGAACGAGCTCACCAAAGCACACTGAAGGCGTGCTACTACTAGATATAATTTTACAGTCATATTAGCAATTGCATTACCTTCGGTGGCCTTGAAAAAAGCCGTTTGGTTGTTTTGTTTGAGCGAATGAAATGAAGGTTCAACTTTTTATCTTAAAAACTTTGCTTGCCTAGACAGAAAAACAATACTTCAAATACCTATAAAATGACATATATATTCGACATAGTTAAACAATTATTTATATGCTTGTTCAAATCGACTATCATTTTTAAGGAATGAGTTAATTACGTCAGAGCAGAATGTTGGTGAACGTTTTAATTCTACCAACAACTGTTTTTTTATAGCTAGGTATCATTGATAACTCAAAGAGACGTTCTTGACCCTGTGTATTTGTCAGGTATGTATGGATATGCTTAAGTGAAGAAAAAACACGTTCCGTCCGCTGAAGGCGAAGAAATTGGTTGTTTCTTCTGAGCACAGTTTAAAGTGTTTACCTACCTTTCCCTCGCCAAGCAAAACTTGTACTAAGTAATTCACTTTATAATCACAATTACATTGCAGTGGCACTACTTCTTCCATTGTCAATCTCTCATTGGCAAACAAAATACTTAGGGTCGTTTCGCCGGTAACGCGACCACCTTCGGTTAGCGACCACTTGACGGACTAGGCTGCTTCAATTAAAGATATTAACATTTCTACAAACCCAACAGAAAAATAATTAGTTATCAACTATTCTTGAATAGTGTCAGAATAAGAATAAATACACTTTAAAACCCAAAGCTTAATCCAAAGCAAGAAAAAATAACCTCAATTCACACATTTCACACATTGCTTCCGAAAAGTGTTGACGTGCAGTGAATCTGTAAAAAAAATAACGCGACAGTTGGCGCGAAAACTTTAGTTACGTCACTTAATTTTATTATTATGCTGAAATTAGTTAATTGATCGTTTAAATGATTAAGCTGTTGTAATAATTTCGTTGAAATTCGGCATATTTAAAAATAGATTTAAATAAAATGGGGTGGTCGCGTACCCAAATACATAATTACCAAAGAAGTCGGATAGCGACCACATCGTTTTCTTTTTCTTTCCTTATGGATTCTTATGCGGCACCCGCGATATTTAGCTTGGCTAGCAAATTGAGTCGGTATTTAAGCCGCGCCAATCCATGTTATGTCCATAGTATATATAATATAATAATAATATATAATTATATATTATATTATATAATAATCAATAATTTATATGAGATAATTATATTATAAATTCGAAAGTGTCTATGTCTGTCTGTCTGTTATCTCTTCACGCTTAAACCAATGGACCGATTTTGATGAAATTTGGTATGGAGATAGTTTGAGTCCCGGGAAGAGACATACCTAGGATAGTTTTTATCCCCGAAATAATCCCCTAAGGGGGTGAAAGTTTGTATAAAGCTACGATATAAACGATTTCCACGCGGACGGAGTCGTGGGCAGACGCTAGTGTAAGTAGAATATAATCTAAAAGTTAAATAAAAGCTTATAAAAAGGTGGCATTTAGATACCTACTATGAATGACATGTGTGACTGTAATATCAATATATATAAAAGCACTATGGTGTGAGCGAGAAGTTGCGCTTTTTTCGATTCTATTCTTTATTGACACAGCAATGTAAAGTAGATTTAGAAGAGTAACAATTTAGGGGTGTAGACACTAAATAAAATGACCTATAATGATGAATTTTCTCGAAAAAGGATTAAATGTAACGTCAAATGGAGAAAAAAAAGAGCAGGGGATTAAGTAATCACAAAGTTATAGTATCCAAAGTTTTTAGAGGGGGTGTATTCTATCCATTTTCCGCAAAACGCACCTTCATATGAAATGATTGTCATTTACTATGATGCTCGGGGATTGTGACGTCACGATCCACTAGCGTTTTCTCTCTCTAACAAGCAATATTAAAACGGTTGTAGCTTCGTAATTTTTGGAGATATATGAATGGGATTTTCGTCACTTAGGCTTATCATTTTGCCTTCTTTTTTTGGATTAATAATAAATGGTTAGTCTACACTCCTATTTGTAGTGGTATAAGGGCAGTTAGGTAGGTCAAACTTTGAGAGAAAGAGGTCAATCGTCGAATCCGACTCGCCTGGGTAGCGTTCGGGAAGCTACGCTATGGCACATATTTTCGTCCAATAAGTATTTCGCAGTGTCTCATGGCGAGTCTTTGACCAGTGTGTGTTGCCAGTGATGACGTATGGCACTGGAACGTGGTCGCTTACTATGGGCCTCATAAGAAGGCTAAAAGTCACCCAAAGGGCAATGGAGAGGGCTATGCTGGGAGTTTTTATGCGTGATCGCATCAGAAATGAGGCTATCCGCAACATAACCAAGGTAAGTAACCGATATAGCCATCCGAATCGCTAAAGTTAAGTGGCGGTGGGCGGGGCATATTGCACGTAGAATCGATAGCCGTTGGGGCGGAAAGGTTCTCGAATGGCGACCACGTACCGGGAGGCGCAGAGTGGATATACCCCCACAAGGTGGACTGATGACCTAGTAAAGATCGCAGGAATCCGCTGGATGCGGGTGGCGCAAAACCGGTCATTGTGGCACTCTTTGGGGGAGGCCTATGTCTAGCAGTGGACGTCTTTCGACTGATATGATGATGATGATGATTAATCGTTTTATTAACTACTTAAACACTATTTGCAAGAGTGGTCGCCAACTAGCTAACAGGTGGTCGCAAACCGACTAAAGCGGTCGCTATCTAGCGAATTCGCTATTTTGTAACCTTTTCTATATTTTTTCCTAATCTATGGATGAAAGTGCTATATTTTATTGTAGGTTTCAAAACTTGACTATACTTAGAGCCTTTACGAATACCATCTATTATGTGTGTATATTGAATAGGTATATTTTTACTAATCTAAAGTGAGCAACTCGGCTAAGTGGTCGCTAACCGGCGAAACGACCCTAATTGTCTTAATGACCGCACTGACCGCTCAAACAAAACAATTCATTCCACAAAAAATAATAGCTCAGTAGCGGAACCGGATTTTGGCCTTAGAAGTTTTGATAATTCTAAAGTCGGAAAAGTTATGCTTATATGGCATATGACTTATTTTCAAGCATATTTGTATTATATGAAGAAAAGTTAGAACGAGGGTTAGATATAAATTAGGTATTTATTTATTTTTATTGATGATTTGTGAATATTGAATTAAAGTGCAAAGTTTAAGCTTCATCGTTTATAATATGTATGACGCTTTACACTGTTAAGTTTTTAGAAAAAATAAAAACACCCGCGACTACGTCAAACCAGAATTAGCTTATTATTTAGTCGATATTGAATTAGAGTTTTAAAAATCCACAACAATATCTCTATATTCTTAAGGTAATAGACAAAGCCAAAAGTTTAGAGGAATAAGATAAAAGCTTTAAAATTAATACGCATTTTTTGTCCTGTAAGATCTAATATTGAATTAGAGTCTATAAAAATAAGTGTAATACTATAAAAGAATATATGCAGCCATATTATGGAAAGTAAGAAATTTCTGTGTATAGTTTGCATCATAAAAGCATTTTATTAAAAAAAGGCGCGAAAACTAAGCCGCGCTACAAGTTGTAGCTACGGCGGAGCAGATCTTAGTCGACCTTGCGAGCTATCGCTTGCTAGGTATCCCTCGCCCCGCCCGCGCGCCCCCGTTCTGCCGCATTTAAAAAAAAAACCATTTTTCGTATTTATATGTTTAAAATAGTGAAGGCGCAAAAACTTTTTATGTATAGTTTATGAGATTTTTTTGGGGGCAAAACCCAGATTCGAGCATAGTAAAACAAATGTAGAAAAAATTTAAAGTGGCCAGATTCAAATGAAAAAAATATATGTTATAAAAATCGTATATTTAAACAGCTCTTTCAAAAAACTAACCAAAATAGTTTTTGAAAACCTTCCTTCAGGAAAATACGTATTACAGCACTGTTACAATATTAGTGATGGTCCACGGGTAAAGGTACCATAAGGCGGTTTTATGTTTCGGAGATATTCAATGTTTGGAAAAGCGGGTGAAAAGGAAGATTTTTTATTATAGCTATGTCAAAAACTATAAGATGTAACATTAGTTTACCTATTTTTATTTTTATTATGTACAATAAAAAAATACAGATACTGTTATTTTATGAAAAAATCTGCATGGAATAATGTGAAGTTACAGAAGTTAATTTAAAATTGTTATTAGTAGGGTTAGGATGTTTGGTGGCAAAGGTGAACAAAGAACAAAGGAGACGTTGTTATATATTTTTTTGATTGAATGAATGAATGAATAAATGGTAGTTAAACCAATAATGTACAACCGTTTAACATCAGAAGAAGATAATGTGCAAGATTTTGAAACTTTAATTCCAGTTGCAAGTTGTTCAAGCTCTTGAATACATTAAACAGTTTAGCAAAGAAGTAAAATTTATTTAAATGTTATAGTATAAAATCATCATTGTAAACCGTATTGCATTGCAGTTGTCGTCAAAAATTATGTTAATTTGTGTAACTAGTAAAATATGCGATGTTTCAACAAACCTTAATTGATTACTCTACAGGGTGGAAAGTTAAAACGGGGCAGTAAGGGCAGCTACTAGATCCCTTGCCGCCACGCAAAAATGGCATTAGGATTTCATTCCTAACTTTTTAAGTGATGACAATCTACATTCACAGATTTTTGAAAAAAGGTACAGTCAGCGAGAAAATCATCACTTTTGACGAAAATTTTTTTTAATGCCATTCGATCCCATTCCTATTAGGGATCAAAATACTCTTCGGGACCGACTAAGGTTTGACAACTAGAACGCCCAGAAATCAAAGAATTTTTTTTCCATGCAGTTAGTATGGGAATCCCGAAGTGCAATTTTTTTTTAATGTAATTCGATCCCATTCCTATTAAGGATCAAAATACTCTTTGGGACTGACTAAGGTTTGACTACTAGAACGCCCAGAAATCAAAGAAAACTTTTTCCATACAGTTAGTATGGGAATCCCGAAGTGCAATTTTTTTTTAATGTAATTCGATCCCATTCCTATTAAGGACCAAAATACTCTTTGGGACCGACTAAGGTTTGACTACTAGAACGCCCAGAAATCAAAGAAAACTTTAATTAAAATAAAAAAAATAAAAAAGAAAATTTTCCATACAGTCGGTATGGGAATCCCAAAGTGCAAGTAACGTTAGTAGTAGTGATCGTCTAGATTGTATGGAGACGGAGATTATACAATTTGATGATCGTCTAACTAAAGTACTACTTGCACTTTGGGATTCCCATACTGACTGTATGGAAAAAGTTTTCTTTGATTTCTGGGCGTTCTAGTAGTCAAACCTTAGTCGGTCCCGAAGAGTATTTTGATCCTTAATAGGAATGGGATCGAATAGCATTAAAAAAAAATTCGTCAAAAGTGATGATTTTCTCGCTGACTGTACTTTTTTTCAAAAATCTGTGAATGTAGATTGTCATCACTTAAAAAGTTAGTAATGAAATTTAAATGCCATTTTTGCGTGGCGGCAAGGGATCTAGTGGCTGCCCTTACTGCCCCGTTTTAACTTTCCACCCTGTATACACGTTCATACAATAAAACGCAAAGGTGATATATTATTGGCCGGCACTGCAATATACCTAGATTTATCGTTCAGTTATTCATTTATTCAAATAAAAAAATATACAATGACTAACTCCACTGCATTACTTGTGCTAAACTGCCACCAGAATCCTAACCCTAGTTATTAGTAGCGTCCGGACAAAAGTGGTGGCAAATTTCGCACAGGGAGTAAAATGGAGTCGTTGCTTTTTATTAACTTTTTACGGTTGAATGAATACATTATTTATTGAATTTATATTTTTAGAGTATTAAACTATAATGTAATTTGGATATCAAAAATAAAAATATATCCAAATTATAATAAGTATTTTAAATATATTTTATTGCAATTTATGGCTTGCAGTAGTTGCAGTACACGAAACAGTTGATAATGTGGCCAAAGGCCCTGATAATTGTACTTGCAGTAGTCATTTTACATTTCAAACATGTTTCTTATCTAACCAAAAACGCAGTACTTTCACAAAAATATTACTTTTGCTTACAAAATCTACAGCATTCAGCATGTGCTAGAAGGTTGTGAAGTACTTGCTACGTTTACTGCAGATTCATTAGGCATATAACTTTTTTGCAACGAATACTAACTAAAGCCAAACGCAGTATTCAAAATTACTGCGTTTGAGTTTAGCGAGAAAACCAAAGAGCTACTCTTGCCACGCTAAAAGTACTTAAACGCCTTACTTATTCCACAGTGCTGCGCTTAAGAGTATCGAGAGGTATTCGAGAGAAACATAAAGCTACGCATGCACCGAAGCCACACGGTACAGTGCCGCATTTCGTGCTAGCAAATCAGAGTGAAATATTCGCACTTGATTTGGTTACACCTTGTATAATTCAAAAGAGTGATTGATGGCTTGATGAGTGGAGGTGTTTTATATTAATAGACTCTAATAAATAAAAAAAATCCTGAAACACATTTTATAGACTATTAAAAATAATAATTTGATACGCTGATAAGAAAAATATTCATTTTTTCTAGTACCTACCTAAAATCAATTTTATTTCGTCTCTTCGTCACTTCAATATTTGTCTGAAGTTAAATCTTACCAACACTTATTTATTACTAGGTATGAAAATAAAGCATGATTGCGAACTAGAAACGCAGTATTGAACACGTGCTAGGTGATTTTGCAGTAATAAACACAAATACTGCATTAAGCCTTAGTGATAATGTAATGCCTGCAAACCCAGATCATCATATCAGCCGAAAGACGTCCACTGCTGAACATAGGCCTAACTGAAAACCCATATAGTTGATGAAAATGCAGTACTGCGTATTTTATCTAAATAAGGCAGTAAAGTAAAAAATATTTCAATAGAAAGATTTATTTTTTTAACAATTTTTCAGTACACTTCAGAAGTTGTATAACATAGATTTGTTGTATAGATACCAAAAAATATGTTTACCGCGTTTATCTCGAAACCACCATTTTGCAAGTACTGCATTTGCAATAAGAAGGGGAGATTTGTTAGCGTACAAAGTCGTAAATGCCAACACAATGGCATCTGTAGTCTGTAGTAGACGAAAGATTGAAATTTTTGTGGAAAGATAACTCAACAAAAATCGCCGTTATCGCCGTAACAAGGCGGCCGAACTTTAGCGTAATATACAGGTTGTACCTATTATTCAAACGGGGCAGTGAGGGAAAATCCGAAACTATAAGAGATACGAAAATTTGCTCTTAGGAGTCACGAGACTTATTCAGTTTATGGTAAACTATGAAAATAAACATTCATGAATTCTGGAAATACATAAAATCCAGTTCCGGAATTTCCGATATTCTGAGTGTACCAATTCCGGAATTGTAATATCGGAAACATTGCCCGAGATTCCGGAATTTCGAAAGTCCGGAATTGTAAGGGACAATTGTTGCTAAGGAACCCTGTATCTACAATCACAGGAAAATGCCTAATTTCATTGTTTGATGTATGAAAATGGATTTCCCCATAATCCCCATACTAAGCTCCTTAGTAAGTATGGGGAGAATAACTGTGGCGTATGAAACTAGACAAAATTGGTAAATTCGTGGTTTTTTTAAATTTATTTTCATTATTTACACCAATCTTTTCAAAGCTATAAAAAAAATATAATTCCCATACTTACTCATTGTAGGTAGGTACACTGTTTGTGCGGGGAGATCCATTTCCGTACATAAACTATGAAATTCAGCATTTTCCTGGGATTGTAGATACAGGGTTCCTTAGCACCAATTCTTCCTTACATTACACTATTAATTTACGCAAAATAACGCACTCTAATTTTTAGACAGATTTGACCGGGTTCGATTCCCGGCTGTGTATGAGGCTTTTGTGAAAATCTTTGAATGCAGTTTTGATTTTTTCTAAAATCGGTCTCGTAACTCTTTAGAGCAAATTTCCGTATACCTTATAGTTTCGGATATTCCCTCACTGCCCCGTTTGAATAATATACCCTGTATTATAATGCATGTCTACCCACTATGATTTTTGTACAATTGTTAACACTGTATGCTTAGATTTAGTATTAACTTATATGTTTTATCATGTAAGTGAAATACATGTTGATTCTTTATGAAAAATAAAGTTCTTTAAACATAAAATGTAAATACATGTACATTTTCATTTCAAAAACTTAATATTTAGTCGCAAGAGAATATTTTTTTTAAGAGAAATAAATCATTCAATCGGTATTTGTTTAATCATAAAAATATCTAGGCGACTCTACTACCTTCTGTGTGAAATCTGCCACCACTTGTCCGTGCCCTAGTTATTATGTATATACCTACAATTGCAAATATGAATGATTTGCAAATGTTGCAATTATAATGTTTTTGTAAAAAGTTGTATTTTTGTTATTTGTTACCATTGTGTAAGCCACCAATACTTACTTTTACATAAAACTATAAGTAAAAACCTACTTTATAATGGACTTAACGCCGACGAAACCGCGGGCAATTCCTAGTATAGTAATAAATAAGGGTAAGTTTCGTCTTTGTATTTCCATTAGCGTACTTAAAACAAAATAACAATTTTCCATTGATATTAGTTTAAAACATGCTTTGCGGTTTTTTTTATGGATGAGTTGAGGGCACCCCGCTGCCCCGCCACCGCTGATCGCTGCCTGCACGCCGCGCGCATACAATACAGCGCGTTTGAAACGTAGTAATATAGGCACGGAATGTTTACCTATACATATCAGTATTTAGTGTCGCCGTGATTCTATATTTCTAAACTTTTGTTTGGTAACTGAGATCATTGTCAAGACCGTTTATTATTAACTCTACAAACTCTAATTCAATATTGGCTATACTGCTTAACCAGAAATAAATATCTACACAAGCCAATTGTCTACACATCTAAATTTTTTCCAGTATATTAAGTGGATCGATTACATCATAATTTTACAATATCAGCTACTCTAATTCTTTATTTGCAAAATGATTTGCATTTTTTTGTTCACCAAAATGCAGATGTTCCAGACTTCTAAAAACAGATTATTGCAAAGAAACTAAAGTGTTATTGGATATGTTACAGTATTTTGTAACTCTAATTCTATACCTATTTACATAGTTCTTGGCTAAAATTAAAATATTTCAATATAACCGAAAGCCGAACCTAAAAACTTCTAACTTTTTGTATAAGTATTATTTAACATGCCTCCAATGACATATCAAAAAAGAAAAAACTTTAATGTTATTAAAACCCATTTTTGTTCAGCCGCTGGTCTAAATAGAAGTGAAGTCGGCCGTGTCAACACGTGCACGCGACTATTTCGCATTTCACCAGACTTGTGTACAACTTCATACGCAAAGCAGGGCTTTAAATCTCGTAATATTGGCTATATGAACCTACGAATAGTTATATCTCATTATGAGGTAGTCTTGATGGGCAAGAAAGAGATAAAGATAGCTAGAATAGAAGCCCGCTTGCAAGCCAACGCGTGCGAGCGAGATGACTAGCCATGTCTCAAGAGAGTTCGGCTCGTCATCGCAGCGACAGCATGGTGCTGCGAGCCGCGCCACATTTAATTTTTCATTATACCACTATGTAATAATGAAAAATGTAAGTAATGAGAGCGCGAATTGAAATAGTTTGTGCTCTCATTACCTTTTGATTTTTGATCGATAGTTAGTTTTGTAAGGCAAGCCCGGCTTTTGGGCTTGTATGGCAGTACCGCCACTGTGACCAGTAATGAGTAATTCTCATTTAAAGTTAACGTTAAATAATTCTCATAGTATTTACCTACCTAGTGATCCCGAAAGAACACAATATCTGTACTGTTAACAGTCCGTTACCACTAAGGAACCATTCATAAATCGCGTAAGGACATTTTTGTTGATTTTTGATCCCCCTCGCCGATTATGATTTTACGATACTTGGAATATGACGAAAAAATACTTGTAAACAATTGTATTCGTTGAGCTTTGTCATTTTTGTTGTATGCGATTTCCCATAAGGGCCCTTTTCTACTAAACTTTGAACTCAATTTTATTAAAGAAAGAGTTAACGTACACAACTGACACCAAGGTACAAATATACCTATATTTGTATATTTTACTATTTTGCATAAAACAAAAAAATTATAATTTCGAAGGCTTTTACAAAAACGCCAATATCTCCGTAACTATACTTCGTTTTTTTTAAGATTAGAATTATCTGTCAAACAGGTAAACACAGAAGCAGTGGTCGTAAACCTTCCTTCTTCGATTTCGATCGATACCACTGAATTTCTCGGAATTTATGTACCTACATACGAGTACATATCATTTGATATTTACCGATAGCTGAACGCATATATTTTCTTTTAAAATGTTGTATACCGTAGCCAACGATATGCCAGCAGTCTCGGAAGTCTTTTTCACACGGTCTGATTTAGTGGGATACTCCTTTCTATGGCACATTTCTGACACTCATTTGTAAATATTCACCACCATCCGCTTTTCACTGGCAGTCAGAGGATTCTGCTTTTGCCTTTTCTTCTTTGGAGATGAAAAAACATTAGCCGGAACCGGCTTCGACTTATGTAGCCCACTCGGGCCAGCCTCGGCTTCATACATTGTAAATGTGCACCAACAAACAAAATATCTAAATAGATCAACAACTAATAACAAAATTCAACAAAAACGATAACAAGAATCTTTAAGTAAGCTTACAGCAATAGAAATCACAACCGACTCAACCGACAACAATATGAACTCGAATGAAAAACCCACATGAGTGAAATACAGATAGTGACAGTGACGTTTAAAAATAGACCATTGTGTGAGAACTCTGCCTCTTTAGGTTTTTTAATGTACAACCTTTCCATGAAAAATTGCAAACGCAATTTATTAAAATTCTTATCTTTTCATCTTAGAATATAAATTAACTAATATTATGTTTCTTATCTGTTCACAACATTGAGTAATGTATGTATTACTAATAATAATCTCTCCTGACCGGTTTCGGCCTCGGCGACTGCCTCAACTCTGGCGTTGATGTCGTTATAGTACATTATGATACAAGTGTGCTATGTTGGTCATTACACTCGAGTCGGTTTTTAAGCCTGAGCCGAAGGCGAACGCTTAATGGAGACGAGAAGTGTAATGACCAATGCTCACGTGTTTCATACGACGTTTTTCAACACATTTGCGAGGAAAAAAAAAAAAAAAAAAAATTAAAATGTTAAAAGATATGTAATGAAAAGGCACTAGTGCGATAATGTAATGTAAAAGTCACGGCATGGGTAATATTCTGCATTATTTTGCTAATATTTAAAAAGATATGTAATGAAAAGGCACTAGTGCGATAATGTAATGTAAAAGGCACGGCATGGGTAATATTCTGCATTATCAGTGTAAATACGCTGTAATAAGACCTACTTTACGAGCAGGTGTGTTGAAAAATTTATTAATGTATTACTAAAACATGATAATAAATACGTGATATTTATTAACTCGGTTTCACCGTTCGATCCGCAGAGTGTGCCCGATAAAAAACCTTATATCTCGTTCTGCAAAGGTGACTAATGCTAATAAAAACGAAGTATAGAAACTGCCATAAGTCTATATAATAATAACTCTTCTTATGGACGGTCACATATACTTTTAAAGACAAATCTTATACTTGGCCCAGGAACAAAAGGTGAAGAATTTCTGCTGTTTAGACATAGAGGACTAATAACATATAAAATAATAATAATCACTATAATTAATCTGGATTTTCTGAAGTCTGTGAGAATTGCACTTTGAAAGTAATGGGTAATCTTTAGAACCGCTTATGCGATAGAGTTTGTCGAGTATTAAGTTTGTCCTAGTCAGCCAAATCAGAGCTCACAATACCTACTTAGGGCAAATCCGTAATTGCTAGGGTCGCCGTCATCGAAATCGATGAAGAGAACTATATACAGGCTGGAATGTTAAAACGGGGCAGTAAGGGCAGCTACTAGATCCCTTGCCGCCACGCAAAAATGGCATAAGGATTTCATTCCTAACTTTTTAAGTGATGACAATCTACATTCACAGATTTTTGAAAAAAAGTACAGTCAGCGAGAAAATCATCACTTATGACGAAATTTTTTTAATCAAAATACTCTTCGGGACCGACTAAGGTTTGACTACTAGAACGCCCAGAAATCAAATAAAACTTTTTCCATACAGTTAGTATGGGAATCCCAAAGTGCAATTTTTTTTAATGCCATTCGATCCCATTCCTATTAGGGATCAAAATACTCTTTGGGACCGACTAAGGTTTGACTACTAGAACGCCCAGAAATCAAAGAAAACTTTTTCCATACAGTCAGTATGGGAATCCCAAAGTACAAGTAGTACTTTATTATCATCAAATTGTATAATCTCCGTCTCCATATACAATCTAGACGATCACTACTACTAACGCTACTTGCACTTTGGGATTCCCATACTGACCTTAGTCGGTCCCAAAGAGTATTTTGATCCTTAATAGGAATGGGATCGAATGGCATTAAAAAAAATTGCACTTCGGGATTCCCATACTAACTGTATGGAAAAAGTTTTCTTTGATTTCTGGGCGTTCTAGTAGTCAAACCTTAGTCGGTCCCAAAGAGTATTTTGATCCTTAATAGGAATGGGATCGCATGGCATTAAAAAAAATCGTCAAAAGTGATGATTTTCTCGCTGACTGTACCTTTTTTCAAAAATCTGTGAATGTAGATTGTCATCACTTAAAAAGTTAGGAATGAAATACTAATGCCATTTTTGCGTGGCGGCAAGGGATCTAGTAGCTGCCCTTACTGCCCCGTTTTAACTTTCCACCCTGTATACACCGTGAAATTTTTGTGGTTGTTTTCCCGTGGCAGGGCGATTTGCTATCGGTAGTACTTTCGAATTATGATAGACAAACTTATGAATAAACTGTTTTCCAAAAAAAAAAATTACAAAAAAATAACCTAAACTCGAATAAGCGAAAAACAATAGTAACGCACTAAAACTTCAATGTAGGTACTACTGCAGTGCTACTACTGGTGTTAGGTCACTTTCAAATTTTGTTCGACACATTTATAAATCGGGCATTTCTTAACATTACTTATTAAAAAAAAAATACACGTCCGACTGTATATCGATAGCAAAATCATTTCGTTGCGGGAAAACAACCACTAAAACTTCACGGTGTATATACAACGTGTCCCAAAACTCAACGATAAGCCGGCACCAGAGGATGGAGCTGCTTATGATTAGTCGAGAAAAAATAAGGAAAAAAATATATCTAAATAAGTAGCTCCATCCTCTGGTGCCGGCTTATCGTTGAGTTTTGGGACACGTGGTAGATATATTTTATTTTATATATTTAGATATATTTTTTTCCTTATTTTTTCTCGACTAATCATAAGCAGCTCCATCCTCTGGTGCCGGCTTATCGTTGAGTTTTGGGACACGTTGTATATGCGCATAAAAAAATCTAGAAATGCACTTTTAAATAAGATATAGAAGGATTAACGAAGAGACCTAATGTTTATTTTAATTTTTAACACTAGACGAATGTAGGCAATGATAAAGTTGGTGTATTATTGAAGCGTTTTTAGCGGCTCTAGTTTATTAATTAAATGAGTCATCACATTAGCCGAAAGACGGCCACTGCTGGACACAGGCGAATAACATAGTGTGAATAACATCTCAGAATCCATACTAATAAAATAATACATCCTGCGAAAATAACTCTGTCTGTCTGTTAACCTTATCACGCTTTAATAACTGGACCGATTTAGTGTAAAATTGGCATGCACATAGTTTGAGACCCTGAGAAGGATATAAGATAGAAAAAAAAGGTCCATTTTTATCCTGTTAATTTATCCGTTTGCTAAGTACTTTACGTAAAGTAGAAATGGGGGTCAACATTTGTATAGAGGTAGGGTTATAAACGAGTTTGACGCGGGTGAAGTCGCGACCAAAACCTAGTCCAATATAAATTGTACGCAGCAGAAAAAAAATAGAAACTAAAATTTACAGCGTCATCATCAGGGATATTAAGCGTTGCGAGCAGTTCGGCGCGAGTGTTGTTGGCGCTGCCGAGTGCCACCAACGCCAGCAGCGTCTCCACTGACAGCGGGGAGCAAATGCAGTTTTTCTTGTTGTCCAATTCCTGAAAATACAAATACCTCATTAGGTTTAGCTACTATTTCATATTATGTCCAAAACATAAAGGTTGTCTGAAAGAGATTGCTCTTTAGCGTAAGACCGCCTGTTGTTTTATCTCTGTCTTCATGTACCTTTATGTTTGCTTTCGTATCTGCACCTGCTTTATTTATGAGAGCTAGTGCAATAAATAGTATTTGTATGGCATTGTATGTCCGTATGGGCCAAAGATTATTAAGAAAAGTCTTAATTATCTTTGGGATGGGCAGAGCGTAGAGCATTATCTACCTTTCGTATGAATAATTGATTAATAAATGAATAAAATGAATATCATTTTCAATTTTGTATGAAGCAGTAACGTCTGCTAACGAAGTGTATGAAAATTAAAATGAAAAATGAAAAATGTTTTTATTTCATAAGTTTTGTTCTTTTACAAAGGTCCTTTGGGGCTACCTAGTAAGTAAATAAATACTTGTGTCAGGTAGTCCCGCTCTTCCATCGGTACAAGTTGCTATATAATATATGAAATAATTTACTTAATTTAAATATTAGTTTACAAAGTTTTGTGTGTGTGTTCGTGTGCGTGCGTGCGTGCGTGCGTGCGTGCGTGCGTGCGTGCGTGCGTGTGTGTGTGTGTGTGTGTGTGTGTGTGTGTGTGTGTGTGTGTGTGTGTGTGTGTGTGTGTGTGTGTGTGTGTGTGTGTGTGTGTGTGTGTGTGTGTGTGTGTGTGTGTGTGTTATTGATTGCAGGATATACAGTTTCCTCATGGACAGCTGGTCACTGATCAAGTATAACTCATCCGTGGGGAATCTGTGTGGCTTAAAAAATAATACTTTTAGCAGACAACGCTGTCCCCTTTCTACTTCAATGAATTTAGATTTCGTAGCACCACCCCAAGCGGATATGCAGTAAGTCATTACAGATTGTGCAAGTGTTACATACAGTTGTTTCAGAAGAGATTTCGAGGCGATATGTCTAAGCATTTTAAAAATCCAGATAAGTTTCCTTATCCTATTATTCACATATTCGATGTGCATGTGCCATGAAAGTCTTTGATCAATGATAACGCCTAGGTATTTAGAAGTGTATACTTTTTCTATTTCCATACAGTTACAAGAGTTGTCAATACTTCCATTACAGTTATGTATTTTTAGTTTTAGGTTTCCATGTGGTTGGGTACGATCATATTTAGAGAAGCATATATAATTCGTTTTACTGATGTTAAGGCTAAGTAGGTTATCTTTTAACCAGGAGGATATAGAGCGAAGACCATCCTCCGCCCTTCGGTACACCGACTCCCAAGACTCTCCCTCAAACAGTACGACAGTGTCGTCTGCATACGATTGTATGGTTCCATTTTTAATTTTAAGGTTCGTCAAGTCGTTGATATAAATAAGGAACAACGTGGGGCCTAGGACACTCCCCTGGGGGACACCATAAGAGTATTCAGTTAAATTACTTATATGCTCTTCGATTTTTACTTTCTGTGTTCGTTTGTGTAAGTAGTCACTTAGCAAACTCAAAGGGGTTCCCCTCATTCCAATACGATCCATTTTGCTTATAAGTATGGAGAGAGAGACGGTGTCAAAGGCCTTTTTAAGGTCCAAGAATACAGCTACGCATTTTTTACCAGAGTCAACTTTTTCAGTGATTTGATTAGTTAAAGTCAGTATTGCATCTTCTGTTGATCTGGACTGCCTGAAGCCGAACTGCCGATCAGAGAGGATGTGGAATTTATTTAAATAGGAGACAAGTCGACAATTGATGAGCTTTTCCATAATCTTTGAGATGGCAGGTAATACTGAGATGGGTCTGTAGTTGTTTACATCGTCTCTCTCCCCACTCTTATATACAGGGGTAACAATGGATTGTTTTAATGGTTCTGGGAAGACACCCTTACTAAAACATAGGTTAGCCAAGTGACTAATTACAGGTGCCACAAGAGGACGAACTTTTTTTTTAAAAATTGTTGGTATGTTGTCCCATCCAGGGGCACTGTCTGTTCTTAAACCCATGATGGTAGTATAAACTTCTCGGGGGTCAGTATCCAGGAGAGCAAGAGTTGAGGTAGCTCGCTCAGGCAATCGAATGCTTACGGGGGTATTGACAGAGTCACGCAGGATATTTTCCGCCAAAGTTTTACCTACTTCTGCGAAAAAGTTATTAACAAAATCAACTGAGGCAGATGGTGGAGTTTTAGTGTTAAGTAATTGTGTATTTTTAGTTTTGTTAGTTTTATAATGGGTAATAGACTGTATAGTTTTCCAAAGTGCTTTAGGGTTCTTTGCGGTGTTAGTTAGCTGTTTCCTCTCATATTTGTGTTTTAGCTTTTTAATTAGGTTATTGCAGAAGTTGCGATATCTCTTGAATGTAATCTTAAGGATCTCATTAAATGGACTGGATCGTACTTCAAATTGTAACTTATTGCGGTGCTTTATACATCTCAGGATACCAGGAGTTATCCATGGTTTTATTACACGTTGACTTCTGGGTATCAGTTTTACTAATTTACTCTCCTCTATAGCATTATTTATTTTATTTATGAGCTGAAATGTAACATAATATGGATCATTGCTCAGTTGAAGCATCTCAAAATTTTTTTCAAGAAGTTGTTTTAGAGCTTTATCGTAGTTTATACTTGTAATTTTTTTGGGTAGAGTAGGGGTGGTATTATTATTTATTAGTACAAGTAATATTGTTGAGTGGTCTGTTACGGAAGTATTTAAAACAGTAGCATAGGCAGTAGTTATTTCAGGCTTAATTTTCAGCATAAAATGATCTAAGCAGGTCGAGTTTCTGGTTGGCAGTGTATGCCCAGGTAAAATACTGTGTGAAGAAAGCATATTTAGGTAAATTAGTCTATTTGTGTTTTCGTTTGTAGGTTCCTGTATTCGAAGGATAAGATTAATATTAATGTCTCCTGTAACAATAATATTTTGAGCTGAGTGTAGACTTATAAGATGGTTATTTAAAGAGCTAATAAAATCCGCCGCGTTGTGATTTGACGGGGAGCGATATATGCCCAATATGACGGTATTATGTATTTTTATTTGTATACAGGTAGAATGTTCTAGGTTTATTTCTTCGATTTTTGGGGTTAAGTATGTTTTTACGAATGCAACCACTCCGTCGTTTTGATTTGAATTTTGAGTTGTAGCAAATGCTGAGTAGTTATCAAGGTGCGGGATGGGCCTGTCAGTTTTTAACCTACATTCTGTCAGAATTAATATATTTACTTCGAAGTCAAGTTAAGAGAGAGTCACCATAAAGTGGTCCAAGTTGCTGTAGATGTTCCTGATATTCTGAGATGCTAGCGTTAAATTTCTGTCAGTTACCGTTACATATTTGTTGAAATCCTGGACGTCGCAGCTCAGGGAGACCGCAACCTCTGCATCGTCAATATCTTCTAGAATATTCGAATTACAAATCATTTTTTTATATAAAACATGATAGTAAGTGGCACTGAAGTAGGTAAATAAAAATAGTAAGTTACTGTAGGTACACAATTCAGCTGTAAATAGGTATGCTTATAGGAGAGCCAGCTAGTGATATTCATCATATCCAAGTAAGTGTGTGTGTGTATGTGTGTGTGTGAGGTTAAGTGTAAGAAGGTATACTGTGTTATGTGTACAAAATATATGACTAAAGCTATGGCTAATTGAGAGGTAATTATTCCGTTGCTATAGGGGATCTGAGGAAATTTGACTTTCATGGCACAAATTGCAGAAGAATCACAAGATACCATAGTTTTTAAAAGAAATTCAATAACTAGTCATTTACTTGTTTGTTTGGAGAGATACGCTATTTGAGCCTCACTTGTCACTTGGATAGCCTCTTCCTTATCAGCCCTCCTCAGATACACGTTGCCGTATGCCGTCCAGCAATAGTTGTATAGTTTTTGCCGCTTAAGCTCGCGGGCCAGGAAGTACAAGCGCGCAGCTTTCGGGGTCAGCTGCTCCGACACGAAGATGGGGGTCTCCTCGGAGGTGCGGACGCCAAGGTGTTTTGCACGGAGCTTATCACGATTTCGTAGATTAAAGTCTTTACACATTTTTAGCAGGTCGCTTTTTATAAATACTGTCGAGGTTTCAACCACTATCGTGGGCGCCTGGGTGCTACCTGGTTTGGCGCGCATCCTGTAGGCGTCCTTGACGTCAGCCTTGGTAAGCGGATAGCTAACTGTCGTAGCGAGGTTCAGGACCATGTCCACTATGGCGCTTTTGTGCTCGTTAGCCAGTTTGGGCACATTTTTTATTTCAAGGCTAGTTTTTCGGCTGTGTTTTAGTGCTGTTTCGACCTTGTCCTCCAGTATTGTGATATGTTTTTGACCCTCAGTAGATTGATTCTCGATGAGATCGCTCATTTTCATTTTTGCCTCGAGTTGCTCAGCCTCAATATCTTCAAATCTGGCGTTCATGAAGGTCATTGAGTCTTGTACATCTCGTACCGCTTGCCTTAGCGGTTCCAGTCGTTGGTTAACAATGCTTACCATTTTTTTATTAAATTCTTTCAGCATAGAGGTAAACTCCGACTTTACGACGTCTTGTATTATAGAACGCACTTCTTCCGAGCTCACTACGCCGGCAGCAGCCTCCGGCGAGCTCATTGCCGGTCTCTTGTTACCTCTAACCGTAGGAGCATTATGTGCAGGGGTCAAGTCTTGTTTTGATGTTCTAGAAGCGTTACACTCGGGGCATTTCCAATTGGTCGGGAGTCTCGAGTTAAATTTTATATTTGAGGCCGATAAACATCCTAAGTGGTACAATTTATTGCAGCTGGTACATGTAATACTCCCCTCGTCTTCAAGGCACTCGTTCGAGCAGCATCCCCATGATTTGTTCCCTGGTGTCATAATTAATGTGTGGTAAGTAGCTAGTTTTTCTGTTAAACTCAACATCAACTGCTAATTTGAAAGAAAGAAAGAAAGAAAGAAAACATTTATTCGTGGACAAAACAATGGGTGTAAAAAACAAAACACAGAACGTTAAAAATACATGGTCCACGAAAAGGCCCCGACTCAGCATGGTGCTAACCTAGAAGGCCAGCGCTGGTCTTCCGTCGGAGCCTTTACCTGAGTTACCTCCTGGAAGGCAACACAAAACAAATACCTACGCTAAACACAATATATCTTAAAACTATTACAAATCCGACGCCAGAGTGGCACGGCAAATTGCATCGTGTGAACGCGTCGGCAAACTGTGTGTCAGTGTCACTGTCAACTTGACAGACCGAACGCAACTTTTATTTCAGATAGTGAATATATGGTACATTAGTGATACAGGAAGAAAACTAAGAACGAATACAGTTTGGTGCAAAAATTAAATATTGAACGTCACAAGCTTAACTGTACATACATAAAACGACTGCCAAGAATTCACACAATCTAAACATGCTAACAACTAACAAATAATCGTTGCACCGGATATTTTAGTTGCCACCTTAATGTATTAGCAATACGGTTCAAAACTGCAATGGCCACAAACGTATATAAATTAATGTTTCTCCGCACCGCTGTTAACTTCGCTCTTCCGGCCCGCGAGAAAAAGAGCGTAACCGCCGTGAACAAGCTCTGGCGCTTACCCGTTTGTGTGAACCACTGTGAACCACTATGATTTCTTAATATTGACGGTCGTTTTACAACTGATATCACTTTATATTAGTCTATAATTTAATATCCAAGCACTTATTCGACACTTCGACTGCACTGTCTACTATTATTTGATCTGCCCATTTTATCTAAAAACAAGATTGGGTTCTAAACTGTTAATTTAGCACAATAAACAAATATTTTTTTGCGGAGCTCTGTGATAGCGATGTTTACTGCGCGGTAGGATGAGCGAAAGAGGAAAATTCAATTAAAGGATTTTTTTGTAGGTACTTTCCAACTTATAATATAGAATTAGCTCGCGTCACGCTCACACACACTCGGCTAAATTTACACAAGGGATTGTGAGCTCATGATCTCATGAACCGAAACAAATCATGAAATCACTTTTTTGACGTGACATAAAGTACGTAAAAACACAATTTTGATCATCAGATAAGTACCCAATTCCAACAACACAAAAGCACGTTTACAAACAAAATGCAAAATATCATAAATTTTCATTGGAATAGATTTATATTTACTTGATAAAAATGGCGCAAAACATTGTATTGTTATCTCAGTCAAAAACATACCTAGACCTGCTAATCGGCCGATAACTAGACAAACGCGATGTATGTAGGTACTTACATATAATAGCTTTTATTCCGAGCCAGTCGCTCTGCTTGGTCAGGTTATAATTATGTAGATACCGTTGCATTGTGACCTTGACAGTGAACGATAATAGTACATTTCGATGCTAGTGCGGAAAGTATGTCATTACTTCACGAGGGCCGAGTGCCGAGATATCTAAGACTCGGGACGAGTGAAGATTGACATTTCCGCAGGTGTATCGAACGATGTTTTTTAATACAAAAAATAAGAAAAATAGTAACAAGTAAGAACAGTATTAAAAATAGTACATTTTACAACTAGTGTGAAAAGAATGTCTTTTTATCACTAGTACCGAGGTATCTTGCCACGAGCTGAAAGCGAGTGGCAAGACTCGGTACGAGTGGTAAAAGACATTTCACACGTGTTGTAAACGACGTTTTTTAATACAATTGCGAAAAAATAATAAATTAATATTCGTCATTTATATATTAATGAATTCTTTAAATAAATTTATATTATTGTACCTCGATCTCAACTGTTAGTGGCTGCATCGAAACTTCTGCTTGCGTATGCGCTCCTGGTACCTATAGGTGGACCGTTTAACTCGGTCCTCGCCTGCGCGGCGCGCGGGTGCAGGGGTATGACTATAACGGGCTGCGGGCGACGTGCGGAAGGCAAACCCCGGCGCCCGCACCCCGTTATCGTCATACCCCTGCACCCGCGCGCTGCGCAAGCGAGGAATGAGTTAAGCGGTCTACCTACAGATGCGTACATTTTCAGCTTCAAAAATGACTTTCATACCAACGCGATCAAAAATAAATACTCCTAGTATTCGTAAGCGTTTTTAATTTCATAATTTCCAAGTAAAAAATCTAATATAAAATTACTGCGTTTCGAAAGTATAGTTTGGAACTAAAAAGTAAAAAGCACTAGTTCGAGAAATTGAGCTTCTCGCACGCTACGCAGCCACAAAAAGTACCACTTTTTGAGCAACTGTATTAAAAAATTTTTTTTTGAACAACTTTATTGTTTTTAACTGTATTACAATGATGTTACAGAATTAATAATATAAGAGTTTCAAATTCCTTACTTGTTGTTTTTCTTATTTTTTCGCAACTGTTTCAAAAAACGTCGTTCGATACACGTGGAATAGTAAAAAGCACTAGTGCGCAAAATACAACTTTGCGCATGATTTGCAGCTACAAAAAGTACCACTTTTTAAGCAACTGTATTAAAAAAATGTAAACAACTCACGTTGCAAAATCGCACACCAAAATTCGGCATAGCCACCGCATTCGACGCCATCTCGACCACGAATTAAATGAAACTGACGAAATATTATTCATCCTCACTCTTTTATACCCTGCGTACTGTCAAATTAATAACAAACATACAATTCTGAACCTTATTATTGTAGATTGTAAGGTCGAAAGCGTATGTTTAGCTGCGAATATAAAGTGCAGGCGGGGAATACCTATCAAAACAAAAACAACAGACACGTGGTAACCAAAAACAACTGCCTTGATTTTTTGAAAATGAACCTTGACCATGTACATTTTAAAGTCTAATTCAGAATGTTTGATATCGGTGATTTAAACAGAATCTAGACTTTGAAGGTCGGTAGAACCGATATCGAGGATGACTCATTGTTTTCTCATAGTATCGCCGGAAAGACGCAACAACACCAATTGTGAAGGCGCAACATTGTGAAAGACTTTCCTCTCTTTCTTATAACCAATGACAATAATAAAACCAATTATGATGGGTAGGTACTTACTTTTGCCCGCAACTTCGTCCGCATACATACTCGTTGGGATTAATACTACCCGTATACTACAGGCCCCCTATTCTGTAACTCGTTTTAAGCTCACCTCAACGCTCACCCACGATTATACCTTGACACCGCGATGCGTAGTAATTAAGCGTAGGTAGAGGTCTAGTTTCGTAACGGGTGACCGGCGCGGCGGGGTGCTAAAATGTGTTTTGACAGAGTTTTTTCCAATTTTCCCACTCCACAATACTAATTTCACATACAAACTTACGAACGTTTTTTGTTTCCTTTTTAGAGATGAAATTTTAAAAAGAGATAGCTGAATTTTGGCATAGTGCTTGGTTGAGATTATTTAATACATACTTTTAACCCCCGATGTAAAAAGAGGGGTGTTATAAGTTTGACGTGTCTGTGTGTCTGTATGTCTGTGTGTCTGTCTGTCTGTGTGTCTGTCTGTGGCATCGTAGCTCATAAACGAATGGACCGATTTGGATGCGGTTTTTACTATCGGTAAGCTGATGTTATCGAGATGGTTTTTAGCTATGGTTCATCAAAATCGGTTTAGCCGTTTTTGAGATACTTATTGAACTTTGAAATGAAAATGTCGGGGGTTTTTTAACTAAGTTTTAGTTTTTATAAACTTTATAACCTTGGACTATTTTGATGCAATTCGACCTACGCAAATAATCTCAAGTAGGTTTATATATTTGATAAATAAAGAGCTCGTAACCAGGCCATTATATTAATGCCACCACCGAGCTAGCTATAGCGACTCTTAAACAACTTAAACTTATTGTACTACGAACTCACCATTAACTTTAGCATTCGTGCAAGTTCTAGCGACCTTACGATTCCATTCCTATAAAAAATACAAACCCAATTCCAATTCAAAATTAAGTCAAATAGACCCAACTCGTCATAGCCAACTGACAAGAACCAGTGTTCGTTGCAGCGCTCCGCAAACTTAGCCTATGTAATGTACATTATGTACAGTAAGTACGTACTCTGGAGAGTTCCCCAACTTCTAACGGAGCTGTATTGGGCTCTAGATCTGCATCTAGCCTCGGGCATTCTTGGAAAGGAAGTTTATAAGACTTAACGTAATGCACTTTACTGAATAGGTGAGGCACTTGCATATACACAAATATTCTTCTTCTTCCGTCCCTGATCCCAGTTCATTTGAGGTCGGGTCTCCTCACTTTTCTGCGCCAGGACAGTCTGTCCTGGGTTGTCGCTTCAGGCATTTGGGCTCTCTCGAGGTCTCTCTTTATCAAGGACCACCAGGTCAGTGGTGGACGGCCCCTACCGCGTTTGTGTTCAGGTAGGTTTAGGGCAATATTAACAACGTGGTCCCCTTGACGTCTTTTGACATGTCCGTACCAGCGAAGGCGGTTCTCGGTGAGTTTGTCGGCGATTGGTGCAACTTTAAAACTCCCTCATATAAATTCGTTACGTATTTTATCGAGTCTAGTCACCCCTCCCGCCCACCTCAGCATCTTCATTTCGTTGGTATGAACTTTTTGTTCGTGCGTCTTCTTCACTGTCCAGCACTCGGAACCATAAAGTAACGCCGGGCAAACTGCTGTTTTATAAACTTTTCCTTTTGTTGATATTGGAATACGGGGATCGCATAGCACGCCTGTTAGTGAGCGCCACTTCATCCATGCGGCACTGACTCTGTGGGTGACGTCCGTATCCACATTTGCGTCTGTCGTTAGCATGGAGCCTAGATATTTAAAATGGTTTACCGCGAGTATAGGTGTCGTGCCAATGTAGATAGTTTCAGGGTTATTGTTTCCACTGAAAGGGCATTTTAGATACTCCGTTTTACTTCGGCTACGTGTTTAAGCGTTCCTGCAGATCTATTGCGGTGTCAGCAGCTAGTACTATATCGTCCGCGTATAACATAGTCCATGGTAGGGGAGATGGTATATCTTTCGTAACAAAGTCCATTACAAGGTTGAACAGTAGTGGACTAAGGGCAGATCCCTGATGGACACCTACATTGACCTCAAAGGCTTCAATTAGCCCTGCCAGACTGCGGACTCTCGTGTTAGCGTTTTCGTACATGTCTTGGATGAGTTTGACATAGTGTTCTGGTACGTTTTGGGCCCGAAGAGCCTCCCAGACTAGATTGCGAGGTACTCGATCAAAGGCCTTTTCGAGATCGATGAAAGCAAAATGTAGGTCCTCTTTGTTAATTCTATATTTTTCCATCAGGACTCTTACCGCTTGGATAGCATCCGTGGTCGACTTGGATGCTGTGAAGCCAAACTGGTTTGGGGATATTTCGGAGATTGCTTTGAGGCGATTGCTGATTATTCGTTCCCATATTTTGAGTGCGTGAGAGGTCAGTTTTATACCTCTATAGTTTTCACACTGCGTGGGTTCTTTGTACGAGCGATATTGTCTTGGTTTTCATCACACATTGTCACGAAGTATACCATATTACTTAACCGCCATGTGTTTGGGATTAGAATAGTTGTCAGTTCATATTATATGCTAGATAAATAAATAACTATGACTATTTCAAACCATAGGCGATATAACTCTGACAAAACCTTTTTTTTCAACTAGACTAGTTAATACGAAACTTTTTGTTCGAATGTTTTAAATTCATAAACATAATAAGTATTTTTGCATGTCCTCATAGAGTCGTTTACTAACTTTAGACTAAAACAACGTATATTCATAAAATGAGCTAGTTAATTTAATACGTCAATATCAGAGTGATAATCATTGTCGAAACGCGGTCAGTTCCAATTCAAATTTTCCGTTCGCATTCTCTCCCACAATATAGACAAGGAGGCAGTGGCGGCGCGTAAGAATTTTCACTGGACAACCCGGAGCCAAATAAAAGGGCTGTTTTTTTGATGATTTACGAGTTTGGTAGTATATAGCATGAAATTTTAGGGAAGCCGCTGGGAATCGGCTTGTATGGGCGCTCCGCCACTGCAAGGAGGGTATTCTTGTCAACGGTAGGTTTTTTTATACCTACTTAGTTTATATGTATCATATAGATTTATAAATTAAAGTGGTACGTTGTTTTAGAAGAATGATATCTTACAGATTTAAGATGAACGATGTTATATTTAAACACATAAAATGTCATTAACTGTCATATAATATCTCCAAATATATCAATCCAGGTGTAAGAAGGAGCTCATTGATTAACACAATTTTTGTCACATGTCATAACACTTGGTATCACGCAATTGCAGTTACAACCGTTACTTTTAAATTTCTCCCCCGGAACACATGAAGTAGCGGTGTCTGTAAGAAAACAATTAATTATGTAAAGGTGTTGATAGACTTGAGGATTAACATGTGAATGTGACAGAACCATTTTCAAATTTGTCGAAGTGAACAACGAAGAGCAAAAAGTCAAAAATTAAAAATTTATATATAGGTATGTGGTTACAATCTAACACAAATTAACCTAGTCCTAAACTAAGCAAAGCTTGTAATATGGGTACAAGGCGACTATATACATATTATACATGCTATATTAATATATATAGATAATATCTGGGCGACCGAGCTCTGCTCGGGTGAAAATACGACTAAGTTTACTTCCTATATATTTTTTAATTTTATTTTTAAAAGATGTTTATTTTCATTGGTCTTAAAAAATTCGCCTTGGAATTGAAAATTATTAAATATAAACCCCCGACTATAAAGGAAACAACTAATACAAAAAGTTATACCAACAAATGGTATTCACAATTTACTTTAAAAACAAATTTTAAACCGAATTCAATTCATTACTTCGCCAAGGAACATAGATTAACATTTCCTTCCCACTATACCTACTGCATGAACTGGTTTCCGAGAGCAAATGCGTTGATTATTACAGAAAACACCCAAGTCGCTATAAGTAGGCCGATAATATTTGAGGAGTTCCGTCGATTCCTCAAGGATCTCAGAATTAGCTTTGGCACTTCATTAGTTGATACTTAAACGGAATCACAGAATATGTGACGTATGTATGTAGTCTTCATAATCTTATTTAGGTGAGGGCCCTTTCGGATGCACTTCGACCCAGTGGGATCTTTTGTGCATTTGCCCTCTCCTTTATACCTGCTCCCAGGATTGCTCCATCATTTCCACAAAACGCATGATGCAGTTCACCAAGAGCACCTTGAATTCCTTTGGTGGCGGGTAGCCGTTACCAAAGTAGTTCATTCTTTGTCTGGCAAGGGCATGACATTAACACAATAAGTGTTCCATAGTCTCATCCTCCTCGCCACACATTCTACAGTCTAAACTATCCGATAGTCCCATCTTGGCCAAGAGATCCTTGACTTTGAAGTGACCTGTGAACACCCCAGATATAATTCTGAGTTGCTTCCTACTGGATTTCCAGAGTTTTCTGGTCCAGCCCGAGTCCACTCCTTCTATGAATAGCTTAGAGTGCCTTTAGCCAGCCTCATTCCTCCACTCGTGTTGGTGTTTGGTTTTGGCGTAGGCTTTAAAGGCCGATATTATGGTTCCCTACGAGAGTCTTCATAATCAGTTCCTCAGTTCAGTTGGTGAAATGTCACCAAATTTGTTGTTTCCGAGGCTAAATTTATACCTACACGAGTTATAATAGAAAATACCAAAATCTATACACGCGTTTACTTATTCTGTGACGCGTGCTTAATATAATTGAGGACTTCCCTCAATTCCTCATGGATTCCATCATCTAACTGGCTTTTTGAAAATAATGGGACCAATCTGGAATCAAATACTCGTACTTTCACTAAAATAAAAAAATGCGAATCGGTTCATAAATTATGACGGAGTTCTGAGGTAATCAAACATTAAACATAAAAATCCTCTTTTTTTGGAAGTTATTAATCGAGTTATTAAGGAGTAGTGACACTGCTTACGAGGGTCGCCGGGTTTGAATCCCGGAAAAGGGCAAATGTTTGTGTGATGGACATGAATATTTGTTTCTGAGTCTTGGATGTTTTGTATTCTCAATAATCTCCAAAACGACTTGACCTATTAAGATTTGAATTTCTGTAAGGGGTTTTTAGTGGATAGAAATACCACAGAACCCAGTCATCCCCCGATGATTTGGTACCAGGCTGGTTCGCAGGTTTTCCCCAAGAAAAAAAAGGTATAGGTATGAATTGCTCAGGGTCCAACAAAAATAAAAATGATGGAGCAGAACTCTCTAGATAGAGTTAGGTGAGTAGCTATTGCATTACACAATGCTCTTTAAAAAATAATTCAACATAAAAAAAACTTGCGACGGATATAATTTTCTAATAATAATAAAATAGAGATTCTATAAACCATTTTTTTACCTACAAGGGGAAAAATTACAACCAGAAATTATAAATAATAATATTCATAACTCAGCATTTAGAATCACAAATTCAAAGAAAGGCATTATTAATGCCTGAATTAAGTTTCAGATAATGATGAGCACCATCTAGCGAAGCGTTAATAGCCCAGTGGCGCCTGCGAATCGGAAACAATAACGCAGGTTAAGCAAAGATGGCAGCGGTCAGTCCTTGGATGGGTGACCGCCTGTTTGAGTGGTTACTAAAATGAGCGCTTCCGTGCTTTGGAAGGCACGCTAAGCAGTTGATCCCGGCTGCTGTTCACAGTAGTCGTTAAGCCGAGTTAGAGGATTTCGGGCGGCTTAAGAATCTCTAACAGTCGAGTTGCCCACTCACTTGACTAATCTAACTTTTTTCAACCTAAATAACCTTATGGATAAAAAGAAGGCACATTGCTATAAAAACATGTTTTTAATATCTAATATTATTTAAAAACAAAAAGATATATAAACAATAAAAAAAACGTATGACCATGCTTTTCCCGGCTTTAATACTACGAAAAATCATTCTCTATAAAAAAAGAAAGCAAAAAGAAACATTTCCTCGCTGGGATTTGAACACCCGGCCACCGGCGTTGTAAGCCAATGTTATAACCATTAGTCTAATCAAGCGATGACAGTTGTGGTGAAATTACGTACTATATTGCATTAACAAATCTTTATGCAAGAAAATCTTGAGAAAACGAATTTTCTCGGAAACGAGACCTATCTAGATCGATTTCTCGCCCCCATAACCACCTATATTCCAAATTTTATTGAAATCGTTAGAGCCGTTTCCGAGAACGTGATTGCAAATATATATATATACAAATATTGCTCGTTTAATAGTATAGGATAGATGATATAAATAAATAAATACTTAAATACATTGAAAATAGAAAACATCCATGACTCAGCAACAAATATTCGTGCTTTATCACACAAATAAATGCCCTTACCGGGATTCGAAGTATTCGAACCCAGGACAACCAGCTTCGTAGGCAGGGTAGTGACCGACTAGGTTAAAGTGGTCGTCATACATTGCAGCGAACATCACGATCATTCTAGCGAACGCTCTAGTAAACAACGTGCGGGTGGTGTGGGCGGAGAGGGACGGCGGCGGAGGAACAATAACAAAATTGCCCTATACGGCAAAAAGCTCGAAGTATATTTGCTAATATGCTCGCTAGAATGTTTGCTTTGTGCTCCTGTTCGATTTTGTGAGCGTTTACCTGTAATGTAACATTTGCTAAAATGCTAATGGTGAACTTGCATTGGACTTCAATTTCCAATAAATTGCACTTAATCGATGCGGATATACGTAGAGTATCATACAAAAGAAAAAAAAACGATTGTATTAGTTTTATCTTTTATCTCACGTTAAAATGACAAAAAAAAATTTTTTTTCGATAAATTAACAACAGTTACACAAAATTTTGAATTCGAAATGATATTTTGTAGAACAAGTATAGACTAACGCAAATTTTGTGGAGATAATTGCAAATTAATGACTTACTCCTTAGTAAACGCGCCGAGAATATAAGTTGTGACGTCATAGCATAAGCCCGTTTAAGGCGATGCAGGTCCATGGTCTTCTCTCCCTCTTACTGAGCATAAGCGTGAGCGAGATGGAAGTGTTTTACATACTTTTTTAGTACATATTAAAAGATTTTTGGAATACTGGATAATTTATTAAAAAAAAAATCTGTCCGGTTAATCAACTAGAATGATAAAACAACTATCCTTTTTATAAAAAAAAATGTAGATTGTCGTTGAAAATTACGAGATCTCGAACATTTATGTTTATTTTTATGGTGATATTCAAGAGCATTTCTTAATATTATGTTCGGTTATAAAACTTCTTTGTTTCTTTTTTCCGTTTTTAGAATATACGCAGGAGCCTGATTGAGTCTACTTTTTGAATTTACACTCCCAGTGACACCCCCGAGGACTAATTATTCACGGGTAGGGTCGGTTTTTTGGTTATAATGACTGAACTAGTTGTGGAATAAGCACCATGCCGCGGTCTTCCGAGAGACTACTGTATGCCTTCAGTGTGTACACATTTAAAGGGTTGTCAGCTCGTATGTGACATTCTTGCAGTTGCAAACATCTATGTGTTACGTTGGTCACTTACTACCAAGCAGGCCGTAAGCATGTTTGCCAGCGACACCAAAAAACAATAAAATACTTACCGCGTAATTTTTTGTAAGCTTGTGTCTTTTTAGGATTGCCAAGCAGCGTCATCTTCGTATCTTTCTTGCAATGGATATCAGTGCACCCTTGGTTACCTTCGGCGTAGCAATAGCAAATGTTGCAACCCTTCGTATAAAACCATTGTCCGGGTTTACATTGATCTGATATAGGGGCTTTTTCCTTTGCTAGACTGGAACCGCTGTCCGGACTCATAGATAGGGCTACATCTGTAACCAAAAAAATATATAATTCGTGCCTCTTAAATAGGGTACTTTCCTCAATATTTTATTATTTTAGTTTGAGAAACTCAACCGGAAAGTTGAAAATTCGCGAGTTTGAATAGACTGGCATTAAAAAAATACTAGCGTACCAACGTTGTAAGTAAAAAATAATACAAATAAATAACTATGCGCCACTAATTAAAATTATAATAGCCAAGCACGCTAGACGTTATTGAGTACGACTCTCACTGCTTAAACGCAGTGTTTCACGACCAAAACCGCAATTTACTTGAGTTTCCATACAACGGTTAGTATAGGTGCGAATATGATGATGTGACGTTATAATACTGTGTCAATTAGTAAGACGCAGCACACTAGCGAAGGTTTGTTATTGTAGTTAGTCTAATTAATAGATTGAGTATACTTATTATTTCTTTAAAAATAAATATCAGCCTCATAGTGTTTTTCCCGGTTTTACTAAAGATACGTTAGGCACGAAATGTCACCACTAGTGACATTTACTAGTAATACGGGAGCTTAACCGTGTAATTATAAGTATTATTTGAATGTACAAACCATCAAATCTACATACGCCAATTGAACATTGCATTTTATATCTAAATATTTAATACGCGGAATGTACCTACAGGTACATTTTTCTTTTTAGATTTTGCACTATGTGCCTGCTTACCTCAGGATTGTTTGCAAGCTTCGTGATAGGTACGTGAAATATATAATAATCCCAAACTTTAACTCATAAATCCCTCGTAGGCATTTATTAATCTCTTTAGCATAAAAGGCTGTAGAATTCTCAAGCGAATCGAAACCCCATTAAGGCTGTCATTGTCATTACCTTGAACGTACTAAAGTAATATGCGTTTGTGTTCACAAGTTCAACCGTTAGTGAAAGTGTTTTAAATGATCCCCTAAATGTTTGCAAACTTTTCAAAATATATGCATGTTATGCTGTGTGTCTGCATGTTTATGATCCACAACGCTGTTAAAGTCAGTCAGTAAAGTCCTGACAGACAGTCTTTACCTTTTACGGCGGTGTCACCAACGCCCTCATTGGCATCACTGACGCCCTCATCGGCATCACCGACGCTCTCATCGGAATCACCGACGCTCTCATCGGTATCATCAACGCCCTCATCGGCATCATCGACGCCCTCGTCGGCACCATCGACGCCCTGATCGGCATCATCGACGCCCTGATCGGCATCATTGACTCTTTGATCGGCGTCATCAACTCCTTCATCAGCATCATCAACTCCTTGATCAGCATCATCAACTCCTTGATCGGCATCATTAACCCCCTCATCGGCATCTGCTGATGAAAGTTTGGCTACCGGGGCGTAGTGTTGAGGAGTACTCCTAATGTGGTCAAAGGAGAAGACCAACACCACCAACTGGAATCAAATGTTATCAAATGATTGAATTTCGTCAATTCACAGTATCTGGGACATTTTTCCAAGTGCAACAGTGATATAACCCTATAATATATAATCTATGCAGTTTTGCGGTGCACATAACATGTTTAACAACAAACTAAAAGTTGGTGCTGGTTTCTGGAAAATTGTAATTTCGATAAATTTTATGTGGTAGGGACATGTCGCTTTGCGTTGTTGGTTTTTGGAGGACAATTTACCCAATTTTGCTCTTGTCTTAAAATAATAAACTACTTAGAATGTAAAGCATTTGTGTTGTATATTACTTTCGTGTACCTTTTCTAGTTTTGCCGTAAAGTCTGAAAGTCCTTAGATTTTGCTTTGATTCTTTTATACTTTTGCTAATACTTACTTACTTACTTATTTAAACTAGCGTATGCCAATTGAAATATAATGTATAGATAAACATTTATTATTCCACATGTGTATGCTTTCATGCACGTTGCATTGTTTGGGTGTAATTTATACGTTTCCAAGCGTGCCTGCGGCGTTTCTGATGACGTCATTACAGGGGAGACCGACTCCTTAGAAATTGTCTCCCGCAGTTTTGAAATCCGAGGGACATGCCTATAAATATGGCGCTGGTATCCGAAAGTGAAGTATTTTCCCGTAACAACATGCACTATTTGTGTCATCCAAAACGTCGTCCTCAAATAAATAAGTTGGATTATACGCGATTCCTGATATTTTCAGGATCACCTTTTTTTATAGAGCAGAATAATGTTGGATTCAGACCAATGTGAAGGCGTTTCCGAGGTTTCCAAAATCTGATTGAATAAATTTGTTAGAGGCCTAAGATTGTGGGCCGATTTTTATAGCATAATTTGTAATGTTATCCGAGCCTGGACTTTTGTCTGATTTTAGTTTCCGTATTGTTTCTATGATTTCTTTACAGTTTATAGGCTCTATATCTGAACCGGGTATTTTATTAGTCCTGTGTTCTGTAGAATAGAGTGAATCGCTATTATGTGTTATCTAGAACAAAAACAACCCATCGAACAAGCCGGTTTTAGAAAAGGTTTCTCTACAGTGGATCATATCCACACTTTGGAGCTAATTATCGAGAAATTCCAGGAATACCAACGACCGTTATATATCGCTTTCATCGATTATCAAAAAGCTTTCGACACCGTATCCCACGAAAGTATATGGGCAACACTAAAAGCTCAACATGTAGAGACAAAATACATAGACATTCTAAAAAATATATACAGCAAGAGCACAAGCAGAGTAAAACTAGAAACGATTGGCCTAAGCTTTCAAGTGAAAAGAGGTGTACGGCAAGGCGACCCCATGTCTTCAAGAATCTTTATTGCGATCCTAGTAAACATCATAAATAAACTAGATTGGCAGCAGCAAGGCTTATTGATACAAGGCAAACAACTAAATCACCTTAGATTCGCAGACGATCTAGTACTACTAGCTGAATGTCCTCTAAATCTACAATATATCATCGAAACTCTTCATAAAGCTAGCCTACAAGTAGGCCTAGAAATGAACATTGATAAAACAAAAATCATGTCAAATTATAGACAAAAAATATCACATTAAATAATAACCCATTAGAATACGTGGACCAATACATATATTTGGGGAAGCAGATTGGATTCAACAGAAATAACAATGAACTCGAAATAGAGAGGAGAGTCAAAATTACTTGGAACAAGTACTGGAGCTTTAAGGAAGTGTTTAAAAGTAACATGCTAATAAAGTTGAAAAAGAAAGTTATGGATACTTGTCTCATCCCATGTTTGACATATGCATGCCAGACTTGGAAATTCACAAATAAAATAAAGAATAAAATAAACGCATGCCAAAGAGGAATGGAACGTAGCATGCTCAACTTAAAAAAATACACAAGATAAGACACACAAAGATTAGAGCAACGTTAAAAACCATAGATGCTCTCAGTCAAGCTCGAAAGTTGAAATGGCGATGGGCCGGACATGTGGCGCGACTCAAAGACCACAGATGGACGAAAATCGTCACTCGATGGAAAGGCCCTCAGGGCAAACGCCTAAAAGGAAGACCATAATTATTCTCGTTGGGATGATGACATCATAAAAATCGCAGGACCAAATTGGCAAGACGCTGCTCTAGACAGAGTAAAATGGCAAGCTTTGGAAGAGGCCTTCACCTGAGAGGGGTTCCTGTTATGCACAATTGTTTAATTTTAAGTAATACATCAAATTTAAAACTAACATAGTTATATAAGTAAGAAAACTAGAAATACTTTATTAACAAAATTTATTGAATTCAGTAAAATTTAACGGGAAATAAAAGGCTTTTTATTTTTATATTTATTATATACGCGATTAAGTCCCGTTTAGTATCAATAGTGTGTGTAAACCGTGAAATCTTAAATCAATAGTATAGTATGATATTCATTCGTCTAGTACCCATAGTACAAGCTTTGCTTAGTTTGGGACTTGGTCGATTTGTGTAAGATTGTCCGCAAATATTTATTCATTTTTATTTTACATAGTCTTGTAACGACGAGTCTGTGACATTGTTAGTTTAATAACTAAATAGTTAAGGATTTAGACAGCTTCGTCGTAACAAGTTGTTATATCACTGTTGTGTCTCGCTTTGGTAGTTTCATCGTGTTGACATTTATCAAGTTGTTATATCACTCTTGTGTCTCGCTTTGGTAGTTTCATCGTGTTGACATTTATCAAGTTGTTATATCACTGTTGTGTCTCGCAAATTTGGTAGTTTCATCGTGTTGACATTTATCAAGTTGTTATATCACTGTTGTATCTCGCAAATTTGGTAGTTTCATCGTGTTGACATTTATCAAGTTGTTATATCACTGTTGTGTCTCGCAAATTTGGTAGTTTCATCGTGTTGACATTTATCAAGTTGTTATATCACTGTTGTGTCTCGCAAATTTGGTAGTTTCATCGTGTTGACATTTATCGAACGAGCGAGCGAAGCGAACAAAGTTCTATGCTTCAGCTTGGACCTAAAATCGTTCGTATTTCCGGTGTCAGTCACGATGTCAAGCTGTCCGTCTGTTTCCCTCTAGGTTGCATTTCTCACCTGATTCTCGTGAAATTTTGGGAGCAGGTTCGTTAATTATATAGTTTTTTGTCGAGTCTCGTTTCCGAAAAGGTTTTTTTTTTAATTTGCTAGTTCTAAAGCTCACATAGCCACTAGTAATATTGTGACACTCTCACAGTATCATCATCATCATCATCATATCATTCGAAAGACGTCCACTGCTGAACATAAGCCTGCCCCATAGAGTTCCAAAATGACCGGTCCTGCGCCACCCGCATCCAGCGGACTCCCGCGACCTTTACCAGGTCATCAGTCCACCTTGTGGACCCACCCACGCCGTGCCTTCCGGTACGTGGCTGCCACTCGAGAACCTTGCCGCCCGAGCTGCCATCGGTCACGGTATGGATAGTATAAACCATTAAGTTGTTACAATTAATTGTTAAGTACATAAAAAGATTTATATCATAAAAAGTGATAGAACTACAAAGATTCGAAAGAATACTTTTTTTATCGTTTCTACCTACCCTAATTAAAAGTTAATAATATAATTCCTGTCAAAATAAAAATAAATTCTTTTAACAACTGTTTACTTAAACACATTGTTTCACGAACAAAATTGGCCGTAATAACGACGGAACTTTACTCCCTTCGGATAAATATTCTTCTTTGATAAGGTCGTTTAAGTGTCTGTTGGTTAACTCACCGCAAAATTAAAAGTCAAATTATCGCGACACTGCACAAACAGACGACCCTCGAGAACAATCTGGTTTTCACTTTTACATTATGTGCCATCTCTTCAGCTTTCGTCCAGTAATATAGACGGGACATACGCAGCTGTGTGGACGCATCGACAGAACCATCATCGCAAGATTTAAAAAAGTTAAATACCGCATCTGATCTCACAGAACACCTTCGAGTTCGAATCAAATCGCATGTTACATAAAAAAGAGCAAGTGAGACGGAATACAGGTTCGATGGTAGTTTTAGATGCTCATGTAATACCAAGTGAAAAGGGGGCCACCAAACTACGTTGATAACCTAGCACTACAACTTTCAGTCTCTGGTCGAAGATTCAGGGGTAGACTCCGGACAAAATAGAAATTATGTCGACGGTGGAAAGACAAAACCACTGAAGCGACATTTTTTGAATTTTACAGGAGAGCATTTTAAAGTTTTTTTTTTTGATAAAAAAAATCGTAACTTTATTTCTTGTTAACTTTGAACGTTGAGTTATGTGCACGTGTTATTTCAAATTATAATAGCTATTTAATAAATAAAAATAATGTTATTCTCCTAAACAAGGCGGGTTCGAAAATAAATGTCGCTTAAGTGAAAAAGCCACCAAAAAAATCCCGGAACGACACAATTGAAGCGACACCATCATGCGACAACAGTTATTTTCAACATGTAAGAATAAACACTTAAGTACCTTATCTTATGAAATATGTACCTGGAAGAAACACTTTAAGTGACATGACATCAAAAATGAACGATTTTTAAAAATACTGTATGCGACCATGGTTATGATTGAGTGTACGGTTAAGTGACACAGGTTAGATTTTACTCAAAAAGTGTGTCGCATAAAGTAACATTTTATAAATTTGGCGCTTATTTTTGCGACATGAAAGTCATCAGATCGCCGTGAAACCCGGATCAATCGACGCAGAAAAAAACGCTGATTTCAACGATATATATAACTCTATTTTGACCAAAATGTCGCTTCAGTGGTTTTGCCTTTCCACCGTCGATGTAGTTTTCAAAGACATGATGGAGTGTAGTGTATCCGAAGTCGATGTCGAGGCCAGGTTAAGAGGAGTAGAAATATAAGGAAAGCTCATCATACGGTGCTATGATTTGCATGTGGGATACACCACAAAAAACACAGCTACAGCTACAGCTAGGAGGAGGGAGAACTGTAATAACTCTACACGCCTCCATAATGTTACAGGGGTATAATCGTTATAGGAGGGTACTGGTTAAAAAAATTGGTGAAACGGGCACGGGTCTTATGGCAATTGGTCGAGAGCGAATGCCAGGTTGAATTCGAAGAGTCTCAAGCGGCATTGGGCCTTCGTAAGTGAAATGAAATATAGTAGAATAGGACATAACTTACCTAGGGCGGTAAAACGAAAAATGTCTCAGATCGCAGGTATGATGCGATCTGAGGCTTTCTTTATTAGTATTGAGTACAAAATGTTACATCTCTCCCTGGCCAGGAAGTGTAATTTTCCGGACGCGTTGCGTGCGGTAATTGCTACTTTATGACCAGGTGTGACGTAAATATTATTATCGTTGTTTCCTTTAACAATTTATAGGACTGTATGTAATAATTTATTAATTTAATGCTACATTACATACCAAGATATTTAATTTCCAGAACTGCATATTATCGGTAGAGAACTTCGCTCAAAAGACGCTTTTAGGCTTACTGTATCAATTTAAAAGTATTAACGTTTTTGATTAGAGCAAATCAATTAACATTCTTGATTAGAATGACGTGAACGCCTCGTATTTACTTATAGAAACCGTAACTACACCATCCATTATTTCTAAACTCATTTAAGCAAAGGATAACCACACAGTTTTTATTACTTTTTTATACTACGACCGTGACAAACACACAAACGTTTCTGTCAATTTCGTAGGAGAAGATTTAAACGCTCCGTAGTAATTTCCGACTTTGATTCTATTTTTACTGTTGTGGTGCTACTATTAGAATTAATCTTCACAAAGAGATTAAATATCGATTGACTCAAAATACTTATGTTTCAGAAAATACTTATAATTTTTGGTCCCACTGTAAGTATTTTGTGGCACAGTCATTAAATACTTATTAAGAGGATTCTAATGAAACCAAATCAATCACGACCGGTTTGGCTTGAGTAGTTTAGGTTTTGCTATGATCACAGTATGTCTCCATCATCAAACCAGCTTTATGGCAATATTGCATCATCAGAAATCATCACCTGACTCACTATGTACAAAATTTATATGATTCGTAAGATCTGTCCTAAGCAAACTAATCATACTGCAAGTTAAATAAATGCTTTTACAAATGGCGTGATAAGAGCGTGTAAAATGACTGTGTAGACCCATACACGGACAGAAAAATATAAGTATTATTTTCTGTGGACAATAGTTAAGGAGAGAAGAAGAATAGAATTATAGAAGAGGAGACGGTATGCGGATAAAAAGTCCAACCAAAAATTGGACTTTATAACCCTTAATTTTTGCACTGTCCACAGGAGACACGCGGACTTAAACGTCTGATATGCCGTGTGTGACTAGCCTTAGCGAGGCAATCTCAAATTATCAGGTGCACTCAGGCGGAACATTGCTCAGCAATGGGACATTTCCAATTGAACGGAAATCCTGACATAACATGGTAACTAATCAAACCAATCAATTACAATACGCCGTAATTATCGGGGAAATATTCCCCACGTTGCAATGACTGCTTGTGATATCGCCGTATATCAGTATACCTAGTGAAATTTCTAATATAGGGATAAAAGTTTCTGTCAAAAATTTAGTTTTTGGTACAAGCTTTTATTGCCGACTGTACTTTTCTGCATACCATCATCAACTACTCATTGAGACGATTCTAACGAACCCAAATTCAAATGGGTTTCGTTGGTCAAATACTGAATGATACAAAAATCGTTATCTAAACTAAACTAGGTAATACCCATCAGCACAATCGGATAACGGCAAGTGACTGAAAAATGGATTGCAAATTTTGACAGACAACTTACTTTTATTAAATATATTGACATATACATACGAACAGGTCAAGTTAAAATTGACGGTCCAGAACGGTTGTCGTTCGTTTAAAATTTTCCTTGTTACGAGTCGCACAAAAAAGCCAGTCATAACGCCTCGTACAGTGTAGTTTTCCAATATGGTTTATGGCTTAAGAATTTATTTGTCCCAAAGAATACACTTATCTAAGAGAAATCCCTTCATGTCTAATTTAACAACGTGTACGAATGCATAGAATACATTTCAAATATAGACCAATCAAATTAGCTTACCCTGGACATAATTCGTAAACTCGTTGTTTTTATTGTTTTATCGGATTTTACTATTCAGTATCAAATATTAATGAAATATATTAAGTAAAAAATCCGCGATCGTAACCGTAGTTAAAAAAAACAAGAGTTAACGTACACTACCTAACTTTTTCCTAAAAGTAAAAAAGGTAACCAAGTACCTTGTTAGTATAACTTTGAGGTGCATTCAAATTCGATCACTTAATAGCAAAATTAAACTGAAATCAAATTCGCATATACGTTTTTTTTCACAGTTTTCCTCTGACCTCATTATCTAGACAAGCCAAAATGGTAACTATGATGTTTTTATCTGTTTAAGCTATATTGCGTCTTTTTAGACATTTAAGACAATATTTAAACATTTATTTGTAACGTTTTAATAATAATGTATTTCTCAGTAATTATAAATAGTAACTATGATTTTTTTGTTTACTAATAGCCTTTTGTGAACGATAATCATGATTTCATCAAAATCAAGCATGTTAATTTCACGCTTAAGAAATTGAAAATTTAATTGAAAATACTCGCGACCTTGTCGTGGAGCCAGATGCATGCGGTGGGTGCGAGGCGGGGAGAGAGTGCAGGGGCGCCAGCGGGCGAGCGCACGGCGAACCCGTCTTAACGAGTTTATTTCAATTACGTGTTTTGCACCGACCGCGCCGTGTACAAATAAAACAAATATAACGGAATATCCTAATTGTAGGATTTTTAGCTCTAATGAAAAAATCACAGTTTGTCCCTTACACCCTTTGAAAACTCTGGTCCAAAGGGCGTAAGGAACGATTGATTTGCTTTTATCATCGAAAACATAAGTAAACTCTTAACTGTTAAGTAAATGAAAGAGATGATGTCATGATCGTGGTTAGCATAAAAAAAACCGGTCAAGTGTTCCGGACCACCCCGTACAATAGAAACAGGTCCACTATAAACTGACACTCACTAAGTATGTATTTACATACTTAGTGCGTGTCAGTTTATACTGGACATCAAATTTTCAGTGATGTAACTAAAAATTTACGGTTTTCGCAATTTTTCCTTTATTTGTGCTATAAATACTTCGTACCAAATTTCAAGATTGAGAGTTCACGGGATATGGGCATGGGCATTTCGTCCCTTACGCCCTTTGAGCCTACGGTAGTCGATATCCTTATTGGCAAAATTGAGCCGACAGGCCAGAACGCCAAAAAAAAGAGAAGATATGCTTATTGTCACCCACCCAGAGATGGGATAAATTTATTCGAATACGAATAACGTTTAAGAATAAATAGGATTATTTGCGAATGACGAATAAATATTTCGAATAATTATTCGCCAATATTTATTCGCGAATAACTTCTTCATTCGCATAATCATTCGTAATGCTTTTCGGGAATAATATTTTGAACGAATATTGTAGGAATGCTTTTTAATGGAATATATCTCAAAAACGTAATAATTTCCTACAGACAGAACAGAGATACCAAGTTTCTAAATTTGTTAGAAAAAGGTTACCGCTTCATCAAGGGTACCAATTAACATCGCCGTGCATGGTGAAACGGATATTAATTGTAATTATTTCACCTGTTTTATTTTTACTATTTCGGCTTTACCACGGGTGAAAAAAAACCGGTCAAGTGCGAGTCAGACTCGCGCACCGAGGGTTCCGGACCACCCCGTACAATAAAACCAAGTCCACTATAAACTGACACTCACTAAGTATGTATTCACATACTTAGTACGTGTCAGTATATACTGGACATACAATTTTCAGTGATGTAACTAAAAATTTACGGTTTTTGCTATTTTTCCTTTATATGTGCTATAGGGCGTTGCTTCGCACCAAATTTCAAGTTTCTGAGTGCACGGGAAGTAGGTTTTGATTAAGAGAATCTGTTTAATTTTTAATAATTTATCAACACACATAATATACTATTCAGAATATTTTTTTAAATTGCAGTTATCTATAATTTCTGGTAAGATAAGCCAGAAAATGTGTAACTTACTGAACTTTCTTTATTATTGATAGTCCCGGTTGATTAATTAGATTAATTTTGATTTCTTTAACTGGAATGCAAGCGTTATATCATAATAGACGCACTTTTACAAAGTTACATATTATGCTGCACTTATGAAATCAGAATTTGTTAAAAATTTAGATTTTTGGTTTTTTTACAATGACGCGGAACCCTAAAATGTTTAATTCTTTTTATTTTAACTATAACTAACAATACTTTACATCATAGAAAAAGAAAATTACAGTTATCGCATTATGTCCGGGTTTAGCTAATTTGATTGGTCTAATATACTTAATATATCGAATAGTATAGTATCACCGACACAATATGCACAACAATTAAAGAACTAAGTAAATATTACAAATAAAAGTAAGCATTTATATCGTCCATCGCATATCGTCCAATATTCCGCAGTGTCTCAAAACGAGTCTTTGACCAGTGTGTGTTGCCAGTGATGACATATGGCACTGAAACGTGGTCGCTTAAGAATGAACATGGATAAGACGAAGATCATGTCAAATGTCCATGTAGTACCAACTCCCATTACAATCGGACACTTTACGCTCGAAGTTGTAGACGATTATGTATAGGTACCTAGGACAGACTGTCCAGTGAGGTAGGTCCAACTTCGAGAAAGAGATCAATCGTCGAATCCGACTCGGCTGGGCAGCGTTCGGGAAGCTACGGCACATCTTTTCGTCCAATATTCCGCAGTGTCTCAAGAAGAGAGTCTTTGACCAGTGTGTGTTGCCAGTGATGACATATGGCACTGAAACGTGGTCGCTTACAATGGGCCTCATAAGAAGGCTCAAAGTCACCCAAAGGGCAATGGAGAAGGCTATGTTGGGAGTTTATCTGCGTGATCGCATCAGAAATGAGGCTATCCGCAGCAGAACCAAGGTAACCGATATAGCCCTCCGAATCGCTTAACTTAAGTGGCAGTGGGCGGGGCACATTGCACGTAGAAGAGTGGCGACCACGTACCGGAAGTAGGCCTCCCACAAGGTGGACTGATGACCTGGTAAAGGTCGCGGGAGTCCGCTGGATGCGGGTGGTACAGGACCGGTCATTTTGGCACTCTTTGGGGGAGGCCTTTGTCCAGCAGTGGACGTCTTTCGGCTGATATGACGATGACGCTTAGTAGGTAACTGATTAGCCGGTAAGCCGAGCGCTGCAATTGTGTCGAATTTTAATTGATTATAGCCGAACGAAAGTAGCAGACGCCGGCAAACGAATTACACACTTAAGGCGCTGTCAACACCAAAAACGCGCACACTGTCTATTTGTATCGGAGTAAACGAGAGCGAGTGTTACTTGAGCGGCCAGGTTTTAGACGAAAATAATGAATAAAAATTAAAATAAAAAACGTGTGGATTTTTTGTGAAATATGGCTCGTCTTTGGTTTAGGTATGAATATGTGGACTTCATGTTTTTAATTGCAGACCCATACGTCAAAAAAATATGGACATAGAACCGTTTAAGATGATTTTAAGACCAATCTTTGCAATTATTTTCTATCAAGCCGATTTCATCTAAATATGTTTCGAGTCCGTCTACGGTCTTGGAAATATGACGAATATTAACATATATTTTTCTTGATGTGCTAGAACAAATAGTTTTTCTTAAACAACTGCTTAAATAATATCAATTTCAACAAATTTGGTCTTGTCAGCCTCTTAAAGTGGGGGTGGAGAAACGATGGGAGATGGACAAAACGGGTTACTGAGTGGTGCCCAAGGTCATCGAAACGGTCAGCGGGCTGACCACCAGCCCGATGGACCGATGATATCTGCCGAACAGGAAGCAAACAGTGGATGAGATTAGCACAGGACCAGGGAGAGTGGCGTAATAAAGAAGATGCCTATATTCAACAGTGGGTGGATACGGGCTGAATAGATAAATAGATAGGTGTTGATAGCCACTGTGATATTTTTTTATTTTATGACATAACAATTACTTTGTTTTTTTTATACTAATTTATATTATTTTATTTATCTACTTGCATTTATATTGTCATTTCTTCATCGTCATTTTTCATCAAGTAGGTACCTATATAATTATATATTACAATTAACTTCTTATTTTAACTACTATTTATTATGGTTTAATAATTTCATGTTTTCATTTTAAATTTATGTATTATACAGGGTGGAATTTCATAAACTGTACATAATAAAAGGAGAAAAATTTCAGCCAATTTCATCGGTGAAACGGTGTTTTTTTTTTTTTCTAGTCATTAGTTTTTTTTTACAGAATTTTGAAAATTTTTGTAAAAACTCGGGTAATACACCTAATTCAGACGGTATAACTTTTGATCCAATGGTCCTAAAATGAAAATAAAAAATGCAGAGTATTACCAAGGGACAGGTTAATAATTCTTAATAACAATAGAAAACCAACTAGAAGAGAAAATCCGCAAAAAAAATTATTGTTTTGAAAAATGGCTACAAAAATTACGAATTTTAAAAGAAAAACACAATTTTCTGAAAAAAACGCAGATTTAGTTACCATTTTTTTTGCTTAGTATTAAACCTCACTTAATGCCGATTCTAAAACCGTTTTTAAACTGTCTCAGACTTTGAAAAATACCACGCAAATGGGTACGTAAATCAAACCATAATTTTATTAATTTTAATCCTCTTAAAATCCTTAATGACCGTTTGTTCACAGGTAGTTGAAGGGTGTTATTGGGTTTTAGGTGGAAATAACAAATTACGTACTTAGTATTAATCCTCACTTAATGCCGATTCTAAAACCGTTTTTAAACTGTCTCAGACTTTGAAAAATACCACGCAAATGGGTACGTAAATCAAACCATAATTTTATTAATTTTAATCCTCTTAAAATCCTTAATGACCGCTTGTTCCCAGGTAGTTGAAGGGTGTTATCGGGTTTTAGGTAGAGAAAACAATAGGAAGAAAAGTAGTCCTAAAAATTGCGTAAATAAAATCATGTATTTTAATTAAAAGTCATAAATTCGATTGATAAAACTTTATTAAAGAAAAAACTTATTCTAGTGTTGCAAAGGGCGTTCCCTGTATGGTATTAATTGTTCAAAATGACTTCCTCTTTCTTGAAGGCACAATGTGGCCCGAGCTTGAATTTGTTGCGTAGCCCGTCGAATCATTCCCGGATTATTTTTTATTTCTTGTGCTGCTGTGATATACCCGTTGCTTCATATCACCCCAAAGAAAATAATCCAACGGCGTCATATCAGGCGATCTTGCAGGCCATCCAACGGGGCCGTCTCGGCCGATCCACCTATTGGGATATTGCTCATTTAAAAAATGTCGAACTCTTAATGCCCAATGAGCTGGGCATCCATCCATTTGGAGAAACAGGCGTTGTCTCACATCTAACATCACATCTTCCAAAAGCTCTGGGAGCTCGTCTCTCAGTAACAGTAAAAATCTGTCGGCGTTCAAAGTATTCGGTAAGAAGACTGGTCCAATCAATTGATCGTCGAGTACCGCTGCCCAAACGTTTATGGAGAATTGGTCTTGAAAATTAGATGGTCTTACTAGGTTTGGATTATCGTGAGCCCATGTGTGTAAATTTCTGAAGTTAGTTATTCCCGTATGAGTAAATCTTGCTTCGTCCATCCATAAAATTCTTCTAGTAAATTCCGGATCCCTTCTGATATTGCCAAGTATCCAAGTCGACATAACACACCTAACGCGGGCATCGCCAATTTGCAAATTTTGTACCCGTTGATAATGAAATGGATGCAGTCCTTCCTTCTTCAAAATTTTCCAGACAGAGAATTTTGAGATTCCGTGCCTCAATGCCAAGCGTCTTAGACTCGTTGTTGGGTCCGCGTACAAGTCTCTGATAACTGCTTCTTCTATGGCAACATCAATTATGTTTCCTGGCTCTCGGCGATCTCGGCCACCGTATCCCAGGCCAATATTGCACAACCGGCGATGAACTTCTTGAAAGTGGCGAGCAGCAGGTCTTGGAACGTCATTAGGATACTGCTTAGGCGATACACGCAGCTCTTGCAGATCCATGGCACAATCCATAATAATAGTGCATGTTGGCTATTTGTGGCGAAAACTCTCGTAAGCGGGGCATGATGATTCAAACTGAACAAGTACTGGAGTAATCAAAGAAGTGGCGAGCAAAGACAAGCAATTGCGATTTGCGAGCGACTGAATAGTAGACCTATTGCCCAATGCCTTTATACCCCTCATGTTATCTCCACCTTCAACCAAAAAACACCCTTCAACTACCTGGGAACAAGCGGTCATTAAGGATTTTAAGAGGATTAAAATTAATAAAATTATGGTTTGATTTACGTACCCATTAGCGTGGTATTTTTCAAAGTCTGAGACAGTTTAAAAACGGTTTTAGAATCGGCATTAAGTGAGGATTAATACTAAGTACGTAATTTGTTATTTCCACCTAAAACCCAATAACACCCTTCAACTACCTGTGAACAAACGGTCATTAAGGATTTTAAGAGGATTAAAATTAATAAAATTATGGTTTGATTTACGTACCCATTTGCGTGGTATTTTTCAAAGTCTGAGACAGTTTAAAAACGGTTTTAGAATCGGCATTAAGTGAGGTTTAATACTAAGCAAAAAAAATGGTAACTAAATCTGCGTTTTTTTCAGAAAATTGTATTTTTCTTTTAAAATTCGTAATTTTTGTAGCCATTTTTCAAAAACAATAATTTTTGTTGCGGATTTTCTCTTCTAGTTTGTTTTTATAATAAAACCACCAGATTGTAAGCTATCCGAATGAGAGACTGTATTCTTGTTTTAGACAGACATGACAACTGTAAACAAAGTTCTATATTTGAATGTGACAGTATTAACATTAGTGTCACCAGATGGCGCTGCTTGATATAAAACTAACACCCCCACTATATCAAAGCATCTCAAGCCATATCAACTTTAGAAAAAACAGTAAATAAACAATCTACTCATTTAGGTACAATACCCAACTTATCAACAAATCTATGATGCTTGACAGAACCAAGACTTTTGGTCAACAGATCTGCTGGCATCTCAGCTGTTGGCAAGTATTTGGTTTCTACAAAACCCTTAGCTGCTATCTCCCTACAGAAGTGATAGCGGATATCCACATGCTTTGATTTGTTATGAAACACAGGATTTGATACCAATTTCAAAGCACTCTGGTTATCATTAAATATTGTAATACAATATGTGTCATTTGTAATTTCATGCTGCAATGTTCTCAAATACATGGCTTCTTTTACACATTCGGAAATACCAATGTACTCCGATTCAGTACTCGACAAAGAAATACTACTTTGCTTCTTACTGCACCATGAAACCACACATCCCGACAAATAGAAACAGAAACCTGTATAAGACTTCCTGTCTAGAACATCGCTGCCCCAGTCAGCATCCACAAATCCAGTTAATTTCGAGTTGTGCTCACGACTGTATCTGAGACAGTAATGTTTTGTCCTCTTAAGGTATCTCAACACACGCTTGGCATGAGCCCAATGTTCTCGACCATAACATTTATTAAACTGACTAAGATACCCTACGCTATAAGCTATATCAGGGCGGGTCAAAACAGCTAGATACATGAGGCTACCGATAAGCTGCTGATATGGTAACTCACTGTCACAACTTTCTCCTTTCTCGAGGTTAAGCCTCTCCTCCATAGGAGTCTGAGCAGGCTTACAGTCCTTCATATTAAACTTATGCAACAGCTTGTCTATATAATCTTTCTGATCTAAAGTAATACCATTTTCGTTATCAATGCATACATTCATACCTAAGCATTGTTTTACCTGACCAAGATCCTTGAGTTTAAATTTTGAAGACAGTATCTGTTTCAAACTTTTGGTTTCTTTTTCATTATTCGAAAACACAAAGAAATCATCGACATATAGAGCAACTACAGTCAAACCATTGTCTTTTTTAACATACAAACATGGTTCCAGTTTAGACCTAGCATAACCAAACTTAGTTAAGCAGTCATCTACTCTCCTGTACCAGGCCCTTGAGGATTGTTTGAGACCATATATGGCACGCTTTAACTTAAGCACTTGCCCCTTACCTTTAGGTGAAGAAAATCCTTCTGGCGTCTCCATGTAAATATCTTCCTCAAGATATCCGTTCAGGAAAGCAGTCGTCACGTCCAGGTGTGAAATATCTAAACCTAATTGCACAGATAAAGCAAATAAAAGTCTGAGAGTTGTATGCCTTACCACTGGTGCGAATGTTTGTTCATAGTCCACTCCATACTTCTGTGTATAGCCTTTAGCTACTAACCTGGCTCGGAAACGCACGTTGTTTTCGCTATCGTACTTTTTCTTAAGTACCCATTTGCACTTTACCACACTACAGTCTTTTGGAACATTGGCAAGCTCCCATGCTTCATTATCTTCAAAGCTTTTCAACTCTTCAGCCACAGCTTGTCTCCATTGTTCTTTCTCTGGTCCATGCAAAGCTTCTGATAGTGAAAGACCACTGGCATCATCCATCCTGTCAACATCTGTACACAGGCTTGAGTAACCATATCTGTCAGGTACTTTTCTCTGCTCTGGTGCTCTTAAGATGGGTCCGATCTTCTCAGGAGTAGAAACACTCTCGGATGTGGTGTCTAAATCTTCATACTCGCTTGGGGTCAATGAATCATCTGAAGATTGCATCAAAGTTCTGGTGCTCTCATCCCCCACTGAACTTTGGCATCCTACCTCAACTGTCTTTGTCTCGTTATGAGGTTCTGTCTTCTTCTTCTCTTCTACCTCCATCTGGCAAAAATATTTCTTTTTCTCTTCTTCGATGACTGTGACATCTCTACTTGTGAAAATAGCTCTTGTTACTGGATTGAATACTCTGTATCCTTTTACATTTTCTGGATACCCCAACAGGACACATTCTTGAGATTTTTTTTCCCACTTTAGTCTTTTTTGCTTGGGAATATGGACCATCACGGTGCTGCCAAATATCCTTAAGTGACTCAAATCTGGCTGGGTGCCTGTCCACATCTCAAATGGGGTTTTACCATCCAATCCTGATGCTACAGTTCGATTCCTTAGGTAAACTGCACAGTTGCAGGCTTCAGCCCAGAACTCTGTGCCAAGACCACTATCATACAACAAGCATCTTGCTTTTTCGACTACAGAGCGGTTCTGGCGTTCACATAAACCGTTTTGCTCTGCGGTGTAAGGATTTGTCTTTTGGTGAATAATCCCGTTTACTTTTAAGAAATCATCAAAGTCTTTGTTGCAAAATTCAAGTCCGTTATCACTGCGGATGGTCTTAATTTTCTTGTCAAGTTCATTCTCTACTTTAGCTTTAAACTCTTTGAAACAATCCAGGGCTTGACTCTTTTGTTTCAAGAAATATATGAATGCCATCCGACTATAATCATCCACTAAAAGCAGGTAATATCTAGATCCTCCAATAGATGCAACTTCCATTGGACCAGCTATGTCCATGTGGATAACATTAAGAAGTGATTTACTTCTATTGCCATTACTTGGGAATGGTAATCTGCACTGCTTGCCCTCGCAACATACCTTGCAGTTACTTGTGTCAATCCTGTCGCCAACAGTGAAACCTTTTGCTGCATGTTTCATTTTTGCCATGTAAGAACCATTCACATGTCCTAAACGGCGATGCCAAATGTCGGCAGACACAGCCATAGCAGCAGGCGTTTCTGGCATATTCAATTTATACACACCTTTTGTCAAAGTAGCTGTACCAACCAGCTGTCCACTTCTGTTGTAAATTTTACAATCTTCTTCAGTGAAGTCCACTTTGTTTCCCTTCTTTATCAGTTGGCTTACTGATAATAGGTTTGTCGTTAAACTCGGTACGCATAAAACATCCTCGACTGTTATGTCATATTCGTAGTCTGGCGTTACAGTCGCAATCTGCACGCTGCCGCTGCACAATACTGGAACACATTCCTTGTTGGCCACTACAATTTCACCAATAACCGGCTCGTAACAGGCATTCATAACCCAACTCTCGTTCGCGGTCAGATGAATACTACATCCACTATCGATATAATAGTCGTTTTTCTTGAACTCGCCGCTCAAAAACACCGCACTGAACGCATTGGATTGTTTTCGTGTGTTATTTTTCGAAAAACTCAGGTTATTTTCACTATTCGGGCACTGATTGCGATAATGACCGGGTTGTTTACATCGAAAACATTTAATTTTCTCTTTTGACGTTTCATTGACATTGACATCTTGTCTACCAGAGACATTCCTAGACTTATTTTTCTTGTAATGTTGGTAGCCTGACGAACTGGCGAATGCGCTCTCAATGTCATTCCCATTCCCGGTCAAATTCAAATTTTTCTCTTCCATGTCTAAAAGCTTAGATTTTATTACGTCCGTTGTGATGCGAATTCCGGAATGTTCAATTGCCATAATCATTGGTGAATATTTCTCAGGCAATCCTGCTAATAAAAGCGAGCCAATCCACTCATCACTGATGTCAAAACCCGTACCACTTAATTTTTGACCATTTTCAACCATCTTTGTTACGTATTCTGTCATTGATTTACAACAGTCCAATCTTATTGAAATTAAATTTCGTAACAACGTAATTCTTCTAGTGAAACCAGAGTCATCAAATAAGCTTTTGAGTTTCTCCCACAATTCAAATGTGGTTTTGACGCCTTTTACATGGACGTACAGGGAAGGGTCGATTGTCAAAATCAATTTCGCACGCGTTTTTTCGTCATCTGCAGCTTCTGTACTTTTGGCATCCGTAGTTTCTGGCTTTCGTTTAATAAACTTTTGGGTGCCCTCTAAGATCAGAAAATTCTCTGCCGCGAAAACCCACTCGCTATAATTTTCTCGGCCAAACAGCTTAGGAACGTTAGCCACATAATTGGCCGACATCTTCGGATTTCTGTCACAGATCACTCGTGAATATTAATCAAAATACTTTCACTGAAACTAGCAATCTAATTCTTGACTAGCCTACACGTTTCTGGGACAATAAATAACCCATAACCTATAATAAAACCACCAGATTGTAAGCTATCCGAATGAGAGACTGTATTCTTGTTTTAGACAGACATGACAACTGTAAACAAAGTTCTATATTTGAATGTGACAGTATTAACATTAGTGTCACCAGATGGCGCTGCTTGATATAAAACTAACAGTTTTTTATTGTTATTAAGAATTATTAACCTGTCCCTTGGTAATACTCTGCATTTTTTATTTTCATTTTAGGACCATTGGATCAAAAGTTATACCGTCTGAATTAGGTGTATTACCCGAGTTTTTACAAAAATTTTCAAAATTTTGTAAAAAAATCATAAATCATAAATCATAAATTTATTTCGTAAGTAAAAGTACAAATTTACAAAAAAAAAACTAATGACTAGAAAAAAAAAAAACACCGTTTCACCGATGAAATTGGCTGAAATTTTTCTCCTTTTATTATGTACAGTTTATGAAATTCCACCCTGTATATCTAAACAGTACACAGATCCTCTAAATGTTTTACAAAAACATTTTCTCGTAAACAAAATGTAATTCCTACAACATAGTAATATTATGATTATTCATTGAAGGTTAACATTCTCCACCGAGTAGCGAGCATGAGAGATTTGGGAGTTATTCATGATTCCAAGATTTTTTATGTTTTTATGGCTTTGTCGATCTATTAGCCAGTGTCATGTCGATATAGATTTAAAAAAAAATATTCCTAAACGGGATCATTAATAAAGCTTATTTATTAATAGTACCTATAGTCTGTAAAGCTGCCAATTCACTGCGGGGCTTTATAATGCGTAGGTACCTATTAGTTCAGCTTGTTATGTACCCTCAAAATCTTGTATTGTGCTTTCGTGAGGCGCAAGCTTGAATATGCATTTGAGATTTGGAATCCTCAATATCAAATCTATGTTGATAGGATTGAGCGATAGACCAATCAAATTAGCTTACCCTGGACATAATTCGTAAACTCGTTGTTTTTATTGTTTTATCGGATTTTACTATTCAGTATCAAATATTAATGAAATGTATTAAGTAAAAAATCTGCGATCGTAACCGTAGTTAAAAAAAACACGAGTTAACGTACACTACCTAACTTTTTCCTAAAAGTAAAAAAGGTAACCAAGTACCTTGTTAGTATAACTTTGAGGTGCATTCAAATTCGATCACTTAATAGCAAAATTAAACTGAAATCAAATTCGCATATACGTTTTTTTTCACAGTTTTCCTCTGATCTCATTATCTAGACAAGCCAAAATGGTAACTATGATGTTTTTATCTGTTTAAGCTATATTGCGTCTTTTTAGACATTTAAGACAATATTTAAACATTTATTTGTAACGTTTTAATAATAATGTATTTCTCAGTAATTATAAATAGTAACTATGATTTTTTTGTTTACTTATAGCCTTTTGTGAACGATAATCATGATTTCATCAAAATCAAGCATGTTAATTTCACGCTTAAGAAATTGAAAATTTAATTGAAAATACTCGCGACCTTGTCGTGGAGCCAGATGCATGCGGTGGGTGCGAGGTGGGGAGAGAGTGGGGCGCCAGCGGGCGAGCGCACGGCGAACCCGTCTTAACGAGTTTATTTCAATTACGTGTTTTGCACCGACCGCGCCGTGTACAAATAAAACAAATATAACGAAATATCCTAATTGTAGGATTTTTAGCTCTAATAAAAAAAAAACACAGTTTGTCCCTTACGCCCTTTGAAAACTCTGGTCCAAAGGGCGTAAGCAACGATTGATTTGCTTTTATCATCGAAAACATAAGTAAACTCTTAACTGTTAAGTAAATGAAAGAGATGATGTCATGATCGTGGTTAGCATAAAAAAACCGGTCAAGTGTTCCGGACCACCCCGTACAATAGAAACAGGTCCACTATAAACTGACACTCACTAAGTATGTATTTACATACTTAGTGCGTGTCAGTTTATACTGGACATCAAATTTTCAGTGATGTAACTAAAAATTTACGGTTTTCGCAATTTTTCCTTTATTTGTGCTATAAATACTTCGTACCAAATTTCAAGATTGAGAGTTCACGGGATATGGGCATGGGCATTTCGTCCCTTACGCCCTTTGAGCCTACGGTAGTCGATATCCTTATTGGCAAAATTGAGCCGACAGGCCAGAACGCCAAAAAAAAGAGAAGATATGCTTATTGTCACCCACCCAGAGATGGGATAAATTTATTCGAATACGAATAACGTTTAAGAATAAATAGGATTATTTGCGAATGACGAATAAATATTTCGAATATTTATTCGCCAATATTTATTCGCGAATAACTTCTTCATTCGCATAATCATTCGTAATGCTTTTCGGGAATAATATTTTGAACGAATATTGTAGGAATGCTTTTTAATGGAATATATCTCAAAAACGTAATAATTTCCTACAGACAGAACAGAGATACCAAGTTTCTAAATTTGTTAGAAAAAGGTTACCGCTTCATCAAGGGTACCAATTAACATCGCCGTGCATGGTGAAACGGATATTAATTGTAATTATTTCACCTGTTTTATTTTTACTATTTCGGCTTTACCACGGGTGAAAAAAAAACCGGTCAAGTGCGAGTCAGACTCGCGCACCGAGGGTTCCGGACCACCCCGTACAATAAAACCAAGTCCACTATAAACTGACACTCACTATGTATGTATTCACATACTTAGTACGTGTCAGTATATACTGGACATACAATTTTCAGTGATGTAACTAAAAATTTACGGTTTTTGCTATTTTTCCTTTATATGTGCTATAGGGCGTTGCTTCGCACCAAATTTCAAGTTTCTGAGTGCACGGGAAGTAGGTTTTGATTCCCTTGCGGGTTTCGAAAACTTGCGGAAATTTGCGGCATAAACAGCTGTATCTTTTGATTGCGTTGTCTTAGAAGTTTGATTTTTTCACAGCTCCAAAAGACAGTAAACCTGAGTATTTGATATAAATTTCAGCTTAATTCATTTATTTGTTGCAGTATGGGTCTTACAAGATGTTACATATAAATACAGTTCCAGCATAACCCTGTTAGGGCACAGCAACATTAATATAAAAAATATTAATTCTAAAATAATGTATGCACACACTATGCACAGGAATTCAAACTTTTAATGATTGATACCTCCACGCGTTCCTGAGAAAAAGGGTATTGACAGACGGACGGACGGACAACAAAGTGATCCTATAAGGGTTTCGTTTTTCTATTTTGAGGCACGGAACCCTAAAAACACACAGATCAGAATATAACATGATTAAGTACATACAATGTACAATTACAGGTATATAGTTGAACAATCTTACATGCGTAATCGCCTCTAATAACATAACATTGATCCAATTACAGACAGTGGCTGTCCATAAATTACGTCATTTCAAAACAGGGGGGGGGGGGGTCTATTGGATGACGGTAGTCATTTTATGAGGCGGGTAGTGTCCATTTAGGAATTAACTGGATGATGATAGGAGGGGGGGTCAAGAATTGACAAAAAACAACCGGCCAAGTCCTGAGTCATGGATGTTTTCTGTGTATTTAGGTATTTATTTATCTATATAAGTATGTTTATCGTTCGTCTAGTACCCATAATACAAGCTTTGCTTAGTTTGGGACTAAGCCGATTTGTGTGAGATTGTAAAAGAAAAAAAAAACTGGTTTTTAGTATTTGTTGTTATAGCGGCAACAGAAATACATCATCTGTGAAAATTTCAGCTGTCAAACTATCACTGTTGTTAAGACACAGCCTGGTGACAGACGGACAGACAGAGAGACTGACAGACTGACAGACAGACAGACAGACGGACAGCGGAGTCTTAGTAATAGTGTCCCGTTTTACTCCTTGAGTACGGAACCCTAACAAAACAATGGTTCAGTTTCAATTGTTTTTTCGAGTTGTTGAGTTGCCGCTGAAGATAAAATTGTCCCGTAAAAATTTATTACGACTTTCAAAGTGGATGAACACAAAAACAATGTGGAGACCGGATGATTGCTGCTTTTAGTAATGAAACACCTTCAAAGACGACAATATACAGGTGGTATTCAGAATTTCAACGTGGCCAAGTATCCCTCACGGACGACGCGCGTGAAGGTCGACCAAAATCGGCAGTTACGCAAGAAAACGTCCACATTGTGAGTCAGCTGATAAAAGAAGACAGGTATGTGACATATCGGGAAATTCAGGAGTCTTTGGGGATTGGAATGAGTCAGATACAAGTTATTTTACAGGAAGAACTAGGCGTGCGAAAGTTGTTTTCCCGTTGGATCCCGCACTTATTGTCTGACGAGCAGAAAACGACTCGTGTCAATTGGTGCCGCAAAACATTGAATAAATTCAACGGAGGAAGCTCAAATGCAGTTTTTAGGGTCGTATCAGGTGACGAGTCGTGGATATACGCATATGAGCCTGAAACTAAAAACCAATCTCGAGTATGGGGTAACGAAGACGAGCTTCAAGCCAACAAAAGTTATTCGCTCTCGCAGCAAGGCCAAGAAGATGGTGGCTATGTTTGTCTCCAAATCGGGTCACGTGGCTACTATTCCACTTGAAGATCGTAGAACGGTCAAAGCCGATTGGTATACAAGTATTGGTTTGCCGAGTGTCTTTGCTGAACTTAGGAAAAAAGGCCTAGTCGCCGCATCATCCTTCACCACGACAATGCCAGCCCTCACACCGCTCGTAAAACAAATGAGTACCTGGAAGGTGAAAAAGTCGAACTACTGGACCATCTTCCATACAGCCCTGACCTAAGTCCCAACGACTTTTTCACATTCTCCAAAATCAAGGATAAGTTGCGTGGTGGGCGCGGTGTTTCAGACACCGGCAGAAGCAGTGGAGGCTTTTAAAATGGCCATTTTGTCGACTCTTTTTTAGCGTTCAATAAGTGTTTTAACGACTGGTTTGAACGCATGGAAAAGTGCATAAAATATAAGTCATAAGTCATAAGTCTTTTATTTATAATATTATTAATATTACATGTCATTGTATTAGTTTAAATTAAATTTATATACTAATAATTTATATACTAATAGTTATATAAAAGAGAATACTTTGAAAAACAAAAAAAAATACTTAAATCAATGTTACTGCATATTTTTTTTTATTCCCGAAACTTTTAGTTTGACCCTCGTAGTGACCCTGCCTGCGTAGCCGGAGGTCCCGGGTTCGAATCCCGGTAAGGGCATTTCTTTGTGTGATGAGCACAAATATGTGCTCCTGAGTCATGGATGTTTTCTATGTATTTATGTATTTATTTATCTATATAAGTATGTTTATCGTCGTCAAGTACCCATAGTAGTTTGCTTAGTTTGGGACTAGATCGATTTGTGTAAGATTGTATAAGAAAAAAAAAGAAAATAAAAAATCTGTGTTTTAGTATTTGTTGTTATAGCCGCAACAGAAATACATCACCTGTGAAAATTTCAACTGTCTACCTATCACGGTTCGTGAGATACAGCCTGGTGACAGACGGACAGACAGACAGACAGACAGACAGACGGACAGCGGAATCTTAGTAATAGGGTCCCGTTTTACTCTTTGAGTACGGAACCCTAAAAACGACGACGTAATATATGGACAAGCCCACACACATGACATATTGAAACAAACCTGTTAAATGCCCCATGAAGTGACTCATTTAACTCACAAAAATATTGTTAATTAGTAGAAAAGGGTATTAATACTTGAAAATAGGTACACTTGTAGTGATCGTGTTAAATTCGTGTACGTGTTACAACGAGCAACCGCATCCTTAAATATTATTCGTGGATTTATTGGAATGAAATGAGAATAAATCATTCGTCATTCGAAAGTGTAGACGAATAAATTATTCGCGAATAAATGTTTATTCGAATAAGAATCATTCCAATAATGCCCCTTTCTGCACCCACATAAGTAACATATTTTATTTAAATAATTCTATACAGAAGACTGAGTGCTTATAAATAGGTAATCGACATTCCACGACAATTATGTCTCATGCTGAACAACTTAGTTATTATCGATCTAATGAACACAATATTTCAATAAATCTCCACCCTAGCCGAACCGTGGTAAACGCCACGTTCGTGTTTATAAATGTTTGACAATCATTGACCTATCCATAATAAATGAAGGCCGAAACGCATTGACAGCGGTGGCGAAGCGGCGCGCCGCTTCGCCACCGCTGTGGCGGCGGCGCGGCGCAGTGTGGAGGTGGTACCGGCTGTAATGTTCGATCTAATACGAATGGGTCCGCACAAAATACCGGCCGGGAAAAAAGCGTTCGGATCCTTTCATATTAGCTCGAACATTACAAGTACCGCCTCCGCGCCACCCCGCGCCGCTTCGCCACCGCTGTCAGTGCGTTTCGGCCTTGAATGCCTGCGACTCGCGACAGCACGGTCGGTAGTTGAGGCGCAAAGCAATGACGGCCTAATTCTGCAAGAGATAAGGTTCATATTAAAACTTAAATACGAAAAAATATGAATTAATTAATAATCGTGGATATTTTTTGTTTAATTTGTTTCTTATAGTACTAATAATATGTTGACCGCATAAATCAAACACTTTCCAAGTAGTTATGTATTTTGGTTTTCCAAAAACTACCAATATTTGTGATTTTAGAAATCCGCAAAGAGAATCTGTTTAATTTTTAATAATTTATCAACACACATAATATACTATTCAGAATAATTTGTTAAATTGCAGTTATCTATAATTTCTGGTAAGATAAGCCAGAAAATGTGTAACTTACTGAACTTTCTTTATTATTAATAGTCCCGGTTGATTAATTAGATTAATGTTGATTTCTTTAACTGGAATGCAAGCTTTATATCATAATAGAGGCACTTTTACAAAGTTACATATTATGCTGCACTTATGAAATCAGAATTTGTTAAAAATTTAGATTTTTGGTTTTTTTACAATGACGCGGAACCCTAAAATGTTTAATTCTTTTTATTTTAACTATAACTAACAATACTTTACATCATAGAAAAAGAAAATTACAGTTATCGAATTATGTCCGGGTTTAGCTAATTTGATTGGTCTACGATTGCAAACTAAATTCAAGAAGGGCGTCAAGTTTCGGCGTTTTCGCGGTCGGTTATCTGACACCACGATGTATGAATGTAATTTGCAGGTTAGACTTTCAATTAATTTTAAAACTTAACGCTACCTATAGGTACTTATTATTTTATAAAGTATCATTACAGTAGGTACCTGGGCGACTGAGCCCGGCTCCTTTTGATATCTAGATTGATTTTCGCCTCCGTAAACGCCTAAATTGTAAATTTCGTCGAAATCGTTTGAGCCGTTTTCGAAAACGTGATTAAGTACAAAAATATGCACTAAGTTATATACAAATATGTAGGTATATACGAGTAGGATATTTCTTAAAACTGTAATGTTTCCGATTAGGTTACATAAATTCTATTCTATACCAAAATGCCACGCGTCGCTACAAAATCACTCATCAAAAGTCAAAACAAAACAGCGTCATCACAAAAGAAATCACGATGTGCGACTCCCGACAAAACAACACGACTTATCGAGCGAGCGACCTTGTTGCACTAACCGGCAACGTCGCGCGTCGCAGTCGCCATGCCGCAGCAAAGTCCAACGTCGCGCTGTCGCTAGTCGCGATTAGCGTGTCGCTCGTGTCAGTCATGGAAAATAAAAGTGTTGTTGATTCACTCATATTGGAAGTCAGGAATCGCCCCTCCCTTTGGGATAAGAAGCATGAACTACACAAGAATCGCGGGTATCTTGACAGAGAGTGGGAGCAGATTGCTGAAGCGTTGAATAAAAACAGTAAGTGAGGTTATACATGTTTTTTCTGCAGCCTTATGGCCAAGTGATAACGTCTATTTTAGAATGTGTTGGTAAGTCACGTTAGCATTTTGGAATTGTTCACACTTATCTTTCAAGTCTTACGATAAATAATATTTCACGAACTATTTATTTATTGGCTCTTTATAAAAACGGTAATTCTTAATATGTTTTGTTAACATAAGTGATAATTTTATGAATTTACCTACACGTCATCATTCATCATCATAACATAACAAAACGATTACTCAGCAGCGCCTACATAGCGAGGTGATAATTTTGTTAACCTGACACTTTGCTAACGTTTTTGGTCAGGCGTTATGCGCGCCTTGTCATGTTTCAATTGTTTTTGTTAGTACCTAAAGTATTACGTCTGGTATTTGTTTTTAAACGATCTTGCTGTCCAAAGTTTATTATAGTAATAACTATGTTTCTAAGTCAAGCTTTAGGTACTTTTAGTTGCTCAAATATCCGCTTACTTAATAGTGTGTCACATTCGGTCGCATTGCGTAAGTAGTTACGCCTCGCCTATGGTTAGGTATTATACATATAACTAATGTTAATATTTAATTTGTACCTATGCATTAATGACCATCAAAGTAGGTACCTACATACTTATATCGTTTTTGGACGCTGAGTCTGTTTAGGTACACGGTGATATATTTACGAGTTTTTCGATTGTTAATTAATTGTAATGGATAATCTTGATGCCCTTTGACTAGACACATTTGTTACTAAGACTTAATGTGTGTTGCACACGCTAAGTTGCATAATGGGGCTATCAATTCGTTAAGAGACAGCCTAATTACCACATTTAGTGTTCCGAGTTATTTTATACGTTGATATTAGGTACCTCGAAATTAGCAGGTAGGTAACTGACTATTTAGCAGCTTTCCTATACTTAGTAGTTGTAGGTTAGCGCGTTTTGAATATGTCCCACAAACACAATACTGCCGTCCGCATTCTAAGCAAAAAGGACGCATCCGACTATGAGTCGAATTCAAAAAGGACGTTTCTGATGTATATGAGTAGGTAATATAGTCAGCTGCGTCTGCGTCCTTTTTGAATGAGACTCCAGTCAGATGCGTATATCACACATACTTGACAAATATCGTGCAGGACGATTGCAATCCAGCTAGGGAATGCAATCTCGCGAGATTTAAGGCCTAGGCGAGATCTCGGGAGACCACAAAGATTTCGAGATTTACGAGATCTCGCGAGATAGGGCTTTTTTCACACACATGCTATGAATTCCATTGAATGATTATCAACACCACGCGTGAAGTAAAAATTATATATGCATGTACTAGGTAGGTACCTCTAGTAGTTTAGAAATATCCGTTTTATATAAAAAAAAAATATATTTTTTATCATCATTATTTATTTAACCACCAGGTTTTAAAATAATTAAAAGTAGATAATAAAATTTTAATCAATAATAAAAGTAAGCAAATTGGTTTTAATCTGTCAGTGAGATGTAACTTTTAGCATAGTGTTTTATATGGAGAATTCAATCTCATACGGAGAATTCATACGAAAATTGTACGATACTCAGTCTCATAAATTTTGGACGAGATCTGGCAAGATCTCGATCTCAGGAGATCGCAGGTTGCATCAACATACGATTAGACTGATCAACGTTAAATATGGCGCCGGCAGTTGTCATTCCATATAAACTTTGCATACATTCCGATATTAAGGAACACCGCTCACGATTTCAGACGGTTTGGTGCAACCACGGAACAGAAAAAAATACTGTTCTGTGGGTGCAACCCAATGTTCGAATGGGGTAGTCTGCAGTCTGCATGGACCCATAGTATAGGTACTATGGGTCCATGCAGTTACTCACGACAAGCTATGGTAAAAATAATAATACCACATCTGAGCGAGATGGTAGCATACAAATCTCAATAGGTAAGTGTGACAGAAAGGAAAATATCACTCGTTTTCTTTGTCATAATTCTACTGTTTTTTGTTTGCCGCAAATGATTTAGTATTTTTTTGTGATGCCTGACTGTTGTTATAATAGGACGAACCCAATACAGCGGTCGTTTTCTTTTTATAAATTCTTCAATGTAGGTATTACATGCACCTATGAATTATTTTGGCACCTATACTGTACATATCAATTTAAAATATTTGACGCATAACAATTGAATTACCTAATAAATAGCTCTAAAAAATTAAAAAATTGACGATTCGAAAGTGCTTGTTAGGTACTAGGCCTACCTGAATAAATAATATTTTGAGTTTGAGTTTGAATGTCGATAAACTACCACCGGTTTGGAAAGAAAACCTCTGCCTCGAGAAGAACCGGCGTAAAAAACTCGGCGAGGTAGGTATAATTTTTTCAAAACAGTAAACAATATAATTGTATGTATAATTTCAGTATCAGAGTATTATAAAACTACATTACTACAGTAGAAAGCCTATTTACTTTTTTTTTTATACTACGACGGTGGCAAATAAGCTAACGGCCTGCCTGATGTTAAGCTGGTACCGTCGCCTATGGACACTTGTGACTCCAGAAGAATCCCAAGCGGGTTGCCCTTTATTCACTTGAGAATTCGCTGTGTTGGGAGATAGAGACTTGCAGATCCCTCACTCCCAACACAGCGCACCCTAGGGAGCTCTTATTTTGCGATAGATTTCTAGTGCAGGACTTTATCACTGCCAAATATCCCTATCCATGATGTTATCGTTTGTTTTACGAAAGATGTGAATGTAGAGTCAGTAAGTTCGGTAATGTGAGAATTTTATTGTAGAATTTTATACAATTCCCCAAGAACGACTTTTTCGCTTTTTCTAGTCTGTACAAAGTTGTTTTGAGCTTCCCTGAGCTTCTGGTAACCTTGGGCCTATCAGTGTTCGTTGGAAAGTTGTATATATTCTTCCTAACATACAATATTATTTCAAATACGTATAGCGACTGCGTGGTTGGATAGTAGCTAGGGGAAAATCCAAGGGAAATTTCCGGCACGACAACGCGGAAAGGGTTTAAACACTGGAATACTCTAATGTCCTGAGTATTTATATAGGTCCATGGGAAGTCTGTAATAATTAAAGTCGCCGTCAATGGACTTTGCTAACTATGTAAACAAACAATGTATTGAAATTGACATTTAATGTCAATTTCAGTATGGCGGTTTGTTTAGGTACATATTTAGCAAAGTCCATTGACGGCGACTTTAATTATTACTTTATACTATACTGTACCTAACCATAAGTTTGTTTTATTAGCTGACGTAATTACTGATTAGCCTAAAGGCACAGCACAAGTTGAAATGAAACCCGACCGCAGACAGCAGGGCTGTTATTCGCCACGCGTTAATGCGGCTCACCCCGCCGGTCACCCGTTACGAAACTAGACCTCTACCTTCGCTTAATTACTACGCATCGCGGTGTTAAGGTATAATTTTATAGTGGGTGAGCGTTGAGGTGAGCTTAAAACAAGTTACAGAATAGGGTGGGGCTGTATGCGGTCGGGTTCCAACTTGTACATTAAAACACTATCAACATTACATGGAACACATACATGTCGCATTTGTTTCGCTGAACAAATACTGTTTCCATCTTAATAGATAATTATTTCCAAGCGAATCGGATATATCATGTTCATATAATATGTGCCGTTAGAGCTATTCGCAAGAAAATTTAAATTTGTATACATTTAATAAGACCAGCTTCCCGCGCGGAATCGCACGCGTCGTATTGCAAATAACGTTGTCAAACCCACGGGATAACATTTAGCCTGCATTCTACACGCAGGTGAAAGAATTTTTGAAATCGTAGAAGTGGTTCCGGTGATTATGATGACCCAATAGGTACATACAAACTTACTTAGCTGCTATCTCACAGACTTTTCTCTTTTTAATCGAACGAGGGAGCGAAGCGAAAAAAAAAAAAAAGAAAAAAAGAAAAAAACGTTAGGTACTTAATCTAAAAATGTCAAATTTTAGATTAAGTACCTAACGTGCGTACAATGCGTTACGTGATCGACCTTCGGGTCGCATTTCTTAAGCGATTGTCGTGAAATTTTGGAAGCAGGCTCGTTAATTATTTAGAATTTTTGCGCCGAGCTACTTTTTCGTTTTTTGGATTCCGTACTCAAAGAGTAAAACGGGACCCTATTACTAAGACTCCGCTGTCCGTCTGTCTGTCTGTCTGTCTGTCTGTCTGTCTATCTGTCCGTCTGTCACCAGGCTGTATCTCAACAACAGTGATAGTTTGACAGCTGAAATTTTCACAGATGATGTATTTCTGTTGCCGCTATAACAACAAATACTAAAAACCAGAATAAATAAATAATTATATTCTTAATTAGTCCGAGGTATTTATTTGTAGTACTCGCTTCTCGTAGCCTTGTGACGCGATCTTCAAAGCCTAGATAAAAAAAATAAAAACACAACTGGCAACATTATTGCCACCATAAACTCATTCGTTTTCCCGCGCCTTCAACGCGAAAGAGTTGAAGATTGTTCAACGTGAAAAAGCCAGTTTTTTCAGTGCTTTTTTAAGTTTTTCAGATCGTGATTAATTTAATCATGCCTATAAAGGCAAATAATACAAACGAGGAAAGAAAGTTGCTAAAAATACGACGACTAGAAAGTAAAATTGAAAAATATAAAGAAGCCCCGCCATGGAAGTGACTTTAGCGTATGTTTTTTCAGTATTTTCACACAAGATGCCTTAATACTTGACATAATATGATACATTATGCCCCCTTTTTCCGTTGGGAAAAGAAGATCTCTCTGAGATAGTGGTTTTTTGATGTGGAAAACGGCATTGTTGTTATCATAACCTCAATGGTTCCCGATTGTTCGAGTGCCGAAAATTATATCTCCAGTTGGGATACTTGACATAATGTGATACATTATGTCCCTTTTTCCGCGGGAAAAAGAAGATCTCGTTGAGATAAAGTGGTTTTTTGTGGTTGAAACGGCATTGTTTTTATCATAACCTCTTCCGTTTCCGATTTTTCGAGTGCCGAAATGTGATTCTCCCGTTGGGATAATCTGATTTATATTACATAATATGTTTATTGTCCCGCGGGGAAAGAAGATCTCGTTGAGATGATTTGATTGCTGGCAGAAAGATAATAAATTATATCATAACCTCGCGGAGGCTACGGTCCTTTCGAGTGTCGATAAGTTTGCTTCTCCCGTTGGGATAAGAGGATATACGTTACGACAGTCACATATTATAAATAAAACGGACGGTTTTTCTCCATCATTTTTACTCTTTCTGTTGGAAAGTTTGTCTCTAAAATATGGGTTGTTATACCCGAGTGAGCCTGAACTGAAAATCTGGAATAACTTCACTTATTAAATACAAGCAATTTCAGCTTATGATCCTGAAGATCCGCAGGTGGTTTTTTCAGTTTTTTTTAGAGAAAAGCACCAGATAAATCTGAGTTATCAGAAGAGGAGCACTGCCAGCTAGATCCACAGCAAGAGATGTGCTGCCACAGGATATCCTTGAAGCCATCGGACAGGGAAGTAAACATACAGATTTATATGGAGAGGAGATAAACCCTGGAATAATAAAGATAATTACTGGTATACTGACCGATGGTCTTGACAAGGAGGTATATGATAACCGGGAGAAATAAAGATCCCGAAGAATGCAAAACTGCTCGATGTACCAAAGCTAAACAGTGAGTTTTCCAGATTGCTTTAAATAGCAAGCAACGCATGTTTGCTCTACGTCTCAATGAGACAACATGTTAAAGAATAGACAACAGGACCTGGGCCAGGGCATTGCCCTAATTACACAGTCAATTAACAAATTAACCAAACAAGACTGACAAATTGGAGGTCATAAAGAACCTCAGTGACAGTTTAAGATTACTCAGTTTAACATTACACATTACACCAACAATACATGCAGATCGGCAGAAAATTTATTGTACCGCAACTCGACAAGTCATTGTCTCAAAAAGAACAAAAGGTCTGAATTTTTATACTCTCAATAAGAAGAATCAGTTAAAACTTCTCTGCAATAAAACGCACAATCAATATCCTTAAACCGAAGAATGTCTCAAAAAGCTTGCTGATAGCTTAGCCCAGGCGCCAGAACAACCAGGCCCAAAAATTTGCAGACAAGAAACATGGCACGCCATGCCCATTACAAACCAGGTCCATATCAAGCCAGACACGGACAACCATACAAGCTGCATCATCGCAATTGTCCTCGTCCAGCACAACAAGCGAGACCAGCCCAACGACCACGACCAGTCAACCGGGGAAGTTGTGCCAAGTACCCATAAAGGTAAACTTTGCTGCTCGACTCATTTATTTTTATGAATGTTGGTCAAATATTGCAAAAGACAACAATATTAATCTGGATAAAAGGAGATACTCTATTACTTTTATGAATAGTCCAACAAACCCAATGCCAGCCATGTGATAAACATTTCCTATCCAGTATTTTTACAATACTTAAGAATGATGACACACTGAATTTAAATGTTAGAACCAATTTGTCAAGAAAAATCACTTGAAAATGTCAGGACTTTGTGCAAATTAATCATAAAAGATGTTTTTATGTGCACCATTGACTTCTGGTATTGGCTTTCGGGCTGTCAAAGCCCTTATATCATTGTGACCATCGCTGATCTATTGTGATCAAAAACACCGTTGACTTAAAACATGATCATATTATTTGGTGCCTATTAGCGACATGCACAAAAAATATTTAAGGTTTTTATTTAACAAAAAGATGTATAAGTTTAACTGTCTCCCGTTCAGTATATCCTGTGTCCCACTAGTTTTCACCAAACTTTGGAAGCCATCGATTGAATATATAAGAAGTCGGGGCATTAGAATTGTCATATATCTAGACAACATAATTTGCCTCTGAAGTACTTTTGATGAATGTCTAACTAATACACAGACAACTTGCAGCATATTAAAATGTTTAGGTTTCATAATTAATACAGAAAAAATTGCGCCTTTCCATGTCAGGAAAGAGAATACTTAGGTTTTCATAATTAATTTCAGAAATATGACATTAAGCCCCACATTAAAGAAACGAAATAGAATACATTCCCTAATACAAGACTTCTTAGAGATTCAATCATGTACTTACTATCAGAGAATTTGCTAGATTATTAGGTAACTTAGTATTACTTAATACTCGTATCATAATGACAATTTTGGAAGAAGATATGAATATTAATAAACAAGTTAAAGAAATTTGACAAAAAATAGTCATGTGAAACAATACAATTTTGCTTTAGAAATATATTCAGATGCTTCCCTGGCAGGGAAGGCATTTTAATTGCAAAATTACACAGGGTAACTGGATCGAATGGGAGAGAGATCAACATATTATTTATCTAGAATTGCTGGCAGCATTTTTTGTTTTATTTAGATGTTTTGCCAATTAACACCAAAATAAAGAGATACTCCTTAGAATAGATAACACAACGGCTATAGCCTATATTAATCATATGAGAGGGGTGCAATACCCCTTACTTAACGATATTGCCAGGAAAATATGAAAATGGTGTGAGGCTACAAGTCTTTGGACCTTTGCATCTTACATAAAATCGAAAGAAAATATAGAGGCAGACTTTTCAGTCTCGCAACTTTAACATCGATACAGAATGGGAACTCTCACAGAGTCTTTTTAATTCGATTACTGAACATTTTAGCACCCCGGAAGTGGATTGGTTCGCATTACGAACTAATCATAAATGCAGCAAATACGAGTATATATCATGGCAAAGGGATCCATTTGCCTGGAACATTGATGCTTTTACGATCAAATGGAACTCTTCCTTCTTTTAGGCCTTTTTTGGAATATTACTAAGGGTAATCAGAAAGGAAGAAGAGCTAGGTACATGGATTTTTTAGTATTTCCACTATGGCCATCACAAGTTTTAACACTGTACCCACTTCGGGCTCAACTTACCCTGGCTGCATGCATATTATCAGGGAAGCGTTTAATTTAAAAGAAGTTTAATTTCCGATCGTTCAGTAAATATAATGATGGCTTTTCTATCAAATAATTCCATAAAACAATACAAGAGCTGTTTACGCCAATGGGGGATATATATGTATAGCAAATGTCATAATATTTATGTATATAGTGCATCAATTCCCACCATTATTTCATACTTGACAGATTGCTTTGAAAAGGTTATTCTTATCAATCTCTCAACTGCCATCGTTCAGCTCTATGCCTAATAATTGGCGGCCGCATTAGGTACAGATGAACGAGTGAAACGTTTGTCCATACATTATTTTTTTTTATATACAACATTGTAAACAACAAGAATTACAGAAGTCTAGATAATCTATGTCTTCATCATTTCAACTAAGACCCCTAAGTCTCAAACAACCACAAAACCCAAATATGATAACATTTGGAACCCAGAGTTATAGTGTTATATGTAGGAAATTTGCATCCCATAGATTATTCACAATTAGAAGTTATCACTAAAAAGGCGGCTATGTGGCTAATCTTGGCAACAGCAACAGGGCAAAGAGTACAAACTCTTTTTCACATTAAACCCAAAAATATAGAAATTACCCCTGTAGTATTACAATTATTATTACAGACCTATTAAGGACCTCAGGACCAAGGAGACCTTCAACCAAATTAGTCATACCTTATTTGAACAATAAGCCAGAGATGTGCCCAGCCAAGACTCTAATTAAATATTTAAAAATAACTCAAACATTCCGGATATAGAACCCCTTACTCAAAAATCTTTTTCAAACTTTTAAAAGGCCTTTCAAAGAAGCCTCTACCGAAACTATCATTAGGTGGCTCAGACAGATTATGAAGGATAGTGGAATTGATATGTCTAGGTTCTCAACACACTCTACCAGACATGCTTCGTCATCTAGAGCTCTTAGATAACTCACTCACTCACGCCTCACTGTCGATAGCATATTGAAGACGGTAGGATGTTCCACGAGATCTTTCACATTCGCTAATCATTATAATGCCTTTAGCTAATAGTAATAGTGATCAAGTACTATTTGCCTGGAGATTGAAATTTTATTTTATTTTTGCAACAGACAACTGTTTCCTGTATAGTACCTACAGACCGGAGCAGTGGTTCCGTTGATTGACTGATACATAGTTTGGTTATCTTCATAATTAAGAAACATTAAGAATTGTAATATTCAAAAAGTTCATATCTTAATTAAGTATTAAAATTAAAGGTTTATTTCAAGTTTAAACTTTTTATCTGGTAATTTACTGGATAGTTAAGATCTCATGGAGTATTATAAGTACAGTAAGGAATATAGAAGTGTTTAGTGTAGTGATCTCTAAGTTGTTAACAACCTGAATTTTTTATTTCTTGTTTAAAAATTATTGTACTAAGTTAGTACTAAAACTTGATACTCTTACTGCTCTTAGTTAATATACAGTAAGAATAATGGTCGAGATTGATACTTTTCAGAAGTAAATATATATACATATATATTAATAATATTATAATGACTATTGATGTCCTCTAAACATCTACAAATAAATACCTCGGACTAATTAAGAATATAATTACAGGATTAAACGAACTTACCTGAAGTGAAGTTCTATCCTGATTATATGAATTAATTAGTCCGAGGTAGGAAGCTCCCTCCCTCCCAAGATTAACATGATGGTTAACTTGTTCCCTAGTTTTCTCTAATTAACTCTGAACTAAATGAGTTTATGGTGGCAATAATGTTGCCAGTTGTGTTTTTATTTTTTTTATCTAGGCTTTGAAGATCGCGTCACAAGGCTACGAGAAGCGAGTACTACAAATAAATACCTCGGACTAATTAATTCATATAATCAGGATAGAACTTCACTTCAGGTAAGTTCGTTTAATCCTGTAATTGTTTATACATATTTTTCCTTTTACAATCTACACACAAATCGGCTTTGTCCCAAACTAAGCAAAGCTTGTACTATGGGTACTAGACGACGATAAACATACTTATATAGATAAATAAATACTTAATTAAATACATAGAAAACATCCATGACTCAGGAACAAATATTAGTGCTCATCGCACAAATAAATGCCCTTACCAGGATTCAAACCCGGGACCTCCGGCTTCGTAGGCAGGGTCACTACCAACTAGGCTACAGGAGGCTCCTATACAACAAACGTTTTTTTTGCCGTTTTTATAGATAATGGTACGGAACCCTTCGTGCGCGAGTCCGACTCGCACTTGGCCGGTTTTTTTTTTAAGTAATACAAGCTTGCTATTTAGTACATATTAGTATAGGTAGATATAGATATTATTATATTAGTATACAAAAGGACTATTGCGTATTGAATGTAGTGAACTGGGGGGAAGAAGGATGCATTTTTCTCCACGAAGACATGTTTTTTCGTCAAAGTTGTGTACTACAGACTTGTGCAGAATTTATTCAGCTTTAATGTTGCTATAGACTATGTTTTCATAGAGTACGTAGTTTTAAAACAAAACCTACATTTCCCAAGATAGCGGCCGTTCTATAAAGTCCTGACCTGGGGACTTTTGGGAGACGAAAACAGGGCTTCCAACGAACATTCGTACCAAATTTTATCAAACTCCCCGAAATTTCGAGGTTGAACAATATCGACTGTATTAATGTATGTACCTAACGCAGTATTTGGCGACTGAAACAGCAACTGAATCGACACAAAAAAACTATGCAATCTATATAAATAATAATTATCAAACCTCCTCGCAGTATTTTATGAGATTCTGTTGAGAAATGCGACCTGTAGAGGAGAACAGCCGGATATACACCGAACAGACGCCAGACATACGAAACAATTTTAGCCCAAGCTGCGCTTCGTTCGCTTCGCTCGCTCGTTCAAAAACAAAAGATTTTTGCATAGATAGGTATATTGTGCTAACTTGGTGGTCTGCTTAGAAAATAAAGGCATAGTCATCGGCGATAGAAGATTAACAAATCTGCGTTTTGCCGATGACATTGTATTGTTCTCCTCAACAGCCCAGGAACTCCAAGCAATGCTGCAAGACCTAAGCTCAGCAAGCCTTCAAGCTGGTCTCGTAATGAATAGATCCAAGACCCAGTTAATGACCAATGGCACGAAACGTAGGGTTGAGGTAGACGGGCAGTTAATACATTATGTTGACGAGTACACATATCTAGGCCAATTAGTTTCCTTCAGCCATAGGCAGGATAAGTAAGTCGAAAGACGGGTCCAAAACGCCTGGAAAAGCTATTGGTCTTTAAAAGAGCTACTCAAGGGAGACCTTCCTTTAACCCTGAAGCGAAGACTCGTCGATATGTGTATTCTGCCTGTCCTAACCTACGGTGCCCAAACACTCACTGAGGCACAAAAGACCAGATTGAAGGTTTGCCAACGAGCTATGGAGCGTAGCATGCTGGGAGTCAAACGGAACGATCGGGTCCGAAACTCTACGCTACGCTCAAAAACTTGCATTGCTGACGTTGGCGCCAAGACCGCCAAGCTGAAATGGGAATGGGGGGGCCACGTTTGCCGCATGCACCCGCAGAGGTGGGCTAAATTAGCTACGGAGTGGGTGCCGCATGGTGGGAGGCGACGGCGTGGCAGGCCGAGAAGGAGATGGCGGGACGACCTGGACGTGTTTCGCAGCGATTGGCCGGAGATTTCTCGGAATCGGGACGAGTGGAAGTCAGGAGGGGAGGCCTTTGCCCAGCAGTGGGACACTATATAGGCTTCAAAAAAAAAACCTGTGACCTCAAAGATGAACACGAATAATCACGATGCAAAAATCTCTCCACAGAACAGAACAACTCTGGTTGGTTTACCACGATGTAATAACTTTTGATTAACGCTAGCCAACTTAACAAATCAAGTTACCTGCTCCAAGTTCGTGTATTTTCTATCCACTACCTACTTGATTAGATTGCGGCAATAATACGCCTAGATCTTCGAGTAGTTTATGTTAGTAACTACGCATAATGACTTCCGAGGGTTCTAGTTATTAGTTACTACCATTGTTCTAATGTTTTGAAGGAAATCTGTAATATTAAATCGTGTCGTGATTATGGGTAAGCGGGGCCAACGACGTCAAAGATATGTACCTATACGTTTTACGCCTTAATACAAAGCAATAAGGTACAATTGGCTACTTGTTTTTTTTACAGTGTCATTCGAACCAGTTTTCTGATCAAATGTTTGTATGTAACTATCTCAGACCAAGTAAAAAATACATTATGCATTACGAACAGTCTAGTGAAGCCGAACAAAACTAAGCCTTATAAGTAGATACACGCTCACGCACACATATACAGACAAAACTAAGCCTCAGAGTTCTTCAGTGCGTGCCTAGATAAGTATATGTACCCCTTCATGTTGACATGTTTTCCATGACTACCAAGAAAATAAACAATGGTCTCCTGCGTTGTAAAATGTTGTAAACACAACATCAATTCAAAGAATAAATCGGACGGAATAACGTTTCATTTGTAAAAACGGAAATAATACCTTAAAACACTGTTAAAAACACAAATTTTTGCTTGGCTTGGAACACAAAACCTCAACAGTCACGTTAGTATCTCTTAGTAGTCTGTGCAACAGTCAGTTGAAGTGACATGTGACACATAAAGCACGAGTGATACCAGAGTATGATTGTTGCTTACCCCAAACGGACAAATGACTACGGACCGTACATGAAGGCCGTATATGATTTCCTATACCTAGTAATAAAATCAGTTCGGCTTTGGCAGATCGATTTAGTTACATTCTAAATAATTAATAGTGAGTATACGGCAGCGCGAGATTTTAAAATATTATATTCCAATCATTTATTATATTACGATATTTTATGATTGAGATACCTAACTGTTATTCTTATTTTTTAGTGTTCCGTACTCAAAGAGTAAAACGGGACCCTATTACTAAGACTCCGCTGTCCGTCTGTCTGTCTGTCTGTCACCAGGCTGTATCTTACTGATAACGTGATAGTTCCAGTTGAAATTTTCACAGATGATGTATTTCTGTTGCCGCTATAACAACAAATACTAAAAACAGAATAAAATAAATATTTTTATAGATAATGGTACGGAACCCTTCGTGCGCAAGTCTGACTCGCACTTGGCCGGTTTTTTAAAGTACAGACTTAATTTTTACTTAATTTTACTGATGGGCAATGTTTTGTATAGTAATGAAACCCAGAACTACTCTGCCACTGATACGGTTGGTAGCCCGGTCATACCAGTATTTTTGTAACCCCCGATGAAGGAGTCACTTTCATGAGGCATGATAAAATTATTATACCATTTTGTACGCATTCTTCACGTACACGACACGCCAACCTTTCAATTCCGAAATCATAGAGAAACCTCAAGCAAATTACCCAAACTATAGGGATTATATTTTCTTTCTACTAACCGTTGCATGACAAATCACGTAGATTGCTGTTTTGGTGGTGAAATACTACAAAACGAACTGAAACGCCACGCCACTTGCAACTATGTGATTACTTATTCTCTTGTGTTACTTTTTTTGTCCACTGATAAATATTATTCGTTATTTAGTGTAAACATGTCTTTGGACAGTAATTTGTTTACCTAAGAAGAGTAGGTACTCTCCAGCTCTGCATTATCTCAAAAAGAGATCTTTCTTTTCCAACGGAAAAGAGGGCACACACTATAACATAGTGCGTCAAGATTCATGGTTTTCCAAAACTTGGAAACCGTGTTAAAACATCAGAGTACATACATTACCAACAAAATGTTGAATATATCCAAGAGATCTCTTTCCCAACGGGAGAGATGACATTATATAACATATAATGTCAGTAATAGTTGTATTACATGTGGATATACGAGTATAAGCGGTTTTTAGCGTCTTACCTGCCTTCAATTGTGACTTACCAAAGTCAATTTTAAAAGTATGATTTTCATATTTAATGCTCGTAATTCAAACCACTCTTTCACTTTCTTGACTTCTTTGTTTTTGTTTACCCCTTTGGGTACCTGTGATGTTCCTGAAATCTAAAATTTCACCAAAAAAACTCATTTTTTCCCCCGTGACACAACGATTCGTTTCGGCGCGATAAACAACAATGACGTTTATCTGGTAGTATTGCCAGGTGCTGTCTGTATTTTTTATTTTTTTTATCTAGTTTTTAGACTATGAATTCGCGACGTTAATGGCGTGACCGACATCAGTACTACAATTAATACTACGAACTGAATAAGAAATATAATCGAATTTATTGTTTCAGAAGATCAAATCAAGACAAGATGGCGGAACTTGCGAGACCAATTCTCCAGAGAATTAAAGAAGAATCCCATCGCAGAAGACGGTAGTCCCATAGTAGATAAATACTACGGCAAATGGGCATATTACGAATCGCTCACGTTCCTCAAAGATAATGTTTATATGAATCCTTCCGATGAAACTAGATACGATGACAGTCAAATTGATGATTTTGTGAGGAGTGAACCTGAAGTTAAAGTGATTATCAAACCAGATCCAGATTTAGATGAAATCGAAGGTGATGATTTCTTAGACTCCCTTGAGGCTCCAGATACATCTGATTCAACTCTAGTAACGCCTATACAATCCAATGAAATTCCCCGAAAGAGATTGTGCCAGAGAAAATCAAAGTCATCTTCATCTTACATCCAAAGACAAATGAGTATGCAAAATGAGAGAATGCAAAGTTCAAGGTTATCGAGCAGAGAAGTAGACGATGACTTGCATTTTGCGTTGTCTTTGGTACCGTATTTGAGGAGGTTGGAGCCGTTGAGGAAGTTAGTTGTTAGAAATGAAATGCAGAATTTGTTATTAGGGGAATTACTTGCTGAATCAAGTTCTGGGCCGGGCTCTCCAAAAAAGTAGGCCCGAAATAAAATTTTAGGACCATAAATGTGACATTAATGAATGAAGACATGTTCCAAAGCGTTTGAGACATCTATATTTTATGACATTACAATAACTAGGTTCTGGGGCGCGATTTGACAACTTGAGCGCGAATTACACATGCAAGAAAGTTTAACTACATTGCGAGGTGTAATAGATCAATTGAACGCAGCAAACCTCGGTAACCCGCAATGTAATAAAACTTGCATGCAATTTCTTGCATGTGTAATTTGCCCTTTATCCTATCATTGAAAATGAACAAGAGATAAAGGGGATGCGTCACATTTTGTATGAAGAATACTGGCCCCGTTTTAATTGCACATGTTTCATGTGCAATTTAAACACCCTTTTGTAAAATTCATACTTTATGAATATTTGCACAATTATGACTATTTTGTAACACTATGCAACAGAACATAATGTTACAAGTTACAAGACAACTGTGAGTTTGCAACTTTTAACCCTCGCTTATGGTCCGGCGATGCATAAAGCGACGACGTGGAGCGGCGCGTGAAGGTGCTATGAAAACGTGCAATGTACCAAAACGCTCCTTTAGTTAGGTAGGTACCTACGTTGCCTTATAATGCTTATTGTTGCACGTTTTTCCCCGCTTATCCATTAAAGAGGCCTTGCGGTTGGTGCTTCACACTTTTAAATACAAAGGTTTGACTTAAATACGAGTAGGTAGGTATTTCCCCCATTTTATTTAAAAAATAGCCTATCCTACTCCACCCAGTGTTAACTAACTTGGGTCCATTAATTCGCTTTAAATTGTAGGCAGTCCTTAGGGTAAGAATTAAGGTGGCGTTTCGAACGCTGGCTCATTTTATTTTTATCTGTCCACTTCGTGAAAGCATTTTCAGTGAAAAAAATCAGTTTTGACTAAAAATGGTTTCTACTAGTTCTGGCTGAATTTTGATTTTTGGGTTATTTTATGGTTTGAAGTACACTGTAGATTTTGTTCTAGGAATAAGTACCTAGAGAATTATCTACGTGGATAAATTCGCCAACAACGTAACATTAGATTGTTATATTGATTATATGGGCGGATGAAATAGATAGTGAGTTTTAAATAATGCAGGCTCAGGAGGTCCGGTCCATTGGTTTAAGATTGACTCATTTATATCATAAAGGGTAAGCATCCCAGTCTATGACTGTAATTTCTATAATTGACATTCTTTAGATCCAAGTCCTTAGATGAATAAAGTTAGTTTTACTACCAAAAATATGGATCTGTATGGTCTGAAATAAATATTTTTTTATTTATTTTTAAAGTGTCTATTTAAGTTTATTTTAGACAGTGAAATAATTTAATTTCAAATTGATCGAGTGTCAATGTTTTTCTGTCATCTGAGCCCCTAGCACGATAGGTTTTGTCATCACGTTTAAAGTTGAAAACGTACTGAAATGTCACGTAAAACATAACGATAAGACGTATCGTGCTAACTGGACTGGTAACCTATTATAAATGCATATGACCATTGCAAATAAATTTCTCGGACATAGATCTCCTATCATCTTTAATGATACGAATTATGATTGGAGGGACTATATTGGGACAGTGTGGAGCACTGGGAAACCTTGCGTGTTCGATATCTTTCGCTGTCTCGCTTCCACGCGCGGTTCGCTAACGTGTCAGAAAGACGTGGTATCAGACTGGAGTGCAAAATGTTAGTGTCGTAATTATTACCCAGCACTTCTTATTTAGGGGTTACTAATGAAATCCATAATTTCATTTGCCATAAATGTAACGTTTGCCATAATCATCATCCTTATACCTTCATTCGTTTTTTTTTCAGAAACTAAAGTTTTCAGGATTTTTTCAAAACAACCTATCCTAGCCTGGGTCCTTACTATTTAACGTTTATATAATTTGTCTTGAAAATGTTACGTTTTCAGAGAAAATCACTTGTGTGGCAAATGATGATTATGGCAAACACTAGCGTTATCGCAAATGAAATTATGGATATCGAAGGTATATTCGCTTATTTAGTTGTTGGTAAACGCGCGTTTAAGTGAAAGCAGCGTTTTTCGGCACCGTGTAACTCGAGACAAGTTTCCAAGTTATTTCAAGCACGTCTCGCTTCCATCTTCGTTAATTTGGAATCTTGATGTTTGTCCAAACAATAATTAAGGCTCTTTGTTAAAAATTGCGAATAACTTTTCAGGTTGATTAGCTGGTATAATATCTTGCACCATCAAGCTAATAGCAGTAAATTAAGCACTAATACTTATACAGGGTGACTGGTAATTCAACCTATTCCTTGAAAGGGGTTATACTAGAGCTAATTTGCAACAATTTATGTCCAGTCAACCAGGGGTCGAAACTCGCTGGTTTCCGAGATATTCGAGTTTTTAGTTTGTATGAAAAAAAATCTCCTTGCAGCCTTAAGCTGGTGATTGTGACAAAAGTACTTCCATTTGGATGGTAAAAAAACATTTTTGTCACAAGCACTTTAAGGCTGCAAGGCGATTTTTTTTCAAACAAACTAAAAACTCGAAAAATTAAAAAAAAATCGTGTTTTGACCCCTGTTTGACTGCACATAAATTGTTGCAAATTAGCTCTAGTGTAACCCCTTTCAAGGAATAGGTCGAATTACGAGTCACCCTGTCTAGGTAGAGTATAGGCCTACGTCTGCGTTCTTTGTAATGCGCGGGCACCTACTATTCCTATACAGAATGTGCCATCGTTGGGGTGTTCGCCTAGGGTACTTACACTAGGTACATTATTCCGGAGAGTTCCGAAAGCATAACTACATTTTTCGAATTTCGTTATTCCTAAATCCATGTTCCGCTGAAGGATTTTTTGATTTTTCAGGATATAATGCTAACCTAACCTTTAAAAATATTCCATTAAATGTATTTTCTCAAATAATGTGATCAACTTGTCACAACCATATGCAAAAGTTAACGCTACATAATTGTTATTTTGTTATATACGGACCAACAGGTTGATAAGGACAGCTATTATATAAATAAATTTTACAATATTTTACTGTTGGGAAATTTTTAACTTTTGCACATGGTCGTGACAAGTGACGTTAACTATTTGAGAATGACCCAAATCATCTGCGTCCCATTCTCGTTTAGCGGAAAATGGCGTTCGGAATTTTTCTGTATTCCCGTTCGCTTTCATCAAGCGGGCTTTAGATACTCTTGCCACCATGGAATAAAAACATCAAATAATAGCGAAAAGTAATGTTTTGTGTACCATTGTGATTTATTATTGTTGAAATAATAATAGTAATACAATGGCATTATCAAGTGCTCTTGACAAAAGGTTGTATTGTGCCCGCTTTTGGGTATTTTCTCAGCATTAAATTTGAAGCGGTTTTGTATTTGCGTCGCGTTCTCTACTACGGACATCATAGACAGGCCATGCGTGAGGCAGCCAGCGCGACATACGGGCTGTATTATGGTCAGGCTAGTTAAATGCGCGGTTTTCGACACGGGCTACGCGCAGTCTTTGGCTCCGCTTGTCTACGAGTATAAACAAGGTCTGAGGCTTTTAGATCTATCATACTCGTACATATTGGCCTATGCTGCCCAACCACAATATCTGTGCACCTCGCTGCGTGTCGTCATATCGGCGCTCTGGGTACGATGTGAAGCGCATATATCGAGCGCGGGGAGGGAAAAGGCGGAACGGGGACGGCGGGGGCTCAATTCTAATGAGTTGAAGTTAATTGTACCTATATGGAGTGGAGGCCCACTGTTGAATGCTTCTGACACTTAAGGCGCTGTCAACACTAAAAACGCGCACACTGTCTATTTGTATAGGAGTAAACGAGAGCGAGTTTAGGTACTTGGGCGGCCAGGTTTTAGAAGAAAATACTTAATGAATAAATATTGAAATAAAAAAAAGTGTGGATTGGCTCGTTAGCGGTTTAGGTGTGAATATGTGGACTTCACGTTTTTAATTGCAGACCCATACGTCAAAAAAATAAGGACAGAACCGTCTTAGATGTTTATAAGACCAATTTTTGTCATTATCGAGCCGATTTCGTCCAATTATGTTTCGAGTCCGTCTACGGTCTTGAAAATATGATGAATATTAACTTGTACTTTTTTTGATGTGCAAATAACTTTTTCTACTGCTTAAATAATATCAATTTCAACAAATTAGGTCTTATCAGGCTCTTAATACCAGTACCTAAGTACCTATATCATAAGAACGGTGGCGCAGGACTGGTCTTTGGGGGAGGCCTATGTCTAGCAGTGGACGTCTTTCAGCTGATATGATGATGGTGATAATGATGATGATGAATCAAGATGACTTACGCTTCACACCGATTGGTACTCAGCTAAGAGCGCAATCAAATTGTTAATTATGTAACCCTCGTAATGTCCACACTGTTCAGCGTAGCTTTAACCAAATCAGTTCACCCATTTACGGGGGTGTAAAATAAATGGAAAGCGGTAAATCTCCCCATAATGGGGTGAAACTCGGCCTAATCCTATCCTTTATACTATTATAAATGTGAAAGTTTGGATGTTTGGATGCCTGGATGTTTGTTACTCAATCACGCTTAAACGACTGAACTGATTTGGATGAAATTTTGCACGAAGATAGTTTATAGCCTGTATTAAAATATATGATAGTTTTTATCCTGGGTTTACGCAGACGAAGTCGCGGGTGGAAACTAGTAGGGCATAATTGAATAGGAAAAAGGACCGTTTTTACACTGGCGCTGCATTTGTTTAGTTCACGTCAAATATATCCATATCCGTACTATATACTTTTAATATTATAAATGCGAAAGTGTGTCACTCTCTGTCTGTCTGTCTGTCTATTACCTCTTCACGCTTAAACCGCTGAACCGATTGAGATGAAATTTGGTATGGATATACCTATCTAGAATCCCGGGGAAGGACATACTCGTAGAATAGTTTTTATCCCGGAAATCATCCCCTGAGGGGGTGGAATGGGGGATGACAGTTTGTATGGAGCTAGGTACGATATAAACGAGTTCCACGCGGACGCAGTTGCGGGCAGGAGCTAGTATATACACCTTTCGCCTTATTACTAAGGGATAGGGTGCAAGAGTGTAAATATGTCATTGACATCGACCGTTCATTTGAGTGCCTTTATTTGGGCCAAAGTCGAAGTAGAAAGGGAATGATGACTGAGATTTTTTTACGATGCCATTCAAACCAGTTTATGGAGTGGAACAAATGTTCGTATGGGAGCAAAGTTGCTCCCATACAAACATTTGTTCTTTAATTGCAGTTCTAGAATTAAAGAACATACATACCCAAAAAGATGAGACAACGATTGACCTCGCTGGCGGCAGCCCAAACGCTTCATACTAATTGACACACAGGTATGACGTCACAACTGTTATTTTGTACTAATCGTTATATGGAAAATCAATTAATTACTGTTTCGGTCGCGAAATACTGCGTTGAGGTAAATAGTTGTCATAAAATTTAGTTCTTCTAAAAGTGTAAGGATTCTTTTGGTCAATAAAAAACATGCATATTTTTAGTAATATTTTAAGGTCCGTATCTTTTTAAGTATCATTATAATTACAATGTATACTTTATTACAATAATTTGAAGGTTTACTATCCATTTAGCAACACTACGTTATCAATATTAACATGAGGCATCATGCTTTTTGTCAAGTTTAGTTTAAAGGTGCTGATTACACTTGATCATACACTTGTAATGAGCATTCTAGAAGAATAGAATAGAATAGAAAAAACTTTATTTCGCAAATAACAGTACATTTTTATATTTACACTTAGATGCTATATTTGTAGTGTTATTGGAATTAAACAATGTATTGAAGTCTTCAGAGGTTTTATTAATACTTTCTTAAATATTATATGCAATATATAAACAGGGTTATGAGGAAAGAGATCTGTATGCTTGACGTAAGTTATTGCAAGAGACCGGGCCAGTGTTGCCCACAGAGTACATATAAAAGTCAGATGGTGCGTTTACACTGATTATCTAGCATTGCTTATGGTGCGCTTAAACTCTATTACATCATCCCCTTTTAAAACGAAAATTATATCATACTGAAGTAATTGCACCAAGACATTTATTCTTATATTGCTAAGCAAACAACAACATAAATTACAACTAGTGTTTACTTATTTTTACACTGTTTACATTTTTATTCATTTCCCTCTCCCTCTAAGTCCCAGATAGCCGCGGGAGTGGAGCACTGAGCCTGCCGTAGACTCTGGTAGAACACCCACCCTACGCCGGACGAATGTGGAAAGAGGTTCTCGTATACATAACATTATCCTTATCAACTAAATTATAGGATCTAAACCCATTATTATTAACAATTTTGGCTTCTCGCCACACATTTTTGTTTGGTTCTTTCCTGAACCAAACTTGCTGTCCATTATGAAAAGCATTTTTGTGTCTAGCTGTACTATTATAATATGTAACATTTCTTTGTAGAGTCCTACTAAATTGCTGTTCCACATCAGAATTGAGCTTGGGTTTTAAATATTCATCTGTAACTATGGCTTTTGTTTTTAAATTCCTGTTCATTATTAATTGACTTGGTGAAAATTCTGTACCGGACACTGGTGACGCCCTGTACTGCAAAAGTGCCATTCTAACATCAGTCTTATCTTCATTGCATTTAAGTAAAATTTTCTTTGCTATCTGTACCCCTTTCGGCCATTCCGTTAGACTGCGGGTACCTGGGGCTTGAATAGTTAAAAACAAATCCACTTTCATGAGCGAAATTGCGGCATTCTTTGGAATCAAATGGCACATGATCAGAAACTACTTCTTTAGGAAAACCAAAAATGGAAAAAATGTCTGTCAGCACCTCAATTATAGACTTAGCACTTTTGTTACGCAAATATTTAATTTCCAACCACTTCGAGAAATAATCATATACTATGAGATAGCTCTTTCCTTTAAATTCCATAATATCAGTTGCTAATTTGTGGAATGGCAATTTAGGAACTTCGTGCGGCAACAAAGGTTCTTTAATATTATTATTCTGAAAGGTTTGGCAGACATAGCATCGTCTCACATGTGTATCGAGGTGTTCATCAATTTTGGGCCAATAGTACATTTTTCTGGCAGTTTGTTTCATTTTAGTTGTGCCCAGATGCCCTTCATGTAGCATTTTCATAAATTTCAACCGTAATGACGTCGGAATTATTAATCTGTGATTTAAAAATACTAGGCCTTCATCAGTATGAATTTCACTTCTTAATTTATAATAAAATTGTAAACTGTCAAGAACATATTTTTTGTCTGGCCACCCGCTTTTTGTATATTCAATTAATTTTGATAATTCCACGTCATCACATGTTGCATTAATTAATTCTTTTTTCTGTTCCTGAGTACATTGCAAATGACTCGCTATTCCTACGCAGTGGATCATTTCGTTAATGTATGGTTCATCCATGCTATTACATTTAATGTACGCACGTGAGAGTAAGTCCGCTATATACATGTATTTACCTTTCAAGTATTTATAATCAATGTCATATCTCAAGAGTCTTAATTTCATTCTTTGTAGCCTGGGAGACGGAACTTCATGAATATGTTTTTTAAGCAAGGACTCCAATGGTTTATGGTCATTGAATACTGTGCATTGTTGACCATAAATGTAATAATGAAATTTATTCGTAGCATAACAAACACTTAGTAATTCTTTTTCAATTTGTGAGAAGTTTTGTTCTGCTGATGTTAAGCTTCGTGATGCATAACTTACAGGCATTCCATTTTGTAACAAACAACATCCTAAACCATCTTTAGACGCATCACACTGGATTACCACGGGTAATTTGGGATTAAAATTTTGTAAGGTCGGAGCTACAGTTAATTTTTTCTTAATATTATTGTATACATTTTCATGAATGTCCGTCCATAACCAGGTCACATCTTTTTTTAACAATAATTGAAGCGGTGATGCAATATCAGACATGTTAGGAATGAACTTTCTTAAATAATTAACCATTCCTAGGAATGTTTGCAACTCTTTTTTGTTGTTGGGGCTTTTCATATTAATTATGGCATTTACCCTGTCCGGGTCGATTTTCATGCCTTCTTCAGAAAAAATGTGTCCAAAATATTTAACTTCTTTTAATTTGTACTGAAACTTATTCTTATTAAATCGTACGTTATGTTCCTTAGCACGTTCGAGAACTTTTTTTAATATTGCATCATGCTCCTCTTTAGTATCGCCACATATTAATAGATCATCACAGTACACAATTACTCCTGGAATGTCACCAAAGGCAGTTTCACTGTACCTTTGAAAGACCTCCGGGGCCACAGAGATTCCGAATGGACATCTTAGAAATTTATAACAACCATATGGGCTGTTGAATGTGCATAGATCGCTCGAATTTTCGGATAATTTAATATTATAGAATCCATCTGACAAATCTAAGACAGAAAAATACTTTTTATTACACAATTTCGGAACAATTTCATCTAATGTTGGGATAAGGTAATGTTCCCGAATTAAAACTTTGTTTAGATCCTTAGGGTCAAGGCAAATTCTAAGAGAACCATCTTTCTTCTCAATAATAACAAGATTGCTTACAAAACTTCTTGGATGTTTGACCTCGGCTATGATCCCGTGCTCTACCAGAGTCCTCAATTTCTCAGCGAGGCGACCCATCAATGCATGAGGCACTCGTCGCGGGGGACGTACCACAGGCTGTACTCCTGGCTGAGTGCGCAACTCCAACGGCTCTCTGAACTGCCCAATACCCTGAAATAATTCACAATTAGCATTAACAATAGCCTCTTTACTTTGATCAGTGTTTTTTATTGTATTAATATTATTATTTTTTAGCAATCCTAATTTTATTAGGGACCCTAACCCTAAAATGGGGCGGACATTTTCCTTGATAATTATAAATTCAGTCTCATATTTAGTTTCTTCATGTTTCGAATATGTGTTCAATGTTATTTTACCTATTGGCACTAATTTGCCACCCCCGAAGACCTCTATTAGTGTTCTTGTCTCAGACATCATTAATGTGTATTCATCATTGACAATTAGTTTGAGATCTCTTAATGAGAGCACATTAATTTGAGCCCCGGTGTCACATTTAAAGGACACTCTTTTATTTTCCACCCTCAACTTCTCAGTCCATTCATTCTTTGATAAATCTATGGAATATACTAGTCACAAATCATGGACATTATTATTACTTTCAAACTCCTGTACTTCATGTACCTGCCTATGAGGCATGCTGCACCCTACACTGAAATTATTATATCTTTTACATTTAGTACATACTTTCCCATAAGCTGGGCAATTTCTTGGGCCATGCTCAGTCTTACACTTTCTACACATATAATAGTTCCTGTTATACTGAACAACATTATGATTATTATGTGAGAATCTATTGTTAGTATCAGAAAACTTAGCTTTTATATCCGCTGGCTGGTGAGACGGAGTCCTGGCTTGTACTGCATGCACCTCTGAGCTGTTCAGCGCCTTCATGTGTTCTTTTGATAGTTCAGCAGAGCGGCAAACGTCAACGGCTTTCTCCAAAGTAAGTTCCTTTATTTCCAGAAGTTTCTGCTGTGTCCGCTGGTCCTTGACCCCTATGACGATCCGATCTCGTAGCATCCTGTCTTTTTCTTTGTAGTTGCAATTCTCTGCTATCTTCCGAATGGCTGTGTAGAATGCATCGAAGGTCTCTCCGTCTTCTTGATTTCTCTTGTTGAAGGTATAACTATTAATTACTTCATTCTGCTTGGGTTTGAAGTGTTCGTCGAAAAGTGTTATTATTTCTTCTAATTTAGTCTTGTCTTCAGTCTGTAAAACGTTGAAATATAGTTCCTGTGCCTGTTGTCCTATACAGTTTAAGAGTATGGCCGCTTTTCTTGTTTCTGAAAGCTTCTCAAAGCCGGCGGCTAGCACGAAAATTCGGAATGATTATTTAAAACGCTGCCACTGCGGCCAGCAATTACCTAGGTCATCCAGGTTTAGGCTCTGCGGCATCTTGTACTCGACCGCACATGTCATATTGTCCACGTCGCAAGTGTTCTTCTCCCCGTTTTCATTTTTTGCGTGCTCGTTCTCTTTCGGCGGCATCTTCGTAATTAATATTCTTCGTAGTTTTTAATCTTCGTTCAATTATTTAATATTCGTAATTTGTACTTCAAGCCGGCCGGCTGCCATGGGCCATATGTACCTTCGTGGTATTAATCTTTTTCCATCCGACTTACTGGTTCTTCACCGGCTGCGCCATGTAGTGTTATTGGAATTAAACAATGTATTGAAGTCTTCAGAGGTTTTATTAATACTTTCTTAAATATTATATGCATTATATAAACAGGGTTATGAGGAAAGAGATCTGTATGCTTGACGTAAGTTATTGCAAGAGACCGGGCCAGTGTTGCCCACAGAGTACATATAAAAGTCAGATGGTGCGTTTACACTGATTATCTAGCATTGCTTATGGTGCGCTTAAACTCTATTACAATATTAAAACTAAGATTAGATGCGAAATCGGAGTCCACTCAGCATAATGTCGATCCACAGAATGCGAAACGACGCAGGTATTATGTGGATCCACATGTGGTGCGCTACAAAACTGCACGTTGCATAAAACTACTACCTAAAGGGTTATATTTATGCACACTAATATTTCCAATAAATTAATTTCATCTAAAATTACAAAAGATACATTTAGTGATAACTTATAAAAAAATACGAATAAATTGCCAACTAGGTACGAAAAGAAACATTCAATGTTGAAGCGTTTTTAAAGTGGGGTGGGTTGTTATTCCAGCATTTCGTGGCAGAATAGGTAAAGCTGCCACGAAAAGACGCGCTTCCGTGTCGAGGACAGATAAGTTGAGGGATCCGTCGAGGATGAGAGTTCGGAAATCGAAGTTTCTGGAAAAGGTACGACGGTAAGGTACGATTCTAGCGAATGTTACACAGGTAAAAGCTCACAAAATAAACAGGAGCGCTAAAAGCGAGCATTTTAACAAAATGGGGATGTCGTGCGCGATGCCATGCTACTTATATAACATTTACCTAAGCGCAAATTGAGCCTAGTTTTGATATCGAAACAATAGGGTATTATCCTCATGTTAACTACATTTAATTAAAAATTTCACAGTTACATGTAAGTTAATCGAATAATATCTTAGGACTAAATTAGAATCGGCGCTCCCACGATCAGTCATTTCGCCGAGGTGCCGTGCCGGCCTTATCGTATAGAAAATGCAACGTAGCGTCTGTCTCTGGCTTGACTCGGCCGCCGGAACGCTGATGTTATTAAAATGATCTTATATCTAGAGGTTCATATTCTAATACAGCTTTTTAACCTTACAAGTCCCTGGGCGACCGAGCTCAGCTCGGGTGAAAATAAGATAGAGTGCAGGAAAACTAGTGTAAAAAATAAATACACTTGCAAATATAACACGAACGTAATTTATTTCACAATGTCATCGACATTCTATTTATGCAAGGAAAACAATGTAAATACATTTCACATAATTAAAGTTTGTTGTCACGGTTGAGTTGTTAATAACATTATCAGAGAAAATTAACAAAAAATCAACAGCCTGAAAAGGTACAACGTTAGAGCAAATTAATCACTTTTTAATGGCCCTAAAAAAATGTACATAGGATGTCCCCAAGTAATAGATTATAACCCTTTGGACGCACAGCACGCAAAGGTAAACAATAATAATATCCCCACTTCCCAACTGGTAACGAGCCGCACCGCTTGTCGTTCGTTATCGGTACGCCCAGCTACGGGGTACCAAGACACGGTTGCTTTTTAAATAATATGATAGGGGTAAGTAATGATAAGCGCGTGGAATGGTCGTATGACGTGAATGATGATAATGTAATGATGGTCCTAAACGAATTAGCCGAAAAAATAACTACGCTGGCGAACAAGAAGCCTTTCTAAATTTTGAAAATAAAAAGTCGACCCGATAAAAAAAATAATCAGAGCCCGGCTATGCACGCTCGGCGCGTTAGCGGGTAGTCACCCAGAATAAGAAGTGAGGGAGGGTCGTAAGTGCGAAGGGGAACCTAATTACAGATCGAAAGATAGAGGCTAAACCTAACTCCTAATGTAGTACTAATCTGTTCGCGAAGATCCGTAGCCGACGAAACTCGAAGAATTGCCCACACGATGCCTGCGCGGCACAAATGCAGGATGTCCAGCACGACCTCGTTACCTCGACAGGCTTTCCACGCCCGGCAGGGTATCTCGTGAAACAGACGCGTCCAAGCGTTTGTGAATGTCTGTCCGATACTCGTCCGCCCGAAACTGGCGGCTACCAACAAATAAAACCAGTTAGCACTACACCACAACAACTACAAAATCGGCAAATTAACAGACCCTAATGATGTAAACAAACACTCACCCGAACAGTCCTCTAGTTCGGCATTACAAATATCCGATGGTCGAGTCAATTCAGCATTCGCTGAGCAAAAAAAATACAGGCTTCCTGGTGGCGCTGTGGCTGGAGCCTCCGGGACAATACTCAAAGCAGGAAGGTTCACAACAATGTGAGGATAGAGCACTTGTACGCCTTTTTTTTCAACACAGCCCCTTAAAAATAAATCTCCAAGACAGCTTAATATCAATGTTTTTCAGATAAAAGCTCTAGTCAGAATGAAGTCTGCACCAGTCTGTTTACCAAAATTGACAAGATTCGAGAAGAACAATCTACGCATTTCAAAATTTGAATAATTAAAAAATAATAGCCGAAAAACCAGCTAGTCCCTCAACTTGACGTGCAGCAAGGAGATTTGATTCCGCTAAAAAATATAATGAACAAAATAAAATACAGATAACGCAATAAAGGAAAATGCAGGGAATTATCACTGCAATAGGTACGTAATTGCAAATATATATAGGTATATACACAAATATAGCTCGTTTAATAGTATAGTATATGACTAGTGATATGTATAGGTGGTAAAGTTATGTGAAGCATACATAACACGCGAGTTCTACAGCTCAAAGAGCCACCTAGTGTTAGGTATATTTTACACGATTAAAACCACTTTAATTGTATAGCTTTTAAATCATCAGCACGTAAAACTAAAATACTTTTGTGTCAAGTATAAACATATGTCACTTCAGGCACGGCAATTAATCCAATCCAGCACCGTCACTTGACAAGTGAACCTTCAAAATGCGATAAAACACAGCAATTTTCCGGACAATCTCACCCACATCAATCAACCGGTATTGCACCCTGTATAAAACCCGGACTTTTGGTGTTAAAATTTTAATTTAAAAGAATTATGGGGATGTTATGAAAAACAAGCTTCATGGCATGAGCATAAAATTGATTAATATTGTATCTTTTGTGGCGGGATCAGATTAGGTTTCATGAAACTTAATATGCCTCTGTGTTGTGTCCCGTTCTGACTGGTACAATTAGTGACAGATAAACGAATTTTAACGGCATTTTAGTTCAAATTGATTTAATGGACGTGGTTAAGGCCATCTTCAAGTGCGCTACGTGCGAAAATCTACGTCATAATAGGGATGTTCACTTATAGCACAGAGTAAGGATAAGAAGTTCCACTGACATAGTAATGACGTTAGCATTCTTTAGCCGTAAACAACACTAGAATATGATTACGTAAAAGAGGGTTGTCGACCGATCAAATCAAGATACAACTAAATTATTTTCGTTAACGTCATATTAAAAGTGAATATTTTTTAATTATTTTACTTCTTTCACGATTTTAGTAAAGGCTATAGCCGTGTTTCTATACAAAATTTGCCTTTCTGTCAAATGTTCTAGTAATTTCATTTTTAGATACTCCTTGTAGGCAAAGGTCTGTTCCCCAAAGAAGAGCCATGTACACTTGTCAGTTTACGTAATATGGCGGTTTGTTTTTTTTTACTTTTTAATTTATATCTTGAATTCGGTCTTTGCGATTAATTTGATTCTTTTGTAAACTATACAACATAATAAAACCAACCACTACAAAAAATATTGCCTGAAACTTTAGTACAAATATATGTCAAAATAATGGAAACTATAATTTGTATTTTTTTTTTGGTGTTCTGGTGTAGCGGCAGCTACAGTTTTTACTTCATAAATTGCCCATCTATAGACCTACTACATATATTAAATTCAAATTATTAGCTTTGTTACTTCATGCCAAAAACTAACGTACAACTTAACAGGCGTACCTCTGGCCTGAAACACTATACATACATTCATCATTCACTTTTTTTGATATGAAATATCAAGCCGTGACTGAGCGCATACTTTTCACACACGTCCACAAGTTTGGACAGTCCACATGGGGAGGCACTCACCAGCACCATGTCATCTGCATAACTAATATTATTTACACAAGTGTTGTTTTTTTACACATTAGCGACACGGTTAAACTCACGTATTTAATGTCAGGCGACATGTTTCGAACTCTTCGGCAGCGACAAGCGACACTGCCGCGAAAACACTCGTCCTGAGAAATTAAGTCATAAGTCATAAGTCTTTTATTTATAATATTATTAATATTACATGTCATTGTATTAGTTTAAATTAAATTTATATACTAAGTGTGTTAACGTATAACATTCTTATTCTGGTAACTCATAAAAATCTTTAATGTCATAAAAAGAGTGCGTGAGAAGCCACGATTTTAATTTTCTTAAAAAAGTTGAGTTACTACCCGCGCATTTTACATTTACTGGTAGTTTGTTAAATACTTTTGGCCCCACGTGAGAGATGATTTTACTTGACTTGGTCAGTCGAGTGGTTTGTGTGAGGAGCTGGTTCTGGGACCCCTGTCTTGTGCGAGTTATCTTTCTGCGGGGAAACGTGTCAATGTTTTCTTTGACGAATTTAGCGACGTCATATATGTACTGCGAGGGCAGGGTGAGTATATTGTTTTCTCTAAAGAGATTTTGAGCTGAAGTGCGTGGAGGGACAAATGAGATGATACGTACGGCACGCTTTTGTAGTATGAATACACGTTGCCACTCTGCGGCCGTACCCCACAATTCGAGACCATAGTTCATAACTGAGTGGAATAGTGAATAGTAGCATGATCTGAGTTGTTTTTTGGGTAAAACGTGTGCCAATCTGCTTAGAGCGAAGCATGCGCTAGACAGCCTACCACATAAACTGTCTATGTGTGCATCCCATCTGAGTCCAGAGTCTAATGTTATACCGAGGAACTTGGTATGTCTTAATTGTGGCAACAAATTACCGAGGATGCTTATATTTAGTGGATCTGGAGGTCGTCCGCCTAGATTAATGTGCAGAATCTGAGTCTTTGACAAGTTTAAAACTAGGCCATTTGCGCGGAACCAATTCAGTAGTTTGTAAATGTCGGATTTCAAAGAGACTTCCAACTGTTGGGCGGTATCTGCTGTTATTATATCACACGCGTCAGACCCCCGAAGAGTTCGACACATGCCGCCCGTAGTGACATTAAATAAGTGAGTTTAACCGTGAAATTATAGAAATAGAAACACATTTATTCGTGACACACATAAAACGACAAATTAAATAGTAAATAGTTAGACCGTACTATAGCTGTAAATAAGCCACTAATGGTTTTAGCACCTAATTATGAAACTCTGCGATAAGTATGAATTATTTGGAACTTTAAATAAAAAAAAAAATAGCAATTCAATATTAAAATTTTATTAAATTATTAGTATTATTTTCATGAACCGTCAAAAACCTCTGTTTTCTATATTCGAACAACGCCGATTTTAAAATCTTTAAAATAGCAAAAATATATTGAAGACCCACTCGCACTCAATATACTTGCTAGTATGAGACGAATATTTCCGCTATACTAGCACGATCGGATATACATAATATTATACATACATACATACATACAATCACGCCTTTATCCCTAAAAGGGGTAGGCAGAGCACACGAAACTTGTGTTCCAGTGCCACTTTTAGCATAAATGTGGGTATAAAAGATCGACAAAATGTGATGTCGCAGTGATAGGTTGCTAGCCCATCGCCCACAACACACTTCAACCCTGTTCCCATCCCGTGTGGTGTCGGGTTAGAATAGCACCACCCCCTTTCTTCCCGTGGGTGTCGTAAGAGTCGTCTATGGGAACAGGGTATACAGTCATATTATGTCGTCCATAAAGTAACTAGGCAGGTCATAATCCTGTCTTAACTTATTCAAACTCCTACGACGTACGAAACTCATCGGCATCACCCTGAAAATAGATAAATTGCCTACACAAGCATGGATAATCAACACGCTAAGAGGCAAAATTGTATGAATAAATAACATGCAAGAATTAGCATTGAAATTGGCTTTTTAAGGGCTTAATTTCGTATTCATGCTTACATTTCATACAGTATCTCAGGGTTTTCATCAAATCATCTTGTGTTTTTAAAGTTTAAATTTAAACAAAAAGTTTTTCATATATTTGGGACAGTTTGTAGTAATCTCCACTTATAATAAATCTCTAAATTAAAAAAAGAATCAGCCAGTTTGAAACTAAGCTTTGCGCGGTTCGAATGTTCTCAGCATCCCATGAACGGAAAAATATGAAACATTTTATATAGGTACATTATTATTCTAGCTGCAACTTAGGATAGTTTTTATCCGACTGCGACAGTTAATTAATTTTCCGAAATATACGACTTCATTTAATTTTTCATTTATTTTTATTGAAATCAAACGCTGCTCCAACTGTCAGCTATAAGAACCGTCAAATTTTCGTCAAAATGGCGGAATTGCTTTGCCTTTCACATATTAATAATTTAAATCCCGTCTACGATAGACCTTTACGAGACAAATGCTAAAATATAAACCATAAAAAAATATTCGATTCTGATATGAGAACTTATATGCGCAAATGTCGTTTTATGTCGTAATTTCAATAAATGAAATCAACAAATTTGAACAATATAATTAACACGAATTTGTTTTTTTTGAATGACAATGGCACGCGCTCGGCGCATTCAGCCAAAGTACCTGCGGCGCTACCACGAAAACCGATACTCAATGTTCATATATTTGCATCCCTGTCACTCGATGGTTAGTGCGATAGAGATAGAGATACCCGAATATTTTCGAATTCCGAAGTTCGTGGTTATAGCTCAGGAATCGAAAATATGGTAAATAATCATAATGTATTTTCTCGAAAAAGAATTTAAAATAAATATAGTCAAATGGAGAAAAAAACAAAGCAAGAGGTTATATAGGTAATGATTAAGTTATAAGAGTCCAAAGTTTTAAGAGGGGGTATGTTCTGTCCCTTTTCCGCAAAACGCACCTTCATATGAAACGATTGTTTTTTACTATGACGCTCGAGTATATTGACGTCACAGTCCCTCATCGTTTTCTCACTCTAACAAGCGACATTAAAACGGATGTAGCTTCATAATTTTTTGAGATATTTGAATGGGAGTTTCATTATCTTCTATCTATTTATACATAATAAATGCCTATGTCCTGACTGACTTATTCACTCAAACACTCACTCACTCACTCATCAACGCACAGCCGAAACTACTAATCTTAGAGAGTTGATTTTTGCACAGTATGTTGCTTTTATAACGTGGGCTAGGGATAAAAAGGGATTTTTGAAAATTCTACCCCTAAGGGGGTAAAATGGGGGTGCAAAGTTTGTATGGGAGAACCTTTTTTTTTTGAGCTATAGACTTAAACTTTGTAGAAAAATTAGTTATTAGAATACAAATGAAACACTTTCAGCGTTTTGGAAAATTCCACCCCTAAAGGGGTAGAATAGATTGCAAAGTTTGTATGGGAAAAACAACTTTTTTTTAAATAGAGACTTAAAACTTTGTAGAGAAATTATTCATTAGAATACAAATAAAGTACCTAGATTCAGTGTTTTAAAAAAATCTACCCCTAAGGGGGTAAAATAGGGGTGCAAATTTTGTATGGGGGAAACAATATTTTTTTTAAATAGAGACTTAAAACTTTGTAGAAAGATTAGTCATCAGAATACAAATTAAGTACTTTCAGCGTTTTAGAAAATTCTACCCCTAAAAATAGGGGGCTAAAATAGGGGTGCAAAGTTTGTATGTGGGAAACTATTTTTTTTAGCTAGAGTCCTAAAACTTTGTAGAAAGATTATTTAAATACAAAGAAAGTACTTTCAGCGTTTTGGAAAATTTCACCCCTAAGGGGGTAAAATAGGGTGCAAAGTTTGTATGGGAAAAACATATTTTTTTTAATAGAGACTTAAAATTTTGACGAAAAATTACTTATTAGAACATGAAAAATACTACATTCGGCGTTTTACAAAAATCATTCCCTAAGGGGGTTAAAAAAGGATGCAAGGTTTGTATGGGGAACACTTTTTCTGAGCTAGACACTTAAAACTTTGTAGAAAGATTACTTATAAAAATACAAAAAAAAAAGACTTTCAGCGTTTTGAAAAAATCTATCCCTAAGGGGGATAAAAAAGGGTGCAAAGTTTTTATCAGGGAAAGTTTATGTTTTTGAGTTAGAGACTTGAAACTTTGTAGAAAGATTACTTATTAAAATACAAAAAAAGAACACAAATCGTTTTAGAAAATTCCACCCCTAATAGGGTTAAAAAGGAGAGCAAGCTTTGCATGGGCAACACTTTTTTTTGAGTTAGACTTAAAACTTTGCAAAAAGATTACTTATTAGAATACTAAAAAAGAACTTTCAGCGTTTTAGAAAACTCCATCCCTAAGGGGATCCTTAAGATCCTTAAGAAGGGTAGCCAGTGTTGTGTGGGAAAAACTTTTTTTTTTACTAGACTTAAAACTATTCAAAATGTTACTTATTAAAATTAATAATAAAGTACTTTCAGAGTTTTAGAAAATTCCACCCCTAAGGGGGTTAAGAAAGCTTTGTATGGGCAACACTTTTTTTGAGCTAGAGACTTAAAAGTTTACGAAAAAAGTTCTTTCAGCGATTAGAAAAATTCAACCTCTAAGGGGGTTTAAAAGGGGGTTCACATTTTAAATGGCGAGCAATAAAATTTTAAAGTGTGAGTAAGAGATTTTTAACTTCGGTCTTATTCTGTACGTTAAAAGACTACAAAACTGATTTCAGAGTTTTTCCAAATTCATCCCCTAAGAGTGTTAAAATTGGTTCAAAGTTTGAGTATTTCAAGGCATTTTTAAAGTATGAGATTTTTAACTTTGGTTTTAGACTGTTTGTTCACAAACTAGAAAATGAACATCAACTTTTTTTTAATTATCCCCTAAAAGAGGGTTCAAATTTTGTATTGAGAGAAATCATTTTCTATGACGATAAAAAGTTCTATGCGGACGAAGTCGCGGGCAACAGCTAGTCTTCAAATAAATACATAAATTTTTCATCGTATTGCCATGTAATAAGGTGAAAAATGGATACATTAATAGCATCTGGCTGCGTTGGATACATCGAGAGAATCTAGACGACGATATAGTAAGTGAATTTAAATACTGAAATAAATAGAAAACCTTCAAAACACGGAAACGAACATTCATATTCATCACACAAATATTTACCCTTGGGATTTGAACCCAGGACCGCCTTCGTAAGCAGGGTGGCACCTGAATAGGTACCTACCTAAACTGCTAAACGTCGTCAAAAATAGTATTTTGAACAATATTTCCCGTCATCCCTCATCTTTACTATTAGGTTAGATAGATACCATCGGTAATCGTAAGTTACATCCGTTAAAATCTGATTATATGGAAAGTTTGTCAATTTTCTACGGGACGTCAGCTGCTGGCGTCATTTTTAACGTTTTTTTATTATATATAGCCTTTTATTTCAGACACACGTTCTTAATTACTCTAATAAATCACACTTTCTTATCTTCTGTGCGTCAGTTTGCCAATCGGCAAAGGCCTCCTCCAACCTTCTCCATTCCTTCCTATCTTGTGCTACTCTGCTCCATGTTACTCCAGCAACCTGGGTTATGTCGTCATCCCATCTCTTTAATGGTCGGCCTTTCTTCCTTTTGTTTCCTCTGGGGTACCATTGAGTAACACGTAATTTGCTCCATTTGTTTTCTCCTCTGATAATGTGACCAGACCATTTCCATTTCAGCCTCCTTATTTTTGTTGGTATATCCTGCGTCTTGGTTTTTGATCCTATATTGGCTGTTCTAATGCGATCAGCTTTTCGTATCCGAAAAAAAATTTAACGTTACCCGCCTTTAAGGCTCCGCACGTTCATGGTCTTCTCTCCCTCTCACTGAGCATACGTGAGTGCGTGTTCGAAAGCGCGGATATCATGTTTTTCGGAATATTTCAGAAAACGAGTAAGTATGTAAGAAAATAAAGTTATTGTTCATTACTTTATGAAAAAGATTATAAAATTTAATGTTTTTCCGATAAATAATGGAGCAGTAAAATGGTTACAAGTGAAATAATAGGGTTCACTTCAGATTTTTTTTTCTCTACTTTCTTTTGTTAAAATGGATTTCTACGGAAACGATGTTACTTCTCATATCTTGCAGATTATGATATATTTTTCCTACGGTAAAATCGTTACGTCATAATGTATACAATGGTTACTAAACAACTAATTTTTACGAAAATTTGAAAGGTCGAGCCTTAAGGTGTAACCCGCGCTTAGCCTATTCAAACAACGCAACCGGAAGTTACGTAAGCAAGGGTGCATAGCCCGGAGCGAAAAAAAGTTTTACTCAACTGTATTAACCACCACGAAAGCTCAAACTTTTTTAATTTTTTCATGATCTCGGGCAGCTTTAGGCGCAATGACACTTGAGGTAAAGCGTCGTCTACATCTGCGACATAAATTACTCCAATGCGGTAACTATTAAATTAGCATATTTTGGGGTTTCTTTTTAGCTAAATTGGGTTTCTTGGCGCGTACATTTCTTTGTTGGAAGTTAATTTGTTAGTTGCTTCGGAGCCATTTTATGGACGTGATGCGAATTCGTCGGTAAAGTAACAGTTTCAAATAGGCATTAATCGAACCGAAACTCGGTTTATCACTTTCGCATTCCAATAGTATTTAACGTTCTGACTCGTTCTGGTTTGTTAGCTTAGCGCGCTTGGAAGAGAGCGCGCGATACATTTCGAAATACGAAACAGATGCGAAGCGACGAATAAAAATAGGTCTCCCGGCTTTTGTTTCGAGGAAAATGAGCCCGTATACGGCGTTTGTAAAGCATAGTTGGGGTGAATTGACGTGTAGGGGTGAATCGACGTGCACCCAAAACCGATTGAATGGTTTTGTTGCTCAGATGAAACCATTAACTGATTACGCGTTGAAATATTTAGTTTAGTACCATCATCATCATAATTTAGAAAGGACTAGACGCCAGTTCCTAATCAACTGACAGCATCCGTAGGTATCACAGTATACAAAGGCAGGAAACTGCCGTGCTATCCCGTCGGAAATAATAGGGTGACCATAATTATGTAATACTATCATATATTCTTGTTCTGTGTCATAGGTACAGTCAAGGAATTTAATTTCCAACCCACCTAAGGTTCAATATCGTATAGCAAACCGTCACCATAAGAGCTCTAGCTAGAGTACGGCGGCGTTACTTGGACATATCGCATGTATTGTGTTTTGTTAGTAACTAGGCAACAGATTAACTACGTTGACATGGTGAACTGTGGGGAACTGAACTTTTGAACGTGTTATCTCATGAATCCCTATTCTTTCCTGGTGTAACTCCACTATTTGAGCTTTTAATAGTTTGCTGTTAGCGGAAAGCCTTTTATTTTTCAAATGAATAACGTGAAATTTATTTTACAATTGTCTAGATTGACACTGACACATGACAAATGTAGAAAAAAAGCTAATGTGAACTTTTCGCATCTGTAATGTGAAGTGACAAATAATACGTATTGACATTTCAATACTATTACAAAATATAAATTTCGACCTTATTGCATTGCGAATGTCTAACGACATTTTAAAGAAATGGGTAGGGAATTAAGTTCCTTGACTGTACCTTAAATAATAGGTAGACCATGTTATTTTTGATAAATAATGAAAAATGCGTTCTTTATTTAGTAAACGTATTATGGTTGAGATTATTTAATTTATCTTTTTTATACAACTTTCATTGGAATTAATTTTTTTTGGAAAATCAAATAATCAGTGTCAGTCAATGACTGATTGATTTTGTGAACCCGGGATAAAAACTATCCATTATCCAGGCTATAAACTATATTCGTGCAAAATTTCATTCATATCGTTTGAGCCGTTTAAGCGTGATTGAGTAACAAACATCCAAACATCTAAACATCCCAACATTCAACATTTCGCATTTATTACATATTGTATTTAATATCATAATTTTATTTACATCAGGCGTACGAAGTCACGGGCAAAAGCTAGGATTTAATAAATATTTAAAAATGCGTTCTTTTTCTTTTACCATTGCAATAATGAAGTGACGATTAATGTAAGAACAAAAAAAATATGTACGAGTACATCTCTGATGTCAACTGGTCTATATCTTCTACCAATGTAGAAATAAGGGCAAATAGTCGCTGCAAACGTTTTGTTTTATTCCGGATTCAGCTGATTTTGCATTAGGCGATTTTGGTTCTGAACGACACACTCGTGAATGGTGAAGGAAACTGCCATTCACTGAAAGGGTCGGATTTGTGAGATGGACTGGATAAATGTTGTTTTCTGTGAAGTGAACGAATACTGTGGCATGCAGAGAAAATCCTAAATTTTGGGAACTAAAAATGCTTAAAGAGATAAAACTTCTCATTTTTTAAAGTTTTTCTATTTGACGCATGTAACCTCGGCAGTCGGGAAAAAGTAGACAAGTTTTGTAGATATTACGATTAGGTACGGTAAAACGATACGATTATATAACATTTTAGGTAGGTACATATAGTATAAGTAGATTGTGTCTCAAGGGAGCAAAATGATATATTATTTTGTTTTCCATTGACTACTAATTGCTGATTATTTACTTGTTTAGATTTAAGAACGAAGTGTGTTGCGGACGCTTACCGTGTATTTTGGACATAACCTGTGTTGTGTACATATTTTTACAATGCACTTGCTCTGAATGTGCCCCTTTATATGGTTCAACATGAACACGGGAAGTGGTCGATGCCAGCACGAGCAGCGTGCACAGGCACCTGCCCGTGCGGAATGGATTTCAGTACAACATTCCCGCACAATATGCGGGAATGAGATTTCGTGAGTTCGTGACAATTAAAATTTCACCTTTTATGCATTATTTTTCCTCGCATGATGCATTGTAAAATGTTGTAAGATGCGGATAGGTAATTCCCAACTTTCCGCACTTGTATCATAAATAACTATTTCATCACACTTGCTCGTAAAGGGCTCCATAAGCCAGATTAAGATATTTTTTGTAATATGAGACGGATCAAGCAAAGTATCTTATTCGCCGTCCTAAACCTAAAACCTAAGCGAGGAAACTGTAGGTATATATTTTTCTAAAATAATTGACGCAGCTGAAAAGTCTGAAACTTTTTTCTGGTGCTAAGGAAGGTTATTCCTATAACCAAAAAAATAATCAGTCACTTCTGAAATTTTCATCCATTCTCAATTGCAAGCGTTTTATCGAACCGTGTTCTACTTAACTCTAACTACAAATTATCATCATACCAGCCGAAAGACATCCACTGCTGGACATATAGACCTCCCCCAAAGTGTGCCACTATTACCAGTCCTGCGCCACCAGCATCCATCGGACTCCCGTGACCTTTACCAGGTCATCAGTCCACCTTGTGCAAAGTCCCAAGTTAACCTGTTACTTGGTAATGGAGGAAAAATGTGTTTCTAATGGGGGATTCTCCGCGAGCTCGCGGTCAAGCCACAAGATTATCTGCGGAATTGCGTTTTGAGGCTAGCCGTGCACTTTGCATCGTATTTGAATACTAGCTCTTGCCCCCGACAACGTCCGCGTGGTCTCGTTGATCGTAGCTCCATACAAACTTTCACCCACCATTTCACCCCCCTAGCGGATGATTTCTGGAATAAGAATTACCCTATGTCATTCCCTCTTTGTGTACCTACCTGAAAAAAAAAGTATTGCGATTGCTTTTTATTCCGGATAATGTATGAAATTGCAGCTTTTCCCTCGTTTTTGAGTGACTCGTAACACGGAAATTTTGAAACGAATGACATGGGTTCTGGTCCAGAACTTCTGGAGGGTCGATTTTATATTAGAAATTTTAGTATACGGATATACCTACGGCGATATCACAAGCTGTCATTGCAACGTGTGGAATATTTTCCCGATAATTACGGCGTATTGTAATTGATTTGTTTGATTAGTTACCATGTTATGTCAGGGTTTCCGTTCAATTGGAAATGTACCTTTGCTGAGCAATGTTCCGCCTGAGTGCACCTGATAATTTGAGACTGCCTCGCTAAGGCTAGTCACACACGGCATATCAGTCATTTTGACATTTCGGTCGTACAGAGATTTATGTGCGCGTGTCTCCTGTGGACAGTACAAAAATGATGGGTTAAAGTTATAAAGCCAAATTTTTGGTTGGACTTTTTATTCGCATGCGATAAAAACATAATAAATATTCACGTTAACCCTTAACTAGTGACCACAGGAAAGAATACTTTTGTTTTCTGACTGTGTCATGTGTATGACTTCCTTAACTTCCGCCAACATGTGACTACCATATGTCGGAAGTCGAGCAAAACACTGTGGGATTTATCATGAGGATGTCATACCAGTTTCAAAGTACCAATGTCGCCTTAATGTTGTACAATGCATACGTTCGCAGTAAACTCGAATTTGGCGCTGTAGTTTGGGATCCCCACAAGGTAAAATATACCCTGAACATAGAAAAAATACAGCGCAAATTTGCTAGGTTCCTGTACAGACGGAAATACGGGTACTACCCATATATGTATCCGTCCCTATTTGTGTCGGGGATGGTAGGATTGGATACGTTGGAGTTGAGAAGAAAACTTTTACTTATGGTGCATTATTTTCAGCTTCTCAATTGTAAAGTTGACAATCCGTGTTTGTTGAAGCAGATAGGACTGCACGTCCCGGCGCCGTGTCCGCCCAGTGGTCCAAGGTATTTTTGAAAATTTTACCTCCACGGGCGTAAAAAGGGGGTTGAAAGTTTGTATGGGGATGAAGTAAAATTTTAAGTACACTAACAATAATAAGTACTTAATTTTAAGTACAAAAGAAGAAAAGTAACTTTAGAGTTTTGGAAAAACTCACCCCTGAGTGGGTTAAATAGGAGTGCAAAGTTTGTAAGGGGGAAACTCTTTTATGAGCTTCAGAATTTATCAGAATAGTCTTGTTGCGTTTTGGATAAATACATCCCTAAGGGGGTTAAATATATTTTTTTGCCGGGGTTGAAAGTTTGTATGAACCAACGATATAAACGAGTTTCACGCGGACAGAGTCGCGGGCAGAAGCTAGTAATATTTATTTTTGTTTTCAGATAAAAACCTCCCTATGAGTCCGGACAGCGGCGGAGAAAAAAGCCCCTATATCAGATCAATGTAAACCAGGACAGTATGTTTATATGAGGGGTTGCAACATTTGCTATTGCTACTCCCCAGGTAACCAAAGGTGCACTAATATCGCGTGTAAGAAGGATACGAAGATGACGCTGCTTGGCAATCCTAAACAGCAACTAGCTTACAAAAAATTACGCGGTAAGTATTTTTTTTTTTTTTGTGTCGCTGGCAAACAAGCGTACGGCCCTCTTGGTGGTAAGCGGATAACGAAGACGGTTGTCAACACGCCCCTCCAACCGGGCGACCTTGGTCCGCACCAACCGTGTAGTCAGTTGTTTGGAGCTAAATTTCATACTACAGCGGTCGGTGCCAACCAAGGTCGCTCGGTTGGAGGCGCGTGTTGGCAACCGTCTAGCAGGGGCTTAAGGCGCTGTATGCAGCTGCGCATCGAAAAAGTGCCTTTTCCAAACCGATTATTAGTATACTTGTACTATTGCTAGAGATCCAAATTTTTGATATGTATATTTTCAGTTCATTGGCTATGTTCGTGCTTCGTAAAATCACGATTGCTTACGAAAACCTCGATAGATTTTGCCTTTCAAAACAGTGCTTTTTTACCACCAAACTCGAAATATCTCAAAAGTTATTTAGAACATTACAATGAAATTTGTTGTGATAGGTAGCTTTTTGGTAGATCTATCTACCGGCTTCTTAGAATTTCAATATGTTTAATAATTCAATACATTTGGTCATTTGTCTGAAAAACCGGGTGTCCGCGTCGTGCACGCGCGGTGGCTAGTACAATTTAGTACGCCCGTGGCCACTGCCGACGACGGACCTGTGAATGTTTACCTGGCACGCAAATACGCCTTTTTGCAGCAATTATTTCGAGTTATCAAGGTAAATAAAAATACTTAAAGGAATAGGAAACGCTAATACATGCTGGAGAACACATTCGAAATGATAGAATAACAAATATAAGGTATGCGATATTTACTACATTAAAGCGTTTCTACATCCGCACCTAAAACGTATTAATAGGTAGCTGGAGCATATTGACAAGATGTCAATAAAAATCTTCAGTTATCCTGGATACGTATTTAGAACTGTTAGGTAGTAAGTAGTCGGGTGTAAATCGGATTCGGACACGAGCACATGGTTGGGGGGGTAGTAATCGTACCAATTATGGACTGTACGAATAATAGATTTATTTATTCATACAGAAATATATCAAAAGCATTTAGGGCTATTGCGCCGGATAGCGACTACCTAGTCTAAAGTCCTAAACGAGTTGGTGAACTGAAGTATATTTACTTGCTGTTTAGTAGATTCTATTAAAAACGAGTGCGGAAAAAGATCCTGCCACTCCACCAGCAGCAGGCCACGGCCCTTCCTCATCTTCGTCATAGACATACATGCATACATACGCTACGGCACATCTTTTCGTCCAATATTCCGCAGTGTCTCAAGACGAGAGTCTTTGACCAGTGTGTGTTGCCAGTGATGACATATGGAACGGAAACGTGGTCGCTTACTATAGGCTTCATAAGAAGGCTCAAAGTCACTCAAAGGGCGATGGAAATGGCTATGCTGGGAGTTTCTCTGCGCGATCGCATCAGAAATGAGGCTATCCGCAGCAGAACCACGGTAACCGATATAGCCCTTCGAATCGCTAAACTTAAGTATCAGTGGGCGGGGTACATTGCACGTAGAACCGATGGCCGTTGGGGCGGAAAGGTTCTCGAGTGGCAACCACGTACCGGAAAGCGCGGTGTGGTTAGGCCCCCCACAAGGTGGACTAATGACCTGGTAAAGGTCGCGGGAGTGCGCTGGATGCGGGTGGCGCAGGACCGGCTATTGTGGCACTCTTTAGGGGAGGCCTATGTCCAGCAGTGGACGTCTTTCGGCTGATATGATGATACATACGCTCGAAAAACATAAACTTCCTTCTGAGGCAGTCGGGTACAAAGTACTACAGGGTGTTCCCCTATACAGCTGCAAAACTTTGCCAGCTGTTTGTGCACATGATACGCATCACAAAACACTAAAGTATGCCGTTTCACATCTCGCACTCACTCTGCCACCGCTGCTTCTCCAAATAACTACCAAGAAAGCCTCCCCCGCCACGCCCCTTTAAAAATAAGCCCACTAAAGCAAATAAATGTGACGTTATCTAAGTGAACATACCTTTTGTCGGTATAGAGTTATTGATATGACTCACTCACTCACTCATCAACGCACAGCCGAAACTACTAAGACTAGAGAGTTAACATTTTCACCAGAACTACCTTTTACAACGTAGGCAACGCTTAGAAGGATTTTTGGAAATTCCACCCCTAAAGGGGGTAAATAGGGGTGCAAAGTTTGTATGGGGGAACTTTATTTTTAGAGCTAGAGACTTAAATTTTTGCATAAAGATTACTTATTAGAATACAAATTAAGTACTTTCAATTCAATTAAATTTATTTTGTTAAACATAGGTTACAACTTTTACAAGTATTGTTGGTATACAAAATATAAGACTTCTGTGCATTACCCACAATGTAGGTTTACAAAATATTTCAGCCAGCTAATATATTTATAAAAATTAAAAAAAAATGTCAATACAGTGATTGGTGTTAAATACTGAAGTATTTTTAACACATGTCAAAAACTCTCAAAAAATACTATAGCTAAAGAATATTATAACTAAGGAATGTCTGGAATGGAACCATGTTATGTCGTAGGGTCGTTTAAGTAATCTTTAATGGTATAATAACACTTTTCAATCAAATATTGATCTATTGATTGAAATGATTGATCCAATAATGTCATGGAAATATCACATAGATACATTATGCAGTAAGTTAGCAAGAGGGATCTATGCTCTAAGACAGTTTAGACCACTTGTGTCAGAAAGTTGCTTAAAAGAGCTGTTTTATGCGTACATATACTCTCAACTTTCATACGGGATAATGCTTTGGGGCAACAGTACGGATTATGAGCGCATCCTAAAGATCCAGAAACGTGCAATTAGAGTACTTGCGTACGCAAAGTACAGATACACGTGTCGCAAACATTTAAGAAAACTTAGTATCTTAACATCAGTTTCAACTTATATATTGGAAGTTTTGATGTATGTTAAACGTTATCCAAATGAATTTCAAAGGAGAGGTGAAAATAGTTCGAGATCAATGAGAAATGCGAATAACTTAAAAAGAAGCGGGTTGTGTCCGAGATACAACCGTTAATTAAGTTTAAGTGGATACTTCTTTATTGGCTGTCCCCGTAAAATATATATCTGCATTAATTCACTAATATCTGTATAAGCACAGATAAATCGGCATATATAGCAACATTGACTGACGTAGCTCGTTTGACTCGCGAGGCATTGAAAATGGCGGTCATTTCAGCATAGTTTTCATGCCCGTCACATAAACTAAATAACATTTTGTGATTAACAACTAATGGCAAATAAAGAAGGATTAAAACCTATGGATATACCTATGGACCAACAACAGTAGTCTGAAATAAATGATTTTTATTTTATTTTATTTTTTATTTTAAAACATGTAACAAACAATTATTTGAAATCAGATTAGGCTTCTCTACAAAAAGTTATTCCGGAAGTCACGTGATACATTTTGAACTGTACCCCTATACAAGAACGCCAGCAAAGAAGTATCCACTTCAAAACAACCTCGCCCAGACTTAGAATAGGCACACAACTTCCGAAGTTAATAGGACAAAGACTTTTTAACCGGCTACCTTCAAACCTTAAAACCATAACGAACGACAACTCTTTTCGCTTCCATGTAAAACAACTATTGCTTGAAAAAACACTGTATAGTTTACAAGAATTTCTTTCAAATGACTAAATAACAAGATCTTAAAAGCTTGACGTTAATATTTGTATTATGTTTTCTTTCTTTATTTTATGTAATAGCATTATGCTATGAGTATGAGTATTATTAAACTATTTACAAATAATAACAATTCTGTACACAACTGTACACATCTATTGTATTTTATTGTAACTGACAAGTCATAATTTTAACACAATTTTATCTGTATATTCATTGTACTATGATTTCAATTGTAAAATTATGATAATAAATAAATCTGAATCTGAATCTGAATATGAAGTCAATTGTCTTTTAAATTTATTAATATCCAGTGTTTAATTCGGTCTGGAATTTTATTGAAAATATTTGGTGCCATTCCCAAAATTCCACCTCTGATTAGCGCTGTGTTGTTGCTACCCTGCAAAGTTTTCAATTTTTGTTTGTATTATTTACGTGTCGGAAATCTGCGGCCTTCTGAAACGTTACTGAACATGCTTGGATTGGTCTTGACAAAAATACCTACTTCTAGGATATACAGTTCTTCTAGTTTGTATGGAGAGCAAGACATTTTTAAAGTAAGGGATTTGTAACTTCGGTTTTTTAATTATTAATCACTTAAGAAGGTTAAAAGGGGGTTCGAATTATGTATAGAGAGCAAGACATTTTTAAAGTTAGAAATTTGTAACTTCGGTTTCAGACTATTTACTATGAGAGTTCAAAGAGGGTTCTAAGTTTGTATAGAGAGCAAGACATTTTGAAATAAAGAGAGATTTGTTTCTTCGGTTTTAGACTGTTTACTAAAAGACTAGGTACAGTCAGCGTCATATAGTTAGTAGCAGCCAAAGTAGCCAAATATATCGTAACACATCCTTACACCTATAGTAATAAAGACGTGTTGCGATATATTTGGTTACCTAGGCTGCTACTAACTATCTGATGCTGACTGTACAAAACTAATTTCAATTTTTTTTTTATTAAACAAACATTTAAATTTCTTAAACAAACATTTAGACGATAACATGTTATACGTGGACGAAGTCGCGGACAACAGCTAGTTTATATATATATATTTATTTAAGCTTTATTTATTCCATATTGTTTGTGTTAGTACATATTTACTGAATCTAAAAGATTTATGCCATTTTTTCTTTCTTATATGGAACCTATTCGGGTAAAAGCCATATATCGTCAGATATTAGGAGAAAAGAAGGGCACTGGAAGCAACAAACTGGTCAGGGCCGAAAGGCAAAAGAAGGAAAGGTAGACGACGAAGACGTTGGACCAATGACATAACTGAGGTCGCCGGACCTAGCTGGATGCAGTTGGCTAAAGACCGAGAAAAATGGCATGAGATCGAGGAGGCTTTTACCTAAATTTACATTTGCTTTAAAAAATTCAATATAAATCAAACAAAAAAAGACAATTAAATCTTAATTTAAATTTATATAATTACTTCCGGTTGGAAAATTTGTTGGATTCTTGTGTAAAGCATCTTAGAATAACGATTAAAAATGAAATATACAAAAAAACGCCATTATAAATTAATGATTTTCGAAACCGTATTTTGCCTGGAGTATAGAGCCAAGTATAAGTCCAATCTTGTTGGCTTGTTGAGAGTATCAAGGTCCATCGCGGTGTGGCCGCTGGTCGAGGTAGCATGGTAGGCAGCACGCGCCGCGCGAGCGCAGTGACATAACACGTTTAGGTATTTAAGAGACAAATTGAATTTGTTATTTTTATATGATGTTTGGTCAAATTACATTTTTTAATAGACATAGTCATGTACTGAAGAACTTGCTGGTCTTAAAATAACCACCCTGTATAATAAAATGCTCTTCTGACTAACAGTGATCTAATTATCCAGTTTTTAATCAGTCAGTCATACTTATGTAACAAAGGTAATAATTATGGTAATAATACTCCTTGCATTTCATTAAATTGTCAAAAGGGACTCTACGTGTTGGCTCAGTTGGTACTTTGTAGGTACCTAGCCCCACGCATGCCTCCCAAAGGTCCGGGACATCATTGTCCCGTGAGCGGGAAAGACATACATGGTAAAAATATAATTTGCCAGGAGATAAATAGATGAACATAGCTATTTGTTTATTATTTTTGATGTTTTTTTAAGCGGGCGTTAACCGGCGCTATAACTTTACCGAGAAGTAATCGATTTTTTTTCGGTCTAGAAAACCTGTAATATATTAGTACAATCCATAATTGTTGACGTTCACCCTTAGGAAGTGAAGATGTACTATTATTTTATCAGTTCTACGTATTTGGGAAACGGAAGCACCCACATAGGAACTGGGAAAACGATAGGTGGATTGATGATGAAGAAATCTGTACTAACATATCTTTGGAAAGTAAGTGTCCATAATTGATGTCATCATACTACGATGTACTTAAGAACTGTAACTACCTATTATTCCTTATTTTCTTTAAAAAAATAGATTTAAATAAATAAATAAACAATAAATATTTGGGGACAATCTTACACAAATCAACCAAGATTTGAAAAATAAAACAATTATTCAAGAAGACAAACAATTGATCGTATGATCCGCAAAAACGAGCCGAATACGGATGCCAACAGAATAAGGCCGTTAGCGGGGTGCGCGGGACGCGCGTCTCCCGCTCCGTCTGCCTCACCTCCGCAAATACCTAAATATCGTCTAATAAGAGCGCCTTAACAGATGGATGTTTGTAACTGCAAGATTATTACACGCGCGTTGACTCCCTAGTCCCTTTCCGCCCACACCTCCCGCACGTCGTTTACTACAGTCCCCCGCGGCTATGAAGTCAATCCTGACACATTGCGCAACTATGAAGTTTCTGAATAATGACAATGTCAACCATAGGAAAAAATTACATATTCAACCCTAGAGCAAGAACCGGAAAACCCCCTTTTCAGGCTCAAGCCTATCGGTTTGGTAGCCCTATCAATTTGGTAACCTTATGATTAGGTAACCTTACTGATAGGGTAACCCTATTGTTATGGTAAGCATATAGGATGTGGTAACCATAAGGTATAACCAAGATAGGGTTTTGTTAGGGTTTTATTAAGGTTACCTTATGGTTACCACATGCGATATGCTTACCGTAACAATATGGTTACCCTATCAGTAATGTTACCTAATCATAAGGTTACCATTATAGATAGGGTTATAAAAACAACTTCTTAAATAACCCTATGGAAAACCCCAATAAGGGTAACCGGTTCCGGTCCCTGCCCTAGAGGCATGTCTCAGGATTGACTTCATAGCCGCGGGGGACTATAGAGCACAGTGTATTGTAACAGTGGACCGACGCCTTTGACGTTTGCGGTTTTGACAACGTCATGTCCCAAGCTACATGTATGCAGCTTGGGCTCGCCCTATACGCCCCTCGCCCCTCACACCCCGCACGATTGCCCTGTCTAGACGGCTTCGTCGACTGACTGTATTGGTTTACAGACTATGACTAGAGCGTTTGCTAGGATGATCGTGATGTTCGTTGAAATGAAATGTTTGGCTCTATGCTTGGTTCTTGTTGTTCGATAAATTTAAAAATGGCGAATGCTTGATGTTCTGACACATGTGAATGCTCAAGTCTATCAGTACCTTTACAAAATGAATTGTTTTCTTACAGACACCGCTACTTCATGTGTTCCGGGGGAGAAATTTAAAAGTAACGGTTGTAACTGCAATTGCGTGATACCAAGTGTTATGACATGTGACAAAAGTTGTGTTAATCAATGAGCCACCGGACACCACTGGTTTGGAGATATTATATGACCGTGAATGACATTTTATATGGAAGATGCAACGGACAATGAAATATATAAAATAGCAAAGCATCGGCACAATAATACCAAAGATTTTAAAACCACTAAGTACATAAAAAATAGTAATGGCACCCTACTCACCGCTGATAAAGACATTTGCAATAGGTGGTATGAGTATTATAACCTGTTACTAAACGAAGAATTCTCCCGACATCCAGAAACGGAGCAACCAAAGGTGCAAGGACCTATCAATGAAATCACACCAGAAGAGGTCAAAAGAGCTGTTTCCAAAATGAAAAATAGTAAAGCAACAGGACAGGACGAAATCCCAGCAGAATTATGGAAAGCACTAAAAGCTGATGGAGAAGTGTGGCTTGCTGAACTATTTAACAACATTCTATTAAGCGGAAAAATGCCAGATTCCTGGAGGAAAAGTATACTAGTACCCTTCTACAAGAATAAAGGGGACGTCCGGGAATGTGGAAATTTTCGGGGAATCAAACTCACATCGCACACCCTAAAAATATGGGAGAGAGTCCTCAGTGAGCGCTTGAAAAATCTAATTTGTTTAACTGAAAACCAATTTGGATTCACTGCAGGAAAAGGAACAACAGACGCCATTCATGGGATTAGGATAGTTATGGAGAAGGCTCGAGAAAATAAACAGAATTTGTGGATAGTGTTCATCGACCTAGAAAAGGCGTTCGATCGAGTGCCAAGAACATTAATATGGCAGGCTCTGAGGGCGCACGGAGTTCCGGAAGGATACATAGGACTGATTAGTGACATGTACAACAACGTCCAAACATGCGTTAAATCTCCAGCAGGATTATCCAAAAGTTTTGATATCAAAGTGGGTGTCCACCAGGGTAGTGCCCTCAGCCCTTTGCTATTTAACACCGTCATGAACTATCTTACTGCAAAAATCCAACGTCCCACCCCGTGGAACCTCTTATACGCCGATGACGTAGCCTTAATTTCTGATAACCTTCATGACATCCAAGAAAATTTAGAACAGTGGAGAAAGTCCCTCGAACAAAATGGTCTACGCATTAGTAGAACCAAAACTGAATACATGTTTTGCAACTTTAACCCGAATATCACAGCGAGCACAGACATCAAGCTTGGGCACACAGCACTACCATGAGCGAAAACATTCAGATACCTAGGTTCAGTATTATCAGAGGACGGATCGATTGAAGCGGATGTAACCCATAGAACAACATCAGGCTGGATTAAGTGGCGTACCCTAACCGGAGTTTTATGTGATACAAAAATGCCCATAAGAACAAAAGGAAAGGTTTACAAGACAGCGGTACGGCCAGCGCTGTTATACGGGTGTGAAACCTGGGCAGCGAAAAAGACGCACGAACAAAAACTCCACACTACAGAAATGCGTATGTTACGATGGGCCGGCGGAGTTACACTCAAAGACAAAGTGCGCAACGAGTATGTCCGTGGGAGTTTTAAGGTTGCTAAAATAGCTGACAAGATAAAAGAGTCCAGGATGAGGTGGTACGGTCATGTGTTGCGACGAACGGATGACCATGTCGTGAAAAAGTGCCTATCCATGGCTACAAAAAAGAGGGGAAGAGGAAGACCTCCAGCCACCTGGATGACAAATGTCCAGAGAGCCATGAAGGAGGTGGGCCTTACTACAGAGGACGCACAGGACCGAAAAAAGTGGCGCCGCATGATTGGGAAAGCCGACCCCGCGTAACGGGATAAGGCGAGGCCAAAGAAGAAGGAGAGTGAATGACATTTTATGTGTTTCAATACAACATCATACACCTTAAATCTGGTACATGTCATTCTTGTAAAAAAGCGTACCTACTAGTTTAGAAAATACCTACCATAGTATATGAACTAGAAATATAACTACCGTTTTTTTAACGTTTGGCAAGGTGGTCCGGTCCTTGTCTAAATTGTGGAAGAGAATGCCGGGTCAATTTTCAACCGAGCTATTTTTGCTGTCCCACGGCTATAATTTCAAGTCAGTTTAACATAGAGTATTGATACATATATATTTGCATTTTATGTGTTATAAAGTAAGTACTTAAAACATATATTACATTACCTTTAATATCAATTGGTTCTGATAAAAACTCATTTTGACATCATAAAACAGCGAAATCTATCGCTTTTTCGCGTGTCCCACTTGCGTTTTTGCTAAAACAAAATTTAATACGAGTAATTATAGACTACGGAAACGTATAAATTATTGTATTAATTTAAGTAGGTATTTGCAAAATAATATGAGTAAATTATTAAAACCAGTGAAGTGTTTTAGTAGCTGTCCCACGCGTGACCCTCCTATAGGACCCAAGCTCAATACCTTTTGAGAAATTGTCGTAAGTACTTAAGTGTGGACACGCTGGACAAAAGCAACAATTTTTTTTCAAGTACGGGTTAAGTACGGTCAACCAATTTGATTCCTAGTCCACCGTAGAACCCTGTCATTTTAACTGCTACATAGCGACGCAATAATCCTAGTAATCCGTATTGACATAGCATTTACAACGGCAAGGTTCTATGATGGCCTAGTAATCAAATTGGTTGACTGTACATACATATCTTTAAGTTTTTGATAGGAACCAACTCCTCCATCGGCGATCTTTTTTTATGGCGGTCATTTATAATTATTTGGGGTCAAAGAATTAAACTACAATTTTTTAGGGTCGTGTTCCCAAAGGATAGGGACCTATAATTCAAAATGGCCACCATAAAATTACAGATGGCTGACGGAGGAGTTGGTTCATATCAAAAACTTAAAGCTATGTACTTACTTAAGTAGTTCCTGTAAAAAAATTAATGCATTTGTCCAACGTGTCCACATTATCACGTGAAACTGGCCCACTATGCACTGTCATGACATGTGACATTATTAATATTGCGAATAAATGAATATGCATATGAGTAAACGAGGCGGTGAGCGAGGAAAACAATGGACTAATAGGAAGCGATGCCTGAGCGCGGCCAGCCACGCTTTTTGTGGAATTTTCCTAGCTCACCGCCTCGCATCCTCGCACACCTCTAATGGGTACTCAACATAATGGGTAGGCTGGTGCTCTATTCCCGCCAGTGCTGGCAGCCAGTGCTTTTCATACAATAACAAGCCAGCACTGGCTCCGTCTAAACAGGGCTTAACAGCCTGCCGCAAGGCTCAGGTGAGGCGTTGATGGATGGCCGGACCCTCATCACGTATAAGAACCGGGAAAAACACTAATGCGTATTCTAACAACTGCTAATGGTTATGCGGAACTTTTTCCAGGAATCCATGCCTTGGCCACAGGAATACGGTCGGGGACTCTAATTTTATTATAACGAAAATCCCATTCAAATATCTATAAAAATTATGAAGATACTACAACCATTTTAATATTGCTTGATAGAGAGAGAAAACGCTTGAGACCCGTAACGCTACGAACTATATTTGTTTTCTTTATTTGCACCATTTTTTTAAAACCTGTAATAAAATATTCTCACACTCCAATCATCCATAGTATTAGGTACCTAGTAGGTATACTGTTTGTACGGGGAGATCCATTTCGGTACACTATGAAATACGTCATTTCCTGTGCTCGTAGATACAGGGTTCTTTAGCAACAATAGTTGCTTACATCCCGCACTATTACTTTATGAAAAAAACCGGCCAAGTGCGAGTTGGACTCGCGCACGAAAGGTTCCGTACCATTATCTAGAAAAACGGCAAAAAAATCACGTTTGTTGTATGGGCGCCCCCCTTAAAAAAATAATTTATTTTGTTTTTAGTATTTGTTGTTATAGCGACAACAGAAATACATAATCTGTGAAAATTTCAACTCTCTAGCTATCACGGTTCTTGAGATACAACCTGGTGACAGACAGACTGTCGGACGGACGGACGTACGGACGGACGGACAGCGAAGTCTTAGTAATAGGGTCCCGTTTTACTCTTTGAGCACGGAACCCTAAAAAACGAACTCCGATTTTTAAACATATTTGACCGAGTTCGATTCCCGGCCGTGTTTATACAATGTTAATGTTGTGAAAATCTTTTTGTTCCTGAGTTATATATGTATATATGTATGTAAATATTTTATATATCATCGCCTAGTACCCACAACACAAGCCTTACTGAGCTTACCGTGGGCCTAGGTTGATTTGTGTAAGATTGTCCTGTAATATTTATTTATTTATTTATTTATTTTTCTAAAATCGGTCTCCAGAGAGCAAATTTCCTTATATCATGCAGTTTAGAGTTTTTTTCCTTACTGCCTCTTTTGAATAATACAGCCTGTATTCTTTATTAGGCACGCGGTGTGATTGTTTCGCCAACATTAAGTACATGTTTGATTGATTAGTTACCAAAAAACGTCATTGTTAAAATTTGTACCCGTTTATAATGGTTCCCACAAAAATACATAATAGGCATAATATTTCATGCTATTGATTTGGGGGAAATATGTGTATATTTTATAGTAGTTTAGGCTCACATAGTTTAGGTTCGGTTAAGTTAGTTTGTAAGTTCTCTTTCTGTTTCATGTTTTTTTAATTGTTAACATAAATTAAAATGTCAATGCTATGATATACACCGTGAAATTTTAGTGGTTGTTTTCCCGCAACGAAATGATTTTGCGATCGATATACAGTCGATGTGTAATCTTTTTTTTTAATAATGTGTGCGAGACGCACCTATGACTGGCTCTGGGCTGGGTAGAATTGAAGGGAAATCCTGCACCTTCGGCGTTGGTCGTTACGGCTTAGCAGGAACTTGGTCGGGTCGGGGTTCTGAATTGAAAGGCTTGTTTACTTTTTCAAGTAATGTCACTTCGCTGCTACTGTAGGTACTGAATTTCATGGGGCCTGGCCGCCCAATTTATACTATCAAGTTACCTCGGCCGGACGCCCCTTCGCCCCGTATTTTTGGCGGGAAAGCGATTTGCGCGGGAAATTTTGGCGCGAAATGACATGTTCATTTATTATACTTCAATCTTACTCTAATACATTATTTACAGTGCTTATACCTATTTCTATGCTATCTATAATACATTATTACACGAGATCCCGCTCGTTCGGCGTCAAAATGCATCTGAAACGCGGGGATTCCGTGTCGGCCCGTATATACGTACCTCGTCCCCCACCTGAGGTATAAATACCGGGGTTCCCCCCTCGCTCGCCCATCAGTCGTTGCCTGACTGGCGCGCGAGTAGGAACCCTAGGTTTCCTTTAGTCTGTCTATATTTCTTAGTGGAAACTTAGTGTTGTCCACTCTTTATTTAGGAAACCAGCGGTATATTACCCTTTTTTTTTTACTATGTAGGAATGAAATGTGAGGCCTATTATTCTTTATTTCAGGTGCCAATTATATAAGGCAATAGTAGCGCAATGCCTATGTTATAAGAGGATAAGCTAGATTACAAGTTAGGTCGCGACTGACAATTTTATGTTTATAACGGGTTTTATTCTATGCCGTCCTGCACATCTCTCCCGCCGACCATCGTTCGGGTGAACGTTGGATCTTCTTTTGCGTGCAGGTTCTCAGGCTCCGTCGGCAGGATCACCAGCTTCTTGGTCGGTCTTCTGAAGACTCCGCCCTTGGTGGTCACGTCCACTGCTCGCGTCACGCCGTCGGGGCCCGGGTATATAGCTGTAACCCGGCCTCGTGGCCATGTGTTGCGAGGCAGATTCCCGTCGGCCACTAGCACGATGTCGCCGACGTTGATAGGCCGCCCATGACCGTAGGGCTCCCGCCGGTACTGGAGTGAGGGCAGGTACTCCCGGAGCCAGCGGGCCCAGAAGTGCTCGGCCAGGCGTTGGCTCGTCCGCCAAGTCGCGCGGCCGATGAGTGCGGTGTCGTCGAATGTCCCGGGGTTGGGGGCCCGGGCTGAGCCACCGAGGAGGAAGTGGTTCGGCGTGATGGCTTCTGGCTCGTCAGGATCAACCGCCACGTGAGTGAGGGGGCGGCTGTTCACTGTATATTCGGCCTCGGCGAGCAGAGTAGTCAGGGTCTCCTCGCTGGGGCGGCGCTCGTTGAGCACGGCGTGTAGGGCTCTCTTGACGGCTCGTACCATCCTCTCCCATGCCCCGCCCATAAATGGGGCTCCCGCCGGTATGAAGTGCCAGCTGATACCGCGTTGCGCGGCGTCGGTTTCGAGGGCGTCGCCGTAGTAGGGGTAGGCGCGCGGAATCGCGAGGTCTCGCAATGCCCTTAGGTGCAGCTTCCACTCCGTCCAGTGGCGCGCTAAATCTGCATCCAGCTTGTCATCCCAGCCAGTTCCGCGCCGCCACACCTCTTGTAAGATTTTCTTTGCTATGATGGTTACCGGCGCCGCTAGCCCGAGAGGGTCGAAGATCGACATTGTTATTTTCAATATTTGCCTTTTGGTAGGCTCGATGTCGTCCAGGGCTCCGGGAGGTAGGCGGCTGAGGTCCAAGTTGAAGGCGAGTTCGTCGCTCGCGGGTTTCCATATTTGTCCCAGGATTCGTTCATTTTTCATTTCGCTCTTATTCAGTTCGACGGGCGCGGACGTGGCGTCCTCCGAAGTGAGGGCTCGGAGGACCCGCGTGGAGTTAGAGGTCCATTGGCGTAGTTCGTAATGGGCCTCTCTATGTATATCGCGTACATCACTTGACACTTGAATCGCGTCTTCTTCCGTTTTGAAGCTGTGTAGGTAGTCATCGACGTAGTGATGTCTTATTATTGCTTTGACGGCCTCTGGATGCGTTTCTTCGTGTTTCTGGGCGTTGACGTTCTTCACATATATTGCTATTGACGGTGAACAAGTAGCGCCAAAAATGAGTGAAGTCATGCGATATTCTTGCGGCGCGTCGTCGCCCCGCCGGTCGCCTCGCCATAGATAGCGCAGGGCGTCTCTGTCTTCAGACTTGACTTTCACTTGCATGAACATTTCTTTAATATCCGCCCCCACGGCGACTGGGTGTTGCCGGAAGCGCATAAGGACGCCCGGCAGCGACTGTAGGAGGGCCGGGCCTGTCAGTAGGCGGTCATTGAGCGACACGCCCCTTGTAGGCGCGGCGGCGTCGCGGACGATTCGGACTTTCCCGGGCTTGCTAGGATTCAGCACCGGGAAATGGGGGAGGTACCACACTCTCGATGACTTGGTGGGCGGCGCAGGCTCGGCGTAGCCCTTCGAGACAAGGGCGTCCATTTCTTCACTATATTTGCTTTTAAGCTCTTTATTTTTGTCGAGTTTCTTTTCTATGTTATGAAGTCTTCTCAGTGTATTTTCGTAGTTGTCAGGCAAGCGGCTGTCGGGTTGTTTCCATAACAGCGGTGCTTCATAATGGCCGTCGGCTGTAGTCTTTATTGACTGGGCTAGCATGATACGCGCCCGCTCTTCCGGGCTTGACTGGGGTAACTTCGGCTCGATAAGTAGGTTTTCGAGCGCGAAATATTCACTGAGTTGTAAATTCAAATCTTCATTTTTCTCGGCTTCTTCAATAGTGGTCAAGCGATGCGTCGCATGTACTTGTTTGCCTGTGATGCGTGTGTGTGCACCGTGTAGCACCCAGCCTAGCGGCGTTAGGGATGCCGCTGGCTGATGCCGCTGGCCGCGGCGTGTTTCATTACTGACGAGTAAATGCCAGTTATCTTGTCCGATTAATACTCTAGGTCTCGCTGACTCGTACCGCAGGCTATCTTCTATGTCGCATAAGTGTGCGCACTCGCGGAGATCCTCCTTCTTAACGGACTGTGGTGATAGGCTCAGATCGTCTATGGTATGCGCACCGACCCTATAAGGTTGGTCGGTGCCGCGGATGCTGAGCGTAACACGGCGTGATCTCGATGCGTCGATTTTTTCTTTCGTTATAGCTTCTATTTGTAGCGGCACTGTCGGGCCGTCCAGGCCTAAGTCGTTCGCGAGCCCTTCTTGTACAAGTGTTATCGTGGAGCCGTCGTCGAGGAGGGCGTAGGTCTCGACGGCTCCCGCCGGTCCAGAGACTGTGACCGGGATAATTTTCAGATAGGCTCTCGCTTCTCGGGAGGCGCGCGTCGATGTGACGGCCTCGTTTCTTTCTTCAATTCTTTGATAATGTAGCAATTTGTGGTGGAAGTATTCGCAGCCGTCTCGCTCGCACTTCGTGCGCTTGCATGAGTGCATCCTGTTCTTGTAGCGCAGGCATCGGAAACATAGCCGTTGATCTTTGGCTAGTTTCCACCGGTCTTCAACGGCTTTTTCGATAAACTTAGTGCATTTATCTATTGGGTGACCGGTGTTGTTGCAGGCGGCGCACTTAGGTGAAGGCTTGTCTGTGGTCGCGAAGGCTCGGTGTGTCCTCTTTGCAGGATGAGGATTTGCACCGTCGACGTTCTCGGGCTGCGCGTAGAGCGCGCAGTAGTCCGCCTCGCGTTGCAGGAAGGCTGATATCTTTATTAGCTCAGGCTCGTCGTTTTTCTGCGTATTCGCGTAGTCGAACCATCTGTAGCGTAGGGCGGGCGTAAATTTCTCCATCATTGCCCTTGTCGTCTCCGGGCTGTGTAGATAGTGAGCGCGGTCAAGAGCCTTGAGTGTGGCTATGACGTTGGCTACACGGCTGGCGAAGACACAGATGTCGAGCGGCCCGTCGTTAAGGCGCGGTAGGGCGCGTAAACGCTCGAGCTCGGCGAGGGCAATGGCGTCTGGGCGGCCGAAGCGGGCTTCTAGGCTTCTCATTACTTCGTCTGCGCGAGCGTTGTAAATGAGGAGGCTCTCGACGGCTTCTTTGGCCCTCCCTTTGAGGCATCTTCTTAATCTTGCTATATTATCCACTTCACTATAATTTGCGGTGGTTCCGTTGTAGGCGGCTTTAAATGATAGCCATTCTTGATGCGAGCCGCTGAATGGCGGCAACTCGGCGTGATAGCGTGATGACTCTCTCGGGCCGGCACGCGCGGCGATGGCGATGGCAGAGGCGAGCTCACTCAGGTTCACACTTTGTTGATTCTTCATTACTATGGCGCTATCTTCTTGCGCATTCCCTTGTGAATACATTAACGGCGGCGGATATGCGTCTGTTTCGCGTGGGCGCGGCGGCGTTGGCGCGAAAACGGGAGCGTGGGTTCCCCCGGCGGGGGGAGGGGCGGGGACGGCGGGGCGCACGGCAGCGGCGCCCTGTCCCGCGCCCTCGGCGGGGCTCCTCTCCCGAGCCTGCTCGGCGTACTGTGGGGTTGCAGGCTCGGGTTCTTCGATGTAAGGTGCATTGGAGATGGCGAGGACATGTCTCTGGCTGGTCTCGAGCCATTCATCTATGCGGCGTTCTTGTTGGACTGTAGATATTGTGCCGGTGTCATCGTCGCTGTCTTCGGCTTCTATGGCGGCTATGCGCGCTTGCGCGAGCTCCAATTTGATTCGGAGGGCTTCTTCTCGCGCTTGTGCGAGACGGCGGACGCGATGACTCGACGTTGTTTTCACCGATTTTGACGGCGGCCGTGCGGCAGGATGCTGGCTTGACTGTGGGGTTTCCTGCCGCAGTGTTGCTGCAGGGTGTAGGCTCTCCTGCAGCAGCGGGACTATGGGTGGCAGCGTTGACTGTGGGGTTTCATGAGGCAGTGTTTGTGACTGCGCGGCATCATGATGCTGCCCTATGGGTGACCTCGGCTGTGGGTCTGGACGAGGCGCCGGCGTCGCAGGAGTGCTCGTTCGTGAGGTCTCCTGCGAGGGCCTCGAAACTTCTTGAGTCGTAGCAGTTCCCGACGTGGACGTGGTTGCTTGTTCCAGCATGGCTTCTCTTATGTTCGCTGCGATAAGTTGACCGAGTGTGCGATTTCCTGCTTTCGATCTTGTAAGGGGCATCCTCTATGTAGAATCCGGTTTTCGATGGACCAGCATGTGCGAGACGCACCTATGACTGGCTCTGGGCTGGGTAGAATTGAAGGGAAATCCTGCACCTTCGGCGTTGGTCGTTACGGCTTAGCAGGAACTTGGTCGGGTCGGGGTTCTGAATTGAAAGGCTTGTTTACTTTTTCAAGTAATGTCACTTCGCTGCTACTGTAGGTACTGAATTTCATGGGGCCTGGCCGCCCAATTTATACTATCAAGTTACCTCGGCCGGACGCCCCTTCGCCCCGTATTTTTGGCGGGAAAGCGATTTGCGCGGGAAATTTTGGCGCGAAATGACATGTTCATTTATTATACTTCAATCTTACTCTAATACATTATTTACAGTGCTTATACCTATTTCTATGCTATCTATAATACATTATTACACGAGATCCCGCTCGTTCGGCGTCAAAATGCATCTGAAACGCGGGGATTCCGTGTCGGCCCGTATATACGTACCTCGTCCCCCACCTGAGGTATAAATACCGGGGTTCCCCCCTCGCTCGCCCATCAGTCGTTGCCTGACTGGCGCGCGAGTAGGAACCCTAGGTTTCCTTTAGTCTGTCTATATTTCTTAGTGGAAACTTAGTGTTGTCCACTCTTTATTTAGGAAACCAGCGGTATATTACCCTTTTTTTTTACTATGTAGGAATGAAATGTGAGGCCTATTATTCTTTATTTCAGGTGCCAATTATATAAGGCAATAGTAGCGCAATGCCTATGTTATAAGAGGATAAGCTAGATTACAAGTTAGGTCGCGACTGACAATTTTATGTTTATAACGGGTTTTATTCTATGCCGTCCTGCACATAATGTTAAGAAATGTCCGATTTATAAATGTGTCGAACGAATCTCGAAAGTGACCTAACACCAGTAGTAGCACTGCAGTAGTACCTACCTTGAAGTTTTAGTGCGTTACTATTGTTTTTCGCTTATTCGAGTTAAGGTTATTTTTTTGTAATTTTTTTTTGGAAACCAGTTTATTTATAAGTTTGTCTATCATAATTCGAAAGTACTACCGATAGCAAATCGCCCTGCCACGGGAAAACAACCACTAAAATTTCACGGTGTATAACTAAACTTAGCTATAAATCTTTAAAATTTAAGATTGAGTTAAGCTGTACCTGAATAATTATTTGTGTATCATTGAAATTAACAGTTAAAAATTTTAATTTTTATTATATTTATTTTATTTCATACATGCAATTGCTATATTTTAATGTGTTAATTTAATTTCTCGGCGTATTGTAATTAAATCGTAGGGGAGACCTGTACAAAACCGTCTACCGGGGTACAACCGTACACCATGCCTATTTCAGTTATCAATTCAAATTTCCCGCTCGCGAGCCGCTCAACCGTGGCGACCAATAGGAGCTATTTGTCAACGAAAACAGTTGGCCGCTCGCACGGGCTGGATCGACTTATTCAAAATTATTGTTTTTCGCTGTTGTTGATGTAATTTTTATGGAAACTAAAGTGTCAATTAGTAATTTAAATGTCTAATAAGGTGAGTAACTAAATATATATGTTAAATTGATTAACGTTGGCTGTTTTTTAAGATAAGATTTACTCGTATATTTCGTTTTAAGTATGTGAAGTAGTGAGTGACATGGTTGTACTTGCAGCCCTCGGGTAAGAACCGTATGGGGTAAAATCGTATCATATAAGATTTTAACCCAGAAGCAACCTTTAGAATTCTAACGTGTTTTTATTGTTTAAGATACTTTAAGAATGCCGCGTACTTATAAAAGACACAAAAAAAAACAAATTCACTAACTACAAAAAAAATAAAAAAATCAAACGCTGATGATAAGAATACTTGCCTGTACTGCCTGAAAGAATATGGCACAAGCCGAGTAAATGAGGGCTGGGTGCAGTGCATGGGCCGCAAAAGCTGGGCGCATGAGGGCTGCACCGGCTACAACTCAGATGAATTAAATAACTGTGGATGTGTTATGGCTTAATAACTTATGGGGCAATAACGTATACAGTATACGGTTTTATACGGATGGCGGGGCAAAATCGGAAAAAGTGGACATTTTGATTTCTGTCTTTAATTCGGTTAGATGTTACGATTATCGTAAATATGTCTATTTCAACGTTTTATCAATTACATTGAGCAAACTAACAAAGTGTATTTCTTTTACTTATGTTTTTATATGAATATTTGACAGTCTCAGATCCTTAGCTATAAGGTTTTGTACAGGTCTTACCTACGTATATCAAATAAATAAAACTTACTAGGAATCGCAGAAATACATAAGACAGACTTTTTTTTAATATAATCTTCAATGTAGATCTTAACTGCACTGTAACACACACACGTATACCTGTGTATCCTGTATGTTATTTTATTATATTTGTAGTAATATGAATTATTTAACTCATTAGGTATGTATAAATCGAATACATTTTCTACGTATTGGATACTTTACCAACAACCGATGTGAAGCAATTTGGCAAATAAAACCGATCTGAGGGTCTATTTTGCCAGTGCCAGGATTGAATGGGATTCATTTTGGTATTTGACATGCGCGCTCATTCACGCGCCTCCAGTGTATTTTGTTTAGTGAAATAGATTCCTTGATAGAAAATAAACGAAAATGTCTAACCCATCATCGTTCTATTCAACAAGATTGTATTATTATCATAGATTTATTTCAGACTAGCTGTACCCGCGACTTCGTTTGCGTAGGATTAAATGTGTTCCTTCTCTTTGGACCATGGAGGACATAGGTACCTACTTATTGATTATTCATTAGGCCTGCCTAAAATAAGCGCGGCTTGTGGTGGCGGCCAGATGTATAGCTACTATGATAATCAAGGCCGCGTGTGTCTGAAACATTAATTATCATAGTAAACAATTGGCCGCCACCGCAGGTCGCGTTAGCTTGTGACAGGTTTTATAGTATTCCGACAATTCGACCGAAGTTCTGTATAAAATTTATACAGAACTTCGGTCGAATTGTCGGATTATGGCCAGCTCAGCATACAGGACGCAACTATGCGTTCAAGTTTTACTTAAATCCGTTATATCTAATGTCGGTGTAAATTTTAATAAGTCAATATTATTTTTACTTTACTTATTTACAGAAATTGACGGCTTTTAACGGATCTGTATAAAACTGAGTTTAACTATATGTGCCTATAAAAAATAGAACAATTTGTAAAAAAAGGTATAATCATTATAAAAGACATATCTACATCCTTATCTACAAATTATGGGTTTCGCATGCTATGATCTAATTTAAAAGTCGAATCAGCATTTTTAGATTTGAATTGTACAACGTAACAGTTTTTTATTACTTATTAGTATGAAAGACTGTATGTCTTCACATTAGTATTTAATCATGCCATGTACATGCAACCACGTGGTGGGTAGTGACACGTTTGCTTCTACTAAAACAATTAATTAAAAAGTATAAAAATTATATAACATTTAGCAAGTAGGCAGTAGTGTCATCTACATAATGTCTTAGGTACACATATCTATCAATATACAGCCTAAAAATAAACGTGTTACTCTCAAATTTTTTTTTGTTTTAAGACACGGTTAACATATTGCTGTCCGAATATTTATTTACACAGTCATCAATTTCTCGCCGCAACATTGTAAGGAACATAAGTTTGGTTGGGAAACCGTATTATTCGTAGCATTATCAGATAGTTGTTATGAAAATCATCGATATCATGACCAGTAAAGCTTGTCGGTAAGTTACAATTTGATCAGTCCAAGCAACACTTTAAAAAGGCCACTAGTCATAAATATTGACTACACGACGGATTGACGTCTAAATAGACGTGTATTTTTTTTAAACTACCTTTTGTAGTTGTCTCTAAGGGTAAGGCCTCCCGTTTCCGTCATCAGACTAACTTATATATATATATATATATATATATATATATATATATATATTAGGTATCATTAGTTAAAAAAATACTTCTGTAAGTTGATCATATTTGATGTACACAAATTAACATTATATATTACTTAGGTACTATAGATACCCTACCGTTTAACTCAGACGGCGCGTGGACGCTGCTGATGCTGCAAAGTAGCAGGGGTGACGTCAAAAAGTAAGGACTTGCCGCCCACTAACCGCCCTACACCCTTTGACGTCTCCCCGCTTGTGCCGCGCGCCGATCAGGGACCATCTGAGTTAAACGCTTGGTCTAAAGTGCAAGTTAAATAAAAGCTTGTAAAAATGCAGTCACTTGATGAATGATGAATTACATTGTTAGACATTGTTACGTTTTTTGGGAATAATTTATGCTTTTACTATTGAATGGCAAAACCGAAGCTTGCCACGTTTACCTACCTGACTACACATTTTTATATGGACCATACAGATAGATGATATCATATGTGTATCAGCCTAGCTAGCACACTAGGTTTTATGTCGGCGAAAATGTACTGAAACGTCACGTAAAACGCGACATAAAGCCTAGTGTGCTAGCCCCCCGGATCTACATGTTATTGTAATTACGAACATGATACACGGCCCCTGTGGCGCCATCAACCCCTAATTACCGTGCATTACACACGGGAAGTGTTCCGAAACCACGTTTACCTACCTGACTACACATTTTTATATGGACCATACAGATAGATGATATCACATGTGTATCAGATCTACATGTTATTGTAATTACGAACATGATTCACGGCCCCTGTGGCGCCATCAACCCCTAATTACCGTGCATTTACACACGGGAAGTGTTCCGAAACATATATAATTTACATAATTTGACGGTACACTATTAATGACAATGATGAATCTGAGACGGTATGTTCGCTGAGTTACTTAGTAGGTACGGCATAAATTATTTAGTGCAAAACTTCTTGATAAACTATGTTAGAAGTTTTATTCTCCGGTGTGTAAACACATACATCAGCGGCATCGCTGACTCGAGAGAGAGCAACGTAGAGTTGACCGTGCGAGAAACAGCTGCTAGTGAGATCTATGCCTGCTTTGCGCAATGTCTGGCCCTGGGCCTTGTTGATGGTCATGGCAAAAGCAACACTAACAGGCAGTTGAATCCGTTTAAATTGAAATGGGTAATTATTGGGAATTATTGGAATGCGCGGAATAAAAACACATTCTCCTGCACCGCAACCGGTAAGTATTTCCGCTTCGATTACGTTCCTCTGTAACGCAACTACTTTTAAACGCGTTCCGTTGCATAATTTTGGGGGGCTTAAATTTCGCATTAAAATGATAGGTACGCCTATTTTGAGTTTGAGTTCATGCGCTGGGAGACCAGACGCTGATAATGAGTTTAAAAATTCTACCGGGTACGTTGTAGCCTCTTCTCGATCGATTACTCGGTTTATCGAGGTATAAGTGTGGAACTGCCCTTCAACTTTTTCCATTATGTTTGAGTTGATTGTTGTCGCCTGATCATTCCGAGGCGTAAGAATGGCTCGCTCGCAAAGCCAGCTGTTCTCCTGATTTATTATGTCATGTGGGTCGCCATACACCGACGAAATAAGTTCGTTGAGATTGGATACCAATTTACATATGTCGTTTGTTAAAGTTATTTTGCCTTCTACTACGGGATATCTGCCTTCGCCTATGCTTAGCAACAATTCGGAGAACTGTTGAGCATTTATATTTCCCCCCAGTAGAGCTCGCATATTGGTTGTTAAATTTAATTTGTTAACATATGGCCACAGATCAGATGTTTTAAAGCAAGCATTCACTTCATCCGCTCTCGTTCCACGGGTTACGACTGGTAATGTTTGGCGAAAATCTCCACAGAAGAGTACAGTAAGCCCGCCCATGAGTTGGTTATTTTGGCGTATGTCTTGAAGCGTTCTATTTACTGCTTCAATTGCTTTGCGATGCGCCATTGTGCACTCATCCCATACAATTAGTACACTGTCACGCAATACTTTAGCCTTTTCACAATTGCGCGAAATGTCGCAGACGGGAGTTTCAGTGACATCTAATTGTATGGGAATTTTTAGCATGGAATGTGCAGTTTTTCCTCCGGGCAGTAACGTGGCCGCAATTCCAGATGATGCCACAGCTAAGGCAATTTGACCTTGGATTCGAACTTGTGCAAGAATGAGTTTCGTCAAAAAAGTCTTTCCTGTGCCTCCCGGGGCATCCAAAAAATACAATCCTCCGGATGCATTTGAAACACTTTGGAATATTATATCAAAAACTCCTTTTTGTTCTGTTGTGAGGCTTGAAACCCCTTCAAGAGCAACAGTAAGTTCTGCGAAGTTATAATTAACTTCGGTTGCGTATTCTCTATGAGTGTCGGTTTCATTCAGGTCAGGCTCAGGCAGACCGTAGTGTGGTAACGGGTGGCCGCCAATTGAGATGACAATTTCTTGCAAGTCACACAAACAACAGTTTAATTTGATATTGCGCATGCGGTCATCGAGCTCGTGATGAGTTTCAGGACCTGATGTGCGTAAATAGTCCTCTGCCAAGTAGTTTTGGTATTTTAGCCACAGGTGATTGGCGTCGGAAATCCCGCAAAAAACTAACATCACGGCAAACAACTGTCGTAAACGATGTGGACTATCACCAAGTGATGCTTCTGATAGAGCTTCGTCCCAATGCTGGTCATCGTCCAATAGTCCGCGAGCCCGACAAGCTGCCTGGAAAGTCGGGTACTCGGTGCCATTGAAAATTTTTAAATCTGAAAAAGACGTCGGTCCTCTAACATTGTGCAAAAGCAACCGCACATAAAAACATTCTGCGTTATTGGGGTGCACGGTGTACACCCTTCCAATAACGTGTTCTCTCATGATGGAGGGAAAATTTTCAACAGGCGTTCCACGTCGCCGGCGTGTAAACAATCCGTGTTGTTTGTCATACGTATAGTACGATGGAACTTCGTCATAAAGCAATGTTTTTGCAAAATCGTCTGCCTCGCATAACGAAAAGAATGCCGTTAATGTTGTTTGCCTGGGATTCTCTAACTGTTCTGTTAAATTGTTTGTATTGAAATAAATACGTTGCCCACCTTCTACGTGAACGTTTAGGTGTATCACAGGCGGAAATCGTTCAAAAATCGGAAAACTGAATATCCGCCATGCTGCTTCCGAGGAACTAATGTAACGCCCCGTTTGGAATCTGGTTACTTCGTCACGGTCATTACTTGTAGCAAGCGTAGCCTGATCGGTTCCTTTATTTACATACTTGAAAATGTATTTAATCGATTTTATACTGTTACACAGTTCCACGTTTACATGACCCTGAAACGTTCTCGACAATACAGGTGAGAATGGTACAACCCACCGATTGTCTACTTCCAACAACCGTAGCATTGCAGTAAACCCTCCATGGTCTGGAGCACGTCGCCGGTATTTAGGATAACCATCTTCACCTGTAATTGTCTCTTGTAGTAGGCTTTTCGGAAATTTTTTAACACATCGTCCGTCCTGCATGCAAGGAGAGCTATTGTTTAAAGGGCCACAAGGTCCGTGAATCATGTGTTGCTTCACAATTGCGTGTAAAGCAGGATCTGAAATGGGATTTGGTATTTCTGCGCTTATTACTTTATCTACGTCATGGGGACGTATTTTTTCTTTAAGCCATAAAAGTATATGAGCGTGTGGTAGTCCTCGCTTTTGCCATTCAATGTTATATGTAAAGCACAAAGATGCGCCATACATTTTTTCTTTTGTGAGTAAATTAATTAATAATTTAAGTTTTAAATGAAAAACTCTACTTATTAAGTCGTGTCGGTCATACGGAACTTGACCTGGCAGCAGCTCTTGAGTTATTTCATTCCATTTAGGATTTGTAGTAGCAGTGATAAATAAGTCTGGCTTACCATATTTGCGAACATACGAAAGTGCGTCTTGCACTTGCTCGTGCATGTTACGTGGACTTCCGATGAAGCTTGAAGGTAAAATTACCAAGCGCCCCATGTTCTCGGAATTAGTATCATTTTGCAGTGCATCTTGGAGATCTGCATAATTCTCAGCTCGTAACTGCCTTTGATGAGTGCGGATATAAACTAAACGCTCAGTTTCGATTTTTGCGTACATGTCAACAATGAATTGAGAAAATAGACCGCGAAAACGTTGTAAATACGTAAATCTGTTTAGTCGGACCTGCAAAAGGTAGCAGTAAAATTGTAGCGCCGTGGCTTTTTTGTCGTTTCGTATTGCCCCAGTGGTAGGATCAAGTTGTCGTATTGCAAAGTTATAACCATCTTCACCGCGACAGTAAATAAGCGGATATTGTAATGAATCGTAAGAACGATGGGTTTCACTTATACGTTTCAGACGGTTATCTCGTGCACGTAAGACAATATCACGTTTGTCGCACTGTTGGTCTACCAGAACAACAGCTACTTCGTTGGTAGAAGGAGGGTTGTAGCGACCGCGGTGTTCTGTAGGAGGTCGTTTATCAGCACTTATAACAAATTTGTACTCCTCCTGCTGATCAGGAGGTATAGATTCCAATGCGGCCTTAAAATCGGACAAGTAATGGTTAGACTGATGAAGCATCTCCTGAAGATCAAATATGAGACCGGAGTTTAAATTTGTGAAGTGTTGGTTCCTGATATTAGCCTGCTCTTGGTAATCGGAAACAAAATAAATTTGCAAAAATTTAGGATTTTCTTCGGGCAATAAAGATCCTATTAGGTGATACACTTGTCCTTGCACTTTAAAGGTAGGCATAAATGTCCCGTGTATCACCTGTTTTGCACCAAAAGACGTCATTTGAAAAGCGGCATTATATGTACGAATATTGGCTAGAAATTGTTGTGATAATGGATGTTCTCCATTCAAAAGTGACTTTATAAGTTCAGGCGGATTTGAAAATAAATCAAAACGAACTTTGCCACCTGAACAACAGAATCCCATCGATTCTTTTGCCCACTTCAAAGCTTGACAATTACCGCAAACATTAACCATTCTCCCAACTGAGGCAAATTCTTGGTAATTAATATTAGGTAAGTAGGCAAAACCACTATTTTCTATTTGATCCCATCGAAGTTGTATGAGGTTTTCTTCTTCATTAAAATGTGCGGAGCTTGGTGTAAATGTCTGCGAAGCCCGTGACATGGCATCTTCATCGCCGCTTGCGGAGAAAGGCACCGGGCTCGGTGCAAATGTCTGCGAAACCTGTGACATGGCGACTACACCGCTGCCTGCGGACAAACGCGCCGAACTTGGTATAAATGTTTGCGAAGCTTGTGACATGGCGTCTTCACCGCTGCTTGCGAACAAACGCGCCGAGCTAGGTGTAAACGTTTGTGATATGATGTCTTCGTCTCTGCTTGTAGACAAAGGCGCCGAGCTTGGTGTAAATGTTTGCGAAGCTCGCGCCACAGCGTCTTCACTGCTGCTTATGGAGAAATGCACCGAACTTGGGGTAAATGTTTGCGAAGCTCGTGACGCAGCATCTTCATCTTCACCGTTGCTTGCGGAGAAATGCGCCGAGGTTGGTGTAAATGTTTGCGAAGCCTGCGCCACAGCGTCTTCACTGCTGCTTATGGAGAAATGCACCGAACTTGGGGTAAATGTTTGCGAAGCTCGTGACGCAGCATCTTCATCTTCACCGTTGCTTGCGGAGAAATGCGCCGAGGTTGGTGTAAATGTTTGCGAAGCCTGCGACACAGCGTCTTCACCGTTGCTTGCGAAGAAATGCGCCGAGCTTGGTGTAAATGTTTGCGAAGCTCGCGCCACAGCGTCTTCACTGCTGCTTATGAAGAAATGCACCGAACTTGGGGTAAATGTTTGCGAAGCTCGTGACGCAGCATCTTCATCTTCACCGTTGCTTGCGGAGAAATGCGCCGAGGTTGGTGTAAATGTTTGCGAAGCCTGCGACACAGCGTCTTCACCGTTGCTTGCGAAGAAATGCGCCGAGCTTGGTGTAAATGTTTGCGAAGCTTGTGCAACGGCGTCTTCACTGCTGCTTGCGGACAAACGCGCCAAGCTTGGTGTAAATGCTTGTAACGATTGTGATGTGGCAACTTCACTGCTGCTTGCGGACAAACGCGCCGAGCTTAGTGTGAATGTTTGTGAGGCCCGTGACATGGCGTCTTCACCGCTACTTGCGATCAAACGCGCCGACCTTGGTGTAAATGTTTGTGATGTGACATCTTCGTCTCTGCTTGTAGACAAATGCACCGAGCTTGATGTGAATGTTTGCGAAGCTCGCGCCACAGCGTCTTCACCGCTGCTTGTGGAGAAATGGACCGAGTTTGGTGTAAATGTTTGTGAGGGCCGTGACATGGCGCTTTCGCCGCTGCTTGCGGACAAACGCGCCGAGCTTGGTTTAAATGTTTGTGAAGGCCGTGACATGGCATCTTCACCGCTGCTTGCGGACAAACGCGCCGAATTTGGTGTAAATGTTTGTGAAGCCTGTGATATGACTTCATCGTCTCTGATTGCAGACAAACCTGCAGAATTTGGTATAAATCTCTGTGAAGTCCGTGACATGGCGTCTTCGTTTCCACTTGTAGACAAACCTGCAGAACTTGGTGTAAATGTTTGCGATGTCCGTGGCATGGCGTCTTTTTCTCTGGTAGCAGACAAACGCGCACAATTCGATGTAAATGTCTCTGAAGTCTGGGAGATAGCATCTTGTTCTAAGTCTGAAGTCGCTGAGCTTTGAGTAAGCTCCTCTGATATTCGAGCCTCTGCTTTGCGAACGCTCTCTCGTCTTCTCTTTATAGCGACCCGAGTGCGACGTGAAAGATTTGTCTTTCTGCGAACCATTTTATTCTTTATTGGGTCATGTCTCTAGTATAAGTAGTTACTTTCGAATGCTTTCTTGACTCAAAATCGGGAACCAAAATAAACGTTCTGTTCTTCCTGTAAACAATACAACAGTTAACGGTTTATACACCTATACATATGTATATAAATTATGTTCGATAAACTGCCACTGATAAGGAGTCATTTTTGTAGCTATTGTAACATCTGTGTGAACAGGCTATGTGGGTCGTCGGCCTACCTCAATTGGAATCCATATTCCTGATCAATTTTGCTACAAATATAGTCATACATTCACAGTCGTGAGGAAACATTATTTAGTAGGATTATATGTTTTGTCGCCACAGCACGGCTATCACAAGACGGCGCGCGAGCTCTCTCGATTTTTCTCCCACTATACATCTCTTTCTAAGTTTTCTAATAAGAGAGAGACAGATAGTGCGAGAAAAATCGAGAGAGCTCGCGTGCCGTCTTGTGATAGCCGTGCAGGTCCTAATAGCGCGATAGGTTTTAGTGTCAAGTTTTACGTGACGGTTCAGTACATTTTCGCCATAAAACTTGACGATAAAAGCTATCGTGCTAGCTGGGGCTCTCGGTCGTCGTGGCATGGTATGGCATGTACGTATTATCCATTGCAGTCGGTCATATAGCTACCCACAGGCAGAATTCCGTTGCGAAATTCTGCTTGGCAGGCCACATGTAAAGGTTCCTCTACTTAAATGACGACGAACACAAACTACCATCACGGCGGCAGTACTTATGCGGATGAGATAAAAGTAGGCCCTTTCTCCCTTTAACGCATAGTTGTATCCTGTATGATGGGTCATGAGGTATTGATGGCCCATTATCAAGAGCATGCCTAAGCGGAATGACGGCTACCGCCATGGTACCGCGTATGAAATCGGTGCTAGAGGCGCTAGAGTGTATGGAGCCAATTAACATAAATACTTATGTAATACACGGCCAGATAATGTACCACTTTTTTGGGCCGTGCATTATGAGCCCGAACAAAAGTGGCTTCCAATTATTGCCCCGGACCAAGATTGATGTGATGAATTCAATTCGGCCAGGTCAATAGTAAACTTGACAGCTATTGTCAAATTTACTATTGACTGCCACCGCGGGCCGCGCCAGTAAGGCGTGGCCTGCGGTAACGTCAGTAATAAACTATACGATTATTATTACCCGACTGCCGAAGGAGAGGAGGGTTATATAGTTTACTATTGACGGCCGCGCTAGTCTGTGAGAGGCTTGAAGCCTGAATCACACTGACGCGTCTTGTGTGATTCACTCTGAAAGTAAACTTGAAATTAGCAGTCAAGTTTTATATTGACGGCCACCGCAGGCCACGCTAAGCCATCGCTAATCGCTAAGGGTTAACTTATACCATATAGGTAAGTTATATGTAACTACACCTTAAGGATCAAGGCACGCATGTTTTGTACGAAGTACAACGTACCTAGTACCTACCTACCTATTTCACTCGCGAGGAAAACACATTACATTAGATTATAAGGTACCTACTTACGTTTTCGCTGACCATTCTTTGCAGCATTTAATATTTATATTAACCTACACTACACGAGTTAAGTATGATACCTATGATATGAAATGAATAAATAATGGCGCGAACTTTTTTTTGTACCTATATACCTACTTACTTTGATATTGAAATACCTATGCGCGCGCATGTAAGACAAAAAAGGCTCCAAACAGCCAATATAATATCAATTAATTCATAGTCAGTCAAATATTTTGTGGAAATTATTAAATAATATAATGAAACGTTACGAAGTATGTTTACATTGTATTATTATATTATATATTTCGATATTTTAATCATAGGTTTTAAAAAAGTAGTAAGTACAACTTGATTATTTAAAGGCGTATATAGACGGGCGACCACGGAGGACTCTGGTTTTGCCGGACACCGTGCAGCGTGTAATGGTTCGCGTTCGTTCTTTTGTTCAGTGTGTGCCCACCATAAGAGCTGTTAGGCCTGAATTACACTGGTGCGGGCTACGGTGGCGGACCATAGTAAATTTGACAGCATTAGACAACTCTTCTATTGTCCGCCGCGGTCAGGCCGCGCCAGTGTGTGACAGGGCTTAAGCCTGCACCACACTGGCGCGGCCTGCGGTGGCGGACAATAGTAAACTTGTCATTAGCTGTTAAATTTACTATTGACCGCCACCGCAGGCCACACCAGTGTGTGAGAGGCCTAAAGGAAACGCTACACCTACGAATTTTCCGGACGGCCAAGCAACGTCACAGAAAATCTAGTATGGAGTGACCTTGATTTGGCCGGCCGCCGTGCTTCCGACACGTATCCACACGGACTGAATCACGCGTCGGCTGGTGTGCAGTCCGGCCGATATCGGCCCGTGTAGCGTCTCCTTAAACGGTCTTGCATTGTTTCGACCATGGCGGCCATTACACAGTGAGTATTATCAGGCGACCCACTCATTTTACAATCCCAATCACAGGCATATTGACGTGTATTACAGGATTGAGATAATAGAGCAGAAAATCCGGATAATTTTAAAATCCACCCAAAGATAAGAAATAATCTATCAGCGACTAAAGCCACACCACACGATTCTGTTTGATGGATGGCGCCCATACACGGTGAAGTATTATCACGCGATCCATGCGCATTCTCTTTCTCAATTACTTGATTGACACTTGAGTATTTTAGCAATATTTTTATTATAATCATATTGTGATACTCGAAATTGTACGGTGATATATTTCTAGCTTCTCTATCTTTAATAGGTTATGACAGACAGCTAGAAAAATATCACGATGATAAAAGTGGGCGCACGTTATGGCGTTCTATATTATTTGTCGCACCAACTTGCTTTAGTAAGAGCCATGAAGTCTCTCACAGACTGGCGCGGCCTGGCCGCGGCGGTCAATAGTAAACTTGTCATTAGCTATCAAATTTACTATTAACCGCCACCGCAGGCCGGGCCAGTGTGACTCAGGCCTTACACGCCTAGCAAATTGACACAACCACTTACTATAGTTGGAATGGCGGCCAATACACGGTGATTAAATACTGATGATCCACCATAGCTGTCTCTTTCTACAAAATGCAATAGAAAGAGACAACTATGGTGGATCATCAGTATTTAATCATCGTGTATGGCCGTCTATGAGGAAACCGTATATATCTTTCATTCCAAGGCCTGAATCACACTGCCTGCGGTGGCGGTCAAAACTTGCCAAAACGGACCCGGGGCTACTTTAGGGCACAACCAGGAATAACGCTAGGAGGATGATGATTTTAAGGAGTTCTATACATCTAATGCCTAGTTTACACTATGCCGAAGTGAGCAGGGAAGTGTAGGCAGAATGGGCGTAAAATGCGGTATTACGCCCGTTCTGCCCACTTCCCTTCCAACTTCCCTGCTGACTTCGGCTTTGTAAACGTAGTATAACATTTTGTCACAACAACCGCCTTCAAACTGACTTTACAGCTGCGTCGGTAGATTGCTGTGACAAATTGCTAGTTGTATAATAGCCTTAACTACATCAAGTTGGTTTGACAAATTGCATATATTTGTGCTATATATCAAAAAATAAAATAATTTATTTCAGTAACTTAAATACATATACAAGTATCTGTGCTGGTGCCTCTTTTTAAGTATATAATATACTTGTGCTAAGAAGATCACCGCTCTTCCACATGTTGTGATTTAGGTGTAGGCATAAGTAACTTAAAATATAAATTAGAAAGTAAACATTTTATATTATACTATGTGGTAAGTGTGTGTGTGTGTGTTTGTGTGTGTGTGTGTTTGTGTGTGTGTATCACATTTAACATACATTACATTATACATTGTACTCATATTATTGGGCCGTGTATTATCACCCTGAGGAAACTCGGTACGGGGGGATGCCACATTAAAATTTGTCCGGGCTGATAATGCACGATCCAATCATTCACGTACATTGGACGCGAATTATTGGGCTGTACATTATCATGGCCGTGCATTATCATGGCCGTACATAACCGGCACCTACTCTACAAAGAGAATATAAACACTACGTTATACTCTACTCCGTGATTCCCGAATAAATTATAACCAACAATAAGGATACAATAGCGAAAACGCTGGACGTGGTGTTTGTGAAGTGAAGATCATTGATTTGTAAAGGCATTTACCAAAACCGAATCGTATTCTCAATCCTACAATCGAGTGGTTACAAAACAAACGCTGATGCCTCTCATAGGACAGCTTAACCTGTCCTACCCCACGACTCGCGCACTCATTAATGAGCATAAAACTAATAATAAGATTTGGTAAGTTATGATACTAATATGCTTTATTGATTTGGAGATTCGTTGCATTGACAGTGAGAGACTTACGTAGATTCCTCACAGTGGGTGACCTTACTAACCATCACAAACACAACACTGTCTTCTGGAAGGTAGAGGTTGTTCTCCAGTTGGGCTGCTCCAAATATGAGTGAGAAGACATACTGTGCTAGGGCACAGTATGTCTCAAGCTAGGGCTTGAGCTATAAGACAAACTCACTCTTTTGTGTACCTATTTAATGTAATACTACAGTTATAAACTTTTTTGTTGTAAAAACCTAATCTATATAATAATTTATTTTAGGTATGGATTTTCATGGGCCATGGATTTTCTCAACCAAGGAACATAATAATTATAATATGATGTGTAAAGACAAACCAAAAAAAATGGAATTGTGTTCAGTTGAGTATGCAGAATAAGAAAAGGAAGAAAAACCACTCAGCAATTGGAAAGCCAAAAATAATGAACGATTTACTAAGTTTCAATTATTGTGCTTATTAAAATTGATGTTTGTTTTGTATCTAATTTTATTTTTCACTGGGCACATTATCATATTTGGCAGATGATTATTGCCGAATTATCTATCATCATCATCATCAGTCCTTCCCCCAATGCTGAGGATGGTGACTTCATGTCCTATTGTTGTTGACCAGATTACCCCATGGGCTCCTAACACCCACTTTATGCGTGGCCTCATGCAGATGTAGTTGCAAGGGTTCAGTGATTTGTATGCTCGATTTAGCAGGTGCTCTGCCGGTGTGCTGCATCATAATAATCCTCTCCAGGTTATCTGAAGAACATTGTCTATACTAATATTACAAAGAGGAAAACTTGAGATTGTAACTTTGTATGTAATGGTTGCCAAAGTAATGGGTAATCTCTGGAACCACCAAACCGATTTTAAAATTTCCTTTACCTGAGAAGAGTGACTCTAAGATAAAAGTTGATGGAGAAAGTTTAGAAATTCACAGTGCTGTCTTTGAATTGTTGTATAATATGTACTTGTAATATATGAAATTAAAAACTGCCAATACATCAGATAATTTAAGATTAACATCCTATACTAACCTTTCCTTTCATCACATTGACAGTTGTTATGTGGCAATGACAATTTGTTGTACATTGAGAGCTCTATATGTAAAGAAGATTGCCATAGAACAGCATCATTACTTATTATCTTGGCAATATTATGTCAATTTAAGGTTGTGAAATATCTCCTATCATCATCATCATATCAACGGAAAGACACCCACTGCTGGACATAGGCCTCTCCCAAAGCGTGCCACAATGGCCGGTCCTGCGCCACCCACATCCAGCAGACTCCCGCATCCTTTACCAAGTCCACCTTGTCTATCTCCTATAAAATATCTATTTGCCCAGACATAAGTGGTGAACCTTTTCTTCAGACTGAACATTGCATTGCAAAGGATAGACCTACTGGGTGAAAGATATCATACACTTTGGTTAAATAATCTATATGTTTACTATATGTTTATTTTAAAGAAAATATTCACACAATTAAAATATATTAAATTTTACTAAAAGAAGATTGTAGCTTTACAATTTTGCATGTACCTACTTAATGGGTACCTACATAATATCCAGAACCACTTATTCATTTCACCTGCATGTTGAATGCAAAGGTTATAGGCTATATTTTATCCCGCGAGTTTGCCTGCATTCTTTGCAATACACGGGTAGCTAGTAGGTATACATCGTGTAAAATCAAATGATAGGGAAGTACAAGTAATACATTTTGATAATACAACCAAAATCAATGTTGAGAGTACATAGCTGTCCAGCAAATAACTAAATTACCTATACAAGTAATACTTGTCTCGGTGTTTCTTCATAATTCTTTTTACAATTAGGTACGTCCCAGTTATAAGTTAAAATTCTTGTTAGTTTTCAATGCTTAGATTGACTCAATTCCGTCTTTACGGATTTGTTATGTTGGCCGTCTCTCTTATCTGCAAGAACAGTATCACGCCTGTTTCTCATCTCGAATATTTAATTAAGTAGCATTAACATCAGAATCTCGATTCACTGTATTTTCACCTATACTTACTCAATTTTTCACCTATATTCAATTTTGACTGATATTTCCCATGGGCCTTTTAAATATAATTTCATGATGATCATAATCTTTTGAAACTTGTATAAAATTGCCGAGATATTTTTGGTTGACAAATTTTATAGTACACATCAAATATCAGTTATATCATTCATATCATAACCCGCCATGAATATTTTGACTTCGCAGTTCGCTGACAGCTCACCTGTCAGTGTCACCTGACAGTTGTAGCAGCGTTTGATTTCAATAAAAATAAATTAAAAATTAAATGAAGTCGTATATTACGGAAAATAAATTAATTGTCGCAGTCGGATAAAAACTATCCTAAGTTGCAGCTGGAATAATAATGTACCTATATAAAATGTTTCATATTTTTCCGTTCATGGGATGCTGAGAACATTCGAACCGCGCAAAGCTTAGTTTCAAACTGGCTGATTCTTTTTTTAATTTAGAGATTTATTATAAGTGGAGATAAGGCCGCTTTGTTGCAAAATCTTATGTTATTTGATAGTCACCTATCAATCTCAAAGCAGGTAAATGTTTGATTGTAATATTTTATGCAGTCATTGCACAATAAAGGCTTTTAAAATCGGGTGAAGCGTGCAGCAACGTAATGTTCTCCTTAAAGTTGGTTCGGATGTGGCAACAAAAAAAAACACATCGCAAGTTTGAGAATATAATAGGCCTATGTCCAGCAGTGTACGTCTTTCGGCTGATATGATGATGATGAAGTTACCGGTGTCCAATATGAATTTAGGAATTAAACAGCATATATTTGCTTAGCGAGTGGTAACTGGAAGAAAACGATTATTCCAAGGAGTGAGAACTAGCTAGATCGATAATTCGCAACAGAAAATATAATAAATCTCATCGACGTTGACATCTCATCTAATCTTAATCCCATGCAAATGTTGCTCTTTTAATTGTAAAGGATACCTACATAACATTATTATATAATTATGTCTGTTTGTAAAGAGTATAAAGCGTAATCCGAATGTCTTTATAATGGTAGCTCTTCTTCAGACGTCATGCTCATAAATATATCGAAAAAAAACGTGAACCCCGTTAAGCTCGAAACCCATGTTAATAATAGAAACCTCTGAGACATCGTCACCGCTTGCTCTAGAAATAATTTATACTTTTTTTCCCATTTAAAGGGCAAATATGTGTTGGAACTTTGAGAGCAAAGTTACATTTGTCCGAAAGTATTTTTTTTCTGGAACCATTGACAATACCAATCTTTTGTAAATAGTAACGTAGGTATGTAATAGAACCCTAGGTTAGGTCAGGTTTGTTTTATCAAATACTGAAAAATTTACGATCTCTGATAAAAAGGCATTCGGACATGAAACTTGATCGCACGGCGTGGGTAGACCCCCAAAAGGTGGACATATTATTATTATTTATTATTGTTCATTTCACGAAAGGAGACATAAAATGGTTACATAACAAATGCACTGCCAAACTGCATGACAGTTTGTTGGCAGTTCGTGTATATGACCCGGTAAAGGTAGCGGGAGTCCGCTGGATGCGGGTGGCGCAGGACCGGTCATTTTGGCACTCTTTGCGGGAGGCTTTGGGCTATGTCCAGCAGTGGACGTCTTTCGGCTGATATGATGATGATGAACAACAACTATGGCAAATCATTCGATGAAATAATATTTCGAGGTTGTGATAGGTAACCGGGATGCGTGTGTGAAGCCAAACAACAGTCTGTGAACCCTTCGGGTGAAATCGTTATATTTTAGCATAAGAAAAATTGCCTTAGATCATGCGAGAGTGCAATATAGACCCGAGTCCTGTTCTAAATGCTCCCGGGCTGTTGCTGATAGTGACACATAAACTTCGACAATTTAATTAAAATAAAATGCAATACCATATTTTCTTTATCTTCGCCAACAATTGCTAGAAGCGGCAATGAAAATCAAATACCGTGCTAGTATGGAATGGAGCGACTGCGTACATCGAGAACATACCGTTCGACAGATCATGCTAGAGTGCCCCATAACAGCATAAAAATAATAAGTAAGTAATTAATATTAAAAATAATAATTTATAGGTAGATCATCATCATCATTACTTAAGATCCTTGCTCTTGTCGGTGGAGTAACCGCCACTTTTCTCTGTCCATTGCCAGCCTCTTGACTTCCTCATATGACTCAACATCAGCTTTATGTTTTATTTGGCCTAATATGTTAGCCTAGGCCTTCCTCTGCCTCTCTTGCCTTCAATTTTACCCTCCAGGATGTATAGGTAGATATGTTTACTTAATTACATAGAAAACATCCAAGACTCAGAAACAAATATTCATGCTCGTCACACAATTATTTACCCTTACCAGGATTCGAACCCAGGATCTTCAACTTCGTAGGCAGCGTCACCACCCACTAGGGCTAACCGCTTATCAAAATCATACAAAGGGCCACCGGAATAATCTAACTGTTTGACGTAAAATAAGTCTGTATTATGCCATACGATTAATAAATAACGTATGTAATTATTTTCCAAAGTATTTGTGTGGAAGCCTGCATGCCCGTTCTCAAATAGCGTATTTAAAGACACCTGGGCCTTTTATAAGACCCATCTCATATTTACGTAAATTAAGTACTTAAGTCTTCAGTTTAGGAAAAGGCGGGCTCCAATTTGCATGCTTTTACCGGGTATTTCTGTCATTTTATTAAAGGATGTCAGATGGAGCAAGAGTAAGCTGAGATCGCAGCTTGTGTAGATGAGATTATTTATTGATAGGCCTAGGGTTGTTGGGTATAATTTACACTTCAGACAGGTAAAACTTAAATAATAAAGATTTCGTCGATTGTCACGCATAATCGTAATCAATTAAAATACAATTAGAAATTACATCCTTGATTTAAATTGCTATTTCGCCTCACTTGTAAGTATTTCTCAGTCTATGTCTTTTACTTATTTGTAATTGCTGAATAATGAAATATTGCTTTTAATTGGAGATAGACACTGAAACGATTTCTAATAAATCTTGAAGGTAGAGTCTGTCAAGCGAGTCGTGTCCATAGCATTTTTATCAAGTAAACTGTCAGTTATATATATATAAGTAACTACCTATTACGCCGCCATACATTTCGTGTTACCAGCATGCGTTTTTTTAATTTGCCGCCATTTTCGAGGTACACGACTCGCTTGACAGACTATAGACATTCGACCGATAAGTATCCTCAATACTAATCGGTCTCTCTAAAACTTGGTAAACTCTACTCGGTTTTTGACTTGTGCGATTCCTGCAGAGTTTATCCCTTAAAAAACATTCCGTGTAAAAAATGTGCCAAGTCTCGAAACTCTTTCACAGTAATTAGTGGTGAGATATTTCGTAGAGCCAAGTCACAAAAAAGTTTTGTGATTGAAAATGAGATTTATGTTAGTTAGATAGGTATCCAATTTCTGTATGACATATAACAATTGTTACGAATAAATATTTGTATTTGTATTGCTAAGTCACAAAATTTTATTTAGCAAGCAAATACAGATTAATAAGAATGCCTCTATGAATCTCTGAAACGTGACTGAAATTGCAATATTTTTAGGTTTTTTATGAGTTATTAGGCTAAAAACTAATTACGTTTGAAATTTGGAGCTTGTAGGTCTGCTAGAAGTACCTAAGAATTAGCGTGATCATTATCAGTATATAAGTGAGTATGTCAGTGACAAAACTAACGAACTTTGACGGACATGAATGTTATTGATATTATATGTTAGCCTTATTATGCCCTACATGTTCCTGAAAATTCAGGGTTCTAACTTTAGCCAGCACAAAATTACATGATGTTGAAAATGGCCTGAATGGCTTCGAGAAAAGGATGGTACGTCCGTGCCTCTTTGTTTTGCTCGACTTGGCGGGGGCACTGCCCTGCCCGCAGATGTTTTTGGCTTTCGAATTTATTATTATTGTTGGTTTTAATTGGATAGTCCCATAAATAATTAATACCATCGATTAGGTATTTAAAGAACAAATTATTGACAGATAAATTAGCAAATACCGCAGAATTTTGAAGTTTAAATTAACTGGTAAAGCAAATTTGTAATGCACATTATTATGGACAATGGCGAGGCGGTTATTGTAACGCTCTGCTCTTTCACACAGTGAATTTAGTTTTTTTATATTATTTTGACTGTAGCTTATCTGTAAAAGCTCTACTTAGTTTGGGACTAGTTCAATTTGTGTAAGTATGGACATACATACATATACATATACATATGTATGGACATATTTTTTTCGGTTCCGTACTCAAAGAGTAAAACGGGACCCTATTAGTAAGACTCCGCTGTCCGTCCGTCCGTCCGTCTGTCTGTCACCAGGCTGTATCTCACTGGTACCGTGATAGTTCCAGCTGCAATTTTCACAGATGATGTATTTATCTTGCCGCTATAACAACAAATACTAAAAACACAGAATAAAATAGTTTTTTTATAGATAATGTTTTATTACCTACTTTCTTTTTCCCGGGACAACATCGGCGTGAACTTTCGTACCAATCGGTATCCCTAATTTCGTACCTTTGGGCTTGATTTATTGAAAAATGGGTTCTAATTATGTTTAACTGGGGTCACAACTATATGCCAAATTGTGTAATCTGAACGATTTGGCACATAAGTACATTCGTATTCTAAAAAAAAATATACCTTTCTATGTAATATTGTTATCTACCTATTGTTTTATATGCTTTATAATGTTTACATAGTGCGGCAATTAAAACATTATTAGTCACCTCACCTCATGTCAGATAGATTGTAAACACCTTTTATGTTTATTGTCACGAAACAAAAACTAGTGACGTCTTTTTGACAACCCCAAATGGACACAGAACATTCACAAAAAACTGCCATATTTACGCATTTGTTGCTAATTGAACTCTGACAGTTTGCAATAAGGTTGAACGCCGAGTAGAAAAACGAAGACACGAGTTACAAATATTGAAATAATGTAACGCACGTTTATTAAGCTAATTTGCCTTAAAATGTTCCGTTACTCAGCGAAATCAAGCTGCTAATTGACATGGAACGTCGCTTGACATTTCGTTCACCTTATTGTGTCATGACCATGACTCATGAGGGTGTGTTTAGGACGGGCGTACGAGACTTTAAAAGGTTTTCTTAAGCTTTTGATCTGACCTAAGTAAATAGAAGCGTAATTTTGTTTGGACGCCTTATCTCGATGACATTGCATCAAGTACGAGATACGATGGTTGAATAGGGTAAAAAAGGAAATAATTCTTATACACAGCAAAAGTCACGGAAACACTAGGAAACATCACGCTTCAACTTCAGGGGATATGTGGACTGAGTCGCGCGCCCCACATAAAAACTTGCATTTCGATTTTCTCCGTCAAATTTAGACATATGCAAATAAATGTTCTAATATAGATTAACGAAGAGTTGTATTAGGTATTTCTCTATGTTTCATATTTTAAACTTTTTGTACATTTGACGTCTGTAGGCGATTGTAAAGTAAGTGCATGTTTAGCGTTTTACAAGCAGCTCTAGTTCAATAACAAAATCAGTTATCAAATAAATCAGAACATAGAAACACAGTGGAATCCTTAGTTAATCTATGTTAGGTTATCTATTTCGAAATATATAAATATCAAAAAGTGGACTCTGTTTGACTATAGAAAATCGTGACGTCACGTGTTCCTATTACCCTACAAACTTAGTATAAGACTAAAACAAATAGTGTGTTTTTGGGGTATTATTAAAAGTCTCTATTTTTTTCTATTAGTTAACTTTTAAATTTTTTATTTCCGAGTTTAGGTTAAGTACCTAAATAAAAAAAAATATATTTGCGGAAAATCTTACACAAATCGACCTAGTCCCAAACTAAGCAAAGCTTGTAAAGATAAACATACTTTGTGCTGACAAGGCACTTTTACAGTTAGCGATTAGATATTGTATAATACGTGCCGTAGATTAAGTACGTGCGAGATATGCGAATGATAATACATGTAGCTACTCGTATATATACCGTGTGAGTTAATGAATAAATGACTACTATCGTGTTGACAGTACTTCAGAGTCTCTACCTGAGTGTGGACTGCCATAAACCCCTCTGGGGTGAAGTCCGCACTCACCCTGTCTACTCCCCCATCAACATTCTAATTATTGCCAGGCAGTGGACACTATCCTCAACCACCAACCACTGTCTGGCAAATACTTATATAGATAAATACATACTTAAATACATAGAAAACATCCATGACTCAGGAACAAATATTCGTACAATATAAGAAACAAATTATAACATATTTTGACAGTTAAAAATAAATTGAATCTTAGTGAAAATATATTTTAACGATCACAGTAATCGTAATGTTATGAATTGAACCAATTTATTATTTTAATCATAATCTTGTAGGTACTGTGTGCGGGCCCGTAATAAATCCTGCTTTCATGCGAAAAATAATCTGAATAAATATACCGTTAATGTTTTGCGCCTTTCAACCTCTCTATATTCATTCCCAAAAATGATTTGAAATTATCTTTCGTCGTTCTTGGAATACTTACAAGGGGCTCCAAATATTAGTAACAAATTCCTATTTTTTTTCAAAGAAAAGCATAACCAGCGAAATTTTAGAGCTTGTTATATTTTTTGTTAATTTCAGTGGGCCGACAATCAGACCGTTCGGCATTCGAGGAAATTAAAAACGTCCAGTTGGCCGGACTAAGTGAAAAGGTCGTCGCAACGAATGAATTTGAAACAGTAAGAATAAAACGTTCAACAGTTTGCACAAGTTATGACAGGGATACTTTGCGAGCTTCAACTTTCGGGGTTTTTGGCAGTTTTTGGTCCTCAAACGAATGGGTCTATAAAATTACAAATAAATGAAAACATTTCTATAATGGGCATAGAACTGGTGGCTCTGGCTGAGGCGGTAGCTGTTATCGAATCCTTTGAGTCCGGTACTTTCGTGGTATGTACAGATTCCAGAAGTACATTACAGTATTTGGCTCGATGCACCTCGGATCTCCGAGGAGCACCGATAGCCTATAGCATCTTAAAGTCGCTGCACGCACTGTCGATGTCCAAAATAAACCTTAACTTTCAATGGGTACCATCTCACGTTGGCCTCAAAGGAAACGAATCAGCTGATCGACTTGCTAGAGAAGCAGTTACCGATGGAATAATATCCTCATACTTGCCTTACCATACTGACTGTCTATATCTGGTACGCATAAATGCAAACGATTATGGAAAGAGCATTTTGATGAGCGGTCTTTAAATAAAGGAATATGGTACAGAACTATACAACCTAGTCTCTGTCAAGTGCCATGGTTTAGGGGGTCGGACATGGGTAGAAAGTATATAGTAACAGCTCTCAGACTTCGATCTGGACACATCCCACTGAACAGCTGTGCTTTATTGATGGGTAAAACAGCTTCACCGAACTGCGCGGAGTGTGGAACGAGCGAGGATGCGTTTCACATCATGGTGGAATGCGTCCGGAACGAAACTGAGAGGATGTTTGAAACTGGTCAATGTAATAGTATTTTAGCACACCCACTATCCAACGTAGCTAAAGAATTGTACAACATTGTAAATGTAGGTATCAAGCAAAGATGATATTGTGTATATATTAAGTGTTTTGTAACAATAGGGGTGACATTATCATCACAGATAAAACCCCTTTTTAAATAATAAAGATTAAAAAAAAAAAAAAACTTTCGGGGTTAATTAGCTAGTCGATGTGACAGCTTCGTTCAAACAAGGATACTCGTATATAACTGTGTTATCTCTTAAAGTGTTCCAAACCCACGATTAATCACAAATTGTACACATTATACCTGCCATATATATTATACGAGTCGGAATCTTTTATTTTTTATGTACGTTCCCCGATTACTCGAGGACGCCTAGACCGATTTGGAAAAATCTTTTTTTGTTTGAAAGGGTGGGTGGGTGTTTCCAGGTGGTCCCATGGTTCACATACATACATCGGTCAGGATCTGATGTAGGCATCCTGAAAAAATCGAGGGAACTCTTTAAATTTCTTTCGGCTCATGATGATGATGATGATAGAATTTTAAAGCGCATAGTAACTTTTTATCATATTACGAATAATATCCAGCGATGTTATCTGCTCTTCAGATAAAAAAAATGTTTTTAAAATTTAGGCACATTTCTAACAATGATTAGTACCTATATATACATAATCAAAACAAAGTCACTGTCAAGATTCGACACGACATACCGGACAGCCCAGTTAACATTATTTTACATAAGATTACACATACCTAACATACGCACACATAACTTATACGGGTATGTAGTATATTGTTTAAATAGTCACTTAGCAGTGACTGCTAATGTTACATGGAATTTAGGTAACTGACACTGATCTAAAAAGTATCAAGTTACTGCACAATTGCATATGAAGCCTAACGTTTCCTGCCATAAAAACAAACAGGGTTTTTAGTGTTCCGAACCAAAAATTTACGGTGGAATAATGCCGTTATAGCAATAAAATTACTCAATAAAAAAACAGGCAGCTTGTAGAGAATCTGTTATTTGGCAGCCAAAGTTAAGCTTTATGGGCAATATGGCATCATTTGCCAGATGTCTTCTACCTACTTATTTGTCACGAGTAAATGTATAAATTTGATTTTAAATGAAAGCTATAAGAAGGTCACCCGATCATTTTTTGTTTTTACGTTTTCTTTCTTTGTCTAAATATTAGAAAACGATACAATATGATTCATGCTTGTTACGTATTAGGTACAGTTCTTAATTAAATAAAACACATACTGTTATAAATAATGTTAACTGTGCTGTCCGGTATGTCGTGTCGTATCTTGACAGCGATTTTGTTTTGAAATATCGTGAAAACATTGTGATTGCATCCTTGATTAATGTCCGGCTATACAGCCCAATGTTGTCACTTTGAAGCTTTATATTATAAAAAAAATGGGTCAGTGTGCCCATACAATTCTAAACAATGTCTTTTTTAGGTAAAGTCGTCGAAAACACATACAGGGTCTGATTAGTTCTTTTCTTTCTACACGGGGGTAGCTATATGCTGATATATAATAACATTTTATTCAATTCGAATTCTTGAATTCCTAACTTAGTTAGATACGAGCTTATTGCTATTTTAGTACCCATTATTAATACTTAAAAATAAATAAAGCCTGAAATGTATACCATACAATTTTATATTAAATATTTAGGTACTTAAAGAACTACTTGTTTAAGAATCTTATCCCTCATTAGAATTTCCATTGAAACGTTCTGTTACGTAAACAGAATAGTAACTTACATTTGTGAAAAAACACAGGGCTCTTTTTGTTTATAAAATAAACGCCCAAAATATACTTTACTCTCTTTATACTTTAAATTTCTCGTGAAAAACGCTACGAGGCACGATGTAGCGTACGTAGCGTGAAAGTCGGAGCAGTGATATTGTGATATAGTGAATCATTTTTAAACAGACCGAGTATCGCGGACTCGGAATTTATTTTTGCCACTTCACATTTCCGTATTTTATTTCATTATGTGCCGTTGCCGGGAACATTCATATTAACTAACCTATAAAATATTTTCGAATCCTCTTCATCATCATCATCATCATATCAGCCGAAAGACATCCACTGCTGGACATAGGCCTCCCCCAAAGAGTGCTAAAATGAGCGGTCCTGCGCCACCCGCATCCAGCGGTGCGAACCTCCTCCTCCCCTCCTCACATATTATCATCATTATTTATTTTAAAATAGTTAAACAGCATAACAGTCGCAACGAAATCACTGTGAAACAACCGAAACAACAATACAACACAACGTGTTCTTGATAATTTCCGTTAATTGCAAGTTAATTTCTCCAAGACAGTAGTATCTAAACTCTTACTGTGATCAAGATATTAAATTTTTAATTTAATCAGTTTTGCAGATTTAACCAGGGTAAATAACCCTTAACTGTGACGTCATAACAGCTTTTACATTTTGTAATGTTCCTAATTTCTTATATGTATAACACTTTAAACTTTTTTTCTTATAGGTACACTATAAGGTTTACTAAGTGAGTTCGTTCGATATTACATGTTTTTTACATACATATTTTTTATTTCTTGAAGACCCTTGTACAATAGGACATTAACCGTTAATTCTACATTAAATTATTTTGTACAAAAATCGAAAATATTTTTTGTTAGTTATTTTTTTCAAGAAATATTTATGCTCTTTTGTTTCTGTGAAAGTACTCTGCAATATACCGAAGTTAACGGAAATTCCCGGGAACCGTGTGTAACAAAACAAATGTCAGACAGAAAAGAGACGTACGTCGTACATTGCTCTTCTCGTAGAACCTCAAACATTCATCAGTTCATCACGCACTTCTGCTTGCAAACACATCACATACCTACAGGGATTTGATTCGAGGAATGCGTTCAAAAGGTGTACTCGTACCAGCGGCGAATTTCTACGTGACACCATTCACGATATTGGTACCGATAGCAGATAGCAATCACGCGGCCGGAAATCAAATCTAGTTGGAGAGGGAACGAAGAAACACACTAATTGCGTTGCTAACTCTATATACCTAGATTCTCCACGCAAGATACTACTAATTTGCCGCGCGTCGCCAACCGTGTATAATAAATATAACCACGGGATAAAATAAAAAAGATTTTTACCTCCAAGAATCACTTAGAAATTGGTTTCGATGATTATCATCAACACATTTTATCGCTGTGAGCGTTTTAATAGTAAAGTGAACTATTTCCTATCACATTTATCTGTGGACTTGGCAACGGTTGAAGCGCATTTAAGTAGTTTGGCTGATGCCGTTGAGGGCTTTATTTTAGTGCAAGTGGTCTCTTTTTATTCGTCGCTTCAGATAGCACATTCCAATGTGTATTGCGGACTCACTTCCCCGTGCGCTGAGCTAACGTGTCGGAGCAAGTTGGTTGAACATTTTGAAATGGGATTCAAATGTGAAAGGGATGAACTGAATGGCGCCCAGGCAAAACTTGTGTACCTATGCATGATGTAAGTCAGATTACATGATCTGAATATTTCTGGTTTCATTATACAATGTAGGCGAGGCGAGACATTTGTAATGATGTCTGATATCGAAATAAATAATAAATAATTAACTACTTATATTGAATACTATTATAGTCAATATTTTGGATAACTAGCTTCTGCCCATAACATGACACATCCGATAGGTCGGGTAACCTCAAAGAAGTAAATAAGTACATACATTTAATTATACACGATTAAATTTCGTTAAGTAAAAATACCGCTTTGTAGCCGACTGTACTTTTTGCACAGTCATTGAATCAACTACTCTTTGAATTTAATGGGCCAAACGCGACATGGTAATCTTGTATAATTGAGGAGTTCCTATGGCCACCTTTCTCCATCATCAGACCAGGTTTATGGTACCATAGTATTGCATTGTCATTTGTCATCCTACATACATAATTGAATAATTGTACAAAATTTCCACTCGATTGGACAAGGAAGTTGGTTAAATTTGCCATTTACTAACATGGCAAAACAATATAACGCTTGTAATAACGTGTGAAAATCGTGCGAGTTTAATAATTTAAATCAATACAAAATGGAATGAAAAATAGCAAGAAAAATATTATGTGTGCACTGGAGTCTGCTCAGGATTCCTATGGCGTTGAACCGAGACGCAGTAAAGTTGGGACCGAAATATTTTATAACGCCCTTCATTTTTATGAGTCGGACCTTCGTTTCGGCAAACATGAATTGTCAGTTTGTGGAACTCTTCCTTGCCACCTGTACCTGTTCAGAAAGTGTCGTATTATACCTCACCTAATTAGCTAAGAGCAGATGCAGGCAACGTTATACCACCCATTAGGCAGCGTCGTTTGTTACTTTCGCTACACTTGCGCACATAATCCCGATTCCGGGACATGTTTATAGGGTATGAAAATTATGTGAATCATCTCGATTTTGTTCTTGGCGCTCAAACGATGCCCATAGGACGTCCCCCTATTCTCTAACTTGTTCACACCTCAACGCTCACCCACAATTATACCTTGACACCGCGATGCGTAGTAATTAAGCGAAGGTGGAGGTCTAGTTTCGTAACGGGTGACCGGCGGGGTGAGCCGCATTAACGCGTACCGAATAACAGCCCTGGCGTCATACTACTAATAAGTACGGACGTCCTGAGTGGACATTGAGCCATGTGGGTTGCTATGGCCACATTTTGCGTCCATCATGTGATTCATGATACGAAATCGTTGGTCCCATACTATTTAAGTCGTAACTGAAATTATGAAATATTTTAGCTTAATGGGATACAGGCAAGTTGCCAAAAATAGATTGCACATTTTGTAAGTTAGCTTACAATATGTGATGGGCATTCCTTGGTACATGCATAAGCAAGTACTATCTAGTATCCAGTTGAAATGAAATTTTGAGTCGGATAATAGTGGCCAGGGGAAATTACTCCTATATCCTAGGTATATCCTTTGTCATCATCAACGTCGTGAGCACAAAGGAATTTCATAAATACATATTTGCGAAACATATCACTGCCCTGTCACCTACTTTAGGAAAATCATGACCATGTCGATCGATCTATGACTTCACTTATGGGTAAAATACTTAAGAAAGTTGTATGTAGTTTTGACCTGTTCGAATGTTGCCCTTATACTCGTAGTTTTGTAACACAAACAAAACAAATAACCAGGCATTGGAGTTTTTATCGTACGGCTTACCGTAGGAATTTTATAATTAAATAAATTATGAGTATGAGTATGAATACGAGTTGAATTTTATTGCTAATGTCGACTCGTATTCATACTCATACTCATAATTTATTTAATTATAAAATTCCTTTATAGCCATTGTGTTTAAAAATCGGATTGAAATTATAAATAAAATTATTTTTCTATTACAAACTGATATAAAATAAAATTAAATTAAATATTCATTTATTTCGAACCATTCAGTCATATTACATTACAAACATTAGGTACTTACATTATGAATAAAAACAAAATTAAAATTAAAATTACAAGATATAGTATTATTATAAACATTACAATATGAAAAATAACTAAATAAAAATTAAAATCTAGCTATAACTATTTTAACATACCTTCAACTATAAAGACTCTGATACACAAACTACATCGCTGTGATAGACCTAATGTCATGTACTGACCGATTATCAAATTGAATACTAAGTGCCATATGTCATTCACTGAAGACTCCAGACGTGTCAGTTATTCACAAGTGGATATTTGATCATCATAGAAACCGATTTACCCCAGAAAATATGGAAAAAGTCGCAGATATTTACTCATTCTACAACTGTATACTCAAAGACAAAATTATAGGATCGTTTATAAACTCGTCAACATTGTTGTCCGTGATTATAAAATTAAAATCATTAAATAAATGAATGAATATGAGTATGAATACGAGTTGAATTTTATTGCTAATTGTTGACTCCACAGACATCCATACCTGCAAATAACTATTCAAACAGTCCACAACTACACAATACAACATTGCAGTAGGCACAGACCTCAAATGGAAATACTAAATATTTCTAGTGCCTTAAAACGATAGCAGTTGATATGGCTTGGAATTATATTCTAGGAAATCCGTGCACAAAGGATTTACTATGGCCAGAGCCAAATCATTGCATCCTCGCAGCTACATCCACACGAGGCCATGCATAAAGCTAACAGGAGCTAATGGTGATATGAGCCTATATAGCGCCTGCTAGATAGTCGCCAACAAGCCTCCGACAGTGCGACTTTCGTCGGTGACTCGTAATGAGTTTTCTGGCTGTCTAGCCACCACGCCGACCACGCTACACTCCTCGCGGTCGCTAGGGCGCGCTTGACGATCACGGGCGTCGAAAGGTCAAACGAAATTTTGCTGGAAACAACTGTCTACACGGTCCGTCCGGACTCCGGACCAAGGTCGCTCGGTCGGAGGGGCTTGTTGGCGACCGTCTAGCAGACGCTTATGGAAGAGTCTCATCAGCAGACGGAACGACTGAAAAAATCCACCTCCTAAGATCATCTGATCAACTTGATGGGACCAAATCCAGGATCTCTATGTGCTATTGTATGTTACAGCTTTTTGATAATACTGATGATTTCTGAGATCAGTCCATAAAAAATTAGTTTATTCCTGTTTGGTTGCATCCAGTCTTAGCCGAATTTGAGTTTTCGACTTACGCGAAGTTGAATCGTTTTGCCAAACAAACGAATTAGCTAATTCCATACAGTTGTTATTTACGCGTCTTTCTAGAATTCGGTGGGTTAAGTTAGCTCAATATCGCAGGAACACATTACGAAGAACTGAATGGCCCATAAAGTTGAGTTAAAACTAACTGCTAACATCACACACAACGGCGGTAATTACCTATTATTACTTTAGAACACGGATCTAGAAGTTCCTGTTAAGCTAATAAAATAAAAAAACTTCTTATACTTATATGCAGAAAGAAGCGATTACGTTAGTTATTGATGCCTTAAAATAATGAACTTTTAGGGTCATCTTTGATGAAGTGGACGTGATTTTTTTTGTCTGTCTGTATATCGCAGGTATTTTACTCAAACACTAAATACAAGGAGTAATATAAAATTTAGCGAACAGGCTTGGACTCAGGCCTGTTTACCCATAAGATATGGCGGTCTGGGAACTCGAAAAATCTCGAGCGTGGCTTTGCCGGCCTTCTTATCTTCAACTCACAGCACGCAAGATCTCGCAGGTAGAATCCTTAAAGTCTCAATGACTGCAAACTGCGAGATCGCGTGCTTAGTTGAGGCTAGGAACACCTGGCTAGCTGGACCGAGCCCAACTTTGCCATCTAGACCAAAATTACAAAGGGCATGGGACTCGTTAGCTTCCGCCGCTACTATAAAGTCTTTAATCGACTCTTCGTCCGGCCGAGACCGAGCCAGGCTGTTGGCAGCATCTAGGCCAGAGTCAGGGCACTGGCTTCATGCCTACCCATCACCTAACTTAGGTAATTTTATTGATTCGGGCACACTCCGAATTGCAGTTGCTCTCCGCATTGGAGTTGATGTCTGCGTAGACCACAATTGCGTCTCGTGTGGAGCCGCAGTAGATCGCTTTGGTCACCATGGACTCGCCTGCTCCTCGGGTGCCGGCCGCTTGTCCCGCCACGCTGCACTCAACGACATCTTGAGAAGGGCGCTTGCCAGCGCCTGCGTCCCCGTGGCTCTTGAGCCTCGGATTGTACGGGACGACGGCAAGCGTCCGGACGGGATGACGTTGATCCCCTGGCGAATGGGCCGTGCACTGGTGTGGGACGCTACTTGCGCTGATACGTTGGCAGCGTCCTACTTGCCAGTCACGTCCAAACTGGCCGGGGCAGCGGCGGATGCCCGAGAGCGATCCAAGGTCGGGAAATATAGCTGTCTCGGCGCCCAGTACGACTTTGTCGCATTTGGCGTCGAGACACTCGGCCCTTGGGGAAAAAGCGCGCGTGGGCTCCACAAGGAGATCAGCAAGCGGTTGAGGGACGCAACGGGTGACCCTCGCGCAGGCAGCTTTCTCGCTCAAAGAATAGCGATTGCTATTCAACGCGGGAATGCTGCCTGTGTGATGGGCACCCTGCCTAAAGGGCAAAGTTTTGATACGTTTCTGTGATTTTATTTTATTTTTAAGTCGTTTGCAAATAAGTAAGTACTGTAATAATAGTTTTATGAATTGACCATTACAATAAAAATTAATACTCCAAAAAAAAAAAAAAAAAAAAAAAGGAGTAACATATGCATGAAATTTGGTAGGAAAATAATATTTATAAACATGATTCTTGCACGTACTTATATTAAAATAACGTTTAGACATTGCAGATTTGCGCATCACGAAGTTGTTTTTGTTTACAATTTGAGTTGTACAATGAACGTTATTAAGTACCTATCAAACAGTCCCCTGTCAAAGCAAAATACGAAACTACTAGTTTTTCATTAAATCACAAAAAAAACTCCGAACTGAATTTGGACAGCAAGTATTTACTCTGCAAGGCTTAATTAAAAGTATCACTGGAAAACATTGCCTTTCGCGTTTGTTTATTTTGACAGGCGCTTCACAGTAGGTAGATCAGACACTTATAAATCGCATTCCGATTTCATATAACTGTGGTTTGAGCGCTCATTTCTACCTGAATTCGTACTAACTGACTTCCCGAACTCTCAGATATCGATTTTAACCAAATCGGATCTCGGATTTGTGTCAAAACATCTCCCAGCGATTAAAGCCTGAATCACACTGACGCGACCTGAGGTGGTGGTCAATAGTAAACTTGACAGTTAATGTAAAAAATTGTATGGACGCCACCGCAGGCCGCACCAGTTTGTGAGAGGATTAAATATATGTAGTTGACGCGGCCGGATATCCAAACGGATGGAAGGCGAAGCGACGATCGTGAAAGTCAAGATTTAACGTATTCCATTCATTTAGATGCATCAATTCGTCAAAACAAAAGGCACGCCATTGAATGTTGAAACAACACACTGGTCGTGACCAAATGAAGTGACAACGTGGCACACCTGTGAATGAAGTCAACATATGTATTACATCTATCTGACCTATCCATTTGACAATGCTTTGGCGTAGCGATACCAAGCTGCATTGTATAACATCTTTATAAACTGTGTTTTGACAAATAAAAACTTTGAACTTTGAAGAATGACCGCGCGGAACCAAATATTCCCAAAATGGAACGCGATAAGCAAGTGTCTGGTCGACGCCCCACATTGTGTTTATTTTACGACCGTCCTTGATCGCTATGACTCCCTGAAAAAATAAGCCTCATGAAACTTAAAATGCTATCATTGTATTTTAAATGATATATTGGCATTTTAAGATTGAATTGTAACGGAAACAACATGAGGCGAGACTTGTTGACGTCAAATGCGTACCTATAAGTAATAAAAACCGGCCAAGTGCGAGTTGGACTCGCGCACGAAGGGTTCCGTACCATTATCTATAAAAACGGCAAAAAATTCACGTTTGTTGTAAGGGAGCCCCACTTAAAAATATATTTTGTTTTGTTTTTAGTATTTGTTGTTAAAGCTGCTACAAAAATACATAATCTGTGAAAATTTCAACTCTCTAGCTATCACGGTTCTTGAGATACAGCCTGGTGACAGTACTATTATTTATTTATTTATAGTCCATACATTATTACACGCGTCTGAACGAGGATGATCCTGTGTCTCAGACAAAAATAATAAATACAATTACATACTAATTAGTGCAATGTGTAGTGTACGTAATAAATAAATTATTACTAACATAAATATAAGTCCCTTCTGTAACTAACCCAATATGGATATTTATCCGAAATAAAGAAGTTTGAATTATTTAGCCTTTCCACAACACTACATCAACGTTAGTTAACACTAAGGAGATTTCACGTCGTGCCCATAAAACTTGGCCAGTAAACTACCGTGTCCGTAATATCGTGTTAGTTTTATTTTTTATTTCCCTCGCAGCAAGCCCTGGCTTACCGCATTATTAAAACTGAAAGTGCAACGATGCTATTAATATTTTCATTGCAATTTACAGAGAACCGGTAAAGAGAATGCGGTTTTTGTGCCTGTTAGTATTGACGGGGGAAGACGCTCTTTTTGGTCGACTACGGCAGAGCCGAAAGGAAATGATATGAATGAATGAATTATATTTATTTTCCCCTCACTGCCTCGGAAAGCCGTCTTTTATCCTTTAAAACCAGTGAGCAAAATCGCATTTTATCCACTAGTGGGCAAAGTAATTTTTGAGCGTATCTCATGTATCTCATGAACCGTGATAGTTAGACAGTTGAAGTTTTAACAGATGATGTATTTCTGTTGCCGCTATAACAACAAATACTAAAAACCGAATAAAATAAATATTTAAGGGGGCTCCGATACAAAAAACTTTTCAGAATTGCTTGTTGCCTTCATCAGGCGCTGGGTCTCAATATGTATGGGAAAACTAAAATCCGACTCGCACTTGACCAAAAACATAAATAGTTATTGGTTATATTTTTAATACAAATAAATAAATAAATAAATATTACGGGACAATCTTACACAAATCAACCTGGGCCCACGGTAAGCTCAATAAGGCTTGTGTTTTGGATACTAGGCGACGATATATATAATAGATACATACATATAGATACTTATATACATATATAACATCCATAACTCAGGAACAAATATTCGTGATAAACACACAAATAAATGCCCTGACCAGGATTCGAACCCGGGACCTCCAGCTTCGTAGGCAGAGTCACTACCAACTGGGCCACGGAGGCCGTTAAAGGGTGCAAATATATTATTTAAATTAAATAAAGTTGTTTTGCATGTTGCACTTTCCTCACTCCAGTGAGATGAAAAGTTTTGTGCTACACACGGGTGCAAATGTATTTCACTTCTCGTGTTTTAATTCCACACTCGCGGGTAACATACAAATTTGCACCCTTGTATAACAAATAACTATTCTTGTAACGTTTTATTTTCAGTTAGGTAGTTTTCCGTAGTCGTATTCCTGAACTTTTATGGTTGTTGTCCTTAAACTCATTTCCACGGTTGCTCGTTTTGACTTTAAAGGTAGACCACCGTAAGGGACGGACAGGATGCTATGCACCTAAATTGAGAACTTGTTTCAAAATGACTGACGGTTTATCAACAACCTACTTAATTTGGGCGTTTATGAATGTCCTCGTGAGAAACCTAAAAATCATCATCATCATCATCATATCAGCCAAAAGACATCCACTGCTGGACATAGGCCTCCCCCAAAGAGTGCCAAAATGATCGGTCCTGCGCCACCCGCATCCAGCGGACTCCCGCGACCTTTACCAGGTCATCAGTCCACCCACGCTGCGCCTTCCGGTACGTGGTCGCCACTCGAGAATATTTTCACCCCAACGGCCATCGGTTCTACGTGCCATGTGCCCCGCCCCGCCCACTACCACTTAAGTTTAGCGATTTGGAGGGCTATATCGGTTACCTTTGGTTTTGCTGCGGAAAAGTAGCCTCATTTCTGATGCGACCACGCAGAGAAACTCCCAACATAACCTTCTCCATTACCCTTTGGGTGACTTTGAGCCTTCTTTTGAGGCCCACAGTAAGCGATCACGTTTCATTGCCATATGTCATCACTGGCAACACAAATTGCTCAAAAACTCTCGTCTTGAGACACTGCGGAATATTGGACGAAAATATGTGCCCATAGCTTCACGAACGCTGCCCAGCCGAGTCGGATTCGACGATTGACCTCTTTCTCGAAGTTGGACCTACCTAACTGGACAGGCCTGTCCTAGGTATACATAATCGTCCACAAATTCGAGCATAAAGTGTCCGATTGTAATGGGAGTTGGTACTACATGGGCATTTGACATGATCTTCGTCTTGTCACTTTTCATACATCAACCTTAAAATAGTTCAGGACATATTATTGTAATATTTTCAATAATGCTGGGTTTTACACAAAAGCGTTTCTTTTTAGGAGTCCGCAGTAAGCTCGATTCTCCAAAAAAAACTACGTGTTAAAATCGTTTCTACGGAAACACAATTCTTCACAATAGCATTATACCACATTCGTTATTCGGCACAGAATACTGCAGCATAGTTAATTCATTATATTTAAGACATAAAGATTCCGTTTAAGTTTTAATAACATTAAATTTAAATAAATACCTACTATAAACACCAACAAGTTGAAACGAGTGTGGAAATAGTCCAGATTGCTTTACAACTGGGTGTTTGCTAACTTAATAAAAAACTTTTTGTACTCGACGATTAAAATATGTGTATTAAGATTTCATAGAGAATACTGCAACGTCACTCTTTTCATAGTTGTAGTCCATGTTACTGTCGAAACAATCGAAATAACTACTTTTCGATACGCTCCAGACAACTAAAATAAATTCGACCAATCACGTGGCTGCTTTACTGAACTGTAATGAATTGGACCAATAGAATCGCTTTGATGTCGTACGCTCGTTGATGTCTTTTAAGATATCAACAAGCGTACGAGCGATGAGTTGCACTTCGTTTCAACAGCATCGAGTTTGTTTAATTAGTTCAGTTGACTCGTAGAAAATTAATTTTAATGAACTCGTACAAAAAGTATTGTTTACAATAGTGTTATAATCAAGCTTTTTAATCTCGTACCTTACTTAGGCCACTCAGCAAGCTTCGTGGCCTAAACACGGTACTCGACTAAAAAGCTCTCTATTATAACACGATTGTGAAAAATACTATTGCAGGATCTACAAATTACAATAATGAAACATTAACGTCTTGGACGTGTTCACTGGCGTTCTGTTGTTAAAAGACCTTGAAAATTATCAGCACAAAATTAATTTGGACACAGTAAATATAATTCGTTCGAGTTGGTTCGCGTATTTATATTATTTCAACATACACTAAAGTAGTAGGGACTAGGGAATAAATAATTATGACAATTTGGTTATTATTGTACCTACTCGAAGTTACGGGAAGAATAACGTACCACCGTAAAGGACGGAGGAAGGATTGGAGCCAATGCGGCTAAATTACTATAAAAAACGCCCCATGCCTTACTATAAAAAACGTACTTAATTCGGGCGGATAATCGTTTGTTTGCTGCAAAGTGCGTACTCATACCAAATATTTTGTAGCAAATAAAATTGAAACTTTAGACAAGAAAGGATATATACCTACAGCTGTGTGTTATTAATATTTGTATACAACTATCTCCCTCGGTAGTGGTATTATTTTTATTTTGGCGAGTCTGGTCTACACTCGAAGGTTTGTTAGTTTTAATTGTAACTGCTGTGCAAAGTAACATTTATTTTTATCCATAGTCATAGATTTAAAAACAGAACTATGATATTTTATCTCTCTATTTTCTCACACACTTTGGTTCCCCCTATTTGCTTACATTTATGTCATTCTTAAAATATCTCTCCTTATTGCGAGTTCTACTTAACATATTAAATATACAATGCGCGGAAGAAATGTTGCTGACATTAAATAATATATTGGAGTTCAATGCGCTGACAACCGTCAGTAAAATATTAGGAAAAGTTTTAACAGTAATAATGATATTGGGTATATTTAATGTAAGGTCCCATTCGCATTTAGCCGGGCGGTAACCTGTGTGCGGTATCTTGTATATACTTTACCGAGAGCTTACCGAAGTTTTAACTTTTTATTTGTCGCTGTAAAACACTGACATCTTGGGCCAGCTTGCCGATTACGTAATGCATTGTAAGCGCGTCAGGTAGATTTAAATGTAATTTTTTGTATAAAAAAATATATTTTAATCGTCTTACCGCTCGTTTGAAACGTTGCATGTTTCCTCTGTGGCACATTTATCGGTGCGGGATCAGTGCAGTTCCTGTAAAGTGTCAGTTGTCATAGGTAGAGGTCCTTCCCCGGTAAAGCTGCTACGAGCAAGATGAGACTCCATCATCATCATCATCATCATCATATCAGCCGAAAGACGTCCACTGCTGGACATATGCCTCCCCCAAAGAGTGCCAAAATGACCGGTCCTGCGCCACGCGCATCCAGCGGACTCCCGCGACCTTTACCAGGTCATCAGTCCACCTTGTATGGGGCCTACCCACGCCTCGCCTTCCGGTACGTGGTCGCCACTCGAGAACCTTTCCGCCCCAACGGCCATCGTTTCTGCGTGCAATGTGATTCGGAGGACCGGAGGAGGATGAGACTCCACTGTGCCCTAATTCTCTTACATCCGCGTAAAAGTGACAATTTCGTATACGTACGTCGTACGTATTTTTAATATTTAACATGACAATTATGACAAAATTGTAATTTTAGTCTTTTATGGGCCTTGAATAGCTTCAATAAATTAAGTAGTCAGAACACTCAAATTCACAATCCTAGATTAACCATACAAATTAATCGAGAATAGTTGGAGTTTGACAGATACCTTAATTTTGAATAATAGCCCGGACATAATTGGGTATAATTGTAACAATTTAGCAGATTATAATTGACAGTTTGATGAATTATTTATAAGCTTGGCCTTGGGGAAATATTGACACCGAAGTTTAGTAAATATATATATTGCCCGCGACTTCGTCCGCTTGGAAATCTTTTATATCGTAGCTCCATACTAACTTTCGCCCCCTATTTCACCCCCTTAGGAGATGATTTTTGAGATAAAAACAATCCTATGTCCATTCCCAGGATAAAAACTCCATCCATAACAAATTTCATCTTTATCGGTTCAGCGTTTTAAGCCTGAAAAGGTAACAGACAGACAGTTACTTTGTCATTTATAATGTATTATCGAAGTATGGATTCTATGGATTTCCAAGCAATGTTCAAATCATTATACTTCACTAACATGTTTATTAAGATACCAACAATTAACTACTAATTTGTTACGCGGTCTGATGTCTAGACATTCGCCTAGGCACCACACCGCGCCCTTTGTCTGCTAAATGGATGGATTATACGTGTAATATTTTGACTACTTTTACGGGCACGCCGAGTAGCTGTCACTTTTTTGTGGTCGTGTTGTTTCGACATTCGTTAACGCCTAATTGTCTCAGTGACAAATGTATGCATCCTAACACATTCACTGCCAGGAATCGCTACACGATACGCTCGTACCCGATCCCGTGCGCCCAAGACTTGATTTCCTCTTACGCTGACGTCGGTCGGGCGTACGAATATACACCATGTTCTATGGGACACCGCCACTGAAATTCCAGCGTACAGCCTAAATTCGTACGCGCGACCGACGTCAGCGTAGGAGGAAATCAAGCCTAAAGCGTAGGGGCCCGCTAGGCAGGTTCCTGGCAGTGAAAGTGCTAATGGACGTTGAGGTTGGCGCGCTGGTACGTTAATACCTACTATAAATGTATTTCACGCCACTACTTGGAAATGAGGCAAATTAATTCAGGTTTCAAAGCTCGGGTTAGTTGGACGCTGCGCCGGCGAGCGGGGTCACGCTTTTTTTGTCTTTGTTTATTATTAGGTACTTAATTTTAATATAAAATTATAATTTTTTGCAATTTCCTCGCAGTAGGCGTGAAGAGCACTGTGTTAAGCCTCGGCCGAAAGTGCAATAGCTAGACTCGTACTTTCGAGGGCCTCCGCGTCGAACTTACTCGTCTCTTACTTTCTAGCCTCTACAACCAATGTACTATTCACAACACAACTGAAGTAGTTCGCATGAGAAGGCACGCGCGCCATGTCAGAAAGGTAAGGGCAGTCAACAAAACACGGCATTTCCGCTCTTTTAACAAAACACAATAATGGACCCCAGGGTTTCGTTAACAAATAATGGGGAATAAGGAAGTGCCTCCTATTTATTACCCTTCTACTTTAACAATACATTTCCTTGCTTACTGTATATAAAATTAATTCCCATACAATGTTACGTATAAGATGCATCAAAATTGACACGCAACTCATTACGGAATTATTCCGTAAAAGTAAATATGTCGGCGGCCGATCGTAAAATCCGGTAAATCACGAAATTCCAAGGCATATTGTGAAACGCTGCAATTTCATGATTTGGCTAAATGACATCCGCCATATCGTTCACAACTTAACTTTTAACGATTTGTCTAATGACGTTTAGGCAGATCATGAAATTCCTAGGCATATCATGAAACGCCGCCATATCGTTCAATACTCGCCGTTATACGTAAGTAGGGTTTGCAAACAAGTTTTTCCGCTCTTTTATTAAAAAAAATAACCTCGAAGACGAAAGCAAAGCAAAGCTCCCGCTTTCATCTTCTAACCTACCCGCGATCCAAGTCGGTTTTGCCACTGCATCGATCTGTCGTATTTTTTATCAGGCACATCATGATATGCCTGGTGAACTTTTAGCCAAATCATGAAATTGCGGTGTTTCACGATATGCCTAGGAATTTCGTGATCTGCCGGATTTTTACGATGTGCCCGGTATAGAGCTAGGAATATCGAAGAATGAGTTGCTCTAATCGATCTGCCGTATTTTTTATCAGGCAAATCATGATATGCCTGGTCAACTTATTAGCCAAATCATGAAATGACGGCGTTTCACGATATGCCTTGGGATTTCGTGATCTGCCGGATTTTACGATCGGCTGCCGACAGATGCAATTGGTAATCAAAGCCAATTCCAATTTATAAAACTTTCGATGCCAGAATTCTCTCGGTGGATACTCTACCCGTCGCCAATTTTCACTACTAAGGCGTGAAAGACACATCGGCTACGCGCGTATCGCTGTGACACAGTAAGTACGGTTACCCATGAACGTGTTCTTTCATCGCCAATCACGACACGCATGTATACATACGTCATAGTGCTAATTATGAAGAATTATATTTACTGTGCCAGACCCCTATTTCAAAATAAATAACATGCGCATTGCAATTGACAAAAAAATATACAATTGTGGTTGCCAACAGCCATTTTCCAAAAAAAAATATAATTGCTGTTTTACAAATATCTAAATACATACAAGCTGACAAGCGCGATAATTTAAAAAAAACCGGCCAAGTGCGAGTTGGACTCGCGCACGAAGGGTTCTGTACCATTATCTATAAAAACGGCAAAAAAATCAGGTTTGTTGTATGGGAGCCCCCTTAAAAAAATATTTTATTTTGATTTTAGTATTTGTTGTTATAGCGGCAACAGAAATACAAAATCTGTAAAAATGTCAACTCTCTAGCTATCACGGTTCTTGAGATACAGCCTGGTGACAGACAGACGGACGGACGGACGGACCGACAGCGAAGTCTTAGTAATAGGGTCCCGTTTTACTCTTTGAGTACGGAACCCTAAAAAAGAATACAATTCTAGTAGGTGAAACCACAGTTGTTAAAAAAGTGACAAAATGTCGAATTGTCAGCCATCACTGACAATAATTAAATTGTCAGTTTGGTGAAGTAGGAGCCGGGACCCGTTATAGGTGGTCACCTCTGCTCGCAGGCGCTTTTCTCTACGAAGTGCGTTAGCCGGGTTGTGTCGCGTGATCAGCTACGAGCGTAGCTAAGTAAAATCCTTGCCAGTCAACGTGTTAAGCTGCTACGGGCTACGGCGTGGCGCTACGAGAGTGGCGTAGCGTAGCGATAATGAGTATTACAGTAGACCAGAGGGGTAATCACGTAACGTTCCGAACGCGCGTTAGGACAATTCAACTGTCAGTTTTCCATATAAAATATGATATTTAGATCTACCTAACGTGCGTACAATCCGTTATGTGATCGACCAGCAGATAGCGAATCCAATATCGGTTCAATTTTCGCTACAAAACGGGAAAATACTGCTACACGCGATCAACGTTACCTACCAATGAAAGTATTCGATAGCATTCATTAATTATGTTTTGTCTGTTGTTTTATATTAATACATACAATATTATTTTTCGGTTCGATTTTGTGTTTTTTGTTGTTTTGTTTCATGCGACAGTAAATCTTTATTTTTACAAGCTTTATATTATTTTGCACTGTTCGTATGTATCTAAATATGTAAGTTTGTAAGTTGTCCGTCTAAATTTGCAATCCATTTTTCAGTCACTTTCCGTTGTCCAATTGAGCTGAAATTTTGCAATGACAATGCAAAAAGGCCCTCGAGTCATTGTACCCAGGAATAATATATATTTATATATTAAATACATAAAATACTGCAAAACCTCAGAATACTTCTTATAAAATAAACGAAACCAAGAATATTCTTGTGACTTTACTGTTCTTTTATTATAGCTCATTCAGTTTTACTTCCCACTTTACCACTACTGGAAATAAAACAACAAAGCTCTTTCCTAGACTATTTTAAACTAGGAAGCTCTTAAGCCGGATTCATACTTCTCTGACGTCTCATAGAATGATATCGGTTTCATATATTTAGTGACAACTCCAAGCCCATCAGACAACATCACGTCACATCAACTGCGTGTTGTTAGGGGATTCCGTCGAACAAATACTTCACTTTTGGATACCAGCGCCATCTTTTAGTATGTTGTAAAGCATGTCTTCTGAATCCCACAACTGCCGGGAGACAGTCTCTAAGGAGTCGGTCTCTCCTGTCGCCTGTTGGTGTAATTTACACTTTTCCAATCGCGGCCGTGGCGTTTTTGATGACGTCATTACAGAGGAGACAGATACCTTAGAGATTGTCTCCCGGCAGTTTTGAAATCCAGGGGACATGCCTTACAACATTAAAATATCAAATCCGAAAGTAAAGTATTTTCCCCTAACAGCATGCACTAATCAGTAAGCTATAAATATTTAAAACTAAGGTAATTAGATTAGATTAGATTTTTATTTATTTCAGACATTTTTTTTTGTACATCCATATATTGTTAGTATAATCTTAACCTAGGTATATTAGTATTAGCCTCCATAGTTACTTAGATCTAAATTTTGCGACCGATTTAATTTGACCGATCCAATGCGCCAACATAGGACAGTCGTATCTGTCGGCAATGACACTCAGAATGCTGTTGGAACTTTCCCTTACCCGGCTCAGCATCGAGACGATTTTCTTGCGTATACTTAATCGCTTTAAAACCGTCCGTGTGGGCCTCAGCGAACATAAACGAGGCGCTTCACCACCGGGGTAGTCCCATCAGCACTCTGAATGCATTGTTATATTGCACGCACAGGGCATTATAGGCTCTTTTGGTATATTTCACCCACAGGCTGCTCGAGTAGAAGGACTGGCTAAACGCCTTATGGACTGGCTAAACGCCATACGTCAGTTAATTGTAACAACGTTCTATACGGGGTCAGAGGGGTAATCACGTAACGTTTTGAACGCGCATTACGTAGATCTAACTGTAATTTTCCCATATAAATATTGACATTTAGATCAACCTAATTACGTACAATGCGTTACCTGGGGTAGTCACGTAACGTTCCGAACGGGCGTCGGTACAATTTAACTGTAAATTTTCCATATAAAAAGTGACATTTAGACCTACCGCTACCTACCCGACGTTCGTACAGTCACCGGCATAAATATGGGACGGAACAAAGGCTGCAAAAATATCTGATGACAACTCTATTCCTAGAGCCGTAAGAGCGTGTCAAATATTTTTGCGGCCTTTGATTCATCATATCATATATTGATGCCGGTGACTGTACAATGCGTTACGTGATCGAACTGCATTCAATTTTGTCGATGGTACATTTTACGTTTTGTATATTTTGCGGAGGAGGGCTATTGTTCACCGTTATTGTAATGAATTAAGATAGAAAATGTCATGTTGGGTTGGTGTTAAGTCCTGGTTAGATCACCTTAATGAAATCAAGAAAATAAAATACCTTAACGAAAAGCTAAATAAAACTCCAAGAAAGTGTTATAATCCGTATATTTTCAAGCAGTAGCTTCACGTTAATTACGATATAAAACGCAGTTAGTTATATCCTGTAACTATGAACATTTTCAAGCTACAACATGCCGCCGGCAGACATATCTCCAAAGGGCTTAAGTACCTACTAAACCAATGATGCTAATTTTGTCTTTATAGGCATTAAAATAAAGGTAATATTCGTAGTGAGTTACTGTTAGTTGCAGCTAATAGTAGAGGAAGTTCGATCAAAGAAACTTCGTGCCTCAGCATCGGTTTTAATAATTGGAACGAAAAGTTGTTTCAATGTCGTCTATTCGCAAAAACTTTTCAGGATAAAATACCTATTTTATCATCAAATTAGCTGCCCGTGTATTGTAAGAATGCAAGCAAAGCCGCGAGATAAAATATAGCTGATGCCTATACTGAAAGTGATGATTATTTTCAATTAAAGTCACGTAGGTAATGGAATTGAAGAATTAAGAGCACATTACTTCCTTAACAGAATCAACGGTGCTCATGATTTAAAGAAGAAAAAACGCATCTTCCAAATTGTGAGAAAAAAATTGATACCATCAGAAAAACCCTGTAAAATTGCGTTACACCATATAAAATTAGTCAGTAGCTTGTTTTTTTTAAAACAAACTTTACTAAAGCATTTACATCTTAATTTATTTAATAGGAACCTTGCCGTTGGCCCTAGGTAGCCTGGAAACAGGTATTTACATAAACGACCAATAAATTGCATGCCTTATTCAATTAAGTCGGTAGAGGAAGGCAAAAGTCTCTCCTCCGGGAAAATACCTATAGTTTTGAGGCAAATAAGTAATAGTTTTAATGCTACCTATACGTTGTTAGATTTCAACCTATACGTTGTTAAATTTCGGATCTGTCTCTCTCCTTTTTTTTAGAGAGACACATCCGAAAGGTCGAGAAACCTCAGAGAGCTAAATAAAAAAAAATATACGCGATTTAGTCCCGTTTAGTAAAAATAATGTGTGGATATCGTGAAAGTATAAATCAATATAGGTACCATCAATTTTAATTGATAGCAATAACAGGATGTCAAATATTGGATCTAAGGTGTTAAACATTGGGTTGGGACGTTTACCTTAATTAATGATAGTTTCATAACAATTAACAACATAGAAAAGTTGAAAAACCCCCGATTTTTAGGGTTCCGTAGCCAAATGGCAAAAAACGGAACCCTTATAGATTCGTCATGTCTGTCTGTCTGTCTGTCAGTCCGTCCGTATGTCACAGCCACTTTTTTCCGAAACTATAAGAGCTATACTGTTAAAACTTGGTAAGTAGATGTATTCTGTGAACCGCATTAAGATTTTCACACAAAAATCGAAAAAAAAACAGTAATTTTTGGGGGCCCCATACTCAGAACTGAAACTCAAAAAAAAATTTTCATCAAACCCATACCCATGGATAGGTCTTCAAAAATGATATTGAGGTTTTTCATATATTTTTTTTCTAAACTGAATAGTTTGCGCGAGAGACACTTCCAAAGTGGTAAAATGTGTGTCCCCCCCCTGTAACTTCTAAAATAAGAGAATGATAAAACAAAAAAATATATATGATGTACATTACCATGCAAACTTCCACCGAAAATTGGTTTGAACGAGATCTAGTAAGTAGTTTTTTTTAATACGTCATAAATCGTAAACCGCAATTTATTTTACGGAACCCTTCATGTGCGAGTCCGACTCGCACTTGGCCGCTTTTTCATTTTAGAGCTCAATGTTTCAAAAAACCGATTTAACGAAGCTAAGAACTATTTTGACCTCGTCAGTTTTTGGATAAAAGAAAACCGCAAAATTGCCACAGACAGTCACACAGACACGTCAAACTTATAACACCCCTCTTTTTGCGTCGGGGGTTAAAAAGTTAAAGCTCTTACAAAACGTCCCTATGTCATTTTCTAACATGAAAAGAAAGAAAAAAAGAAACAAACAAACAACAACAAACATGTTGTTTGTTACTTTCCACCCAAGATGATTCAACTCTTTGAAGGGAATAAATATCTCATCATAATCATCATCATTATATATTTTAAGTGTGTTATTAATACTGTACGTCCGAAATGGGCAGACTGTTGAAACTTATTTACTTTATGACATGTATGTACCTACACAGTTTTGACAATAAATGATATCTTATCTTATCATCATACGTCCCACTGCTAGGCACAGGCCTCTCATGAGTGAGAGGGAACGGGTAGTAGTCACCACGCTGGCCATATATCTCCTAACAAAATATTTTACTCATGCGTAGGTTTTATACTTTTTATCCTCCAATAAAATCCCAAAACTATTATCAAAATCTTTCATACTAGCTCACATTGTAGTCAACAAATCCAAATTGCATTTCCATCCGCTTACATTGACTGAAATCCGAAGCAAAAATGGAACATAAATATGCCTTACGTCCTTACTAACTTCGTGGCCATATAAATACGTTACTGTATGGTATTAATAGGGCTTAAACGACTGCAGAGTTCTTTCTCTCGGCTTGGGATTGCCACAAATGGCTGCCAATTAGTGCTTGGACAGATAATAAATATTCGTTTTTGTTAGCTGTGCTCGGATATTGTACCACCGGGAAGAGAGATGGAAGGTAAGAAACGTAGTATGAAAATAGAAGGTTTCAATATGGCACGCAATTAGACAACAGTATAAATAAATTTATTTTTCGTTACCTAGCAATAAAAACAAATAACTTACGAATATACTTTGAAGAGACCAGGATTCAAAAACATTTGCTGTATTGTTTTATTATACATGAAAATCTAAAAAATGGACGCTGTTAGACCAGAGAAAATTGTGATGTCACTGCGGCTGTATTTCCCTACAAACGCACCAATAGTAATAGAGTGTTTGATGTTTCATAAAAGTTTAGTTTTGACTATCAGTCAAATACCGTATTGAGGCACATTTTGTTCATAGAATAGGGGACATTACTGCAATGTTCTGTCGCCAGGGTGCAGCACTAGCACAAACCGTAAACCAGTAGAGGAAGATAGGGACTCACATTGATTGTCAAATGAGTGACAAGGATGCATGCATAGAAAATACCGCAAGTGGGAACGAGATACAATGTCAACAACTCTGCTAGTGTCGCCCCCTCAAAGTTTTGCGTAATATTCCCTATTGCTGCACAGTTTAACGCTATTAATTTTTCCTTGAGTCCAAACCAAATGTGTGTCATAAAATTGCTTTAAAATGGCATCATCCTCCTAGCGTTATTCCCGGTTGTGCCCTAAAGGTGCTCGGGGCCCGCTTTAACACCTTATCCCAATATTTGGCATAGGCACTAGTTGCTTGTTGTTGCTTCAAAATGTAATTTCATAAATTTGTTTGTAGAAAAAAGAATATTGCGAACGCAACTCTTTTTTGTGTATAAACTTAATTAAAGGTACCTATTTCATTAGCAGTAGCAAAACGCGCCCGTCAGGCACGATTTGCATGAAGGGGGTTTTGAATGCGCCAATCATGGCGCTACACATGTGTGGGTTTATCCCTACCAAAAGCAACTCAAAATCTCGCTGCTCACTTTTGACGTAACATATATACCACGACTTCTGTAACCATCTATTCGGCCACACTCCCCTTGCATTCAATCAGAGCCTATATAATTGTAAATTATATTACAGTCAAACTTTTATCGAAGTTTTATTTAAAGTCGTCGAGCGAATAACACCACCGGCATCGGCGCAAACAAAGAAAGAGGTTAAAACAAACATTTTCTACACCCATATCATAAATCCTCTATAGGTAATGTGTTCAGAAACCATATAACTATAATGACCACCATTATTGCAACCAGTAACGTAACATCAGCGTTTTATCTGTGCCAGTGTATTATAATGTATGAAAAATCATAATAACATCGATATCGATGTTATTATGGAAATCTAGTTGGCCATGATTTGAAACGAAGTCAGCCATGGCGGTGCAATGGCGGTTATTCTTATGGTTCCCGAACACACCATTGAAAAATTATAATATGTGGGCAAATAAAGTGAGTCGCTTAATTTCAAACCCGGGTAAATCCATCTGTCAAATCATGCGATTTTGCTATTAAGAAAAGGTGATAAGGTAGATATTTGCTGATAGGGTCAAATGGATTTATCCGATTTTGAATGTAAGCGACACAAGTAGTGTATGTAACTGTACATAATTAGGCATTAAAACACTAACGCTCGTTTCATAAACCCATAATCGTGTTTTATGCCCTTCATTATGTACAGTCACATAAACTACTATTAAGTATCAAGCCGGGTAAGTTTTAAGGATGAGTAAAAAGGTTAAAGCCCAGTCAGCGTTCGACACTACGATACTTTGCAGCTTGCATATTAGTTAATATCAATAAGGTTAATTACTGTACCTCATTAACGTGTCAAATATTCGAACGTTTACCTCAATATAAAATTTTGTCGCAAATTTATTTGTTGTTTATTAATTGGAAATGGGTGGTTCATTTTATTTTCGATTACTTATAGTGTGTTTTTGGGCGAGCTATTAAAACATTTGTATAGTACCCATTCTATTTACGAGTATTCTCATCTTGAAATCCTCAATGCTTTTAATATTTCGTTATCATGGTAATTGATACATATGTATATTTATTATTTAGGTATATATTAAAATATATCGCAACATAATGATATTTGTACTGATCACTAAGCCTTAGCGAAAATAATGAAGATCATCATCATCATATTAGCCGGAAGACGTGCACTAGCCCCTCAAAGCGTGCCACAATGACCGGAAACTAATAATAAGATAAAAAAAAACATAAATGATATATTCTGCTGAATTTATTTTGACGTTTGATGTAAGGATTTGTATTCATAAACATCTCGATATCTGTCAAAACGTTTTCTCAACAAAAAGCAAAAAAGATCGACCGTAAAGAGGCAAATAGGACCGCTTACTGTCTTCCGCAGCCTCGTACATGAATCCGTTGTCTTATTCCAAAATGGACTTTATTATTTCACCAGTAAAATAAAATTTTGAATATCATTGTATTACAAGATAAGTTTTCGAAAAATTAAATGTTAGTAACCTCGCTTGGCCGTCATAAAAACTTTGGGCAGTGATTGAATACATCTCCCTTGTTTGCCTGCATTCCTGCGTTCAACAGGACATAGACGCAGTCGTTAAATGGTCCCATGATAATGGTATAGTGTTAAATACAGATAAGACCAAATTCCTCATCATTCAATCACCTTATTTGTCAATAGCTGAAACCTCACCACTTATGTATACCCATAGTTTTACTTGTCTTCATAATAGTTTAAATAATTGCCAATGCAAACATATTGAAAAGGTAGACTGTGTTACATATCTTGGCGTCAAGGTTGATGTTACATTTTCCTGGCTACAACATATTAACTATATTTGTAGTAAATTAAGATTACTCCTAGGAAAATTTTACCACCTTAGCTTTAAAGTACCAAGCAATATACTAAAATGTCTGTACTTTGCTATAGTAGACTCGGTGCTGGGATATGCCCTTGATTGCTATGGACTTACATTCAAATCTTACATAGACAAACTTGAAGCATTGCAAATTAGATTCTTAAAATTACTAGTAAATAAAAAAACAAAAAACAGTTGCAAGGGCGATTATTCAAAATTATTTAAAATCTGTAAAATACTTCCGGTTAGCCTAAAACATAAATACCTTTTAGCAGTTAACAATCATAGCAATCGAGTACATAGCCCAATACCGATAGAACACAAACATAGCACAAGGTCGGTGTCCGCGGGTAAGTATGAAGTACCCCGGGTTGATAACTATTTTGGAGACCGTACTTTAGCCAAGAGACTTCCGTACTTCTTAAATACTTTACCCGAAGACATCCGAAATGAACCAAATAAACATAAATTTAAAAAAGCACTAAAAAAACACCTACTGCATACCTACACTTAAGTAACTGCTTGCTTGCTTATTTTGCAAGCAAGCGTTATCATATCACACTCATATTTATAACAAGATTAATAAGTTAGCATTTAAGTATAAAATAGGATTAAAAACGATGTTATTATTATGATATGTATATTAAGCATAAAAGAGACTTACCTGCAGGCAAACTGTTCAAACAGTTTTGCAGGGACATGTTTTAGAATAAGTTTTTTATATCTTTGGTTAATAAATATAATAAAAAAAAAAAAAAATCAGAGAGAAAATGGGGACAAACTGACATTTGTACTTTGCTACTTATTGTTTCTAACACTCAAGGATAACATAAAAAAAGCGGCCAAGTACGGACTCGCGCACGAAGGGTTCCTGGCTCCTTTATCAATAAAAATATTAATTTTATTTTGTTTTTAGTATTTGCTGTTATAGCGACAACCGAAATACATCATCTGTGAATTTTCAACTGTAACTATCACGGTATCAGTGAGAATAGTGAGATACAGACAGACAGACAGACATCAGTCTTAGTAATAGGGTCCCGTTTTACCCTTTGGGTACGGAACCCTAAAAAGAAATAGTAGAGCAATTACATAAAAAAATGTTTTAGGTCCCCGTTGAACTTATGACATGGAAAAAATCAAATTAATATATATACTACGTTGAGTATAACGGTTGTTTTAATAAAGTTAGATGTTTTAGTGTGTCAAAATAATATTTTTGACAACTTTTTTTTTGGAGGAATATGTTGATTGTGGTGGTTGGTGATGGAACGTGTCTTGCTCAAGCTAAATACTTAAGTGTGTGACAAACGACATACGAATTTTGGTTAAGTACATTGTTTCACACATACATAATTTAATGACAGGCGAAGTTAATATAAGGACTATTCCAAACTGATGATTGTTTCAGTATTTCCTTCCTAAACTTATACAGAGTGGGCCCTGTCACAGGAGCAAATATTCAAAACGACGCTTCCTTAGAGCATTTGCAGTAACCCCTCATGTCTCATTCATTTTCAAAAAATTTGGTTTCGGAGAAATTTTGATCTAAAGTTATGACCTCCAAGTAATGTATCTTGCCACAACGAAATCATAGCACAGCAGGCAATGCAGATTTTGAGGTAACATCATGTAATGTTATAATAGTTGAGTCATAATAGTTTTTGCATTTTTGTTTAAAAAAAATTGTTTTGTGAATTTATAATTTATATTTCCATGAAATTTATATTTCGCTTACATGAAAGAGGACTTGATCCCCGCTCTGGGTCATTTCTGGTGCAAAGGTTAGCCATAGCTGTTCAGCGCGGCAATGCGGCCAGTGTGATGGGAAACTTTGCACCTGGAGTGGCTCGGGGAGGGTTGTTTGATGTTTAGGATTAGGAATAGGTTTAGGTTACTTAGTAATACGTTTAAGTTTGTTATTAATTAATTAAAATATTTACATTTGTAATAATTTAAATTTTATTCATAGATATATATATATATATATGTATTGGTAACGTTAATTTCATACACTCATTATTTTAATGACATAAATGAATATACATAGAACATAGTCTTCAAATTAAACGTAATAGAACATTTATATTTAAAAAAAAATGTTTTTTAAATAAAAAGTTACTCATAGCACTCCACAAGTGTAAAAAAATACAAGTTAACTTAATTTAAAGGTTTAATTTAAAAAAAAAATGTATTTTTTTACGTAAAATCACTTGGAAATAAGTGTTGCTTAATAATCTCACGTTAAATTTTTTGCTCTTGTTACAGGGCCCACCTTGTATAGCAGTATTTAAACTGTAGCAATAATGCATTCAAGTAAATTAATTTACGATCGTACGCAGCAAGGGCTGGTGTAGGTAACTATTAATCAAACTAGCTTTAAACCATGATTAAATGTAGCAGTTAACACTGGGCGATCGTTCATTGGGTCCATGTAGCTAAACGTATCGGTTTTAAATCAGATTTACAATTTCGCTTTCAACGTGGCGGGATGGAGTCAGGGTGGTGTTAGTGAGGCCGCACTGGTAAAACAATTAGAGACCCTTCGGCCGTCAACGAAACCAACGCTACATAACCAGTTGGGCATTTTCAATCATTCGTGTACCAAATTAGCGTGAGCTGTTAAATAAAAATTAAGTCAGTGTCAGTTTTGTGACGAAAGTTAAACATTAAATGATGTGAAAATGAACTTGTTTCAAATTTAAATAACGTGTACATGCATATCACTACATATTATAAAACAAAGTCACTTCCCGCTGTCGTCTGTCTGTCTGTCCCTATGTATGCTTAGATCTTTAAAACTACGCAACGGATTTTGATGCAGTTTCTTTTAATAGATATAGTGATTCAAGAGGAAGGTTTATATGTATAATACTATACAATACATGCATGTATTATACATATAAACCCGTGCGAAGCCGGGGCGGGTCGCTAGTCATTTATAAATTGAAAAGAAAAAGTTAATTTTTATACAAATTGAATACTTAATTGTAGTCACAAAACTGACACTAAGTTAATTTTTGTTTAACTCACGCTAATTGTGTACACACGAATTATTGAAAATGCCCAGTTACGTGTAAAGAATGATTTTTTTGTTTAATGTGGAGAGGAAGGCCAGTGAAATTCTCGCTAACTAACCGTAAATGCAGCATTATAAAATAATAATCATCATCATCATCATCATATCAGCCGAAAGACGTCCACTGCTGGACATAGCCCTCCCCCAAAGAGTTCCAAAGTGACTGGTCCTGCGCCACCCGCATCCAGCGGACTCCCGCGACCGATGGCCGTTGGGGCGGAAAGGTTCTCGAGTGGCGACCACGTACCAGAAGGCGCGGCGTTGGTAGGCCTCCCACAAGGTGGACTGATGACCTGGATAAAATAATATACAACTTCTTTATTAGGTCTATGTTCTAAGAATACATACGTCTGGCAAAAAAAATAAAATACATGTTGACGTGAGCTCATACATTGTCTGTAGTACTGTCAAGGACTTTAATTGTTGAGTCATTTAGGTGTCAACTAATTATGGTTTTTAATAGTTAAGTTTTGAATATAAAGTGGGTCAACGATTAAAGTCCATGCCCTGACCAGCAGGTCGATCACGTAACGCATTATACGCGCGTCAGGTAGGTCTAAATGTCACTTTTTATATGGAAAATTGACAATTAAATTGTACCGACGCGCGTTCGGAACGTTACGTGATTACCCCTCTGCAGTAATTGTATGAACTCGTATTACTTACTGACTGACTGTGGCACAACGACCCAATGTAGATTTTGGCCTCCGACTAAAGACCGCAGAAGACTATTTTTAGAATGCCCGGAGATATCAATTTGAAATGGATATCAAATAATCTGAAGTCTCTTGAAGCTGTGAAAAAATCAAGCTGCTAAGTTAACGTATTCAAAAGACCCGCCCTTTATGCCGCATATTTTGATAAACTGATTGAATGTAACCAGCGTAATGGTACACACTTCGTGACTTCGGCTTACGTTACACTGGTTATTTCCAAAATATAGCTGAATTTGCTACAAAGTATGCAAGCCGGTATCCCTTCGTGCGCGAGTCCGACTCGCACTTGTTTGAGTGAGAAAAATCTCGCCATTTTTTCTCATTTTACTCGATTTCTCAGAGTTTATTTCATATAGGTAACTCTAGTCTAGTCCAGTATTTACTTTCATTTTATCTACAACTAACTTTCTCATGGACATGTCTTGACACGGAGCTTATAAGCTAGGATTAAACTTTAATACGATGTTGGTGCGCTTTCGAGACGGTTAAGCTCGTTGAAGTTCTTTAAAGCGTTGAGAACTCAGGTGACTTACAAACCAATTAGGAAGTACATGGTTACTCAGCGAAAAGGAAATTCAATTTGAATTCTTCTTGAGAAAATGAAGAAGATTGCAACTGCACTGATCAAAAATTTTAAACGTGTACACAAAATTCTAACAAAAAACCAAATACAATTAGACAATAAGATACATTACAATAGGCACTCTGATTTGGTGACATCAAAATACATGTCATAGAGAACTTTCAAACTTACGGTTACCTACAGACGGTTTAAAACGACCAAGTCTAACTGGTTAATGGAATTGGCTACTTGATCTTCTTCTTCGTGTCGTGTCCTCAAATAAGAGATGCCCAATGGGCAGCGGTGTAGACAGCTCTGGCAGTCGCGTCTCTCAGGTCGTGTTCCGAGCAGGAGTGTGGGCATGTGGGGCACGCCATCAGGTGCACCATGGTTTGCGGTGCTGTACCGCAAACACATTGGGTTGATTGGCCACGATACAGTCCCCATCTGGCCATGTCTTCCTTACAGCGGCCAACCTGCGATCTGAGCCTATTTATTGCCCTCCAGATGGGCCATGGCTCCTTGTGGCCGGATGGCAGTTCTTCCGAAGCTAGCACGCAGACGTCGGGCGGAGGGCGTCGAGTCCACCACAACAGGCAGCGAGCATCTGAGGGGTCACTTTGCAGGGGGCAATTTAGTGTTCCGCATGAAACTCCTGCGGATCTTGAGTCGGGCAGATGGCGGGTTATGACCGTACAGTGGGCGGCGCTGGTCGGTCTCATGTTTCCCCTTTTCCACGGCACTTGCCACCTATCTACTTGATAATTCTTTTAGACGGTCCCATTCGAACTAGTTTTCTGAGTGGATCAAATGTTGTATAGGACTAGGAGAAATGTAGTGCAGTGATAACTCCCTGCATTTTCTTTTATTGCGTTATCTGTATTTTATTTTGTTCATTATTTTTATAGCGGAATCAAATCTCCTTGCTGCACGTCGTGTTGAGGGACTAGCTGGTTTTTCGGCTATTATTGTTTAATTATTCAAATTTTGAAATGCGTAGAATATTCTTCTCGAATCTTGTCAATTTTGGTAAACAGACTGGCGCAGACTTCATTCTGACTAGACCTATTATCTGAAAAACATTGATATTAAGCTGTCTTGGAGATTTATTTTCATGGGGCTGTGTTGAATAAAAAGGCGTACAAGTGCTCTATCCTCACATTGTTGTAAACCGTTCTGCTTTGAATCATATCCCGGAAGTTCCAGCCACAAAGCCACAGGAAGCCTGTATTTTTTGCTCAGCGAATGCTGAATTGGCTCGACCATCGGATATTTGTAGTGCCGAACTAGAGGACTGTTCGGCCGCCAGTTTCGGGCGGACGAGTATCGGACCGACATTCACAAACGCTTGGACGCGTCTGTTTCACGAGACACCCTGCCGGGCGTGGAAAGCCGGTCGAGGTAACGAGGTCGTGCTGGACATCCTGCATTTGTGCCGCGCAGGCATCGTGTGGGCAATTCTTCGAGTTACGTCGGCCACGGATCTTCGCGATCAGATTAGTACTACATTAACAGTTAGGTTTAGCCTCTATCTTTCGATCTGTAACTAGGCTCCGCGTAGCACTTACGACCCCCCCTCACTTCTTATTCTGGGTGACTACCCGCTATCGCGCCGAGCGTGCATAGCCGGGCTCTGATTATTTTATCGGGTCGACATTTTATTTTCAAAATTTAGAAAGGCTTCTTGTTCGCCAGCGTAGTTATTTTTTCGGCTAATTCGTTTAGGACCATCATTACGTATCATCATTCACGTCATACGACCATTCCACGCGCTTATCATTACTAACCCTCATATTATTTAAAAAAAGCATCCGTGTCTTGGTACCCCGTAGCTGGGCGTACTGATAACGAACGACAAGCGGAGCGGCTCGTTACCAGTTGGGAAGTGGGGATATTATTATTGTTTACCTTTGCGTGCTGTGCGTCGAAAGGGTTATAAACTATTACTCGGGGACATCCTATGTACCATTTTTTAGGGCCATTAAAAAGTGATAAATTTGCTCAAAAACGGGAGAACATTCAAAAACCTAAGTCACATATTATTCCAATGCGTCCAAAACACGCTTCGGAAACGGAAATTGGTCCTAGTCATAAATAAACTTGCGGTCAACAGGGCTGCTCTTTGTGTATTTAAACTAAGTGAGGGGTCGATTCAATCCAAACGTTACGCATTTCAATTGGATTTCAATGTGTTCTACTCAGTCGCTTCCACGCGTGTTCATTGAACATTAACATGAACACATAAACACGAAACGAAAGAGAAAAAAAATAGATTTAAATTATATTGGGATGTAAAAGTTGTAACCCACATTGAGGGTCTAAACTAACTAATACCAGTTTCCGGTCAAAGGAACTACGACCTTTAAATTATGCTTTGTCAATTGTGGGTTTATTTGCATAAAATGTAGTTGGAAATGTAGAAGAACTTGTTTGAATAGGAAACTTGCATATGGAACTTCAATTTTGAATAAATTGCACTCAATCGATGCGGATATATTACGCAGCAATATCATACAAATGTTTTTTTTTATAAAAAAACGACTTTAGTCGTTTTATCTCACGTTAAAATGACGAAAAATATTTATTGTTGTTTCGATAAAATGACATAACATTTAGACCGAATATTTAATAAGAAATGATATTTTGTTTGACAAGTATACTTAGACTTGTACGCATGTGGAGATATTTAATTGCAAATAAATGACTTACTCCATGGTAAACGTGCCGAGAATAATAAGTTGTGACGTCATAGTATAAGCCCGTTTAATACCTATAGAGCGTATTCGATGGGTACCGGCGCGTGCAGATTCCAAATGCATCAGAAAAATAAATCATCAGAAAGTTTTAATGCTACAGTTGATATTCCTCTGGACTATTTTCGTAATAAAATAAAAAGATGCATGTTCCCTATTGGAGTGGTTACTGAAATTCCTGCTATCCACTCACTTGCTTGTGGCAACCACAGTTGCCAATTTCATGCACCTCTAAATTGCTTCTGACAACTGTGGTTGCCAAGCAAAGTACGGGCTGCCTTGATAAAAATAAATTGAAAGCAATTTAGGCTACCTTTTTTTTTAATCCTAAACCAAGTGAGTGGCTATTGTAGACAGCGGTTGGCAACATTTGGCTTTCAAAAGGAAAACTAAACCATTATAAGAAGTCACTTTTTTTGCCGTCCTTTCTTCTCACGAAAACGTTGATTCACTCATATTAAGTTGATTTTTTTTTTTATACTCCGGTATGCAATCCGTTGAAGCTGTGAAAAAATCAAACTGCCAGTAAGCTACAAACATAGTTTAAGGTAAGCGTCCGAGTGCTCGACGCTGTACTAGTATATGGCATGGGCACTCTAATATGTCAAAGTGACAACATGGCTTAAATTCGAATGAAGAAAATATCCTCTTAGTTCGAATTTAACCCATATTGCTTTGACATAAAATGCCCATGTCATGACGTTTACCTTGCATAACACATAATTAAATTAAAACATCTAAAACTAATGATTAAAATGAACTAAGTACTTAAGTACCAAAATGTGTACCTTTCTGCCCTCTCGCTGTATATTGCGATAGAAAATTATTGTTTATTACTTAAAAATAATACTTGCTTGTAGCAAAGTCGCAGGAATAAATTCTGTGAAACGTAACCCGCCTAAGTGCGAACAGAATATTTGAAAACGGCGAGAACTGTAAAGTGCACTGGTTCTTTTATTGCTGTTAAATATCTGAGCTGTGTACGAGCACCATAGCAGACTGAGTCCACAGTCAATATTTTCAGCAGTACTTAAACTTACTGGGTTGGCTCGAACCCCCAAAGGATCAAATAGACCGCCTATTTTCCTTATTTTGACGCTACTTTACGCTAGTTGCGTGCCCTATCATCATCATCATCATATCAGCTGAAAGACGTCCACTGCTGGACATAGGCATCCCCCAAAGACTGCCACAATGACCGAACCTGGATAGGTTCTCGAGTGGCGACCACGTACCGGAAGATGTGGCGTAGGGAGGGGGTTGGGGTGCATACTCCAACGGCCATCGGTTCTACGTGCAATTTGCCCCGCCCACTGCCACTTAAGTTAAGCAATTCGGAGGGTTATGATCCGGATAGCTTCATTTCTGATGCGATCACGCAGATTGTTATATATGTATGTAAAGGGTAGTTGTAAGTGCATGCAGACGGTGGCTGCGCCCGCCGTCATTTATAGTTTAATAAACCAGTTCGTAATTGACTGCCCGTTGTGTCACTTGTGCCCCTCCGATCCATATTTAACAGTGGCGGCGTTCCGAATAATTCACGCGTAGTTTTCAAGATGACGTCCACAAATACAGTGGGGTTGTTCGCTAATTTTGATCACCAACAGCAAGACTGGTCGATATATAAAAACAGATTAAACCAGTGGTTTATCGCGAATAACATCGATGATGAATCGGACAAAGCGGGAGTTAAGCGACGTGCAGTTTTATTAAGCGCATTCAGTGAAAACACGTATCAGTTAGCGACTAATCTCGCGTTACCGGGCGTGTTGGAGGAGAAAAGCTATAAGGACGTGGTTAAGATCCTGGATGATCATTTCACGCCAAAGCGTTGCGTGTTTGCTGAACGATTCCATTTTTATTCGGCGTCACAGCAGACAGGCGAGACCCCCGCGCAGTGGGCTGCGCGGCTGAGGGGGCTCGCAGCACATTGTAGCTTCCAGCATATTCAAGATAAGTTGCTGGACAAGTTCGTCATGGGTTTGGCGTCAGGTCCAGAACGTGAAAAGTTGTTTTCACAGGATGCCAGCGAACTCACATTAGCGAAGGCAATCGACTTGGCTGAAAGCGTGCGGTGCGCCCGCGCCGCCGCCAGCACAATCGCGGCGCCGGTGACGCCGGCGCAGAATGCCGATAGCCTGTTCAAGATCGGGAATACTTCGGGTTCCGGAACGGATCATGCTAAATGTCAAGTGTGTGGTTCTTCTAATCATAAATCAAACAAGTGTAAATTCGCGTCTTATAAGTGTCAAAAGTGTAACAAAAAGGGACATCTGCGTAGGATGTGTAACAGCTTTAAGTACATAAAATCGGGCGAGGTGAGCGAGGACGATGACGGTGAGTTGTTTAATATTCGTTCCGTTAAGGGTGCTCCGATGAGCGAAGTTGTGGTTATCAAGGGATTAAAGTTGCGATTTGAAATTGACAGTGGTTCGTCCGTCACGGCAATATCTAGTCTGACATATAAATCTCATTTCAAAGATGTACCATTGTTGCCTAACAATAAGCGCCTAATTGGGTATACAGGAGGTGTGATTAAAAGTTTAGGTATGGTTAAGTTGCCAATTACTTATGAGAATCGCACAGAAACCCTGTTTGTTCAGGTTATAGAAAACGGTGGGAGCCCCATTTTAGGGAGAGATTTTTTATCGACGTTTAATTTAGAAATCGCTCCCATAAAATTCTGCGGTCAATCAGAACCAGAAATCGCAAAAACAATAATGTCTGACTACGCAGACATTTTTTCAAATAAGCTGGGTTGTTTTAATAAGTATAAAATAAAATTACATTTAAAAGACAATGCCAAACCCGTTTTTTTTAAAAGCCGACCGGTGGCGTTTGCTTTACAACAGAAAGTCAATGATGAAATAACTCGGTTAGTAGGGGAGACCGGGGATGGTTGACTATAGGGGTAGGTAGACTAACTGTCAAAAACTCGTCCGACGCAAAGGCCTTGAGCCAACCAATAAGGCACGAGAGTCCGTCGCCACCCCCCGCGCAGTCACCGGGAACGCGGCGTCGTGCACGCATGTCGTTGGAGAGAAGGAGCGAAATAATGAAAAACAACGCACGTAAGTAATTATTTTTGTCGTAATATTATTTGTAATGACGCCTACTTATTTGTTGTTATTGATTATCAAAGCATTTGTAACGAAAGTCTGACTCATGGTCTTTCTGTGCATTATGATTGTTATTGATTTCGTCGCAGTTTTAAGGTTATGGCACGTGATTATAAATTAAAACGTGGTTCGGGGTTAGTAGACTAATGTATAACGGGGCTGGTCGGCTATCTAGTCAACCTACCCCATCATATTGCAGTCTCTTGTCAATTATATTGTTATGTATTTATATATATATATATATATATATAAAACCCATTTATGTATGTATTATATTATGTATATATTTATGTATATACACCTCTAATATGTTATAGGATGTTGTAAGTTTTGTCTTGTTTTTCTGTGCACCTACTGTGTAATTCTCTTCTTGAATACTTGGTCGACTGGTAGAGAATGCCACTGGGCATTAAGTCCGCTATTTGTACATTTTTTTGTGCAATAAAGAATTAATTAATAAATAATAAAATATTATGGATATTCTACACATAAAAAAGGTCGGTATTATTGAAATTTTATCTAAAACTTGTTGTTTCAGGACCATGCGAACATATAAAAGAAAAACTAATAGGGGAAGTACACCCAAAGATGTAATAGATAGAGCATGTCAACAAGTTCTATTTGACAAAAAAAGTATAAATTCTACAGCGAAAGAATTTGGTTTACCATACAAAACACTCAACGAAAATATATTTCCTGACTCAGAGTTTGGCGGATCATATGTAACTGACAGGCCAGCACCGGGTGTGTTCCCTGCACTAACATCGGCATCAGTTACTAGCAGTGCCGCACCATCACATACTGACAGTGCTGCACCATCACATGCTGACCAAGCTGCACCATCACATGCTGACCGAGCTGAACCATCACATGCTGACCAAGCTGCACCATCACATGCTGACAGAGCTGCACCATCACATGCTGACAGAGCTGCACCATCATATGACCTATGCTGCCAAACTGGTCTTTTTTTTGAGACTGTCACACCATCGACTTCAAATGCGTTTTTCGAACTGCCTTCTACTTGTGATGCAGATTATGGATTGAAAACTCCTGAAAAAAGTCCAGTAACTGATGTAACAAATGTGATTATGCCGAGCACGTCGTTTGTTTTACCTGAAGATATAAGGCCCTTTCCGAAAGCTGGACCACGTTTAGAAAATAAAAGAAATATCCGAAAAGAAAAAGCACTATTTACACAGACACACCAGAAAAAGAAAATCTTTTGCAACTTAAATCAAAACAAAAATCTAGTAAGACGCTGACCAAGACAGTAAAGAAGCCTAAGATAACAGGTAAACAACCTACAGGGACTAGAAGGAACGCAAAAGGCAAAGGTAAAGGAAAAAATAAGAAGAAAAGTGACGGAGGTGAAAGTGATGAGGATGAAACATTTTGTTTGGAGTGCACTGAATCCTATAGTTCTAGTATTTCTGGAGAAGAATGGGTCCAATGCACTGCGTGCAAGTTGTGGGCACATACAAAATGTGTAAATGGGAACATATTGTTTTATGAATGCAAAAATTGCACCTCTGATTTAGAAGACTGATTGGATAGTATGATCTCAAAATAATTTATCTTATTAATAACATATTATTATTCTAGTTGTGCCTATCAAGACTGTTACCAAATATTAAAAATTATTTGAAGTTTAAGTTCTTTATTGTTTAATTAGAGTAGCGGAAGATCGCTTTACTTGAAGTTGAAGTTGTTGATTCTTTGTTGTTTAATTAGAGTAGCGGAAGATCGCTTTATTTGAAGTTGAAGTAGTTGATTCTTTATTGTTTAATTAGAGTAGCGGAAGATCGCTTTTTTGTTTGAATAAAAAATGAATAATACACCTGTTTTCTGTATCTTTTATCCTATTTCTTCGTAGATATTGCCCTAACAACTTCATAGGTCAACCTACCCCTGCTGACAAGTCAACCTACCCCAGACATGGGGTAGGTTGGCTAGTTTTTCCTATTCTACGAGATCCGGCCTGTACACTATATCGTAATGAATATCGTGCTTTTTGCCACTTTTTATTAAAGCTTAATAGTATATCTATTAACTGAAATCGGTATCAAATTAATATACTCTAAAGAAATAAAAATACAAATGCTTAAGCTGAAAATTGGTCAACCATCCCCGGTCTCCCCTACAGTTAGGTATACTTGAGCAAATAGATCACTCAGAGTACGCTTCCCCAATTGTTCCTGTACTAAAGCGAGACGGATCGGTCAGAATATGTGCTGATTATTCCCAGACCATTAACAAACAGTTGTTAATTGATAAATATCCATTGCCTACGGTAGACGAACTTTTTTCGAAACTCCACGGTGGAGAACAATTTACTAAATTGGACATGTCGATGGCTTATAATCAGTTTCCAATAGAGGACCCTGAAAACATTACATGTATAAATACTAGTCGGGGCCTATTTAGGTATAACCGGTTAATTTTCGGCATGTCCAATTCTCCCGCCATTTTTCAGCGCGCGTTGAACAGTATACTTGCCGATATAGAGGGCGTGTTATGTTTTCTCGACGATGTACTAATAACGGGTCGAGATAAAGTCGAGCACGAGAGTAGGCTCAGAGAAGTGTTGCAGCGATTTAAAAATGCCGGTCTCATACTTCAAAGGGATAAATGTGCTTTTTTTCAGGACGACATCACATATCTGGGCCATGTTATAAACAAACACGGTATTAACAAATCGAGGTCAAAGGTCGAGGCGATTCTCGAGTCACCTGCACCTACTAATGTGAACCAGCTCCAATCGTTCCTCGGTTTAGCTAATTACTATCGCAAGTTTGTTCCCCAAGCGTCTACTATATTGAGCCCATTATATAATCTTTTAAAGAAAGATACGAAATGGGTATGGACTGACGAGCATAATGCGGCTTTTATTAAGATAAAAGAAAGTCTTAGTTCAGAACAAGTGTTAACGCATTTTAACCCAAAAGCGACACACATTCTTACAGTAGACGCTTCGCCTCAGGGTTTAGGTGCTATTCTGTCACAGGTAGGTGATGATGGTTCAGAGCGTCCTATTTCATTTGCTTCGCGAACTTTGAGTTCTGCAAAAAAAAACTACGCGCAGATCCAAAAGGAAGCCACCGCGATAATTTTTGGGGTTAAAAAATATCACCAGTATTTATATGCACGCTCAGAACCTTTTGTATTACGCACCGACCACAAACCTTTACTCTCAATTTTCGGACCACAACGGGGCATACCGGAAATAACTGCGAATAGGCTACAAAGATATGCAATTTTCTTATCAGCATATAATTACATCATTGAGTACGTTCGTAGTGCAAACAACAGCGCAGATTTTTTGTCACGGGCGTCGTTGCCAGACCGGCCGGCCGGCAGCGCCGAGGCCTCGGCGAGCGCCGCCACCGACGACCGCGCGACATACATAAATTTCGTATTGGAGGGTAGTAGTTTACCAGTCACCGTAGATAAATTACGCCTAGAGACACGAAACGATGAGACGTTGAATAAAGTTATTCAATGTGTACAGAATGGTTGGCCACGCAAAACCAACGATTTAGCGTTGAAACCGTACCATCAGTGTAGGTATCAATTATCATTTGATAACGGTTGCGTAATGCGTGGACACAAGCTGGTCATTCCGCAGTCGTTGCAGTGTGAGGTAATGAACGAGTTACATAATTCGCATTTTGGCGTGGTTAAAACTAAAGCGGAGGCGCGAGCCCGGTTTTGGTTTCCTGGCATCGACGCCAGGATTGAACAGCTGATCGGCGCGTGCGCGGTGTGCGCGCAGCTGCGGCCCTCACCGCCGCGCGCGCCCATGTCACCCTGGAAATATCCTACGCATTGCTTTATGAGGGTGCATATTGATTTCATAGGTCCAGTAAATGAGCACACTTATCTTCTCATTGTAGATGCGTATAGTAAGTGGGTCGAGTGCTATGATATGAAAAATAATATAACGTCAATAAAGGTTATTGAAAAAATGTATGATTTCATGTCGCGGTTCGGTATTCCTCACACCATAGTTAGTGACAATGGTACATCATTAATTTCATCTCAATTTAAATCGTTTTGTAACACAAACGGCATTACACACCTTACTTCGCCGGTCTACCATCCTGCCAGTAACGGACAAGCCGAATCCTATTCCAAAATTATTAAAAGAGGGATAAAAAGTTCCATATTGGCCTCGGGTAATAATAATAAAAATGTGACAAATAATTTGTTGAAATATCTTTTTGATTACCGCAACTCACGACATAGCACAACGGGTCATTCTCCGGCTTCCTTAGTTTTCGGAAGGCAGATGGGGACTAGACTAGATTTATTAAAGCCACAGTCATCGCCCTCATCCACCGAACTCGCCTCAACCGTCGAAAATAAACAGTGCTCGCAGCTTGATTACTACGGCGGTACCAGCAGAACACATTTCGGCCATAACGAAGCAGTGTTATACAAATCATACATTAATAAAAATAAGTTCTGCTGGAACAAAGGTTGCGTTATTAAACGTATAGGCAGGTTAATATACCTTATACGTGACAACATCACGCAAGAAACAGTGAAAAGACATTTAAATCAAATAATAAAAGATAAAACGACGATAGATACGTCTGGTACGGATATCTCTATTCCAATATCGGCCACAAGTGACAAATTGCCTCCTGGTTCAGGAACACCTCCCTTATTTTTTGTGCCAATGGCAGCAGATATTACAACAGAGCTGGGAGGAGAGGGGGTCCCGAGCGGGAGCGGTATTGACAATGCTGCTCCGCCACCGCCGGCGCCGTCCGCGGGTCCGCGCGCGGCGTGCGGGCCGTCGGCGCCCCCGCCCTTGGAGAGCGCTGCAGCCGCGCCTCTGCCGCCGGTTACAGAAAACTTGCTCTCTGAACAACGTGCAGCCATGACGGCGCAACATAAAAGGCATCGTCCGAAAGTTGATTATAAGCAGTTCCTTTAACCAATTACCTAGTTCTCATTCAAAATATGTTTCGGGTCTTATAGGGGAGGGATGTTATATATGTATGTAAAGGGTAGTTGTAAGTGCATGCAGACGGTGGCTGCGCCCGCCGTCATTTATAGTTTAATAAACCAGTTCGTAATTGACTGCCCGTTGTGTCACTTGTGCCCCTCCGATCCATATTTAACACAGATAAACTCCCAACATAGCACTCTCCATTGCGCTTCGAACCTTCTAATGAGGCCCATAGTGAGCGACCACGTTTCAGTGCCTTAAGGCAACACACACTTGACATATACTCTCGTCGTTGGGTGCCCGCCGAGGGTGGTTAAATCACGAGGGCATGGCCACCACTTGTCTGGAAACTGTCCGCTTTGCCGAAACGAAGCCCTCAGAACCTCAACTTCGGGCACGGCAGCAGGAGCGTTGTGACGTTGTGGGCGTGAGCAGGAGATTTGAATGCTGCATTCTGCACTGACGACCAGTATATATATTTCATTGAATTTCGAGATGAAAATAGGCTATACTTTGTCTCGCGACTCTACCTACCTGGACTCTCTGTAATACGCTGATGGAGCCCCACGGGCAGCTAGTAAGAAATAAAAGAAAAGGCAGAATGCCTAGCTCTTAAATATTTGATGATGAGCCTATTTAATTTCATGATCATCATATCAGCCGAAAGCCATCCACTGGGTGGACATAGGCCTCCTCCAAAGATTGCCAAAGTGACCGATCCAGTCTACTATTGTTCCCTTTACACAAAAGGGTGTAAATGGGAGGGAATTCTCGTTACTTTAAACTTTTTGCTCATCCAAAAGCTTGAATAAAAGATTACGAAAAGAAATGGAAGTGCTTTCACGGAGCACGTATATTGAGGACTAAAATCCGTTACCCAATTCTTAACTCACTTTTGGATTCATAATACTTGTGTATTATTGTTAAGTAAAAAATATTATTCACTGTGACTGCGCTAGAAATAAAAAATCATTTTAAGTAAAAATTCGTCGGCTTTTGGCTTGAAAAGGTACGATAAAAAATCTTGGAGGAAACAGTCGAGAACTTTTGTATGGAAAAACTACCACTCATCTTTTCTAAGTTATACATACCTATTAATAAGGGTGCTTACAATCTAACTCACTGCCTCCGATAAAATTTACATAATAAGTAAATAAATAAATATTTGCGGACAATCTTACACAAATCAACATAGTCCCAAACTAAGCAAAGCTTGTACTATGGGTACTAGACGACGATATAGATACTTATATAGAGAAATAAATACTTAAATACATAGAAAACATCCATGACTCAGGAACAAATATTCGTGCTCAGCACACAAATAAATGCCCTTACCGGGATTCGAACCCAGGACCTCTTGCTTCGTAGGCAGGGTCACTACCAACTAGGCCAAAGCGGTCGTCAAATCAGCGGTTTTCAAATGCTCAAGAAAATCAACAGATGGTTAATATTACAACTCAAACGATCTATTTTCGACGAGGGATAAAATTTACTGCTTTTTAACCTCGCTCATAAACCCAAGTAAATCACTCAATCAATATTTTTTCACGTGTCAATTCACCTCGACATACAGGTTCGGAGGAAAATTATACTATTATTTCGCGATAAAACGGTTCGAGATTGGATTTTAAGGCTCATAAAGTTTGATTTGTGAGATCGTAAAATTTGTATTCGTATTTTTTTGCGACCATCTTACACTTGCGGGTGGGGAATTCCAAAACTACGAAGTTTCATATAAAAATGAGAGTAGTTCATTTATGACTGGCAATTTTACGCGTAAACATAATTTTGTAGATCTATTTTGATAAATGTTTTCGACTACATCTGGGTCGTTAGAAGGTGATTGAATAACGGATCTGATCAAAGGAACTCAGTTTGCTAATAGTGCTAAATTTAGGTTTGCTAGATTTCTCGCCTTTTGTAAACGAGCACTGTTGTAAACTAGTAGTCTTTGTTCTCTTTAAAAGTGAAACATGAGGCAGAAGCAAAGGGAATCTGAATTTAAAAATGGGGTTAGTCAGACGCTAAAAGAGGAATCTAAACTATACTCGTAAAGAGAAAAAGTCTGTGAAATTGTAAGTTTGTATGGAGTGGATCAGTATTTCCGGTGATTACCTATCTTCGGAAATATTGATCCAATTTAAAAAAAATGGCCTATGTAAAGAATGTTTTTTTTTGAATGGACATAGGCATTGTTTTATCTCGAAGGTTTGCCTGCGTTCTTTGCAATGTGGGGGCGAAGCCGAGAAAGAAGATTAGTATTTCTAAGCAAGAAAATTTATGACAATTATTGTAACACGGCGTTAACACGTTCGAGGGCGGGACTCAGATTATGGAATGTACTAAAATGACACTTAATTTCTCCATACAAATTGAGACGTCAGTCGCAAGCCCCTATATAATGACAGTGTAAGTCAGGGTCAAACTCATTTCTGTAAGAGTCTGGCTAATGAAAGTTGAGCCTGAGTGTTAAATTAAACTTTTTAAATGGTATCAGTAATATCGTTGGCATATGTGTCAAACGCCTTATATATATATTTTACCTTACATATAGCATGATGACCTACAAATACAAAATATAAATACGTTTACTTCGTCATCACAGTTAAAGATAATAAATACACTTGGTAAAATGTTTACAGTACGAAGACCATGATGAGCCCATTAGGCATACGAACATAAAATCACAAAGTCAGCACCTAATCTTGATAGTTGAAATGGCAACTAAGAAAGTAACTATTCGATAATAAATTGGACCGTTTTTGCTTTTTAAGAGAATTAAGGAGTGGCGTAATGCTAATATAATTCACATTTACGAATATCATAAAAAGTTCAATTATTATGTTTCGTCAGAATTAAAATTTTGGTTAGTGGTTTTGATTATTCCTCTCAAATATAAAGTTGAATGAAGTTAAGAGTCTTACTTCATATAACTTTACTTCCTTCTGCTTGATCAGTTGCATTGTGTGAATTGAAGAAAAATATCGAATAATGGTTCAAGTATCATTATTATTTTATCGCATTATACACAGTGTTGAAAAACGCTGTTTTTTTTACATTGCCGCTCTTTTCTATGCCCAATTTTCACTAGCCAGACTCTACTTACTTCATTTAGTTCGGTAGCTCAATCTTAGTTCTACCCTACATGAAAGTAAAAATTAATTCCCTTGCGGATGTATGGGTTTCGCTCGGGAGTAGCCGTAGTGATTTACAAGACACTCAAATAAATATTGTAGGTATAGCATGGTACACATTTTAACGCTCATAGCCGCTACCGCGCCCGAACGTATTACCTAAGGCAATGTTTACCTTGAAAACGTTGATCAAAGTACTCTTTTGGTTACTTAGCTACCCATTTCTTGACAAAAATCTGACTGAACTAAATGAACTGAGAATCTGATATTACAACGGCAAAAGATGTAATTATGAATTTTGAAATGATAAAACGTTTGACCTAGTTATTTTTAATTATAACTTTCAGCTAAGGCGAGATATATCGTCGGGTGAAAATACATTTGAATAACGCATAGAAGGATAGTTTCATACGGCCGACGCGCCAAGCGTGAGGCATAAAATGGATTCATGTAGTTGTGATCAACTCGTATTCACACGCGCCAATATGCACACAAACGCACCAATTTTGTTCCACCGATCGCCGTACTGGGCCATTTATCGCCGAGTTTAAGTGGGTAACCGTTGCGCGTGAACTGCGTTTCTAGGCGTTATTATTCTAAGTTTGTGCCATATCCATTTTAAATGCATACAAAATGTTGGTTTTTGAAGAAGCTTAATAAATAGGCTTCTAATGCAAGGAAAATGCTATGGGTGGGTACTTTGCTGATAGGCGTTTTTCTTCAAAAACGGTTTTCATTTGGTATCGCTGCGAAATTGTTGGCAGTGATCGTGAGTTTTTTCAATATTTCATTATGAATGTAAACACAAAAAAAATCTTAGGACACTAAATATTAAGAGTACGTCAAAATAATTCTTGAAAATCAGTCGCAGCTGACTACTACGTCACACTCACACTCACGCACATCTACTATAGTTATTTTTTATGAGTCTATTGTGTGTCCCACTGCTGGGCAAAAGCCTCTCCCCGTGATCTCCATGCGTCCGTACTAGATGCCTCTTCCGCCCAATTGCTGAGGAATACATCCAGGTCGTCCCGCCATCTCCGTCTAGGTCGGCCCCGTCTGCGTCGCCCGTCGTGTGGCACCCACTTGTTAGCTATGCTAGCCCACCTATGTGGATGCATGCGCCAGACGTGGCCAGCCCAGTCCCACTTTAGCTTGGCAGTTTTTACACCCACATCAGCTATGCGTGTTTTGGATGTCCATTACACATATCTTACCCGTTTCTCAGTGCGAAACAATCCAGATTTTGTTTAAGTGTGCGTGCGGCGACGTATAGATAGTATAGCGCACACATACAAGCCGCGCGCGGTGCGTTTGTAGGAAGATAACATACTTTGCCGTCTTCATTCTATGCCGATACGCGGCGCGAGTAGTTATTAAAAAAAATGCTATCTGTTTTACACCACTCTGTGCCTCACCCGTATCGTGCGATAAAGAGCGTTGCAAGTCCTGGAGGCAATTGCCTACATTTCCTTGTTGAAATGTTTCAGGTGATAACGTTTTTACCCCCTTAACCTTTATGAAATAAAACAATTTTGGTATTATTGGATTAAGTACACTTTAATCTATGTCTGTACGTTTTCCTTTTTTTGTAAATCAGATTAGATTAATAAAAACAAAACGAAAGACAAAGTTTTTAAGTCAAAAATATAGATTTTTAGATGCTAATAACTTTTAACGTAAACAATATTTCTTAAAAATCAAAACGTACATACCTAGTTTCTTATTATATCTACAACATGTCCAAAATTATAAAAATCGAACAATGTTTACGAGGTGAAAAACGTTATCGCTTTTTGTATGACAATTTACAGGTTCACAATCCTCTTAAGTGATAAATTAGCAACCATCTTAGGAAAGATGGATATACATTTCTGGCAAAATGGCTCACTAGAAATGTACCCTCCCAATGCGATGAGAAACGTAAAACTAACTACGTTTATCTCTAACTGTGGATATAATCAAACCTATATCAAACGCATTAAAACGAGGGCAACATTGGCCCTACAATTAAGGTCAGCACAACATGGCTATAACATCCAGGAAAGGATACCCTGGTGACGTTAGTCGATTTTTTCCAACCCGGATATCGAGTTGAAGCCGCTATGAATGCAGTACGGCCGGGCCGGTTCAGCGCAATATAATACTTTGCACAAAAAAATGTATAGGTAAGGAAATCTGAACGACTACTGCCGCTATTCTTCTCTCTTCTTCAGCTAAAATACGTCCACTGGACTTATATGCCTCTTCCATGGATTTCTAAAATGATCTGGATGCAGCGGCTGTGGTCCTGAGGGTGCCCTCATAGAATCTAAATTAAGATATAGTATTAAATTGTGGGGCAACAGCTATCTTTATAATACCAAAATTGCCTTCACGATGCAAAAAAGGGCAATTAGAATTATAGTTCGAATCCCGCAATGGGTATCATGCAGGGAGCATTTTCAAAAACTTCAAGTTTTGACTGTACCATGCCTCTACATTCAAGTTCTTCTAACGGGTTTGGTCAAACATTTGAACGAGACAGAAAGTGAAGAGGACCGGGTTTTAAGACTTGCAACAAGAAGGAAAGACCTTAAAAATTGTTTAATACCCAAATTAAATATAGTAAAGCATTCCGCGCATTACCAGGCTGTACATCTTTTCAACAAATTACCGGTAGAATTTAAGCAGATCTCCGACATTAATGTGTTCAAGCGTAAATTAAAGGCTCTTCTTGTAAGCAAATGTTATTATTCAATCGATGATTTTGTAAACGACATGTAAAGTTATTATGATTCTAGAATTAATATAACATGACATATTTATGGATTAATAATTGTGAATTACCTATTATAAATTATATTGTAGACTAAATTTAGTATTGTAAGTTCGTTTAATGTTACTAATCTTATTTTTTTGTAATTATTTTTTTGTAATTAATTGTAATGTACCCTATTCGACACAATGTATATTGTTAAGAATTAAATTAAATAAAAAAAAAAAAAAAAAAAAAAAGTAATCAGGTAAAGTTCCGAACGCGCGTCGGTACAATTTAACTGTCAATTTTCCATATAAAAAGTGACATTTAGACCTACCCGACGTTCGTACAATGCGTTACGTGATCGACCTACAGGTCGCTCCTGCTGCTTTTTTTAATATCGTCCGTGTGAGTCGGTCGTGGCGGTCTCCCCACCCTACGATTCCCTTCCTGACGCCTTGGCCGCGACTTTGGTCTTAAGCGACCTGCAACCAGCGTTTTATCTGTTCATTGCGCGGTCGAGTCGCGCAACGCACTGTGGTTAGTTGGGATCACGCGCAATGAACAAATAAAACGCTGGTCGCAGATCGCTTCAGACAAAAGTCGTGGCCAAGGCGTGAGGTCTCCAAGGCAACATTTAATCCATCGGTCATCGTCCCTGTGACAGATATGGCTGACCCATTGCATTTCAATTGCGATACCCTTTTGCCGATGTCAGTGAGTTCAGTGACTTTGGTGCGTTGGCGAATGTCTGAACTGCCGCAACTACTGGTACAAATTACTGCATTCGATTCCGCTCCACCAAGTGCCATAATCCAGTGACTAAACTTGAATCGATATCTTTTATGAATTATTGTTTTGTTGCGTCCCACCCCACTATTCTAAAGTAGAAAATTATTTTGGTCCTTCCATGTTGTTTAAGTCTGTGTACAGTAACACCGTAATGAAGATAAAACCGCCACTGTTTTATCGCTCCTATATTAAGTCCCGGAACAGCTATTAGCTTGTAAATATCGCAACAATAATGTCTATTATTCTTGTACTATTTATTATAGTCATTGTTATTCGTGACTACATAAGTAGACACAATACCTAGTCGAAATATTAAATTCTTTCTTGGGGCTTAACTTTTCTCGATTTGTTCGAGAACATGTCTATTCGAGATGATCTCGATTGATTGAGGCTTATTCTCGATTTGTTCGAGAATATGGCTAGGCGTGATTGATTACATTTAAAATAAATAAATAAAATAAATATTACGGGACAATCTTACACAAATCAACCTAGACCCACGGTAAGCTCAATAAGGCTTGTGTTGTGGGTACTAGGCGACGATATATACATATATATATAATAGATAAATACATATATATACTAATATACATATATAACATCCATAACAAATATTCGCGATAAACACACAAATAAATGCCCTGACCAGGATTCGACCCCGGGACCTCCAGCTTCGTAGGCAGAGTCACTACGAACTGGCCTACGGAGGCCGTTAAAATAGGCAACTAGTTTCACATTAATATTCGATACAAGATTGACAGTGAGAGAGCTGCACATTCTTGATAACCTCGATTAACATAATATTTATTGAAAAAATTCACCATATTTTTTTTATTTCTACATAGGTCATGATACTAAGAGATTATTTTGAACGATGATCTCAATGTCAAATATTTCCACTCAATTAAATATCCACTATAGCGATGACTAAAGTGTATTTACATAATCGTCCTAATATAATATTTATTATAATAATTAATTAAATATTGAAGAGTACTTGATCTTCTATGTAATCACATGAAAATGACGCACAAAACCTGCTTTGATTTAACAGTTTTGAGCTAAAGACCATTTCGATAGCTACGAATGCCAGTAACAATATAGTGGAGTGAATTTAAATTTTTAAACGTATGCTATTTACGCACCCGAAAAGTTTTTCTCACTTTAAGGATGACTCACGCTAGAACGGGCCGTGAGCGGCCCGGGGCGTTTTTTAAGAAAAACGACGGCGGTTTTGCGCGGCCGAGGCATACCCAAGCCCGGCCGAGCCACGGCCGAGGCTCGGAAGCGGTTCCGTGTCGGCACGGCCCGGCCGTGGCTCGGCCGGCCTTTGGTATGGCTTGGCCGCTCAAAAAAGCCCTCGTTTTTCTTAGAAAACGACCCGGGCCGGACACGGCCCGTTCTAGCGTGAGTCATCCTTAAGGTGTATGCAATAATGATAACTACAGAGAACATCCCGGTAATCCTGTTACGAATCTGTATGCACTTCGAATACACAATGAAATACGCTCCACGAAACTGAAGCTTGCATACTCGTATGTACTTATCTCAAGACTAAAACCGGACTTGGCTGGTCAAACAATGTCTCCATCGAAACAGTGGAATCCGTTGTCTGTGTTTAAACTTAGCTTACGTGTATTTAACAAGGGACATAGTTATGTTACCCGATGTTGGTGTATTTGAATTAAGTAGATTGGAATTATTTGTTATGAAGCTCCACTGTTGCGGATACATATTTTTCTGATGTGAGGTGACATGACGCAACAGAACGATATCAGTTTCATACATTTCATCATCATCATCATCATCATATCAGCCAATAGACGTCCACTGCTGGACATAGGCCTCCCCCAAAGCGTGCCACAATGACCGGTCCTGCGCCACCGGTATCCAGTGGACTCCCGCGACCTTTACCAGGTCATCAGTCCACCTTTTGTGTAGTCTACCTACGCTGTGCTATCCGGTACGTGGTCGCCACTCGAGAACCTTTCTGTCCCAACGGTCATCGGTTCTATGTGCAATGTGCCCCGCCCACTACCTTTTAAGTTTAGCGATTCGGAGGGCTAAGGGCATGTAAAAATATAAAATCAGTGCTTAGACAAAAATACAGAATATGTTGGTATGTAGGTACTAGTTAATTATTTGAATCAAAATGGAGAATTTTTGATAAAACCTAACCCAACTGCTTTCTTTACCAATACTATTAGCCAAAGTCACTTCTACGATTGAGAGGAATCCAACGACACCTCATATGTCAAAGCCTATCAGTCCAAACACTGTAGCCTATGAAATAGAATTTACTTGTCCACATAGGTACATATTATTTATGTCGCAAACAAATCTCTAAGGGATATGACTAAATCACGCAGGATGATAAAATAGCGAATCCATTTTATCATTTGCCTAGAAACAATCAAGTCATTTGATCAAATTCCTGAATCTGTTTAGTGCAATGACGAAATCAGAAAAAAAAGCCAATTTGTTTTTTCATTTCACCAGATTTGTTTAGTGATTTGATAAAATTCCTGAAACACGTCAGTGAGTTGAAGAAACGAGCTCGCAAAGTCAACTCGTTCATCATTTCACTAGACACGATTAGTTAAATTATAAAGGCCGGAAAACCGAACACACACGTTCGACATTGGATCATATAGTTTCTCCGCCTAAATACATTGGATTTATTGTGCAGGGGTGTTGGCTATATCATCATTGTTAACGCTATTTTCGTTTAAGCACCTTTATGTTTCCATAAGCGTGATTTAAGAGCTATATCCGTTTGAGGCTTGCTACGATAAGACGTAAAGAATTGGCAGTAACTTGGTAGTAACAGTTTTATTGGAAGAAAGGTTCTGTATATGAAGAACGCCCGGTACGTGCAAATTGTTAGGGTTTTATTGTCGGCCGAGTGACAACCCTAGTGTTTAAGTGAATAATAAAAATCAAGTGCAAATAGGTCAAAAAACCTATGTGGTTAGAATATGTTTTAAAGTTAATTTATACGCGGTTAAGTATCGTTAATTAATAATAAAAATAATATAAAATCTGGGTTTAAACTTCAAAATGAAATGGACGAATCTTGTATGATCATCATCAATTGACAAAGACTGTATTATTCTTGTAATTAATTATACCATAGATTTCAAACCGGACACTTAAAACCGCGTTTTAAATAAACACTTGGGGCACAATGATTTGTAACTTGTACCTACCTACAAGCGGAAATCCCTTTCTTACCAAAGAGTTTAAAGAGATTTCCGCTTGTATTACTACGAGCTACAATTTTCTAGTTACTTATAGAAAAGACACATGTTTTATGTGATTGCAATATATTAGGTCCTTACCTATGAAATTGGCGGTTTTTTCACAGATATTATTTTGTACGTAATTTATTCATTTCTATTGCAACTTCCAAATTATTTTTTAATTTCATTATTAGACTATGTAACAAAGGTTTTAAATACAAAAAATAGGTTTGAATTTTGTATTTAGTGTTTCAAATTAAAGCTTGAAAACCGCCCTTATCATGTGCTGCCGGTTAAAGTGTTTCAATTACGTATAGTTTTATGATGCGAACTATTTTTAAGGAATGAAGATATGTGTAAAGTAGCTTAAAAGTTTTCTATATTCCTACCAAAATTTAGTTTGCTTTGAATTTGACATTGCTGAATAATCCGCAAAATTCAATGTATGAAAATCACAGTTTTCATAAAATTCTCCATACACACCGCCAATTTCATAGGTAAGGACCTAATATTATACTTACATGATACTGGATGGGATGTGTCGAGGCCGGGCAATTTAGTTTGTAATAAGTTTTCTTTTGTTTTTTTTTTAAATTGTGTATATAATATACTATGTTTGTAAATATATAAATCATAATACTTAAACATATCGTTAGTATTGTATCAAAATTACAAGTCCTACTTTATTCGCTAGGTAGTTAAATGGAAGTATTGATTGATTTAAGAAAGACGTTTATCCAAAACATCCACGGGTGCCTAAATACGCAAAATGCTAGTTAAAATCATATAATATGCTAAAATTATTCATTCTAGACATTTCCGAATTCGTGCGAGCATTAAATTGTTGAAGTAATATTGACTTAAATCGCAATATCCGCTCCGTGACTATTCAACGTTTACTTGCGTTATAGAGAGATTTAAAGGAATTTCGTTCGTCTCTCTATGTTTACTACCTCCAAACTCCCATTGATTGGCTGGATTTGCTATTTTGGTGGTTTATTAATGTTAGTTTTTTATGTCGTGTTGAGTTGTTATAAGACCTATAAAGTTAAATCGCCTGGCGAGAGAGACTGAAGATACTCCGTAGATAGAAAGTTATAATAAGGTGAAATAAGGCAAGCTGCAAGCGGCGCACGGGGCCACTGGCGCCGGAGATTTCCCGATAATTGCCAAATTTACATGAGCGCCTTCCGCTTTCACTCGTAACCTTGAACTTACACTTTCATCGTGCCATTAAATAGGTATGTGTTATTGTTTAGTTATAGCATACATTATTGTTATAAAGATATAAATATTTATTTTCAACAAAACAAGAAGCGATCTTTAACGTGGTGTGAAATGATTTATAGGAAATATCGTAAAATCATCGGTAGCTCTCGGCAACTTTCCAAGCTTGATCTTGACTCCATCAGACCAGTGCAGTTCAATGGAACCGTTATACCCTACAGTCAGAGTTTTAAATACTTAGGGATTCACTTGGACTGAACTTTGAGCTGGAGAACACAGGTTGCGGAAATCAGCCGCAAGATTACGGGATCTCTCTACTTTCGTAAAAAAAAAACAGCACATCTCAACCTCTTAACAAGCTCAAGCACTTTTTGCCCATAGACACTAAGGTTTTGCTTGTAAACACGCTGATTTTACCCATAATCGACGACGGTGAGAACTTCTTAATAACTGTATCCGTTTTACTTTCTGTCTTTAGAAATATGACCACGTCCTCCCCTTTTCGGTCTCAGCTCAGCTGGCTTCCTATTCCGTCAAAGGCGAAATATACGCATGCTTTGTACTTTATTTTCTATTAAGGTCATATTTTTCTTTCGGTTTCAATAGACGTCTCACGGACTCCCAAAGGGCGCGTACAAAAATAAATTATGAACAACAATAAATTATTACGGTGCTTTTATTGGCCCGTATCAAACGCCGTAATTAATCCGCCTGTGGAACAACCACAGACTAGAAAGTTTCGGTGGCCACGATCATTAGCGAAGTTACTTTTTAATTTTGTTTTTGGTAAATTTTAAATTGATGCAGCCTTTATTTGGTGAGGGTCGCAGTGGGAGCAGATGCATGGTACGAAGCGAATTTAATTTTGAAAAGATTTAAAGGTGTGAATATACTAATTGTGCCTAATGCACCTATTCGCACTGGTTATGCAACTGAATTTGACGGGATTCCTATTTGGGAGCAGGTGAGTGACTAGTTTACTTTTCCGAGTTGATGCCGTTTCACTGGTACTTGTAGATCTAACTTTTACGGGGCCCGGACGCCATATTTATACCATGAATTTCCTCGCCCCGCCGCCCGCCCGCCCCGCAATTTTGGCGGGAAAATGACTGTGGGCGGGAAATATTGGCGCGGAACGACATTCTCATTTATTTATCATCAATCTTAGGCTGCTACATTATTTATAGTGCTAACAATTATAGTATTACAACAAACAATTTAAATGTACATATTTGTAACTTTTCACCCACAATCAATCCACTAATCTAATAGTAAGCGTAAATATTTATTTATTAATTAATGTAATTTTATATGATAGTTTTTTTGTTACTCTAGATGTTACACTTGTGTGAGCTGTGGTCACCTATAAGTGGCTAAGCATCTTAATTGTTTTTTTTTTATTTAAGCCAAATGTATTGTTTAGATGTATTAGCCGTTGGTGGTCCTAAAAAAAATAAAAATAAAAAAAAATAAAAAACAATATGAAATTTATTCCTAATTATGCTAAGGCTGTCTTTCGGCGGATTTTATTATCCGACCGTTCGTACATATATAGATCGCTCGTTTAGCTATCCCTGTTCTGTTATTTCTCTATTCTAGGTCCCTACATCTAGTCTAGACTACCTAGAGCGACCTATCCAGCCTTGCGCGCGAGTGTGTTCCATGGGGTAGCTAAAGGTCGTAAGAGCCTTTAGCATACTAGGGGTTACGACCCTTTGGAACGCACTCGCGTAAATCAAACATATTACGTAAATAAGTTTTTATTCTGAAGTTATGTACAAGTTTACATCTATCGGTATTTACAGAGACGATTGTACTGCACACTTATCGTGGAGAGAACGGTAGAAATATAACAATAGAGCTCTAAAATCATTACACTGAAAATGCCTTGTTATGAAATGTTTAGTATTCTGTCAAATCATAACACGTATGTGCAGAGCGCTACCGGACTCTTCGTAATATGGAGTTACTGGTACGGGTTCAATAAGGTAGCGGTACGAGAGTAGCATAGTGTGGTTTATACAAGACATTACCTGTTGGACCGCTAACTTACCCGAAATATAATTGGACATTACTGAACGTGCGAGTGAAGTTTTCCGTTTCAGCTTGTGCCAAAATTATTTTGTAGGTCTGGATGTCCCGCTATCCCACTGTCCGGCTGTCCGACTTTTCTCGTGAATTTTTGTGAGCAGTGGGTCGATCACGTAACTTTTCTTACGCGCGTCTGTAAGGTCTAAATGTCAATTTTATATGGAAAAATGACAGTTAGATTGTGATTTTACTGTCAGACGCGCGTACAATGCGTTACGTGATTGACCTACTGGTTCAATAAATATTGTATTTATTTTGTCTATTCAGTTTTCTTTTTTTTTATTACATAAACTTAAATATATTTTAAAAACAGACGTGCGAGTTCTATTGGTTACAGAGCCACTTGTTTTATATTTATTATAACATATTTCACGATTTTAGGAAAGTTGGTTACATTCGAGTATATTGTGGGTTTTTAAAGTGACTGTATTTTGTTAAGTGGGTATATGGCATATCATGATTATTCTTATTATTATTATTTTGCCTTCTCTGATCTTATATTGGTCTAATACCTCCACTTCCTGTCTGCACTTGAATTCTGTTCACTTGGCTGGTTGACTCCTTATTGTCAATAAAGAAACTGAATGACTGAATTATCTGTAGGTCAACGTCACTACCAACATAGCTAAAGTGATCCCCAACATCCTACGTGACCGCGTCGTCTCTGCCAAAAATAATGGTTAATGGTTATAAACAATATTTGAAAGAAAAGAAAGAAAGAAAAAATATTTATTCAAGACACTTAGACTAACACATAACAACAGAACAGGAGACATTTTCAACAAAAGCGTCAGAGAAAGGGACTCCATTCAGCTTAATGACAAGATACCATATAAACACCTTGACGCTGATCTTCCGTGGATATATCATAGTAAATGACTAAAATGACATATTATAACGATCCATACATATTATTAAATATACATTATACATGTACCTACTTCAGACATCAAAACAATATTATTACTTACGTACTGGTCTACATACACTAAACTAAACAGTGGACTAAAATGTTATGTACAAAATACTAAGACTAAACAGATTTTTGTAAAAATAGAACATATTTTTTGTACTTTACTTTAAATTAAGCAACCGATGTTATATTTAATATACTAATATTATTCTGTACTACTGATGAGGAAATGAGATTCCGCTGACCCAGCTTCTCTTACTACGCTAACGAAGGTAATGCCGAAGATAGCAAGGCAGCAAAAAACCCGGAAACCAAACGAGGAAAAATGCAGCAAGGAAAATTTACTGCTTTTCCCGCCAGTTCCTTGCTAGGAGTAAAACAGTTTTTATTGAAGCTTGCTTTGTTCTATAATCAATTATAATTAAAAATAACTATCATCTCCAGTTTTTAAATAATAACATACATTTCGTATAATCCTTAAAAACAAAGAGTTTAAAGCCTGCAACGCAAAACACGTTTCCATTCGTCTCAATGAACAGAAGAATATCGCCATACGATATTGCTTTAGTTTTGTCTGTCATTAAGATAAGATAAGATAAGATATACTTTATTGTCAAAACTGTGTAGGTACATACATGTCATAAAGTAAATAAGTTTCAACAGTCTGCCCATTTCGGACGTACAATATTAATATAAATAAATAATTCCAGTGGCATAAGTGCTCTTCTTGAGTATATAACTGGTAGGCCAAACTGTACATAATTCATATTGATATTGAGATCTTTGATTTTTCTTAGTATCACATTTTTTTATAATTCCGATTTTAAAAGTACGTATGAATTGTTGCACCACTTTTTTAATCTCGAATCGGGCCTCTTTCCTTTTTTGTGATTAAAAGTACCTACACAATCTATACTAATATTATAAAGGAAGACTTCCGGTTTATCGCCCCAGATATCGGTGGGTTGAAGCATGTGGTGTTGTGTTCCTGGTGGTAAGTAAGGTCGCCAGAGCTCCCAAGGGTGCGCTGTGTTGGGAGTGAGGGACCTGCATGTCTCTATCTGCCAACACAGCGAATCCTCAAGTGAATAAAGAGTCGGCAACGCGCTTGTGATTTTTCTGGAGTCACAAGTGTCCATAGGCGACGGTACTTGTTTGCCACCGTCGTAGTATAAAAAAAAAAAAGTGGATGCGGATCTTCGCAAGCTCCAAGCTGGTGATTGGCGAGACACCACTCAAGGCCGAGATCAGTTGCGTGCACTCGTATTAGAGGCCAAGACACACTTCGGGTCATTGCGCCAGAGGAGTAAGTATGTAGCTTTGCAAGTTTGTATGTTTTGAATAATCACGGGAACCGCGCATCCTATTTCTAAAATCTTTCGCTTGCGTGTAGAATGGACTTTCTGAATTGTAACAAGCTATATTTTATCCCGCGGATTTGCCTGCGTTCTTTGCAATAGCATAAATGATTATTACGTATTATAATGTGCCTTACTTCACAATATATCAAAGAAGCAGATAGCAGTCAGTATTTATAAGAATGACATTTAATTTCGTTATTAACGCCTCACAACACATAAAAGTTTGATATAATTTCAGCAGTAGAAAATGAAACTAAATGTTTCCAGGCTCAAGCTGGTATCAAAGGTCAATCTAAAGCCTGCAATAAAACAAAAGCAATTTAATTGGTCCATTGACCCGGATTGAGGAGGCTAAGGTTGTTCTCGGATTTATTTCACTTGTTGGAGATCCTTGTGGTTTGCTAACCATGTATCGAATCTATTTTAAATAAATATATATATATACACCGTGGGCGTTAATAACCCGAAATATTTTAACCACGCATTCCTTAGGTCATTAGGCGCAAAAAAATTTATTTGAACCCCAGTCAAATCCTGCTTAGTTTTGAAGATATTATCATTTTCATGTTAACTATTTATTGTAATTAGTAAAGTGCATTAAGCTCTTTTGATGGAGACGTTGCTACCGATGTTGCCAAGTTTCGAGTCGTTATTGACATACATCAAAGTGACAGCTACCACTCACTAAATTCATTCTTTTTTGGAGAAATAATTGTTACCATTTTATTAAAAGGGATGATTTCCATCCAGGAAGCGATACTTATCCAAATTTTATTTACAAAAACCGAAAAAAATACAGAAAAAAAAATCTTTTTTTTTGCTGAATTTGGATTGGATTCATATAATTTTTTTTACTCCTAATGACCTCCGGAATGCGTGGTTAAAATCTTTCGGGTTATTAACGCCCACGGTGTATATACTTCAAATATAAATATTTGGGGACAATCTTGCACAAATCGACCTAGTCCCAATGGGTACTACACGACGATATACGTACTTATTAAGTATTATTGATAAATACATACTTAATACATAGAAAACATCCATGACTCAGGAACAAATATTCGTGCTCATCACACAAATAAATGCCCTTACCGGGATTCCAGCCCGGGACCTCCGGCTTCGTAGGCAGGGTCACTACCAACTAGGCTACAGAGGTCGTCAATGAAATCATCAAAAAAATTTTTGTTTTTTATTATGGTCTGATGGCCCAGTTCAATTAATGTGGTTTTTGGTGCATTTGCTATCGAGCGAAAGGTGGACTATATAAATAAATATAAATAAAAATAGCCTTTATTTCCCATCATTTTAGAAATAGCATGCTTAATTTAAACAAACTACATAGGTAAATATTTGATCATCCTATTTCATTTGTATGATAAGTTAATACATGCACCTATCTAATATATCTCTTTATATATCTTTACATCGAGCGAAAGGTGGACTAATGACCTGGTAAAGATCGCTGGAGTCCACTGGATGCGGGTGGCACAGAACTGGTCAATGTGGTACTCTTTGGGGGAGGCCTATGTGGACGGCTTTCGGTTGATATCATGATGAACGTTGTGCAATTGAATAACCATTTGGTAGTATCACTATGAAGTTCCAAATTAGTGAAATTGCCCAATAGCGAGACGATAACATAAAGTTTCCATCTAAATTAGGCAATCGAGTGCAAACATATGTTTGTGTAAGTTTAGTTAACGTAAGGTGGATCTTTTAATAAACGGTGAAAGATTTAGAGGGTGCGAGAGAGAGAGAGGGAGGAAGGGAGAGAGAAAGAGAGAGAGAGAGAAATAGAGAGTTCTCAGCACCCCTTTTCGGTGCTGGGTGGCACTGCCTGCGTGTGTGCTGCTTGGAGCTCTGGCGGGTCGCGTCTCCGCTGCTACGGCTGCGAGGCCATCTATATGACAAGACGGCTCTGCCCTTACTAATCAATTTGAATGGAACAACCGTCATCTAGATTAAACAAGCGACAGCGCCATCTAGTGGTGTACACAAATAACTCATCTTATACATCTTGTGTTTATCCGATAAATAAAACCGACGGAACCTTATATTATTACAAGCACTCTAAACTTTTATCATTGTAGGCTCGAAAGCACTTCAGAGAGGTCTTATCGGATTGTTTCATTTGCTCGTTGATTGGTATGAAGTGGATTTCTATCGATGTACTACTGTGCTTTGTTTGTTTCGGGTCAGTGATTTAATACGTATAGGTATTTTTGTTTTGTAAGAAAATACTTTTTGGCCCTTCAAAATAAATTGAATTCAATAGTATCTATAAATAGATTTACCTTAAGTGTTTGGAGTAGCGATGGGCAGTTTGTAATTTTCAAAAGTGAAAGTTGCTTTTAAATTTCTCTTAAGTTAAAGAAGTTGCTGTCAACTTCTAAGCTGTCAGTTACCATAGTTATTCTTATTAATACTTTTTTGTTTTTTGCTTACTGGAATGAAATGTCTGATTTTAGACAGCTCATTACTTGCCCGTTATTAAAAAGAAACTAAGTCTTTAAAGGCCTTTAATACTTTGTGATTAATATGAACGTTTGAATTTGTAATAGACAATGTAAAAATAATTCTTGAAATAGTATTGCTACAAAAGCCGAGAAGGCAAGGATTGCCTGCCAAGTATGATATAGAAGTCTAGTTATACGAGGCAGGCAATGCGTAGTTTCGGTCGAGGTATGTATACTTAAAGCATACTTAAAGCTTTTCTAAATCGCATTGCAATTAATTAGGTAATTTAAACCAACTCAATATAAACATCACGTTGCGGCGTCAATCACCAGTGTGATAAAACCTAAAGTATTACTGTATGAATTTTAAACTAAAGTGTGCTACTGTCTTACATTCATAGTAACAAGTTTCTGCGAGCTCGAAACTTCGGAAATGAGAAGTTTTGCATTGTGGACTGTTAGCATGCTATTATTGTAGAGAAAATAGGATACGGAATTTACTACTTGAATAACTTGGTATGTACGAGTATGTATGTATGTAAATACTTTATTGTACACAAGACATTGTTAAAATACAGACTGAATAGGTTAAGTTGGTACAGTGGCGGAATGAAAAGGTTGATCAGATTTCAAATCAAATCATTTACGCGTTGCAAGCACATGTTACCTTTTTAAACTGTGTATCAGACGAGAGTGATGTATTGAAAATTATGTTCAACTGTTTGACAACAAAGTTCAAATTTACTTAGACGAATTTTCCTTGACTATTAATAGTTGAACTTAAACCTTTTTATTAGTTTGATCTTGCCATTACGATGTGTCAAGTTTGATAAATCTAATGATTAAATCCTCTTCACTTAAAATTATTAAAAGTATAAATGTGAGTAACAGGTCCTGTGAATGTCATTATTGCTATTTCTTGTATAAGTTTTTTTTTTCTTTTTTAGGGTTCCGTACTTAAAGAGTAAAACGGGACCCTATTACCAAGACTCCGCTGTCCGTCTGTCTGTCACCAGGCTGTATCTCACTGATACCGTGAGAGTTACAAATGAAATGTTCCCAGATGATGTATTTCTGTTGCCGCTATAACAAAAAATACTAAAAACCAAATAAAATCAATATTTTTATAGATAATGATACGGAACCCTTCGTGCGCGAGTCCGACTCGCACTTGATTATGACGGAATGTGTCTGACACTCGGTCGATAAAGCAGATACTGATAACTTATACTAAGCAAGCAAAATCAGATCTTAAGATGATCAACCTTTTCATTCCCCGACTGTACAAAGGCGAACTTATCCCTGTAAGAATTGAGACACCACGGAATAAATATTTGCGAACAATCCCAAACAAATCGACCTAGTCCCAAACTAAGTAAAGCTTATACTAGTGTTTGTACTAGACAACGATACACATACTTATATGTATGCAAAGATAAATTTAAAAACTTAGAAAACTGCCATGAAACAGGAACAAATATTCGTGCACATTAAACAAATAATTGCCCTTACCGGGATTCGAACCCAGGATCTTTAGCTTCGTAGGCAGGGTCACTACCAACTAGGCTAAACCAATCGTACGGTACGAGTATATGGACTCGTATGATATTTAAAACGCAGTATCTTTTTTGTGATGCCAATTATTAGTAATTATCTATATGGCCGATTTCCCGTTTCTTTTCGTGGCTGTTGGAATGGGTTTGTACGAGTAGTGTGGTCGGGGCGATAGGCTCGCAACCTATGTCTACATTATCGCATTTTCTCCACCTTTAACAACCTCGAAATGACACTGAAAAAAAAATTGTGGTCTTTCTAAGCATTTCGGGAAAACTAGCTTATTACTTGATATATATAATTATACGGGTAATAACACGCATGTCAACAGGAAATATAAGATTCCATAGGCTGCGGTGGCCGATGCTTGTCTGCCATCATCGTGATATTAAATATTATGTGTATCGTTTCAATTGTCATTAAATATATATTGTTTATAATATGATCAATAATCATCTACAGTTTATCAACAGATCTATAATATTATTTTATTATTGAGCTACCTTGGACCCTAAACCACTAAAGCGTAACGTACAATTTGAGGATACTCATATATATTACAAGGATTTTTCCAGAAAACCTTCGTTAGCCATGATTGTGCAAAATCGAATGAATTACGGTGTTGAGGAGGCATATTTGACCCAACATATTCATGAGGTACTGATGTAGCATTTGTTGCTCTTACTCCTTCTAACATATTAGGGTTAGCGCGTGAGGAAACGAGCATGAACGATAAATGTCACACCAATGTGATATCGATGCGGTATCTCAAATAGCCTTCAAGAGCACACTCAAGTAACGAAAAATCTTGACTCAATCAACCATCTGCGGCTGAAGGAGGTATCTTTTGAGCTCAAAATGGTATTGAGTTAAGACCGCTTGATACCTAATCGTCTATACTCTATACTAATATGATAAAGAGGAATCTGTGAGGTTGTAAGTTTGTGTGTATTGAATTCTCCGTGACTACTTTTCCGATTTCAAAGATTACACCATTATATAGAATAGACCTTCGGGATGTTAAAAGAAATGATTATTTCGGAATTCTGACTTGAGATAAATTACGAACCAATACTTTTTCGACAGAACTGCGTTAATATCACGTGATTGTTTTGAAGCAGTACAGTATACTGTACTGTAGCAAACTTCGATTGGCAAACAGCCGTAATTCCAGATAAAACATAGTATTTTATGATCTTCAAGTAATCCCAACGTTTAGATTATTCATTAAGTAACTGTTAATAACCTGTAAAACATAAAACCATGACTAATACCTTAATAAATTTTTTATAGGTCAATCAACGAGAGCACTTTATTCTTTTTCCAATCTTTTTCAGCGAAACACAATTAACACACTTCCAAATAACTCGTATTCTTAGTTTGCAAACTCATCTTACTTTGGTATCCGTAGTGACACAATTATTTTAACAAGAATATTAAAATGTTATTATGTACGTAGTTCCAAAATAAAGCTGCATACATTTTGCTTTACGGCGTAGCATCTGGCAGTTTGTATGATAATTTCGTAGCACTCTGGTAGACTCGCTACGCGTAGATTTGGATAAGGCACGACGAGCTACGCGCTTCTTGATGTAACACAACCCATGTTATACTAATTATAAATGCGAAAGTAACTCTGTCTGTCTGTCTTTCAGTTGTCTGTCTGTTACCTTTGCACGCTTAAGCTGCTGAATATTAGCCTAACATATGCAATTACGAGTACGCATTACGTTGAGGTCGGGCGAAATTTCAAACAAAAAATGATTGCTTAAAAGGTACACATAACAATGATCATATTGATCATAACAAACTTACTACGACGACGGCTTAGGCACCCACTAGGTGGGTTCCTGGTAGTGAAAGTCTCCATATGTGGCGAAAATTGCGCGTCGCTCACTAACGCATTGAGCGCATTAGCGCTGAATAAGTTATAGCAAGTATTTAGTTAAGTAGGTACCTATATTTAGTAACCTATATAAAGAGCCTTGGTCCATCAACAAACATATTAAACAATATTATTTATACACGACTTGCTAATAATTAACAATAAAGGATGATTCACGCTAGACCGGGCCGGTTCCGGCCCGGGCCGTAAACTTACCGAGCCGTCGCCGAGCTTATTTTGATACACCTTTCACCGCCGGGCCGTTTCCGGGCCGTTTCCGGGCCGACGCCGAGCCGACACCGGGCCGGGACATTGTGCAAACGTTATGTCACCGAGCTCGCACCGGGCCGGGGCCGGGCCGACACCGAGGCTCGGTCGCCGTGCCACGTCCGGGCCGATTCCGAGCGTTGGGTGTCAATCACAGCGGGCAGCGACCGGGCCGTTTCCGTCGTTCTAATGTCAAAGAAAGTCTGTCATTGTCACTGAGTCATTGTCATTGTAATTTATTCCAGCACTGCAACATACTTGCATAAGTTCTCTCATTTATACGATAAAATACGATAAACAAAGCTAAATAAAATGTCGAAGAAGAAGATACTATGTTCTTCAAAACAATTTGGCGTGCATCGACTTTGGCGTTCCCGTGAAGCAAGAGGAGAGTTCAAAATGTTGTGTAAAGATCTTTGGACCTATGATGACATATTTTATGATTATTTTCACGTGACACAAGATTCTATCCATGAAAAAGTTAAACACTGTTTGGAAAAGAAAATTACTAGGTTCCAGAAACCGATATCCTCCGAACATCGACTAGCTCTTTGTTTAAGGTAAGCAAAATGCAAATTCAATAAAATCTAAGTAGGTATGCGCTATGAGAGTGTGGGTGAGTTGTGTATTACCTGCATTTTTCTCCAGCCCCGCTATTCTGTAACTTGTTTTAAGCTCAACTTCCTCAACGTTCACCCACAAATATATCTTGACGCCGTGATTCGTAGAAACTACGCGTAATCAGAGGTCTGAATGAAGGGTTGAGAACATGCTTGTTATAGGTACTAGTGAAGTCGCAAGTATCCATACGCTACGGTGTCTGTGTTTGTGTACAATCAGGTGGGCAGATCCTATATTTTATGCTGTGCAGCAATGCGTCTATATTTTGTGTAAACATAAATGTGTGCGTTATTGTTACTTGAATGTCTAAATAATATGTATTTATAAGTGTTTGGTAACTGTAGGTAACAACAGTCAATCGCTCGGAGTTGATGCTTGAGGAGAAAAACAAATTAAATAGATAATGCTACCCAATCATATCTATAGGTAATGCTAATAATTATAAATTAAAATCCATTTGTAAATTATAAATTAAGGTAAAATTTATTTGCAGATTCCTGACTACAGGGGATTCATTCAAAACACTCTGGCTCAATTTTCGAATTGGTCATTCTACCGTTTGTAAAATTGTTAACGAAACTTGTCGAGCAATATTTTGTTTAATGAAAGAGGTGGTGGCCACAGCCAAATGAAGAGACGTGGAGGAAAATTGCAGATGAATTTGAAAGGCTGTGGCGTTTCCCAAATTGCATTGGAGCATTAGATGGCAAGCATTTTTGTATCGAAGCACCAGTAAATAGTGGTTCTGTATACTTTAATCACAAAAAAATCATTTTCCATAGTTTAATTGACCTTGGTTGACGCACATTACAAATTTATCTACGTGGATGTTGGATCTTAAGGCCGGAATAGCGATTTGGCAGCTTTTTTGCGAATAGCTCTAAAGAGCTATTCCTAAAGGACAGAAATTAAATAATAATACTTAAAATACCTGGTCGATCTTTGCCGAATTCAATAATTACGGGTACCACCCCGTTTGTCATGGTTGGCGACGAAGCTTTTCCTTTGAAAACATATTTGATGCGACCGTCAGGCCAGAAACAAATTATAATTTCAAATTATCTCTTGCCTGACGGTTAATGGTAAATGCTAGGAGGATGATGATGATTCCATGGTATTTTTGGGGCCTTGATTGAACGTAGAACCGATGGCCGTTGGTGCGGAAAGTTTCTCGAGTGGTGACCAAGTACCTCAAGAAGGTGGACTGATGACCTGGTAGGCAAATGCACTCGCCTGGCGCAGGACCGGTAACTGTGGCATTTTTGGGGTAGGTAGGTAGGTATAGGCATCCCCAGCAACGTACTTTTTTCGGCTGATATGATGATGATGACGACATTTATGACCTTATGACATCCAATAGGGCAATTTAATTTGAACAGAAGTTTTTGAGATTTTGATGTCAGTATATGGTGTCAAATCTCCATCTAAGTACCTTGGCTGAAATTGATCCTAAGGCTCCTGTATGTCCGTCCGTCCATCTGTTACAGGGCTGCATCATTTGAACTCTTGGCACCTGTTTCTTCTGAAGTACGGAATCCTCCGTATGCGTATCATTTTCGTTTATGTGAATGTGTTTCCACACATTCACGTCATTCATTTGTGTGTTCGGGGGTACGTATCCTTAGGTATTCTTTTATCGTGTTTACCAATTTTATTTTATTTTTTTTCATGTGGTTTTTGAGCTACCCTACCTACTAACGAAACTTGGTGGACCCTGAAACACGAAAGACGTTTACAATACCCACAACCAACGCCAGCCTAAGATTGACTTCTACAAATAGGTATATATAATATCTACTTCCATTAAGCTCGGGTTTTATAAAGCCCGTTAGACCTTATTTCGATCAGTAAAGTCAAAAAATGTACCGAATTACTGAAATTTGATATGGTTCAAGTATTTTTATCTGTAGAAATATAATAAAGAGGAAAAGTCTGTGAGATTGTATTAGCTTTGTAAGGTTGTAAGTTTGTATGTAGGGAGCTAGGGAGTATTATGCGGCACCATTTATCCGAGGAGTAAGTTATTATTTTGTCTTTTTCTGGTTCTGTACTCTGTACCTAGGATCCTTCAACTACTCAGGCTCCGTCCGTCTGTTCTGTTACTGGGTTGTATCGTTTGATGATATGCCGAGAGAGATAGCTTTGGAAGTATTCTTTTATACTAAGTGGGTGGAAAACAGGCATACGGTCTGCCTGATGTGATTCCAGAATAATGAAAAGCGTGTGGCCGACCCTTTATTGATTTGAGGATTCGTTGTGGTGATAGCTAGAGATGATCACGGGTCCCTCGCTCTCATCACGACACATCTTCGGGAGTTCTTGCGACCTCTTACTCACCACCAGGAACACAACACCACATACCTAACCGATAGAGCAAGTAGTGGCGTTATTATGACTACGGTCTTCTGTAAGGTGAAGGCACTACTCCAGTTGGGCTGCTCCTGCTTCAAATGTGCTAGTTATAATTATATATATTGTAGGTATTTGTGTATTGTATACATATAGCTGGTTGATTCACTTACTGTTTATTCTTGCAGCATAGTGTATTATTTGACGACCGCTTTAGCCTAGTTGGTAGTGACCCTGCCTACGAAGCGAGAGGTCCTGGGTTCGAATCCCGGTAAGGGCATTTATTTGTGTGATGAGCACGAATATTTGTTCCTGAGTCATGGATGTTTTCTATGTATTTTAAGTATTTATTTCTCTATATAAGTATGTATATCGTCGTCTAGTACCCATAGTACAAGCTTTGCTTAGTTTGGGACTAGGTCGATATGTGTAAGATTGTCCGCAAATATTTATTTATTTATTTATTTATTTATTATTATAGCTTATCGCGTAGTCGAGGTACCTACTTAAGAAAGTAGTTGAACCGTAAAACACGAAAGATGATTTCAAGACCCACAACCCACGCCAGCTTAAGATTGGCTGCTAAAAATAGGTACGTACTAATCTATAATATCTACATATATTAAGCCCCTGTTTTATAAAGCCCGTTTAACCTAATTTTCGTAGACATGGAAAAGCTTAATCATACATCACATTTTATACACGCAGTGTATTAATCAAACTTTAAAAACCGGCCAAGTGCGAGTTGGACTCGCGCATGAAGGGTTCCGTACCATTATCTATAAAAACGGCAAAAAAATCACGTTTGTTGAAATATTTTATTTTATTTTTAGTATTTGTTGTTATAGCGGCAACAGAAATACATAATCTGTGAAAATTTCAACTCTCTAGCTATCACGGTTCTTGAGATACAGCCTGGTGACAGACAGACGGACAGCGAAATCTTAGTAATAGGGTCCCGTTTTACAATTTAAGTACGGAACCCTAAAAACAACAAGGCATAACAACGTGTGATGCTAAAAAAGGGGTTAGACTCAGCATAATGTTGCAGTGAGTACTGGGTAACTGATGATGTACTGAGAAATATGGTTTAACCTCAGAGCATAGAGCACAAGCCGCCGGCGGCCGCGTCGCAGTTGTTAGCTCAATGGGCATACTCTGCCGCTAGTTCATCGTCCGTTGTTACCGAGTGTGCACGCGTGCTGATCACAGAGAATATTATTTACGTTTCTTCCCAAAATGCCTGATATGATGCGCGTGTATTGTCCAATAAAAGCGTAGGTATACAAGTGTGTGTGCTTTAGAAGTGTGTGTGCTTTGTCTTGTCAATTAATTGTGCTTTGTGTGGGTAAAACTTGCGACAGGCGTACTCAATACAAATTGGCCGGCATATCCAATCTCCTTATATTAATCTGTGGGTTTAACGCATCTTTATAGAACCGAGTCGAAGTATGTTAGCAGAATGGGAGTAAATATTGCTCTAGCTTAGAAAGTAGTAGGTACTCATAAATTATTATTTTTAATGCTGTTGCCTAGTGGTTAAGGCATGTGGCTGTCAAGCGGCGGTCGTAGGTTCGAATCCCGGCCCGTACCAATCAGTTTCTCGGAACTTATCACGGAGTATTTACCGTTAGCTTTTCGGTGAAGGAAAACATCGCGAGGAAACCGGTCTTATCCCAATAAGGTCTAGATCTCCCTCTGGTTTGAAAGGTCAGTGGCAGTAGCTCTCGTAAAACTAGTGCCTACGCCAAATCTTGGGATTAGATGTCAAAGCGGACCCCGAGCTCCTTTAGGGTTCAACCGGGAATAACGCTAGGATGATGATGCTGTTATGGTCCACTCCCATTTTTGGATTGCAAAGAGATATTAAATACACTTCAGCGTCAAAATTTGGATCAAGTATTGAGACGATCCGAGAGCTCCGCTCTCAGACTCAATAGTATCTAAGGGCGGAATTACTCTTTTAAATTGATAGATGTTAGCGTTGTGGGTTTCAGGTCCAAATATGAAGGGATTGAAGCTTTCATTCGTTATCATCCTGTTAATTATGTATGTAAATAAGTTAGATATAAATTGCGTTAGATGCTATTCTAGGCTAAAATCGAGACTGCAACAAAACATGTAGAAAACTCATTTCTCGGTCATAGTATTCTGGCTGAGTGTACTTGATGTGGGGTAGTTATGGATATAGTACTTGATGAAAACATTATACATACTAGGGTTACGGGTTGTAGTTTAATGAAGAGTAAGGTTAGGTTAATTAATATTGAATAATACATATTCACTTAGGGAGATGAGTTTTCTCGACATGTTCGGGCTTGATCAGTACGGCGCCGGCAGAGCGACGCCAGACAAAGGAAAAAGTACCTACATAGTTGTAAAAAGATGATATCGATCGGTTCGGCTCGGAAACGCGGGCGGATAGAAATATAACATTTATTGAGGTAGGGTTAAGGACTGTTCTCAGGTGGAGCTCTACTTAGTGTGGTTCTGGACACTAGAAGTGGGGAGAGCGTGCGGCTTCGCGGCGGAGCTCACTTTTGTTACGAGCGGGAGAGAAGAAGGTTGAGCCCAGGAAAGCTGCAAGAGTTGGGTACGTGTCCCACTATTAAGAAATTAAAATCTGGTGAGTGACCTTTATAATCACTGTATTGAATGATTCTGAAACTTATTAATTTGTTTTTGGGCTATTATCTAACCATTTCAACGTTATCATACTTGTATTTGTGTATCGAAATCTAGTTCTACTGTATATAGTTTGGGGAATATGCTAGATAAAGTACGAGCGGTTTATGTATAGGTTATGAACGGATCTAGGTCATTGGTTAAATAACTGACGATATTACAGGAATGTTGTTTTGTTCTACATATATATTACTAGTTGATTTGTCACTGCGATATGATTGGGTTCCGTGCGCCCCACGAGATAAAGTGATCAATTATTATACGACAACCTAGCTATAGCAATTGACTCGGTCCGTGGTACGCGTTACACTATGAGGATAGATTGTTAAGGTGCGGATAAGCGACAAATATTACCACAAGTTCATATTAATATCCGGTGGTTAGTATAGGTACTGATGGGTGGTTTCTTTACTAGATTAACGCAACTGAATAAAGTAGTTATATACACTCGTGGCTGTGTGCTCGGTGTCGAGACAACCATATCCACAGGGCACATTGAGGACCCTGGCCACACGAGAATTCTCCCGAAAGGGGCTTCTTAGTCAGCAGAGATGTGCCCGCACTAGAGCGCCAGTCATAGATGTGTAGACAGAGTGAGTGGCTGAGAGTCTTCAATCTTGCAAATTGAGGGACCTCACTGGTCGAGCTGCTGTCTTAGTTCTAACAACCCTCTTAACAAGGGTTACGGTTGTGTTGGTTTATGAAGTAATCAGATGTACTTATAGATATATTGTGTGGAATTCCTTGAATGAATGGATCTAGCGTAGTAAATTAGTTATGTACACCTGTGGCCGAGAGCTTAGCGTTGTGGACAACCATATCCAAAGAGCACATTGACGACCCTGACCAATACGAGAATTCGCCCGTTAAGGGGTTTCTTAGTCAGTAGAGATGATGATCGCGCTTAGGCCTCCGTCACGGATGTGTCAACGAAGGTAAGGTTGGTGAGACCTTTCAGTCTTGCAAACTGAAGAGTTTCGCTGGCCAAGCCGTCGTTTTGCTTTAACCGAAGCTTCTTACCGTGAAGCTAGCTATGTTGATTTTACAAGGGAATCCAACACTTTCGCTTTAGTAACGGCAATAATTAAGTAGGTATCTTGTTAGGCGGGGTCGTTATTATCGGGATCTCAACAAAAGTATCGCAGTGGGTTGGTAATTAATTATCATTCGTCAGTTCAATTGTGCATTGTCGTATATTTAACATTGTTCCGACTATAAAGTGCCTTTGAGTTGATTGGGTGAGATTGGTTGCTAAGACATTGTGTTACATCCATTGAGATATTTTGGGGGTGAATTGTATTATAAATAGCTTAGGAAAAGTCAGTACTAATTGGTATTAGATTTGATAGAAATAACGATAGGGTAGGCGGAATCAACAGATGAGGTGGGATTACTAGCGAGTACGAGCAGCCGCGAGCGAGCGAGAGGCGAGCGCTACAGTTCGCTAACAACTCTTAAGATTCATCGTTAGGGAGAATCGATATTATACTAGACATTGCGTCATTCATGTACCTGGAAATAAAACATGTACTAATATTCTATTTCAATAGACTATCATCGCATCATCATCAATATCTTAGACTTCTTCATGATTATTTTCATTATTATATCATCGCATCATCATCAATAGAGACCCCATCATGGCCAACACAAGTTGACCACTATTGTATTGCGAGTCTGTTTAAAGGGCGTCACCTACCACATAGCGTAATTTATCACTTCCCACAACTTAGTATAATAAGGAATTTATGCCCACTTTAGCCTCCATAATTGTGCATCACTTAATGAGACTACTGAATTGTAAATTAATTCTAAGGAACTAGTATAATTGTCTTACTTAAGTTATAGGTTCTACTAAAATGGGGTTAATGTACAACTTCAATTAACGTGTAACTTTTTCCCTTTATAGAAATACAAACTTCATACTTCTCGAAAAGGGCCTGGGTCTATTCGCACAACGCGGAGCCTCACCCACTAGACGAAATCACACGCCAAGCCACTTCACCAGCGCGAATCACGTATAGCTTAGGTCTAAATAGGTCTTCGAGGTTAGGTTCCAGAGATAATAAATTCCAGGTTAGATTACGGCATTGTAGGTCTGGAGTCGGACGGTTTTTTATTTGACCGAATCTCTTTCCGTCCGGCAATATCCTAGGAGATGATTTGGTCTGTTAAAGTACTCAAGCTCGAATACTTTAACATAAATAACGAAATATCTTGTAGCTGTAGGATAGATTTACCTAGACTAGAATAAAACTCAACCTTTCTAATAGGATCGGCCGGAACTAACTCGGTTTTTCTATTCGCTTTGGTACGAGTTAGTATTTATAGGAACAAAGTGGATATCTAGTACAATCGAGTCTTGATTTTACTAGATTAATTAATCAAAGGTTCTTTAGCTTCAAAACAAACAAAATTAATTTGATATTTCTATGGTAAATAAATGATTTATTTTCTCGCTTACTATCTGTTTAATTTTATTCAATAGCTTTTCCTTCAGGTAGGATTCCATTTTCAGACGACTAGAAGCTTCTCAGGAGCTTCAGCTTTCAGATAGGGGTTAATTTAAGTTCAGAATACAAAACGTAAAAGACAGCCAATTTATGAGGTTGAATCGTTACATTTTGGTGAGGCCGTGATCAGGATGAAAATAAGGTTTAAATTCACTTTTAAGTATCCCGGGTTACTACAGAATAGAGTATTTTCAATTTAAAAAAAATATATATAAAAAAATTATAATAAAAGGAAAAATATTTTTTTATTACGTGATTCGCTTGGTGAAAGGGCTAATTAAATTTATTTACAGATTTTTCTGTGTGTGGGTTATACAAATAACCCACATTTTGTTGCCGTGGAGTAGATAGAGAGATGGAGTTTGTATTTTTTAATGTTGTGTTGTGTATTATTTTCAGGACTTTCTTTCTTTTATTTTATTTCAAAGAGATTTTCACGCGCGATACGTACGTGAATTGTGTTGTGTATTATTTTCAGGACTTTCTTTCTTTTATTTAATTTCAAAGGGATTTTCACGCGCGGTACGTAGGTGAATTACTAATCAATAAGTTATATCACACTAAACTATGAAAAATATGCATAGAAATAATTTTGTTGTAGACGAAGGGCTAATATTATTTTGACAGAAATTCATTTGGGGGTACACATTTTTATTCCCGACTGTACTTTTCTACATATGTTTACCAACTGCTCATTGAGACGATTCTAACGAGCCCAAACTCGATGGGTTTGTGTCATTGTATCACGAAGTTCCTAGGCCCATCTTCCAACCCCAGCATCAGATTAGTTCCTTGTCATCATAACTTTAATTTGTCATGCGATTTATACATATGTGCGAAATTTTAGGCCGAACGGAAGTCAGGAAGTGAGTCTAATCTAAGAATTAAGTAAAAACGTAACAGTACCTAAACACTCTTTTCATCGGACAGTCGTGTCAAAGTAGTGCCTACGCGTAATTTGTATAAAAGGGGGGCAGGAATGTTATGCGGAATGGCCTTACAACCTGCCAATGCCATAGCACAATTAAGTAGGTTCCATATACATCAGGCGGTTGCGGTAGTAGTTATAATAAAGTTTAGGTATAATGCTTTTATTCCAAAATAAAATAAAAATAAAATAAAACGGATCTAGATAACCTCAAGATAGTATTTTGTTAAATTAGCATCTTATGTATTTAGCTACAATTATTTTATCCTTCATATTCAATTGTTGCATTTGAGTTCGCAAGAATAGTGTTGAGGTCATTGACATCTGTCCCGCGGTTGGGCAATTATTCGTTAAATAGTGGTTAGGAAAGTACCGGTGGATGATTATAGTATCAAGGACTTAGGAACATACTTAAGAACTCATCACATAATAGGGGTTAGAGTTATAGGTAACTTTCGTAAGCTAGGGGAGAAAAGTAGGTACGCGTTATACCTAGTTAGTTGACCTAGTCAAATTGAATCCAATTCTCGGCGTTTACGATAAATCGATCGCTACTAAGTATTGTCCGAAATCTTAAGTACCTATAACCTTGCGGATATTTTCTACGTAATCGTCTTTGTAAAGAAAGTAATTGTAAGAATAGATAAGTAGGTAATTCGCGCGAGTTATATTCATTAACCAGTTAAAATGATAGGAAACTGGAGCGGTTATCTGTTACAAGAAAATGCGCATTCGAATCGGATTAGTTCCGGCTAGAAATTCAAATACCTAAGATCAAAGGTACACTATAATGGACTTTGTTGTTAGGTCATTAAGGTCAAAAGGTAAGCTGTGTGTAGGTAATTAAATGGTTGTCATCGTGAGTCAGTGAACCGGTTGTATGTACGCGTGAGATTTCAATTTTTAATTACGTAGGTACATAAAACCACTTTGGCAGGGTTAAGATAGTGACAGGGTTGAAGTCAGACAACAAGTCAAGGGCACTTAAATACCTGGCTAACTCCACAGAGGTATATTCCTGGCATGGTAGGACTCGCACATTTCCACATAAATACGCGGCCACTCTATCACATTCACTTTATAATGTGCACCAGTTCAATTATCACTACATTGATTTATGTTTGAATACACACTAAACCACAGTAAACACTTTAAACTGATTAAATAATAGGCCTAAATATGCGAGAATTCGGCTCGTTGAAGCCCGCGCGCAAACTAAAAACAATTTTAAACATCGAACTTAGGTTCGAGCAGCCATTTTGGAATCTAGCGACGTCGCGGCGCCAGTAATCATAAAGATTTTTGGCGGGAAATTGTTGTTTAATTTGATGATAAAGGAGTAATATTAATTAACTATATGTCGCGTTCGCTTATAATTTGGTGGAATGGGTGAACAGTTTTAGGATCATAGGATAAATATTTATGTAATGCATTAAGGTCGGTCTTAAATAAAGCGCGTCGCACGTAAAATATTTTGACACGGAAAATAATGTAGCCAGTTAGATGCGTTAATATTGATAGTAACTTTATGATAATGGCATAGTGTAAATTATTTCTAATAACTAGGTAATAATATAGTTGCTTAACTTTTGATGTGGTTTTTCTCACGGGCCAGAATTGATATCGGCGAATTAAATATATAGAAATAGTATGCGACAAAATTAGCTTTGTGGAGGTTGCGGGCTAAGTATAAGCTAGTTAGAGCCTACATATTTTATATTGGTCAATTCTAATAGGTATGTTAAGTACCTTAAAGCGTCACGCGGGTTTACGTGGGTACAATGTAATGAAAAAGATAATAGATAGATTGCGCCTTACAAAACTTAGCGAAATAAAGTTTTAGACCCATCACACACTGTAGGTATAGCGAATTTCATTGTAATCAGTAGCTTAATTAACGCTAACGTACTTACGAACGTTCGAATTAGAAAATAAGTAAGTAAGTAATAATAGATATATATATAGATATAAGATTAAGGCGCTATTGTATTAGGTCAACCTGTAAAAATAGTTGCTGTACTGAAATAAATAAATAAAATAAATAAAAAAATAAAATAAAAAAGGTAACACGTGTTGGCAAGCGAATGAAATAAAACGAATTCATTGAATAAGGATATTCCGAAATCCGTCTGTCTGGTTTAGTTACTTCATGAGTCATAATTATAGAGCGGGGTTTGTGAAGTTTCAGAATAATTTAAATAATTAATTATAATTCCAGTCAAGTTAGGTTTTCATATATATATGCAAAACCAAGCACGCGTGATCTACGGTACGACATTATTAGTTAGCGAATAACTTTGATACTCAGGTTCTGAGGCGAAAGACTTCGCTGATAGGGATTTCCGAATCTCACGGGAGATTCAGCTCTAAGAAAGGGGGGCAGAAGGCTTAGAATCGTAAGACAATGTGTGTAGGGCATGAAATTGATTAACCGCAACGCACTTAATTATTAATAAGGTAGTGTTAAAGTCATGGGTTCTATCAATAGGGTTGAATGCAATTTAAATGTAGGTAGGTATAGTAAGTAAATATAGTACGGATCAATTCATTGATAGTTACGTTGATAGTAAAATTTATTACTAACGTATTTTAAACAATGGTTTCAGAATTTGTCAAGTATCAGATGGATAGTTGTCCCAGTCTGAAACCGAAAGATTAGAGCTTGTCAGACAAATACCATATATGTACCGGTTCACGTCAGGTTACGAAAGATATTCGCCATGTTTACATTATATGGTAACAGGGCAATTCGGAGAAATTATATTAGTAATACCAAGTTGTGCACGTGTTATTATTATTATGTACCTTAAGGCAGGAGTCGTATATATCGCATGGCACTTTAAATTGGTTACCTTAGTATGTGATACTGGAGTATGTAAACTAACTGTTCCACCTCTCTAGTCATTGTTGAGGTAATGTGAATTTCGAAATGGGTCGTTAATTTCGCAAGTTATCTTAACAGCGCACTGGACGATGGGTGTGTCCGGCGGGCTATGAATCGCGAGCGTCCGGGTTCTATCCCCGGTACGGAAAAATCTTTTTGTGTTTTTTTATTTTTGCTTTACTAACAATATTGTGGGCTACTACTTTTTAAACCTTTGGTTATTAAATTGAACGAATTTTACAATGTTTGGAGTAAGTTAAGGGTAATTGGGGATACTTATATATTTAGGCGTTTATAGTTTTAACATTATGCGATTTAGGTATTCATCAAATTGTGTATTTGTCTACGACATAGGGTCCGTCTATTTTTTTTCCATGAAGTACCTATGACAAAAATGACTTATCAGTTAATGTAAGAGGTTGTAATTAGGTATTATTTAAGGGTCTGCGGTATAATTTTACGGATTCATAAAATTATCATCGAGGCACTCGCGTAGGTTTATTGAACAGAACGTATGGTTGTTTATAAACGATATTCGTATTAGGGCATATTTCCAAGTTCGGTTACAAAACTAGCGCAAAATAGGTCAAATATTGGTCACGTAGGAAAATTAATTTGACCCGTGGCGGGTATATTTTGATGCTAGCGACGAACGCAAGTAATATTTCTCTCATTCATGTAAGAAATAAGTAGTCGGCCGAGGGATTAGTTGTCACGTGAGTAAGATCGCGGTTGTTTTCCGTTCTTTCATATCCGTTTAAAAGAGGTTAGTACCTTTATTTAATTCAGTGCTGGATTAAAATAGGCCTTATGGATTAAAATGGGGAGATTTTAGAAGAAGGAATTACTTACGGTCGGTTGACTAGACACACACTAGTCAAGTTCCTGGTAGCACAGTATTCATTGTTTCACTAACTTCACTTTAAAACTAACTTTAAATAATAATACACAATATTGACCCAAACACGAGTAATGACACGTTGGAATAGGCTGAAATAGGAGGCAAAACACTCGTTGTAGTACTATACAAGTCAGACGTAACTGGAGCAATTTATTCCTTCAAATAATAGCAATCTAGACACTAGATGTTGTTTACAAAATTTGTATAGCGAGGCCGCGGGAATTTGACATTTGCTGATTTGGGTTAAGATCTGTGGTGAGGCTTTAATGTACGGCCAAGTGGCGTGTTTAAACGGTTGTTACGGTTTAGGAAAAATTAGGAGTTGTGAATACATAAAGCCTGAGCTTACTTAGAGGTGGTAATTTAATTCTAATGGGGTTTTGTCATGTGGAATACGGTGGCGGAATGAAGGGGTTAATTCGGTTTCGAGTCAAATCATTTACGCGTTACAAGAGCATCTTACATTTATAAACTGTGTATCAGGCAAGTGAGGTATTGGGAATTATGTTAATTTTTTTTGACAAGAGAGTTCATATTTACTTAGACGGATTTTCCTTGCCTACTAACATTAAACTAGGACCTTTTATTAGATAGACCTTGCCAGTACGTTGTGTCTAGTTGATAAATCTAATGATTAATTTCCCTGCGCTTAAAGTTATTAAACTATAAATGTGATTAACAGGTCCTACCAATGTCAGAATTCGCGTCGATTTATAAGGGGCCTTTTGTAATTGGGGTTAGCATTGTGATTATAAAATACTCTGATACTACATTATATCCAAATGAGAAATCCTAGTAAGTGTTTGTATTCATACCAAAATTTGTAGACATCCCATTGAAATTGAGTCGCGCATTATGTTGGGTGTACATTATCGTTTGTAGGGCCATTATCGCTTGTATCGCGGGAGGGTTAGCGTAGTCGGTTGTCTTTAATCCATTCGGTATGATAGCTTTTGCGAGGGTACTACCACAATTTTATTTAGCATTTTAGACGATAAATATCAAAAAAATAATGATAAGTAGAATAAGAAAAGTTATAGTCTGTGTTAAGAATAGTTACGCGATCCACTCACCGCTGGTTCAAATCGCGCGAATGAAACCGTAAGTACTTCGCGTTGTTCGTTTCACACTAGATATAAAAAAAAAGGGGAAATTTAGTACTTTATGCTTGATTCCGTGCTTAAAACTAGAATAGAATAGGCAACTTGTAAGTTTGTAAATAAGATATTATGTGGTCGAGATCGTAAGGCGTATCTATAGTGTGCGCTCACGGGAGGTCGTGCGTCGATAAGGTTAACCGACTTTCAAAAAGGGGAGGGCTCTCAGATGGGTTGTATTTTACTTCTTTAAATCAGGTTGGACGTTAATTAAAGGCGCCTATATAGGTTGTTCAACAACAAATTAGGTACTTGTTATAAAATATTAACAAAATGGTTGGTTGTAGTATGGGAATTTAGGTATTTTTAATGCGTAACATTTATCGTCAGAAATATTTCTAAGTCAATAAATTGTCCAATATGTAGTTCACGATAGATTATACCGGTAGCTATTAAGGTAGATTCGAGATCGCTGCGTTGGGCGTGGCAAAATTAGCACTGACCCCTGGTCTTATATTGATATTGAGAGGTTAGAGATCAGGTTATACTGGCTGTAAGAAATAAATCGATTTGAGTCGAGTCGTTCTGCATTGGCGAATATCAAGGTTGCCGCGGGATTGTCTCGCTATCAGCTGGGCTGTTATTCTGGGCGTACGAGGGAAGCACCTCACCTCACCTCACCTTTCACCACTAGCGAAAGTAGATCTATACCCGCAGCGCTGAGTCATCGTTACCATCGTCATCATATTAGCCGGTAGACAGCTACTGTTAGACAGGACTCCCCCAAAGAGTACTAGCGGTTATATCCCAATATTTAGTTGTTACGAATTGCGGAGTCTAGAGATATTTGTACGTGACCTTTTAGGATGACGTAAAATAAGTTACAGGATAACGGGACAGGAATGACTGATAAATTAAGTACTAGATGGTATAAATTTATTATTCTTTTTTTTGAGTTGGCGGGAAATTTTTATTTTGTTCTTGTCATCCCCTCCTTTTAGAGAGAGTAGGTATACGGCGGATTGACATCTCATAGGTATAAAGGGGGAATCAGATAACCTATTGTCGTGCGTGTCAAATTTTAGATACTTAAGTTGAAATTTTAGATCGCGGCTCATCTTGGTTTTAAGGGATTCCTGACGGGTATCATTTTCAAGTTATACGGGAATGCAGGTTCTAGATTTAAGATAAGTTTGGAATCCAGGATGGCTGATAAAATTTTTGAAAGAAAAAATCGGCGCGAGTATCATTTTCGAGTAATGCACGGATGCAGATTTCGAATTTTGGGGCTAAATTTGGAGTTCAATAGGGCAGGGTCGGCTTTGGAGAAGAAGAGGTCGCGGCTACCGTATTCGATTAGCTTGTGATTGTATATTTTGAATTACGATACAGATGTGGGGTAAAGGCGACGGTGTTATGACAGCGTGACGGCAGTTGCAGTTGCGGGAGCGGAATTTCAAGCATCGATTGAATACTAATTATTGAAACTTACAGGTATCTTATGAGAACGAAGAGATGGAGTTCATAATAAAGGGAAGGATATGGGGCCGTGATCGTCTAGTGGTTAGGACCTTACGCAGTTATAATTATTCCGGCTTAAATTTATCTCAAGCATGGAATATGGTTATATATTTTGTCCACATGTTATGCGCTAGGTAGTGCATAAACAACGTTAAATATTTACATGAAATAATCCATTTATTACAGGTATATCTTAAGATGTATGATGCGTTTGTCAATACAATATTGACATCAGGCGTTAAATTTATGTGGGTCCTAATAGGGCGTGGGTGTAATCTTCATTTAGTAACCGGCGAATCTTACGTTTGCACAATATATGGTATTGGCGTAAGACTAATTTTAAACTTATGAATTATGTATTGCAATTTATCTGGTATTTACTACATAAATTATAGTATTACGAAAATTTGAGATCCAACTATAAAATTATTTAAGTTGTGAGAATGGGGGGCAGCTATTTAATTAATGACTGATAGGTAAATGGTAAATGGGATATGGCTTAAAATTTTGATATTTACGGGTTACTCTAGGAGGGTTAATTAAGTTTGACTTACTGTCTTTTATAATCTTCAAACATATGAAGGGCAGGTTAGTTGGCTGTGTGCGAATAGGGCTGTGCGGATCAATTAAAGCAGTAAAATTTTGTTTTGCAAAATAAGTAAAGTAGTAATATTATATTATCACTTTGTTCTACTTTTCATATCATAATTTTCTCGTCTTATAAAGTAAATGTAAATTCTCATAGCATATAACTTGGGAAGAACATTATATATCATTAATGTGGTTGTACTGTCGGATTCCGTTTAGTTGGTCTAAGTCGTGTTTAGGGCAAGGGGATTAATTAGGTTGGGAGGGTATATGTGTGTGTTCGTTGAGTTAAGAGATGTATGAGTCCACGTGAGAGGTAGTGCTGAAAGTGTGATTGTATGATAACAATGGGCTTTTACCGACTGGTCGGAGTTCGCAGTGCAACCTAGGTTTGTTGGTACTGATTGATCTCTCCAAACCATTTTACACCGGTGTTTCCGCAGTTATAGTTTGGTTAGGTTAAAGTCATAAAATGACAAGGTCCTTGTGTGACTAACTGTGGCGACACTATACTCTACAGAAGCTAAGCTGAAAGGCTAAGCTAGTCTTATCTTCGTCCTACACATCTCTTCGTGGCAAGGATACTTCCGACACCATATTCTTCGGGATGATTTGTCAACGAACACTCATTCTGAAACTTAAGTAATAATATTTTAACTTCCTTTACTGGGAATTTATCAGGAATTTCCTATTATATGTTAAGTAATTTGCAATGTCAAGATTACAATCTTGCAAGGGTTCAATGAACATGGTTTGTTGAAATTAAATTTAGTAAGGCTGTTATTCTTACACGATGGTGAAGTGTTGCATTTTGTATTTGAGTAATGCAAACGTATTTTATAGTAGTTACGACATTTCTACAGTAAAGCTGGGTGGGGCTTGGACGCATGTAGTCGGATTCTCTATAGGATGTCAAGGCACTTCCTAGAGACCCCACGGGGTTGATGAATGTTACTGTGTGCGACTGGGTCACGTTCGGTATAGAGATAGAGTATCATCGCGAACGACGATTAAAGTTAAAGTTTGTTTGATGTTTTGTCAGTATTATCACTATCGTTAATGGTTTGATGGTGCTGTCAGGACATTGAAGGGATTAATGCAAAATTAACCCAGTAGTCTATGAACAGTTTGCCTCTAGTGTGGAATACAGTCTGAAGTCGGATATCCTAGTCAAGAAGAAACATTCTCCACTGGGTTTGCTTGGTGGTTATCTGTGTACTCAGTGTTCTGCTGTTCGCATGGGGAGTTATTGTAATAACATAAACCGAGATATGTGGTCGAACCTGGATCCTTGGTAGCCAGAAGGTATCTGAGGGTTCGGGGTGTTAGTGCAACATCGTGGTCATTAGGATCTATTGGGCTCACAACCTAGTACTTTGTGCGAATGGGAGTATTCTGGGGAAGTTTTCTAGCGGCGCCGACCGAGATATGTGGTCTAACTTGAGTTTGTAGTGGCCAGGGGGCATCTGTGGGCTCAAGGTGAAGCTAGAAGATAATTATATTGTGTCATCGGCCGAGATATGTGGCCTAACTTGTACTGACGGAAGCCAGAAGGCAACTGGAGGTGCAAGGTGATGCAGTATAGGGGTTTGTATTGCCAGCCGAGATATGTGGCTAAACTTGAGTTTGTGGTGGCCAGGGGGCATCTGTGGACTCAAGGTGGTACCGTAGGGATGGGTATGTGTGTCATCAGCCGAGATATGTGGCTAAACTTGTGCTGACGGAAGCCAGAAGGTGACTGGAGGCACAAGGTGATACAGGGGCTATTCTTCAACGTCCATCACCAAGCAAACGTAGTGGTTAAACATTCACACGCCTAAAATACACTTGTTGGAGAGATCGATATATCAACGAATTGAAACTTCCCGAGTTATGGGGTTGGCATTTTTTGCAAATTATAATCATAGATTATTGGTCAGAATTAATTGGGAGAGTTATGTAAATAGACACAGCTAACAAATCTAGCCTTCAGTTAGAGTAATATTATATTTAAATTTGGTATAAAGACAGTAGGTTAACGAAATTATCTACTCAAAGTTATTTTAAAGATTCACCATTAATAGGTCGCAATTCCTTGTTTATTGCTTAGGTATGTTTTAGATTGTGATAATGCTTCGCTCAAAATCGTAGATTTCTCGCTGTGCATGATCATGGGGCAGATTGAGACGATCCGAGAGCTCCGCTCTCAGACTCAATAGTATCTAAGGGCGGAATTACTCTTTTAAATTGATAGATGTTAGCGTTGTGGGTTTCAGGTCCAAATATGAAGGGATTGAAGCTTTCATTCGTTATCATCCTGTTAATTATGTATGTAAATAAGTTAGATATAAATTGCGTTAGATGCTATTCTAGGCTAAAATCGAGACTGCAACAAAACATGTAGAAAACTCATTTCTCGGTCATAGTATTCTGGCTGAGTGTACTTGATGTGGGGTAGTTATGGATATAGTACTTGATGAAAACATTATACATACTAGGGTTACGGGTTGTAGTTTAATGAAGAGTAAGGTTAGGTTAATTAATATTGAATAATACATATTCACTTAGGGAGATGAGTTTTCTCGACATGTTCGGGCTTGATCAGTACGGCGCCGGCAGAGCGACGCCAGACAAAGGAAAAAGTACCTACATAGTTGTAAAAAGATGATATCGATCGGTTCGGCTCGGAAACGCGGGCGGATAGAAATATAACATTTATTGAGGTAGGGTTAAGGACTGTTCTCAGGTGGAGCTCTACTTAGTGTGGTTCTGGACACTAGAAGTGGGGAGAGCGTGCGGCTTCGCGGCGGAGCTCACTTTTGTTACGAGCGGGAGAGAAGAAGGTTGAGCCCAGGAAAGCTGCAAGAGTTGGGTACGTGTCCCACTATTAAGAAATTAAAATCTGGTGAGTGACCTTTATAATCACTGTATTGAATGATTCTGAAACTTATTAATTTGTTTTTGGGCTATTATCTAACCATTTCAACGTTATCATACTTGTATTTGTGTATCGAAATCTAGTTCTACTGTATATAGTTTGGGGAATATGCTAGATAAAGTACGAGCGGTTTATGTATAGGTTATGAACGGATCTAGGTCATTGGTTAAATAACTGACGATATTACAGGAATGTTGTTTTGTTCTACATATATATTACTAGTTGATTTGTCACTGCGATATGATTGGGTTCCGTGCGCCCCACGAGATAAAGTGATCAATTATTATACGACAACCTAGCTATAGCAATTGACTCGGTCCGTGGTACGCGTTACACTATGAGGATAGATTGTTAAGGTGCGGATAAGCGACAAATATTACCACAAGTTCATATTAATATCCGGTGGTTAGTATAGGTACTGATGGGTGGTTTCTTTACTAGATTAACGCAACTGAATAAAGTAGTTATATACACTCGTGGCTGTGTGCTCGGTGTCGAGACAACCATATCCACAGGGCACATTGAGGACCCTGGCCACACGAGAATTCTCCCGAAAGGGGCTTCTTAGTCAGCAGAGATGTGCCCGCACTAGAGCGCCAGTCATAGATGTGTAGACAGAGTGAGTGGCTGAGAGTCTTCAATCTTGCAAATTGAGGGACCTCACTGGTCGAGCTGCTGTCTTAGTTCTAACAACCCTCTTAACAAGGGTTACGGTTGTGTTGGTTTATGAAGTAATCAGATGTACTTATAGATATATTGTGTGGAATTCCTTGAATGAATGGATCTAGCGTAGTAAATTAGTTATGTACACCTGTGGCCGAGAGCTTAGCGTTGTGGACAACCATATCCAAAGAGCACATTGACGACCCTGACCAATACGAGAATTCGCCCGTTAAGGGGTTTCTTAGTCAGTAGAGATGATGATCGCGCTTAGGCCTCCGTCACGGATGTGTCAACGAAGGTAAGGTTGGTGAGACCTTTCAGTCTTGCAAACTGAAGAGTTTCGCTGGCCAAGCCGTCGTTTTGCTTTAACCGAAGCTTCTTACCGTGAAGCTAGCTATGTTGATTTTACAAGGGAATCCAACACTTTCGCTTTAGTAACGGCAATAATTAAGTAGGTATCTTGTTAGGCGGGGTCGTTATTATCGGGATCTCAACAAAAGTATCGCAGTGGGTTGGTAATTAATTATCATTCGTCAGTTCAATTGTGCATTGTCGTATATTTAACATTGTTCCGACTATAAAGTGCCTTTGAGTTGATTGGGTGAGATTGGTTGCTAAGACATTGTGTTACATCCATTGAGATATTTTGGGGGTGAATTGTATTATAAATAGCTTAGGAAAAGTCAGTACTAATTGGTATTAGATTTGATAGAAATAACGATAGGGTAGGCGGAATCAACAGATGAGGTGGGATTACTAGCGAGTACGAGCAGCCGCGAGCGAGCGAGAGGCGAGCGCTACAGTTCGCTAACAACTCTTAAGATTCATCGTTAGGGAGAATCGATATTATACTAGACATTGCGTCATTCATGTACCTGGAAATAAAACATGTACTAATATTCTATTTCAATAGACTATCATCGCATCATCATCAATATCTTAGACTTCTTCATGATTATTTTCATTATTATATCATCGCATCATCATCAATAGAGACCCCATCATGGCCAACACAAGTTGACCACTATTGTATTGCGAGTCTGTTTAAAGGGCGTCACCTACCACATAGCGTAATTTATCACTTCCCACAACTTAGTATAATAAGGAATTTATGCCCACTTTAGCCTCCATAATTGTGCATCACTTAATGAGACTACTGAATTGTAAATTAATTCTAAGGAACTAGTATAATTGTCTTACTTAAGTTATAGGTTCTACTAAAATGGGGTTAATGTACAACTTCAATTAACGTGTAACTTTTTCCCTTTATAGAAATACAAACTTCATACTTCTCGAAAAGGGCCTGGGTCTATTCGCACAACGCGGAGCCTCACCCACTAGACGAAATCACACGCCAAGCCACTTCACCAGCGCGAATCACGTATAGCTTAGGTCTAAATAGGTCTTCGAGGTTAGGTTCCAGAGATAATAAATTCCAGGTTAGATTACGGCATTGTAGGTCTGGAGTCGGACGGTTTTTTATTTGACCGAATCTCTTTCCGTCCGGCAATATCCTAGGAGATGATTTGGTCTGTTAAAGTACTCAAGCTCGAATACTTTAACATAAATAACGAAATATCTTGTAGCTGTAGGATAGATTTACCTAGACTAGAATAAAACTCAACCTTTCTAATAGGATCGGCCGGAACTAACTCGGTTTTTCTATTCGCTTTGGTACGAGTTAGTATTTATAGGAACAAAGTGGATATCTAGTACAATCGAGTCTTGATTTTACTAGATTAATTAATCAAAGGTTCTTTAGCTTCAAAACAAACAAAATTAATTTGATATTTCTATGGTAAATAAATGATTTATTTTCTCGCTTACTATCTGTTTAATTTTATTCAATAGCTTTTCCTTCAGGTAGGATTCCATTTTCAGACGACTAGAAGCTTCTCAGGAGCTTCAGCTTTCAGATAGGGGTTAATTTAAGTTCAGAATACAAAACCATAAAAAGCAAGCCATTTATGAGGTTGAATCGTTACAGTATTTTTATCTGAAGTAACATAATACAGAGGAAAAGTCTGTGAGATTGTGAGGTTGTGGTTGTGCTTTGTAAGTTTGGATGTATTTGCATATTTTTTTTGGTGTTTGTGTTCTGGATATGGGGGCAATTTGGATATTGCCCCCATATCCAGAACCATTTATCCGAGGAAGTTCTCATTTTGTCTTCTTTGGGTTCTGTACGCAAAAGGACCCTTACTGTTACTGGGTGTAATAGTATTGTTTGACGATATGCCGAAAGAGATAGCTTTAGAAATTTTAGTTTGTAGGCATACGGTCTGCCTGATGCGATTCCAGAATCATCACTGACGCTGTGCCGACCCTTTATCGATTTGAGGATTCGTTCCGTTGCGCGTTGTTAGCAAGAATCAACCTGGCCATAACACAAGCCGGAAACAACACAGCCTCGGGAGCTCTGGCGACCTTACATGTCACCAGCAACACAACACCGCATACCTACTGAGCAATAGTAGGATAAGATTGGTACTCGTACATAGGTAGGTATAACTGCAAATAATAGGTTTAGCTACTCTTTCCGGAGATAGCGTTATAATTATATCTATCTATAGTATGCTGTTATTATAATTATAAGACAACAAACTCGGTAGCTGCACTGTTCCTTCTGAACCTCACAGCGCACACTGGAACTCTATCAGCGACATCAATACGAATACATATATTTACCAGTGTGAAACCGCCATACGATTAATAATTATAAGACGATTCATTCACTTACGGTTTATTTAAAAGCTTAAATCGTGCAGCATTATCTATTTTTACAGCTTATCGTTATCGCGTAGTCTTCCTTTATGAAAAAGAACTTGCTGTATTGAGTTTGATTAATAATCCACTACCAAAAATAAAACTAAAAGAACCCTGCATTTATTTAATTCACTGAATAAAACTTTACTTTGGATGTTTTATTTCTTGTTACATGTACGAGCAACGTTAGCCGGTCTAGATGATACAATACTGCAGCCACAACAGGCTGATAGCCAAACGAGCTGGTTTCCGATCCAGCATCATCACACGTAGTATGATGCCATCACTTCTCTGCCAGCGGGTAGACCCAACTGCTTCACCACATGTAACGGCGGCGGAGAGACGATGGCCCATCGGATGCCATTACTTCTCTGTCAACGGATGGAAATAATTTCTTCACACATGGCACGGCGAAAAGACGATGACCTATCGGATGCCATTATTGCCATGCCATCACTTCTCCGTCAGCAGGCGGCCAATCGCAGCCGATCTACTACTCAATAAGTTTACCTACCTATACTATACTTTAGTATTCAATTTTGTAAATAAAACTATTGGTGTTTTTTTTTATTCCAACGGTAAATTGGATTACTTCCAGCTTTCATAATGGAACTTGACTTTGACATCAAGTCATGGCCATAGACAAAACACTTAGCTGTCATCAGGTTTTATCCGGATAAGGTTAGTTGGGCTACGTTACGAGCCGTTAGGTTGGTTACCATTTCCAAGTAATGTTATTCGCTAACCTAGGTTAAGGTTAGTTCACATTCATGTTACTCAGACTAGCAAAAGCGGAAATCGGAAATTTTCTGTCGCTCTGAACGGGTCTATCCCAGAAGTTCCATATTTTTTAGTTCCATATGGAACTATCGGTACATTTGTAAATGTCAAACAAATGATCCCAATAGTTCCATATACTAGGTTTTACACCTGGTTTTATTTTAGTTTTAAATCAGTTGAGTACCTACCTATCTGCGGAGATGTGCTCTAGGGTGAATCAGTTGTATTTCGATTCTCCAACAATTTATTTGACCATTTTTTTAAAGTATTTCTTATTTCTATTTTGTGACTGTACCTACACGATTAACAGCGTTCAAACATTACTATGAACGTAAAAGGCACGCTTATGCATTTGATATTTTAAGAGTTATATGTATAGACAAAGTTTGTACTTTGTTAGCAGAAGTAGACGTTTGATATGAAAAAAAATCCATGCATCCCTACCAGTGGAGACAACCCGGTAGGGATAGGTAGAACAGGGGAATATGAACCATTAGTTCCATATGGTACTTCTGGGAAATTTCCTTCAAAATTAATATCCCGGTAGATTCATATGGAACTAGAAAATATGCATGTCAGACCCACCATTACCCATAGCCATACCCCTGGGGGTAGGGTGGGACTGAACCATACCACCGTAGTGCTGTGCACTATATGCTTTCAGGTTTTGTTTTTCCAAATATTACGTACACTGGTGTTACCTAAATAGCATCCCATTCAGGGACTTATTTCGGTTACGGTTATACAGGTATGAAACCGCTATTCAATTACGGTACCGTTATGTCGTAAAGGTGCGCGCCGCATGAACATAACGGTACCGTAACCGTTTTGAAATAACGGTATTATAAAGGTAACCGAAAAAAATAATAAGTGAGCTGGCACTACAAACATTGGCAGAAGAAGCATTGGCTATTACTAAACATTTAAAGACAAAAAGACAAAACATCTGCGCGGCTGCCGGCGGTTTCGCAACAATGCCAGGCCAAAGTCGATATATCGGTTACCTATAAAAAGCGGTTACGGTACCGGAAAAAATAAAGAATAAGCGATAGCGGAATATAAAGGTTCTGCTACCGAAACCGCCATTTGACAACCGATATGACGTCATAACGTAAAAATAGAATACCGGTATTTTTCGGTTATGCAGTCCCTGAGCCCATGTGACAAAGTATAAATACTTATAATTAAGTTTTATATGATTGTTCTTAATGATAATCTTAAGGCGCTGTCAACACCAAAAACGCGCACACTATCTATTTGTATCGGAGTAAACGAGAGCGAGTGTTACTTGAGCGGCCAGGTTTTAGCCGAAAATAATGAATAAAAATTAAAAAAAAAGTGTGGATTTTTTGTGAAATATGGCTCGTCTACGGTTTAGGTATGAATATGTGGACTTCATGTTTTGAATTGCAGACCCATACGTCAAAAAAATAAGGACATAGAACCGTTTAAAATGATTTTAAGACCAATCTTTGCAATTATTTTCTATCGAGCCGATTTCGTCTGATTATGTTCCGTCTACGGTCTTGGAAATATGATGAATATTAACATATTTTTTTTTTGATGTGCTAGAACAAATAGTTTTTCTTAAACAACTGCTTAAATATTATCAATTTTAACAAATTTGGTCTTGTCAGCCTCTTAAGGTTGTCGCCCCGCGTAACCGCTCGCCACGGGACCGGCGCCGCCTCACCTCATCGGCTCGCCGTAAACCAGGCGTCAATCATACGCAAGCACGTAACGGAAACAACGGCTCAGCACCACCGAGGTGTCCGCGCGGCTGCACCTTACGGCTGGGCGACAGCGCGCTTAAAGCGAGGCGGCGGCTAGCTGGTGGTCGATGATCTTCGATGCCGCTCAGTTTGAAGTTGAATGTAGAGCAGAACGCACGGTTATGATTATGAATCAATCTTTCAGTGCGTGACATGGCTATGGCAGCCCTATGGCCCGCGGAGCGGGGCTCCTATTTCTGGTCTGTTTGCCCTTCGGGCATCTGAAGATACCTTACGAACCTAACCTACCTAACTGGTTTTGCCAGAACGGCTTTCGTTATTTTCAGTTTAATAAAATAAATATTTGTATCTGTTAGGTACCTATTTATTTTTCTATTTTTGCATCAAATCCCAGCACTACTAACGGTGGTATTGTTCAGTCCCACCCTACCCCCAGGGGTATGGCTAGGGGTATGGTGGGTCTGTCATGAAAATATGGAACTTCTGGGATAGACCCCCCTGAACGCACGGTACGAGTTTGATATAAATGCAGATAAGTGTATAATTTACTAGGGGAAATATATACTTATCTGCATTTAAGGTGTCTTTTTTTTGCCAGTGATGAATGGCGTTTAAAAAATCTGCTCATTCTAGGAAGATGGAAATCTATCCGCACATTCCTTACATCTGACTAATCTTAGGCACGAGTAAATCAAGGCGATATCAGTACGAAAACTGTAATTTACCTAATAATAAGAACGCGTTTTTGTAAATGAGCTAAGCATTCAAAAAAACTAATAGTCGTGTGTTACACATACCATGTCAAATCTGTCAGATATTGTGATTTTCCAAGATTTGCAAAAATAAAAATAAAATTATACTTTGTCCTGTTTAATTTATTATTGTATTTAGTATAACCAGTTAGACAACCAGAAGCTACTTCTGGATATTCAGTTTGATAACGGAACAACAAATTAAGTTCTAAGGCTGAGCGCAAACGTTCGGGTTCCAGGTACGGTTTCCTACCATGCAGAAATCATACGCGGATACCGAACGTTTGTGCCCAGCCTAAATCCTAACTTATATTATACATGCGAAAGCTCTGGCAATATATCTGTCTGTGTGTTACGTTTTCACGCTTAAATCTCTGAACCGATTGAATCCTTTTGAAGGACATATGTTATTTTTATAGGAGGAGAAAACGGGGCGAATGTTAGTATGGAGCTTTATAACGTTATAAACGAGTTTCACGCGGACGAAGTTAAACGGAAACTAGTCACTCATAATTAAATAATATCATGGATCAGTCCTAATCTGACTGGTTTTTGTTAAATACAACGTAAATATATCTATTTTAATTACCTATTAGAACAATCAGACGTTATGATTTCTCTTCATAAGATGCCTCATACAAAAATATCTAACAATGTACAATAGCCCTTAAAATTCGGTCAGTGTATCGTTGTAATAAACCTTTACATGTGCTAAACTATTTTTTATGAGGTCAACATCACATAATGTAAACCGACTAAATGCAAGGTTAGATGGACTACCATATTTCACATATTCATATATGACAGCTAACAGCCTTTGTATTTTTGGTGTATATGTCCGTGCCGGGCCCGAGCCGAGACCGGGCTACGGGCATTGGAGCGTTGTTATAGTTAACCGGGCCGTTTCCGGGCCGTTTCCGGGCCGGGCTGGGACCGAGCTGCTTCCGAGCCTCGGTTGGCGGTAGAACGGCCGTCAAACGGTGGTGTTACAGTTGAGCGACCGGGCCGTGCCGACACCGAGCCGCTTCCGAGCCTCGGCCGTGGCCCGGCCGGGCTTGGGTATGACGTCAGCCGCGCAAAAACGCCGCGTTTTTCTTAGAAAACGGCCCGGGCCGGAGACGGCCCGTTTTAGCGTGAATCATCCTTAATCCGGCTTAACGGAACTCCCTTTTTTCATAACACAATTAACCTAATTTCCAGGCAATTGTATTTTTGCTCTTTGAAGCGGATTTGATTAAACTCAGCCTGGCTAATTCCAAAAACAAATTACGTATTTTGTTTGAGTATTCAAATAAAGTAGTCCTTTAATTATGTTTTTGAGTTTACTTAACTACATCATAGTGGTAAGTGATATTTTTGTTGGTATTTTTATTCAATGTGTAATATATACTTTGACTTCGAAAATTATAATTTTAACATGGTGACTCAATAGATTCTAGAACCACGGTACGCTACCAAAATTCCCAACCCGATTTCATCACATCATCATCATCATATCAGTCGAAAGACGTCCACTACTGGACAAGGGCCTCCCCCAAAGAGTGCCACAATGGCTGATCCTGCGTTACCCGCATCCAGCGTAGTCCCGCAACCTTTACCAGGTCATCAGTCCACCTTGTGGGGGGCCTAACTACCCACGCCGCGCCTTCCCAATTTATGACAGTTAAATGAACTGCCGTTTCTAGATTCTGATAAACGTTCTGGTGAACTCTATTGGGTTCAACTGGCGTGTAAAGTGTTGCCTCGTAGTTGAATTTACTAATTCAACAACCATAATGTAGTAATACCAGCTGCGCCGTAGCTTAGGATTGGTTGCACCAAACCGTATGTACGATTAAGCGGTGTTCGTTAAAATCGGAATGTATGAAAAGTTTGTCAACTTTCTATGGAATGACAGATGTCACCGCCATATTTAACGTTGATCGGTCTGTAATCGTAAGTTGGTGCAACTCGTCCTTAGTCACACGCACGTGGCTACCTTTAAAATTTGTTTCACTATATGAAAAACCATTACTGTATTTATTTATCGTATGGCATACATTATTTGGCCTTTGAGTTTGTCATTCTTTAGTACCACCCAGGGGACACGTGCAGGGTAGTGGCAGGTAGCTCCTGCGCCCCCCCCCCCCCCCCTCCGAGGGTGCTCGCCTTGTCGGGGCGGGGGGGCTTAGTAACCGTGGACTGGTCACCCACGGCGAAGCTAAGAGGCACCCAGGGCCGGCCTGTTTGGGCTGCCGGCTGGCCCGAGGAGGGCGCTCCTAGCGGGCTTGCCTAAGCCCGCTTAGGATGCGATGAGGAGGGACCGCAGAAGAAGTTCTCACGCGCTATCTGCGGCCGAGGTGGGATCGCAGGGGGAGAGGCGTGTCGGTATAACGGTGCGCCACTCTCCCTACCCCCTGCGAACTTGGCGGGGCCGTTCCGCTGAAGCGGCATTGGTGGGACCGCAGAGGAAGAGGAATGCCGGTATTACGGTGCGCCGCTTTCCCTATCCTCTGCGGCCGAGTCGTGGTAGGTGGCGGAACCACAGACCTGATCCGCCACCGGGTGCTGGATCTTCCGCACCCATGATCTCCTCGTAGCGGACTCAGGGGGGTCCGCTACTGAACAGGTGGAGATCGAGGAGGCAGGCGCGCCAAAACATCTGGCGTGCCTCACGTGGAGGGCCCCCGGGCATCCGCGAAGGAGCCGCTTGTGGGCGGCTGCCGCCGGCGGGGTCGCGGATGTGTGCGCAAGCGTTCCCGTGACCTCGCCACGAGGCGGCGAGGTGGCAAGTGGGGGGGTTTTTAGTGGGTACACCGTATACCACATAACCACTCGGGTCACCCCCTGCACCCGGGTGGTATGCGTAACGCATTTCCCCCCCTAAACAAAAAAAAAAAAAAAAAAAAGGTAGCTCCTGCGGACGCAAGTGACAATTGTCCCCCCTTTGTCAAGTGAGTGGGCAACTCGACTGTTAGAGGTTCTTAAGCCGCCCGAAGGCCTCTAACTCGGCTTAACGACCACTGTCATAGACAGCAGCCGGGATCAACTGCTTAACGTGCCTTCCAAAGCACGGAAGCGGTCATTTATAATAACCACTCAAACATGTGGTCACCCATCTAAAGACTGACCGCTGCCATCTTTGCTTAACCTGCGTTATCGTTTCTGACACGCAGGCGCCACAACGAACGCTATGAACGCTTCGCTCACACAATTACTGTTATACTGCACTATGTGTCACTAAAAGGTAAATACCTATGTACATGTGGAAATATAATAGTAACTTGCTGCCCGTGCGGCTTTGCCGACGTATTGCAAAGGACACAGTCAAACCCGTGGAATAAAATATAGCCTATAGCTATAGATAGGTTCGGCCACGCCATGTCTGCGAGCCCTAAGTCCATCCAGAAAGTCCATTCAAAACCCTGCAAACGTTTTTGAAAATCGGATAAGTGGTTCCGATGATTAACAACATACAAACCTTATTAAGCCACAATCTCACATATTATAATTAGCAACTTAGAAAAGTTGAAAAACCCCCTATATTTTCATTTCAAAGTTCATAGATACATACATATAACAACGCCTCTTTCCTGGAGGGGTAGGCAGAGATCACGGATCTCCATTTGCTACGATCCTGACAAACCACTTTCGCTTCACTCACTTTCATAACATTTCTCATACATGCTCGTTGGTTTAGGGTACTTTTGACCTGGCCTTTTTGTAAGATTTCTCCAATTTGATCGGAGAAAGTTCGCCTAGGTCTTCCCCTTCCAACTTGCCCTTCCACTCTTTTTATATACACTCTCTTCGTTAATCTTCTTTCATCCATCCTCTCTACATGCCCAAACCACCTTAACATACCTTTCTCAATATTCGTGACTATATCTCCATCCATTCCACACTTATCTCTTATCACACTGTTTCTGACTCCATCACTCAATTTCACTCCACACATACTTCTCAACGCTCTTATTTCTAATGCATTCACTCGGCTTTGATGTATTTTCTGCCACACCCAACTTTCGCTACCATACATAAGTGTGGGCACCAACACTCCCCTATGCACAGTCACGCGTGCTTTTTGCGTGTTTTCAAAGTTCAATAGTTCAAAAACGGCTGCACCGAATTTATTAAAACGTAACTACTAAGAACCATCTCGATCACGTCAGCTTCCGGGTAAAAAAAACCGCATTCAAATCAGTCCATTCGTTTAGGAGTTACGATGCCACAGACAGACACATAGACACGTCAAACTTATAACTCCCCTCATTTTGCGGGGTGCTGAAAAAGCTGAGTATTTACAATTATAATAATAATCACTTATTCATTGACAACTATAGTATTCTAGCCCTTTTGGGGAATAGATGAAAATTTTAAAAATGGCTGATTATTTTTTTGGTGATAGGAATAACCTTCCTTAGCACCAGAAAAAAGTTGCAGAGTTGACAGCTGCATCAATTATTTTTGAAAAATATAAACAGTTTCCTCACTTACGTTTTGTGGTTAGGACGGCGAATGAGACACTATCCTTGATCCGTCTCATATTACAAAAAATATTTTAAATATCTGACCCTGGCAATGACCAATATAGCTGCTGCAGCTGTCAATATCATTGCCAGTGTCAGTTTACCACGGCTTTTTATGATATTTTTATGTAATATGAGACGGATCAAGGAAATTGTCTCATTCGCCGTCCTAACCACAAAACGTAAGTCAGGAAACTGTTTATATTTTTCAAAAATAATTGACGCATCTGAAAAGTCTGCAACATTTTTCTGGTACTAAGGAAGATTATTCCTATCACCAAAAAAAAACAAGGCGTTTCTAAAATGTTCATCCATTCCCCATTGTGCGGGTTGATCACATTTAATTGTCAATTCAAAAACATACGTCAATCCACTTCATTTTACGTTAGCTGGTTCTTGTTTTTCCGGTCTGAAAGGGATATATATTATTCTGGTAGTAGCTTCCGGGCTGTCAAAGCTTACTACAATTCTTGGTCAAGTCCTGCAAACTCAAAGAATTGCAGGATTTTGTTGATCTCAAGAAATTAGATCTCCTCCGGGCACATGATGTGTTTGCCCAAGAAGGAGTTACGGCTACGCATGAGGCAAGGGCAATCGGTTAGGATGTGTGTAGGCGTCTCCTCTGCTTCAAGGCAGAGTCTGCACTGCCTTGTGTCACACAGTCCTATCGTTTATTTAGGCAGCAGTGCCCTGTGAGCACCCTGACCAGTTATTATTTATAAGATGTTACAGGAGTATAAAATCAGGAGTTTATAATTTAGGGTCACGCGTTTCTCTGCGAGATATGTTTAAAGAAATCAATATTCTCACCGTTGCCTCACAATATATCTATGAAAATATAATAAATCTTGACATGTATAAATTAAAAAGTGATGTTCATAATTATAACACCAGAAATAAAAATAAATGAGTCATTCCTCAATACCGTCTCTGTAAAGTGAGTAATATGTAATTTATGGGGAATTGTGTACGATTTTACAATAATTTACCTTCTGATATGCTGAAATTGTCTGTGAATAGATTTAAGTCGAGCGTTAAACGCTATCTTATAGAGAAATCTTATTATACTATAAAGGAATTTATAGATGATAAAGAAGCATTTTATGTAAAATAGTTAAGTTCAACATGACGTGTAAATGACTAGCTTAAGCCTATTTACAACATAAATATTTTGATTTGATTTGATTTGAAAAGTATTAAGTACAGCATGAACCCTGTTTTTTTACAATTTATAGTTAACCTGTAATCATTAAAAAACCAACTATCTTTATCTTACTTTATAGTTTTATACCCCTGTAATCTTTGTATAGTGCTAGGTAGAAATCTGAATAATTTTATTGACGTACTCCTATTTTTGTATGTTATTCCGTATTGTCTTCGTCTGCAAATGAAAAAAGATAACAATAACAAACGTTGCCTTTTGCTACAAAAGTTTTATTCAGATCGAAAAAAAAATCGCTCATATTTTTTTACCCCTTACTACCTGTTGCATACGCTAGTAAAACTATTCACCTAGTGTGTGTGCGTGCATGTTATTCAGTAGCTACAGCAGTGTGCGCGTTTATAAACACGCTCAACGTTTTAATGAAACGCTGCGGTCACTTCATTAACGCACACCACTTTATTAGAATACTGTTCAACCCTATCCGATTCACTGATACTATTACACTCTAAAATCAACCTTACTCTCATTCTATTAGGGTTGAGACTAAAATGTCAATGAGGTGCGGAAAGCGGCGACATGGGAATGCGCCTACTAAACGCGTGGAATAATAGTCATTGTTGGGGCATTCAAACGTGAGTAGGTACCTATGCAACAGATAGGTATATTTCGCATGGTATTTCGAAAATCCTACACTTTATATAAGTATTACTAAGAATGTAGGTACTTAAAATTTACTTTAAAAACAAAGTTTTAACCGACTTCATATCAGTACCCAAATCGCTTCAAGTTTATCTATTTTTATGTTTGGTGTCTCATATTTGCAATCACGTTCCCGGAAACGGCTCGAATGATTTCGATTAAATTTAGAATGTAGGGGTTTACGGGGGTAAAATCGATCTAGCTAGGTTTCATGTCTGGGAAAATTCGTTTTCGCAGTATTTTCACCCAAGCAGAGGTCGGTCGCCAAGGCACTCTCAGGTAATGTCCTTATGCTCTTCTGAAAAGTAAAGCATTTTGTTGTAAAAGTTGGCACTAATAGGGTTGGCCGGTGAAAGCTAATGGGGAACTTGCATGGGACTTCAATTTCGAATAAATTGCACTCAATCGATGCGGATATACGTAGAGATATAAAACAAAAGAAAAAAAAGGAAAAAAAAAATGATTGTATTAGTTTTATCTCATGTTAAAATGACAAAAAAAATATTATTTCGATAAAATAACACAACAGTTAAGCAGAATATTAAATGAGGAATGATATTTTTTATGACAAGTATAGACTTAAACGCAAATTTTGTGGAGACAATTGCAAATTAATGACTTACTCCATAGTAAACGCGCCGAGAATATATGCTGTGACGTCATAGCATAAGCCCGTTTAATATAGAGCGTTTTCGGGGGCTGCCGGTGCGTGCAGATTTCAAATGCATATAACATCAAAAAAAACATAATATAAGAAAGTTTTAATGCTACAGTTGTTTTAATGCTGGATAATAATTTGATTTTGATGCAATGTTCCCTAATTGTAGATGGCACACATCTAGATTCCATGGGATGAGAGAGAGAGAGATAGAAGATCGATTGTACCTCACTATGTACGGAAACCATATACAGTTCTTAGGCAAAAATATTCCCCATAGCTTTAATCCACAACCTTTATTTTTAGCCTTTTTCTTAAAAGGGTGGATTCCCACTTCGGAGCAATTCAGTACGAAACATAGAGCCATTTTCACAAAAATAAATAAAAAGTACTTCCCACCATACAAATTAAACTTTTATAGGTACCATTTTTGGTGCTGTCAGTTTGACAGTTGCGTTCCCCATTGGAAAAGTAGATGACAGGCGTTTGCGTGGCCGGTCTACTTAGCCAAAGGAACGTTATCACATAGCTGTTAACTGTTTTAAGTAGAAAATTACAGTTGAGATGTCCTAACGCTTTTTCAGTGAAACTGAAAATTTAATTCTCACTGCGATTTCCCGAGGGGACTATACAGTATGGGCTTCTTCAAGAAAGGAAATTACGGGTTTTTAAAGGGTTGGCGTGCGAGTCCCTTGGAGTCGCAAGCGTCCATTGGCTTCGGTAACAGCTAACCATCAGGCTTCTTTGCCACCGAAGTCGTAACAATCTCGTTATCTGCCTCCCCACTTTGAGAATAAAAACTAGAGTTTATTTACAGTCGCGGAATGGAAAGGTTGACCAGTTTTCAAATAAATTCATTTACGCGTTGCAAGCACGTGTTACCTTTTTGAACTGTGTAACAGACGAGAGTGTTATTTTGAAAATTATGTTTAACTGTTTGATTACAAAGCTCAAATTTCCTTAGACCAATGTTCCTTGGCTATTGATAGTTGAACTAAAACCTTTTTATTAGTTTGATCTTGCCATTACGTTGAGTCAAGTTCGATAAATCTAATGATTAAATCCTATGTTTGCCTACTTTGAAAGCTCTTTATATTATGGAGCTCTGCAAACTCGTGCGTCGATTTCCAGACGAGTTTCCATTAAAGAACGATTTTAAAAGTGACAGACTTAATCATATATTTGTGAATCAAGTCAAGGTCCCAGCTGGTAGAACAGCAATATTTACTAGATGCCACTTGCATGTTGCAGCAAAGGTCTACAATGCCTTGCCAGTTGAAATTAAGGCCCTATCGTCTACAAAATTTGTAATTGCCTTAAAAAAATACCTTGTTGAGCTGTGTCCATATAGCTTAAGTGAGTACTGTAAACTGTAACTAACTATATAAGGGAAAAACAATAATGTGAAGATATTTTACGTGTAATTTAAGACTTGTTATTATTGCTACACCAAAAGTGGTAAAATTGTATTGAAACAAATTAACAAACTTTATTAATGTACCATCCTATGTAACATACAATTTATGGCAAATAAATGAAATGAAATGAAATCCTCTTCTCTTATAATGATTGAAACTATAAATGTGAGTAACAGTTCCTGTCAATGTCATCATTGCTATTTCTTGTATTCGTTTTTTTTAAACTCGCCTTTCCAAAATTCAAAGATGTCAATTCTCATAGAGGACGTATCTGTAGGCCATGTAGTGAATTGACATACATTATGACTGAATGTGTCTGACACTCGGTCAATAAAGCAGATACTGATAACTTACAGTCGCCATCAGATATATCGGGGCGGCCAAAGTGCTCACACATATCTGAACACGTCTCTATTGTCGAGGCATTAGAGACGTGTTCAGATATTTGTGAGCACTTTGGACGCTCCGATATATCTGATGGCGGCTGTACACTGAACAAGCAAAAACCGATCGTAAGGTGGTCCTCACCCTTTTCATTCCGCGACTGTACATAAACATCCGAAAATAAACAAAAAGCTGAAAAAATATTCGAAAGTCCATCTGCCTTACATTAAACATGGCAAATATAATCAATAATCAACCTACTTACACATAGGATTGATAATAAATTGAGCGGAAGAAGCACCAATTTCAGGTGTCGCAATTTGTAGTCCACGTATATGAATGGGATTCGATTTATTTTCTAATGCTTCGCAACGGGGTGGGTACCTTACAAAGAATTGTGAACCTTAGACAGTTTTATTAAGGTTCCAATTTACTTAAAGGTATTTGACGTATGGTTAGTGTCCGACACCTTAGGTCGTTTCCCTTAATGAGACAAAGGTTTCATGCTGATGAGGCGGCTGACTTTTGACATAGAAACCGTTAATTAAGTTGTATGATCTTCGCTTCAAGTTATAGCATTTGACACTACTGAAAGTTTTGCCTACAAAACGGTTGTTTTTGATGCCCATTAAAATTGATGGATTGTAATTTTATAGGAAAGGTTTTCTAGTGGAGACCACGTATCGTGGCAGGTGATGCGTGGTCTACCCACGCGCCTGCCGGTAGAAACGATGGCCGTTGGGGCGGAAAGGTTCTCGAGAGGCAGCTACTTAGGTACCGGAAGGCGCAGCGTGGGTAGACCCCCCACAAAGTGGACTGATGACCTGGTAAAGGTTGCGGGAGTCCGCTGGATGCGGGTGGAGCAGGAACTGTCATTATGGCACTCTTTGGGGGAGGCATGTGTCCAGTAGTGGACGTTTTTCGGCTGATTGATGATGATGTTGATAATGTTATAGTGTGTTTTTAATTCTAATATTGCCTATTCCTACAAAACGTAATACAATTTTCATAGCACTACCCACACTAAAATCCGTAGCGACTCTTCGTAAAGATTTGTCACGATGATTTATTTTACGTCTCAACTCTCCACGCGCGCTCGTTGCGCATGTGTAAAATAACAATTCCTGGCTAAGGAGACAATTTATTTAAACTTATTATGGGCGGTAGTAAAGAAAGTCTTAAATAGCATGTTTACCGCCCTTGCCTTCGGCTCAGGCATCAAATCCTCGATCTGACCGATTCTGTGTTTTACCATTTCACTGTGAGTAATGTACCTACTATTATTTTTTGATTTTAACTACATATACCATGAGCAAGTTTACATTAGTTAAACAAAACACCCACACATTAAACATATAAAAATACATTGTAATATAAACTTAGTAACACAATTAAATGGAAATTTTCTTGTAATTTACTTAATCACGCGAAAACGACAGAACGAACTTTAGATTAAACTTGGCACAGAGATAGTTTATGATCTAAATTAATGCGTACTTTTTACGCCGAAAATTATCCTTTAAAGGGATGAAGAGTTCACGCGGACGAAGCAGTGAGTAAAAAGTACTATGTATTAGAAAAATATAAGACAAAAAATTACACGCCTCTAATAATTTACCTACGCAAACAAAATTCATATACCTAAATATGTACAAAGTTTACATACACAGTACATATTAAATTACTAATACATTGAAACATATTTATTTAACTCTATATATACAAAATTGAAAACAAAACGGTTCATGCCTATAGCGCTGTAATACTTCCGAAAATCGTTCTTTAAAAAAATACAGTGCCAAGCTTAGGGTTAAATTAAAAAATGTCACCCGTAGATAGACCCACCTAATCTTACCGCAACACGACGTATTCAACACGTAAATTAATGAAGGCCCCGTCGTGTAATTTTAATTAAATAAGAAGATATTTTATTTCTAGACATACAAACCTTTTAGCCCGTCTTGCATTCAAATGTTTTACCGGTTCCTGCAGCAAATTGTGTGCCATATCCGAAAGAAATGATACCGCTCACTCTTTGGGGGCGATAACACGGTACTATATATATAAGGATAAGTTCGTATTTTTACTTTGAAGTATTGAGTGACATGTATATTCTTAAACCTATTAATGTGTACAATAATAGGTTTAAGAATGCTTTATGTAATTGATTAGTCTAGTTCAATGGACAACTGCCTATACTTCTATTGTGATGTTAACTTATATTAGATTACTGTATTAGAAAAATATAAGACAAAAAATTACACGCCTCTAATAATTTACCTACGCACACGAAATTTACATGCCTACATAAGTACAGTGGCGGAATGAAAAGGTTGACCAGTTTTTAAATCAAATAATTTACGCGTTGCAAGCACATGTTACCTTTTTAAACTGTGTATCAGACGAGATTTTTGGATTGAAAATTATGTTCAACTGTTTGACAATAAAGTTCAAATTTACTTAGACGAATTTTCCTTGACTATTAATAGTTGAACTAAAACTTTTTTATTAGTATGATCTTGCCATTACGTTGTGTCAAGTTTGATAAATCTCATGATTAAATCCTCTTGTATTAAAATTATTAAAACTATAAATGTGAGTATTGTGAGTAACAGGTCCTGTCAATGTCATCATCGCTATTTCTTTTATAGGTACCTTTTTTTTTCTTTTTTTAACTCGTTTTCCAAAATTCAAAGAGGTCAATTCTCATAGTGGACGTATGTAGGCCATGTAGTGAAATGACATTTATTATGACGAAATTTGTCTGACGGTCGATAAAGCAGATACTGATAACTTATACTAAGCAAGCAAAAACAGATCTTAAGGTGGTTAACCTTTTCATTCCGCGACCATACAAAGTTTACATAAACAATACATATTAAATAACTAATACATTGAAACATATTTAACTCTAAATACAAATTCACACATTTTATTACTTATAGGATTATAAACAAATATTTACAACAAATATAAATATAAAAAAAATAATGGATGGTTGTATGTAGAGAGTAGAGAGGGGTTAGGGAGGGGTTAGGGGGCGATGTTGGGTAGAGCTGCCCCGTCGTTGAGGCCGAAAAAATGCTTTACTGATCTGAATTTGTGCCGGGTCCCACGAATGCACATGCTTGTGGTTCGGATTATTGATATTATAATCTTTGACCTTAACCAGCCCATTATTATAGATAGGGGTCGGTTCCAGCGGTCGGCAATAGCTTCACCAAGATGTTTTATAAAGGTGGACATTTGTGAGGCGAAGACTCCGTCAACTGATGTGACGAGAGGGGTAAATGTTGCATGTTGTTTCTCGCAGGCGCTACTGTATTTACGTTTTTTCTCTTCTTCTGCGGATTTTAAAATGGAAGCTACCGGGCGAGAGATGTAAGAGGGAGCGTCGGTGTCTACGACACGGATATCGAATAACGCCTCCCTTTGTGCATCCCAAACACCGCGGCAGCTGAGGTCTCCACGAAGTCCACAGTTTCCTTCAGTTAAGATCGGTTCTTTGGTAACATTTCCCCAAGCGTTTTGGCATAGTTCACAAAACAGGTCTCTGATTTCATTGTGACGACGAGTTATTAGGCCACCAGTTTTGCAGCAGAGTGCGTGGTCCACATTGAAGTCATCGTTACCGCACCCATCGCATAATTTGGGCATGGAAACAGGTGTTCTGTTGTATCGTATTGCTAATGAGTCTCTAAATTCTAGTGGGGATAAATCAAAATTGTCTTTTTTTGTCGGTATCACTGACAGCCAGGTGGAAGATTTTGTTTTAGTTTTCTTAAAAATTGAACGTTCGATTGCTCGTTTTTTGATCGGTGAGAGTTTGTCTAAAATGGAGTCCAAGAGCTTATCCTCTTGAGAGTCTTTCTTTATCCAGCATTCTTTTCTTGCCGCTCTAAGGGATACGTGGTGTTGAGAGAGGTCTAAGGGTTTATTTTCGAGTAAGGCGGATGACAGGATAGTGCAGCCTTTTTTGGAGTTATCATAATTTAAGTTTGTCATTTTAGAAAGGACAGGGATGGCTAACCCGCCTTTGTGAACTGGTAAAGAAAATAAGTCGGCTTCAAGAGAGGTTACGTCACCTCCTAGTAAGTTTGGTAGAAAACTGGAGCGTAGTGTGTTTGTTAGCGGCTCGAAGGATTGGTTTGCATAACTCTAAATACATAATTAAAAACAAAACGGTTCATGCCTATCGCGCTGTAATTCTTCCAAAAATCGTTCTTTATTTGTTCTATTAGATTGCTATCTGTGAGAACCTATGATTGGCCTCCTATTTCTATATCGGTTTTTAACCTGTTTTGTGAGCTGTTGGTTTTCCAATAAATAAATAAAGCGCTTACATACATGCATACATGCATATAATCACGCTATACTTTATATCACAATACGTATCACGTGCATATTAACGTTATTGAAACAACTTTTCCATATAATTTTGTACTACACATGCACGCCTTTATCCCTAAAGGGGGGGATGCAGAGCACATTAAACTTGTATCCAGTGCCACTTTTAGCATACATGTGGGTAAAAAAGATCGACAAATTGTGATATCGCAGTGATAGGTTGCTGGCCCATCGCCCAAAACACACTTCAACCCTGTTCTCTTAGTCGACTCTTACGACACCCACGGGAAGAAAAGGGGTGGTGTTTATTATATAATTAAGAGGATTGTGAAGTGTCCATACGCAGCGCGAGTAGGTATTTAAAAAAATGCTATCTGTTTCATACCGCTCTGTGCCTCACCCGTATCGTGCGATAGAGAGAGTTACCAGACCTGCAGGTAATTGCCTACAATTTCTTGTTGAAATATTGTTTCAGGTGATAACGTTTTTACCCCCCTAAACCTTTATGAAATGAAACAATTTTGGTATAATTAGATTGAGTATACTTTATTCTATGTCTGTACGTTTTCTTTTTTTAGTAAATCAGTTTAGATTTATTAAAAAAAAATAAAACGGTTGACAAAGTTTTTAAGCCAAAAATACAGATTTTTAGATGCTAATAACTTATAACGTAAGCAATATTTCTTATAAATAAAAACGTACAGACCTAGTTTTTCATTATATCTACAACATATTCAAAAATTATAAAAATCGAACTATGTTTGCGGGGTGAAAAACGTTATCGCTTTTTGTATGAAAATTTCCCGGTTCACAATCCTCTTAAGGCGTCAGATTGCAAATCTTCCCAAAAAGAGAGATATTTATTTATTAATTTGTTTGCGCTGTTCCTTAGCGCTGATTCTAGCCTGGCTACCATCATCACGATAATGTCGGACGTAAAGAATCCGTCCCTAACAAACAAGTATGTAAGTGCGAAGGGGGGAAGTTATATTTCGAACGTTAACACAAACACGTCACTACTAGTGGACGACCAGGCCCCGTAGCAAGGATCACGTGATAAGTGATAGGATAAGCGCGTCGTCTCGTTCTATCGAACGGTGTCAGCCAGGGACGCATGCTTTATCCTGTCACTTGTCGCGTTATCCATGCTACGAGGCCGTTTGGCCTAGTCGGTAGCGACGATACCGGAGGTCCCAGGTTCCAATCCCGGTAATGGCATTTATTTGTGTGATAAGCATTTTTTTTTGTTCCTGAGTATTGGATGTTTTAAGCGTATTTAAGTATTTATGTATACAAGCAATATTTATATAGGTATAGGTATTTGCAATCACGTTCTTGGAAACGGCTCTAACGATTTCGATGAAACTTGGAATTATACAGGGGTTTACGGGGGCGAGAAATCGATCTAGTTAGGTCTTATGTTCGGGAAAAAAATATCTATTCTAAAAATTAGCTCGGTCGCCCAGGGACTACCCATAAAACAAGCTTTACTTAGTTTGGGACTGAGGCGATTTAAGTGAGATTATACCTTAATATTTATTTATGTAGGTATTTATAGTAGAATGGTTCTTCAAACTAATCTTCAAAATCCAGCTCAAGACGATGTTCTACACTTTCAGTGGAAATTACGCCATACATTTACTGCCTACAAATAGGTGAAGAAAAGAGATATTCATTGGAAAGCTTGGGAAGAACCGGAATAGCAGCATACAACAAAATAAATTCGCCGTTCACTGTTTCCCTACTCCACAAACTTCAGGCGGCTAAATATTAAAAATCTCCAGCACTTTAATTTAACAGTAAGTCCATAGCAATGCACACTTATATCGCTTTTTCACCGCATGCACTTACAGAAGTTCTCGTCTAAGTATAGACGGTTCGGTGCGCAGTCGAAAGCCGGCATCAGAACAGAGCGGCCGAACGGAAGCCGCGCGTTCGTCGCGCGTTCGAATTTCGAATTTCGAACAGTGTTTATTTGAGTTTTGAATAGTGTATGGAACTTGGTTTAAGTGAAAAAGTGTGTGATATTTCTTTTTGTGAGTAAATAGTAACTTTTGTGAAGTGATTGAAAGTTTATCGAAAGAGAGTTTTGCGTAAGTTTTTGCATTTAAACTTTTTATAGGTTAAGGTGGATATTTTAATTGAATTTAGTCGGTTAAAATAGTGGAAAATAATCGGACGATCGTCTAAACTAAACGAATGATTTTTTTTTTATCAAGTACTGTTTTCTACGTACAAAAGTTTATTGCGTTCTAACTAATATTAGAACGCAATAAAATATATTTGTTGGAATCATGCAAAAACGTACCTACACTATTGATTTTGAATAATTCTAACGCATTTTTTTTAATACATTTTGTTACTACTGAATGCTACTGAACGAAGATGAAGGTAGACGAAAGTAATGATTATAAAAAACTTTTTAATTATATTTTCTCCGGGCACAATGCCTTTCCAGTCATTAAATATGTAGGTATACATATATTTAATTTTGTTCATATCGACGGTGGAAAGGCAAAACCACTGAAGCGACATTTTGGTCAAAATAGAGTTATATATATCGTTGAAATCAGCTTTTTTTCTGCGTTGATTGAGCCGGGTTTCATGTCGCTTAAGGTAATACAAAAATAAGCGCCAAATTTATAAAATGTTACTTTATGCGACACACTTTTTGAGTAAAATCTAACCTGTGTCACTTAACCGTACACTCAATCATAACCATGGTCGCATACAGTGTTTTTAAAAATCGTTAATTTTCGATGTCATGTCACTTAAAGTGTTTCTTCCAGGTACATATTTCATAATATAAGATACTTAAGTGTTTCTTCGGACATGTTGAAAATAACTGTTGTCGCATGATGGTGTCGCTTCAATGGTTCTTCCGAGATTTTTTTGGGGGCTTTTTCACTTAAGCGACATTTATTTTCGAACCCGCCTTGTTTAGGAGAATAACATTATTTTTATTAAATAGATATTATAATTTGAAATAACACGTGCATATAACTCAACGCTCTAAGTTAACAAGAAATAAAGTTACGATTTTTATATCAGAAAAAAAACTTTGCTTTCCTGTAAAGTTCAAAAAATGTCGCCTTAGTGGTTTTGCCTTTCCACCGTCGAATGTATCTTAATAACTTTAAGACAAAGGATTCAAAGAGCCGTTAATTTCTAAAACAAAGTTATTAAAAGTAGGCAGGTAGTCATTTGACTTCTTTGCTCTTTTTAGGGTTCCGTACTCAAAGAGTAAAACGGGACCCTATTACAAAGACTTCGCTGTCCGTCCGTCCGTCCGTCCGTCTGTCTGTCACCAGGCTGTATCTCAAGAACCGTGATAGCTAGAGAGTTGAAATTTTCACATATTATGTATTTCTGCTGCAAGAGCTACGGTAGCCTAGTGGTTTAGGCATACGGCTGTCAGCGGCGGTCGTGGGTTCGAATCCCGGCTCGTACCAATGAGTTTTTCGGAACTTATGTACGGAATATTTACCGTTAGCTTTTCGGTGAAGGAAAACATCGTGAGGAAACCGGTCTAATCCCAATAAGGTCTAGTTTTCCCTCTGGGTTGGAAGGTCAGATGGCAGTCACTTTCGTAAAACTAGTGCCTATGCCAAATCTTGGGATTAGGTGTCAAAGCGGACCCCGGGCTCCTTTAGGGGCACAACCGGGAATAATAACGCTAGGAGGATGATGATGATGTATTTCTGCTGCCGCTATAACAACAAATACTAAAAATAAAATAAAATAAATATTTTTATTGATAATGGTACGGAACCCTTCGTGCGCGAGTCCGACTCGCACTTGGCCGGTTTTTATTTAATAAAGATCCTACAATAATAAGCCCCTACAAAATAATGCCTCAAAGACTAATCCTGAAGTACTTCGTTTTATCCTTTGAACTGTAGTTCATTTTGTTACAAAGGGCCTAATTATTTTCACTGACAACACGGACACAATTATTTATTAACACAAATCTATACATATAAAACTCTTGCGTTACTGGTCGATTGACAGACAGCGCACAGCCTATACCGCTTAAGATATAAGCATGAAATTTGGAACATATATTCTTTACAGTACATGGACGTGTACTAAGAAAGGATTGTTCGAAATTCAACCCTTAAGGGGGGGAAATAGGGGTTGAATCGTTGTATGGAAATCGTTCATTTGGAAAGTTATGGACTTGAATCTTTGTATGAAGGTTTCTTACTAAAAAACAAAACAACTGATATAGCGTTTTAATAAAAATTCATCCCCTAAGGGGGTTAAAAATATTGGAAAGTTTGTATGGGAAACATGTCGTATTTAAAGTTAGACGTTTAAAACTTTGGTCATAAGCTCCTAAAGTACAGTCAAAAACATTGATAAGGGCATTTTTTCTCATTCATCCCTTGAAGGGGGTTAAGACGGGGGTTAAGACGGGGGTTGAAAGTTCACATAAGTAATATGTGATTTTTAATGATAAACTGTGGCTTTCTGACGAAATACACGAAAGCAGGACAGCAGGTTTCTTTTTAACCGACTTCAAAAAAGGAGGAGGTTATATATGTTCTACTGTATGTTTTTTTTATGTAGGTATGTTCGCCGATTTCTCTGTCAATTGTGGACTGATTTCCTAAAATCTTTTTTTTAATCGAAAGAGTATACTCCTGAGGTGGTCCCATTGTCACCAAGTCAGGATCTGATGGTGAAATCCCAGGGAAATTGAGTGCAACCCTCAAATTTTATAGGCACGCGTGTAGTAATTTTGGTATTTTTTATTATAACTCGTGTATTTACCCTCGGAAATCGCAATTTTGGTGAAGTGGAACTGATGATGAAGACCACAGATGACTTATGGAACTCCTCAAAGATGTAAAGTACATCAAAGATTCTGACATGATTCCGTTGAAGTAGCAACTAATGAAGTGTTAATTCTGAGATGCTTGATACATCTACGGAACTCCATATTATCAGCCCACAGATAGCGACTTGGGTTTTTTCTGTAATAATCAACGCATTTGCTCTCGGAGAGCAGTTCATGTAGTAAATTGGAAAGGAAATGTGTAAATTTTCATGTAAGTACCTATGTGGCTTGGTGTAGTACTAAAATTGAAGTCGGTTTAACCTTTGTTTTTAAAGTAATTTATATGATAGGTAGATCTATCCAGAAATATATATTTTTAAACTTGCCCCATTGGAGAAAACGTTCATTTAGAAACTTAGAAACATACATTCTTTATTTTTAAACCAAATAATTGACATATCATTTTCATCAACGTTTATTTCCCAGGGGGTGATAAGGCCATATACAAAACATAATATGAGAGTTGAAACTTTGCGTACAGGTACCTTTTATATAGTCAAGTCAAATATGCTGAACCTACGTCAATTTCTAAAATTCATCCCCTAAAAGCGTTAATAAGGACATATAGTTTTTATCGTTTAGTGTAGATTGTGTAGAAAACGATACATTTTCTATTTCTAAATGTATATCTTAAGGGTATTCAAAGCATTCTTCGTCTTAACCTGAAATATTTGTTTGCCTAATGACAAGGCATAGTAATATAATGAAAATATTCCGTACAACCTATACATCAATGCTTACAAATAAATTATTGGTTGATTGTTTGAAGGAAATGAAATTGCGGTTAGATCGTCGTATGGTAAAGTTTATAGAAACGTTTCCTATGTTAATGACAAAATAATTCATAAAAAATACAAAATAATGATATAGGTATTCAGTGTGTGTTTTTACACAGAAGAGCGTGTATAGACTTATAGGTAGGCAAATACGTAATTGGTTTTTAACAAATTAACTCACAATAGCAATGTCCGGGCCGCAGGTTTGACTTGATGAATTTAATAATTTCGTTCCATGCTTCGCATGCATTTTGTACATACTATATATGTAATGAACATGGATAAGACGAAAATCATGTCAAATGCCCATGTACCAACTCCCATTAGAATCGGACACTTTACGCTCGAAGTTGTAGACGATTATGTATACCTAGGACAGACTGTCCAGTTAGGTAGGTCCAACTTTGAGAAAGAGGTCAATCGTCGAATCCGACTCGGCTGGGCAGCGTTCGGGAAGCTACAGCACATCTTTTCGTCCCATATTCCGCAGTGTCTCAAGACGAGAATCTTTGACCTGTGTGTGTTGCCAGTGATGACATATGTCACTAAAACGTGGTCGCTTACAATGGGCCTCATAAAAAGGCTCAAAGTCACCCAAAGGGCAATGGAGAGGGCTATGTTGGGAGTTTCTCTGCGTGATCGCATCAGAAATGAGGTTATCCGCAGCAGAACCAAGGTAACCGATATAGCCCTCCGAATCGCTAAACTTAAGTGGCAGTGGGCGGGGCACATTGCACGTAGAACCGATGGCCGCGGGGGCGGAAAGGTTCTCGAGTGGCGACCACGTACCGGAAGGCGCGGCGTGGGTAGGCCCCCCACAAGGTGGACTGATGACCTGGTAAAGGTCGCGGGAGTCCGCTGGATGCGGGTGGCGCAGGACCGGTCATTTTGGCACTCTTTGGGGGAGGCCTATGTCCAGCAGTGGACGTCTTTCGGCTGATATGATGATGATGATATATGTAATTGATATAGGTCCCGACAAACATCTTCAATCAAAACGGCTACTGGTCAAATCGGCTACTGCGCACAGGTCCATCTCAAGATGTTTGCCGGCAACTGTACACATGAATTGATATATTTAAATAAGTAAAAAGCTTCACGTTTAGGAAAACCACATGTTTTTAGTAGTCTATTTAAAAAAAATAATTAACATAACGGGTTTTGGCGAAGGGTTATTCATAGAGGAAGTAGTAGCAGGACTAGCAGACCGTTGCTGGCGTAACAATTCAACAATACTTGCAAAAATTACACTTACTACGCGGGCGAAGCTGCGGGCAAAAGCTAGTAAGTAAATAAATTTGAAACAAATTGAATAACTTGACAGCTTTAAAATAATAAATTGTTTTCGTGAACGGACTTTTGGAATTGGCAATGCGAATTGTAAATTAACTAGCGACCCGCCCCGGCTTCGCACGGGTTTATATGTAAGTATAATACATGCATGTACGGTTTGTAATATACATATAAACCTTCCTCTTGAATCACTCTATCTATTAAAAAACCGCATCAAAATCCGTTGCGTAGTTTTAAAGATATAAGCATACATAGGGACAGACAGACAGACAGACAGACAGCGGGAAGCGACTTTGTTTTATACTATGTATATTGAAGAAGAATATTGGTGGGTTTTTTTTATTAACTGGTGGTTCTGTGAACTGTAGAACTCGCCAGCCTTTTTTTTTTTCAAAAGATATATATAAGACATATATTTATTATATATTTCGAAGAACAGAATCGACAAAAAAACTAATTGCAAACGTTATTTACCTACTACTGATAAACGGTTCAGTATTCATGGCTTAATTGATTATTGATACCGATACAAGCAATTTATTAAGCATAAGCGTGAGCGAGATGGAAGTGCGTGTTTGGAAGCGCGGATATCATGTTTTTCTATTTTAATTTTTTGTTCGTGTTAATAAATAAAAAAGTTATAGCTGAATTCTCTCAAACATGACATTGCTGATTTTTAAAACTAATTTTAATATGTGTAGCTGTTGTGCATAATTTGTTATAATTTTTTTAAATGTATTTTAGACCTATGTTCGTGATTTTTTTCTATCAAGCGAAAGTCAAAAATTCAGGATTCGAATAGCTGATTTCCCTCGAAAAAGACCTCAAAAATGCTAATTAAATTTAAGGCAGCCCTATTATAATTTAAACAAGAGCTACGATTTTTTAAAAATCTGTTTTTGGAGCTCACGTCGCCTTAAGAGCGATGGGACATATAAATTTATAAGTAAGTTGTATGCATCCATATTTTTACACTTGACTGTACTTCATTCATCAGTTTGTACCTGTACGTATACGTATAATTAAAAAAAAAGTGGCCAAGTGCGAGTCGGACTCGCACATGAAGGGTTCCGTGAAATAAATTGCGGTTTACGATTTATGACGTATTAAAAAAAAACTACTTACTAGATCTCGTTCAAACCAATTTTCGGTGGAAGTTTGCATGGTAATGTACATCATATATTTTTTTTAGTTTTATCATTCTCTTATTTTAGAAGTTACAGGGGGGGGGGGGGGACACATTTTACAACTTTGGAAGTGTCTGTCGCGCAAACTATTCAGTTTAGAAAAAAAATATATTAAAAACCTCAATATCATTTTTAAAGACCTATCCATAGATACCCCACACGTATGGGTTTGATGAAAAAATTTTTTTTAGTTTCAGTTCTGAGTATGGGGACCCCTGAAACTTAATGTTTTTTTTCGATTTTTGTGTGAAAATCTTTATGCGGTTCACAGAATACATCTACTTACTAAGTTTCAACAGTATAGCTCTTATAGTTTCGGAAAAAAGTGGCTGTAACATACGGACGGACAGACAGACAGACAGACAGACAGACAGACAGACGGACAGACATGACGAATCTATAAGGGTTCCGTTTTTTGCTATTTGGCTACGGAACCCTAAAAAAAACACGTAATCTTATTGCAGTCGCAATTCTCAAACCAAGCTATGGCTACAAAGTTGACGATCCTGAGTTCAAATTCCGGTAAGGGTAAATTTTTGTGACAGCATGAACACTTGTTTCTGAGTCTTGGATGTTTTCTTTGTACCTATTTCTATTTATTAAAATATATCATCGTCTAGTGCCCATAATATTTACAAGCCTTATTGGGCCTAACTATGGGGCGAGTTCAATTTGTGTATTGTCCCTAAATATTTGATTATTATTCAGTTATAAGTAGTACATTACTGCAGAAGCCGGGAAAATAGGGATTGCCGGCCAAGTAGATTTTTAATGGCTCAACGCCATGACGCCGTCTCGCGAATTGTTATTGAAACAAAAGAAGGTCGCTTTGCAGGCTTTTTTTTTTTTTGTGTAGAAAACCTGCGAATCAGGTACCCAACCATCGGGGGATGACTGGGTTATGTGGTATTTCTATCAACTAAAAACTCCACGGCGGCCGGCATCTGCGCTCTCATGCGGAGGACTCCAGGATCTCATACTGAACGCACTGGAGCCCTCTTCGCGCCTCACTACATTTGGCTCGTCGTAGGATGATGATGGTCGCCTTCCCTGGGGTTTTTAGGTGAGTGCCCCGGCCCCCGCCAGAAACACTGCGACCCTAGGCGTCCAATGTTGTATGAAATTCCATTACGATTTCTCGTTTCACTTCGCCCGAAACGTGACACTTCGAAGCCTGTTATAGAGAACTCAACGTCAATATTTCATTGCATGTTTGAGAAAAGTTAATTTTACCAGTTATTGAGTGATTTCCTAAGTCCTTAGACGGAGGTGCCTACCGTAAAATCATCTTATGTTCCGAAGTGGCAACGCACCAACGAAATGTGGAAAGTTTCGGTAATTTTAGAACGTTTTCCTTATAAAATTAAATGTTTCTAAATGGAAACTTTCCTTAAAGGCGTGAACTGGAAAATTAAGTGTTTTTTTTCAAAGCGTAAACCTTTGAAAAAAACACTTAATTTTTCAGTGCATGCCTAAACTAGTTAACAAATTCTGCTCGATTGAAGTGTTTTTCGCTACTACATACATCTACATGCTACCGTGTAGCACAGGTTGCGTTGCTTGGCTTTGAATTTTATTGGAACACGTTCACCGCCGGGAACACAACTGTCGTGTCGCTACGCCGTAGTCGCTTTTCGCTACATATGAGGAAACCCACGGAATCGGCTACGAGCGTAGCACGTAGCGATTCGCGACGGTGAATGTAAAGAATCGCTACGCGCTACGCTCGTAGCCGATGCCGTGGTTTTCCTCTTATGTAGCGGAAAAAGCGACTACGGCGTAGGCGCCCTCATGGTGGGTTCCTACAGTGAAAGTGTTAAAGGATGTTCTGGCTTGTACTTTTATTAAACACTTATAATGAAGGCTTGGGAGTCCTAAGTTATTTAAAATTTTCGGTCAAAAAAATAATTTTCTGTTAAAGATTTTTTTTCGACAGTGCCTTTATGCACAGTTATCAACTACCTATTAATCGAAAGGATTTTAATGAGCACAAACACGACGGGTTTATCTTGTACTCCAGGCGAAATACGGTTTTGAAAAACATTTATTTATAATAGCGTTTTTTTTCTTTATATCATTTTAAAACATTGATCTAAGATGCTTTATTCAAGAATACAAATACAAATACAAATTATTTATTTCGGACTATAAAATCTAGCAAACTTTTCATCCGGAAGTATTTATATAGATTAAAAAAAAATGAATTGTTTTTTTTAATTATTTATCTTGAATATTATAGAGCAAATGTAAATGAACCAAAATAAAGATAAAACCATTCATTAATATTTTTTTTTGACTTTTCAGAAGCTAGTTATCACTTTTTTGATGTCTGAAATTTTGTTGGATTTGTCACTAAGTAACTATTTAATTGATAATATATCCATTACATTAAAAAAAATCTGCTATTATAAATTATTTCCAAATTTGACATATTTTCCATACAAGCTGTCAGTTCATTGCCTGGACTATTGTGTAATTGAGAAGTTTCAATGGCCACCGTCAGCCTCCATAATCAGACCAGATTTATGGTACATGCTATTGCATTGTCATTCAACTTACAAAAGTGTACAACATTTCAACTCGTTAGAATTTCGGAAAGTTGGTAAAATTTTACTCGTAAGATTAGACCCAAACAAACATACATACATTGCAACTTAAATCTTTTAATAACATACCGTCAGATTATGAACGCGGTCAGTTTAAAATCCTACTCGCGATTTGCGAACTGCGAGATTGTGAACTACCAAAACAGTTTACAATTTAACGCATTATTATTCGTTAGTTTATAATCAATCAATGTCAAATGGTCAAATTGTGAACTGAGATCAAATTAGCATGCTACGCAACGCACCCTTGGTTGCGCCACCGTTGAAAGAATTATTCCAATTATGTCCGCTCCCAATTACATCACAATAAGATTGTTTTTTTAAATGGACATCTTCTTAAATTTATTTTGTGACTTGGGAGCAAGTAAAAAAGGGTTTTTAAATAATGGTATACCTATAGTCGTGCCTGCTCAACTTAGAGGTATAAGTAAAAGCATTGCCTTACTCCAAAATCAAATGAAAATAGACTCAGTGTGTATATAAATATAATCTTACGTTAAAACGTTCAAAACGAGCACCAGCGTACTACGAATACTTTACTATGTGCATAGCCAATACTGTTATTTTTCTGCCTTAAAGCAAAAACTGGCTAAAACAAAGACCCTGCCGAACGCCTTTTCATTGCCCTCCAGTATTGTATCGAACTTACTATAATTTTGATAATGAATGATTGCGTATATTTACGTTTTCCGAGAAACCATTAAGAGTTGGGTACTTAAAACAATAAATAAACAATTTATACTCCAAAACCCTCTCATTTTAACATCAAAGTGATTAGTGATTGTGATCAGGTTTGAGACAAACACAAGGTATGCTAGTGATTGACTTAATTACTTGAACTTGATGACTAAAAAGTTTAAGCAATAAGTGAAGTTTGTCAATTACCTCGAGCATACCAAAGTAGAAGCTAAGATTGTTCAAAGACCAAGACGTTATAGTAGTCTCATTGAATTTAAACGATTTGAAATGTTGGATCTTGGAAAATTTTGTCTAAAGAAAGAATCTCGGCTCGAAGTTAGGTTTGTAATGACGGGGATAGCAGTAATGCAGTTTTGTCACACGATCTTAATGATTCGCTTTTGTTGGGAGAGTATCTTAATAGTTCCACGCTAGTTTGAAGTCGGCTGTCATGTATTTTCAAAAGGTTTATAAAAATAATGTAATGTCAGGTTAAAAGTGCTTTAAACGTATACCTTAATAAAATAATGTTGAACTCTGTTTATGCCGACCGCGTAAAAGAGGAAAAAAAGTGAGAGAATCTTGACCAAACGATGTAAAAATTAAAACTGTAAAATGTTTTTCAACACATTTGCTCGTAACGTGCCTCTTATTGTGCCGCTTTTGGGCTCATAATCCTGGGTATTAAACACGCGTGTTTAATAACATTACGACACTCGTGTAGTTATGTTTATATCCCGATTTAGACACGTTGGCACCTTGCAGCAAGGTGTATGTATGGACTCGGCGCATTCTTAAATTGACCGGGTTATACAGGTTTGTTTTTAATTCTCGGCAAATGGATTCTTACTCGACTAAACAAATTAAATCCTTCTTGTGGATTAATTGATTATTTCTTGTTGGATATGATATAGAAACGTTTCATTTAGTAAAACTATTTACTTTTGATAACATTTTACATGAATTTATATTGAATAAGGAAATATTTATTTTATTTTGTATTGGCTGTTTAGAGATTTCATCTAAGCCTCGCTGCGGGCGCACTGCGCGAACTTCACGAAAAAAAATAGTTGCGCGCCATTATAGGTATTAGGTTATTTCACAAATATTTGTTAACATTGATGATGCGTGTTTGGTTATTGTTAAAAATGTTGACTCGTAGTGCATAGAAAAGTGATAAATAGATTTGACGCCCCTGTTCATTCTTGGAGATGTACAAATATGTGAGTAAAAACCTGTTGTCATCAATAATTAAAGGAAACAACTTAGGAGCCTGTAACATGTTCATTTTATGAAAAGGATTTTTTCCTCGCAAATGTGTTGAAAAACGTCGTATGACACGCGTGAGCTTTGATAATTACATCCTCGGCTCTATTATCACGCTCACCTGCGGTTCGCGTGACAATTCCGCCTCTGGTGATGATCAACATACCTCACTTGTATCATAATGTACTATTACTACATTTTCAATATTCAATAATATTTATTTCAGGTTATTGGATTTTATAAGATTTAGAATTAACTTCATAACTCATATTAATATAGTTTTTTGAAGCTAAATGTAACTTTCTGCTGTACCCCATGGGGGTGTCATGTCAAGAAGTATGTGATGGCATGAATATGAATATAATTCCAGTATTATGTAGTTACCAAATGGACTCCTTCAAGTTGAGTGAGATTCCGTTGTCTCTATTCTAGATTCTTTTTCAAATTAAGGTTTATTCCAAATAAAATGTCTCGTGACCTTTTATCCAGACTTCAACTGTAAGTAATGTCCCTCTAGACAGTAACTTAGAAACCCTTTTCACACAAAGAAATACTCCGAAAGGGTTCCTTACTTAATCGAAAAAGTTGAAAGTCGATCCCTCCAAAAATTGGATTAGGTACTTGCGTACCTGAACAGTAAATATTTTAATGTTTTGATTAGGGTTGTCCCAAAGAATTCAATTACTTGTCAAATAAACTCGTGCCTACTTGGTCGTGAATGTTCGAAATAAAATTGCTTAACTTAGTACCTATTCGGGAATCACAGAAACGGTCTTGATAAAACTAATTTAAGTTCAAGTTTATGTAAATGTTGAGATGGTCACCTTCAGTCTCCATCAGTAGATCAGCACGTTGGTTCCATAACATTTTCACTGCCAGGCAAATTTTTAAGGTAAACTTCAATTCAATTCAGTTATTTATTTTTTTTCAAAAAACATAGGTATAAGTACATTCACAATGTTCTGGCCATGAGGCGTACATACAACTTACTTATATATTTACTTATATACAAACAGTGCATATTAAATAAAAATAAAAAAAAGACCGGCCAAGTGCGAGTCGGACTCGCGCACGAAGGGTTCCGTACCATTATCAACAACAATATTTATTTTATTCTGTTTTTAGTATTTGTTGTTATAGCGGCAACAGAAATACATCATCTGTGAAAATTTCAGCTGGAACTATCACGGTATCAGTGAGATACAGCCTGGTGACAGACAGACGGACGGACGGACGGACGGACGGACAGCGGAGTCTTAGTAATAGGGTCCCGTTTTACTCTTTGAGTACGGAACCCTAAAAATGTTTCGTGACAAACGCTGTGTGTTGTTTGTCTCGAATAAATATTTCTTTCTTTCTTTAAAAACACCGCAAATCGAACCTAGTCAAGCGTTTTTTGCGTATATTAATAGTACTGGATGTAATCATGTAACCCTAAGTTAGTAGAAGCTGCATCAGGCAATAAAAAAGTGCCCAGAGGGGTAATCACGTAACGCTCCGAACGCGCGTTGGTACAATTTAACTGTCAATTGTCCATATAAAAAGTGACATTTAGACCTACCCGACGTTCGTACAATGCGTTACGTGATCGACCCACAGGTCACGAAGTTACAATTTTATGGGTCAAATGGCCAATCGCTACTAGCAAAGTTGCCCGTTCGACTTTTAAGCCGCGGATGTCTAACATTGAACTCCCTATAATGTAGGAACTGCCCCGCTGCCTACTGGCGTCCAGACCGCAGCCTTAAAATGATGACTTGTAGCTTCATAAAAAGCGGCCAAGTGCGAGTCGGACTCGCATATGAAGGGTTTCGTAAAATAAATTGCAGTTTACGATTTATGACGAATTAAAAAAAAACTACTTGCTAGATCTCGTTCAAACCAATCATCATATTTTTTTTAGTTTTATCTTTTCTTATTTTAGAAGTTACAGGGGACACACACACACATTTTACCACTTTGGAAGTGTCTCTCACGCAAACTATTCAGTTTAGAAAAAAATGATATCAGAAACCTCAATATAATTTTTGAAGATCTATCCATAGATCTATCCATACCCCACTCGTATGGGTTTGATGAAAAAAAAAATTTTGAGTTTCAGTTCTAAGTATGGGGAACCCCCAAAATTTATTGTTTTTTTTTCTATTTTTGTATGAGAATCTTTATGCGGTTCACAGAATACATCGAATTACCAAATTTCAACAGTACCTTAGTTCTGATAGTTTCCGAAAAAAGTGACTATGACATACGGACGGACAGAGAGACATGACGAATCTATAAGGGTTCCGTTTTTTGCCATTTGGCTACGGAACCCTAAAAATGAGAAAAAATCCAACAGATGGGATTGGAGTGACATTTTAATGTTACAAAATAAAGCACTTGGTAGATGTGTGTAAGACTTTTTTTTGTCTATTTTGTTTTAGGTACCTACCTATGTGTAGTGTGTTATCCGAATAAATATCTTTTTATTATTTTCTAACATAATGGACAAATGACCTTAAAAGAAATGTTGGAAATGTACACACAATAAATAACGAATAAATTATGCTGTACCGCCATTTCAGACGCCATTATCACATGTGGGCAAAAATTGCTAATATTTTATAAGAGACGTTTCCCTTATTTTATTATTTTACCTACCATTAAGCAGCCATGAAGCGAAAAATCGGCACAGATAAAAAACCTTTTCTCCATAAGACGCTGTTTTGTGGGCTGTTTTTTGAAATAACCAACATTTTGACGATGCAATTTAAATCGAATATCGAATACTTAGTAGTTCAAGCACGGCTGTCAAACGTCGATCGTGGGTTCGAATCCTGACTCGTATCTGATTTGTTCGGTACTTATGATCGATCAAAATAAATAAATGCTACTTTATCCATCAATCATCATCATTATAGTAAACTTGCATCAATTCCCATAGTTAGCTTTATAACGCTTATTTTATGGGTATGTACTTAACACTGATGATATATTTAATAGATCGACACAGACTTACCACTTAAATATACGCCCTTATCGGGATTCGAACCCAGGACCTCTAGCTTCGTAGGCAGCGTCACTACCAACAAAGCTAAACCGAGTATACAAAGGATATAAATTATATAATTCAGCCGAAGAATCTCAATGATGCGTTTTATCGCTTGAACATGAACCTCAAGAGACCTACCTTTATGGCTGAAACTCACTGAAAGCGGTTGCCGTGCATGAAAAGATCCGCACAGAATACCGCGCCGCACCGCGTCCCGTCGCGGTATTCTGTGCGGACCCTTTCGCATTAGTTCGAACATTACAACCGGTACCGCCTCCGCACCGCACCGCGCCGCACCGCCACCGCTTTCCTAATTATTAAAGCTCGGGTCGTTGGCAACAGGCAGCCCGCGTGACCCTTGCTTGCGGCCTGCGAGCCTCGCTGGCTGTTTTATATTGTAAAGGTCGTTGAAATCAGAATGTTGGAATGGGGAATGGATGAAAATTTTAAAAATGCCTAATTTTTTTTTGGTCATAGGAATAACCTTCCTTAGCACCAGAAAAAAGTTGCAGACTTGTCAGCTGCGTCAATTATTTTTGAAAAATATAAACAGTTTCCTCACTTACGTTTTGTAGTTAGGACGGCGAATGAGACACTTTCCTTGATCGGTCTCATATTACAAAAAATATTTTAAATATCTGACCCTGGCAAAGACCAATATAGCTGCTGCAGCTGTCAATATCATTGCCAGTGTCAGTTTACCACGGATTTTTATGATATTTTTATGTAATATGAGACGGATCAAGGAAATTGTCTCAATCGCCGTCCTAACCACAAAACGTAAAGTGAGGAAACTGTTTATATCTTTCAAAAATAATTGACGCATCTGAAAAGTCTGCAACTTTTTTCTGGTGCTAAGGAAGGTTATTCCTATCAACAAAAAAAAATCAGGCGTTTCTAAAATTTTCATCCATTCCCCATTGCCTGATAATTTGATAGTCACAAATAGAATAAAGAAGTGCGGACCGCGTAATTTTTGTTAGCTCTTGTGTGGCTCTTGGTTGCTAAAAGGTTTGGTTGGTTGCGATAAGTGACAAGGTAGAGCATCCGTCCCTGGCTGACACCGTTCGATAAAACGAGTCGACGCCCTTCTCCTGTCACTTATCGCATGATAAGGCCACGCTACGGGGCCTGCTTTAATAGCTCCAAACTCAAACAACTGCACACCTGTTACAACTTCCCACCTAAGCCCTGTCTAACTACAATGTTCCTAAGGAACTTGGAACTCTGCAACGTAGTTGGAACACACTCTTTGTGTAGCAATGGCAACTGTTCCTTGCTTTCAACAAGATTCAGTAGGTACCATTTTATGTCGTTTTCCACGACTATGGCAGATCCAAAAGGAAGGGTTATGTTTTTAACAGTCTGTGTGTATTTACGTGTGTTCCACTGTAGCGTTTAAGATACTGAACCGATTTTGATGAGTGAGGTATCGATCGATTCGCAATTATGCTGCGGGTGATACAGGCTACGTCTTGCATGTAAAAGTTTTTTTTCGGTTAGTTTTCCGAAGTGCGTTACAGCTTTTATTTAGTTTCACCTGTCCCGTTGTCTGTCTAAGGTAATCAAATCTTGCAAGTTAAATTTGATCCACTTTCCGGTTTCCGATTGAGCTGAAATTTTGGGTATAAGTATAGCTTGGATGACAATTCAATATCATGGTACCATCGAGCTAATCTGATGATGGAGACAGAAGATGGCCATGGTAATTCAGTATTTAACCGACGTAACCCCGTTGAGTTTGGGCTCGTTAGAATCGTCTCAATGAGTAGTTGATGATGGTATACAGAAAAGTACAGTTGGCAATAAAGACTTGTACCAAAAATAAAAATTTTGACAGAAACTTGTTAGTTTATGCTTGTTAAAGTTCTAAAGATGATGATGTGCTGTGGTGAGAGTGAAGGGCATGGATTTGTCTCTTAGCTTTCAGCACAATGAATCCTCTAATGTCTAAAGGGTCGGCAACGCGTTTGTGATTGTTCTGGAGTCGCAAGACACCGTAGCCTATGCCTGCCAATGCTTGTTTACCACCGTCATGTTATAAAAAAACCGGCCAAGTGTGAGTCGGACTCGCGCACGAAGGGTTCCGTACCATTATCCATAAAAAAACTATTTTATTCTGTGTTTTTAGTATTTGTTGTTATAGCGGCAACAGAAATACATCATCTGTGAAAATGTCAGCTGGAACTATCACGGTATCAGTGAGATACAGCCTGGTGACAGACAGACGGACGGACGGACGGACGGACAGCGGAGTCTTAGTAATAGGGTTCCGTTTTACTCTTTGAGTACGGAACCCTATAAACCGGCCAAGTGCGAATCGGACTCGCGCACGAAGGGTTCAGTACCATTATTATCTATGAAAACAGCAAAAAAAACAGGTTTGTTGTATGGGAGCCCCCTTAAATATTCATTTTATTCTGTTTTTAGTATTTGTTGTTATAGCGACAACAGAAATACATCATCTATGAAAATTTCAACTGTCTAACTGTCACGGTTCATGAGATACCTACAGCCTGGTGACAGACGGACAGACAGACGGACGGACAGCTGAGCTGAGTAATAGGGTCCCGTTTTACCCTTTGGGTACGGAACCCTACAATGGAATCCATCTGAGATATGTCAAGATGTGTTTTCATAATAATAAAGCCTCTCACAGTCTGGAGCGGCTTGCGGTGGCGGTCATTGGTAACCTGACAGCATTTGTCAGGCCTTATAATTGACACCTTCCTTGCTTGTCAGTTGACTGCTATTATTATTATTATGTAAAACCGATTCAAATTCACTAATTATGTACGGTCGACGTCAAAGATTAAAATTCACAAATTATGTACGGTCGACGTCAAAGATATATGTACACTTTACCTCCCTTTGACATACGGTGAAAAATGTATACAGTCATATCTTTGACGTCTGTAACAACTTTGGTTAAATTAATATGCAGGAAAACAACGGGCGAAGCTAGAAATGTGCCGGTAAGTACTAGCGTTCAAAATTTCCGGAAAAAATCCCGTTTCTTTCCAATCGGCTCGTTTTTTTCTGATTTTTACGAAAAAAAACCATGAAATTTTCCGCTTCAATTTTTCCGAAAAAAACGTTAAAAACGATTTATACAGGTTTCAATCGGTTATTTTTCTAAATACTGGCGGATAGGTGAAGGATTTTGATTATAGACTTACTTTGACATTGACATCGGTGTCAGTTCAGTTGTCATAATTGTGTCATTACGCTTTATTGGTTTTTTTCCTTAAAAATCCAAAAAAAGCGGAAAAAAAACGAAAATTTCACAAATTCCCGAAAAAATCATTTGATTTTTGCCGAAATTTTCAACGCTAGTAAGTACGTCGAGTGCTGTTGAATTTAGGAATTCGGGGAATTTACATTTTTAACTTATTACCGAGTAGCTGCAGTCAGTGGCATTGCAAAATATGTGACTTTACTTAAAGGTAAACTCGTGCACAAAACAATGTTCTTAACCAAATGAAACAATTCTAACAGATTTTATCGCGTATATATATATATTTTTTTCTTTTTGAAGAACTGCCATCAGTCGATAACGACTAATTTTATCGCGTATAATATAATGTTATAAATAGGCTAGTATTAAAAGACACGTAGAAATAATCTAACTACCTATAAAATCGCCTGCACTTCCTGGGTATAGATTGCGCCATATCCCTAGGCCTAAAGGCACAAGATCCCGCGGAGGAGGCGTGGGCTTTTATATTAAACGTCATGTCAATGCTCGCACTTGGCCTCACCCTGTCGACCCGTTGCATAGCTCCGTGGAACAAATGTGGGTCACTTTGACCCTTAACGGAAAGAAACTGGCGATCGGAACGGCGTATGCCCTGGATGGATTTAGATTTGTTTTTGGATGCAATTTCTGACACTATTGGCTCAATTCCTGACTATGACCATCTGATATTACTAGGCGATTTAAATATAAATTTATTAAATAATAATGACACCAGAAGTACTAAATTAAATAATTTCTTGACATGTTTTCAATTGACTCAATTAGTTACAGAACCCACTCATTTTACAAACACTAGCCAGACGCTGCTTGATGTAGTTTGTACGGATTTACGTGCGAAAAATGTAATTGTAGACCATGTGGGTACGCTCTATGGGCACTGCCTTGTTGTTTGCGAATTCAACATTAAGCTTGAAAAACCAAAGCCATTTCAAATAACCTTCAGGCCTATCAAAAACATTGAGCACGATTATCTAGATGCGGACTTGCGGTCTGTGAGGTGGGAACTGATGTCAAACCTAGGAAATATAAATGAAATGGTCGAAGCCTTCAACCGGCACAAAATATACATATTTGACTTACATGCTCCACTAAAAACTACACTGGTTAGGGGTAGTTCGTACCCCTGGATTACGGACACAGTCAAGCTCATGATGCGTTTGCGTGACAAGGCCGCAGCAGAGTTTCATAGAAACCAGACTGACAGTAAAAAACAATACTACAAAGACTTAAAATCTACTGTCAATAAAGCTATGTTTTATGAAAAATCAGCTTACTTTGAAATAAACATAAACAATAATATTCATGTTCCTAAGTCACTATGGAATAATCTGAAGTCTACTATATTGACTAAAAAAAACAACATCATTTGACAACCCTACTGTAATAAATAATCATTTTCTAAATCTGCCCGGAACTTCAGAAGTTTCTATAGCACAAATGACATACCTTGAGTTCCACAGGCACAGCGACTCTATATTTACATTAGTTCCAATTAATTCAATTCAAATTAATAAAATAATAAACAATTTGAAATCAAATGCGGAAGGCAGCGACGGTATTAATTTAAATATGCTTCTGTTGACATTGCCCCACACTATTGATATCATTACTGACTTAATAAATACTTCCATTTTGACATCAACATTCCCTGATATCTGGAAGTTAGCGATTGTGCACCCTCTGCCTAAAACTGCTAACCCATCAGAACTTAAAGATCTTAGACCTATAAGTATTTTACCTTGTATGTCAAAAATACTCGAAAAGGCTGTGGGCTCTCAGCTTACTCATTACCTGGAGTCGAACAACATCCTGCCTAGTGTACAATCAGGATTCAGAAAGGGGAGAAGGGAAAGGGAGGAGTTGTTTCAACATTCCGTTGAGGGCCCATGTCACCCCATTTCTTAACAAGCATAATATCCTAAAAATGCAACACCGACGTAAGCTTCATCTGGCTTGTTTGCTATTTGGGGTAGTGAAGCACAAGGCGCCGGCATATCTCTTATATATATAAGATATTGCATGTGTATCTATTGTTGTTGCCCACCGTGCTCTCACCGAATGGACCCTGCGGAAGACCAGCGCTGGCTGCAAAGCTAGCAATATGCTGAGCCATTTCGTGACAAAATATGTATTATATTATTTCTTTTGTATGTGTAAATTGTGTGTCACGAATAAATATTTGAATTTGAATTTGAATTTGAAAATACTGTTCATCAAAATTCGGTTTTGATACTTTTGATGTGCAATTGTTAAATGTTGATATGCAGGCAGTATTTTTTGATGCGCAGTCAGCATTTTTTTGGTAAGTGATTAAAATTTCCCCTTTCAAATATAGACCTTTCCAGCGCTCGCGGTCAAGCGGTAAACGTTTCCTCCGTTTAATTACATTGTGTAAACTACCCACACACAAATTTCTAAATACAAATTAAGGGCGGTTGTGCCAGATGGGTTTTTTAGGCAACATACACATGGCCAGAAGGGAATTCTAATTCTAATTTGGCAGTGATAACGTAACTTGCACGTAGAACCGATGGCCGTTGGGGCGGAAAGGTACTCGAGTGGCGATTTGTTTATTTATTATATGGCGGTTACACACTGGTACATATATGTATTCGTATTGATGTCGCTGATAAAGTTCCAGTGTGCGCTGCGAGGTTCAGAAGGAACAGTGTAGCTGCCGAGTTTGTTGTTCTTTTAGCACCACCCGGAGGTCACGTGTAGGGTTTCTAGGGTTATTCCTACGGACGTAGAACAACAACGACCTCAACAACAACAAAGTGGCGATTACGTACCGGAAGGCGTGGCGTGGGTAGGCTAAAGGTGGACTAATGACCTGGTAAAGGTCGCGGGAGTCCGCTGGATGCGGGTGGCGCAAGACCGGTAATTTTGGCACTTTCGGACAATCTTACACAAATCGACCTAGTCCTAAACTAAGCAAAGCTTGTACTATAGGTTACTAGATTACGATATATAGAGAAATACTTAAATAGGTATATAGAAAACATCCATGACACAGGAACAAATATTCGTGCTCATCACACAACCGAACCCAGCATTCGAACCCAGGACCTCTTGCTTCGTAGGCAGGGTCACTACCAACTAGGCTAAAGCGGTCGTCTTTGGGGGAGGCCTATGTCCAGCAGTGGACGTGTTTCGGTTGGTATGATGATGATGATGAGTGATAACGTCCTGCATGAGCAATTTATCGCAAAATAAGTGTGATATACTTGAATTACTTATACCTACTGTTTAGAAAAAAAAAAACCTGGCCAAGTTGGCCTGGTCGGTTCTTTTCGAGGCAAGTGTTTTCTTTACGAACCAGTGGTAGTTTATCGACTTTTATAGGTGCATTGTAATAAGCCTATTAGAGAATAAATAACTTTAATACTAATAAACTAATTTATAAACACTAACCGATTATAATTTTTTTTGCCCATGAGTGAAAACTACGTATGTAGGTATAAATTATAGAAAATCTTAACGTAACTTTGCGATGAAGTTTGATATTGATTCATTGCAAAGTTACGCTAGGAAATATTTATAATGAATCCAGCGAAATACTGTTACAACACTTCATGTGAGTATTAACTAGGTATCAATAAATAAAACGGTTAATTAAACCGCCACCTAACCCACAAATTGATTAGGTTATTACTTAAATACGGAGTGTATTGTAACGTAAATAACGTGCCAAACTTGTAGGCCGAGAGACAGCTGTTAATTTAGCTAATACCGAAATTAAAATACCTAGTTTATTTGCTAGAATACAGTCAAACGGATGATGATAAGTAATTAAATTCGTAGAGTGTATTCTGCTTGCTACTGGGCATGCAAACACTACAGGTTAATTACAACACTAAAAGTTAATTAAATAATTTGGAAAGATTGAATAAACATGTACCTAGCTACTAATAGTCTAAATATAGTGTCCATAAGCGACGGTACCAGCTTAACATCATGCAGGCCGTTAGCTTGTTTGCCACCGTCAAAGTATAAAAAAAAATCATTCACAGAGTAAAATGTATTTTGAGTCAAAATAAGGACGCTTCCTTAAAGCATCTGCAGTTCCAGCCCCTTGTGTCCAATATTCTTACATTTTATTTAATTCGGAGAAATTTTGATCAAAAGTTATGAGCATAGCAGTCAATGCAGATTTTAAGTAACATCATTTAATTAGTCAAAATTGATTTTGCATTTTTGTATTCAAAAGGCATTTTTGTGATTTTATATTTTTATTTATAGTGTTTTTAAAATAAAAAGTTACTTATATCACTCCAGAAGAAGAACACGTAAACGTATTAAGAAGAAAAAAAGTTTATTTTTTCTTTTAAAACTACCTTTAATTAATTGTTCACAAGGTTAATAATCTACCGTAACATTTTTTGCTTCTGTTACAGGGCCCACCCTGTATAATTCGGGTGCATGCCGAATGCACTTTTTGGTGTTTTTGATTGATTATTCACGATCTTATGTTGCTGCCGCCAACTATTAAAATAAAAAAATGGTTTACATTTGACTTAACACTTAACACGTTAATTGCCAGGCTAGATTTGCAAAGTAGTCCAAAACCTTTTTTTGCAATTTGATTCCAAGTGATATGAAGTTAATAATTAACGATTACCACGTCTCATATTTTTATTTATTTCTTTAAAAATAAACATAGATTAAGTTTGAGAACGCAGAACTCCATAAATACTATTCCAAATACATTTTTTCCATGTGTCAGTATCGCTTCTAAAAATACCTATATGCGAATAATATGAGAGGTATTTTACGAGTATCATATGTTGGTAATCTTTTATACGATAAAATGTAACGTTACAATATAGTTAGGCAATAACATGCCCTTTCAATAATTAAATCAATTAAATTACTGTTAACGAACGTTTAATTATTGATTTACTGGAATCGTGTATTCAGTGTTTAATCTGGATGTAACACTTATAATTGCCTCTCCGACTATGATGAGATAATTAAAAGACATTTTTAAGGGTACACGAGACTCGTATTATGGCGTTGGTATAATAATATTACTTTTCATTTACAATATTTAAGCAAAGAAAATAATAATTGAAAGAACGTAATTGGTGGCTTTTCGCTTTATTTTGCAAACTGAAGAATGTTCATACCACATCTAAAATAGAAGATTTGAATTTAAAAGAACATAATTAATATTAAGAAGAAGAAAAACTTAGGATTATCATTTGCCCGTATGGAGGGATATTTTTCGGCGAACACGATTGACTTACCTACCTAAATAGTTGTTTAAACTGTATTACAAAATAGCTTTTGCCATGTAGAAGATAATGAAAATCACAAGCAAATTACTAAACGAGTATGTCAACATAATAATATTACTTACCAAATATTTACGCAGATTATTTCTTAAAAGTTATCGAATAATAATCCACATTCCAATGTGCTCTCAAAATTAAATATTTTTTATATCGACGCAGACAACAAAAATCCTTGCTTGGCTCGTATTTTTGAGCACGTATGAAATATTTGTTTGTTGTGTTCTGCGATACATCACTTTAACGAGTCACGTAAGAATACTTTGCAGGAGGCACCGACAGGCAATATGTAACTGTTCCCGATTGATCCTGTTACCTTTTATTTGACAAAAATCATTGCGCTGTTTCGTTGTTTAGAAATCCCATGAAACTATCCATAAGATACGCCTATTGCTGACCTTACTTTGTCCGTCTGTATGACCTTTATAATACTGTAGCTTTAGAAGTCTGACGTCACATTTATGCTGTAGGTGAAACAAATATATAGCAGCTCTTTTGCAAATTTCTATCAATAAAAAATATAATTTTTATGTACATATAATTATTTGTCTTACGCGTGTATTACAGTATCTAATCTGGAAAATTATTTGCTAATAAAGGGTTTCAAAACACGCAAGCATACTGAGTTACAATAGCCTACATTACGCATATGGGAGAATCTAATGGTATTGTTCTTAAATAGTATAGGTACATTGTACGCCTATGTACAACTTTACCCCAAGGAGGTTTTATACCAAAATAAAAACAAATGGAAAACACAATTTTTTACCTTTAAAGTCCTAAATAATGAAGCAGTCCAGTGAGTGCCCTCGGAACCTATTAACTTATTGCAGATCTTTAAAAACACCTTATCCGACTAGATAAAGAGAAACTGATCAAACTTTATGAGGTTGAAATAAGGTTTAAATTTAAAAGGGGAATTAAAATAAATACACAGCTTGGGAAGGCAATCAGTGGTAATGTTAGTCTAAAGATTTATTGCAGTGCTCGTGCTATCGTCTTGCCGGAAAATCTATATGGTGGCCTGTAGGTATACATCACATTGGTTCTATATGCGAGCCAGAATGATGCTTTACTAGTAAATAGCACGCTAGTTATTTGTAATCTTACGATACCTATGTTATATGTTCAAGGTCACGTAATTCAGTAATCAGAAATATTTCAACTGTTGTAATCATATAAAGGCATGATGTGATGCGATGAGCTAGAAAATGTGTTTCTGAGTCGTGGATGTTTACTATGTGTTAAGTATTGATATCTATTAAATATATCGCCGTCTAGTACCCACAGAACAAGGCTTATTGAGTTTAACTGTGGGGCTGGTTATGGTTAAATGTTTGTAAGATTGCGCCCCTATATTTTTTAAACCAGTTTATACGACGTTGCCGGCTGGATGCGGGTGGCGCAGGACCGGTCACTTTGGAACTGTTTGGGGGAGGCCTATGTCCAGCATGCAGGTATCGAGGGAAATGAAAAGGCTGATGAGCTTGCACGAGCGGGGGCGAAGGGAACACACTGCGGACCAGAGCCGTTCTGTGGTATCCCTAAAAGTCTAACCAAGCTCACTCTAAAAGCCTATTGTTTCTACAAGACCATTCAAGCCTGGAGAGCTAACCCAGGACTGAAACATTCCAAGGCACTTATTAGAGCCTTTAGCAAAAAGGCGTCTTCTGACGCCTTGGCGCTAAGTAGGAACCGCCTACGCATGCTGGTCAGGGTGCTTACTGGGCACTGCCGCCTAAATAAGCACATGCAAACAATAGGACTGTGCGACACAAGGCAGTGCAGATTCTGCTTTGAAGCAGAGGAGACGCCTACACACATCCTAACCGATTGCCCCTGCCTCATGCGCAGTCGTAACTCCTTCCTGGGCAAACACATCATGTGCCCGGAGGAGATCAAATTTCTTGAGTTCAACAAAATCCTGCAATTCTTCGAGTTTGCAGGACTTGACCAAGAATTGTAGTAAGTGGCGATCACAATAGATCAGCGATGGTCGCAGTGATATAAGGGCTTTGACAGCCCGAAAGCCACTACCAGAATAATAATAATAATGTCCAGCAGTTGACGTCTTTCGGCTGATATGATGATGATGATGATGATGATGCGTCGTTTTAAGGTTTAACATCTAAATGTTGACTTGTGATTATGTGACAAACATAATTTTTATTAGTGGCCATAATTATCTATCTATAAATTAGGCACTAGGCAGTAACAGTGCTTCTGTTTTCGAAAAATCCTTCGGCTTTTTATCGCTATCACCTTCAATCCTACTCGGTCGTCAAAAACAAATACGTTTTCTTATGTTTTGTTGGTCAGTTCAGGAAATTATATACAGCGTGTATTTTTAAAGTTACCTCAAATTGTGACCAGAGGTAGGTGTTAAACTATGAACCGATATTGCAAGAATTTATTTCTGAATCACTAACTTTTTTTTCCTTATAAAATAATTCAGCACGCAATGTATCAATACATTGTCTTTCTGATGTGACATCACAACTGTCACAAGTAACCCGCTTCTTCCATGTATCAAATAAGTTTAAGCATTACATTGCTACTCGATAAATTTTCAAAAATTAATTACGCTTTGGTAGTTAAGATTAACTTACAATTTTCTTACAATATCGCTTCATAGTACTAAAAGCTATGTATGGTTACAAATTGAGGTAATATTAAACATACAGGCTATATACCTACGCTAAGGTGAAAGAAATCTCTTATATTTAGAGAATGGTCCGACTTTGTCCATATGTTGTACCTCGTCTTCAAAAAAAAATCAAAACATTTTTTCGGCCAATAGGCCACAAGGGCACGTTTAGAAGTCAAAATAACATATATAAACTGTAAATCGTACATCATCCAGAAGATAATTAACTACATCTGAGTTTAATATGTCAAAAAAAATAAGTACCTACCTAAGTAAATTAACAATCCAGATTTCTTAGAGGTATATGGTCTTCAAGCGTCGAAACTGAAATAATTAAATCTGATAGGTATCCTCAGAGTTTTATAATTGCATAAAGTCCCAAAAGCGTCAATAACTAAGCAATAAAATCAAATGAGAACAGTGTGAAATCTCTCATGTCAATTCCACTGATCACTAAAATCAAAATACTTGTCGTCCTTGCAAACATGAACTGACCGGACTCTACAAACAGCACCCGTTCACAAATATGAAATTAAATTAAATAATGAAATAAATTTATTATGTACAGTCAACCAATTTTATTTCTGGGCCACTTCGTACCTTGTTACAATGACAATGATATGAGATTTCTAGGGTCTTTCATATTGACTCTCACTGTGACAAGGTACGAAATGGCCCAGAAATCAAATTGGTTGACGTACCTATGTGGGAAGAGGGTACAATTTGCAGTTACAGTTGCAGTAGATCTGTGGAGCTCACCACACCCTACCTTTTTAGGTGTACATACATCTGTTTACACGTATATAAAAATAAATTAAATGTCAAGAATTAATTATTAATACAATTAAAAGGAATCATTCAAAAAGTCCACTCATGACGCTTATTTCAGCCACTGTCTCTCTCGACCATATGTTAGAGAAAGTGGCGACCCAATCAACGACGCCACCGTAAGCAAATGCTACCTGTAAGTGAGTATGACATAATTCAAGCTGCAAGACACACATACATGCGTACATTTGACAACGGCGTTACTACACGCCGCCCGCTTGCGGTATGAATATCAACCGCGCCCGACCCGCGCCGCGCCCGACCCGCGCCGCGCACGACCCGCGTTCGGTGTGTGGAGGCCTTTATTGTTGTGTTTTATTTCACGCTAGCTGATGCCCACGCGGCTTCACTCACGTAAAGGCAGGCAAACTCGCGGAATAAATGTATGTTAATCCCAAAAACCCAATTTAGACACAAGTGAAATAGTTGTTTTTAAATCGGTCCACTGATACCGGAGATTACCCATTACATACAAACTTACAAAGCTTCAATCTGTCAGACTTTTCGGCTTTATAATATTTTTATTTAAACATACATTTAAGGATGACTCACGCTAGAACGGGCCGTGTCCGGCCCGGGTCGTTTTCGAAGAAAAACGACGGCGTTTTTGCGCGGCCGAGCTATACCCAAGCCCGACCGAGCCACGGTTGGGCCGTACCGACACCAGGCCGCTTCCAAGCCTCGGCCGTGGCTCGGCTGGGCTTGGATATGGCTCAGCCGCGCAAAAACGCCGTCGTTTTTCGTAGTAAACGACCCGGGCCGGACACGGCCAATTCCAGCGTGAGTCATCCTTTAACCTTTAACTACCGTGGTATACGTCTCACAGACGTCACCACTTTTATTTCAAAAATATTTTTGCGTATGTGTGGCGTCTGAAGCTATCCTTTCCGCTAGCTTCCTTTTTTGGGGTCCTCTAGCCGCAGCCAAGACCGTAACCGCGGCGAGTGCGCACGAGTCGGTTATAGAGCGATCGACGTCTCACAGAAGCCACCACGGTGTTTATGTACAAAAAATATGCACGTCTCCTGGACGTCACCTCCGTGTTAGTGTTTGTGACTCTATAGTAACTATCGTGTATCCCAGTCGTGACGTCATCTTTTAAGTTTGAGCTATATTTTTTTATATAGAATTCTAAAATAAAACAGGTAAGGCTTACTGTCAGTATAAGGTTCCGCTCGCTACATATTATTAATTACCCGTAGGAAGCTAGTATCATTAGGAACTACCAATTAATTCAGTAAAAATATGCCTAAATCATATGATGTCAGTTTTTTTATGCTTAAAGTTAGGAGCTTTTCAATTATTTAATATGATTAAACATCTTATAATCAAAACATATTTTATGTTTTATAGATAATATCTTCATAATTTTAGTAAAAAAGAAGACTGAACCGAGTCCGGAAATTTTGCATATCAAAAAATGTCGCCTCATAATTAAAAAATATTGTTAGCATGATTGAAGTTATTCAGTGTTTTTTATCCAATTTTTAATTACCTAATATAATTACCCAACTAGTTTAAAAGCTTTGACAATACTCGCATGTCTATAGGATTTTTTTAAATCGAGTTGAAATATGGCGTCTGTCAGACAGTACCTCGGTGTAAGTGCTACTCAAAAACCACCTCGGTAATTAAAGGTTAAGGTGCGACAGTGCGCATATCGCGCTATGTTTTTAACTGTGCCAAAAGTAAACATTGACAAGGAATGTTGAGTCGTAGTATAGGTACAATAAAAAAAATGTTGCATGCACACTGTTACTAATAAAGGGTTCAAAGTTAGGTAGGTAGTAAGTAAGCTGAACTCTTAAATCGTGGCAAACTATTTTGTCACAATGAAATCCCCAAAAATGTTCACCCCACTTTCCGGAATAATTGGGCAAGTTTTTGGCAATATAACGGATTACAACTCTCACTTACGATGGCCAGGCCATTTCGGGCGGCTTATTCCAACTTCGCTCAAACGAAAGTAATGAAAAAGGTCTAAGTAACAACAATTCGAATCGTAATCCGTAGGGACCAAAACTAGAATAAATTTATACTTTGATGAAATAACAGTACATTACTGTTACTCCTCTAGGGCTGTAAAACAAAGAATGCCTCAGATCGCAGGTAAAAATATGCGATCTTTAGGCTTTCTTTATTATCGCCCGTGGTGAGTACAACATTTTACGTCTCTCCCTGGCCAGGAAGTGGGATTTTCCGCACACATAGCGTGCGGTAACTGCTACTTTATATTTTCGATATTTTAAACAATTTTGTTGGGTCATTCACTATCTGCATTAAGAAACACTCCACAATAATGTAAGGATTTTCTATTAAAAGTCAATACCACACCCTCTTCAACTGTGTTCAGAATTCAAACTGTCTTAAACGTCGCTTTCACACTTGATCTTGCAAAGTTATCAATGCAGCCGCCTGTGTCGCTATCAGCATACTGCAAATTTAAACTTTGTATAAGAAAAAATTAGTTCTAGTTTCACCCACCGCCTTGTAAAAGTTTGTTTTGATACTTCGGGTAACTTCGTGGCCAGGCAGTAACAAAAGTGCATCTCTACATTTTTATAGGTAGCTTAGCGGATGTTATCTAAAGTGGATATCATCACGTAACGTTTCGAACGCGCGTCGGTACAATTTAACTGTCAATTTTCCATATAAAAAGTGACATTTAGACCTACCCGACGTTCGTTCAATGCGTTACGTGATCGACCTACAGGTATAAAAGTAAAGACTAAACGTGCATAAAGTGTGGATTATTTAATTATTGAACTCTTTTTTCGCACTTTGTAATCAAAATTAAAACTTTTAATATCTCAGTACTGTAAGTTAACGCCCTTGACAATGTTCACTATGAATTCTAATTACCATTTTTTGGTATACTTAAACAGCGCACCCAGTTTAACTGACTGATCTGTTATGCATCAAATATTTAACCGGTGTCAAAAACGGGAAAAATTTATCTTAATTCAACAATTTCAACATGATTCGTTTCCATTAGCAGTGAACACAAAATGTTCCATCTTGTTTACATTTCGCTCAGGTGTTAAAATGTTTACATCTGAACCAGATGTTGAATGTACTAAATTTCTTGTTGCCCTTCTGAAGAAGTTCTAAAATCTAAAAAACATTTTTGTTGTTATCAATTTAGTCAGTCATTTTGTTTGATTGCAAGGGGCCTCATTTAATAATGTTATATTCAGACAATCGGACGACACTTCGTTGCTACAAAAACAGTACTGATGGTTCATAAGCGATCCGTTGGATCAATTTTGGTGTGAGTGAAAACGCCCAAGTTCATACAATTTAATGGTTAAATTATGAAAAATCTTGAACTGCAATCGTAGGGAAGACGCAGGTTTTTTATATTGGTTTCCATTGGTATCTATCACAAATCTCCTCCCTCTCTCTCCTCTCTCCTGCGAATCCTCAAGTGAATAAAGGGTCGGCAACGCGCTTGTGATTCTTCTGGAGTCACAAGTGTCCATCCATAGGCACCTACCTGCTTAACTCCAGGCAGGCTATAGGCTTGTTTGCCACCATCGTTGTATAAAAAAAAATCTTAAGAACTACCGTATTTTGTAAGGAATGAAACTAAATCCAAAGCCAGTTCATACGAAGCTTAACTGAAAACAGTGTCACAGAGTTGAATTTGCGCTGGAAGGAATGTAGTAGGTACCTACTGCAAAATTCATTTTGTAATTACGTTTTAACTCGATTGTTGGGGAACAGCACAGGACTGTCTTTTCGAGATAACATTTCCTTAGACGTAATTGTATTGTTATAGGGCAAAAGAGAATTGTTAAAAATATGTGTAGATTGAGAAAAAGTAATTTTAAATAACGTTTATGGAAACTACCATTTATAACTTCAACAGCTTTGAAAATAGTAGGAGCATTTTTTGCAACACAATTCAAATTGTTTCCTTTTCAGTATAAAAATCATCTAAGTGTATTTTTAGCACGCTAAAGCTCAACAAGAAGAGAAAACATTATAAACAAACACACTATATAGCCATTCTTAAAATATATATAGAACAAGAGCACAAGCAGAGTAAAACTAAAAATGATTGGCCCAAGCTTTCAAGTGAAAAGAGGTGTACGGCAAGGCGATCCCTCGTATCCAAGAATCTTTATTGCGATCCTAGAAAACATCATAAATTCATGAATAAACTAGACTGGCAAAAGAAGGGCTTATTGATACAAGGCAAACAATTAAATCAACTTAGATTTGCAGAAAATATATGTAGTACTAACTACTAGTTGAATGTGCTTAATACATGATCGAAACTCTTTATAATGCTAGCCTACAAGTAGGTCTAGAAACGAACATTGTTATAACAAAATTCATGTCAAATGAACACAAATATCACATTAAATAATAAATCATTAGAATACGTGGACCAATATATATATTATGGAGAATAAAATTGGATTCAACAGAAATAACAATGAACTCGAAATAGGAGGAGATTCAAATTTACTTGGAACAAGTACTTTTCGGCCAATATTCCGCAGTGTCTCAAGTCGAGAGTCTTTGACCAGTGTATGTTGCGAGTGATGACATGTGGCACTGAAACGTGGTCGCTTACAATGGGCCTCATAAGAAGGCTCAAAGTCATCCAAAGGGCCATCGAGACGGCTATGTTGGGAGTTTCTCTGCGTGATCGCATCAGAAATGAGGCTGTCCGCAGTAGAACCAAGGTAACTGATATATCCCTCCAAATCGCTAAATTTAAGAGGTATTGCACGTAGAACTGATGGCCGTTGGAGCGGAAAGGTTCTCGAGTGGCGACCAAGTACCGGAAGGCCCGGCATAGGTAGGCACCCCACAAGGTGGACTGATGACCTGGTAAAGGTCGCGGGAGTCCGCTGGATGCGGGTGGCGCAGGACCGGTCACTTTGGAACTCTTTGGGGGAGGCCTATGTCCAGCAGTGGACATCTTTCGGCTGGTATGATGATCATGATGAGTACTGGGGCTTTAAGGAAGTGTTTAAAAGTAACATGCCAATAAAGTTGAAAACGAAAGTTATGGATACTTGTCTAATCCCATGCTTGACATACTCCTATGCATGCCAGACGTGGAAATTTACAAATAAAATACTTAGAAATAAAATTAACGCATGCCAAAGAAAAAATGGAACGTAGCGAAGCGTTCATAGCCCAGCGGCGCCTGCGAACCGGAAACGATAACGCAGGTAAAGCAAAGATGGCAGCGGTTAGTCCTTGGATGGGTGCATGACCGCCTGTTTGAGTGGTTACTATAAATGAGCGCTTTCGTGCTTTGGAAGGCACGCTAAGCAGTTGATCCCGGATGCTGTCTATGACAGTAGTCGTTTAGCCGAGTTAGAGGTCTTTGGGCGGCTTAAGAACCTCTAATAGTCGAGTTGCCCACTCACTTGACAAAGGGGGGACTACGTCACTTGCGTCCGCAGGAGCTATCTACCACGTGTCTCCTGGGTGGTACTAAAAAGTGACAAACTCAAAGGCCAAATAACGTATGCCATACGATTAAATAAATGGAACGTAGCATGCTAAACTCAAAAAAAATACACAAGGAGACACACAAAAACTAGAGCAACGATAAAAACCATAGATGCTGAGGTCAAGCTCGAAAGTTGAAATGGCGATGGGCCGGACATGTGGCGCGACTCAAAGACCGCAGATGGACTAAAATCGTCACTCTATGGAAAGGCCCTCAGGGCAAACGGCTTAAAGGAAGACCATATTATCGTTGGGATGATGACATCATAAAAATATTTAGCAGGTCCAAATTGGCAAGACGCTGCTCTAGACAGAGCAAACTGGCAAGCTTTCGAAGAGGCCTTCACCTGAGAGGGATTCCTGTCATGCACAACTGTTTATTAATAAAATATGTTTCAAGTAAAACATCAATTTTAAAACTAACATAGTTATATAAGCAAGAAAACTATAAAATACTTTATTAACAATATCTATTTAAATCTGTAAAATTTCACGGGAAACAAAGGGCTTTTTATTTTTATTTATTTATTGTTAAACTAAACAAATATGCAGATCGTATCTATAGATCGAACTATATTTTAGCAATTTTATGAATCAATAGATTAGTTATCACAAAGACAATGTGCTACCCTACACTCGTAAACTAAATGTAGGTTTTAAGTAAAATTAAAAAAAAAAACCGGCCAAATGCGAGTCGGACTCGCGCACGAAGGGTTCCGTACCATTATCTATAAAAACGGCAAAAAATCACATTTGTTGTATGGGAGCCCCCTTAAATATTTATTTTATACTGTTTTTTTGTATTTGTTGTTATAGCGGTAACATAAATACATCATGTGTGAAAATGTCAACTGTCTAACTATCACGATTCATGACATACAGGCTGGTGACAGACGCACAGACAGACAGACGGACGGACAGCTGAGAATAGGATCCCGTGTTACCCTTTGGGTATGATTACTATAAATCATTTTGTGTATCATAATTATACTGGTGTACCTAAGTAAAACTTTAACAATCATAGTAGGTAGGTACTTAATATCAAAGTTTGTTGTATTTAAATAAGGCGAGTTCTGTTTAAGCTTGTTTCGACTGTACAGTGGCGGAATAAAAAGGTTGACCAGTTTTCAAATCAAATCATTTACGCGTTGCAAGCACATGTTACCTTTTTAAACTGTGTATAAATAAATATAAATAAATATAAATATACAATAAAGTTCAAATTTACTTAGACGTATTTTCCTTGACTATTAATAGTTGAACTAAAACCTTTTTATTAGATTGATCTTGTCATTACGTTGTTTCAAGTTTGATAAATCTAATGATTAAATCCTCTTCGCTTAAAATTATTAAACTATAAATGTGAGTAACAGGTCCACATCAATCATCATCATTGCTATTTCTTGTAAACGTTTTTTTTTTTTAACTCGGTTTCCAAAATTCAAAGAGGTCAATTCTCATAGTGGACATATACATATGTAGGCCACGTAGTGAAATGACATTCATTATGACGGAATGTGTCTGACACTCGGTCGATAAAGCAGATACTGATAACTTATACTGAGCAAGCAAAAACAGATCTTAAGGTGGTCAACATTTTCATTCCGCGACTGTACCTTAGTTATTAAATATCTCTAACAATAAAAGTCCTGCCAATTCTATGAAGTAAACGACGTCAAATACGAAGTTTGTAGTCATATTTGACAAGTAAAAGATAAAGTAAATAGTATATATTGTGTGTTCATTATAAACAAAGTACAAGTTATAAATTAAACTTTATAAAAACCTACTTACAATATATAATTATAGAAAAAAAAACCTAAGTAAACTAAAGTAAGTAATATAAAAATAAGAAAAATAAAATTTTATTAAAAAAAGGTCCCCAAAGTCGGAAAAGTCCCTGCGGAATAAGACTGGTTGCTTTCTCCCTTTGGATAGCTATGCCGATCCGTTGGGCAAGGAACGAGCCAGCCCTATGGTCTCCGGATACTTTGACCAATTTTTTTGACAGTTGGCCAAATAATTGGTGAGCGCCTGGGCTCCAGGGTCCGAGCGTTTCGACAGCAAAAGCCGCAAAAACTTACCTGGAAATTTAATTTAACATACCAATGGAAATAATTAATAAAAGTATGTGCCAAAAATCATTCAAAGTTTTAATTAACGGTACGTTTTGTCTACTGCCAGAATTTGTGCCAAAACAATTCATTTTCACGAAGTTTCAATGGTCAGTTTTGCAACTGTTCTCAAATGACAGTGTTCCAGTTGATTGCATAAATTTTGCCGAGCAATTGGTTTTATATATCTGTTCTTTATGATTTGTTTGATTATGATGTGTTCTGTTATTCATGGGCATGCACTTCTGAAAGTGGCGCTTAATGTTATTGGCTGGTATTTGAGTTAATTTAAATGTAAAAGAAAAAAGTTTTTAACGAAACTAATTACGCACACAGAAATATAACATTATTTATATCCGGAAACTACAGTGGATTTAAATTGAACAGTGTTATTTTTAAAACACAATAGCGTTCATAGTGCTTGTATAAATCGTGTTGCATTTTTATGTGTTCCCTTCTTGATTGGATGCATATTGTAGCATTACTATGATACTCGTATGTAGATACTCCTAGAAGATGCAAAAGCGAAATGGTTTTCTATATTTTTCGATATTCAAATTTAAGTATGGAGCTGAGGTCAAAATCAATTGAATCTGCATATCAAATGCAATCTACATACATCTTTCTTGTATATCGGAAAGAAAATATGGACGAAAATGTTTAACAACAAATTGTATTATTAATGCTATGTTGCTACTTGCATTAAGAAAACTGAATTTAAAGAAGACAGAAGACGAAATTAAAAAAATCAAACCGACTGATGTATGAACTTCCTATCTACTGTTTTTCTACGTTCAGTTATCCTAAATTGAACTACGAATGTATAAAACAGCTACCTAATCTACCAAATTCTTAAAATGTCTATGTTGCGATTAGAAGAAAAGTTAAATTATACAACGCAAAACTGGTAATTTTATGATTTTCTTCATTTAACATATTTTTCAACTAGAAGCACGTTTAGAAACGTTTTAAATTTTGCTTAATATTAGGCATTTTGTACGTAGAAATTTAATTTATCGATAATTTTCTTTCGACAACACGTCCAGTTTTAAGGTCACATGTTTTTGAGATTTTTGTAGGGTCAGCCTCACAAGGGGCTTAACACCATTGTACTGTGTCGCATTAAACGTCATGTTAAACTGCTATGTAAAGTTGTCAAACGAGTGAAAACGACAAGGTACAGTCGCCATCACATACATCGGAGCAAACAAGCACGTCACAAACATCGGAACACACCTCTATTTTCAAGGCATTAGGGTGCATGTGCCGATATTTTTGAACACCTAAAGTGTACCTATGTATGTGATGGCGACTGTACTTATGTGTTCAGCAACTTATGAGGCTGATTGTACGTGCGTCAGGTAGATCTCAATGTCACTTTTTGTATGGGAAAATTACAGTTGTTGTCCTAACGTACGTTTGAAAAGTTCCGTGATCAACCCCCTGATCACATGATTTTCGAACAAGATTCGTGTTTTAGAAATTTTATACGTAGAAATGTTGATATTCGGAATTTGACAAGCCCTTATTATTTTAGTCCTCATTATTTTTAATTGTTCCTTTTATGATACATGCAAGAGCAACGATGTGGAAGAGTTTGATTAGAACATGCTTTCATATTTATCGTTTTTTGTTTTCTTTTGAGAGGACATTGCTCTTTCAATTGTTAATCAACTCGTCTGTTTGTTTCATTGGTTGTGAATAGAACATGTTTATTTAACTTTTTTACGTTTTGTGATTACTCGGAATTTTATTTTAGACGCGTCATTAAGATAACTTTTTATGCATTTAGATACATATTCGGTATCTGGTATTTTTTACTGAGCCAAAATTGAATTAAACTTTGGGTACACAATAAGAAATATTATTTTATACCTATAAGAATTAATAGGTATCCCATTGGAACGCATAATGGTTTTTAGACTAATGCAGTTTCGCATAATTGATAAGATTTGTAATTTTATTGGTGATTTACCAGAATGGTTACAGGGTGTGTAAAGCTTAAAATAACAGTAAAGTTTAAAGTTTCTTCCATTATCATTCCCATGGATACATTTATATTACGTCTCTCGGGTACAAAGTGTCAATGTATTTAGCAATAGGTATTTAGCATTAGTATGTCTTACTTGCGAAGTTTATTACAGTGATATCTCAATATAATCGTATGGGTAATTTCAATACATTGATCATACATTTAAGCGGTATATCTGTGATAAACATAGAATTTGCTTAATTTTCGATACAATATTTATATAATTTCCATCCCCTTATAAATTGAAATCTGAGGAACAAATATACAGATTATGTTTGACTGCAACTGACGTTTTCAAAACATTTTTCATGGTTGTTATATGAAGAGATTAGAAGAGCGTTTATTTTTCCTAAAATTAAACCTGTTGTATGTGCAAAAATCAATGGCAATCCATTTATCATTATGTACATATAAATAAAACAACGTTGTACTGTAGTTTGAGTAATACTGTCTATATTTCTGATATAGGTGCATAGACAAGAAGTTTATAATGTAGAAACAGATGGCGCTAGTAGTATTAAGAATTTCTTATTTCGATATATTTTAACATTCTCTCTTATCGAAATAAACTAATAATTATTACATAAAAGCAAACAAGTTAGGTTAACTTAATTAGTTTTAATTAATTATACCTTGTATGCCCAAAGCTTTCATGAACTGATAATGTTTTACATTATTTAAACTTTTAGTTAAGATATCTGCCGGCATGTTATCTGTCTGTAAATAATGCAGTTTGACTATATTGTGATTCACACAGTCACGGCAGAAATAAAAACGAACATCCATGTGTTTGGTACGATTATGAAACACATTACTTGTTGACAACTTTAGTGCAGCCTGGTTATCATTAAATATATTAACAGTGTATAATTCACCTGTAATTTCACATAACAAGCGGCGCAAGTATATAGCCTCCCTCCATGCTTCAGTGACACTCATACACTCAGCCTCGGTGCTTGATAAAGCAACCGTCTTTTGTTTTTTAGATGCCCATGAAATGGCACCTCCCGATAAAGTGAAACATACACCAGAGTATGATTTCCTATCAACAACATTGTTTCCCCAGTCAGCATCAGCAAATCCTTCCAACTTAGAATTTCCACTTTTAGTATATGTTAAACCATAATGTTTTGTTTTCTTAAGGTATCTTAGTATTCTTTTGGCATATGACCAGTGTTCTAAATTGTGACTATTATTAAATTGGCTAAGAAAACCCACGGAAAACGCCACATCAGGCCTGGTTAACACTGCCAAGAACATCAGGCTGCCAATTAGTTGCTGATAAGGAAGCTCTACATTACATTTTTCACTTTTGTTTACATTGAGCTTAGCTTCCATAGGGGTGACTGCGGCTTTGCATTCAGTCATATTAAATTTCTTCAATAATTGGTTTACATAGTTTTCTTGACTTAATGTAATGACTCCTTTTGCTTTATCTACATGAACACTCATACCTAGGCATTGTTTGACTTCTCCTAAATCCTTGAGTTTGAAATGTGAAGCTAAAACACTTGTCAAGTTCTTAGTCTCAGAGTCATTATTCGAAAAAATGAAAAAATCATCCACATATAATGCCACAAATGTTTTACAATTACCATTATTCTTTGTATACAGGCAAGGTTCAATTTTGGATGCATTGTAATTCAAACTTATAAGACAGTCATGAACTTTCCTGTACCAGGCCCTCGACGATTGTTTTAGGCCATATATAGCCTTTTTTAGTCTCAACACTTTCATATCATTTTCAGAATTTGGAAAATTATCAGGTTTTTGCATATATATGTCTTCATCGAGGTCACCATTCAGAAAAGCAGCAGTGACGTCAAGGTGAGTAACATTTAAATTCAACTGTGCAGCTAATGCAAATAAAAGTCTCAGAGTAGTGTGTCTTACCACAGGAGAGTAGGTTTCTGTGAAGTCCACACCTGCCTTTTGCATAAATCCCTTGGCCACAAGTCTTGCACGATAACGAACATTGTTCTCATTGTCATATTTTTTTTTTAGTACCCACTTACACTTCACTATATTACTATTAGGTGGAGCATCTACTAGCTCCCACGCACTATTGTCTTCAAAACACTGAATTTCTTCATTAACAGCTTTCAACCATTCTTCTTTTTCAGGTCCCTTCAGTGCTTCATCGAGTGTTAGGCCATTTGCATCATCCCCAACTTCTTCACTAACACACAAGTTTGTGATCCCGTACTTTTCTGGTTTCCTTTTCTCTCTTATAGGTCTGACTTTGTCGGTAAGAATAGATGAAGAGATGGGTGAGGATTCATCATCTTCATACTCACTCTCACATGGAAGATAAGTTTCATCCAGGGATTCTGTCATAGTCTCTTCAACTTCTGACTCATATTCTTCTTCTGATTCCAAGATATTCCTAGGAGCTCCGGCATCAATAATAATATCCCTGGTTTCAGCACCAATAACTGGAAGAGTAACCTCCTCCTTTTTTTCTTTTTCCATTATTATAACATCTCTACTTGTAGTTATAGTTTTGGTCACTAGATTGTAGAGCCTGTAGCCTTTCACGTTGTCCGGATAACCAATTAATATATGTTCCACAGCTTTTTTATCCCATTTTTGTCTCTTTTCTTTTGGGAGATGGACCATTACCTTGCTTCCGAATATTCTTAAATGGCCCACTTCTGGTTTAGTTTTCGTCCATACTTCATGTGGTGTCTTGCCATTTAATCCAGATGCTAAGATCCGATTATGAAGGTATACTGCTGTGTTTGTCGCTTCGGCCCAAAATTCTTTACCCAGCCCCGCATCAAACAATAAGCACCTCGCTTTCTCGACCAGTGTACGATTTCCACGTTCTGCGCAAGGATTTTGTTGGGGTGTGTAGTTATTTGTTTTCTGATGATTAATTCCCTCTTTCTGCAAAAACAAATCAAACTCCTTGTTACAAAACTCCAGGCCGTTGTCGCTTCGTATAGTTTTGATCTTCTTGTTTGTTTGTTTTTCTACCTTTGCTTTAAATTCTTTAAAATCTGTCAAGGCCTCACTTTTGTTTTTGAGGAAATACACAAACATCATTCTCAGAGCAATCATCGACAAATAATAAAAAATATCTGGATCCACCTATTGATGTTACTTCCATTGGTCCACAGATGTCCATATGAATTAACTCAATTATTTCATTAGCTCTAGATCCAACATGTTTGAAAGGTAGCCTAGACTGCTTACCTTCACAACAAACAGAACATGTCTGCTTGGTTATGTCAACCTTCTTATCCATGATCAATCCATTCACAGCCTCTGGCATTCTGTTCAAATAGTTGCTGTTTACGTGTCCCAATCTGCGATGCCATGTCTCGCCTGACACTGTAGAAACTGCCAATGCATTTTTGCATTCTGGCATTCTGATCTTATAAACACCATTGAACACATCCGCCACTGCCACTAATTGTCCAATATTATTGTAAACACTGCAGCCATTCTCAGAAAATTCAACCTTGTTTCCTCTTTGAATCAACTGGCTCACAGACAGTAAGTTTGTCGTCAAATCCGGAATGCAAAGTACCCCTTTGATGGGCACTTCATACTCGCATTCATCCGTCATTGTTACGAAGTTCACGTCACCCGTACAAAGTACTTTTAACTTGCTGTTATTCGCAACAATAATCTCTTCGGATTGATCATAACATGGGTTTATAACCCAACTTTCATTAGCACATAAGTGTCCGCTTGCTCCCGAGTCAAGATACCACTCATTTTTACTAAAACTTCCGTTTAAAAAAACTGCACTAAACGCATGAGTTTGTTTTCTAGTATTTTCTTTCTCTGTGGATTGTTTATAGTTGTTATTAGTGCACTGATTGCGGTAATGCCCCGTTTCTTTGCATTTGTAACATTTGATATTAGCATTTGTTTTTGTTGACGTTTTACTGTGGCATCCGCCATCTTTGACACTGTTCATAGACTTATTTTTGTGCTTATATTGGTACTTCTGATGACTGGCGAACGCAGCGCTTTCTCGGCTGTCACTACCGGTTTCCGTTCCCGCCATATCTAACAATTTGGCTTTAATGGCGTCCGTTGATATGGTAATCCCGGAGTGCTCGATAGCCATGATCATCGGCATGTATTTTTCAGTTAGGCCCGCCAATAATAAACATCCTATCCACTCGTCACTGATTTTAAAACCTGTCCCATTTAATTTTTGTCCGGTTTCAATCAGTTGGTTCACGTAAGACGCCATGGAGTCACTGCTTTCTAGACGAATCGAGGTCAAAGTTCGTAGCAAGCTTATTTTTCTGCTAAAGCCCGAATCATCATATAAACTCTTCAGTTTATCCCACAGTTGTTTTGACGTCGTAACATCTCGAATATGCACATACAACGTTGAGTCGATAGTCATTATGAGTTTAGCCTTCGTTTTAACATCATCTTCTGGCTTGATCGCTGTTACTGCCTCTGGTTTTATACAATGAAGCATTCCCTCAAGCACAAGAAAGTTTTCCGCGGCAAACGTCCACTCACTGTAATTTTCTCTGCCTTTAAGTTTTGGCACGTTGACAAGGTAGTTCGTAGTCATTATGGAAAATAACTAATCGCGAACGCCTAATTCGGTCAAAAAACACAACTATCACTGACTTTAACACCAACTATCTCAAAATAAAAACGTGCTGGCGCATAACCTATAAATAAAACAACTACTGTAGTTTGAGTAATACTGTCTATATTTCTGATATAGGTGCATAGACAAGAAGTTTATAATGTAGAAACAGATGGCGCTAGTAGTATTAAGAATTTCTTATTTCGATATATTTTAACAGTACAAAACCAGAAAACGTCTTTGTTTTATTACAATTTTGAGACCTTTCTTTACAAATCTAACACGACAAAACGTCCTTTGCAGAATCAAAACTCTTTCATTTCGAATTCAAAAGGTCAATTGAAGACGTACAATTGATTGCACAATGGCTGAATGAGTTTATTGCGATGCAGTTTCTTGCTCTGATTGATAAAGTGTCGGACTTTGTCGTTGAGTTTAAATCGAATTGATCGAATCAATGTATTCAGAGATTAATGAGCTGTTACGATTTGGTTTAAAGACTTAATTTAGAACTATGGGCAGAGTTGTCGATGCTGGTTATGGGGGGCGAACTAGTAATGATAGATGATGAGTTATACAGTGATCTGAGAGTCGATTAGATCGTTTTGCATTTTTAGATATTTCCTTTTCGCACGTTCGATCTGATATGTTGATAGACCTTCAGCTAAACTAGGCTCCCGCTCACCTCCGAGATGTAAGTTTACCCGAACGCGGCTGACACCGCTGGCCAATGCCATTTTCGTTCGCATATAATCGCGCAGCCGTCAGTGTCACATTGCATTAAACGCGATAACCTTAACTAGATGAAAGAGCACTTGCTTTGGAAGAGCAGTATAGCATTATTTGAGTTTTCTAAATGTCAAACGTCGCCTTTGCTAGATAAAGTATTTATTCGTTCCGATACGTTAGCTCTGCACGCGAGTAAGCTATTGACACGAATGTGAATTTTATATCATTTTGTACAGCAAGCAGGGATGAATGTCTCTACCCTTGCTTGCTGTACTATTTGATTTACTTACAGGATGCTGAAAATTAAAAAGGGTGTACGTTTTCCTATTTTTAGGGTTCCGTACCTCGAAAGGACAAAACGGAACCCTTATAGGATCACTTTGTTGTCCGTCCGTCCGTCTATCGATACCCTTTTTCTCAGGAACGCGTAGAGGTATCAAGCTGAAATTTATATCAAATACTTAAATCTACTGTCCCTTGGAGCTGTCAAAAAAATCAAACTTCTAAGCCAACGCAATCAAAAGATACAGCCGTTTATGCCGCAAATTTCCACAAATTTTCGAAACTTGCAAGGGAATCTAAACCTACAGGGTACTTCCCGAGAACTCAGAATCTTAAAATTTGGAACGAAGCAACGTCTTATAAGTAGCACAGATAAAGAAAAATTGCGAAAACCGTAAATTTTTAGTTAAATCACTGAAAATTTAATGTCTAGTGCTAGTGTAAACTCCAGTCCAGTGTCAGTTTAATAGTGGACTTGTTTCTATTGTACGGCTCGGTCCGAAACCCTTGGTGCGCGAGTCTGACTCGCACTTGACCGGTTTTTTTTCTTTAACATATTTATTTCACGAGTTGAATGCGATATTTACTATCGGCAATTTGACAATTCAGTAATATTTCATATTCACGGACGACTGACCCTTGTCAACCTGCGTCAAAACACCGGAAATAAAGGTAAAAATATTGTGTTAGCTCTGTGTAAATAATCATAAAACAAGTAGAAAGGGACATCAATACTCTTGGGTGGGCGACACAGATTCTGGAACACAGCCGCAAACAAACCGTTATTCTTAGGCAGCTAGGATCCAAAACCATTTATCTGGCGGGAAGGAAGAGCTTGAAGCTAGTGGCCTGATTCCGGTGCAGACACTGCAAGAAGATGGGCACGTTCAGAGTCGTTCAGACTATATTCTGTTAGTAAAGCGTGGGTTGCCTTGACATGAGGTGCGTCCCATGCACTTTGAGATACGATATATGATGATACACAATTTTGAAGAGTCCGGTATTTCCTCTTTGGACCGCAAAAGCAGTCCGTTGTGATAGGTACGCGCTAGCTCTGCTGGGGTCCCCTGTACGGCTAACGTGAGTTTCAATCTTAACCTTACGATAAGTAACTACATACGATATCGAATAAACGCGCTTCGAATAGATTTCGATCTCGCTTCGGTATTCTTCGATTGGACCCGTCAAACTTGTAATTCACACTGCCGTTGGACTACGAAACCAACTGCGAAACGTTAGGCACTTTGCGTTTAGTTTTCGATGCGTAATTTAACGTTCGATTCGTACTACCAATCGGTAGTGTGAGACATTTCGAATCGAAGAATACCGTCGCGACTGTAGTTTACTATTTCATTTGCAAAAAGGCCCGTGATATCGTATTATTCCGTCAACAGTTACCGTAGATCCGATCGAAATTTATCTCAAATTAAAGAACTTATAAAAAAAAGGGTTATGAATTGACAACATATATCCGCAAAATTCGGATTGTCGCGTATTTTGTATTTAAAAATGCAAATAAATCGCCCCCGCGCCGCCATATTGTATCGACAGTCGACACTGTCGACGTCGCGATGCGCGTATTCTGTAATGTCATAACCGACAAACATTAAAATTAAAACGATAAATGCTAGTGATATAAGGTATTTGGAATGTGTAGATCAGCGTATGGCAAAACATGGGGACTGAACCCTAAGGTACTGAAGTGGGTCTACACCATGATGGTGAGACCCATAATACTGTACGGTAGCCTGGTATGGTGGCCAAGGACTTTAATGAGCACATGCAGAGAGGCCCTGAGAAAGGTGCAGAGAACGGCATGCATGGCTATAACAGGGGCGTTTCGTACCACGCCTACAGCGGCGCTAGAAGTCCTACTAGACCTACCGCCACTTCACATGGTGATTAAGTCAGAGGCGCGCAAATCGCTCTACAGATTGAGAACTCTTGGACTGTGGAGCGATAGCAAGCCAAAGACTAAGCACACAAACATGGAGACTGATGGTTTCTTAGACAGAATAACAAACATGGGAAGCGACAAAATGCTACCCAAGTATGTATTCCATAGGAACTACACAGGAAAAGTTCCAACCAGGGCTGAGTGGGCCGAAGGTCTAGAACCACCAAAGTCTGGTATCAAAGACAATATATGGTACACGGACGGATCAAAAATGGGATCCGGTACGGGAGCAGGCATTTATGCAAATGACTATAGCAGTAGTGTAAGCATGGGTAGTTTGGCAACTGTCTTCCAGGCGGAGACATATGCCATAATTGCCTGTGCACAGGAGAATATAGACAGGCAAACCAAAGGGCAGACTATCTATATACTCAGTGACAGTCAAGCGGCCCTTAAAGCGCTTACGGCGCCGAAAGTGGACTCTAGACTAGTTTACAATGGCCTCCAAGCACTAAACAAGCTTGGAAGGCACAATAAGGTGCAACTAGTGTGGATACCAGGGCACAAGGGCTTCATCGGCAACGAAAGAGCAGATGAGCTTGCAAGAGGGGGCTCTACAAATCACTTTGTAGGTCCGAAACCATTTGTGGGACTCTCGCAGGGGACCATAATATCGGCCTTTAAAGCCTACGCCAAAACCAAACACCAACACGAGTGGAGGAATGAGGCTGGCTTAAGGCACTCTAAGCTCTTCATAGAAGGAGTGGACTCGGGCTGGACCAGAAAACTCTGGAAATCCAGTAGGAAGCAACTCAGAATTATATCTGGGGTGTTCACAGGTCATTTCGGGGTCAAGGATCTCTTGGCCAAGATGGGACTATCGGATAGTTTAGACTGTAGAATGTGTGGTGAGGAGGATGAGACTATGGAACACTTATTGTGTGAATGTCATGCCCTTGCCAGACAAAGAATGAACTACTTTGGTAACGGTTACCCGCAACCAAAGGAATTCAAGGTGCTCCCGACGAACTGCATCATCCGCTTTGTGGAAATGATGGAGCAAGCCTGGGAGCAGGTATAAAGGAGAGGGCAAATGCACAAAAGATCCCACTGGGTCGAAGTGCATCCGAAAGGGCCCTCACCTAGATAAGATAAGATAAGATATAAGGTTGAATATTGGAAAGTCGATCGCGTGAAGTCGATCGCGAATTAAGTAATGTATAAGTGACTTACGTTACAGTTTGGATTTTTAGTTCTATGAGTGACCACCAGGGTCGGTGTATAGACTTTTCATACTAAATCTTGACGATAGGCGGTAGCGTCAATTAGTAAACGCGACTCACTTCAATCCCACGCTAAGGGTGCTGAGGCGTGGACCAGCCACGACGACAGTCGATGGGCCTTCACGAGAGACCAAGGTACAATGACTTGTAAGCGCTGCAAACTAGTTATTGGTATTATGACGCGTACATTGCCACTTTTGCTCAACATTAATGTTAAACCGTGCATTATGAAAACGCAAAACTTGTTTTGCACAAATATTATCAATTTAAACAACAAATTTCCGCCGTCACAAACCACAATAAAAAAAGGAAATGGGATGACATTGATTTTATTACGAAAATAATAGGCTTATTTTGTATTTTATTCTTTGTAAAATCATTACCCAATTCATTCAATCAATTATATATGATTTGCTGTGAACGTGAACATTTCAAGGAAAGCAATATAAATTGTGCAACCAGGAACGTTTTCTCATTTATTTTCGATTCTGGCGTGAACCTTTTGTCTTTGTTGGGGTTACTACTCCTTTATCGTCTTTTCTTTAGCGATTTAAATAAAACAATATGACCGGGGCCGTGATTGCATTTGTTTTCATCACAAAAGGGACGTCTCTGGGATATCGCTTTTGTTATACATTCTTAACTCCAAAGGGTAATTTTTCTGAAGCATTTTTTTTTTCAATTTCTTCATTCAAAAACCATGTTCCGCAGAAGGAATTTTTGATTTTTCAGGATATAATCCATATTATACTAGCACTATAAATACAATATATATACTAGAATTATAAATGCAAAAGTTTTTCTGTCTGTCTGTCTTTCTGTATGTCTGTCTGTCTGTATGTCGGTCTGTCTGTCTGTCTGGATGGAGGTACGACATAAACGAGTTTACAGGTTATAATATTTTATCGGATAAGTGCTTCCGGAGATTTCCCATACAAACTTCCAATCTCACAGACTTTTGCTTGTTAACTTCTTACTTTACAAGTGTCAAACTAAAGAAACCTCGCCTGAACCACTTTGTGCGTAGGTCCCAAGGGGTGAAAGGTTTTATCTTAAAAAAGATATAAAAGGGTGACATTTGGAAAACCTACAACCTGTCGACAAAAGAAATCACACAATGGGAGCACGAGTAAATAAAATGCGTGAATTATCTGTATGTAAACGAAATCACGACGTAACCTGACTCTTTTTCGCTGCTGATGCTGAATAGAGACTTTGATATCCGTGGAGGCTTTTTATAAGGCATATAATGTAAGTGGCTTGAGAGCACTATTTTGGGATACTGATAACAAATTATGTGAGGAAGCTATAGTTGCTCTAGTTGGCCGAGTTTTTTACGCCGGTTCTTCTTGAGGCAAAAGTTTTCTTTCCGAACCGGTGGTAGTTAATCGACATTCATAGGTGCATATAATATGCCTATCAATAATAATAATAATTGCATAGACATAACCTTGTAGCCAGAATTATTCACCAGCAACTTGCTCTGCTATACGGTCTTGTGGTCTCCGAAGTGCCTTACTATAAGTGCGCCACACCTGCGCCAGTTCTCGAAAATGGTCGTGCCACGCTCTATTGGGATCGATCTGTCATCACGGACAGGACTATTCTTGCCAATAGGCCTGATATCGTGCTGACAGATCGATCGACACGCCAGGCAGTGCTCGTCGACATCACCATCCCCCATGACGAGAACCCGATGAAGGCCGAGAAGGACAAAGCCAGCAAGTACCTAGACCTGGCTCACGAAGTAACCGCCATGTGGGATGTTGATTCGATGATCATCGTCCCGATAGTCGGTTCGGCGAACGGTTTAATAGCGAAGAGTCTCGACCGTCACCTTAAGAGACTCTCTCTAAATGGCTGGATCAAGGGTCAGATACAGAAGGCGTTACTCCTGGATACTGCGCGGATAGTCAGGAGGTTCCTGTCTCTGTCGCCCTGACCACCGGTAGTTTAGGCCCCTCCTCGCTGCCGGCGGCACCCTAGGTTAGGTTTTTATAATGATTTTATGTTTTGTATGTATAGTTTTATATTTTACTTTTTATATAATTATTGTAAAAACCTAATCTAAGAAGGAAAGGAAATAAAGATAATAATAATAATAAATATTTGCGGACAATCTTACACATATCTACCTAGTCCCAAACTAAGCAAAGCTTGTACTATGGGTACTAGACGACGATATACATACTTAAATAGAGAAATAAATACTTAAATACATAGAAAACATCCATGACTCAGAAACAAATATTCGTGCTCATCACACAAATAAATGCCCTTACCGGGATTCGAACCCAGGACCTCTAGCTTCGTAGGCAGGGTCACTAACAACTAGGCTAAAGCGGTCGTCGAATAAATAACTTTGACTTCGCTAATGTAATGCTTGTTTATTTGTAATAGAGAAAGAAATAGTTATAATTTTATTAAAATTTACCTCTTTGAGATCACACGCGTTTCGCAAGGTGTCACAACATCTTGGTCTTTTGCTATGCTCTAGACCAAGGATGTTGCATTGTTAAAAGATACTTGGATTCTTGTAAACAATTTGTGTTTGTTTTACTTTACGTACCCGAAGATAATATCAAAACAAATACTCGTCCCAACCATGTCTATAAATCTTGAACGTTGACGTTCATAAATTCATCGGTTAGATTTTATTTTTCTATCTAGGAGGATAAACAATCGTTTATTCAGCGTTTTGGATTAGGCTAAGGTTGTTGACAGCAGACAGAAATGCGAAAGTTTGAATGTTTGGATGTGTAGATGTTTGGATGTTTGTTATTCAATCACGCTTAAACGGCTCACCAGATTTGAATGAAATTTTGTACGAAGATAGTTTATAGCCTGGCTTAAAATAGATACGAGCGGATACTAGTCTATACTAATAATTTTTATGAAAAGGAAAAGTCTGTGAGATTGTAACATTGTACAATGGTGTGTTTTGAGTAATCTTCAGAACCGTTTATCTGCTTTAAAAAAATCTTTCACCTGCGTGTAGAATGGACTTTCTGAATGGTTATTGGCTATATTTCATCCCGCGGGTTTGTCTGCGGTCTTCGCAATAAGCGGGCGAAGGCGTGCGGGCAGCTAGAAAAAATATAAAATTATGTTTTTTGTAAACAAATCCTTTGTTTCTTGATCATATGTGATGGTTGTTGAAATTATGCATGCGCATTTGATATTTTTATAAAATGGTGTTGGCATGACTTGATACGAAAGTCGAGAAATTAACGCAATGATATACCAGCGCAAAAAACCTAAGGCCAGATTTTGTTACCCTACCCATTAGTAAAATATTTTGTAATGTTGTAGGTACTAAAATCGATATAAAATACTTTTCGTCCATTAATCAGATGGTCACGTAGATAGGGAGCCCTAACTTGGGGTACCTATCTAGGAGCAAAATTATAGATGATAGAACAGTTAAGAATTTATTGTTAAGATTAAGGGGCGGTTCGATCGCCTAGGTCGGGCTATGGCTAGATGCCAGGTCTGTTTGAGGGGTGGTCGGTCCTTCCGGGTACCCTCACTCCCCTCGCGGTACGCAGCTGGATGGCAGGAGACGATGGTGGTCCGAGGTGATCGGTGGACGCGCTGGTAGTAAGTGCCGGGAGAGCGTCACACGCCAGGGGCCTCCAACTTGTTTACTCCCTGGGGGAGCGTCTGCCTCGGCTTTAAATGTAAGCGTAGTTCCTGCAACGCGTCCACGTTTACGGTAAATAAGGGGTCCACATTCTCGACCTGGACTGCAGAACCATGTGCTCACGCAAGGGGGTGGGGCAAGTTATAGAAAGGAGCATTCAAGAATGATGGTGGTGCAGTCCAGGTACAAAATAAGCAAAGCAGGGCGGCGAGAATCATATGCCAAGCGTGAGTCAGCAATTTCCGAAAGAGAAATAAGATTATTTATCAATTAATTATTAAATTAATTGATAACTAATCGAACTAAAACGATTGAAAGGTGCACGGCAATAGTTTACAGTCTATTTGAATAAATTTAGAGGTTATGTATATTTCTAAGTAATAAATAAATTCATCAAAATTATTAAGCAAGAAGGAAAATGCAAAAGCAAGGCCGGCGTAGTGCAGTTGTTTAGCGTGGTGCGTTAGCATAGGATTCTCGGATGATTTCAGTACATTTATGATTCGGAAATTATATACCGTGGACATTTTCCATTGTATATCAAAGTAGAAAGCCTTTTCCGACTTATTTAAAATATGATTAAGCATAAGAAATGTAAACCAAAGCTTAAAACAATGCCACGCAGGCAAAAACACATGGCGTGAAATAACGGAAATACATAATTTCCGCATAGGAAATTACAGCAATGACATTAAATTTGTTAACCATTAATAGTACACTAGATCGCACAGTACAGCACTGAATAAAATAAGATATTTAGGTAACACATGGATGTAGCATGTACCTAGTCTAACCTAGAATTAACAAATACGTAATCGCTTAAAGCGTGGAAAAAACTACACGTGATTCAGCTGGTAGTATATTCGTAAAGTATACAGTTCAAATTAATGTTCAAATTCGTCGTACTAATAACTTAAGGACGAGACACGCGGGCGTGGCGTGTTCGGCGTCCAAGACAAAAGAATTTAATCCCGATGGAAGTAATTACCAGCTAAACCATGATTTATATAACTACATTCATTTAAATAATGAGCAATTGTGCAACACTTACCCAATTACGGGAAACTACACTCACTTCACGGATTGAGAAATTAGGTACGTCCGCTTAATAGCGGCGTCTTTATTTATTAAAAGTGCGCAGCGGCTTGTCCGCGTCGCAGCTGGGTGGCAATTGAACGACCCATCGCGCTCGAGCTCGCGGTCTCGGCCGCAGAGGGCAAAACATAATAGCGGAAGGTCGACCTACGTCACAGATCTAGAATGTTCCGAACTCCCGCGCCTAGACAGTATTATGAGTAGCGGTTTTCTATGTTTTTAAGGCAAAATTAAATAGGCTACGCAACGAGATAAATTAAGAAATAGAACTTGTTTATTAAAACCTATTTCTGGTAAGATGTTACAGTAGGTATTTATATTTAGCGTTATACGTTACAGTACACCGTCTCCTAGGAGAAGGATTTTTCCTAGAAGAAAAATCCTTCGAGAAGAGCTGAGGGTCCTATTCACTACTTTACACTTTCATACATCATCTATCATACTAGCATATCGTTCAAGCTGTTTCTTCCACTTTTAGAATAGTAGAGAAACTCCTTATAGAGAGAGAAACGCACACTTACTTTTGTGCGATGCTCCAGTAGCAAATGTTGCTAACCATTACATGGTTGATCTTAGGGTAACGTACAGTTATAAAATAAAAATAGTTATAGCGAGAACTACGACTAATTTTTACACGGATTACCAGAATATAGAGATACGCGCCTTATAGGCACATAGTCGAGGATTTAAGGCTACAGGAAGTCACCACCCGCTTCCAGTTGAGTTCTCCCAAGGGACAAAGAACCCAGGTGAAGGCTTAGTGAGGCTATTGATAAGATAGGAAGTCACCACCCGCTTCCAGTTGAGTTCGCCGTTTAGCGGCATAACTCTGGTGAGGGCTTAGTATGATTATTGAGGATAGGAAGTCACCACCCGCTTCCAGTTGAGTTCGCCGTTTAGAGGCATAACTCTGGCGAGGGCTTACACTGTTCTCGTTGCGTAGCAAAAATCTCAAGAAATTCTAAAGTTATATTTCGTCACCGGCTTATCGGTGACGAACGCACACACTACCCAATAAAAAACAAAAAGAAAAATAAAACTAGTCATTGTAAGTATTTAATAGGTCGAGCCATTGTATCAAGTTCAAGTTTTACCGTTTTACAGGATTGAAAGTAAATTAAGTGTTAAGCTTTACTGTTATTCATTTATTGTTAATTAAGGTATATATTCAGTTTGCAAGTGCAGTAATATTAGGGTAAAAAAAAGAAAACTGTAACTGCAGGTTGCCAGCCTGTTATCCACAACACACTATAACCCTATCCTTCAGTCGCCTTTTACGACTCCCACAGGAAGAGATGGGGTGGTGCTACTCTAACCCGACACCACACGGGGATGTCAACTCTGTCCTTAGGCTGCTCCGCACGAATGCTTACCTCATATACAAGCTCTGATTTAGTTAGTTGTAAGTATTTAATAGGTCGAGCCATTTTATAACTTTTGAGTTTTACCGATTTAGAAGAATCAAGGTAAATTAAGTGTTAAAAAGATTGTAAATGTTGCACAATTAGCCTCAGATTTTAAGAACTAGGTTGAAAAAAAAAAAATTTAATAATAAATCAGCCCGCTGGAAAAAAAAAAAACACAGTAAAGCTGCGACGTGCACACACACACCAACACTAAGAATGCTTGGAAGAAAATACCAACCTCAAACAGACCAAAACCCGAAAGACCTATTTAAAAAAACACGTATGGGCGCCAATTTGTCACGTGTTTCGGCGTCCAAGACAAAATAATTTAATCCCGATGGAAGTAATTACCAGCTAAACCATGATTTATATAACTACATTCATTTAAATAATGAGCAATTGTGCAACACTTACCCAATTACGGGAACCTACACTCACTTCACGGATTGAGAAATTAGGTACGTCCGCTTAATAGCGGCGTCTTTATTTATTAAAAGTGCGCAGCGGCTTGTCCGCGTCGCAGCTGGGTGGCAATTGAACGACCCATCGCGCTCGAGCTCGCGGTCTCGGCCGCAGAGGGCAAAACATAATAGCGGAAGGTCGACCTACGTCACAGATCTAGAATGTTCCGAACTCCCGCGCCTAGACAGTATTATGAGTAGCGGTTTTCTATGTTTTTAAGGCAAAATTAAATAGGCTACGCAACGAGATAAATTAAGAAATAGAACTTGTTTATTAAAACCTATTTCTGGTAAGATGTTACAGTAGGTATTTATATTTAGCGTTATAAGTTACAGCCTCTATTCGTATATCTCCTACTAATAGGAAGTGTTTATGTAAATGTACGAGTAGTACACGTCGTGTACCTAGATGTCCATGAACTAAGCCTACGGTATATTAAAGGACATCGTTTTATAGATGATCTTTATCATACCTTACCATACATCGGAGCTTGACGCCGTGTTTTGTTTACGCAATACATAACATTTACATCTTAATGGGTTCAGCGGTTTAAGTGTGAAGAAGTAACAGATGGACAGGCAGACAGACAGACAGACACACTTTCGCATTTATAATATTATTTATTTATCGTATCGATGTCGCTGATAGAGTTCCAGTGTGCGTTGCGAGGTTCCGAAGGAGCATTTATAATATTAGTAGGGAAGTATGGATATGTGGTTGTCAGTCTTTTAAGAATATATACCTACCTATTACTGTGTATATAATATAATATAATATTTTGGGGACAATCTTACACAAATCAACCTACTCCCAAACTAAGCAAAGCTTGTATGGGAACTAGACGACGATATCCATACTTATATACACTCAAGAGCAAAATCGGGTCAGTGAAATACCGTCATATTTCCTAAAATAGTGCAAGGTTGTACAGTTTTTTAATTCTGTCAGGATTTTTATTAAATTTTACATCTAAACTGCAGAAATTTAAGTAAAAAAAAAACACGTTACCAGGTTTAAATCGGACTCTTAAAAACCCATGAAAAAAACAACGTTAACGGAGCGAGATATCGCAACGATCGTCATATTTGGATGTCGATATTTTTATGATAGGATCACGGAAATCGCTAATACATTTAGGTATTACGAAGAATAGTATATTATGTAAATAAGACTAGTGTAAAATATTTAAAAAAACCTATTGCGGTTATTCAAATATTCGTGCTCATCACACAAATACCTTACCGGGATTCGAACCCGATGTGCATCGGTACTAAAGTTACTCTAGACTCTATATTCAAAGATGTTTTGCTACTATAAGCTGAAGATACAAAGCAGCGGTTGTTACAAAAATATTATACAACCCAAAAATAGAAAATTATTTTTCATATATAACGCTGCGTTATTTTGTTATTAAAAGTCTTGTTAGCCTTCGACATAAATAAATAATAAAACAAAAACCCCTTGATAACCCTAGTTCCAGCGGAATTCGGATTATATAAATCGGAAAACTGCTTTACCGATAATAGTTTTTGCTGCTATCGTCATTTGTTAGCGTACCCCAAAATTCCACTTAAGTGAAGTGGCAGAAAGATTTACTATCCATCGACGTGAATAAATTATATTATATGCAGATTGAATTTTCGGTGGGTTTCTTTTTTTGTCTGACAATGAGTCGTACATTGGAGGTCAGATAGTGATCAATCAAACGCACCTATCTACATCTTGACTTGACATATGGCATACTAATATGATACTTATCATTGTAGAAGTTTCTGACTCAGAACGTACTCCCGATTTCCTACTGAATGTACTACCTATATTCCAATTGAGTTTGAGACGGATTTAGATAGTGATCAATCAAACGCACCTATCTACATCTTGACTTGACATATGGCATACTAATATGATACTTATCATTGTAGAAGTTTCTGACTCAGAACGTACTCCCGATTTCCTACTGAATGTACTACCTATATTCCAATTGAGTTTGAGACGGATTCAGATAGTGATCAATCAAACGCACCTATATCTACATCTTGACTTGACATACATACTAATATGATACTTATCATTGTATAAGTTTCTGACTCAGAACGTACTCCCGATTTCCTACTGAATGTACTACCTATATTCCAATTGAGTTTGAGACGGATTCAGTCTGGAAATGAAGGAAATATAGCCAATTTCTTACAAAGCTTCCGAAGTGGAATTTTCTCATTTTTCTCACCTTCAACGGAAAGGGGGTGAAACAATGATAGCTAGTTGCAAATCAAAACGGTGCCATTTTGCCTTTTGTGATAATTGAAAACGCGATGAATCAGAACCCTAACGGGATTATTTTTTCAGCTTTATTTTTGTGTACCTACTAACTAAAATCGAGGCAATGGAAACAAGTAAGTACATAATGATTGTAGAAGTTCGCACTACCTTTTGTAGATTCATATCGTTTTATATTTGTTTTGCATGTCTTTTTATATATTTTTTTAATGTCAGTTCCTGGGCGAGCTCTGTTCGGATGAAAATAGAGAAAATAAGGAGAAAACGAATTTTACGCAGAAAATACCAAATTTCATCGAAATCATTAGAATCGTTTTCGAGAACATGATTGTAAATATATATAGGTAGGTACATTTATAATTTATAAACAAATATTGCTCGTTTAATAGTATAGGAAAGAGAATTCAAGCGAGACGATTTATTCGTTGACAGCTTGCTGTTTGTTGACGACGCAGCCTTCGTCGCCACATCGCAATGCGAGCTCCAAACCATGATGGATAAGTTTTCACGTGCCTGCGCTCTATTTTCCATGTCCATTAACGCCCGGAAAACTGTTGTGCTGGCTCAAGGGTATGAGGTAACACCGACAATTCTGCTGGATGGCACCCCGTTGGAGTCAGTCGACAGGTTTTACTACCTCGGGTCGACTGTGACAAGCAACCTTTCATCGGATGCAGAAATCGATGTTCGGATTGGAAAAGCGGCGACGATGTTTGGGAAGTTAAGTACAAGAGTATGGCAGAATAAACATCTAACCAAGAAAGCTAAGATATCAAACTTGTGTCCTTAGCATACTCTTGTACGGGGCTGAGACCTGGACATCGTACGCCAAACACGAATGTCGGCTTAACACCTTTAATATGCGCTGCATCCGAAACATCTTGGGCATACACTGGAAGGACATGGTCACAAACCAGAGGGTGCTTGAGGTTGCACAGCTGCCCAGTCTCTTTGCGCTGCTTAAGCAGAGACGCTTACGCTGGCTGGGGCATGTGCATCGAATGCATCCATCGCGTTTGCCGCGGCGTGTTCTGCTTGGGGCCGTAGCTGATGCCAAAAGAAGCGTCGGCCGGCCGATGCTGCGGCATAAGGACTGTGCCAAGCGAGATATGCAAGCATTCAACATCCCGGTTCACAAGTGGGAGGACCTTGCCGTGGACAGAGACAAATGGCGCAAACTGGTGTTCGATGGCCGTAAAGTTCATGATGAAGCGTGGTTTAAAACACTCGCAGTAAAGCGAGCCAAGCGGCATCAACGTGGCACCTCTTCGCCGCGGGCAAATTACACCTGCCAAGCTTGCGGTCGTGTATGCCGCTCTCGCATTGGCTTACACAGCCATGGAAGACGTTGTCTCCTTTCTTGACACTGCTTATATAGTCTGTAATAGACTTAAAGGCCATTGATGATGATGAATAGTATAGGATATTCATTGCCTTATTATACTTTTTGTTAACCAGTGCCTATAGTTTGTTTTAAACAATGATAGGTATTACCTAAAGGGAGATGAAGAAACGGTTTATTTTGCATTTCAAATCCCGGTTCAAATCCCGATAGATATGGGCAAATATTTGTGTGATAAAAGCATGACTCTGACTGTCTAGTAAGACGACGATATAGATACTTAAAATACATAAAAAAACGTCCAAAAGGTAGAAATAAAATATTACACACCACATACACGATAGATATATTTAAGTACATAATGAAGGCCTTATTGAGCTTACTATGTAATTCTATTTGTGCAAGATTGTACACTAATATTTATTTAGGTACCTACTTCGGTACTTACTTAATATAGTTTGTTCCCGATCGAAAAATTCCAACAATTTCAATGGATAACCAGTCCGTAGTAGTTTCCTGCAAACCCGGTTCTATCAGATAGTTGGACAGTTTCAAACTTTATACTTTCTTACTGCTAAGGAATTGTTTCCTTTGAGATACTATAGTTCGCCTTTCTAGTATATTGTATTGTACTAACACAGAGGTGAAAACGACTTCGTGTCCATTTGTTGATAAGAAACTAGGAAGTTTGTTAATTTTGGTGAAACTATCCGCATTGTGACTATTTTGATTTACCTCAAGATTAGGTAGGGTAGCGGTTTCGGGAATGTCTGACCGTTAACGATTGGCATAAAATAAACCTATCCTAACCTACGTCTAAACTGCATGCCTACCTCAGAAACAATATAATTACATTAATTACTCATAGTACCCTTTATTTATAATGCTGTCTGTAAAGTCTGTGACATAAAAAAATGCACCATACGCAAAGTTAAGTCCACTCTAAGGAAATGGTTTGCTGAACTCTCGTATAGTGATACGGAAGAGATTTTACGTCCCTGCATCTAAGGTTGCTTTTTCCACTACGTACCGAACAATTCAACATACACTCGTAACAAACACTTAACACACGTAAACACTCCCGCTCACGCACACTTACACACGCGCACACACTCACACACTCTCATACACAAACTCTCTTTGTACTAAAAAAAACAGCATGATTATTGTTTTTATTAATGATGAATTTGTGTCCCCTTTGATAAGTTAGCAGCGCTCATAAATTATATCTAATGTTTAATTTTCACTTTGTTTGTTACTTTCATGTCGTGCTTCTTGTGACGTGTGTCTGAAGAGATTTGTTAACCGACTCAGTGGGTCCCAAGATAGAGCTCAGCCTAGTTTGGAGCCCCACGGATAATATCTGTATAATCTGTAATCATGTGCTTGTCCAATAATAAATTATTCTTATTCTTATAGTATAGTATATAGTTACTGAATAAATTACCTACATAATACCTAATTTGAATTATATTAAATAATCTCAACTATACCTCTAAACCACATCACAGGAGATTGAAGTTCGCCTTGCGTTATATACTTAAAAGGCTTGAAAGGCCTAAACCTAAATTATTATTTTTTTGTAATTGTTCTCTGAATCAAGTGATGTCTAACCAAGGTCCAATGAAGTTAAACAACCATATAGGAAGTCAGGATTTAACTAACAAAACTTCAACGGAACTTATACATATCTACCTAACTACAGGTTGACTGGTAATTCGACCTATTCCTTGAAAGGGGTTATACTAGAGCTAATTGGCAACAATTTATGTCCTGTCAACCAGGGGTCGAAACTTGCTGGTTTCCGAGATATTCGAGTTTTTAGTTTGGCTGGTGATTGTGACAAAAGTACTTCCATTTGGATGGAAAAAAACATTTTTGTCACTTTAAGGCTGCAAGGCGATTTTTTTTCAAACAAACTAAAAAACCCGAAAAAAAAAATCGTATTTTGACCCCTGGTTGACTGGACATAAATTGTTGCAAATTAGCTCTAGTATAACCCCTTTCAAGGAATAGGTCGAACTACCAGTCACCCTATATATACCTATACACTCCCTAAGGTCGCAGCCCCTGAGAAGGCTAGCCACTTTTCCTTGTTGGATTGCAATTCCAGTCCGTTGGCCGAAGACGTAGATAGCCAGCCATGGTCAGCCGTACAACGATATTAGAATTATTACCTGTTTTAATTACTGACTAAATAATTCATTTAATTTTAGTTTTATCACCGCATACAAAATAACAGGCAAACATGTCGAAGGGATTCTAATGTAAAATAACGAGTAAATGATAACAACCATCGTAAATACCTGCTCTAAAATTTTATAGGACCAATAAAAACCGACCGTTTTCGGAAATTGTGTTCGCCATAAAGTTAACCCATCTGCCATAATTGACAACATTTCAAAATATGTAGCGATGCCTTGATCGAAAACCATTTCTGATTTTTTCTCACTCGTTTTTAAGTAAATCTCGAAATTGTATACACTCGCGGGGCTAGGTAAAACCGCGTGTGACGTCAATACTACGCCTGTCATATGAAAGACGTGCAAGCTGGCCTCAAAGGCATACAGAGCCGTTGTATAGACGTTATAATTTACTTACGATCTTCTGGAATTCGCTACTTTTAATTTTATAGAACGAAAATTACAATTTAGGGAGAAATAAAAAGCACACGTCACTTAGAAAATATTTCCTAGCTAACTAAATCATAAAATGGGCCACTTGAAAAATAAAATGTTATCAATTATAATGAACTCGTATATAAGCAATGACAAATTTGTTTAAACCTACAAGTATCCTATGATCTTGTTTGCAGAAGATAGCACTGTAGTAATTAAATGTAACGATGTTAATAATTACGAAACGGTAATTAATGACACTATGAATGATGTATTGAAATGGCTTACTGTTAATAATCTTGTAATAAATGTTAATAATACTAAAATCATTCATTTTCGACAAAGGGTCCCTATATTGCCAATACAATGTAATAACCAAGGACATGTTATTGAATCCTTTAATGACACACAATTCTTAGGAGTAATTATAGATAGTAAGTTGTCATGGAAACCACAGTCAGAGCAAATTTGTAAAACCCTCAATAAATATGCATATGCGCTTTATAAGTTGTCCAAACTAGTGAGCATTGAGGCAGTAATTTCAGCCAATCATCGTTATGTTGGATCAACTCTCCGCTATGGTCTTATTTATTGGGGGAATTGTACCAGCAGGGAAACCATCTTTAGGGCATAAAAATGATGCATCCCGGCTATGTGTGGCCTGAAACAAACAGGCAGCTGTGTGCCATATATGAAAGAACTGAATATCTTAACACTTCTCTGTCTTTTTATCTTTGAAACAGCTATATTTGTTAAAACAAACCCTTCTAATTTCAAACAAGTGTCTGAGGTATTCAATAGAGATACCTATCGAGTTCACAATCTTTGCATAGTGTTTTCACGTAGGTACTGCACTGATGCAAAAAAGCGTGTTCTGCTTGGCAAGTAAAATCTATAATAAAACCCTTGCCTCTAAGACTGGCAAGATATTTAAAACTAATTTATGTAAATTACTCATCGAAAAATGTTATTGTTCCTTGACAGACTTCTTTGTGGACAAATTTAATTGAATTCTTTTATTTTATTGTTATGTTTAATTAAAAATATAAAAATAATAATTACGAACTTAATGAATATCCGGGACATATTGTTATTGACTAATTGAAGCTTATTCTACTTATATTTAAGCATTCTGAATTCGAATGTCATGTTGGCATTTAAATTGACGAAGCCTACTGGCGAAACAAAGCGCCATACTGTTACAAATAAAACTTACTTAAATACTTACTTGCTCTTTCGTAAAAACGAATATTTGAGGAATGGTCATTCAATTTTCTAGTAAATTGTTGAGAGTAATAGGATCAAGAATTAAGGTTTTATTGGCACCACGCCGGAGTGAGATACTTATCCATAATAAAATCTCCTAACCTTAAAAATAATTCAGTTTTTACTGAGAGCGAAAGTTACGGTTGAATTATACGCTGCTAAACTACACTAAAAAAAGTAAAATAAATAAAAAAAAGATATAGCAAAAAAATCTAGAATTTTATAGAAAAATAAATGTAGATACTTTTAAACAGCCACAAAGAAAGAAAAAAAATCTGTGCGACAATAGGCTCGAAGCTTAGAGTTTGCTGCGAACCTCTTGGCTGTACAGTCCGCACCCTTACATCACGATGCACTAAAATAAGATAATCCTTTCGTCAGAGCTCTACGCAGTCTTAATGCGATGCATCAGCACCGGACGTGGAAGTCTTTGGAAGTAGTTGGGGAATTGGGAATGGATGAAAATTTCAGAAGTGCCATATTTATTTTTTGTGATAGGAGTTTGCAATATGAGACATATCAAGGAAAGTGTCTTATTGCCATCCTAAACCCAAAACGTAAGTAAGAAAACTGTTCATATTTTTCAAAAATAATTGACGCAGCAGAAAAGTCTGCAACTTTTTCCTGGTGGATATTATATAGGAAGAATATTCCTATCACCAAAAAAATTTCCAGGCACTTCTGAAATTTTCATCCATTCTCAATTGTGTGTCGTGAATGCTTAAGGTACTGTGAAGCGATTTATTGTAATTATTCTGTCATATAATAAATTGTATACCCACATCTAATTTGTAATTCACAGTGACTTAGTTTTTAACTGTAGGTAATGCATTGTAATTATAAAAAAAAAAAAATTGGAGCTGCAAGGGCAACATTTGTATTATTCGTAATGAACCCATAATAGCGCTACGCCGTACCTACTCGGTAGCAGTTTAACTCCATATGTAGTGAAAATTGCCCGTAGCCCTTTGACGAATGTGTAATTAGCGGTGAATAATAATTGAGTTGGACCCGCTGGATTAGAAATCATTCTAGCTAGTACCTAGTTACCATTTATTTTTAACCCATTCAGCGCTAGCGCTATAAGCGTAGCGTGGCCACGCTACGCTTGTAGTGCTACGCCGTAGTCCGTAGCAGCTTAACCTCCATATTTAGCGAAAAGCACCCGTAGATGTCTGACGCATGTGTGTCGTGATTGGCATTGAATGGGTTAAATGCTTTCAGATTCGGAAATTTCGGCCGACTCCTACATTAGGTACATTATGCTTTAATATGTCTAAATCAGACAGAATGAATAGTACAGAATTCGCCAAATGGATATCATCACTTGTAGGTAGGTACTGTAGGATTTTCATTTAGAAGAAACGCGACTTAGCAAATAAGTTGGTGATCTTCTTGGGGTGTTAGTGTTGGTATATAAGTACATTATGCTAATCATAACGCTAAAAGTATCGTTCAAACTGACAAACAAAACACAGACAGTGTGAATGTCAATTATCAGAATATATTTTTGTTTTAGCGCGATTTATTATCATCACTTATCTGTTAATTTATGCGATGATGATACGGATAAACCCCAGAAAAGTTGACAAATAGATGACGTTATCGATTATTTGATTGATCATCCTATAAAGTCAAGTTGAGAGTAACGGATACTGAGCCAGACACAATAGAATAATATGACTATGGATACGGGTAAATCATAATTCCTTTTCAATTTTCAATTTATTAGGCAAATAAATTAAATATATATTTTGTAAGTAGGTATTGAAATCGTCTTGGGTCATGAGCTCACAGTTCTGTTAGCGCACTAACTACAAATGAGATCCGTCTCTTTCTACTAAGAACACTTAGAAAGAGAAGGTTAAGAGGCTGACAAGGCCAAATTTGTTGAAATTGATATTATTTAAGCAGTTGTATAAGAAAAACTATTTGTTCTAGCACATCAAAAAAAATATAAGTTAATATTCATCATATTTTCAAGACCGTAAATGACTCGAAACATAATTGGATGAAATCGGCTCAATAGAAAATAATTGCAAAGATTGGTCTTAAAATCATCTTAAACGGTTCTATATCCTTGTTTTTTGACGTATGGCTCTGCAATTAAAAACATGAAGTCCACATATTCAATACCTAAACCGCTGACGAGCCATATTTCACAAATAATCCACACTTTTTTTATTTCAATATTTATTCATTATTTTCGTCTAAAACCTGGCCGCTCAAGTAACACTCGCTCTCGTTTACTCCGATACAAACGGATTTTGCCGACTTTTCGAGCCCTTTTCAGCACTCGTGGTCAAACGGGTAGAATATTATTATAAGGGATACATACAAGCATAAAAAGTTCAAAAAACTGTATTCCGACTACGGAAAATTAACTGCAAACAAAACGAAACGGTTTTTTTAATAAAAAAACGGCCAAGAGCGTGTCGGGCAACGCTCAGTGTAGGGTTCCGTAGTTTTTCGTCCGTCACAGTAAGTGTGTGAAATGGTTTTGTAATTTTTTTTTCAAAAACTGTTCAACCTATCAAGTTCAAAATAATTTTCCTAGAAAGTATTTATAAAGTTCTACTTTTGAGATTTTTTTCATATTTTTAAAACTTATGGTTCAAAAGTTAGAGGGGGGGGGCACCATTTTTTTCTTCTGCAGCGATTATCTCCGAAAATATTAACATTATCAAAAAATGATCATAGCAAACCCCTATTAGTTTTTAAATACCTATTCAACAATATATCACACGTTATGGTTGAAATGAAAAAAAAAACACTCCCCACGTTACGTATACGGGAGGTACCCTAATAAAAATAAAAGAAACACTTTATTTTACCACTTTGTCGGCGTGATTATACATATAAGTACCAAATTTCAGCTTTCTAGTGCCAACGGTTACTGAGATTATCTGCGGACGGACGGGCAGACAAAGCGAAACTATAAGGGTTCCTAGTCGACTACGGAACCCTAAAAAGGTAGCCTATGTCACCGGGAGCACAATTTCGAATCGATTGTTACCGCATTCGTCAGTATCTTAAACACTACGATGAAAAATACGTTAATACAAACATAGACTACTAAAATCATATCCCTTGCTTTCGGCTCTGCCCTAGTCGGGAAAAAATCAGTTCTAATCGTTTTTATTATTATATATATATCTATATATTCCTCCACGCCGTGTCCGGCGACAGCGACTCCGTCAATTACTCTAATTCTCCGTTAAATATCTGGATTGTGGAACGCTCTAAAGTGGCTCGCAAAACCAAATTTTGCTTTAAAAATGCGGTCACACGGTGCGCAATGAAGCTGTCCAGCCTGGTTATAGGTATAGGTGTAGGAGGGCTTTGGCCTAGTCTTTCGAATATGCCGCTTGGCTTCCAGGCTTTTTATTATTACAAACTTTATTATTAACTTGCACTGTTCATATGTATGTAAATATGTAAGTATGTAAATATGTAAGTATGTAAGTTATCCGTCAAAATTTGCTATCCATTTTTCAGTCACTTTCTGTTATCCAATTGAGCTGAAATTTAGCAAGCATATGTATAATCGCATGACAATGCAATATTATGATGAGTTGGAGCTGATCTGACGCTGGAGCTGGAAGGTGGCCATAGGAAGTCCGCAATAAAACGACACAACCCCATCGAGTTCTTCTCTTCTCCCCAGAGAGAGAGTTCCCAGTGAGTACTTGATGATGGTATGCAGAAAAGTACAGTCGGCAGTAAAAGCTTGTACCAAAAATGAAAATTCTGACAGAAACTTATTTAGTGAGTAATTAATATTCGCGGAAACCGTCAATATAATTAAACTGATATTGCATTAAAGCTACGCAAAATTTCCAACCTAATTGACCTCTCAAGTACGGACAATTAGATTCCCAGGCCATCATAGAACCTTGCCGTTGTAAATGCTATGATTGCCATGTCAATACGGGTTACAAAGATTATTGCGCCGCTATGTAGCAGTTAAATCACGGGGTTATACGGTGGCTTACGAATCAATTTGGTTGACTGTACACATCTCTAACAACACGTAATCGTAAGCCGCGTGTCACCCCGAACACGCCCTTTAATGTCTATTGAATACCAAGTGGCCATTATCAGTGCTTATTGAGCAGTAAGCTGATTAGATTAACCCTTTACCTACGGGGCCTTGAATCACTCCGTCATCGCTCAATACGGGCATGTTTTGGCGAGAGTCAGTGGTTAGGCATAACTTCACTTACTTGTAACTTTTGAAGTATTACAGCTACACAGTTGAAATTTCACACACACAATAAGTATAATGTGTTTAATCAATAAATAATCACTTGGAGTAATAATATTCACTATTTTTTCTGATATCAAGCAATACATCAGTCACTAAGAAATTGCAGATTTTTAAGTTACTACTTGCGGATTTCACATGTTTAAGTTTAAGAACATTAGTTTATAGTATATTAAACACAAATAAACACTTAAATAACGATAATTATAAAAATAATGCATAAATATCAATCACTAAAATTAACACTCCAAACACTCCCACGCCGTACTCTAACAAAAACACTAATGTCCGCCATATTGAGTTCAATTATTTGCACGTCTGCAGTACGGGTGTCAACCCAAGTTGCCACCAAAAAAGCGGTCATTTTTATAAATATGTTTATTTCAGAGCCATCTACCGAAACATTTTAATATTTTTTTCTTTGTATCTGTACTAATCCCAATGCATAATGTGACCGCTATTACCAAGACACAAGGTTTCGTTTTGATTAAAAAAAAGATTGAACATGACCATTACTTCGATCAACTATAGTTGACACCCGTACTGCAGCGGTGTTGCCGTACTGGCAACTCTGGTTGACACCCGTAGGTAAAGGGTTAACATGCTCTGAGACTGATTAATCTGTAATGAACGATTTACCTATTTCGCGAGTAAGTATATACAGGGTGGAAAGATAAGCCGGGCCCTGGAGGGAAACTACCTTAAATCCTTAATTTGGCTCATTTAACTTAAAGGAGACATTCCTTTATTTTTAAAAAGAAACAAGACTGCATTCAAAGATTCTCAAAAAAGCCTCACACACGGCCGGGATTCGAACCCGGCCGAGTCTGTCTAAAAAATCTGAGTTCTTTTTTTTGCGTAAATAAATAGTTCCGGATGTATGAAACACTTGTTGCTACGAAACCCTGTATCTACAATCACAAGAAAATGCCGAACTTCACAGTTTAAATACGGAAATGAATCTCCTTGTACAAACAGTAGGTACCTACTATGGGTACCTAAGTATGGGACTGATATTTTATTACAGTTTTGAAAAGATTGGTGTAAATAATTAAAATAAATAAATAAAACTACGAATTTACCAATTTCGTCTAGTTTCAGATGTCACATCTCCCCATACTTACATACAGACATACTAAGCGGGTAAGTATGGGAAGGTCCATTTACGTACATTAAACTATGAAATTCAGCATTTTCCTGTGATTGCAGATACAGAGTTCTTTAGCAACAATAGTTCCTTACATCTAGAACTATTAAGTTACGCAAAAAAATGAACTCAGATTATTAGACAAATTCGACCGGGTTCGATTCCTGGCCGTGTGTAAGGCTTTTTTGAAAATCTTTGAATGCAGTTTTGTTCCTTTTTAAAAACGAAGGAATTACTCCTTTAAGTAAAATGAGCCAGCTTAAGGATTTAAGGTAGTTTCCCTCCAGGGCCCGACTTATCTTTCCACCCTGTATACAGGTGATATAGATAAATAAATACTAAGGCGACAATCTTACACAAATCGATCTAGCCCCATAGTAAGGCTTGTGTTATGGGTACTAGGTGACTATATAGTTAATAGATAAATATAAATACTTAAATACATAGAAAACATCCAAGATTCAGAAACAAATATTCATGCTCATCCCCCATTTGCCTTTACCGGGATACGAACCCAGGACTTTCAGCTTTATAGGCAGTTTCACTAACCACTCTAACCGGTCGTTAAAATAGACATATGACATAGAAATAGAAAGAAATATTAGAAATATTTATTTGGCAAAAACATGAAACACTAGGATACAAAGTCATTGGGTCCCGAGCTAAGATTCCCTGTGTTACGGGACCCAGTAGAACAGCAAGCATACGATATTAAATAACAGACAAGTATAGAATAGATGTTTTACAAATTACAAAGCTACAATAATTTTAGTTCAGTCAGTGTACTGTGTGAGCGTGAGTGTGTGTGAGAGTGCGTGACTCATATGTATATGTATATACTATTTAATATACATAATTATACATATGAGTATTCTGCCCTGGTAATCGCAAATGCAGTACTTGCAAAATGGCGGTTTCGAGATAAACGCGGTAAACATATTTTGTGATATCTATACAACAAATCTATGTGGTATAAATTTTGAAGTGTACTGAAAAATAGTAAAAAAAATCAAGCTTTTTATTGACGTATTTTTTTCTTTACTTTACTGCCTTATTTGGATAAAATACGCAGTACTGCATTTTCACCAACTATCTGGGCTTGCGGGCCTTACAGTATTACTAAGACTAAATGCAGTATTTGTGTTTATTACTGCAAAATCACCTAGCAAGTGTTCAATACTGCGTTTCTAGTTCGCAATCATGCCCAATTTTTGTACATGGTACTAGTTAAAAGTATTGTTAGGATTTAACTTCTGGATATTTTTCAAATAAAGACAACAACTGATAAATTAGCATTGGAGCAGGATAAAATAAAACAGGACATAATGATCATTACAAACTTCAACGATAGTATCCAGCAGAAGGTTAGAACCATCGAAACTGATGTCCAAACACTTAAAGAAGCTATATCTGCCCAAGCAAGTTCACCAGCGTCTTGCGACAGCATGATAAATGAAATCCAAGAGCGAGCTGAAAGAGAGAAAAACATAATCATATGTGGAGTAAGTGAAATAACCAGCACCAATGCTGAAGAGAGGCGCTGCCATGACACCAACGAAGTAAACGAGTTGTTTAAAACCGTTATTCCTGACTGCCAAGAACCACACAGAGTAATTCGACTGGGAAAATTTAAGCAAGGAAAAGCTCGTCCGATTAAAGCGTGCTTCGCAAATTCGCATACATCCAAATCCATTTTACGGAAAAGAGCCGCAATAAACAATAATAGCACCAACATCAAAACGTACTACGACGAAACACCACTCCAGAAAATAACACTGCAATCCCTGAAAGGTGAATTAAAACGCAGAACTGAAGAAGGTGAAGTGAACCTTACAATAAGGTACATAAGAGGCGCTCCTAAAATAGTCAATGCCATTCCAAAAAAAATCCCCCCGGAGCACCTACTGAAGAACAAAACGCCGCGAATTAAATAACTCACCAGATTAGAATCAGCTATGACAACTTAATAATAGATACTTAGGCCTTGTAGTAGTACGGTTATGAAAGTAGATAAATAAAACAATATAAATTAGAAAAAATAAAATAAGATAAGATAAAAACAAATACTTTAATAGTTATGTCATAACTCATAAAATAAAATACGAGTAGTATCACATTGCTATCACTGTGGCTATCATCATAGCGATTGAAATCGACACGTAATAAAGACTGACAACTGCAGCGCTCGGCCTACCGGCTAATCAGTTATGGGATGGACAATAGAAATACTAAATAACTTACTTTTGTTTGTATTCTACCCACTTTTGCGGTGATAAATATAAGTACTATTATATAATATTAAGACTATTTGAAATGTATTCTTTGCATTCGTACACATTGTTAAATTATACTTTAAGGCATGTTACTGTATTTCTGTAGATAAGTGAATTGTATTCTTTTGGAGAAATAAATTCTTAAACCATATATTTTAAGTGACAAAGAGACGAAATAAAACAGATTTTAGGTAAGTTCTAGAAAAAATGTTTTTATTATCGAAATAACTTTCAAAATGTTATTTTTTACGTGACTTCCACTTAGTATGAAAGTAAATCGATTCTTTGTACATATCCGGTACTCAAACTACACTCACGAGCAAAATAATTGCATCACTTAGCAATTTTTCATCTGCACCCCATTACTTTGTAAAGTGTTACCCAAAACTGACAAATGAGGTACCAAATTAAAGCTGGCAGTAGAAAATGTAAAAGTTTTTAAGGAAATTCCAGTCCAAAGACTGAAAAACGTCGGAAAACTGAAAGCAGTCGGAAATGTATAAAAAATTATTGATCTATGAAAACAGACAATAAAAGGACAATTTAACAATCATAGAATGTATTACTACAAATTAATACCTGGTGTTGTCATCCCTAGCTCTTATGACACAAGTTAGGCGCCTTTGCATGGATCTTATCAACTTCCTGACGTAATCCTGAGGGATGGCATCCCACTCCTCCAGCAAGGCTTCCTGCAGCTCCTCAATGTTGGACGGGGCAGGTTTCCGCTTCTGAACCCTGCGTTTTAGGCAGCCCCACATGTGTTCGATCGGATTAAGGTCCGGGCTCATCGCTGGCCAGTTCATCGTGGTGATGTACACCTCGGAAAGGTTGGTGATGGTATCTCTTGCGGTATGGCAGGGGGCATTATCCTGCATAAAATGAACACCTCATCAAACATTCCTTTGTAAGGGACAACGTGCATCTCCAGGATCGCGGTGATGTATCTTCCAGCGGTCAAACCACGTCCATGACCCCCAGAAGGCACGAAAACCAGCTCGGTCCGCCCGTTGTAAGAAATGCCGCCCCAAAACATTTATTTATTTTATTTAAATATATTTAGACAGCATTACAGATTAACTTAAATCTAATACACTGTTAAACGAAATATAAAATTAAAGGAATTACACTATACAAAAAACTAATCAACTGCGAATACTAGTCGTTCTTTTGCTCTTCTGTAGACTCGTCCTCTTCTGTCGCTGCCGTTCAGGCACATCCTGCACTCGTCCGAAAAAAGAACCGGGTCCATTGCTCGATGGTCCAGTTCACGTGATTTGCAGCAAATTCACGTCGTGTTCTTCGGTGTTGTGGCAGCAATCTGGGCCCCGTCGTTCTTCTCGATGTCAAGTTGACTTTCTTGAGTCTTTTCCTGACTGTCCACACGCTGGCAGTCACTCCTCGGACCTCACGGAATTGCTGCTGAAGGGAAACGCCTGTCTGGTGACGATCTCGGAGAGCTGACGTGACATTGAAGCGGTCGTCCCGCTCCGATGTGCACCTTCTGCGGCCGGTTCTTGGTGTTGAAGTGACTGCCTCAGTCTGCTGGAACCTCGGGTAGACTCTACAAACTGTAGATTGCGTTAAATTCAGCTCGGCAGCTACTGATTGTTGGCTACGGCTCTCTTGCAGCAAATTGACGACTGCGGCGACTTCAGCTTCAGTGGTATCCATGTTTTCAGGTTCTTCTTCACGGGAAAATATGCGGAGATGTGTACCGGTTGACTTCTGATAAGTGACTGATAACCCTCTCCCTCCTGTACCCCCGTTATATAGGCGACAAAGGGAGCTCGTGCACCTACTAAGGCGGTAATGCCCACAAAGCAAGAAAATGCCCATAATATTAAAAATATTGGGTCAATTTTCATGTTTGTTAGCTTTTTGCAGAGCTTAGATTTCAGGTAACAAAAACTCGTTAAAATATTTTATAAAATAACCCTTTACAAAATTATAGGGTGCAGATGAAAAATTGCAAAGTGATGCAATTATTTTGCTCGTGAGTGTATAGGTTACATAACCTAAAATGTACTTATTGAAAATCTTGTCAGCACAAAACACGCGCTGTTGAAAAACGTTAAAAGAGTAATTAAATAAAACAAACCTAATTTAAATAAAGAAAATGCAACATGTAGCGCACGGCGGCTCAGCCGGCACACGCGTCTCGTCTGCGAATGACGTCGACGCTCTGATTTGCTAGCACGAAACGCGGCATTGTACCGTGCGGCTTCGAAGCGTACGAATATTTTTGTTACTCTCGCTACTCTTTAACGCAGCACTGTAGAATACTGCGTTTAGTTTAGCATCGCAAGAGTAGCTCTTTGTTATTCTTGCTACACTCAAATGCAGTAAAGTCGAATACTGCGTTTGGCATTAGTTAGTATTCGTTGCAAAAAAGTTTATGGCTAATGAATCCGCAGTAAACGTAGCAAGTACTGCACAAACTTCTAAGTTCTAGCACATGCTGAATGCTGCAGATTTTGTTAGCACAAGTAATATTTTTATGCAAGTACTGCGTTTTTGGTTACACAAAAAACATGGTTATAATTAAAAAAAAATTAAAATTATTTTTTTATGTATAGATTAGGCTCTTGGGATTATTTTTTGCAAAAAAGTGAAAATCCCAAAAATGTCGATTACTGCATTTGCGATTATCAGGGCAGCGCTGCTTTGTAGTGTTGCTATATTATTGCATGCTATGAAGCATGTGGTGTTGTGTTCCTGATGGTGAGTAAGGTCGCCAGAGCTCTCTAGGATGCGCTGTGTTGGGAGTGAGGGACCTGCATGTCTCTATCTGTCAACACAGCGAATCCTCAAGTGAATAAAAGGTTGGCAACGCGCTTGTGATTTTTCTGCAGTCACAAGTGTCCATAGGCTACGGTACCTGCTTAACATCAGGCAGGCCGTAAGCTTGTTTGCCACCGTGGTTGTATAAAAAAAAAAATCTGTTTTTTTAACGAAATAACATTACCAAATCCTGTAGGTACATCACACGGCGATATTAAAGCAATAAATCTGCGTTTATTTTACCAATTAACACTTCTACGCCAATTGATATGATGTAATGTCACTAAACTATCAATTCTGTTTAACCAACTCAGTTGACAAACTAAATGCCAATCGATATTAGTTCTTACGTCACACGAGATAACGTGCTGATGTGTGAATGGAAATAGTATGTCCTATCAATCAAAATATCAAGTTGATGTCCTTGATATCGAGTATACACTTGCTTGCTTTGCTAAGTGTGTCCGAATAATAGATACATTTTCAATATTGATAAAGTTCTATTTGAATAAGCGAGCGAAGCGAATGAAGATCTCAGTTTCAGATTAGGTAAACATTCTTTCGTATCGCGAGGCGTCTATCCGGCGTGTGAATAATTAACAACTTATAAAAGTCCCCCCGTGTGGTGTCGGGTTAGAATAGCACCACCCTGTCTTCCCGTGGGTGTCGTAAGAGTCGACTAAGGGAACAGGGTTGAAGTGTGTTGTGGGCGATGGGCTAGCAACCTATCACTGCAACATCACATTTTGTCGATCTTTTATACCCACATTTATGCTAAAAGTGGCACTGGAACACAAGTTTCATGTGCTCTGCCTACCCCTTTTAGGGATAAAGGCGTGATGGTATGTATGTATGTTATAAAAGTTGAAAAACCCCCGATATTTAAATTTCAAAGTTCAATATCTCAAAAACGGCTAAACTTTCGTTGAACCATCTCGATCACGTCAGCGGACAAAAAAAACAGCATTAAAATCGGTCCATTCGTTTAGCAGCTAAGATGCCACAGACAGACACGTCAAACTTATATACCTAACACCTCTTTTTGCGTCGGGGTGAAAAAAAAAATAGCATTGCTAGCCCCGCTTGCATCTCTTCCTATTGGAGTTTTTGTTCCTCGCACACCGCTCCGATACCTCGGACAACTCTGGTGGACACTGAGCCTTAAGGAAGTGCAACAAAAACAATACAAAATACACCTCAAATAAAAACACAGTGCAGAAAATAAAGATTATAGTAGATATGGACTACTGGCGGTTTTATATTTACAGATAAAAATCTGTCCTGGCGAGTGGTACATTGCACGTAGAACCGATGGCCGTTGGGGCGGAAAGATTCTCGAGTGGTGACCACGTACCGGAAGGCACAGCGTGGGAAGGCACAAGGTGGACTGATGACCTGGTAAAGGTCGCGGTAACACTCTTTGGGGTAGGCCTATCTCCAGCAGTGGACGTCTTTCGGCTGATATGATGATGATGAGATAAAAATTTGTCCTTACGGTAAAGCGCAGACAGCAGAATAATTCTATTCAAACATTCACTTTACTATTATGCCTAGATACAATATTAAGGTAAGTTTTAAGCAGCTTTACAGACATCAGATCTGTTTAAGCGTTATTAATTCTAAAATGGGCGAGTGCATCAAGTTTATGGTCTAGTTATTATAGTGTAAAGTGTACCGTATCAGACGCGTGCTAAATGAGTTGGAAAAAGTGCGTCAATGGAAGCAGGAAAATATTGTTGAATTGCATGAAGGCATGATGCTCCTGTAAGCATAATTTACTTTCAATACATGAGAAAGCACAAACGATCGATGTGCCGTTGCCAATATTCCCATTCCAGCAGGAATACTGCCAGTACTGCCACGGAGAATATTGCCTGTGTTGATTTTGATTTTGCTTGTACAATAAAATAAATAAATAAAGGAAAGTTTGTGCGGCCCATTTATTGCAAACACAAAAGTTTTTCTCAGGCTGAGTGACCATATATTTAACAGTTTTACCAAAAGTATGCGCTGATAGGTATCTGTCAGTCTCAAAATTGCCTTTGATTCCGGAAACTTTGACGGCTGTTTCTGGAAAAATTCTAGTATTATACATTGCAGCGGGGTCGTACTTAAAACATATATTAACTCTTTATTATAATTAAGCTATTAACAAAATTGCTTTCTCATATTAATTGTACGGTCGAAAATCATAGTAGGCAAAACATTTTTTTTCCAACTATAGCTCTTTAGAGCTGTGGTAACATTATTTGTAAATGATTTATGACCGGGCAACTTAAATATAAAAAAAGTCACTCAAAAATTACCTAAAGTCAGTCGCTCCGAATCGTCCGTCCGCATTTGAAAACATGTTTTTGCTTAAGATCAAAATATACTTTTTCAAATATTTTTGTTATTATTCCCGTGTCGATAAAATTAGGTCTAGTGACCCTATTTCATATGTGCACTTTATGGAGACTCACACTGTATTATACTTCTAGATCTAGACTAATATTCATCATCATAATTTAAGAGTTATACGGCGTGACTACTTTTTCTGTTATTTGTTTCATGTAAGCAACTTATCCTTGGTCTTCCCCTTTTTCGCTTATCTACCTTGCCTTCTATGATGTTAAGATGAACAATAATATTCCCTCTCCTGTTCTCGATCGTTTTTATCAGTTTCCTTTTCTAATATTATAAAGATGAAAGTTTTTATGGTGGTGGTAATTTCTGGAACCACTAATCCGATCATCCGCACTAAGAAATAATAATAAATGTAAGCGGTGCGTTACATAAACGAGGCTTATACGTATTGTTGGAACAAATAGCCCAGCATAATAAGGTGAAATCTTTTGACCCCTACACTAGTTGTGTTTGACTTCATCCGTGTTCGGTGTCGTAACGAACGAAGCTTAGACAATGCAACAGCAAAACATAGACTTGTGATGCCACCCATGCCGCATGCCGCATGCCTCTCCTTTTTTTTGAGACAAAAAGGCCACAGTCGGGTTTCCTTCCTTTGTGATTATAACATCATCATTTTGATGACAAGATGATTTAAGCATTCTATCTTATGAAATTCATCATAAGTTTATGATGGTGCTCTGTATTTACGTACCTACACCCCTCGTAAGGCCGATATACGAGACACCATCGTGCTGCAGTCAAGAAGTGTTTGTATGTATGCCTGTCCCCGGTCTCACGCCAGGTGTTCGGCCCAGGCCGTTTTCTAGAGCCACGGCCGAGGGTCAGAAGCGGCTCGGTATCGGCACGGCCCGGCATCGGCAGTGGCTCGGCCACGCAAAAAACGCCGTCGTTTTTCTTAGAAACCGGCCCAGGCCGGACACGGCCCATTCTAGCGTGAGTCATCCTTAAACCGCTAAACCAATCTAATAATAATATTATTAGTAGCTTTGTGAGCTGTCTTACTAGCAAGTCAGTCTTAAAAACCGAAAGACTGAAGTGATATTGAGTGAGACTGATATTTTTATGCTTGTATTTACAGAAGACCTTTAATATAGCAAATTCCCAATCAGCGGTGATAACTCCGGTGATGTGAGAATAGTTTATTTATTACTGTTTTAAATTATGTAACCATCATACTAATACTTCACATAGTAAGGTATTCAAACACGCTATTTATATTAATGTAAACATGCTAGAACGAAGATATATGACCTAGGAACGAAACCGCGATATCAGAGAAGGGTTAAAACACGTACAAATGCAAATCTAATGTTAATTTGAACGGGTAAACTACGAGTGATTCACTGTTAACCACCTGTGCAAGCCCTAATAGAATAATTAACTGAATATTATGTACTTGAAAAGGAACTATCTATTACCTACTATTAAGAATACCTACTAGAAATGTATCACTTTCGGAGATCAAAAAACCAACGTTCGTGAACCACTATTTATTTAAGAGTGACATACGTAATGTACAAAAATCAAAAAGAATGTAAACAAAAAGAACATTCAATGTATCAATTCAAATACACGTAAGTGCACCATAACGTTTCCAACAGTTACTTTGCGGTACTTTGAAATTTACTATTTCCTGATTCAAATCTTCATTTAAATAAGTCCTCAAATTATTATTACGGCCTGGTACGTTCACGTCATTGTTTTCGCTTCAAACACACGACAAGGAGGCGACCAGGCCCCGTAGCATGGATGGCCTTATCACGCGATAAGTGACAAGATAACAGCGTCGTCTCGCTCTATCGAACGGTGTCAGCCAGGGACGGATGCTCTATCATGTCACTTATCGCGTGATATGCCATCCATGCTACGGGGCCAGAGAGTAAGACCAGATAGGGGTAATTGTGTAACTTTTGAACAAGCATAAGGACAACTAAACTGTTTTTTTCCAAACAAAATGTGTCATTTAGATCTTCATGACGTACATAACATACGAAACTTTACGCAATCGACCAACAGAACAATATAAATGTATTAAATAACGGAAACAAGATAACACTCTCCAGCCCCTTTTACTGAAATTATTACAAAAACGTGTTTTTTTATAAGAGGTAAATATCGTCTGTTTTAAGCCTCTGCTAGACGGTCGCCAACACGCCCCTCCGACCGAGCGACCTTGGTCGGCACCGACCGCTGTAGTATGAAATTTTATTGCAAACAACTGTCTACAGTTCTACACGGTCGGTGCGGACCAAGGTCGCCCAGTCGGAGGGGTGTATTGGCGACCGTCTAGCAGATGCTTTATAGCTTGTAATAAAGATATTAAATTTGAATCTGCATGATATTTGTCGCATTCAATTATTTTCTCGTACGTATTGTATCAGAACGAACGCTTAGAGTACTAACTAAGTGAATGTAATTCCGTTTTTAGGGTTCCGTAGCCAAATGGCAAAAAACGGAACCCTTATAGATTCGTCATGTCCGTCTGTCTGTCTGTCCGTCCGTATGTCACAGCCACTTTTTTCTGAAACTATAAGAGCTATACTGTTGAAATTTGGTAAGTAGATGTATTCTGTGAACCGCATTAAGATTTTCACACAAAAATAGAAAAAAAAACATTAAGTTTTAGGGGTCCCCATACTCAGAACTGAAACTCAAAAAAAAAAATTTTATCAAACCCATACGTGTGGGGTATCTATGGATAGGTCTTCAAAAATGATATTGAGGTTTTTAATATCATTTTTTTCTAAACTGAAGAGTTTGCGCGAGAGACACTTCCAAAGTGGTAAAATGTGTGTCCCCCCCCCCTGTAACTTCTAAAATAAGAGAATGATAAAACTAAAAAAAATATATGATGTACATTACCATGTAAACTTCAGCCGAAAATTGGTTTGAACGAGATCTAGTAAGTAGTTTTTTTTTAATACGTCATAAATCGTAAACCGCAATTTATTTCACGGAACCCTTCATGTGCGAGTCCGACTCGCACTTGGCCGCTTTTTTTTACTGTCTATACCTCATTCTGTATTTTAATTTGAAGAAAAAATGTGTTTATGGTATTTCGTATATGGAGAATATCGAAGGGAAATATTGTACTAGTTTTACTTATTTCGATCAGTGCTTTACAAACATAACAAAATGAATGATTATTAAGCGTTTGAAAATGGGTTTCCTTGAAATCACATAGCAATCTTATCTGGAATAGGGCCGGCCATTTTTTCTGTCATCCTAAGCGATGTTAAAAATACAGAAATAAAAAAATAACTTACTAATAGTTTTTATTCCTTGGACCGTTCGAAAATTGTGATGATAAAATTAACTGTGATTTTCAACCGACGAAAAAAACGGAGGAGGTTCTCAAGTCGACGCGTATATATATATTTTTTTTTTATGTATGACCACGCATTACTTTTTACAGAGTAGTTCGATTTTGATAATTCTTTTTTTATTGGAAAGGGTACCCCGAAGTTGGTCACATATAAATTTGAAAAAAAAATACCATCCCTAAGGGTAGGAAAATAGGGGATGATTGATTTTTCGTCGGTTAAAACTTTGTTTTCAAAGTAAATTATCTTGTTTACCCCCGACGCAAAAATCGGGGTGTTATAAGCAGGGATTGTAACCGGTTTTTTTTTTGTATAGGAAAGAACAGAACAACTATTTTTTGGTTCTTTGTTAATTATTTCATTTTCTAATTGGGCAATCTAATAATAAATAGGTAGGTACGCACTCGTTACCTAAAAAGGCAACTGAGTCCTACATATGAAGTATAAAATAGTTCGAGATAATATAATGTGGTTATTTCGAGGTTTTTGAAAAAAACCGGTTACAATCCCTGGTTATAAGATTGACATATCTGGCTGTCTGTGTGTCTGTCTGTGGCATCGTACCTCCTAAACGAATGGACCGATTTTAATGTTGCGGTTTTTTTTGTCCGAAACCTGATGTTTATTTATTTAATCGTATGGCATACATTATTTGGCCTTTGAGTTTGTCACTTTTTAGTACCACCCAGGGGACACGTGCAGGGTTGTGGTAGGTAGCTCTTGCGGACGCAAGTGACAGTTGTCCCCCCTTTGTCAAGTGAGTGGGCAACTCGACTGTTAGAGGTTCTTAAGCCGCCCGAAGGCCTCTAACTCGGCTTAACGACTACTGTCATAGACAGCATCCGGGATCAACTGCTTAGCGTGCCTTCCAAAGCACGGAAGCGCTCATTTATAGTAACCACTCAAACAGGCGGTCACCCATCCAATGACTGACCGCTGCCATTTTTGCTTTACCTGCGTTATCGTTTCCGATTCGCAGGCGCCGCAGGGCTATGAACGCTTCAAAAACCTGACGTGATCGAGGTGGTTCTTAGCTACGTTTCAACCAAATCGGTACAGCGATTTTTGAGATATTGAACTTTGAAATGAAAATGTCGGGGGTTTTTTAACTTTTCTAAGTTGTATTTATCTCATTTCAAAGTTCACACTACTTACGTACTTATAAGCACTATGTACTTATTGCGACATTCGTCACCAGACTGTCTCATGATATAGGTACATATACACCCCTGGATGTGTGCCTAGATAAAAAAAAACTTTACCTAACCTAACCTAACCGTAAATACCAACCATGCTGTCATTGAGAAGCTCAAATACTGCGAAATACCTACATCTTAAAAGGCATTTGTTAACACTATGCGTAATTTGTGGATTAGACGACGGCCCGAATTCCGACCTTACACGGGACACATTCCTGAAGATCGTCTTCGGGATTTGCATGTAGAATATTCTTCGGGGAATCAAATGATGGTGATACGGGGAAAGTGAAAGCGTTTAGGCGGAATTATAAAATAACTAACATTTCTTTTAGTATAACGTTAACGTGAATATCGTAATTCTGCACTGATACATTTATTTTACAGTATCAAATAAGCGGTTATACATAACAATAAAGACAATCGCTTCGTTTATCATTTAAGGCGCCGTAGTTAGTAGTTAAGCGAACAGAGTTTTTGAAACAATATAATGTGTCTGTTTATAATAATAAGGTTAAAAAAACGAATAGTAATCTTGAGGCTTTTCTGCAGTGAGATACAAGAATACAGGTCTAAAATACATTTAAAACATTCGTAACACATTATCGACAAAAGCTAAACATATTAAAATTTGTTTTAAAAATCGGCAATGTCATGTTTGATGGAATTACTTTTTAGTGATAGTGATTACTTTTTCATTTATATAAACTAACAAAAAATTATAATTAAAAAACATAATATCCGCGCTTTCGAACACGCACTTCCATCTCGCTCACGCTAATGCTCAGCAAGAGGGAGAGATGACCATGAACCTACGGCACCATTGTTTACTAGGCACAAAAAGAAGTGAATTCGGTCGGAGAAAAAGTATCCACACCATAAATGTTCTGAATCTGTTCATTCCAAAATTTTACTAGAGTTTATATTCCCATAAGTTTTTACGAGTCTAGTTCAGAAACTAGGGGGCCGATTTTTGAATCTCACCGAGTGACTAATTCTCACCGATGTGAGTGATTTCCGAAAGTTCGTATTTTTGAAACTCATCGGTGACTTACATTTGTCATACCTATGATATCGATTTACGAGTGCCCCTACCCACTCGTAATTGAAATCACCATGCGATTGTTTTTGACAGTTGACGTATGATCTGCCAAAAGTGCCAAAGTATGTTTTTCGGAAGAATTAGCAGCGGGGCTCGATTGTGATATTTGTGGGACGATTTATTGAAAATATAAAAAATGGCAAGCCTGGAGGAGTACATTATGATGACGATGACGGACACGGACAGCGACGAAGACGACGAAGACGACGACGTTCCTCACCGTCAACATTATCCAGCTGCGGTAGGCGTCGCAGAAAGAATTCATCACGAGCAAGCATTTGCGATGTCTAATGCGAAATTTAAAAAATATTATCGGCTTACGAAACCGTTGGTGCGGGTTCTAATTGAAGAGTTACGACCGTTGATTCCGGCTCCTAACAACAACAAATTATTTATTCCTAAAAAAGCTTACAATTATCAAGAAAAACAATATCCAAGTTATTAATTAATAAAATTATAAAGTTAAATATACTTGTAAAACATATGCCACTAACAAATGTACATACCTTTTCTTATAAATTATAAAATCTGTTATATTCTCTTTGCTCGTCGTTTTCTAGTGAATTTTTCAAAACTTTAATTTTTGTTTATGGTCTTGGGGGTTCGTGTTCGCGTTGCGTCGTTGCCTCTCTTTCATTTGCCGTAGGAAGGAAAAAGATGCAACACGAATATTTGGGCAAACACCGCCAAGTGTGGTGCGTCCATTACATGACACTGGCAGATACGCTACGTTTTACGTTTGACCAATTTGATAAGTAAATCTATTTTAAGAGTGCTCTTCAAAAAAGCGCTCGCTCAGAATTCGGTATTTTGACACGCGTAGTGCGTTTGTGTGTGTAAATACTACTACCACCCACACAAACGTATCTAACCCCCACATGCACAGCGAGATCGCACCAGCCGCGGGTGCCGTCCCTTTCTAGCTATATGTAAGTGCGATCGGGATAGAACTAACCGCGGAGCTTGCCGATGCAAATATCTGAATAGCGCACCGTTGGAATTCACTCCGTGACCGATGTTGATACTTGCACTAAAAAGTGGTAAGTATTACTTCGCTAACATGATGTTCTAGAACATCATGTTAGCGAAGTTAGATAACTTGAATAAAGTAAGTATTTGATTTTTGAGCACAAGTTTTCTATTTGTATTAAAATACTATGATATGACAAATTACATATATTTAGTTTCGTTTTTTTAGTATAAAATAAACTAACGAGTTTTAAAGTTGTCAGTAATAAGAATAATAATTTGTTTTACGGATATTAATAGTTTGCATGTTATCTGAGTCTTATTTATATATAGTAATGTAGTGAAATTATACCAGTAGACCCACTACTAGTAAATTACTGGGTACTTACGTATTCATTTCTTGAAGAAATTTTTTTTTGTTATGGACAGTAAAAAAAAACTGCCCTTCATAGAAATTGCTATGTCCGTTTCTTACCAAAGGAACTGAAAAATATAAATTATACAAACACAGCTTTTTATCTAGAATACAATTAATTAATGCGTGATTTTATTCAAAAGCCTAAAACCTCAGATGATAAAAAGGAATAGATATGAAACGGGGGCTTGGCGCGTGTCGGTGCGACATGGCCAAATGGGCATGTCACTGCCCACCGCATGTTAGTCGCAATTTGCCGTGAATCTGAAATGTTTTTCCACGTTTACTCAAAATGCCGAATTGTAGCGTGGTTACATGCAAAAATAGGAATGAAACTAAAACCTACATGAATGGTGGAGTCACGCACCACATGTGAGTATTAGTATTTTCACTTAAGTCAGTAAAAACTAATATTTTAATAAATAAACGCAACGCCGCATCATTTCTCGGGATCGAACTAACATATCGAACGAAAAAGCATATTTTTGTTCTATGCGTTGTACATTGAACGTTCAATACAGTAAACCACGGCGCAATGTATTAAACCACTATGGATATGGACGATGCTTGATTTTTTTAGTGGTACGGCCGCTGCTTGGCGTCGCAAACTAGAGCAGTGCCAAAGTGCAGTTACAATACGATATCATACTAGTTATTTTATTTCGACTACTTTCGCTGTTTTATTTTATTTAATTACTTGTTTTGGTTGGGTGCCTATCTTAAAGGTAACTAATAACATACTAAGAAGATTAAAAGGCACAAAATGTTTACGGTACCTACTAATAAGATTTTCACTAAGTTGCAGTATGAACGGTAAATAGACATATTAAAATTGTATGTACAAGTATATAATTTAGTTGCAAATGGCTTCAGAACAACTTTAAATGTGATATTATTACCAATAATTTATTTTAAATGAGTATTTTTTACTTTCATTTGAAATGTGATAATTGAAGAAGAAATCTCGGTTTCTTATTACAGTTTTCCAAAGAATCCGAGTAGGTACTAAAAAAATGGAAAGATGCTACTGGCAGAGGTCCTAACTGGTTTCCTGTACAGAGAAGAGTTAATGTGTTCGTAACATTTTCAAGAAAAATGTTTCCAACCACTTAATAAGAGCCGTACACTTTTCAAATATTTGACACCTCGCTTGCTTGAAACCTAGGTGTAAAATGTATGGTAACACATCTTCGCACATCTTTGGTGGATACTCGCCCTTAGCCTTAAATCTCGTAATATGAGTAATGGACATATTATTTCGCGCCAAAATGCGAGTCGGATCGGCCTGGTACCTATAGGTCAAAAATATCGATGTGACCAGAGTTTTAAATGTATGTGAACACGAACTTATAAAAAGTTGTTTATGTTACTCTGTTGGTATTCGTCAATATTTTTTACTTTTGCGATTTATGGTAAGTTAACAACCCGTGTTATTTAAACTTGTAGCTAGAAGTTTAAATACCACCACATAAACTTACCATGTCGTTGAAGTTGTTACCCATCAATATCTTAACATAATGTTAATTTTAATATCAATGTCGATAAAACATAATTTTAACGTTTGTCGCCCCCCTAGTGTAGTGCGTTTAAGCCAATCACAGCCCTTGTTTGCATGTTGCCGTAGACTCACTGGCAACGCCCGAGTCTTTGTTTTTACACGGTTCAATGTGTGTGCCTGTGGGCGCTGCGGTGGGAGAAAACTGGGGACATCGGTTTTGGTTGAAATTAAGCAGTAAGGCACTTCTCCCTTTTTTTATGTTCTGAGCATAAAACCTATGTCACTTTTTAGGATTCCGTACTCAAAGAGTAAAACGGGACCCTATTACTTAGACTCCGCTGTCCGTCTGTCTGTCCGTCTGTCACCAGGCTGTATCTCATGAACCGTGATAGATAGAGATTTGAAATGTGATGTATTTCTGTTGTCGCTATTTATAACAAAAAATACTAAAAAACAGAATACATAATTTTATTTTTATTTTAGTTTTTATCTGTTTCTTTTTCTTTTACAACCTTACACAAATCGACCTTGCCCCAAACTAAGCAAAGCTTGTACTATGGGTACTAGACAACGATAAACATACTTACATAGATAAATAAATACTTAAATACATAGAAAACATCCATGACTCAGGAACAAATATTTGTGCTCATCACACAAATAAATGCCCTTACCGGGATTCAAACCCGGGACCTCCAGCTTCGTAGGCAGAGTCACTACCAAGTTACTAACTAGGCTACAGGGGGTTCCTATACAACAATTTTTTTGCCGTTTAAAGATATAGATAATGGTACGGTACCCTTCGTGCGCGAGTCCGACTCGCACTTGGCCGGTTTTTTAAACATTTATTTCGAAATAAAGAGTGATACTTGGAAATGTCGAAGGGAAGGTCAATCGTCGAATCCGACTCGGCTGGGCAGCATTCGGGAAGCTACGGCACATCTTTTCGTCCAATATTCCGCAGTGTCTCAAGACGAGAGTCTTTGACCAGTGTGTGTTGCCAGTGATGACATATGGCACGGAAACGTGGTCGCTTACTAAAGGCCTCATAAGAAGGCTCAAAGTCACTCAAAGGGCAATGGCTCTCCATTGCCCTTTGAGTGACTTTGAGCCTATGCTATGCTATGCTGGGAGTTTCTCTGCGCGATCGCATCAGAAATGAGGCTATCCGCAGCAGAACCAAGGTAACTGATAAAGCCCTCCAAATTGCTTAACTTAAGTGGCAGTGGGCGGGGCACATTGCACGTAGAACCGATGGCCGTTGGGGCGGAAAGGTTCTCGAGTGGCAACCACGTACCGGAAGGCACAGCGTGGGTAGGCCCCCCACAAGGTGGACTGATGACCTGGTAAAGGTCGCGGGAGTCCGCTGGATGAGGGTGGCGCAGGACCGGCCATTGTGGCACTCTTTGGGGGAGGCGTATGTCCAGCAGTGAACGTCTTTCGGCTGATATGATGATGATGATGATGATGACTCGGAAATGTAATAAAACCACGTAAAAATCTTCCTTTCCAGTGTAAACCCCCGGTGTGTGTTATTATTATATATAAACGAAAATAATTACTAAATGCAAGGTAGGATCGTGCTGTACTTAACAAACGCCATATAAGCTTGTTTTTTAAAAAGTTTTTTATTCATCTTGTTATTTTCAATAACCCTGCATATTATGTCGCTGGTTCGTGGGTACTTGTACAGACAAATCACACAAACCCAAACAAGATAGGTCTATCTATTTTAGTTAAGGAGTTCCCATGACCACCTTCCATCATCAGATCCTGGAAATCATCCATCACCAAAGTGTTTACCAAGACAAAACAGATGAGCTCAAACTAGATGGGTTTATCTAGTTTAGTTTAGGAGTTCCATGACCACCTTATAGCTCCATCATCAGACTCTGGAAATCATCCAGCACCAAAGTCTTGCCGTGCCATGACCAAATAAATGAGCCCAAATTCGATGGCTTTCTCTTGTTGAGTTTAGGAGTTGCTATGGCCACCTTCCGACTCCATCATCAGACCAGCTCTATGATATTATGTCACCGAAGATACGCAATTGTACCTAATTTGAAGATTTCACCCAAACTCCCATACATACATACATACTAACAAGGTGGACTGATAGTAACAAGTAAATAAATTAAATCTATCAAGTATCACGATCACTCGTACAATAATAATTGACTATAGAACGCGTAGTTAAGACAAAAGGATCCAACCCACAAGACATCACCATTGAAATGTATGACTTTTGTTTTAGGTAGAAGGTTCAATTTTAAATGTTACGTATCCGGTGGGTTTGAGCCTTTTCGCTACACTACGTCATATATGGCAGCTATGCAATTCATAACTTGTCTCGATTAGCCTCACAAATGTATCCCCAGTATAGTTTGACCCCGAGGTTGGTAACAACTATGCCTAGTCGGAGATCAAAATAATATTATTTTATCTGAAGAGTGGCCGGTTAGCTTCGTGAATAGCCACAAATAAACACACTACACGTCTGTCTCGGAGGGCTATTCAGCCGGTACCAAAGAGAATATAAACACTACGTTATAAGAGACGGAACTTCATACATTTATTTTATTTTATGGGATTCTCTGAAGTCTCCTACCAACGTAAAGAAAAATGAGTGTTGACATTACGACATCCGGTCAAAGTCAGTGATGTGAAAATTCGATAATAGTGATGTTCATACGTCAGAAAATATTTCATCGATATCGATAACATGACCCCATAGGGGTCGCTCGTTCTACATTTATTAATTTCCAACTAAATACAATTAAATGTTTAGGTTCCAAGAATAATTTAACGAGAACTGAGAACGCGACAGAATGTGCAGAACATTTTATTGACTGATAGCATAAGAAACCTTATAAAAACGGCACGTGATTATTTCTCAGTTTTCGCTAAGTAAATCTATCTATACGAATGAAATATTGATCAGATATTAGCTCTTTTATTTCAAATGAACATAGGTATTCGTAATAACTTCTAAAAGTAACAAAAAAAACATAAGACAAGAATATATAGGTACCTACAGATTCACGTAAACATAAACATAAGATAGTTGCAGAGCTTACTTTAAGAAATTTAGCATTTTAACTTTATCATCCCTGTATTATAATTGTATATTTACTAGTTTTATTCGATCCAAAGATCATTAACACGAGTACCATGAAACAAATTAAAAAAGCAATACCTTAGTAACGAAAGATCCCTCAAATTGACCATAATAAATAACAATAGTATATTATAATCTCCCTAAAGAAATTAGCGAAGGCCTGAAAATACAGAAATACACAAAATGTATAACAACTTAAACTATGTTCTTTATTTATTGTGCTTCTTTTAGCAAAATAATTGTATCGTGTTAATATTCAAATAAAACTAAAATACGACGCATAAAAGATAATTATTATAAAAAAACCTAAACAAGGGTGCCGCTATGGGGCATAAGCTACCGCTACCGGTGGTCAGGTCAGTCGCCCGACTGAGAGACGAACCTCCTGACTATTCTCGCAGTGCCTTGGAGTATGCCTTCTGTATCTGATCCTTGACCCAGCCATCTAGCGAGGTCAGCACGATATCAATCTTATTGGCTACAATAGTCATATCCGTGATTACAGATCGATCCATATAGAGCGTGGAACGATCATTTTCGAGAAATAGCGCTGCAGAATGTGTACTTATAGTATGGCACTTCGCGGACCATAAGACCGTATAGCAGAGCAAGTTGCTGGTCAATAATCCTGGGTACAAGGTTATGTGTGTGCAAGTACGTACTCGCGAAAATAAATAATATGGCTGAGTGACCCTCTGGATATATTTCCAGTAGTTCCTAGAAGTTAGAACCCATTGCGGTGCGCGGTGTTACGTTTTTCTTCGTTCAACTATTGGCTACAGCAAGTGGTGTCTTGCTGCTGGAACAGATGCTGCAGGCACCGCTTCCTCCATGGGGGTAGCCGCGGGACCTGAAATGTATCAAATATTAACATTCAATCTAATGGTGGTGTTAGTTTATGGCTGATGTCTATGACAGTAGTCGTTAAGCCGAGTTAGAGGCCTTCGGGCGGCTTAATAACGTCTTACAGTCGAGTTGCCCACTCACTTGACAAAGGGGGGACAACTGTCACTTGCGTCCGCAGGAGCTACCTACCACAACCCTGCACGTGTCCCCTGGGTGGTACTAAAGACTAAAGAGTGACAAACTCAAAAGGCCAAATAAATACAAAAATACAAATTCAAATTCAATTATTTATTCATGACACACAATTTACACATACAAATAATGTATGCCATACGATTATATAAATATACAGGACGCAACTATTTGTTAAAGGCATAATTATACTGACTAAATACATAAGTCCATGCGTATTACAAATAGGGAAGTAACTCTGGCTTGTGGCTATGTACCTGTCACTTCTTCGTATATAAATCGCTGACTCAATTTCAAAGTACCTACCTAAGTACTTCCTATTCCTGATAACACTGAGTTGAGTTTTGTACACGCGGAACGGTGTTTTAAGCACCAAAAGCAATAAAACCATAACTCCTTAGATATAGGTACATACATTCTTACTATACCCATTACAAATACCAGCATTTTATGTAGGTAGTACCTAAGAGTCTTTGAGCTAAGCCGCGGACGTACAGTCGCACATGGCGAAAGTCTAAGAGTTCCTTGTTAACAACTGAACCCTAAAAATTTACATCCACCTACTACAAAATAACATGAATGTCTTTTTGTGGCCAAGATTCACATAAGATTTGTAGATTAAAAATATTAAATATTACGGGACAATCTTACACAAATCAACCTAGGCCCACGGTAAGTTCAATAAGGCTTGTGTTGTGGGTACTAGGCGATGATATATATAATAAATAAATAAATATTACGGGACAATCTTACACAAATCAACCTAGGCCCACCACGGTAAGCTCAATAAGGCTTGTGTTGTGAAATAATAGATAAATACATATAGATACTTATATATACATATATAACATCCATAACTCAGGAACAAATATTCGTGATAAACACACAAATTAATGCCCTGACTGGGATTCGAACCCGGGACCTCCAGCTTCGTAGGCAGAGTCACTACCCACTGGGCTACGGAGGCCGTTAAAAGATAAGAGTTAGATTTATACCTACTTAGTAGCTTAATGCTAAATTCGTCAGGATCAGAAGCATATTCGGCCATGCCTATGAAGGGTTTCGTAGCTGTTATTTTATTAGAAGACTTGGACTGAAACCGCTACAAAATGTCACGAGAATCGGTTGAGCAATAAGCGACCTGTAGAGGGGAACAGCCGGACATCCATATACATATACATACCTACTCACTTCTTTAAGACTTGTGCGTCATACAAACTTTCAAAGCCTTTTTTAACTGGTTTCCTTGTAGGTATCCTTACTCAAAATATTATTAAGAGTAAATAGTCAATCCCGCTAGTGTTATTCCCGGCTGTGCCCTAAATGAGCCCGGGGTCCTGGTTTAGACCTAATTCCAAGATTTGGCCAAAGCACTAGTTTTACGAAAGTGACTGCCACCTGACCTTCCAACCCAGTGGGAAAACTAGACCTTATTAGTATTAGACCGGTTTCCTCACGATGTTTTCCTTTACCAAAACGTTCATCATCTCATCATCATCATATCAGCCGAAACACTCGTGCTCTACGTCCACTGCTGCTGGACATAGGCCTCCCCCAACGAGTGCCACAATGAGCGGTCCTGCACCACCCACATCCAGCGGACTTCTGCGACGTTTACCAGGTCATCAGTCCACCTTGACCGAAACAAGACCGAAAAGTTAACAGTACCTAAATATTCCGTACATAAGTTCGAAAAAGTCATTGGTATTAGCCGGGATTCGAACCCAAGACCGTCGCTTGACATCCAGATGCCTGAACAGTGGTTCTAGTGGTTGGTGGGTGGTGGTGGTGGCCTAGTGAGGCTACCGTAGCTTATTTATACCAGCTAGAATTTTTGAAGTCGGATAAGCGGTTCCGGATATTACCCAAAACATACAAACTTATAATCTTACATACAAACTTTTAACCCTGTTTTATAGGGTCTTGCTTGACAGACAGACAGACGGACAACAAAGTGATCTTATTTGGGTTCCGTTTTTTTCCTTTTGAGGTACGGAACCCTAAAAATCAGGATGCCCATACAAACTTTCGACTCCAATAGCAACCTTAGTCATTGAAAGACTCACATAATTTAACAAATGTGCAACTATAGCAAGTGGTGTTTTGTTGCTGGAAGGAACTGCGGCTGAAGAGGCCGCTTGATCCATACTGACAGACGGGTGCCAAAGCTGAAATGTATCAAGTACAACATTGTTTAAAATTATAACTAATGGCTCTGAAAGCTATGTCAAACGTATTTTTTTTTTTTTTTCTACCTGTAGAGTAGAACAGCCGGCAAGACATACGAAAGCACTTTTGCCCAAGCTGAAACGGAGAACTTCGTTCGCTTCGCTCGCTCATTCAATAACTAGTGGCTCTGTGAGCTGTAGACATCGCGAGCCTGTTTTTTTTTCGAATTTCCAAAATCTGAATCGACAATATAATAAATAAATCAGCATATAAACGTCCCACTGCTGGGCACCTCCTCTCATAAAAAAGATCTATATAGTCATCGAAACTGCTCACAAAATTTCACGGAAATCGGTTCAAGAATGCGTCCTGTAGAGTAGAGGAAAACTGCTGGAAAGAAATACTTCGTTCACTTCCCTTGCTCGCTTGTGGCTCAGTGAGCTGTAGAACTCGCAAGTCTGTCATTACGAGTATTATAGTTTACCAAATTTTCAAAATCTGTATTGACCTAAAAGCTATAAAATAATTGAACCTGCTCACAAACTTCAAAAGAATTACAAAAGAGACTTATAAAAAAAAATTGCTTGCATTTTTTTTCCTGACAGGGGGTTGCAAGTGCTCCCGTTTGCACCTTGCTGCCGGCGCTCATGCTTGATCAACTTAATTATGCATACCTGATTTACATGCCACATGTAGAGGGAAGTTTTTATAATTGACGTCCAGTCAATAGTAGTGCAGATATATGCAATATGGGATATGCTCGTTTCCTCAGACGATTGCCTTTTTTGTTGAAGTCTCGTGCTTTGAAATTTTCTCCACAAATAAATTGTACTTCATGAAGCTTTTCTATGGGTATATACAAGATCTTCCTTTCCAACTATTTGTAAGTACCCAAGTTCTGCACCTGTAAACAAATCCCAATTTGTTAGGTCAATAAGTGACGATTTTTTATTTATTACATGGAAATAAGTAAAATAACTATCAGAAACTCGAAATAGATAGTATTGAAATTGACAGTCCGACGAAACTAGCTGTCCCGGTGATTCCACCTGCATTAAAAATAATCCGCGAGATATGTATTAAGGTGAGATAGGGCACCACGGCAGAATGTCACTTTGCTCATATTGGCAGAATGTCACTTTGCTCATATTTGCAGCATCCCCACAGTGTAAGTACCTTCAGAAGACCGCAGCCATAATAACGCGCCACCATTATTTGCTCTCAAGGTATGTGGTGTTGTGTTCCTGGTGGTAAGTAAGGTCGGCAAAGCTTCGGAGGAGGTGTTGTGTTCAGAGTGAGGAACCTGCGTCCGTCTCTAGCTATCAACACAACGAATCCTCAAATCAATAAAGGGTCGGCAACGCGCTAGTGATTCTTTTGAAACCATGTGTGTATATTGGCTACGGTGTCTGCATACCATCAGGCAGACCATATGATTGATTGTCGTAGTATAGAAAAAATAGCCTATGTCACAGTATTGGTGAAATTGTTTCTCCACTTCACACGGTCTTCGGCATCCTTTGTTGTGAGGCCATTGACATGCATATTATCCCTCGCGATGTTTACGCTATACTACTTAAAAATCAAAGCCAGAGCAAACAACATGTAACTCGGTAAAATGTGTCGCATTGAAATGTTTCCATGGAGAACCTGACCAGTTAATATTAGGTATGTATATTAAGTAGCTATACTTACCGCTGCTCATCGATCGGAAAATCGCCAAATAATCCTGGTCTGTGTCTTTCCCTTACACCACAAATTTTATCCCACTCTTTCTACCCATAATGAGACTCTGTCTCTGGAATATTCTAACTCAACACGTTTACGAATAGGTTCACGAAGAGATCAAATACACTAATTAAAACGAAAAAGCTGATAAACAGATCGAAATCGCAAGAGAAATCCATATTTTTTCTGACTTTTCAATCAAACTTCAAACGGTGCCGGTTAATGTACGGCCCGATAATACACGTCCATCTATCGTTATCTCTCTCTTTTTGTATAAGTTAAAAAGAGACATAGATATAGAGGATGCCAATTATTGGGCCGTACATTAACCGGCACCCTTCAAACTTTTGAATTCAAATTTCATCTTGACATCTTGGTTGTTGCCACTACTGTGTGTTTTGTTAGGTTGGCAATAGTGCGTCTACGTCGCCATACATATTTTCATTATAAGAGAGTTTCGGCGGACTGGCCGGTACTGAGATATATTCCCGCGCGACGGTAAATTTATACTAGTTTTGAATAATTATTTATAAATATAAATTTTGACAAAAGTTATATTTTTTGGACTGGATCTTGTTGGTACAAGCATGAACTTTAATGTTGTGTAAGATTCAATACAAAAATTATTCAACAATAATGAGAAAATCCTTGAGTTTTCAGTAAGATTTTGTTGACAAATATGGTGTAATTGAGAACAGTTTACATATATATACGTGCAGAATAAGGAAAATTCGAGGCGGCTAGGCGCAATGGCAACATATTACGCTAGTGAAAATAGAAAAAAACAAGTAGGTTCTCATATAACATCATGGAGTATTAGGGGCTCAAACTTATGACTCTGCGCTCTCTTCAGAAAACTACTGTCGGTAATCGGGTATTTTCGGTTAAAGTATTCAGTTCTTCGTAAATTGGAGGCGGCTAGGACCAATATGAGGAGTTTACCTATGCAAATAAGTAATCAGGATCTAGAAAAAGCTCTCCGTTTCTTAGAATTACAACGTCAAAAATCCGTCATTCTCGCTTATTCCTGACCAAAAAACGAGCGCCCTCTTAAGTTATAGTATGAGAAAATAAAAACCGGTATCAAGGACAACAATATAACATCTGCGTAATAAGGAACGTAACGGGAAGATTGTCTCTGACTGACATTGTAAAATTTCTGCATGTTGGTAAACAGCGTGTGACTTTCAAAAATACGGCTTTTGGAAAATGGTGACATAAAAGTCATCGGTGATAATTTTAGTCACCGGTGACTTTGATATCACCAGTGAGATTCAAAAATCGGCCCCCAGGTCTTTATCAGCATTCGTAATGAGCCAACCGCGATCCAGCAGCTAATTATACCGCTCCACTATCTTGCACGCAATCTAGCTCGAATAGACTTCGTATAGGACAACTACCTAGTAGTTAAGGGTTTGCTGCGCTGTTTACTAATTTGATGTTTTTTTTATCAACGTAATTTCTTAGTTGTTTAGACAATTAAATAGCTTTTTTTTGCTTTCTGGTTGATGTAAATAGCTGGCAATTCAGCGAGGAAATGCCGCCAGCATCCTCGGTACAATGCCTCGAGGGCATTTTTTAGATTTAACTTAGTTTTAATTTAATTTTGTTAATGCTGATTATCAACTTAGTTTTTATTAATAATTGTAAATAACGTACTTGTATATAAGTTCTACCACCAAAATCATAAATGTGAAAATGGGAGCCAAGTTCAATATTAGGAATATGCGTGGTTGTCAACTTCGCCGACAAAAGAATTGAGATCTAAATGGGTGCCAAGTTCAGTTGATAATCCTAAAATAAAATGTATTCTTAAGAACATACAATTTCTTATTTTTTCTGCTACAACAATGTTTGCTATATAAAAGTATAACTTCTTAAATTTGAACACTCGAATTATTAACACAAAGCAAATAACTCAGGATAAATTGATGCTCAAGACTTGACTTGGCTAGTTTTTACTAGCAAGCCAAATGTTCCGAAGAGTATCATATTACCTACCTTACAATATATAAACAGTTACTTACGTATAACATAAAGATGATAAGTGGATTAACCAAATATCAGATATCTTGTAAAAACTAGCCAAGTCAAATCTTGAGCATCAATGTAAGTCATTTGCTTTGTGTAAATAATTCGAGTGTTCAATTTAAGAAGTTATACTTTTATATAGCAAACATTGTTGTAGTAGAAACAATAAGAAATTGTATGTTCTTAAGAATACATTTTATTTTAGCATTATCAACTGAACTTGGCACCCATTTAGATCTCAATTCTTTTGTCGGCGAAGTTGACAACCACGCATATTCTTAATATTGAACTTGGCTCCCATTTTCACATTTATGTTTTTGGTGGGATATCATTACTTTTTAGGGTTCCGTACTCAAAGAGTAAAACGGGAACCTATTACTAAGACTTCGCTGTCCATCCGTCCGTCCGTCCGTCTGTCTGTCACCAGGCTGTATCTCACTGATACCGTGATAGTTCCAGCTGAAATTTTTACAGATTATGTATTTCTGTTGCCGCTATAACAAAAAATACTAAAAACAAAATAAAATAAATATTTTTATTGATAATGGTACGGAACCCTTCGTGCGCGAGTCCGACTCGCACTTGGCCGGTTTATGTTTTTGGTGGGATATCATTACTTTTTGTAAAGTTTTTTTTATTATTCAATTATTGTGTTTCTCAAGAGATAATGCACGAGTTACTGTTCTGTTATATAGCAAATATAATATTGGGATAGTTTCAAATATCTGCTTGTAACGGTTCCAACGCTACATAAAAAAAATTGTACCCCCCCTATTTTTGTTTTTTTTTTATTTTTCAATTTTTTCCTATGCTTACACACAATTACCGAGCTGGCTTCAAAATTTCATCCTTCTAGGTCATCTGGAAGTAGGTTAGATTTAGGTACTATAATATTATATGTCAGTCAGTCAGTCAGTGCTTAAATTTACGACTTTTTGACCTTCATATCTTTATAACCGTTTGAGCTAGCTTCATGAAATTTGGGCTTCTAGATGTCCTTATGGATATAATTAAACACACGTAGTTTTATGTGTTTACATTAAAGAGGTTTTGAGTCATAGAAGGGTCAATAGTGGCACCAAGTGGTTCGTGTAATATTACACTCGGCGCTGGCTAGCCAGTTCCTTTGCTTGAACTTGGCTTGACACGCTGCCGCGTGTCTAGTCATGCTTACTTTAGAAAATAAATTCCTTTCTGAAGTTGCTATAAGGTAAGTACATTATTTCTTATTCATAAATGGCATCAGACCTATTGTAGTAAAAATTTCACCACTTTTTTATGCGTTTCTACTATCTCAATTCACATTTACATGATATTAACATTCCAAGGACCCGACAGTGCATTCTCTCTGGACTTAATGAGCACAAAGGTAGGTGTATTGGAAAATAAGGAACACACGTTGGCATCCTACAAACGAGGTTTAATTTAAATATTTACCACTAGCTGCTCACGTTGTTTTGCCTACTTATTGCAAAGGACGCAGACAAGCCCGCACATTGCCTGTTTAAAGGTAATACAAAACAGTAGTACCTACAGAAAACAGCGAATATACGTCAGTCCGTAGAAGTTCAAAGCAGGGGGGGGGGGGGGGGGTACGTTGCAAAAGGTGGTGTAGAAGATTTAATTTTTCTATATCGTGTATACCGATAAAACCAAGCAAATATCATGAGAGATCTCGGGACAACTTTTAGCAGCTACAAATCCTCGAAACTTTGGGGATTTTTTTGGTTTCTCGCTCGTAAATTCTATACTAATTCTATTATATTCTAGCGAAAAGTTACTAACTATCTAACTAATTAAAGAACATAACATTTTACGTCTAATGAGTACCAAAACTTAACAATTCGGTTCAGCGACAGTAGAAAACCATGGTCGAAAACGAAGTTTTCCCCAACTTTCTAATAATTTCAAGATAGTGGTTTTTAAAGGTCCGCGTTAGGATTTTTAATTTAGCTATAGTTTTGAACGCCTTAAGGTGAAGCATCTCGGGTGAAGCTACATACGCGACACTAAAAACCTACTAGGCGGCGCAACATTATCGTAATTCTCCCCAGAAACACACACCGCTACATTTCACGCACACTATCTCACTTTACTGTGACAGGTCACTGACCTCATTATTTTTTTTCTTTCGTGATATTATAAATTTAAATCAGTCACCAACCTCCATACAGAAAGTGAAATTGTCAAAACATCTTATTGAAAAATGTCAGACTTGTTGACATTTTCTTATTCTGCGATGATTCTGCGTATGTTTCTTAGGTACATTATGGTATATGAAATATATACTATTGATAAGTCAATAGATTAGTCTTTAGATTGGCAATGTCATAGCAACTCTATTCGGTCATCGCTAAGGTGCAAAATTTCATGAAAATAAGCAAGCGAAAATTTATTAACATTGCTTGACAAATTTAGGGGTTACATTATGATAAGGACTCAGATCGAGCTGGCTTTTTGGGGGACTTGGGTCTGGATGGATAAATAAATTTGAAAATTCAATTTAATTCTTAAGTCTCAACTCATCACAATAGAGGGGCCATTAAGCAATCACGTCAGTCAGGATGATCGAGCCTTGTTGGTACGTACCTATTTGTACGTTACTGGGTAGGTATATATATTAGGTAATCCTTATTTTGCTATCTACTTTAGTAAGTTGTCCGTCAAAATTTGCAATCCATTTTTCAGTCACTTGCCATTATCCGATTGAGCTGAAATTTTGGGTATTAGTATAGTTTGGATAACAATTCAATATTATGGTACCATTAAACTGATCTGATAATGGAGACAGAAGGTGGCCATGGGAATTCAGTATTTAACCGACGTAACCACGTTGAGTTTAACGCTTAAGCTCCTTAGAATCGTCTCAATACAATATACAGAAAAGTACAGTAAGCAATAAAAGCTTGTACCAAAAATGAAAATTTTGGCAGTAACTTATTTGGTTTTGTTTTATGGATCAGTTAGGGTAGTGAAGACACATATTTGCAACTTCGAAAAGCTTGTGCCAGTTGCGCGACACGCGTAAAACTGCGAAATTTTAGGACTTTTTTACATTACGCCTGAATTTTAAAGTTAATTAAAATAGGAAACTTGCATGGGACCTCAATTTCGAATAAATTGCACTCAATCGATGCTGATATACGTAGAAATATATTGTATTAGTTTTATCTCACGTTAAAATGAGGAAAAAATATATTATTGTTTCGATAAAATAACATACAGTTACACAGAATATTGAATTGGCACAGAAAATAAGTTTTTGTGTGACAAATATAGACTTAAACGCAAATGTTGTGGAGATAATTGCAAATTAATGACTTACTCCATAATAAACGCGCCGAGAATATATGTTGTGACGTCATAGCATAAGCCAGTTTAATAAAGAGCGTTTTCGGGGGGTGCCGGTGCGTGCAATTTTCAAATGCATGTAACATCAGAAAAATAAATCATAAGAAAGTTTTGGTGCTACAGTTGTTTTAATGCTTAATTATATGGTGATTTTCGCAATAAAATAAAAAGATGCAAATTCCTTATTCCAACAATTTGAATTAAACTGCAAATCTGTAAGCTCTAAAGGGACGAAGCTGTTGCTCTTCGAAAATTATATATTTTTTCCGAACTTCGTCGATTTTAAATTCTCCCGTCTGGACCAAAACATATCATAAATCCCTCGCGCTATGAGAAAAATTTTTATTAATAAAGTTATACTCAATTTAATTTGCTTTCATTAAAGCACAGAGAGAAGTCTGTGAGACTACTAGTTCAATTCAATCACAATCTCGAAAACACTAAAATAGGTAAAAATTGATTATCAAATAATGAGACATTTGGTGTTACTATACTGACAAATGTATAGGTATTCAAAGGGCTTTGTATGCACATTTGCCACCAACCACCAGAGAGCTAAGCTCAAATGCGCAGCTCTATGCTTAATTTGCTCAGGAAAATTATTCGAAATCCTCGCTTTGATTTCGATAGGCGATGACGAGAACGATCTTGAGAAAGCCCAGGCACAACACGAACTCAAACAACTGAAAGAACCTGAGGAAGAAAGTGTGGAAGAACCTGAAGAAAAGCTGAAGAAAACCAAACCAAAAGAAGTCTGTAAATTAAAAAGTAATTATCGTTTTTACATGATTTATAGCCCTCCGTATTGCTTTTAAGTGGCAGAGGGCGGGGCACATTATACATTTGATATTATTTCTTGTGTAACATTTATATTGTATATTCAACTTTTAAATTTAGGTACCTAATGCATACATTGACATTGTTTATTTTTGTTTAATAGTAAGTGTCTATTAATTGTTAAATGACAATCCTTAATTGGAGATACAATTTCCACTTTGTGTATTAACATTTTGAATATTATTTTATTTTGATTACTTATTATTGACGATCGTGATAAGGACCTATATTGTAATTTGTATCTCGAAATAAATAAATCTAAATCTAAATCACGTAGAACGACGGGACCATGACTTAAAATTGACTTAAAATTGACAATTTTAAATCATGGTCCCGTCAATTTTCGGGAAAATAGACCATCTTTGAAGGGCCATCGCTTGAGTTTATAGACCTGTGGCTAGAGAATGCAAAAACCGGTAAAATTTCAAAACCGGTTATTAACCGAAACTACAAGATCAAAACCGGTTAACCGGTTATTAACCGGTTTTTATACGAATAGCTAAAAATATTGGTATTGAAGGATAATTTGACTGTAGGTGTATTATTTCTGGTTTATAAGTAGGCAAGGTGTAGTAGGGTATAGGCGTATAGGTGTATTAGGCTTTGTTTTTAAGAAATAAACTATATGTAATCATAATCAACTTTGGTAATTTAAATAGTTGTATATTTGGTTCAACTTCTAAGTCTTCCGCGAATTAAACAATACCCTTTTGTCATTTGAAAATTCGCACACGGCACAATACAACACAAAACTTCCGTGAACATGCAGGGTAGCCACGAACCCCTTCTGCCCCTTTGACGAGCCACACGTAAAAGTAGATATATACTTAGTATACACAGTCCGTACTTGGTGGTCGCCCTTCTGCTATAGAGATAACTAATGATGATTTGGTACGCATTCTCAAGTGGATTCAACGATATGACAGTAGTTTATTCATTTATTCACCATTACAAGCACTTACAGCTAAACCTTACGTGCTAACTGGCATTACATTTATATGGTCTGATTGTGAACCCAGCAAAGACCTAAGTCATTGTTATTGGCAAACGGATTTCTAGAATTGATTTTGTTAATATCTCTCCAATACTTTTTGGTGGGATTGAATTTGCTTACTCGATGAAAGTAAAAAACTTGGGATCATTATGGATCGCACCTTGTCTTGGGTTAATGAAGTGAGCAGGAAGGTATTTACTACAGTGGGGTGTTTGAGAGAGAGAGAGAGAGAGAGAGAACATTTATTGTTTACCATGTACAATTAGGTCTTAATGATAAATGTGTGAGTTACAATGGCAACCCTTTCGGGCATACAATATTAACTATAAAAGTTACATAGGTATATAATTATTCAGTTTAAAAACTCAAAGTATTCTTTTAAATCATAAAATACATTTTCTGTCAACCATCGTTTTAATTGGCGCTTAAATTGATTTCCGCTCAACATTTTTAGGCTAATGGGTAGATGGTTGAAGACTTTGATAGCGGTGATAAAGGTGCTCCTATAATAGGTTGCGTTTTTGATCGCTGGCAGTGAAATGTTGTACATATACTGTGATCGTAAATTGTTACGCTGTTCTGAGCAGAAATTAAAATTATATTTATGATTTATTACATAGGAACACAGCTCTAAAATATATAATCCAGTTAAGGTTAGAAATTTCTTTTCCCTAAAAATATTTCTAACGGACTCAGTATTGTACAAGCGGTATATAATGCGGAGACATTTTTTTTGGAGAATGAAAGTAGTTTTGACATTAACAGAATTACCCCAATAAATTACACCATAATTCAACAAAGGATAAATATTTCCATAATATGCATTTCTTACATTATCTTCTGAGCAAGTACTTGATAAGACGGATAAAGCATAGCACTGACTGGATATTTTTTTATTTAACTTTTCTATATGAGATTTCCAATTTAAATGTGAATCTACAGAGACGCCTAAAAAGTTGGTACTGTTTATGTTTTGTATAATAGCTCCCCCGTGTTCAACATTCAAGTTTATTGGGTTTGTTTTGTAATTTCTAAATTGTATCGTTTTTGTTTTATCTACGTTTACTTTTAAGTTAATTGATTTAAGCCAGTTGACAACAGTTTGAAGAGTATTGTTAATTTTTTCTTGAAAATTGGATCCTGAGTTTTTTCCAGAGAATAATATGGTTGCATCATCAGCAAACATTACGCAAAGTTCATCTATGATGTTTGGCATATCATTAACATACAGTAAAAATAACAACGGACCAAGGATGCTGCCTTGAGGTACTCCAACTTTAATATGTTGAAATTTAGACTGTGTTTGCTGTATAGTTTTAGTTTTCTTATTATATTTTTCAATAACCGTGGCTTGCTGTCTATCTTTTAAATAACTTTCAAATAATTTATGTACATTACCTCTAATACCTACGTTACTAAGTTGCGATAACAAAATCTCATGCACTTTTCGTAATTTTAAACCTACCGCAACTAAAATTGCGCTCGCTCAAAGTATAATTTCTTCCTATTCTTGATTATCCTGATGTATTCTTTCTGAGGAGCAACTTTATAAGCTTGAACGTCTCTAAAATGTCTGCATTTGGTTTATATTCGGGTTAAGCACATATGACAAAAGTGTTTCTAGTTTCCATTCCAAACTCAAATGGTTAGTGCCTATCGGTTATCGCCGTAACTCTCACATCTTCTAAAACTTTCTTTTAACTTTACATTCGTTATCTTGTAAATGATATAATAGTTCGTTCCCTATTAAGGCTATTCGACTGTGAAACTCTTTCCCTATTGACATTAGAAGGGCAAAATCTATTGGTAACTTCAAATACTTCCTTAAATAACATTACTTGTCGCTCCCCCAATCCAGATAGTGCAACGACCAGTATTTATATTGTATTGTGAATAAATGGGATGTTGTGCAGACTGCAGAGGCAACGCGCCTTCGTAATTATAAATATTGATATATCAGCACAGCACCATTATTTCATTACTGTAAAGGTGTTCGATTAGAATAGGAAATCCATATACAAATTTGCTTATCAGTGTACATTTTTCAAGTGGCTATATCCAGTATTATTTTACAACTATATAGATATAATACGTATATCTTTTACTTACATATTTTATTTGATATTTTGTTGACTAAATATCGATTTTGGCTCACAGTTTCAGGCATTTTATAAATTATACTAATTTCGGTTAATAACCGGTTTTTAGTGTAAGAAACCGGTTATTAACCGAGCGCTAAATATTCCGGTTAACCGGTTTTTCGGTTAACCGGTTAACCGGTTTGCATTTCCTACCTGTGGCTTAACTCAAATTGTTGTAAATTTATTTGTCTTTTAAACTTTACTACATTTTGATGGTCAAAGTAGCATAGCTTATGACTTTTAAACCAAAATTTCGTGTTCGCACTATCCTAACTGGTCGGCTCAATATACCAAAGAACCATGCCTTGCGATTTAAGCCTATTTTGTGTCGACTTCTACTGACCTATATCTACAAAGAATAATATAGGTAAGCAATATTATATCGTTAACTCGTGAATACAGATGTGAGTTAATTCAAATGAACCCTGAGCATCCTCCAAATCTTCAAATCAATAAAGAGTTGGCAATGCACGGTGGTGAATCCTCTTTAGTAGCAAGCGTCCATAGGCTTCGATATCTCGCAAACCGTGTGCTTGTTTGCAAAATACATGGTATAAAAAAATTTAACTAATAATAATTCTTTGGTAATTGTACTGACTGCCGTGCTTCCTGGATGGCCCCTCGATTGCGATTCCTGCTTGTAAGTAATGTATTTTATTTACTCATATTTCTTTTGTACGCATAGGATTACAAATGATATGCCATTTTATAATATATATGTATGTATTACATACATACATATATACCGAGTGGCCAAGCTCCGCTTGGGTGAAAATAGAGCAAAAGAATAGGCGAAAAAAATATATATTCTATACTACTATATATAGAATGGGTGGCGCAGGACCAGTCATTTTGGCACTCTTTGGGGGAGGCCTATGTCCAGCAGTGGATGTCTTTCGGCTGATATGATGATGATGATATATAGAATATTTTTTTTTTTCACCTTATCACAAAGGAATAAGGTGCCAAATTGTAAACATAGCTCGGAAGTCGACTTTAGCTACCTATTTTTTTTTTAATAGTATAATAATAGTATTCTCATTGGCAAGTTCCGTCACATCATTATATCCTTCCCATAAAGCTTAAAGGCCAAAGCAGCGAACGTGCTATTCCGGATAGGCATCCCAATTCCACCATAGCGTTTAAGATACGGAACCGATTAATAAGGTGTCAATCGATTCATAATTACGCTCCGTGTGTCCCATCTATGTTAAACTAGACATGCTAATTAGCTTGAAATCTTGCGAGTATGGTACGGAACCCACATGCACAAGTCCGACTCGCACTTGACCAAGACGCAAGCAGATTACAAAATCAGCATACTTAATCTAAATATGTCTGTTCTAGTGAATTCCTTAGCCTCAGAGGAGGTACAGAAAATGAAACAAATTCTTCATTAGTAGGAATGTTTTATACCACAAGAATAAAAAGTATATAATTCAATGTAAATTACATCATACAATGAAATCATCCTACTTCATTATTTGTAGGTAAAAAAATATGTTAGGCAACAAAATTATGCAAATCTATATATGCAATGGATTACTTTACTGTTTAGGCATATTAATTATTACAATTATTTACTACTTCTTCTTCTTCACTTGACTTTCAAACTCTCACTCAGGTCTGCCATGAACTTACTGCTTTCCGCTACATACTGGGAAGACCACGGTATCGGCAAGGAGGATAGTGAATGTGTTAAAAACTTGGAGTTGAAGTGTAGTTAGGAGGTATCTTGAAGAACTGTATCCAATTGGGTGACAATAATCCGTCTTGATTTGACCACAATAAACACAAATTACATCATGCTTGCAGATTCCGAGTTGATATTATAAATATTCTGACAATGTCATTCCACGTTCAATTGGTTGGAACTGCAGGGGATTTAACTGGATGGCGTCATTATTACAGCGGATCACAATATACTATCATAATCGTTATAGTCCGTACACTATACGATTTTCATTGTATTTAATATATTATTATTTTATTGAAAACGATATATCTAAGTCCTAAGACAGCGTAAATGCCAAATGTCAAACAAATCTTTCTATATGACAGATCGCTGCCCCAATATTATAGCGTTCTATGTTGCACTTTTATCAACTTGAAATTTGAAGTTTGTCAGAGTGACACTAGGTCTAAATTGAAGTACCCCGACAATGTAACATAGAACCCTATAATATTGGGGCAGTGAGATGTTACGCATATACACTGTACTAGACAATGTGACCTGTGTGATAAAAAAATATTCCACATACTAAAGAAACGTATTCAAACTTCTTTCATTTATAACGGGCTCTTAAGGTGAGAAATATGAAAAATCGGGTTGTAATGGTAGGGTTTGTGAACGAACTATTGTGTTTTAAATTAGAACAAATTGTAAAAATGACCGAAAATCTATTTTAAACGTTTATCCACCCACATGACACCCTTTTAATTCTCCCTGAAAACGTATTATTTTCTAACAGCTGGTATTAAACTAGCGAATTTTACACTTGTCAAAATGCAGAAAATCGCGACAGGCGTCCGTCCAGCCCGAGGCCGCTTGGCCATCTGCCTACTAAAATTCAAACGAATGACTTACGCGCATCCGTTTTGAGCGAGATTTTATATTTATGTGCTTAATTTTACTGATGTACGATAATTAAAAATAAAAAGAGCTTACTATGTTGTCACATATATAATAAGGAATAAAAGGATACAAAAATAAATACTGAACATTGACTAGCAAAAAAATGGTTCTGGTTTTTAGTCAACTCGACCTACCGAAAAACGCGCAATCAGAGCTAACTTTGCGAGCCTAATCCATCGAGGCAAATTAATCAAATCGTGTTTTGGGCATTATAAAATTGTAGAAAATATCTTCAAATAACATTTAAATAAGAAACCGTCACATTTTATGTAGTTTTCGCGTAATTAAGTAGGAATTTCCAAGCCTTATTCTACCCCCTTGTGGTACTTTTCTGAAGCTGCTTCACCTTAATTGTAATATAAGAGCAGAGGTAAAAACAACAGGCAAACCGTAATACTGGTAATACATACCTACTCGCGACCTAGCCATTATTTTGCTACGCATCACCTAAACTATTCAGCATTGATTTAAGACTATCTAGAAACGTCTAGACGAGTTCATTGCTATGCAAATATGTCTCAAGCGTCCATGAATCCGGTATTTTCTTAACATGAGGCATGCTGATCGTTTGCTAACACCCTGATATTTAAAAAATGCAAACAAAATAAATAAAATTACATCTAGTTCGTTAGTTAGAAGATGTTAGTCTGAGAATGAGGAAGAATGTGGAAGTGGAAGCACTGATGGCCGAGCCCAACATCATAGCGGAGAGCAAATCTGCTCTACTGCGCTGGCTCGGCCACGTCGAGAGAATGTAAGAGGATCGTGCCGCCAAAAGAGTGTACTTGGAGCGCCAGAATGGTCTACGTTCAGTCGGCTGACCAAGGTATCGCTGGATAGACGAAGTCCAGAAATACCTTTGCCAGCTTCAAACTGCCGATCATGATTGGCGGCAAGCTACCCAGGACACAGTGGCGTGTCTTAGTGTCGGAGGTCAAGATCCACTTCGGGTCGCTGAGCCAGCGTAGTTAGTAAGTAGGTACCTACATCTAGCAATCTACACGCTATGAATCTTGCCCTTAATTCTGTTCTCATATTTCACATCCCAATCTCAACATAACACTTTCATTCACGGCCACAGGCGTAAATTGAAATCTTCTTGATACAAACTACAGCTGTGGCCGGTGATCTTCACCGCAACAAAACTGGCAATCCGTCCGCAGACGAAAAATTCTCATAGAATTTTAATGAAGGCGGAAGTGTTGTGCCGTTTTACGCACATTACAAATGTTCCTAGTGCCGCAGCAAAAGCTAGACAGTCGCCAACACGCCCCTCCGACTCCGACCGAGCGAACCTTGGTCAGCACCGACCGCTGTAGTATGAAATTTTGCTGCAAACGACTGTCTACACGGTCGGTGCGGACCAAGGTCGCTCGGTCGGAGGGGCGTGTTGGCGACCGTCTAGCAGACACTTAAGGGGTCACCTCCGTTTTAAATGAGGGGAATGACGCGTACTGTGACTCAATACGTAGACGTTACGGCCGTGCTGCCACAAGAGGAAAGTTTGAGTTTATAACAAATTATGAAAGAAATAGTAGAAGCACAATATAAAAAAAAAAAAACCAGCCAAGTGCGAGTCGGACTCGCGCACGAAGGGTTCCGTACCATTATCTATAAAAAAACTATTTTATTCTGTGTTTTTAGTATTTGTTGTTATAGCGGCAACAGAAATACATCATCTGTGAAAATTTCAGCTGGAACTATCACGGTATCAGTGAGATACAGCCTGATGACAGACAGACGGACGGATAGACGGACGGAAGGACAGCGGAGTCTTAGTAATAGGGTCCCGTTTTACTCTTTGAGTACGGAACCCTAAAAAACAGTGATATGGCAGTACGTCCATGGTACCTACTAGATTTTTTTTGTGATATTTATATTTACTGTGTCCGTGAACGTGATAATAAAATATGTTGCATTGTTGTTTTGACACGTTCACCTGACGCGCGTAAAACCGAGCACGCGAAACTGATTGAAACGTGATTAGGATGGGAATTGATGGATTTAAATAGGTCTTGATTAGAGCATTACCTATATTGCTAGTTACAGATTCGCGGAATGGCCAAGTCATTACGTATTCCGAGACCGCTTGAAATAACTATAAATCGATACGAATTAGAGCACTAAAAGAATTTCATTAAATCTGAATTCAAAGTGTGAGTAGCAAACTTGTTAACGTAGTCATCATTATTATAAAAGAGCTAGGCTCTTTTTCGTTGGAGTAATTGCAACTCTTTTCTGTTTATATCCATTATTATTTGCCGTCACTTCTATCACCTGTCAATTCTAACGTGTTCTGCAACGAGTTATCGGGGATTCTGCTTGTCTCTGTGTTTGATAACGCACGTGTTCGGGTTTGAATTAAGCTAATTACCGGTTTTATTAACCAATTTTCACTAAGATTTTATTATTTTTGTGGGTGAAGGTATAATAACCACGGTTTGGTAAGTGTTTTGTATTTGTTTGTCCTGTGAGGATGGGATTGGGTGATGCTGAACCCCCTGATAAAGGGGAAAGTCAAAACACGGGTAAAAAAAGGCCAAGTGAGGCTCAAAACAACGGAACTGATTTGCACGGTAAGAAATCCACCCCTCCGAATGCGTCCGTTCAACATACATACGTGAGGCCAGGGTTTGAAAGCAGTACAGATTTGAAATATTCCGACATTGACGTAGGTCCCTTTGTTGTACACGTATCGCGGGAAGATATTATTCGCGGGGTTATAAAAGCCCGTAAAAAAAAAAAAAGAAGTTGATGGCAGAAAAGTTGGGAGCCAATAGGTACTGTAGTAGTAACATTCCTTGGGCAAACACTGCCTGATAAAATCTACTGCTTCAACATGTCCATTCCGGTGTCCTCTTATAGGCTGCCGATTATTCAATGTCACAAATGCTGCAGATTTGGCCATATCAAGGACCAATGCCGTTCTAATCCTAGGTGTGCCCGATGTGCACAAAATCACGAGGTCTCCGAATGTTCAGTCCCTGACAATGAAGTCTCTTGTCTATTCTGCTCTGGTCCACATGCTGCAACTGACCCAAAGTGCCCCGAATTTTCCAGACAGAAGTCTATCAAATTAGTGATGTCTGAGGAAAATATTGGTTATATCGAAGCGGCCAGAAGGTTCCGCCCTGTGCGTACTACATATGCTGATGTGTCAAAGAATGTTTTTGCCAGCCAATCCAACATGGCAAATATGTCTTCATCTTCTCCTCCCCCTAGCCCAGCCCGCTTTCAGTCTCTCCCTCAATCTCAATCGTACCGAAAAACAATTTTGATTGAAAAGCGACCCAAGCCCCAACCTGGGAAGTCATACGATGTTGAAGCTCACAGGCAGATAACAGCTACTCCTAAATCAACTTTAATAAATGGCAATGCATTAGGAGAGGCCTTCTCGGTTACACCGAATGACAACTTGGGAGACTGTGTCTACCAGGTTATAGTAAATTTGCGCTCGAAATTCGCCGACATCATTTACTGACTGTTCTAGAAAGCCTTAAGGGCAACATTTGTGAAGCTATTAATAAAGTAATTCAAGACGGCCAATTACAACCTGATACAATGGAATGCTAGAAATATGAAAAATAAAAAACAAGAAATATCTCAATTGATAAATTCTTTTAGCCCGATCATTCTTGCCATCTCGGAGACATGGCTGAGGTCTCAATCCCTATTTAGGGTGACGGGCTACTCCTGTGTCCGGAATGATAGGGATGATGGCTGGGCTGGTTGTGCTATTCTTGTAAATAGAAAATTTAATTTCCCAACTTCCCATCCCATCCCACTCCTCTAGTTTAAATGTTGTTGCAGTTAAGTGCCTCAACATTTATTTTGTGTCTGTTTATATCCCACATCCAAATTGTGAACTAATACAGGAACTTAGCTCCATATTACGAACCCTACCAGCTCCCTTCATTGTTCAAGGAGACTTCAATTGTCGCCATACGCTATGGGGCTCCCACTGCTGTGATGCGACGTCATTCTCTCTTTTAGAACTTATGGTTGAGGTAAACTTATGTATTTTAAATGACGGAACACCCACGCGCAGAACATCTCCCGTCCAGAACGCTAGTGTCCCTGATCTTACGTTGGCATCCCCAAATTTATTTCGTTCTTTATCATGGTCGGTTTCCCCTAATTCTCTTGGAAGTGATCATCTGCCTATCTTTACTACTTTGGTAGGGTCTCCCATTGCCCCATTACCCATACAAACTCCACTTCTCAAATATAGAACTTGCCAGGCGGACTGCAGCATATTTAGATCTTATCTAGAACTATCTGTGGGAAATCTGCCTAGTATTACCCAAACGAATGTGTTAGAAGTGTACAACCAGTTTATTTCGGCCAAATACTCAACGGCTGATAGCTCTATACCTTTGAAAAATTCGGCCCGCGATAAAATACCATCTCCAGCATGGTGGGATGCTGAGTGTTCGGCAGTCATTAAAGGGCGTAATATGGCGGAGTCTCTTTTTGCTGAGGATCTTTCATTAGAATACTATTTAAATTTTCAACGTGTGGGTGCTCATAGTAAGAGGCTGCTGAGCAGAAAGAAATTTCAGGGCTGGCGTTCCTTCTGCGAATCTTTGTCCCCAAGAGCTCCCGCTGCATTAGTATGGAAAAAAATCAAGGCTTTTCGATGCTCTCAAGTCGACAACAATGTCCCCAGTAACGTCACCTCGTAGCTTGATGGATTTACTGCGAAACTTGCCCCTCCATTTGCACCGCACTGGGAAGGCGTTGGTAATTATTGTTCACTTTCCGCTCCATCTGAAAGAATGAATGAAGCCTTTAGTTTTAACGAGCTGTGTTGCGCGCTTAACCATTTGCGAGACTCCACCCCGGGCTGAGATGGCATCCCATATTCTTTTATTACTCAAAGCTCAAAAGCCACTAAAGTGTTTTTCTTAGATATCTTAAATAACATATTTTTAACAGGAAACATTCCTGACTCTTGGAAAACTCAAATTATTGTACCGAATTTAAAACCTGATAAGGATCCAGCTAGTCCTAATTCTTAAAGGCCCATAGCATTATCGTCAGTTTTATGTAAGATTATGAAACATCTGGTAAAAAACAGACTGGAGTGGATTCTAGAAAATAGAAATATCATCTCTAATACCCAGTTTGGGTTCAGAAAGGGTATGGGAACTATGGACAGTCTAAGCATCCTCACCTCCGATATCCGGCTGGCTCTCACTCGTGGCGAACACGTGGTGGGCGTCTTCCTGGATATCACAGCGGCCTACGATAACGTAGATCTTCCTATACTCAGGCAGAAAATGCTCAATCTGAGTATCCCTGTGAGGATAACTAATATCGTATGCAATATGTACATGGGCCGTTCTATACTCGTCCGACTGAATGGAGATCTATCACCTCCTAGTCTTGTTTGGAAGGGCCTTCCTCAAGGTTCTGTCATGAGCCCCCTTCTCTACAGCTTATATACCTCAGATCTCGACACTTCAGTTAACTGCTTCTGCAAGATCTTACAGTATGCTGATGACATTGCATTATATTCTTCATCGAAAGACTTTTCCGAATCTTCTCATGCTTTAAACTCTGCTTTATATTACCTCAACATGTGGCTATCTGACCACGGTCTCTCCTTGTCTGCAGAAAAGAGTAATGCAGTCATCTTTTCTAGAAAAAGGCATGTCCCCGATCTTAACATCCACATCGACGACGAACCTGTGATGATTAAGAATAAGGTTAAGTTTCTAGGTATTATTCTAGACTCTAGGCTGCTTGGAGTCAGCCACTTGAATTATGTGTGCCAAAAAAGCGGAAAAAAATATCAATGTTATGCATGCTTTGTCTGGTATTAGGTGGGGTTCGCACCCATATAGTCAGAAACTTCTATACAATGCCATTGTCAGAAGTCATTTTGACTATGGAAGTTTTGTCTTGGAACCATGTAGCAAACTCGCGTTGGCAAAACTGGATAGAATTCAGGCAAGGTGTTTAAGAATAATAACAGGAGCTATGAAATCCTCCCCGACGAATGCTCTTCAAGTCGTGTGTCCATACACACGACTTGAAGAGCATTCGTACCCACCATACTCTTTGCGGAGACAATTTCTGGCTGACCGGTTTTTCTTCAAATCGCTTCAAGTAGCTTCACATCCGTTACTCCCAATCCTTGAATCCCTCCAACGACTTGTAGTCTCCTCTCCATTTTGGTCTCATAAAGTGTCTCCCCTCTTAGTTAATAGTTATAAAAAGTACTTAGACCACCCAAAATCACAAAAACCCACTGTTTGAAATAAGCTATGACAGTCTTATCTTTCAGCCAACGGTTATTTTTAGTTTAGGTATTTCAAAGAATCAATAGGGTGCGGATAACATATTTAACAAAGTGATTGACGAGAAGTGGTCTGACTATCTTACAATTTAACAATTTAATTTAACTTTTTTTTATAGTAGTTAGTTTAACAATACATGTTTGTTTTGTCCTTTGTTCTAGATTCTAATCTCAGTGAACCTGCCAATTGGAAGCTATTTGTTTTTTTAAAATAATAAATACGTGCCTTTTTTAAACCTTGACGTTGGCGGAATCATCGGCAATACTGATGGGGCCTTAACACAAAGATTGATTGAACGAGTTATCGAAGTTTCCTAAATCGGTTGCCTAGCTAGTAACTCTCAGGACTTTGGTCCCAAAGAAATTTCTCTATTGTCGCCTGTCTTCTATATATTATTAGGAACAATTTAAATGATAACCAAAAAAATTTTTGGTACCTTAAGCACTCTTACCAAAAAAAGGACTTGAACACCAAAAAAAAAATTCTACCTTTACAATACTACCAGCTGTTTTAATAACGACTGCACTTTAAATTGTATTCGAACACCAAATTTAATAAATGATCACCTAATCTTAGCGAGCAAATTAATGTAATATTTCTACCTAAATAACCCACTATGATTGCCATAAAATGTAGGTATGCGTATTACCAAATAAAGTATAAGGAATATCAGGTTAGTAAACATTTTCTAGTAACTTAAATGATTCCTTGCTACCAAAACCCGAATCAGCGCACCCCACTTCCACGTGGTCTTGTCTGTCCTACCTCTTGAGTGTATATAAAATCCTGCGGAGCCAGAAGCTCGTGAAGGAGGTCCCGAGTTGAACGGGTGTACGAGGCCGAAGCGAAGCGAGTGGGGGGAGGACGGTGGCGAGCGAAGCGAGCCGGCGATTTCCCGAGCGGAGCGTAGGTCGAGTAGTGCGCACGTGAAACGAAGGGCCGACGAAGCGAGTTCCTGGCGGGAGCCCGGGCGGAGGGCGGGAGATTGAGTCCCACCCAGCACGGCTATCACAAGACGACCGCGACATACTCTCGAGCTCTCTCGCACTATGCGTCTCTTTTTATTAGACCTCTTAGAAATAGACGGATAGTGAGAGAGAGCTCGAGAGCATGTCGCGGCCGTCTTGTGATAGCCGTGCAGAAACGAAAGCGATGATTTACACAGCGTAATTTTCTTTACTAGGATAACGAGATGTTAAATATTTGCTTGACATTTCAAAAAAAATTTTTGGAGTCATGTGTTTTAATAGAATAGCAAGATGGGTTATAATTTGGGTTATAATTTTACATAAATTAGGTGATATTAATTATTTTTGGTTAGCAATAATTTATTGGGATAGCATTTTCTTTAATAGGATAGTAAGATGTTGTAATTCGTGTTATTATTTCACATTAAAATGGAGATTAAATTTTGGTGATCATTTATTATTTTCGGCAGTAAAAAGTGTCTTTTGTCGTGGATAGCAGCTGAGGATGTTATAATTTGGTTTACAATTTAATATTATCACTGATTATTTTTGGGTTAGCAACGATTTATTAGGATAGCATTTTCTTTAAAAGGATAGCAAGATGTTATAATTTTGGTTATTATTTCACATTAAAATGGAGATTCAAATTTGGTGATCATTTATTATTTTTGGCTGTAAAAAATGTTTTTTTGGTGTTATATGTATAATGAGAGGCCTCAACCTTGCCGTCTGTAAAACCACTACGTGTTTTAAATCAATAAAATATTTTGTATTTGTATTTGTATATTTTACTATATTTGGTGATCTGTTAAATACAAGCCTTATATATTTGTAGGTACATATATTGTAAATAATTTGTGAGTACAATGTTCATCTTCCTGTTTATTAGCCAGCCTTATAAATATACTACAACTCCATGATTGAGGACATTTCGGTGCGAAGTGATCCGTGCGTGTCATGACGTACATCTTTGATCTTTTACTAACCATTCTGAAATAAAATTTTCGAGATTTGTGCGTGTCATGACGTACATCTTTGATCTTTACTAACCATTCTGAAATAAAATTTTCGAGATTTGTGCGTGTCATGACGTACATCTTTGATCTTTACTAACCATTCTCAAACACAATTTTCGAGATTTGTGCGTGTCATGACGTACATCTTTGATCTTTACTAACCATTCTGAAATACAATTTTCGAGATTTGTGCGTGTCATGACGTACATCTTTGATCTTTACTAACCATTCTGAAATAAAATTTTCGAGATTTGTGCGTGTCATGACGTACATCTTTGATCTTTACTAACCATTCTGAAATACAATTTTCGCGACACGCACAAATAAGATATTGGCATATGAGGCCATCCCCTATGGAATTGAATAACTCGTCACTTCCGCTACGAGACGTCAAATCATCCGGATCGCGTGATACGCCAACCAAATTGAGTAGCGTCAAAAATACATAATATGTAAAGCTGGGTTTTACATTTGTCTGACGTGACGTGGCGTGACGTGGCGGAACGATATCGGTTAACTCCAGCAAAAATACGGGTTTGAAAAACATTAATTGATTAAAATAGCGTCTTTTGTTTATTTAATTTTAGAACGTTATTCTAAGATGCTATATTCAAGAATCCTAGATAGGTACTTTCCGGCCGGAAGTAGTTATATAGATTTAAATTAAATACTCATTTTCTTTTTTGTGTCATTTAACTTGAATAAAGAGCTATTATAAATTAACTAAAATAAAGATTTATTCATATTTTTTCCGACTTTTCACGAATCTCGTGTTGGATTTTGTCTCAAGGTAGCTGTAATTATTTAAACGATGAAATATATGTTACGCAGGAAAAATCACCTTTTCTAAATTATTTCAAAATTTGACAATATTTTCACACTACTTGTCAATAAAATGTCTGGACTATTCATACATTTTTTACGGTTATATGCACATCCATCCGATGCGCTCAAACGTGACGGCAACTGCGTCAGAGCTCAACAGAGAGCGTCACATCAGATTAATATCAATCTGGCTTAGTAGGTATATACACGATGCGGCAAACTGTTCTTCTTCCCTGATGTTCATTGGCTCACACTGTTTGCCAAAAAATAACTCACGATCATGTCTTTTTTTTTCGAAAAACTGAATCGACAAAAAAAACGATAATTATAACTGCTTACTTGAATTCCGAATTTAAAAAAAAATACTTAAATTGTATTTTTTTAACAAAGCAGCAGCCCATACTTTGCTTATCAACCACAGTCACAATCAGTTTAGGGGTGCGCGAAGTTGGCAACTGTGGATATATAATTATTGAACCTGCTTAAAGTTTCACGTGAATGGGTTGAAAAATGCGACCTGTTGAGGAGAACATCCGGACATACGAAGGAGTTTTGCCCAATCTGAAACGAAGAACTTCGTTCACATCGCTAGCTTCTTCTTTTGCCTGGCTCCTTCCCATTTACTTGGGGTCGGCCCTTCTAATCATGCGTCGCCAGGCCGGTCGGTCCTGGGTCGTCTCTGGTCTTAAATTTCCCTCTTCCATGTCTTTTCTCACTACTGCCATCCAGATTAACCGGGGTCTACCTCGCCCCTGGGGTGCAACAGTCATGTCTAGGACTTTTCTGGTCATGTGCTCTGGTGGTCGTCGCATCACATGACCGTACCACCTCAATCGGCTTTCTGCTAGTTTATCTTGGATAGGCTTTATTTTGAAACTGCCTCTTATATGGTTGTTCCTTACACGATCCAGCCTCGAAACGCCACCGGCCCATCTAAGCATTTTCATTTCAGCGCAGTGTACCTTGTTTTCTTGCTGCTTTTTAAGAGGCCAGCATTCAGCTCCGTGCGTCATTGCTGGGCGTACCGCTGTTCTGTATACTTTTCCCTTGATGCGAATTGGCATTTTACTGTCACAAAGCACGCCCGTGAGTTCTCTCCATTTCATCCACCCTGTGTTTATACGATGGGTAACATCCATGTCTATTGCTCCATCGTTACAGATGATAGAACCAAGGTATTTGAAATTGCTTACTTTTTTCAACTGGTGGTTTTGCAGGAGAATGTTGGCATTTTCGTTGGTGTTGGTGTTACTAAAATTGCAATGCATATACTCAGTCTTCTCTCTGCTCACTCGTAATCCGGCTCTTTCTAGTGCTTCTCTCCACTGCTCCACTATGCGCTGTAAGATGCTGGGGTCTTCACTTGTGAGTACGTTCACATCGCTAGCGCTTTCTAATAATTTGCAACTAAAATTACCATTTCAATTTGATATTTTTTTTTATCCTCATCTGTGGCCCTTTATTGCTATATATTAATATATATTTATTTAAAAATGTGAGATCTTAAAGTAGGTTTGATTTGACTTGGCCAGTTTTTATTACATCAGTCATTTTATAAAGTTTTTCAACATATACATTTTTTAATTCTGATAAAAACTGGCCAAGTCAAATCTAACTTACTTTAAGATCTCACATTTTTAAATAACAGCAATTGTTATAGGTATCCAATAAAGCAAAGACATGGTGTTATTTTGTTCCTATAAATACATATTTGGGATTTGCAAACAACTTGGCACTCATTTAGATCTCCATTCTTTTTGCGGCGAAGCCCACAGCCAAGCATAATTTTTGTATTGAACTTGGCTCTCCTTTTTTACATTTATGTTTTTGGTGGGATATCATTACTTTTTGTAAAGAAAACTAGGCAGGTATCGAGATTTACTTCTGTTCTGTATATAATTATGAGGTGCCGCGCGCCGCCGACGACACACCGTTGGCCGGTTGTTTAGCGCGTATTACAAGTTTTTTTTTTGTATGCGGACACACCTTATTTTTTGACTTAACTTAATTTTTATATTTCTGTAATATAGCAAATATAATAACACATATATTGGGATAGTTTCAAATATCTGCTTGTAACGGTTCCAACGCTACAATTTTTTTTTTTTTGTATGGGGGTCCCCATATTTTAATTTTATTTTTTATTTTTAGATTTTTTCCTACGCTTACACACAATTACCGAGCTGGATTCCAAATTTCATCCTTCTAGGTCATCTAGAAGTAGGTTAGGTTTAGGTACTATATGTCAGTCAGTCAGTGCTAAAATTTACGACTTTTTGACCTTTATTACCGTTTATAGCATTATCAAATTTGGGCTTCTAGATGTCCTTATGGATATTATTAAACACACGTAGTTTTATGTGTTTACGTTGAAGAGGTTTTGAGTTATAGAAGGGTCAAAAGTGGCACCAAGTGGTTCGTGTAATGATACACTCGGCGCTGGCTAGCCAGTTCCTTTGCTTGAACTTGACTTGACACGCTGCCGCGTGTCTAGATAATTAGGCATTAAACTACTCGTGTGACCCTATTATGAAACTCGCTGACGCTCGATTCATAAACTCATACTTGTGTTGTCTGCAAACTTAATAATTCTCAAATATACACGCCATAGTGTATAATTAATTGTCAGATATCCCTTTCGCAAACCTCTCGCAGTTAGGTTATACGTATTTTGCGCCAGTTCAGTTGTTTAGATATCCATACGGCATTCTCGCAGTAAGGTAATACCTACGTATTTTGCGCCAGTTCACTTGTTTAGATATCCATACGGCATTTGTTTCTGGAGAATCACCCAACTCTGCAAAAGGAAGTAAGGGAATGCAAATGAAAAAAGCTTTTATTTTTCGTCGAACTTCAAAGGTCTTGGGATCTCCTAGTAAATATTCACACCTGTGACAGGAGATCCCGAAATAAACTACTTATAGGTAAATTGTAGTGAAGTTAAGGTTGAATAATATATAAACTACACAAGAAAAACGTAACGGCAGGCAAATTGGCTGCTAGAAAATCCTAAATATTCTCTTTGAACTTATTTAGGCACATTTGATCGTACGATAAACTCTCGTATCATAAAATATGAGTTATTAAAATGCCTTTTGCTCACCACATATTAAAAATAAACATGGTTTACACGTGTCTATGTCTAATTGATTTCGGGCGTTAAAAAGCAAAATTTACGCTCTAGATAAAGTAAACATTACACGGAAATAATCTGAATGGAAGATTGTGCTGGGGCTCGATTAGATACCAATGTATTTCACACACTCTCTGACTAGTACTAGTACGGGAAGTAGTGTCATAAGGTACAAAGTTTGGTATCGGATGAATTCACTTGGCACAAATGTAATATACGTAAAGCTAAGCTAATTAAGCCCGGTAGCCATCGGCCACCCCCTGGAGGGTAGGTAGGGGGAGCATTCAAAGTTACAGTTAAAATTAATCTTGTAGGCAAAACTCGCTTTGCGTTCTTGGTTTTTTGAGCACAATTTTCCAAATTTTGCTCTTGTCTAAAAAAAACTGTTAAGCTGAAATACTAGATATCGTTTGTGTTATACATTACTTTTTTGTATATTTTCTAGTTTTGCCGCAAAGTCGGAAAGTCCTTAGAGTTTCGCAAACTGATTTTGATATATTATGTTCGTCAATATTTTCCTTTTTATCTATGAAACTATACATTGAATGTCTCAATAATGAATTCCTCATGCTCGATTTATCAGAAAATGATACTACACTTGAGGTGAGCTTCTATTTACGTAACACCTCACGTGCGGTATTATATAATTTTTTTTCTGAAGCGCGGCGGCCTGTAACTTTGAATGTTTATACGCACCGAGTACTCGGCCGAGAGCACTATCTCGCATGTTTGCTCGGTACGTGTGCAGATCTAGGCATCTTGTCAGTATATTGCCAGTGTTATGCTTGGGCAATAGTTATTATATTGCGAGGAAGCAGGGCCGTACGCATGCAGTATTTGTACCACCCTGCTATTGCTCATCCCACACCAATCATGCACTCATTGTAATGTATACACGGAGTCAATATGTTTTTTGATTTGCCCCTTAAGAAGTTCGATGCCATTGACCTTTCAAGCAACGTAGGTTCGTGGTCTTCTCTCCCTCTCACTGAGCATAAGCGTGAGCGAGATGGAAGTGCGTGTTTGGAAGCGCGGATATCATGTTTTTTTAATTTTTAATTTTTTTGTGCGTTTTAATAAATAAAAAAATAAAAGCTGGTTTCCCTCAAAAATGAAATTGCCAATTTTTAGAACTAACTTTTATATGTTTCTCTGTAGTGTATAATTTGTTAGGATTTTTAAAGTGTATTTTCGACCTATGTTCGTGATTTTTTCTATCGAGCGGAAGTCAAAAACTCAGAATTCGAATAGCTAGCAATCGTCAAGCGTTTAACTGAATAATCACACTTTTATCTGTAAGCATCTTTCAGAAAGTCGTTTAGTGGATGGCGCTAATTACGTCGTTAGTGAAATTGGGCTATTTGGGATGAGATTTTAAAATAGGTACGTGATTATAGAAGATGTTTCTACTTTTAGAGTCAGCGGAAATTACCTAGGGTGGGAAAGTGAATTGCCAATGTAATGACGGTAGCCAGGGTAATTTGTCCACTAGAATCAGCCGGGGGGGTTGGGGTATAGCAAAGGGGGCGCGGGACTTTTTGATGTTGGTGGTGTCATTATGACACCTATTTTTTATGATGCTATCGTAGAGAAGACGCTAAAATAAACATGTTTTGTATGGGCAACTTTTCTTTAAACTTGATAATTACTGAGATAAATGACGGATTGTAGAATGTCAAATTCTCAATGATGGCATTTTATATTATGTATGATATTAGGCATTGAAAGTCCGAATCTAGGGCCAAGATATTTGACCTCAGTGGCTCCAAAAATAACTCAAAACCGAATCGGAGCACCCCACCATCCACGTGGTCTTGTCTGCCCTACCCCTAGAGTGTTTATAAAAGAGAACGGAGGCGCGGAGGGACAGCAGCCCTTGCCCGCCGTGATGAAGCGTCGGAGCTACGCGAAGTCACAACAATCATCGAAAATTTTACAAGTCCCAGCTACCTTAAAAACATCAAACAAGAAAATATATTTTTTTTATCCCCCCCCCCCCCCCCCCAGCAACCCCCCTCCCCCTCCCTACTCACCCCGTGTTGCACCGGTCATCCCAGCAAGTTGTCAACAGAGATATGGGTTTACAATATCTCACTACCCTCCAAAAGTCGATAAAAATACGGAGGGTACACCCGAAAAAAGTCCACTACCCGTCCATTATTTCGTTAATTGTCTAGGGCACGACGACACAGGCAGTCACAGTATTTGGTGCAACCCGTGTCGAAATGTCAAAAATTTAAATCTAATAATCAAATATGTATTTTTTTTTAATCGGATGAAATATTCTGGAGTTTGCCTACAAACCTACCACGCTACTACTAGCAAACTTTCCCTCTTTATAATATCTGTTTAGAAGACAGGTGCTGAGGCATGTCAATTGTAGTCTTGTGGCGATCCCTTCATAGTAATTACGGTCGTGACTTCCGAACTTGAAGGAACTAGGCACACAACGGTTAAAATTTACCGCTTGGGTCCGTAATCAACTCTGTGCCTACTAATAACAGGGGCCGATTCGAGTAGAAATTACATCACCGGATTCATTGGAATACCTATGCTCCCACTTTCGGTAGGTAGGTATCCTTCAAACTCTGAATAGCAGATAAGAAACAAAAGCTACGGTTGTTGTATTGAGTACTTTTTATAAACCTGTTATTAAAAATGGAATCTACTACCCTTGGATGGTTGAGTTACTTTGAGTTGAATGGATTACTTTGATGCAATTTGACCAACTCAAATAATCTCAAGTGAGGTTCTGTCAATTGAGGCCACTGCTGTCTTTTCCGGTGCGGGCTCAGTGCGGTACCAGTAAGAGTAAGCTGTCAATGTTAACTGTCAGTCAACTGTCAGTTGAGTCAGTAGGTACAGATGTAGTGCATAATGTTTTCCCATCGTTTTTTCACGGAAACGTACGAACGTGTCTTGCTATTTCAGTCGGTCACGGTACAAAAAGTACTGAGGTTCCGAGAAAATACGATGGGAAATGATTATTCACTACATCTGTACAGATTCTTTACTGCACGCCTACATTTCAATGAGTGGAAAATAGCGGAAAAATTGTAATGTAATAGTAAAATTTATAGTATACCTTAATTGCCGCACTTAATTGGTGCAATCTATTTAGGAAAAGCTCAAATAATAATGTCCAATTATGAAGCAATTAAGTTAAACCAGTATTCATTGGTTCACCCGAATTTGATGAATAATTAGCATTTTGTCAATCATACCGCGCGACGAACTAATTTACTGAAAATTATAAGCTCTGATAACACAAGGCCGGCCTATTTAGTTAATCTAAACATACGAGCATTCCAATTCGATTTCAATTTTAAATGAGACGGCGAAACATGTTGTACCTAATAAAATTAACACCCCGGAGTAAATTCAAACGTGAAGCAATTCACCATTGTGTTGTTTTATTACATATTTAAAATAATAATAATATGAAATTATTTTGTAATAAGGTAATGTTGTTCGACAAACGTTCGTGTGTGACGTTTGCCCCTATCTCTTTATTAATAAGAAACGTTGCAAAAACTGCTGCAAACACATTAGGTACTCTTGAATCATTTGTCGTTAAAACACGTTGATAAAACATCAGAGTCATCAAGAAGTGTTAAAACCTCACTTTACATAATTAAAAGGACTTGCAGTTCGTTGTCACCAGACCTTCAAATTTTATGAATGAAAACCGTTTAAGAGTCAAGCAATTTTCCTTAATATCCTCCATGACTCCTCACTTTTAGTCCAATAAATGAGAATTATTTACCGGCTATCCACAGTTCCAGCCGCACATTATTAACAATAACACAGGTGGGCCCTAGGGATAATATACTGTCCCCTATGTCGCCCCCGCAGGTCCATTATATCAGTCAGTGACACAATTCTGGAAATCTAAACATAGAAACTAAGTTACAAAGGCAAAAACCTTTTTTCTTTACACTATTACCTACAGTATAGATTTGTCGCCGCTTCCCATCAAAATGATTGGTGAGCTAGCGAAACTCGTCATCATCGGCCGGTCCTGCGCCACCCGCATCCAGCGGACTCCCGCGACCTTTACCAGGTCACCAGTCCACCTTGTGGGTGGCCTACCCACGCCGCGCCTTCCGGTACGTAGCGCAACTATCATCATCATCATATTACAATGGCCGGTCCCGCGCCACCCGCATCCAGCGGACTCCCGCGACCTTTACCAGGTCACCAGTCCACCTTGTGGGGGGCCTACCCACGCCGCGCCTTCCGGTACGTAGCGCAACTATCATCATCATTATCATCATCATCATATCAGCCGAAAGACGTCCACTGCTGGACATTAGAGAGGCTAAAGTGATCGCACTATAGTACAACACGTAAGCTAAGTAAGTAGCGAAAAAGTATAGAATAGTAGGTAGTGTAAGTAGTGTTAGTTTTTAGAGTTCCGTACTCAAAGAGTAAAACGGGACCCTATTACTAAGACTCCGCTGTCCGTATGTCTGTCTGTATGTCACCAGGCTGTATCTCACTGATACCGTGATAGTTCCAGTTGAAATTTTCACAGATGATGTATTTCTGTTGCCGCTATAACAACAAATACTAAAAACTAAATAAAATAAATATTTTTATAGATAATGGTACGGAACCCTTCGTGCGCGAGTCCGACTCGCACTTGGCCGGTTTTTTTTAATTACGGAAGAATTATTCTTAAAATTGTAACACTCTTGTGTGCATATACCTAAAGATTTAATTAATGTTATTGGTGCTAACCGCACTGGCAGAAGGCCAAGATACAGGCTCAGCATAGTTTGTTCTCTGATGGAAAGAAGTGGAATGGATGTTTTTGTTTTTGCTAAAAAACCTTTTTGTACTTGTATACGCGGGTGGAACTGCACGAGCAACTAGTCTTTATATAAATCCATAGATAATCACGCGGCAGTTAATTGGTAAAGAAATAATTTTAATTCCTTATCCTCATTCACTGGACTACATCTTAAAACTCGCCGGGGCGCGACGATATTAATCCGGATAAGACATTTTTAATAAAAACCCCTTTCCTTAACCGACCTAACTTCCTTCCTGGTGATATTAAAAATGTAACGGCCACATTTAGCTACTGTTCCAAGATCGTTTTACGCGTGGCCGTTTAAAGGAAATTGGAATTTAAGCAGTTTGGTATAAAGTTGGTTTTGTAACACAGTTATTGTGTAAAACATAAGTTGACATTGTTCAAAAGTGCAGAAGTGTTCAAAGGAAGTTGTATTTTAAGTCTTGCTTGGTCACAGGGCTCAAACTGTCACGTTACTGGTATTTCATAGGGACATGTATCTGTTATATAAAACCAGAACGACAGAAAGAGCTGGCAATCGTTGGGGTTTTAGACGGTAGTCCAAGGCTTTTGCCGCGGTTAGTCCGTCACACCCGCCCTGCCCCCTTCTCCGTGGCGGGCGGGATGCGTAGGCATTTCCGTGATATTGCGTGATTTAGTAACAAACGTCCAAACATCCAAACTTTTGCATTTATAATATTATACATATAGTAGGATAAACGGTTTGATAAATGGAATAGCTACCCTGAATGCTCTCTCTGTGTTTAATCGTATTCGAAATTCGAAAATGACTACGGTTTTGCAAATAGCCGTTGGGAACTCCGAGTTAAAAGGGTAGGTGAAGTAAGTGCATTCCAAATCCCACACGGAGCTGATGGCATTTCAGAAAATTACGTATTCAGAATTAATGCAAAAATGTACGTCAATTTTTATGTCACTTAACATTGCTTTCAAAATGCTTTCAAAGGATAAAATATCGTGCTAATTACCTTAAAATACTGTCAAATAGATATCGATTAACATCGCGACATATTTTTCCGTGCTTATCGAATAGGAAATAGAGAGGTGCAAGATCGTACGAAATTGATATAAAATAGCTATAAAATGGCAGCCGTAAAATAAACCAGGCTTTCTCAGGACCCGTAAAACGTAACACGACGACAATAGGGAAGTTAAGCATTACTTTGTTTTGCTGTAAACTATATTGTTGGGTTTGATTGGTTAAAAATGTAAATAGCGCATCAAATAGGTGGAAGAAAAATCTCGGTGACAAAAATGCGAGTTAGCGTTTTGCCCAAACTTACTTGCTCCGTTGGCTCAGCGACCAAAAAAGGATCTTGGCCTCCGATACGAGAGTACACGATTTTTCTCGGTTCTGCGCTAACTCATGCCAATTGCGGATTTGTAGCTCGCGCAGATCCGCTTGGATCGCGATCTTTCTCCATTCTCTCCAGGTGACCAAGCCAACGGAGTCTGTGAGCTTTGATCTCTCCTAAAATGTCAGCCACCAGATCTTCTATATCCAGGTTGTTTAGGGAACTCCAGCTTCCGATGTGCCCATACAATAATTAAAATAAATTGCAGGGGAGTGCGTCCGAATTACAACCGTAAAATTATGAATGGATATTTTCTAGCCTCTTTATAATATTGTTTGCAAATAGTGGTAACTTAACTAACTTATTAACAGCGAACTCAAAGAAAAGCCTTATTTATTCTACACTCGTATTAGGTATACTGAAACATAACGATTCTAAAAATACTGCACACAGCAAAATCGTAAATAAACTCGCATACAGACTTGAATCCCAAAAATATTAAGTACGGTCCTTTTCTGGGCAGTCGTAGGAAAACATCCGGCTATCGACTACCTATTTAGACCGTCAAAGTTTACCCTACCCTTATAAAATGGCGTCTTTTGTATATAATGGTAAAGATATTTACAATACCAAATGAGGAAAGATTTTAAGTTTTTGCTGTTTTTACATTACGGAAACGCGAACTGGTAACTACAATTGAATTTAATATAATAGCTTTATTGCGGTATTTTTTTTTTGTTTTTACATCCTTATAGTGTTAAAAATCCGAATCGCTAAACTTAAGTGGTAGTGGGCGGGGCACATTGCACGTAGAACCGATGGCTGTTGGGGCGGAAAGGTTCTCGAGTGGCGATCACGTACCGGAAGGCGAGGCGTGGGGATAAATACTAAAAAATTGCACACCTCAAAAACAAAAACATAGTATAGAAAACAAAGCGTACAGATAGGCAACAGGCGGTCTTATCGCTAAGGAGCGTTCTCTTCCAGACAAGCTTTGGGTTGCAAGATAAAGCAACACATTCTTTCATGTTGAGTAGGTGAAAAACCAAAAAAAAAATATTTACATTTTTTTCTGTGTGTCCAGCATTAATTAGCATAGGTATTTATCCTATTTATTTCATAGATTGTAAAGTAGAATTTGAAATAAGGATAATAAATGTGTTTTGTCCCATTTTCACTAACATGCATCAAATTTTTACTAGATTAGGCTTCATTAACGTTAATGAACAGCAGAACCAAGGTAACCGATATGGTTCTCTGAATCGCTAAACTTCAGTGGCAGTGGGCGTGGCACTTTGCACGCAGAGCCGATGGCCGTTGGGGCGGAAAGGTTCTCGAGTAGTGACCACCTAACGGAAGACGCAGCGTGGGTAGACCCCCGACTAGGTGGACTGATGACGTGGTACAGGTTGCGGGAGTCCGCTGGTTGCGGGTGGCACAGGACCGGTCACTTTGGCACTATTTGCGGGAAACCTATGTATGTCCAGCAGTGGACGTTTTCCGGATGATGAATTGATGATGAACTTTATGAATAGGGCAATACGAATTGTAGAATTTTCTATGAAAATGTAAACCAGCCGTCACTATTCTCTTTCGATGATACTTTGACAAACGGGTACACTTTTTCTAACCCATTTGTTTTTCTTTGTATCATCTAAGACTCTCTTAATTAAGAGTAAGGAACTCAAAGCTTTGTAGCAAAGCCGATATCGTCCACGACATGAATAAAACATTAAATATAATGGGAGTAGGTAATTATTTTTTTACGACAACAGTTTCCTTTGGGCGTAAAAGTGGGCCGTAACCTTACATGGGAGTTATGGGTCGTATACGTGTAACAGTAAATCGAGCTGGGCTATCACTCGGCGAGGCTTGAGAACCCTTTTGATTTAATAAGGACGTGTTACTCTGTACCTAATTTACACGATCAAGCAGAAAGTTAAGTTGCAGCATTTTCACTTTCGACATTAGCAGTCGACCTTTCGTAAAACGAATTGTGCCAATAAGCGATTAATAAAAATTGATTGATTATTATTTGACGCGGTTACTTGAAGGGGCATTTTCATGCGGCAGATTTCCGAAACGCATTCAGCCAGGCAATCGTTTTCACTGGTCCATAGCGCCCGCATTCCGGTGCGGGAGATTTCCAAAACGCATGTCTTAGCTGGGTCATTGTCAGATTTAGGTTCGCGTCTTTTCGGTGGACATTGCCAAAGTTAAGGGCTATAAAGCCTAATTTTTGGTTGAACTCTGAATCCGCATAAACGGCATTGCCCCTTCTATAATTCTATGTGATAAAAATATATTATATGTGAGCGTAAAGCCCTTAACTATTGACCACTGGAAAGATGATTTTTGTTTTTGTGACTGACAATGACCCAGCTCTGGCATGGCATGGTGGCTGGTATGCGGAAAGCCTTTTCCAAAGAGTATAAGTACATTTATGTAGCCGTTTCCACTGGTTGATAGCGGTGGAGATCTTTTGGACGTATGTTCATGCATACCCTCTTCCTCCCGAACTACACTCTCGCACGAGAATTGAATTTCATATTCCTTTACCCGTCTGCGGACTGACAGACTTATCGACTAAAAAAAGGCGCCTTAATAACCCTAACGATTCGAAAAGATGAGCTACTAAACTAAGGAAGCGTGTTCGGGTATTTGACCCGTCATACATCGGGTTTGTTAGACAATGGTTCTATTCGTAAGTATATGCTAAGTAATATCAATTCGGTGGTCTCGACCTCATTTTGTGTCTCACAAACAAGTTAGAAACACTGAGTAAACAAAAATGGATCATCAGTGTCTCAAACGAAAAGGTAGTAAAAGTATACGAAACTCCACACTACACTGACGCTATTCTTTTCTGTGGTTGATCAAGGGTAAGTTAGTGTGACGAGTAGAGTGGCACTAAATCTTCTTGGCTTAGTTTCGGGCTAATTGCTTGCTGATTTATAAGGTACAGAACATAATTAATAAATGGCGGCTTGTTTTTGGGGCGGACTTATTTTGGACTAATTTATTGGAACCTAATTCATGTTTTATGGAAATTAGGTGTATAATTTATTAATATTGGGTACTAACGATAAAAGGCTGTAGTGTTTTCCCAATATTAATCGTTTACAATATATCAATGATATTTTTCTTATAGATGAGCAGTGTTTGAGGCTACAAGCATAGCAAGAAGTTTTAGACGTCTACATAGGTAATCGCTTATGTCAATGCATAGGTCGATCACCGGGGGGCGTACTTTTCATGCCGATGACATCAATTTGACGTCACGCTGCATATAGGTGATCACAAATAGTTTTATTGTAATTATTAATCATTAGTCGTCAATCATTTTAATCATGTACAAATTACTTCAAAAGTAATCTATTCACGCGTGGAATAATTAATATAGGTACCTACTTGATACGTGAAACGTAAATTAAACTATTTGTTTTGTTTTTATACATACATTTTATTAAATGGTATTGTTACCACCAGGGCCCGTACCTATCATGCCGTTGACGCAAAAATGACGTCACACTGCCATAGAGTTTGATTGCAATTGTATGTATGAAAACAAAACAAATTGTTTAATTAACGTTTCACGTATCATGCAGATTGCAGGTACCTATTAATTATTCCACGTGTGAATAGATTTTACTTTTTATTAATAATTACAATAAAACTATTTGGGATAAAACTATTTGAACGAGTGAGTGAAGCAAACTAATTTCTCCGTTTCAGCTTCCGAAAAAATCTTTCTTACTCGTATGTCCGACGTCAGCTAGTCGATCACGTAACGCATTGTACGCGCGTCAGGTAGATTTAAATGTGACATTTTCTATGGAAAAATGACAGTTAAACTGTAACGAACGCGCGTTCGGAACGTAACGTGTTTACCCCCCTTTCTCCTCCACAGCTAGTCGATCACGTAACGCATTGTACGAACGTCGGGTAGGTCTAAATGTCACTTTTTATCCGCATCCTCAGGTCGCATTTCTTAACCAATTCTCGTTAATTTTGTGAGCAGGGGGGTAAACAAGTAAGTGACATTTAGACCTACCCGACGTTCGTACAATGCGTTACGTGATCGACCTACTGGTTCAATAATGATATAGTGTTTATTGTCGTCCATTTTTCGAAAAAAAAAGGACCGTCTCGCTAGTTTTACAATATAACTAATATGTATCAAGAAAAATATTGTAGCTACTGAAAATAGTGCGTTGAGAGTGGTGCTATTCTATCACCAAAAACCACACGGAAATGTTGATACATCATGCTCAAATATCGCCGAAACCGATAATCCGTGTCCTTGATCTCCTACCCTCAATTAGGCGCCTTCAAAAATACAGCATCTGGCGTTAACGGGTCGCTTACACAGACAATATTAGTGTCGCGCGACAACGTGCTATAATTTTATTATGCATTCAGGGCGACAATATCAGCGCGAGCATTAACGACGGGCGTCGATGTTGACACGGGTTCTAGCAGGGATATGATGCGACAATGGGCATTTTCATTTTATAATTTACTGTTCACTACACTGAAAGATAGATAGATAATATCTTTATCCAGCCATAACACATAAGTAATAAAATAAAATAAAGTAGTATAAATGTGAGAAACCTTTAAAAATATCGAACAATTTTACAACCTAAGTAAGGCATTTTGAAAAGTAAAACTTAGTACAGAGGTATCTGTTGTGGTGTAGAATTCCTATAATTGAGGAGCTAAAACCTATAGTTAAATTCAAAATTGAAACGCAGAAGCCTAAAAACCACTATCTTGAAATAACTTACAAAGTTGAGGAAAGCCTCATTTTCGATCATGGTTTTCTACTATGTCGCTGAACCGAATTAATATGTTTTGGTTCTCATTAGACGCATAATTTCATGTTCTTTAATTTCTTAGTGAGTAACTTTTCGCTATGATGCACCCACAGATGTATGAATATAAGGAGATCGGACATGGCGGCCGATTTGTATAGAGTGAGCCTGTCGCAAGTACATTAACCCACACAACGCTCAAGTAATTGACAAGACAAAGCACGCACACATCTAAAACACACACTCTTGTATACCTACACGCTTATTTGACAATAAACGCGCATCATATCAGGTATTTTGGGAAAAAAACGTAATATTCTCTGCGATCAGCACGCGTGCACAGTATGGCAGTGTATGCCCATTGAGCATACAACTGCGACACGGCCGCCGGCGGCTTGTCCTCTCTCTAGTATTCTATGCTCTGAGGATGCACCGTATAGAAGCTACGAGTGAGGAACCAAAAAAAGTCACAAAATTTCGAGGATTTGTTGCTGCCAAAAGTTGTCCCAAGATATCTGATGTAACCATTTTTGATATTTGCTCGGTTGTATGGAAGTAAAGAATATTAAAAAAAAAAACTTCTACACCACCTTTTGCAACAAGGAATTACTCTATGGACTGACCTAAATAGGCGCTGACTCAGTTAGACTGAGTCCGTAACGCTGATCTTCTGTGTAAGTATTACGGTTAACGTCAATAAGGTGTTTAGACGAATTTCGTATGTAGGATATTGACGACCGCCTTAGCCTAAGCGGGTAACTCTGCCTGCGAAGATAACAGTCCTATGGGTTCTAAATGTTCTTCTAATCTTAGTTAGGCAAATAGTTGTGATATGAGCACGTATGTTGTCCTGAGTCTTGGATCTTTTCTAATGTATTTGTTAAGACATTTTATCATCTGTTATGGCAGTAGGTTGAGTAGGTACCTTTGAACAATCTCATAATTTTCCAGGGCCTAATTTAATCGGCACCTACTTAATATTTTAAATGAACCACTTCCAATCACTTAAATTCTAATACTAAAGTCCGGGCATAAATTATTCAAAGCCCGGCCAACTCGCATTAAATTCTGATTTAAACACAATTATAGTAATCACAGTTGGAACCAATATTCGCCGAAATGCAGACTTTTCGACAACATAAACCACTTAGCCAGAACCCTTGATGGATGGTTTCTAATTTCTCTTTGTTCATTGTGCTCTGCATTGATTTATTCGACTGAATTTACTTTTGATGTTATCTGAAATTGATCGGAGCCATTTGATATTACTGAGATCTTTTAGTATCTTGATGTCACCGACAAAGAAAGCATGTTATCATACACGTAGAACTAAATCGTAGGGCACAAGGGAATATTTCATGTAGATGAATTCCCACCTCAAAATTAAAAAAATCCTCGTTTGATTGCCTACTGGCGTTTTGCCTAGTAGCAAAACTCCTTGGGTAATATTTGTTTTGTATCTATACGAGCTGCAATTTTTTTTTCTTATAGATTGACAAGTGAAAACATGGAAAAATAACTATATTTTATTTTAAACATTACGTTGATATATTTTACAATTTTGGATTTTTTTAGTTTTCATTTTTAGTGACATTTAGTTTGTTAACCGTTTAGGTACTAATTGGTTAAAATCTGCAATATTTTAATGATTATTGTGTAAGATTATTAATGTAGAATACCACTTGACATGTAAAAGTGCCCTTGTGGCATATTTTCAGAATAAATAATAGATTTTTGATTGATTTTGATTTTACTGTGAAAGCCAATAGAGTCATATTTAGTGGATCCTGCTGGTTGATCACGTAACGCATTGTACACGCGTCAGGTAGATTTAAATGTCACTTTTTCTATGGAAAAATGACAGTTAAATTGTACGAACGCGCGTTCGGAACGTTACGTGTTTACCCCCCTGCTTTTAATTCTCCTCCTGCAGCCTGCAGAGGGGTAATCACGTAACGTTCCGAACGCGCGTCGGTACAATTTAACTGTCAATTTTCCATATAAAAAGTGACATTTAGACCTAGTCGACGTTCGTACAATGCGTTACGTGATCGACCTACTGTACTATTACTTACGTTAAGGTAAGAGTAAACATGCATCTTCTAGGTAAGCATTTGACAATTTATAATTTTAAAAAAATTGTTAAAGTTTCGTAAAATATCGCGATTTTCTAAAACCGAGTGAGAAACAAATCTTAAAACTACTTTACTACATTCAGGTAACATAAATTCCGAATGGTTTTCTATTTAGTCATAATTTACATATTTTGTAAATGTTTTCAATTACGTACGTAAAGTGTATCGCAAATACTTACCGAACACAAATCGGTCTGCTGGTCGATCATGTAACGCGCATCAGGTAGATCTAACTGTCACTTTTTGTATGGGAAAATGACAGTTGAGTTGTCCTAACGTGCGTTCTAAAACTTACGTGATCACCCCTCAGTACGTACCTCTTATTAAACAGAATAATATATTCCTCATATTACGGTTTTACTCGCAGATGCCGAGGTCCTTTGCATATGAAATATTATTGCCCATTTGGTTCTGTAATATTATTAGACTCATATTTTGTCCGAAATATACCCAAGGTAAAACTTCGTATCAATATTTGTACTGATACAGGATTATCATATACTTAAAGCTTTAAATTGTTACTTATTTATGACTTAGGCCACTTTCACCTTTGGCGGGGCGGAATCGGTACGCGGTATGCGGTATTTTACCGAAAGCTTAACTGTCACTCAATTTTCCTTTATACAGTTATTACTAAATTATTAAGCTCACGTCACACCAAACACCGCATACCGATCCCGCCCCGCCAAGTTAGGAAGCTGTCTTAGGAATCTGTACTGACTTGACAGACAGGTGACACTAACAGCTGACAGCATACAGAAGTAGCCCTATATATAAAAAAAAAACATACGGTGAAACATATTACCTCATCCTTTTTTAAAGTCGGTTAAAAATAGAAAATCACAATCATTTTCATCTAGTTAAGGTAAGAACAATCATTCATACTTTATATACCTACCTTTAATGTTATCACGCGGACCACAATTCGGCATTTAAATTCCAAAAGAGCATATAACCATGTCGAACTTCGGTTTATAACACCTTTTAGAAATATACCTAAGATGGCCATAACAATTTTCCAAGAAATTATCTTCGGAACTACTCCAATAACTGTCCAATACATTATAACCCCCGGTTATCAGCATCTTCTTCGTGAACCTTTTTAGGCCTATTTCATTCGTCGCTTGCGACCTCAATCCCATTTCAATTTATTTCTAAGACACTGGCACGCCGGTTAAACTTGCTGCTTCAGCTCATAGTCATAGCTCATAAAACTAGCTGAGTGCCTAATTGGGAATAGATTAAAATTTTAGAAGTGCGTGATTATTTTTTTGGTGATAGAAATAAATAACCTTCCTTAGCACCAAAATAAAGTTGCAGACTTTTCAGCTGCGTCAATTATTTTTGAAAAATATAAACAGTTTCCTCACTTACGTTTTGGGTTTAGGACGGCAAATAAGACGCTTTGAGACGGATTCTCATATTTAAAAAAAATCCGTGGTAAACTGACACTGGCAATGATATTGACAGCTGCAGCAGCTTTATTTGTCATTGCCAGGGTCAGATATTTAAATATTTTTTGTAATATGAGACTGATAAAGGAAAGGGTCTCATTCACCGTTCTAAACCCAAAACGTAAGTAAGGAAACCGTTTATATTTTTCAAAAATAAGTAATTGACGCAGCTGAATAGTCTGCAACTTTTTTCTGGTGCTAAGGAACGTTATTCCTATCACCAAAAAAATAATTAGGCACTTCTAAAATTTTCATCCATTCCTCATTCCCGTGACAGCTCGTGACGTCCCCGTATCTTACCCACGTGCACATACCAGCGCGGGTGTATACTGTATAGGCACGAAACACATGGAAACAAAGTTGGAATGTGAAATGTATGTCTCGAATTGACCCCTCTTATCAAACTTGGGTCTTTGTTACTCGCAACGACCCTTTGATTAAGTACCTTGTCCTTTGAAGATGAAAGCTAAAACAAATGTTTTGGTGATGTCGCGGCACTGGAATCTGTTTTCCGTTTATCTTATTTGATAATGCGCGTACAGCTCATTGCAGCGAAAAAAAAATTGAAAATAGATCTTCGTATTCGAATAATGTGTCCTTGTTTAAGGAGACTCGATCCGATACAAAATCGATAATCTATGGCGTTTCTGTCAAAAATCTACTTAAACTTGCTGCTGTATCCAGGGCATAAAATAATTAAAAAACTACGCTTTGTGATTGGCTGCAACATTACGGACGACGGTGGTGTGTACTCGTACAGACTTAAATTATTAATTTTAACGAACTCGTACAAAAATTATTGTTCATAATAGTGTCATAATCAAGCTTTTTAATCTCGTACATTACTTAGCCCACGAAGCTTGCTGAGCCTCAGCAAGCTTCGTGGCCTAAACACGCTACTCGACTAAAAAGCTCTCTATTTTATCACGATTGTGAAAAATGCTATTAAAGGGTCATACTAACCTAAATTAACGTAACTTATCATACAAACAAAATAGAATATAAACGCGACGTACTATGTAATTGCTGTTATTGTACAGAGAATTACACTCAAGAGCAATTAAAGTGGGTGAACTTGGTAGTTATAAGTATACAGGGTGTTCGGCAAGACTACAATAAAAAATAAAAAAGCAGCCAAGTGCGAGTCGGAACCGCACATGAAGGGTTCCGTTAAATAAATTGTTTTTTACGATTTATGACGTATTCAAAAAAAAACTACTTACTTGATCCTCTTCAAACCAATTTTCGTTGGTAGTTTGCATGGTAATGTACATCATATTTTTTTTTTAGTTTTATCATTCTCTTATTTTAGAAGTTACAGGGGACACACACACATTTTACCACATTGGAAGTTTCTCTCGCGCAAACTATTCAGTTTACAATAAAATGATGTTATAAAATTCAATATCATTTTTGAAGACCTATCCACACCCATCCCCACAAACAATGGGTATGATGAAAAAACAAATGTTGAGCTTCAGTTCTAACCCTAACATTTAACCCCAAAATTATTTGTTTTTTTTTTATTTTTGTGTGGAAATCTTAATGCGGTTTACAGAATACATCTATTTACCAAGTTTCAACAGTATAGCTCTTATAGTTTCGGAAAAAAGTGGCTGTCACATACGGACGGACAGACAGACAGACAGACATGACGAATCTATAAGGGTTCCGTTTTTTGCCATTTGGCTACGGAACCCTAAAAACCTTTATATCGAAAATAACAGTACAACTCGTCGGAAATATGTGCGAACCTGGCTTGAGCATACTATAAAGCTGCAATACGACTGATTTCTCCTGATATAATTGATCTCCGGGAAGGAGACATGGTGAGGGTGAGATTTTGATGGTCTTATAGAGGTCGGCAAGGTGACCACCAGAAAAATCTGACAGCTTGGGATTTGGCGAAGCGAGTTTCGTAGATATTTCCGACGAGTTGTACTTAGTGCATTTTTACATTTACACTTAGATGTATATTAAAACTAAGATTAAATACAAAATCGGAGTCAACTCAGCAAATATATATAACCTTTGTCCATCTTAAAAGACCCATTTTAAATAGGTGAAAGAATTGTTTCAAAGCGGATGAGTAGTTTCGGAGATTACCGGTACATACAAACTTAGAAATCTATAAACTTGCATTTCAAAGAACCTCTTCATCGAACGAGCGAGCGAAGCGAACGAAATTTTATTCTTCGGCTTTGGCCGAAAATCGTTTGTCTGTCCGGTCTGGTGTCTGTCCGTCTGTTCTCCTCTACAGGCTCCGTAGCATGGATGGCGTTATCACGTGATACTCCTCAAATATTATCAGCCCACAGATAGCGAATTGGGTTTTTTCTGTAATAATCAACGCATTTGCCCTCGGAAAGCAGTACATGTGGTAAATTGGAAAGGAAATGTTCATGTACTTATGTGGCTTGGTGAAGTACTGAATGGAAGTCGGTTTAAACTTTGTTTTTAAAGTAATTATTTTAATTCATTTCTTTAAGTCCTTAAACAAACATTTACACGTTAACATGTTCTACGCGGACGAAGTCGCGGGTAACAGCTAGTGTTGGAATAAATGTTAGGTTCAGACTTCTGGCATTTAGCGTCAGGGGCGTTTGCGTTAATCACCAATTCGTCTGAAACGCGGCACGGTCTCTGCAGCCTGCATAATGTGGAGGCTGTTGTTTCAAGTCATAAGAGGTTGCAGCTATTTTTTTTTAAACTGAGTAATTTATTTATTTATTTATGACCTTTAACAATGAGCATGCCATTACATAATATTCTGCTCATGCACACATTAAAACTAAGTACCTACCTTATTAATTACAGAACACAGCTTGAAGCAAATATACTGAAAATAAAAATAAAAACAGATTACAATTAGTTTGACTCCCATTTTATGTCAAGATTCAAAATGAGAAAATACATCATTTGTGCCAAGTCAGACTACAAACTAAGTATTGTCACTCTTGTCAGCAATCGTTGCTTGTATGAATGGCATAGTTGACGAGTTGAGATTGAGATCAATATAAGTTTGATGATAATTGACTGCAATTGCTCAACGACCCAGGGAAAATGTTGGCATGCAACTCGAGTGCGCCATTTACCGGCAGTTCGTGACTTAAAGATCGCGCAGGTACTGCTTCGACGACGTCGTTCCAACAACGGACGCCCGACGGGTTGCAGCACTACTGGATGACCCAGATATGCACGTTTAGCACCCCGATCTTACTTTATCCTCGCCCAGTCCTTCAACGTGTTTTAAATTCAGATTTATAGTTAAAAGTGAACGTATCTCAGCTGAGTTTATAATAAAACTACTTTTTTTATCATTTTTATGAAAGGGATTGATTTCTAAGGGTAAGGCTCGTAAAACACACTTTCACGAAATGTGCACTTTCTGCAAAGGTGCACTTTCCGCAAAACGTACACTCCCAATATGTACACTTTCCCAATTTGGAAGTTTCTCGAAATGTGCACTTTTACAAAAAGTGCACTTTTCCAAAACGCACGCTTTGCCAAAATGAACACTTTCCCATTTGGGGCACTTTCTCAAAAGGTACACATTTATTATTTAGACACTTTATTTACACACACACACACACACACACACACACACACACACACACACGCACGCACGCACGCACGCACGCACGCACGCACGCACGCACGCACGCACGCACGCACGCACGCACGCACGCACGCACGCACGCACGCACGCACGCACGCACGCACGCACGCACGCACGCACGCACGCACGCACGCACGCACGCACGCACGCACGCACGCACGCACGCACGCACGCACGCACGCACGCACGCACGCACGCACGCACGCACGCACGCACGCACGCACGCACGCACGCACGCACGCACGCACGCACGCACGCACGCACGCACGCACGCACGCACGCACGCACGCACGCACGCACGCACGCACGCACGCACGCACGCACGCACGCACGCACGCACGCACGCACGCACGCACGCACGCACGCACGCACGCACGCACGCACGCACGCACGCACGCACGCACGCACGCACGCACGCACGCACGCACGCACGCACGCACGCACGCACGCACGCACGCACGCACGCACGCACGCACGCACGCACGCACGCACGCACGCACGCACGCACGCACGCACGCACACACACACACACACACACACACACACACACACACACACACACACACACACACACACACAAAATGGTAAAATATGCTTTTTTTAGGGTCCCGTAGTCAAAACTGCAAAAACAAACAAAAAGTTTCGGTCTTTCTGTCCGTCCGTCCGTCCATCTGTCCGTGTGTTTGCATTTGTACTATTTCATAGAAACCCTTAGTACTATAAACAGGGACACCCCCACCCCTACCCCTAATTCCGGGAAAATATACCTTCTGCGAAAGTGCACATTCTGGAAAGTGCACCTATTGAAAAAGTGTACATATCGGGAAGTGCACTTTTAGAGACAGTGTACCTTCCGAGAAAAGTGTGTTTTACGAGCCTAACCCGATTCAAATTGCTACATTACATATAATACAACTAAATGTTATAAAAACTAACAATAAGGTAATATTTACACAACTAAAATTTGCTAAAATAACTTAAATTAAGGTATTTAGTTAGTCTGCATGACTTAGCTTAATGTTAAATAAGTAGGTATAATTTGTAAATTTATTAAAATGAGAGAGCGCATCACTCGCCAACAAACTGTGAATACAGTTTGGCGAGGTACAATATGTAACTTTAAGCTTTAGGTATTTTTTTCGAGTTCAATAAATATAAACAAATAAAAAATAAACAAGAATAACAAGAAAATAAAACTAAACAAAAAATTAAGAAAGTAACAAATTGTATGTCCGATATTATAATAAATAGGTACTAGAACTTATGACCAGATCATATTTTGATTCGTGATCACAATTTCCTGATAGTTAATACTATCAGTGCACCAAAACGCTAATCGCTTATGATATGCGCCTCCATCTGTTATGTGTGGTAGGTAGCGTCCCATACATGTCAAGAGTCACGAAAATTAAAAGGTCGTTGGCCTGTGTACGAGGATGGCCTGTCTCGCATGGCTTATGTACAGTGACGTACAGACGTGGACTTTAGTACCTACACGCCTTATTGGGATAATCAGGCTCGCATCCTTTTCAGTATTCTTGAGTTCGACGGATTACATTGGTCCCTACCTTTTTATTATTTTTTCGTGGAGATTTGCGAATCAAATCCACAGGTTTCGAAGGAAAGTTGAATTCAAGGCCATTACAGGCGAACTACATTTTAGCTGCTTTCTTGCTGCAAAAGTGCAGTTTGAATGCAGTTATTTTGCAGTTGATATAACTGCGTTAAAACTGCACACTGACTGCGCAGTCTGCGCAGTCGGATTGCAGTTTCGATGCAGTTATACTTACTGCATAATAACTGCATTCAAACTGCATACTTGTAGCCAGAAAGCAGTTGAAATGCAGCCCATCTGTGACAGGGCTTAGTGGTTTATGTGAAACTATCCATTCGTTGCCGAAATTGAAATCGTCATCGTCGTCATTGCCACTTTGTAATAAAAATAAAAATAAATTTAAATCGTTTATTTCAGACAACCACGGGTCCATACATGTTAAAATTATTTTTTGTACTCGACGATTAAAATATGTGTATTAAGATTTCATAGAGAATACTGCAACGTCACTCTTTTCACAGTTGTAGTCCATGTTACTGTCGAAACAATCGAAATAACTACTTTTCGATACGCTCCAGACAACTAAAATAAATTCGACCAATCACCGTGGCTGTTTTACTGAACTGTAATGAATTGGACCAATAGAATCGCTTTGATGTCGTACGCTCGTTGATGTCTTTTAAGATATCAACAAGCGTACGAGCGATGAGCTGCACTTCGTTTCAACAGTATCGAGTTTGTTTAATTAGTTCAGTTGACTCGTAGAAAATTAATTTTAATGAACTCGTACAAAAAGTATTGTTCACAATAGTGTTATAATCAAGCTTTTTAATCTCGTACCTTACTTAGGCCACTCAGCAAGCTTCGTGACCTAAACACGGTACTCGACTAAAAAGCTCTCTATTATAACACGATTGTGAAAAATACTAATCTAGGTATACTTAATTACTAGTGTTAGTTATTTCAAAACCAGGACACTCAAGTGTACGAGGTGACTATCGAGTGCACTCTGGTCCAATGTATGCTGAGAAGGTGACTTTTCAGGGGACCCCATAAAAAAACTAGTAAAACAGAAGACTAGAAACTATTATGGTGAAAGAATGTCTAAATATATTGTACCAAAAGTATTTAACAAAATTATTATCTTAAGAGAAACTCCCAAAGTAAGCAAAACTGTGTTAAAATCAAAGTTAAAGGGCTTCCTCATGGAATTGTTACCTACGAGCATGCTTAGTTGTTTATTTTTATTTATTTTTTAAGTTAAGTTAAAGCACTTGATTGTATAAGAGGCAAACTTATCCCTATAAGGGAAACGTTACTAAATTAGAATGTAAATCTTATTAGGGATTGAGTAGATAATGTAAAAATAAATTTATATTTATATTATTGATTTAGTTTTTGATGGGATTTGCATTCTAATTTAGTAAAATTCATTAAAAATTGTTAGATTTAAATAGGTTATTAAGTTATTATAGTATAAAACATGAGCGTTTCTCGCCATCAAACGTCACAGTTTGGCGAGTTTAATGAAAGAGCGTAGCCGTGTTTTCATGGAAAATCGGCCCTTCGACCAAATGTATGTACTGTATTTTTTTTGTTAAATTAGTTTTTTATTAAAAGTATTTTTTTTATTATGGCAAATATTATTTCCTGTGAGTTTTTTTTTTTATTTATTTATTGACCAATATAATCTGAGTAATTCAGCTTCCTATCTTTGTTATTTTCTGAGATATGATTTTTTTAAACTTTTTATTAAATCAAAAAAAAACCCACACTGGCTAATGCGATTTTAGTAAATTTTTGGGACAGTATTCTATATATAGAGACTCACGTATTCTTTAAATAATATTTTATTTTTTCAAAAAAAATCTTGGATAAATGTAGGAAATAAAACTAAAGTATTTTTTTTCTGGCTTTCTAGAAAAGCGACACCAACAGTTCTTCGTTAGGTATTTGCTTATATAAAGATCTGCAATGTGTATTTTTTTCAAAATAATTGTGTTGGTACTTCATATTAGAAAATGGAAAATTAAAGGATAAGGAATACCCATACCAGATATTTTAGTCGCAAAAGAGATTATGCACATTGCAACCTCTTTATTGTTAACGTTATAGTTACTGGCAGATTGCATTTTTAAGGGTATTTCGTGCAATCATTAAAGTTTGACATTGACATACGTAATAAATACCCTTAAGAATGCAATCTGCCAGTACCTATAACGTTAACAATAAAGAGGTTGCAATGTGCATAATCTCTTTTGCGACTAAAATATCTGGTATGGGTATACCTTATCCTTTAATTTTTTAAATGACTGAACAGTAGGTGTCACTATTAGGCACTTTGGTGGCAAGCATTGGGACATTTAACTTACATAATTTAGGACTTAATACACTCGAGAGCAAAAGTTTCGGGTCACTAGCATTTACTTCAATATCTTGAAAACTAATAAAGCTATCGTATTGAAATAAATTGAACCTTATAGACAATTTAATGTTACTAAAATAAAATGCATTACATTTACTAAAAACTGACCATTTATTTTATTATGTTTAAAACGACAAATTAAAAATGGCGTCATTTTGTTTGCAAAACCAAAACTGAAAATATTGAACTTTTTATATTTACAAGTAGTTTTAATACAGTTTAGTACTTGGTATTACCCCCACGTGCTGTCTGGACTGCTGCAATGCGATTCGGCATGCTGTACACCAAGTTTCTGAAACACTGTTGGGGAATGTTCTCCCATTCCTCTACCAATGCATGTTTCAAGTCACGAAGCGTAATTAAAGGAGGATCTCGTTGTCTTACACGTCGCCCGAGCTCGTCCCAGGTGTGCTCGATCGGGTTGAGGTCAGGGCTACGTGCTGGCCACACCATGGGACGAATATTCACCTCATCAAGGTAGTTTTGCACTACACGAGCAATGTGGGGACGGGCGTTATCGTGCATAAAGATGGCATTCTCACCAAGTCTTGCCATAAATGGACCGACGCGCTCGTTGAGGATTTCATCCACGTATCTTACGCCATTAAGAGTACCGTTTTCGATCAGTACAAGCTCTGTTCGGCTTTCCGCAGAAATTCCAGCCCACACGAGTACCGAACCACCACCGTATGCCACCTTTTCTTCAATACAGGCTTGCATAAATCTTTCTCCTGGTCTTCTGTACACCTTTGCCCTTCCGTCGTGTGTATACAGCATAAATTTTGATTCGTCCGAGAACCCGACATTTGACTAATTTTCAATCGTCCAATGCGAATGTTCGCGTGCATAAATTCGTCTTGCTATACGATGGTGCCTCTCGAGTTTCGGACCATTTGCGGGTCTAAATGGTTTCAAATTACCTTCAGCAAGTCGCCGTCTTACAGTCCAAGCAGAAGGGTTGCTTCTACCAAGCCCTAAAAAATGATGAGTCAGTGCTGTTCCCGTAAGAAACCGATTTCGCAGCATAGAGTTGACGAGATATCGATCTTCCCGTGCCGTCGTACACCTGGGTCTGCCTGTTATTGATCTGCGTATGTTCGAACCAGTTTTTAGAAACCGCTGGCGAACACGCTGAACTGTTGTAGACAACGATACACCGACTAATCTTGCTGTTTCTCGCTGACAGCTCCCATTTTCCAGGATCGCGAGGATTCTCGTACATTCCTCAGGTGTTAGTGACATAATTACTACTTTAATAATGAATATTGGATACCTGGAAGACTTCTTATAAATACATATTATGACAGAACAAAAACAAAAGCAAAAACAGTTGCGAAAATTAGAAGTTCTGATTTGAAAAAAAGGGATCATAATGTTTATAACTTTTTTAATGCCATTACTTCACGCCAACCAATAAGTTTTTATACGTGTAATGAAGGATTAATAAATTGTCTATAAGGTTCAATTTATTTCAATACGATAGCTTTATTCGTTTTCAAGATATTGAAGTAAATGCTAGTGACCCGAAACTTTTGCTCTCGAGTGTATATACCTACGTACCTATACATATACGTCTAAAATTTAATTCACTCCGATGAGACACGAAAGTTTTCCATAGTTATCCAACAAAAGTAAGTAAGTAGGTACCTATACTTATACTTTGTTTGATAAATTATCCTCAGCTGCGATAGGTACCGTGACATTTTTAGGCATACTGTAAAACTAAATAAGTACCTATTTTAGAAATCCCCAAAAACTAAAGTTAAAATGATTCTTCGTGGAGCTTCAAAATGTGCATGAATGAACATTAACAATTATGTTTAAGCCGTTAAAGGGGCTCCACAAGCGCTAATTGACTAGTTTTTATGTATTTTGAGTTGATATTCCTCCGTCATAACAATAGATGTATTTATGGTACAAACGTTAATTGGTTCTTCAATCCTTTATCTACTTTTGCAAGAGAGTTTTTAGAAAAAAATGCATACATATTTTTTTATGATTTATTCAAACATGGTCCAAAAAAGCTCTGTTTTTGATATAAGTATGTTGTTTATGCACTTTTATATATGAAATTTACATGTGACTGTTCCTTATTGACGTCTCTAACAACTCAAGAGAGATTTTTATTTTTAACTCATTTTCACAAAAGTTACGTCCAAAAAACTGGTTTTTTGGCCTAAAACTGCTATAGTTTAGTGCCATATATCTCGAAAACGGTAAGTTTTGAAGTAAATGGGACACTATTTCGGTAAACCTCGTTGTTGTTAATACGGTAAGCCACAAAAATCACGAAAAAACGGACAGTAACAGATCGAAGGTCATTGGGATCTGTAAGCCACAGTTGCCCAATAGGCCACAGTTGCCAAACCTACTTAACTTACGTATTGTTTTACGAGACAATATTCATCAAGCTATATTAAACATTCCAGAGAAAAAAAACCAAAAACATATTTGAAGATGGCACATGAGTGAGGTTCTATTTGCTGAAATGTGTTTATTTGGAAAGATGTTCGAGCAAATACGTGTTTAGCAGATATTGGTTTTTTGGTGCGTTTGAAATGAAAATACTAGTACTTACGTATTAATGTGAGCCTGTCACGTAGGTTGAATTGAAATATCCCATCAATATTTGAATATCGACTTCAAAGTGTGTAGAAATTACTAAACGAGATACATGTTTAAGATATTTTTTATCAAAATTGTTTCTGAAGACGCAGACTGCCTATTATAATAAAACAACTCTAATCTAAATTAGAATACAGTCTTTATTCAAATGTTTCTAAGGAATAATTGCTAATTATATACTTGAAAGAATATCAGGCTGTTTGTAAACCATAAGAATTTTGTAACAGCCTTGGGAGTTATATTTTTTGACATCATATTTATAAATCCATACAAAATTCAAATCACTACATATTATAAAACAAAGTCGCTTCCCGCTGTCTGTCTGTCTGTCTGTCCCTATATAGGCTTTGATCTTTAAAACTACGCAACGGATTTTGATGCGGTTTTTTTACTAGATAGAGTGATTCAAGAGGAAGGTTTATATGTATAATACATGCATGTATTATACATATAAACTTATATAAACCCGTGCGAAGCCGGGGCGGGTCGCTAGTAATGTATAAAATAAACAACTGAATGAAATATTTAACATGTTTTTTTAATACTTTGCTTGATTAATTTAAGGGCCTCAAATTGAACATTTTGGCCGACACCAACATGTCATACGCCCTAACATATAGGTACCCATACCATAGTTTTATGTCAAATCCAGGTATTGCGAAAGGTACTTAGTGTATTTAAGCTATTAATACCGGCTTAATTTCCTTCACAATCACGACGAAAGCTCATTCCATCCTGCTCAATATGAATTGAAGCGGCTGAGTAGGGATTAACTCACTAGGTTCTAAAGAATCCTCATTTTAAACGTCAAGCCCCGAGCTAATAAGAAAGCATTCAGTTCCGGAACACGTTTTTGTCGTTCAGAAATGTTAATTGATTCGGATTGATGTTTGCGGTCCTTCCCGCGTGGCATATCCAAGGGAGTGAGCGTGGACGCACTGATAATTGGATAGGATTGGAATTAAAATAAATTGAATTGTTGAGCCGTAAAATGGAGGCTCGGGCTCACATTCGTACGTGCACCACTGAGATTGGAAAAATGAAAGAGTTCTTTTCATATCTTTAGACATAGAGGTAGAGAGCGATATTTCATGGAAATATGTGCTGAGGTAATAATATTTCGAGTTAGGTACAGGATTATTGATTGTATGGCATTTTAGTTACTGGAGCAAAAACGTCAGAAACCAAAAAGTAAGGATTACTTAATTTAAATATCTAGATAAGCCCTTTTCGAGTAGTTTTAATGGTTTTCCTTCCCGTCCATCCTGAAAATTTAGCGACGGCATTAGTTTTTAACCCCCGACGCAAAAAAAGGGCTGTTGTTATACGTTTGACGTGTCTGTGTGTATCTCTGTCTGTGGCATCGTAGCTCCTAAACGAATGGACCGACTTTAATGCGGTTTCTTTTATCCGAAAACTGACATGATCGACATGGTTCTTAGCTACGTTTCAACAAAATCAGTTGAGCCGTTTTTGAGATATTGAACTTTGAAATGAAAATGTGGCGGGTTGTTCAACTTTTTCAAGATGATGAATATTTAGATATTATTGTGTGAGTACATAGGGCAGATAATTTTCACGGCTTTTCTGCGAACGTAGGCAGTATTTTGTCGAAATTGTTCATGACCATTTTGCATAGGTATAAGTTTCACAATTTCGCTAAAGTGTTTAATTTGATTGAAAAATACTTGTGTTTTCTTTTTATTTCTAATTTTCCGTGACTTTTGGAACACCGAGTTTTGTATTATTGCCAAGTGCGTTTTAAAAATGCACTCAATTTGGCCAGTCGCCGCGCGAGTCAAGCCGTGGTTGAACTACGTGGGTGATTTTTGGTAAATCGTCCATTGCCTTTGTTATCGCTCGGCACGAGCCACTTGCCTTATGCCGGCTGTACGCTCTCGGCGAGAGGTCTCGGCATACGGAAGGAAATAGTACAATCTCTTCAAAATAATATTGAACTAGCTTCTTGGTTATTCAAATGGTATAATAGAACTAAGCAGAGTATCTTTTTTTTATTATAGGTATCATGGATATTTTACGTAGAATGTACCGTATCTTATCTTGCATCTTGATGCAATTCGGCCCAATGGGATCATTTTACAACTACTACAACTAACTGCCACCTGACATTCGCTCCATACTAAAGTACGTTTTGCGTTAAAATGAAAGGATCTTAAAACTGTACACAATAATATTTGTAATATATGCTATTATTGTACCCTTTGAGCAACTTTTTTTTATTTTACTTATTAAAATATAGATAGATAGAATATAAAGTAACAAAAAATAATGCGTTAAATTGTAAACAGCAGTTCAAAATTTTTCGACAGTTTATAATATCGCGAGTTGTATTATAAATTGACAATCACAATCTAACGGTGATATACTTTACACATGTAATTTTTTCATTACATTTATTTATGTTTAAATATTCTTCTATCAAAAACATAAAAAAATTCATTGCTAAGCATTTTTTTTTACATACTTCTTGCTATAATTTACCGATATTGCATCCTACACCTGCGGTCCCATTTTACGAAGCTACTAACTACTACAACAAGTCACCCGGCTGCACCAACTTACGATACAGATCGATCAACGTTTTAAAAATGGCGTCGGCGGCTGTCATCCGGTAGATACTTTTCTCAGTGTGGGGCATTGCTGCAAAAACCATAATATGGGTAGCTGAGAGAGCTCAGCGTTCGGTTCTGAAAGTAATGCTTAAAAAGCCTTTCAGATATCCAACAAATTGCCTTTATGCAGATGCTCAAGTTCTATCGGTTCGTCAGCTCTTCATTCATAAAATAGGTGTAACAATACATAAATCCGCATTAAATATGGAAAATTACTCGCATTTACTAACCAAAAGCGTATTTAAACTTCCCGTACCTAGGGTAAATACTGCTTTCGGCAGTCGCTTTGGCGATGCCATTTACTCAACAATTTATAACACCGTTGTAAGTAATAACCCTAAAATCATAGGAGTATCTATAAAGGAGGCCAAAAGGCTACTTTTCAACTGGCTGTCATCACTGAGTTACGACGACACTGAAGCATTGCTAATTAAGTTAATTTAAACATGGGTATTTGTCCTAATGTAATGTTATTTTACTTTATTTTTCTCTTTGCCACTATAGTATAAGTTTTATTTTTGTCAAGTTCTTATGTACATTTTAATTTAATTTTCTTGTCAATACGTACTTAACGTATACTTATTGTAAACAATAATATACTCGTAAGCATGACACCAAATTGGAACATGGTTTCCCGCGATACAGGCCTAGCCTAGTGCGGGAACCCCTGGCATTTTTTGAATTGTAAAATTCTTATGCACTTTACCAGCGTTTACCTTTTGTTTTGAAATGTATTTTAATTGTTTTGTGCAATAAAGTGAATTTTTATCTTTATCTTATCTTATCTTATCTCACTTTCCAGACATTCAGATTTTAACGATCACCGCTTACGATTACAGACTGTTTGATGTAACCCACCTTAAACCGTCAACACTGGCAAGCGTGAAATGGTCCACTTATTACCATGCACTTCGCCGTTTCGCGTACAGTTAACCAATTTGATTCCTAGGCCACCGTAGAACCCTGTCATTTTAACTGCTACATAGCGACGCAATAATCATAGTAACCCCTACTGACATAGCATTTATAACGGCAAGGTTCTATGATGGCCTAGGAATCAAAGTGGTTGACTGTACATTATCACGAAAACGCCGCCGAAAATCGCCGGGAGATGCTAGTGCAACATGCGCTTGGTGATAAATTTGCTCTCATATTTCCTTAAATTGAGGATGAGCTTTCCGAAGAGAAATCGTCTGCAGTGTAAAGTAAGATTATATGGGTACCTAACTTTTGTAAGAAAATGGTGTTACACTGTAACAAAGTCGTCAATTGATATTAAAATTTAAAGTCAAATAAACGCCTAAAAAACGACCAAAATAACGTACCGTTATTGGATTTCAAAAGATTAGCAAGCGTGGGTTGTTTTTAAATAAAGTGTTTAGTTAAGGTAAAATTAACAAACGTTAACATTGTCAGGTGAGTCACGAAAATTAGCCATATATTTATATGGCTAATTTTCGTGAATTGACGACTTTGTTGCAGTGTACCACAATTTTCTTACAAAAGTTAGGTACCCATATAATCTTACTTTACACTGCAGACGATTTCTTTTCGGAAAGCTCATCCTCACTTTAAGGACATATGAGAGCAAATTTATTACCAAGCGCATGTTGCACTAGCATCTCCCGGCGAATCTCAAGATTAATCGTTTTCTTGATAATGTAGGCATTGTCAGGTGAGTCACGAAATTTGTGACTCACCTGACAATGTTAACGTTTGTTAATTTTACCTTAACTAAACACTTTATTTGAAAACAACCCGTGTTCACTTTCATGTCGTTGTATTTAAAAATCATAATTTTTGGACGACCGGTTAGCCTAGTGGATAGTGACACTGCCTACGAAGCTGAAGGTCCTGGGTTCGAATCCCGGTAAGGGCAAATATTTGTGATGACAATGAATATTTGTTTCTGAATCTTGGCTGTTTTCTATGTATTTAAGTATTTGGATCTATTAAATACATTTTATTTATTTAAACTTTATTTGACAAAAGAAAAACTTATCGTACAAAAGGCGAACTTAAAGCCACATGGCATTCTCTACCAGTCAAACCGTCATATATATCGTCGTCTAGTAAACATAACACAAGCCTCATATCGTTTACTATGGGAATAGTTCGACTTTTGTAAGATTTTCGTCTAATATTTATTTATTTTATTATAGTAGGTATTATTTATTTTATTTAGTTCCAACAGCATTCTGAGTGTCATTGCCGACGGATACAACTGCCCTATGTTTGGCGCATTGGATCGGTCAAATTAAAGCGGTTGCAAAATTTAGATCTAAGTAACTATAGAGGCTTATACTAATATACCTAGGTTAAGATTATACTAACAATATATGGATGTACAAAAAAAAATGTCTGAAATAAATAAATCTATTCTATTATAGGTCATGACAGAGATCAATGTGACGAATATATTTATTTTACCTTGAATATCGTTTTTTTTAGTAATCGTATTTTACTTGAACTTCTCTCCTATGATTGAATACAAGCATTTAACGTGAATATCTATTTGTTTCAGGTAAGTATCTCCCGTTCTGTACATCATAATGTGTTTCGTTTTAAGCACATTTCTGTACGTAAGTTAAAGTATGTACATTCAATTTTCAAAAAACTAACATATATCACGTAGAAAGAAGACGTAAGTAGAAAGTAATCACCAAAGGTGCTGGCTGAAAATCAGCGCTGTAGGTGTCTGACAACTCAGCATAATGCTGAGCCAGTGTCCGGATCAGTGTCGCAGAGACACACTTGTTTCATGTTTTATATGTTTATTTTACTAGTGCCCTGTGTGTTTGCGAAAAAGTTTATTCTTTCTTTCTAATAATCCTGTCCTACATGTTGCTAGAATACTAGCTAAAATTGTCTACTTTGCATAATTCTCACGGTGCAAATCCCTATGTTCAAACCATTTGAGGTACCGAGTTACAAGGGCTAACATTTCTAACAGCTCGAAACTTTACCTCAACCCTCAAATGCAGAGTAAAACTATTTAATTTGTGTCTGTTTTACTTACCTGAAGAGTTGAGGATTTTGAATGGATTGAATAGCTCCCGCTTGGGTCTAATTAAATAAGTGCAATACATATTGGTTAAGTTATTTGTTTTGTGGAACTTAGTTGTTTGAAGCCCGAATTAATCCAAGGATTATCTCTAAAAATACCGCGCCATGGTATATTTACTCACATGTAGGTATGCTTAGAGAATTAACATTTCGGTATTACATTTGTTCGTTTTCATCACACTTGCTCATAACTGGTATTATTCCATGCCTGTATACAGAAGGACAATAGCCTAAAGTGTTCCCGCGGGAGTAATGGTATTTTACAGCTCCCGAGGGAGTAATCAGCTTGAGTGTGATCTGATTGGGTTAAGCAAATCTAGATGGCCGCGCGCTACAAGAATTCTGCTCTGTGATTGGTTGAAAAAAAATCTAGTAGGCCACGCGCTGCAAGAATACTGCTCTATGATTAGTTGAAATATTGAAGCTGCGCGCTCCACTCGTACTGATCTGGAAGTGAAGTTGTCAATTTCGTCAATTTCTGATTGGTACGCTTGTATGAAACATAGATTTTTCTGTCTTTTGTAGTTATTTATTTCCTAACAAATGTGATGAAAAACATTGTGTATAACACGGGCGTAAGCATTTCCAAAGAAGCTGGAGGATATGAGAGGAGGGCAAAATAACAGAAAAAACTCACATGTAATTTCAGATTGCGTTTTCAGGGTTCCGTACCCAAAGGTAAAACGGGACCTTATTACTTAACTAAGACTTCGCTGTCCGTCCTTCTGTCCGCCTGTCACCCCGTATCTCATGAACCGTGATAATAAGACAGTTGGAATTTTCACAGATGATGTATTTCTGTTGTCGCTATAACAACAAATACTAAAAACAGAATAAAAAAATATTAAAGCAGGCTCCTATACAACAAACGTGTTTTTTTGCCGTTTTATAGATAAATGGTACGGAACCCTTCGTGCGCGACTCTGACTCGCACTTGGCTGGTATTTACTGTCAAGGCTCGGCACTCTAAAAACAAGAAGGTAACTAATTAAGGTCCTGCAAACGGCACATTTCATCGGATCAAAGGCCTTTTTCAGCGAGAAGTTAAATTATGTAGGAATATAATTATCATATATTTTCTGAATACCTATATTTGTTACAGAACATTTTAAAATCCTTTGATGATTTTTGATTATGCTGGAGTGTATAATTTTAAGGTTTTATTTGACCCTCTTATATAATTACGTGAATTAGAACGGTATTAGAACAGTTATATAAAATATTCTTAATATAATATTCTTATTTCCTTCAAATATAACTATTTCGATTCGTATTGAATTTCTGCCAGCTGGTAGGCAGAAGTCGCCCGACCATTGGTATCTGCAGAGGCAGGTCTTCGAGTATCAACCAACTTTAGGTTACACGTAGATCCAATGATAATGATGAACCGAAATATTTTTATCTTTTACAATATTAGGAGATAATATATTTTTTTTTTATAAAGCTGGCAGAGTAGTTTCTTGGCTTAAGGAACAGTATAACAACAAAAAAAACGAATCCAACTATATAATTACCGTTGATCCTGTCGCGTTTTGGCGTAAACTTGGAAATGGTAACCACCCGTCAATATCCATACGTACCTATTCATTACAATATTATAAATATAGTTTACACGTTTAAATCGCTAAACCAATTTAGATGAAATGGTTGTAGAGATAGTTTGGGACCCTGAAAACAATAAAGGTTAGTTATACTTTATTCCGGATATCATCCTTTAAAGGGGTGAAAATGGAAGTGGATGTTTCTATGGTACGATAATTGATACTACGTCTCTACGAAATCTATGTAAGCAATGGGGAATGGATGAAAATTTTAGAAATGCCTGATTATTTTTTTGGTAATAGGAATAACCTTCCTTAGCACCAGAAAAAAGTTGCAGACTTGTCAGCTGCGTCAATTATTGTTGAAAAATATAAACAGTTTCCTCACTTACGTTTTGTGGTTAGGACGGCGAATGAGACACTTTCCTTGATCCGTCTCATATTACAAAAAATATTTTAAATATCTGACCCTGGCAATGGCCAATATAGCTGCTGAGCTGTCAATATCATTGTCAGTGTCCGTACACCACGGATTTTTATGATATTTTTATGTAATATGAGACGGATCAAGGAAATTGTCTCATTCGCCGTCCTAACCACAAAACGTAAGTGAGGAAACTGTTTATATTTTTCAAAAATAATTGACGCATCTGAAAAGTCTGCAACTTTTTTCTGGTGCTAAGGAAGGTTATTCATATCACCAAAAAAAAAATCAGGCGTTTCTAAAATTTTCATCCATTCCCCATTGATCTGTACCAATTAATAATAAGTTTACTCGGCTGTAGACAATGAACCATGTAATAATGTATGCCTACTCCCTTTGCCTCTGTGTGTCTTTTGTGTAGTAAATAAATGTCTTCTTTCTTTCTTTCTTATTTTCTTTAATGCCTATGAGGCCGGCGTCATCGCTCTGTGATGAAGGCCTTGTTTTTTTTTCAATAAAGATAAAAAAAAACTAATAGCAGATATGGTATTATTGTATCCCGTGTTGTAGTAGGTGCGCGTGCGGGCTGAAAAACAGCGCTGTATAGCCTATTGTCGCACTCATTTATTTTCTGTATTGTGTTGTTTTATATAAGTACAGTCACCATCACATCCATAGGGACACTATAAAGTGTTCAAAAATATCGGCACATGCACCCTAATGCCTTTATGCCTAAGGCATTAGGGTGCATGTGCCGATATTTTTGAACACCTATAATGTACCTATGTATGTGGTGGCCTATTTTATGATTTTGTGTTTTTTTGCGACAATAAATCTTTTTTTATTTTTTTTAATAAATTTCGTACATGCGTATTAGGTATTAGGAACCTTAAGTCGATTATCGAGTAAACGAAGATAAAGTCGGAAAGCTAGTAGTATGTACAGTAGCGGGATGAAAAGGTTCGCCACTTTTGGACTTTAACAGTATTGAAATAAAGTCGAAAAGTGACGAACCTTTTCAAGCCTTGACTACATAATAAACAATAATATATGCGAACAAAACTACCAGTTTATTAGTAATCTATTTAGTAGTTTATTTGTAATCTAGCTTGTAAGTAACTATTAAGTACATTTAACTCTGTTTGTTCTCCAATAAATAAAATAAAATAAAATATATTATATCGAGAAATATATTCTGCTCCAGGCCGTTGAGTGGTCGATGTGGCGTGAATCCTTTGGGGTGATGATTAATGATCATTTGAAATAGAGGGTAGTTAAGAGGTTATCTACCTAAGAGATATCTGTCTTGACCTTTTCAGCTGTGCTCAAAAATGTGATATGGCTAGTATTTTATTCTTCTTTAAATGCTTAAAAATGTTTGGTTCTCTTTAAGGTGGTTCGATTGCCATACAAAACGTTATTTGACATTCGTAGGCTAACGGCGTGATATTTTAAGAAACTTATGTAACAAACTTTCATAAATTGGCTTCCCATTTTCGCCAAATTCCCCCTTTCCTACAATAAACTTGTATAAACTAGATTAATTTGAGAAATTGGTTTGTCACGTGATATTTTGGGAAAACTATATTTCTCAAATTAATCTAGTTTATACAAGTTTATTCTAGGAAAGGGGGAATTTGGCGCAAATGGGAAGCCAATTGATGAAAGTTTGTTACATAAGTTTCTTAAAATATCACGCCGTTAGCCTGCGAATGTCAAATAACGCTTTGTATGGCAATCGAACCACCTTAAGGATGACTCACGCTAGAACGGGCTGTGTCCGGCCCGGGCCGTTTTCTACGAAAAACGACGGCGTTTTTGGAATTAGAGGGTAGTTAAAAGGTAATCAACCTAAGAGATATCTGTCTTGACCTTTTCAGCTGTGCTCAATAATGTTATGTGGCTAGTATTTTATTCTTCTTAAAATGCTTAAAAATGTTTGGTTCTCTTTAAGGATGACTCACGCTAGAACGGGCTGTGTCCGGCCCGGGCCATTTTCTACGAAATACGACGGCGTTTTTTGAAATAGAGGGTAGTTAAAAGGTAATCAACCTAAGAGATATCTGTCTTGACCTTTTCAGCTGTGCTCAAAAATGTGATATGGCTAGTATTTTATTCTTCTTAAAATGCTTAAAAATGTTTGGTTCTCTTTAAGGATGACTCACGCTAGAACGGGCTGTGTCCGGCCCGGGCCGTTTTCTACGAAATACGACGGCGTTTTTTGAAATAGAGGGTAGTTAAAAGGTAATCAACCTAAGAGATATCTGTCTTGACCTTTTCAGCTGTGCTCAAAAATGTGATATGGCTAGTATTTTATTCTTCTTAAAATGCTTAAAAATGTTTGGTTCTCTTTAAGAATGACTCACGCTAGAACGGGCTGTGTCCGGCCCGGGCCGTTTTCTACGAAAAACGACGGCGTTTTTGCGCGGCCGATTCATATCCAAGCCCGGCCGAGCCACGGCTGGGCCGTGCCGACACCAAGCCGCTTGCCGTGGCTCAGCCGGGCTTGAGTATGGCTCGACCGCGCAAAAACACAGTCGTTTTTCTTAGAAAACGGCCCGGGCCGGACACGGCACGTTCTAGCGTGAGTCATCTTTTAGGTCGCCAGGACGCCCGACGCTCCATGCAAACGTAGTTTGGTTCTCATTTTAAAACGACATAGAATAATATTAAACTTTGTATACGCAATAGGATCCACCATAATATGTAGGTTGAAAGCTAGTTTCTGTTGCCTAGATATTTGAGTAGATAAAAATAGAGCGAGTCTAGCGTTTTTCATACAAAATAGCTTCATTTTTAGGGTTCCGTACTCAAACAGTAAAACGGGACCCTATTACTAAGACTCCGCTGTCCGTCCGTCCGTCCGTCCGTCTGTCTGTCACCAGGCTGTATCTCACTGATACCGTGATAGTTCCAGCTGAAATTTTCACAGATGATGTATTTCTGTTGCCGCTATAACAACAAATACTAAAAACACAGAATAAAGTAGTTTTTTTATAGATAATGGTACGGAACCCTTCGTGCGTGAGTCCAACTCGCACTTGGCCGGTTTTTTCTATTATATTTCTATCATAGTTTATTGTACAAACAGCTTCAAGTTATTCTAGTAAGCTTTTAAAAAGAGACTTGAGTCGACCGTGACTTAATTGCTCAAACATCTCATATATTTTCAACCGATTTTTTTTTCAATTCGCTTAAAAAGCAACTTTAATCTACCTGCGGAGTTAGGAAGTTTGACAGCCGCTATCAGCATCCACCATCCACGTAGGGGTTTGCCGATACTACCTGAATCTCAAAGTTAGATTACCTCCGTAACTCCTGTCCTGGTAAACTTAAACCACTCACTTTTTTTTTACATATTCAAAATCATACTCCAGATTTCCTTACTTTCCGTTCCAGTAGTATTATATTCGAGGCGGTACCCATGCTTGGAGTACTACATGTGTAGGTGTGCAGTAAAATTCTGTAAAAGCTTAACTTACAAATTTATTTAATCGTATGGCATATATTATTTTTGGCCTTTTTGAGTTTGTCACTCTTTAGTACCACCCAGGGGACACGTGCAGGGTTGTGGTAGGTAGCTCCTGCGGATGCTAGTGACAGTTGTCCCATCTTAGTCAAGTGAGTGGGCAACTCGACTGTTAGAGGTTCTTAAGCCGCCCGAAAGCCTCTAACTCGGCTTAACGACTACTGTCATAGACAGCAACCGGGATCAACTGCTTAGCGTGCCTTCCAAAGCACGGAAGCGCTCATTTATAGTAACCACTCAAACAGGCGTTCACCCATCCAAAGACTGACCCCTGCCGTCTTTGCTTGACCTGCGTTATCGTTTTTGATACGCAGGAGCCGCCGGGCTACGAACTTACAGATGACACTGACTGTCCGATGGTGGGACATTGGAACGCCATGCATACGAGTATGGCTAATAATCTGATAGTTTTTTAAGATTTAAATAATTACTTAGTTTTTGTTTATATTGTAATGTTTATAATAATGCATATTTGTAATTTGTAATTTTAATCCTTATTTTATTTCATAATGTTTGTAATGTGTGTATAGACCCTAAATGGTTTGAAATAAATGAATAATAATAATAATGTAGGTAATGCTTAAAAGGACGCTTCAACCTTGTCTTTTTTTTTATAAACAACTGCATAACTGACAGCTTTTAGGAGCTGCGATGCCACAGACAAACACACAGACACACAGATACTCAGACACGCAGACACGTCAAATTTATAACAAAAGAGGGGTCTTTTTGCGTCGGGGGTTAAAAAGCTTTTGTACAAAACTTAACATTGTACAGCATTAACACATGCATTAACATATCCAAGACTCAGAAACAAATGACGTGGCCTGGGTACTAGACGAAGATAAACATACTTTTAAAGGTAAATAAATACTTAAATACATCCATGACTGAGAGGGCTATGCTGGGAGTTTCTCTGCGCGATCGCATCAGAAATGAGGTTATCCGCAGCAGAACCAAGGTAACCGATATAGCCCTCCGAATTGCTAAACTTAAGTGGCAGTGGGCGGGGCACATTGCACGTAGAACCGATGGCCGTTGGGGCGGAAAGGTTCTCGAGTGGCGACCACGTACCGGAAGGCGCGGCGTGGGTAGGCCCCCCATAAGGTAGACTGATGACCTGGTAAAGGTCGCGGGAGTCCGCTGGATGCGGGTGGTAGCCTAGTGGTTCAGGCATGCGGCTGTCAAGCGGCGGTCGTTGGGTTCGAATCCCGGCTCGTACCAATGAGTTTTTCGGAACTTATTGTTCGGAATATTTATCGTTAGATTTTCGGTAAAGGAAAACATCGTGAGGAAACCGGTGTAATCCCAATAAGGGCTAGTTTTCCCTCTGGGTTGGAAGGTCAGATGGCAGTCGCTTTCGTAAAACTAGTGCCTATGCCAAATCTTGGGATTAGGTGTCAAAGCAGACCCCGGGCTCCTTTAGGGGCACAACCGGGAATAACGCTAGGACGATGATGATCCATGACTCAGGAACAAATATTCATGATCATCACACAAATATTTGCCCTTACCGGGAATCGAACCCCAGGACCTTCAGCTTAGTAGGCTCGGTCTTCTAACAACCATACAAAATCAAAAGCAAAAGCTTAAAATGTAAAATATACTTTAGCTAAGAAAAGTTTGTTCTCAATTATGCTTTCTGAAAAATAAACAGTTTTTTTTATTTTATCTTGCCGTAACACCGGGCGCATAACACATCGCACATCTGACACGGATTTAATTCTAGGGCCATTAGGACGTTTTTACTGCCTTTGTTATGGCAGATAATGCCTTTTTTGTAACTGTACTGCCTTTTAAGTACTGCTGATATGCTCAAACTACCTAACTTTATGGACTAGACACAAGTAAATAATCAGTGACAGCAATTACCATAACGACCCTCGGGAAATATTACGAAGTTACCAAAATCCAGTCGAAACAGTTCTAACTGTCAAAACTATTTGAATCTCAATACGAAATTAAATTACCAATGAATTGCACAGTTGTCTGCAACTAGACGATTTCAAAACCGATTATCTGAAGAAGAATTATCTGATTATATAGAATCTGCATTCCATTCACTGACCTCACTGAAGGATTCGAACGCCCATTACATTGAATTGTTAAGATCTGAATCGCTCAATAAGGAACTTGCATCTTTTTTTTTATTGCTAAAATCAAAAGTGTAAACTAGCATTAAAACAACTGTAGCATTAACACTTTCTTATGATTTATTTTTCTGATGTTATATGCATTTGAAATCTGCACGCGCCGGCATCCCCCGAAAACACTATATTGAACGGGCTTATGCTATGACGTCACAGCACAGCATAATATATTCTCGGCGCGTTTACTATGGAGTAAGTCATAAATTTGCAATTATCTCTACAACATTTGCGTTTAAGTCTATACTTGGCATACAACATATCATTTTCTAATTGAATATTCTGTGTAACTGTTATGTAATTATAATACCGAAAAAAAATATTCGTCATTTTAACGTACGAGATAAAACTAATACAATCGTTTTTTTTTCTTTTGTATAATATATTTACGTATATCCGCAATATCCGCATCGATTGAGTGCAATTTATTCGAAATATAAAACTACAGATTTAGTTTAGTTATATTTTATTTAGTTTTTAATAATTAGTTTAGTTAATACTTATTAATTTAAACTACATTGAAGTTAGTTTAGGGATTAGAAGTGTACAAAGCACAGAAAATAATAATTTTCGGTTCAAGTTTTTATTGCCAACTGTATTTTTTTGCACAGTTACCAATTACTCGTTGAGAGGGTTCTAGTTAGCTCAAACAGGGCGAGTTCATCTAATGCAGTTTAGAAGATTCTATAATGGGGATGATGACTTAGATTTTTTTACGATACCATTCGAACCAATTTTTGTATAGGAACATATGTTTATATGGGAGCAACTACAATGAAAGAACATAAATACCCAAAAATTTGTGACAAAGTTTGACCTCGCTGGCGGCGGCCATAAACGCTTCATACTAATTGACACACGGGGATGACGGCACACCTGTTAGTTGTACTAATCGTTGTATGGAAATCAAGTATTTAAATTGCTGTTTCGCTCGCAAAATACTGCGTTTAGGTACATTAGTTGTCATGTGGTTGTCATACAATTTGTTTCTATAAAAGCGTAAGGATTCTAGTGGTAGCTATAAATGTACCCTTAGACGGTAAAAAAAAACCACATTTTTTCTAAACTTTCAAGGTCCATCTTTATATGATTTTAAGTAAATATTATAATTTATACTTTATTACAATGTTAATTTATTATGGTTAACTATCAATTTAGCAACACTACCTTATCAATTTTAAAAAGAGGCGTCATGCCTATTACCTTATTCATCATCAGATCAGCTCGGTGGTAACATTGCGTTGTTATCGAACTTACATAAGCAGGTATGCCAATTAGGATAGGTTTGCAAAATTTTAAGGACAACTTACATTATCTCATCACGATCATCATCATCATCGTCATCACATCATATACCTACCTACTCAAAGATACTTTTGTGCTATTTTCTACATATTCTCATACCAACTTATAGGCTAAAAATCTCAGAGCATAGAATACTAGAGAGAGGACAAGCCGCCGGCGGCCGTGTCGCAGCTGTATGCTCAATGGGCATACACTGCCATACTGTGCACGCGTGCTGATCGCAGAGAATATTACGTTTTTTCCCAAAATGCCTGATATGATGCCCGTTTATTGTCAAATAAGCGTGTAGGTAAACAAGAGTGTGTGTTTTAGATGTGTGCGTGCTTTGTCTTGTCAATTACTTGGGCGTTGTGTGGGTTAATGTACTTGCGACAGGCTCACTCTATACAAATCGGCCACCATGTCCGATCTTCTTATATTCATACATCTGTGCTAAAAATCCTTTGACTCCAAAGTATCCTGTAAAAACAAGTGAAGATAGTTTTTGATTCTTCAAATTACCACCGTTGTTATAATAATCCTATTCGTTATTATTTGGTCCAATAATCCCACTCTAAAGCCAAGCCGTTAAGTCTTTATTGCTTGCTTTAATATTATTAAACTAGCCTAGCCATTAAATAAAACTAACCACTCATAATAAGACTGCCTTATAAAATTTTATTGAGGTCTGCCGGGCACGAACTTTAGTCGTTTGACCCCAAATAAGTTTTTGTTAGTGGGCCCAGTGGTGCTCCTTATGGGTCGTAATTATACGTCATAAGGACATCGGCCTTTCAAAATAGACGAAGCAATCAACGAAATTTTGTTTTAGTATTTTGACCTTGAACCAAACTGAAATATCAGTTGAAAAAGACTTTAGAAAATAAATGTATAATAAAAGAGATAAAATGAGTTAAGATTTGAAATGCCTTCATATAGATACTTTCATGTTTATTACTATACTAAAAAGCTTTTGAAAACATCTAATGATTTTAACCAACTTCAAGAAAATCAATTCAATTATCTTCTCAATTCGTCTGAATCTTATATTTTTTATGCATGTTTTCCGATTACTCGAAGATGCCTTGACCGATTTGAAAAATTATTGTTTTGTTTGGAAGGGTATGTTTTTCAGGTGGTCCCACCAGGTCAGGATCTGATGATGAGATCCTGGAGAAATCGAGGGAACTCTTCAAACTAATGAAACGTTTTGTGTTACTGATTTGAAATCGATTAAAACTTCGTTATTAAAGTAATAGCTAAATTATTTTAAGTAATAATATCAAATTATTGAAATAATATTCAGACCCACGTTAAGGGATTACATGTTAAACAGATAAGAGTATTGTTTTGGGACTTTATAAAGTCAACATCAGATTTTTTTTCAAGAAATAATTATGCTAATTTGTTTCTATGAATGTACTCTGCAATATGCCGAAGTTAACGGAAATTCCCGGGAACACGCTGTATAACTAAATCTGTGAATATTTCAAGCGTCTAACTGTTGCTGTTATAAACAGCAAGCAAAAACGAGCAAAAAAAATTGTTGTATGGGAGCCCCCTTAAATATTTATTTTATTCTGTTTTTTTTTGTATTTGTTATTATAGCGGAAACAGAAATACATCATCTGTGAAAATTTCAACTGTCTAACTATCACGGTTCATGAGATACAGCCTGGTGACAGACGGGCAGACAGACATACAGACAGACAGACAGACGGACAGCGGAGTCTTAGTAATAGGGTCCCGTTTTACCCTTTGGGTACGGAACCCTAAAAACGGCGAATGCTTAATGTTCTGTTACATTGTGAATACTCAAGTCTATCAGCACCTTTAGAGCCCTTGCGTGTAACAATGACATTATTAATAACGATATTTCGTTACTTTAATCCGAACATTGCAGCCATTGTGCCGAGTCGAGGAAGTGTCACTAACTTTCTCGAAAACCAAATAGCTTTATATCACGAAGGATAAAACTTTTGCATTATCTGATGGTTATTTATCTTTGGTTCACCTACTTTTCTTTGTCATTTCTTAAAATTAAAGAGCTACTTTTATACTTTTGCTTGCTCTCTTCACGCCATTCTAAAAGTTAAAGTGCCATCAGGATTTTCTTCAACTGGGTTTTCACTTCTTTAGATGTTTACTTAAGTACAACTATTTACCGTCTATTGTTTTTTTAGTGCGATACGATGTTTAAGGTGGTTCGATTGCCATACAAAGCGTTATTTGACATTCGCAGGCTAACGGCGTGATATTTTAAGAAACTTATGTAACAAACTTTCATCAATTTGCTTCCCATTTGCGCCAAATTCCCCTTTCCTAGAATAAACTTGTATAAACTAGATTAATTTGAGAAAAATAGTTTTCCCAAAATATCACGTGACAAACCAATTTCTCAAATTAATCTAGTTTATACAAGTTTATTCTAGGAAAGGGGCAATTTGGCGCAAATGGGAAGCCAATTTATGAAAGTTTGTTACATAAGTTTCTTAAAATATCACGCCGTTAGCCTACGAATGTCAAATAACGTTTTGTATGGTAATCGAACCACCTTAAAATATCACGCCGTTAGCCTGCGAATGTCAAATAACGCTTTGTATGGCAATCGAACCACCTTAAAGGGTACACATTTTGGATTATCTTTCGGAGTCATTGAAGCGAAAAATGTTCAAATAATATTGTTTAAAAGCCGTTGCCGCTTTTTCTTTATTATAACCTTCCAAGTGCAAGTGTTATTTGCAAGTAATTTTGCAGCAACAAACTGACCACTATAATAAGTACCTTGTGTTGCCAATGATGACATATGGCACTGAAACGTAGTCGCTTACAACGGGCTCAAATAGGCTCAAAGTCACCGAAAGGGTAATGAAGAGGGCTATATTGGGAGTTTCTCTGCGTGATCGCATCAGAAATGAGGCTATCCGCAGCAGAACCAAGGTAACCGATATAGCCCTCCGAGGCTCCGAATCGCTAAACTTAAGGGGACGTAGGTTTGTGGTCTTCTCTCCCTCTCACTGAGCATAAGCGTGAGCGAGATGGAAGTGCGTGTTTGGAAGCGCGGATATCATGTTTTTTAATTTGAATTTTTTGTGCGTTTTAATAAATAAAAAAATAATAGCTGATTTCCCTCAAACATGACATTGCCAATTTTTAGAACCTATTTTAATATGTTTAGCTGTTGTGCATAATTTGTTACGATTTTTTTAAGTGTATTTTAGACCTATGTTCGTTATTTTTTTCTATCAAGCAAAAGTCAAAAACTCAGGATTCGAATAGCTGATTTCCTTTGAGACAGGTCTCAAAATAGCTAATTAAATTTAAGGCAGCCGTATTATAACCCATACAAGAGCTACCATTTTTTAAAAATCAGATTTTGGAGCTCACGTCGCCTTCGAGAACCAATGGCTGTTGGGGCGAAAAGGTTCTCGAGTGGCGACCGCGTACTGGAAGGCGCGGCGTGGGTAGGCCCCCACAAGGTGGATTGATGACCTGATAAAGGTTGCGGGAGTCCGCTAGATGCGGGTAGCGCAGGACCAGTCACTTTGGCACTCTTTGGGGGAGGCCTATGTCCTACAGTGGGTGTCTTTCGGTGGATATGATGATGTTGATGATGATTACACCTTGATAGGGTTAAGGGTTACGGTATGTAAGGAGTACTCCGGGCCTGCCAACACTTCCAAAATAAAAACTAAAACCACATGGTGTCAGTGACCGCCGTCTCTGACAGTATTGTAATTGCTCTATGTAACCCAGTTGCTCTATATAAATCAAGTAGGCATGATTGAACACTTTTAGCCATTAGCAATTGACCTTTTATTTATTCACAAAGACCCTTGACTCGTCTCATCACTCGCCTCCAGTTTATTTTGAAACCAAGATTTTGTAACAACTGCATAATCGTTGGCCAGACTTAGTATGGCTCACTTGAGTGGGGTTGTTGTGAATAACAGCCATTAAATATTGAAGACTGCACACCGACCGTAGGTCTCGGGGACATTGTTGCGGATCTATTTATGGCACGCCTTTTAAGACTACTTATTTCTGGAAAATGCAGCGAATGGTTATAGGTCAGCTGTATAGTTTTCGAGATATCTACTCTTGAAAGTCTGTAATTTTGGAAAACAACACCTGCCTTCTTCGTCTTTGACGGCTATTCCTCATCAACCTCATGCATCAAAGGCGCTATCGACTCAGCAAGTTTGTTCACGTCCATTTCACCGCAGACACAGAGATAAACGCCAAACATAATCTTCTCGTATTTTCCAATAGGGAACATTATGCAAAGCTCTTCGTAGGTGGCGTCACTAGCAGCGTTGACGTTGTATCTCGTTCCCACTTGCGGTATTGTCTATGCATGCATCCTTGTCACTCATTTGACAAACTATATTCCTATACTGATTTACTATTAGTGATAGTGCTGCCTCTGGCGGCAGAACATTGCAGTGATGTTCCCTATTGCAAGAAGAATACATAAGATTTCGAAGTTAAAAAAAACGTTTTTTTGAAAAAAGACTGGCTCGCGAGTTCTACAGCTCACAAAGCAAGTTATTTGGCAAATGACAACATTACATTTTTTCAAGTGGACCATTTTATGATTTATTTTGCTAGAAAATGTTTTTTTAAGCGGCACGTGTTTTTTATATCTCCCTATTTTGTAATTTTCATTCAAAAATATCAAATTGAAAAGTAGTGAAATCCAGAAGGTCGTAACTAAATTATGACGTCAACTTTACGGCTCTGTATGTAGAGCAGTAGGTCAATCACGTAACGCATTGTACGCACGTCTGACAGTAAAATCACAATCTATCTGTCATTTCTCCATATAAAATTGACATTTAGACCTTACAGACGCGCGTAAGAAAAGTTACGTGATCGACCCACAGCTTGTACACCTTTCATATGATATGACGTATTATTGACGTCACACACGGCTTAAACCACATTTATACAATTCGCATTTTTTTTTAAACGGGTGAGACATGAAATATGAAAACTATTTTTTTTTTTCAGGTAACATTATTACTGGAATGACTTTCGAATAAGGCATCATTAGACAAGTAGTTTGCAATGTTGTCAATTGTAGCAGTAATACAATACAAAGTTAACAAGTACATAACGAAGTATATAAATAACTATCATTTGTAGAAGACGTAATTTGTGTAAAGGGTTAATTGTACAAATTGATATTGCTTCCTCAGCAAACTTTATCTTCGAAACCAATCTTGCAAATTTTATTCAAACCAACTATTTCTTTCTGTAAGTCATTTTACCACTCGGTCAACTTTAGCTTCCATTTCTCTAATCAGTTCGGAATGATCAATTCTCTCATTAAACTTTCAAGCTATTCTACAAGCCGATGAAAATAGGTCTGGGAGCAAGTTAAATTGAAATAAGTTCAGATGAGCAGTTTAGCACGATAATTCGCTTGAGTGGGCTTTGGCAAACATTTCTTCAGCCTCACTAGTATTTAATTGTACTACTCGCTGGTTGATTGCGTAACTTTTCGTACTTGCGTTAGGTCGATTTAATATTACGGTCAGCTGCAGAGATAAGGGACCCCCCCTGCATACAAACATTGTATGCAGTTTGTCTGCAGGGGGGGTCCCTTATCTCTGCAGCCAGCTGCAGCTGACTGTACATTACTGCAGAGGCCCAGAACATAGGGATTTCCGGTCAAGTAGATAGACGGACGAGCGAGCGTAGCTAGGTCGGATAGGGATATGAGGCTGGCAGTCCCTTTTCACGCCGAGGTATTTCATCCCCCGACGGAAAAAGAGGGGTGTTATAAGTTTCTGTCTGTCTGTGTGTCTGTGTGTGTGTGTGTCTGTCTGTGACATCGTGGCTCCTAAACGAATGAACCGATTTGAATCCGGTTTTTTCTATCCGAAAGCTAACGTGATCGAGATGGTTCAGAGCTACGTTTCAACAAAATCGGTTCAGCCATTTTTTGAACTTTGAAATGAAAATGTCAGGGGTTTTTCAACTGTTCTAAGTTGTAGTTATTTTTATATAAGTTATATAATATAAGAAATAAAATATATAAGAAATAAAATGCAGGCCGACGCCTCCAATTTTAATGAAATTTCATTACAGATCTCTCGTCTCGCCGCTTCTTAAACTGGATAGCTTCGAAGCCTATAAAGAACACAACTTCAATATTTAATTGCATGTGAGACAAAATGAAATTTTTTGCATGAGGAGATGACAATTGAGTTGTCCTAACGCTCGTTCGAAAATTTACGCAATTACCCCTCTGCTGGTCGATCACGTAACGCATTGTACGCGCGTCAGGTAGATCTAAACGTCACTTTTTATCCTCCCGCATACCCGCCCGACCCCTCTGACACCTTGTGGCGCTAACTTGTAGCTAACATCAGTATCGTTAACTGATTTTAATCGTATTGTACGTGATAAGTGCTTACCCCTATGGTCGCTAATTAATTAGGTGCTCGTTGGATCGTGAAGAGCCAATTGTCTCCGTTGATGTTCAAGTGAGCATCATTGGAAACAACAATCATGTGAACATAATTCACATCAATGACCATGTTACTGAATGCACTTATAATCTGACTACACATCTAATAATACGTGAATACGTATAAATTGTGAGTATTGTGCCTATAGGGATAGGGAATGCAAACCGGTTTTAACCGAAACCGAAAACACCGGTTATACCTACCTAACCGATTATTTCGACAAAATTTAATGGCTGGGTATTGAAAACCGGTAACGGTTATTTTCGGTCATACTTTTCCTAAGTTAAATTATCAAAATAAATTATGTTTCTTAATTTTTTTTCTGTCTTTTGAACAGATAATTACAGTTTTAGTAAATTATTAGATAATGGCTTAAAAAAGGCGAAAACAGTGCGCTCATGCTTGTATTTAAGTTGTTGTTTGACTCTAGAGGTGCGTATACAGTGAAACTCGAGCTACTCTGCTTTTCCTTTTATTTTTGAATGAGAGCGTGTATTTGCTACATTTGTGAAAATGGTCAGGAAGTTATTTTATGGTGTTCAACAGATAATTTCCTTGTTTTTAAAATCCAATAACCGTAACCGTTATTACCGATTTTAGGTTTTTTTCCATACCATTACCGAAATTATAACCGTTTATTGCATTCCTTACTGCCACATCCGAATTTGGTAGCAGAGACGGAGTCAGTAGCGGTATTTTTGAGATGGCAGCTGTCAATATCAAGTCAGTACAGATACTTTACTGCGCTGTAGGCATTTCAGTAAAGGAATCATTCTGAAACAGTGAATTTATAAACGGTGGATCTCTTGACTAAGTTAATCAAACGAGGAAGCAAAGTGAACGAAATACTATGCTTCAGAGGGGTAATCACGTAACGTTCCAAACGCGCGTTGGGAACATTTAACTGTCATTTTTCCATGTAAAAAGTGACATTTAGCTCTACCTGACGCGCGCGCCTGTCAATACGTTACGTGATCGACCTGCACTTAAGCCGAAAGTCGTTTGTACCTGCTGTCTCGCTGTCTGGTTGTTCTCCTCTACACAGGTCCCATTTCTATTTTTTTTTTTAAAGACAGCCTGTCTTTAAAAAAAAAAATAGAAATGGGGTTCTATTTACGTCTCACAAATCCACTAGTTTAGAAATTTGGTTTAGTCACAGCTCACTGACACAGACTCTCTGCTGTATTTTATAATTGACGTGATAACGTCTTATAAATAGATGAACGCCTGCTACACGCAATAATAAAGGATGACTCACGCTAGAACGGGCCGTGTCCGGCCCGGGGCGTTTTCTATGAAAAACGACGGCGTTTTTGCGCGGCCGAGGCATAGCCAAGGTCAAGCCACGGCCGAGGCTCGGAAGCGGCTCCGTGTCGGCACGGCCCGGCCGTGGCTCAGCCGGGCTTTGGTATGGCTTTGCCGCGCTAAAACGCCATCGTTTTTCTTAGAAAACGCCCCGGGCCGGACACGGCCCTTTCTAGCGTGAGTCATCCTTTAGTGTGACTCATTGACCCGTTCCGAACGCCGGCTGCGCGCACGAAATATCAACGCACAGCCCAAACCGCTGGTTCTAGAGATTCCAAATTTGGCACGTAGGTTCCTTTTACTAAAAAAGGGTTTTTCAAAATTCAAGAAATGGGGATTCAAAGTTTGTATGGCAGCACAATGTTTTCATATGACGGTATCACGTCAAATTGTTGTCCTGTAACCGACTTTATAGACAACCAATTTATTTTATTTTAATTTGATACCTCCACGTGTTTTCGATAAAAAAAGGGTCGGTAAGAAGGACAACGAAGTGATCTTATAAGGGTTCCTTTTGTTACGAGTTACGAGTCAAACTAACCTCATTTCTACAAAAGCCAGCCCACCTAAAATATGAACAGCAAAATGAATCATCTCAACCATGATATTATTTCCAACCTCCGTCGGAAATATTCAATTTAAATTTGATAGCAGAGGTCAGACAATACGCCAGTTTGAGAGGTTTCCCAAATAATCTGCGATTTCATTTCAAATTATCATGGAGCCTGTGCTAAACGGAATGAATTGGAATTAGGTTGGCATTTATCAAGCGCGCGTCTTTTATCACGTAAAATTTTACATTGCATCATTTTCACTAGCCAAATGTTGTTGTTTTTGGCGATAAGACCGCCTGTCGTCTAAAATTTAACCTATATGTTTAATTAATTGTTTTCTATTAGTGTATTATTTTGGTGAGAACTAAATAATATCTGTAATGTTTTGTATTTTGGTCGCTTTGGGACACTTACACTTTGTCAGATTTAACAGTTGTACAGCTTTAATAATAATATGACTGTCACATTGACTGCTTATTTAACCAGCTGGTCGATTAGGTAATGTTTCGTACGTACGTTAGGTAGATCTAAATGTATTTTATTGCATGGGAAAATAATAAGTATGACGTTGCTTAGGTGAGTTTATGTACAGGCTTGACCGTTTCAAATATACTCACCTATCAGCTAGTGTTGCCCGTCCACAAACACAGTCATGTATTTGTATAGCGTATGAAGAAGCTAAGGCGACACAACAAAATAATATCAAACCGAATTCAATTCAATACGTTCAGTCAAATATTCTAGAGAAAATAAAATTGCTGCGTTAGATTAAATTAAACGGCATGGACAGACGTCAGATTTAATTGCTGAGCTATTACGAGTATAACTAATTGAGGTGATTAAATAATTACGCTATTTCAGGTGGATTTTTCGATTGGTCGTCGTCTCGCAAACGAAATTACGGCGTTTCACTACAGGACGGCCCGCAACCTGTGTCGCGGCTTTATAGACTATCCGTCTCTTTGTAAGCGCTCTTACTAGAAAGATATGGACAGTATATCGACGCGGTCTTTGAGGGGTCCTTTCGGAATCTTACATTTTTACATTCAATTTTTTTTTATACAACGTCGGTGGCAAACAAGCTTACGGCCTGCATGATGTTAAGCTGGTACCGTAGCCTATGGACACGTGTGACTCCAGAAGAATCACAAGCGCGTTGCCGACCATTTATTCAGTTGATGATTCGCTGTGTTGGCAGATAGAGGCATGCAGGTCCCTCACTCCCAACACAGCGCATCCTAGGGAACACCACATGCGTCATGCGTCGGGTTTGATATTAATGTTGTGTTGCATGCACTCTTACCTGACACGTTAGCTAAGCGTGCGCTCTGTAGTGTAGCCGCCATACTGTAGCACTTTATTGAAGTCCTCCGTTTACGGTATTTCCCATTATTGAAGTTCTCCGTTTACGTTAGCCTAGTGGTTCACGCATACGGCTGTCAAGCGGCAGTCGTGGGTTCGAATCCCGGCCAATGAGTTTTTCGGAACTTATGCACGGAATATTTACCGTTAGTTTTTCGGTGAAGGAAAACATCGTGAGGAAACCGGCCCAATAAGGTCTAGTTTTCCCTCTGGGTTGGAAGGTCAGATGGCAGTCGCTTTCGTAAAACTAGTGCCTACTTATGCCAAATTTTGGGATTAGGTGTCAAAGCGGACCCCGGGCTCCTTTAGGGGCACAACCGGGAATAACGCTAGGACGAAGAAGAAATTGAAGTTCTCCGTGTGAGCTTGGGCCGAAATTATTTCGTATGTAGGGCTGTCCTTCTGTTTTACTCAACAGGTTGCAATTCTCAACCGATGCTCGTGACATGTCATTTTGTGAGCAGGTACTATTATATTATACTTATGTGTAACTTATTATGTCGATTCCGTTATTGGTATTTTTTTAAACAAATTCGGGATGTTTACAGTTCACTGATCCACTAGTGTATACTTTAACTCGTTTCAACTGGGCTCATGAATGGATCTTTGTTAGCCAGGTATACAATGGTAGGTACTATTTGCTTTTGTTTGCGGACGCGTGCCATTTTTTGCAAGAAAAAGTTTAGCGCCACATACAATTTTCATTGTATAATGAACTCTATCGTCTTATTCAATAGATTCAAAATAGACTAAAAGATAAAAAAACCTGCTCCAGGAGAGCCAGGTATAAGGCGATCTCGTGACATTAAACATACACTTGTTAATAACATCACACGTCAGATCCAACTAGGATCGTTCGATATCTTACTTACGTGCGACATCTGTCAAATTTGTATGCAAATTGACAATTCATTTCGAACGTAATCTCGACTGATATTAGAATAGAGGTCAAATAAAATTTCTTTGATTTCAGAGATGTTCGAAATTTGAATGAAAATTATTTCATTCAAATTTCGAACATCTATATAATATTAATTATCGAAATCGATGTTATTATTTAGCAATAATAACATTTTCACAGACAAGATATTTGCTCTAACAAAACAGTCTATTTTGATGGTGGTCATAATGTGCGGTTCTTGAACGCATCATGGAGGGTTTATGATATTTGGATTGATAAACTCTTTAATATATGTCTGTGAGAGACACGAGACCTCCCCCATACATGAACTTTTTTACATTAGGTACTGAGCACTTAATAATAATTCAGGAATTAAACGTTGACGTGATTTTTGTACATTACTTAGTACTTAATTAATTCATTAATTCATAATTTAGCAGTGGAACGTTTCTGTCATATTAACATCATTCGTCGTCATCTCATTTACTTTTGCAAGTTCCTTTCATCTCGAGTTTATTTTAAATTTCAAACAGCAATATTTTGTCATATCCCGACGCTGCACATCTGCCCACAGGAGCAGTGTAAATGAAAAATCCCTCACAAAATGAAAAGGTACTTTCGCATAACCGAATATACTTCATAATCATTTCGTTCATAAAAAAAATTTATCGCGCCTTTATGGAGTAGTGACGTCACGGTGAAATGATGATTACGTCATAAAGAGGCAGTTTTCGGGTTTATGCGAAAACAGTGTGTAAATGAGATTCTTTGCTCGTTGCTCTTTATGGTCGCGTCAACTCGAGAATGTGCGTTTTTCTATATAAAGAGGCTTCTTAAAAATCCCTCTAATGTGACATTTATCTACTACGTAAGGCAACTTCTGCATTTGGCTAGGCGGAATCACTATGTGATATTTTGTGCTAACCGAGAGCTGACTAATTCCGCACAGACCTACTTATCGATATGTCATTTTGGCGCGAAACGACGCTTATCGATACGAGTATCTAATGGTAACCTCTGTACAGCGTATCGCACACAATGACGTTTCATACTTATACGTTTCTGTGTACAGTCACTATCAAAAGTAACTACGCAATCGAAGCCGTCAAAAGTTCTTATTCCATTTTTAACTGACTTCAAAAAAAGGAGGAGGTTCTCAATTCGGTTGTATAATTTTTTTAACATGTGTTTCCTCAGAACTCCATCATTTATGAACCAATTCGTACTATTCTTTTTTTAATTGAAAGTATATGCTTCCAGGTTGCTACCATTTTTTTTTTAAAACTCCAGTTGAATGATGGAAACCATTAGGAATTGAGGGAACTCCTCAAATATATAAGGCACGCGTGCAGTAATTTCGGTGTTTTCTATTATAACTCGCGTATTTACATCTGGAAATCATAAATTTGGTGAAGTGGAAGTGATGATGAAGACCACAGATGGCTTGTGGAACTTGTCTATGATGTACTTCAAACTATAAAAGTACATCACCGAATCTGATATCATTCAGTAGAAATAGCACACAAAGAAGTGCCAAAGGTGATTCTGAGATCCTTGAGGAATTGACGGAAGTCCTCAAATGTTATCGGCCCACATACAGCGATTTGGTTTTTTTCTCTAATAATCAACGTACCTATTTGCTCTCGAAAATCAGTTCATGTGGTAAATTGGAAAATAAATGTGGAAATGTTCATGTGGCTTGGCGGAATACTGAATTGAAGTCGGTCAAAACTTTGTTTTTAAAGTAAGTAAATTATAATAAAGACTTTTGAAGTCTACGTTTGTGTAGCTACTTTTGATGCTGACTATACGTAGTAACCAGATAATTTCATTGAACGCACACCATTATATATACGAATTCAAATTTTACAACAACAAAAAAGAAGTACCTAATCCCATTGAAAAATATGAACTGTGTTGTAAAAATTTAATCCGAATTCTCATGATATATTCTTATACTTAATCCTTACTTTCTGGCCATCGTGCTTTTTTTATTATCATATCATATTATTATTTCCAAAATGGACGATTATTTCAATAACAAACATAGAAACTAAAACAATTATAATTTTGGATGTTCAGTTATGTGGTCCGTCGACAACCCTATCCCACTCTTTGTTCGTCTATCTATTGCCATAAAATGACAGCTAACGTCATCACTTAGGCAGTGGACCTTCTGTACTTTAGGTGCTATTAATTATTCTGTTGTATCGGTAAATGTACTTACTTTGACTGACTGTTAGTACCTACATTTTACTGAATGTGATTTCCGCACATCCAAATCAGGAAGTGACCTCGGACTAAATATAGACAAGAGCAAAAGTTTCGGGTACAGTTTGTACTGAAATTCTATACAAAGTGCACCCGAAACTTCTGCTCTTGCGTGTAGGATGCTCATACATATATCGGAAGGAGGTTCAATTTTCTATTTGGTCGACCCTTTTGCTCAAACTTTTATTAGAAACCTGCGATATAGCTATTGGTGATTCGAAAACTCACGAGCCTTCGACAAAAAATGTAAATTGTTTACACTTTTATTCTAAATTGGTGAGTCATTGATGGATCGTAAATATATCTATCACTATCATATTTAAAGACGTATGGCGATTCTCAAAAAATATTGTATTTGATTTTTAATATCCATCTTTATCGTGGAATAAATAAAGGGGCTAAATTTCAATGAAGATTCAGATCCTTAGGGAACAACTTTCAAAAGAAAGATGTACGATTACTTCGACGAAGCGTATTGAACAGCTTTGGACGCAGCTGTTTTGTTCCGGTTGTTAGCAGACTTCACGATAAATAACATCAAGGGGTCTATTTGGATCGACGTAATATTATATTCTCGAGTGGCGATCACGTACCGGAATCTTCGCGTCAGAGATGCACATCGTTTACTCGAGATCCCGCAAACATCCCCGACGCACTGCAGAATCATCCGTCCATCCGTCATCCTTCATCCATCATCCGTCATCCGTCATCCGTCATCCGTCATCCGTCATCCGTCATCCGTCATCCATCATCCATCATCATCCATCAAACCATCATCCTCAATGCTCATTCTAAACAAACAAAATGTTTCTTATGGAATTTTAAGGTACTTTAAAACACAGAGTTACTTAAACACGCTCAAAGGTCAAATTACTTTCCCCACTAGTGGATAAAATGCGATTTTGCTCACTGGTTTTAAAGACCTCTCCTTTTACCTCGAGGTAGCCCCATCAGCACCCTGTAGGCGTTATTATACTGAACACGCAGAGTTGTATTGTTTCTGGGTATAATTGGCCCATATGCTGCTTGTATAGAAGTTGGTACAATAAGCGGTAAAAATAGTGACTTTGACTTCCCTAGAACAGCGAGCGAACCTATGCTCAGCAGGAACTGATTAAAGACTGAATATGATGATAATGATGATGTTACTCGTTTTTGTTGCTCGCTCTCGTTCCGACACAAAAGGCCGAAACGCACTGAAAGCGGTGGCGGTGCAGTGCGGTTAGGTGCGGAGGCGGTACCGGTTGTAATGTTCGAACTATTGCGAAAGGGTCCGCACAGAATACCGCGGCAGGACGCGGCGCGGTATTCTGTGCGGGCCTATTCATATTAGCTCGAACATTACAACCGGTACCACCTCTGCACCGCACCGCGCCGCCACCGCAGTCTGTGCGTTTCGACCTTAAGGCGCTATAGTATCATGGTCTTCTCTCCCTCTCGCTGAGCATAAGCGTGAGCGAGATGGAAGTGCGTGTTTGGAAGCGCGGATATCATGTTTTCTAATTTTAATTTTTTGTGCGTTTAAATAAATAAAAAAGTAATCACTAAGTTCCCTCAAACATGATATTGCCGATTTTTAGAACCAATGTTAATATGTTTAGCTATTGTGCATAATTTGCTACGAATGTTTTAAGTGAATTTTAATATGTTTTAGACCTATGTTCGTGATTTTTTTCTATCGAGCGAAAATTGCATCGTGTTTCGAATCACTGATTTCCCTGCAAAAAAGCCTCAAGATTACTATTCGTATTTTTTTTAAACCATATTATTATAAACAGACGCATTATGTTGTTTCAAAAACTATGTTCGCTTCACTTCTGCTGAACCTATAGCGCCTTTAAGGCTTAGTGCGCGTGGAAGAGAGGCGGACGAAATTGAATGTCATACCGATATCACAATCATAGCAATATACCGAGTCAAATTGACTTCCCCATCCCGAAAACGCCGAACAGATTAAATTGATCGCCTTGGCTGTAATAAGTATTTATTCATTGCTGCTCGCATTTGAATAGATTCGACAATTGAAATTGAGTGGATCAGGTGTATTGTTCTCATAATTCGATCTATTGGGTGAATATTTACCAGAAATATGCTAGGATTTGGTTTATTTTTAGAAAATTGGCAGAAAAACATACCAGCTGGATGCGGGTGGCACAGGGCCGGTCACTTTGGCACTCGTTGGGGGAGGCATATGTCCAGCAGTGGACGTCTTTCGGCTGATATGATGATGAAGAGGATGAAGCTAAACTTTCCAAATTCCAATCTGTAGAGGAGCACAGCCGGACAGCTGGACATCCGGACATACGAACGAATTTAGGCCCAAGCTGAAAAAAAATCCTTCGCTCGTTTAACTACTGGAAAGTGCCAATTATTAGGTTAATATCGAGCAATAAGAGTCCCCAGGGGTTATGAGCGCGCGAAATTTGTTGAAATACGAATACCATCCGAAAGCGATGAACCAAATTAATCAAGTTATTTTAAGATACAATCTTCTACATTTAAAGTGCGGAGAACTTTTATCCGAGATGGAAAAACGTGTCCACTTACTACTCAAAAAATCCGGAAAATATACAGGGTGGGACCTGTACCAGGAGCAAAAAAATAAAAGTTAAGCTTGTGAACAATTATTTCCAAGTGGTTTTACTTGAGAAAAATAGTGTTTTAAATAAATTTTCCTTTAAAATAAGTTTATTGGTATTTTTTTACTCTTCTAGAGTGCTATGAGTAACTTTTTACTTTAAAAACACAAAAAAAAGAAATAAAAATTAAAAAATCACAAAAATATCTTTTGAAAACATAAATGCAAAAACTATTATGACTCATTACATGATGTTACCTCAAAATCTGCATTGACTGCCCTGCCGTGCTATGATCTCGAGGTGCCGAGATACATTACTTGGAGGTCATGCATGACTTTAGATCAAAATTTCTCCGAAACCAAAAAAATTGAAAATGAATGAGACAAAGGGCATAAATGCCACAAGATTTAGATTTAGACTTAAATTTATTTATTTCGAGATAAAAATTACAATATAGGTTTGCATACAATGTCAAAATTATAAGAATCCTTATCACGATCGTCAATAATCAGAGATAAAATTTAAAAATATTCAAAATGTAAATACACAAAGTGGAAATTGTAGCTCCAAAACACGGATTGTCATTTAACAACTAATAGACTGCATTAGGTACGATTTAAAAGTTGAATATAGAATATAAATGTTGCACAAGAAATCATATCAAATTATAGCTGTCAATAAATTAAATAAACTCTTAAAAAACCATTTCCATGAACTCGTGAACAGAGTACAGAGGGTTATCCAACAAAAGATTTATCAGTCTACGCCTAAATGTTTCGTCGCAAGGAAGCGTCCTTTTGAATATTTGCTCCTGTTACATGGTCCATCCCGTATAAACCTCAAAGTGATATTTGATCCGGCTCATCGTTACTATGGACACCGATTCGATCGAACAGCTTAGTAACCGTCCATCACTAATAAAAGGGAAATCTCCAAAACCCACAACAAAGTAATTTATTTGCAAAGCGAAAGACATTTATCTGCCACTTATTGCTGCATAATAAAAACAACGGTTCAACGTAATAAACTGTACTCAGTAAAGTTAGCTAATTAGGCAAAAAAAAAATTTAAAAGAAACTAGAAGGTGGTAATGTTATGCAAATGAGTGAAGCGAAAGTGGTTTGTCAGGATCGTAGCAAATGGAGATCCGTGATCTCTGCCTACCCCTCCGGGAAAGTGGCGTGATTATATGTATGTATGTATGTAGAAGGTGGTAAGTATATTGTTTTTGAGAAATTGGTGTTATTTTTTTTTTATAACTTTAACCTTATTGATGTTGTATGCCTAGTTCGATTCTCTTTCAATGTCCATTTGATCCTTAAGGTCGTTTCCTCGTATTGGTTATTAATTAAACGAGCGAGCGAAGCGAACAAAGTTCTCCGTTTCAGCTGTTCAACTCTACAGGTCGCATTTCTCAACCGATTCGCGTGAAATTTTGTAAGCAGGTTCAATCATTTTATAGGTACCTACGTATTTTTTGTAGATTCAGTTTTCGAAATATTTTTTTTTTTTATTTTTTTTAAAAGACCGGCTTGCGAGTTCTACAGCTTACAGAGCTACTAATTCACTTTCAACCGACTTCAAAAAGAAGATTTTCAAAGTAACTCGGTAATTTAAGAACCAATTTGAAAAAAAAAACTTACTTTTGAAAGCATATACTTCCAGATTGGTCCCGTTGCCACCAAAATCCAGTTCTGATGATGGAATACTGGAAAAATCGAGGGAACTCTTCAAATTTTATAGGCAAACTTGAAGCAATTTGGCTACTGATTTGAAGTCGGTTAAAACTTTGTTTTTAAAGTAGGGTAGACTGGGTACGGTTAAAACAGAGGTCGGTTGAAACAACGGAAATATCTCGCAAACCGTTGGCGACACGGCGAGGGGTCCAAGGAGGCAAAGAAGCGGACGATCGGTTTGTACACAAAAAACATCGTAACGTTGCTTCCCGCGCGCGGTATTTGTTTGTAGAAGGCCCCATTGTATTTTGATCCCCAAAAGTACGTATTTTCACTCGTAGAGCTATTCAATTATTCTGGTTTCTATATAAGTGAGAGTATTGAGTGTGTGTTTATGTTTGAAGTGAAGCTTGTGGATCATGTCAGCGTATCTAGTTTTACTGTATCATTATTCTCATTATTACTACAACGGCTTTTTTCCGAAAGTAGGGAGGTGGGGACGGTTGCAACAGAGTGATTTGCTTGTATTTTTGACATTGACTAATGAAAGTCAAAGTAAGTTTTCTTTTAGTTTATTTTCATGTATTTTAATTAGTTTTGTTACGTTTAAAATGCAAACAGTTTATTTTGACAAATGACTGATAACTAACTTGTAAGCGCAAAAACTCAATCTCATATACGTAATCTCATAAAATATACGAATAAAACACATAAAAGTATATTATTTTGTCACTGTTTCAACCACCCCTGGGATGGGGACAGTTGAAACAAATCGGTTTTTTTTTCTTCAATTTGATCTACTGCTAATAAAAACTAGAACACCTGGACCCAAACATCTATTGCATGTTAGTAGATAATAACACGCTCTTTCATTTGATATATTTTCTTTATCTCACAGATTATAAAAAGCAAAACTACGGACGATATACGAGAAATTGGTTCAATCGTACCCAGTCTACCCTAAATTATTTTATATCCAAAAGTGATAAACAAAATTAAGACATTGGATGACCTAATATCCCCAAGTTTAGATCATCTCAGAACTTACAACATCTCTAAACAAACTTCTACATCAAAACAAAAGCACTAAGCTGACTTTGTTGACGACCCAGTGTCGTTATTCAATTACTTAATAAAATCATGCCGTTACGATCTCCTAGGAAAAATTGTACAAAATTTGTGTCATCGCGTTATTGGTTTATAAAATCCGGCCAAGTGCGAGTCGGACTCGCGCAAGAAGGGTTCCGTACCATTATCAATAAAAATATTTATTTTATTTTGTTTTTAGTATTTGTTGTTATAATAGCGGCAACAGAAATACATCATTTGTAATAGGGTCCCGTTTTACTCTTTGAGTACGGAACCCTAAAAAGCGTCTTCCATAAATTTACCGTAGATATAGTAGTGTCACAACAAGTGCAACCACTAGTCTGAAAACCAGCGTCGGGCCGCGTTGCCCAGCGTATGCTGAGAGTGGGGTCTGTTGCCCACTAGTTCCATTTAAGGTTCTATGTGGCAATAAATATTTGTCTGTTTCTATTTATTATAACAATTTCGGTATGAGAAAATGACAGTTGAGATGCACTTACGCTCGTAGTAAAGTTAGCAATTGCCCTTGTATATAGATAATATTTAATAGTTTTTTTTTTTTTTCATAGACAAACACTTTGCAGTCAAGTTACACGTGTTAACAAAAGAGTCAATACTTTATTGGAGTAAAAATAGACTCCAAGTATCGGCTGGTGAGTGAGAGAATAATGTTATACGTAGGTATTCGGGTTTCTTACAATCCATACTAATCCATACTTACATTATAAATGCGAAAGTGTGTCTGTCTGCTTGTCTGTCCGTCGGTCTGTTACCTCGTCACGCTTAAACCGCTGAACGGATTTACATGAAGTTTGGTATAGAGATAGTATGAGTCCCCAGGAAGGACATAGGATAGTTTTAATCTCGTAAATCATTCCCTAAGGGGGTGAAAAGGGGGGTAAAATTTTATATTAAGTGATATAAACGAGCTGCACGCGGATGATGTCGCGGGCAAAAGCTAGTTTCTTATAAATTACTATATTATTTGAATTCCTAAATCTGCCTTAATGTTTCGTGGAAATGTATTACTGCTATAATAACGACTCGATAATGGGGAATGGATGAAAATTTTAGAAGTGCCTGATTTTTTTTTTGGTGTTAGGAATAACCTTCCTTACCACCAGAAAAAATTGCAGACTTGTCAAGGTGCTTCAATTATTTTTGAAAAATATAAACAGTTTCCTCACTTACGTTTTGGGTTTAGGACGGCGAATGAGACATTTTCCTTGATTTGTCTCATATTACAAAGAATATCATAAAAATCCGTGGTAAACCGACACTGGCGATGATATTGACAGCTGCAGCAGCTATATTTGTCATTGCCAGGGTCAGATATTCAAAATATTTTTTGTAATATGAGACGAATCAAGGAAAGTTTCTCATTCGCCGTCCTAAACCCAAAACGTAAGTGAGGAAACTGTTTATATTTTTCAAAAATAATTGACGCACCTGAAAAATCTGCAATTTTTTTCTGGTGTTAAGGAAGGTTATTCCTATCACCAAAAAAATAATCAAGCACTTCTAAAATTTTCATCCATTCCCCAATACTAAAGCCACGCACTGCGAAAGTAACACCTGAAAATTTTATGATTTTCACGAGGTGTAAACACATAGAGATGTATTTGTGATAATTACAACTCAAGAATTACTAAAGCCACGCACTGTGGCAGTTATACCTGAAAAATTAATGAATTTTTGCGAAGTATAGGTAAACACAACTAAGAACGGCACAAAGGCAATTTGATTATGGTAATGTTTACGGACGAAGATTAACGATTCGATGCCAATTACGGGCAATTCACAGCTTTATTATATATTAGATAAGAGTGACGGAATGGTCACGTTGTTCGTTGTACGAGTATACTAGTGACTGGCTATAGGAAACATAATCGCATGTGAAAGAAAATGAACTACCTACAAGAATGTATGGGGTAATACATAATTAAACATAATATCAGAACGCATATTTTTCCGATTTTTATAATTTTTGATTTTGCAGGATATAATACTAACTTACACTAACCTACTAATGAAATGCCGCCAGCATCCTCGGTACAATGCCTCGAGGGCCTTTTTTAGATTTAACGTAGTTTTAATTTAATTTAGCTTATGTTAATTATCATGTATTTACTATAGAAAATAAAGATGTATTACCTACTTATATCATCTAAAGACACGAAAAATATAATATAATCCGTAACATCTTGGAAGGGAAAATCGACGGTAAAAGAAGCTGAGGAAGGAGAAACCTAACCTGGTTAGATAACATTAAAAGCTGGTCTAACATTAATGACACTGCCAGTCTTTGCAGACTGGCACAAGATAGAAACAAGTTCCGGAAGATGGTCGCTGACATCCGCTGAGGATATGGCACAACAAGAAGAAGAAGACACTAACCTAGTTACATCTATTACAGCATCTGCGTCCAAATTTTAGTTTAGCGCAAAATGGCGTTTCAGTATTTTGAAATTTCGGAATAAATAAGGTTTCGGACAAATGTACGGAACTGTTCTACTTTTTCGAAAATATTAATGTTTCCTTAACTTTGAAATGATTTACACAGGCACTAAATTAATAAATTGTCAATCGATGCCATTAGCTTTTGGATGGTAAGTTTACAATAATAACATGTTTTACTTTTATTCTATTGCCCCGCCTCTCGCCTTCATTAGTGAAGATGCTTTCAAAGAATTACTAGCGGTAGGGGTTTTAATTATGTGATCGACCAACGTCATGCGAAACATGGAAAAAACGTAAAAAAAAATTAAAATAAAACAAAAAAACCGGTCAACTGCGAGTCGGACTCGCGCACGAAGGGTTCCGTACCATTATCTATAAAAAAACTTTATTATTCTGTGTTTTTAGTATTTGTTGTTATAGCGGCAACAGAAATACATCATCTGTGAAAGTTTCAGCTGGAACTATCACGGTATCAGTGAGATACAGCCTGGTGACAGACAGACGGACGGACGGACGGATGGACGGACAGCGGAGTCTTAGTAATAGGGCCCCGTTTTACTCTTTGAGTACGGAACCCTAAAAAGAAGTGATATTTGGAATCGCAACGCGCTACCGAATTTGGCCTTAATCTGTTCACAACCCTTTTTTGTTACAAAAAAATAAAGGGATAACTTTTATGAATAAGTGTTTTACTAACCCGCAATTAGAATGGGATTGGATATTAACTATGGAACTTGGATATAAACTTTGTCGTATTTATATAGCAAAACTGTCACCTCCAATCGTATTCTATTTAGTCGCGGTTTGATAATACCAACAACTCGCAGTACAAGGAGTGAACATTATTAATTCAGTCCACCGAAGAGAGCATTCATTCATTCTTTATAATTTAAGCCTCTTCGCCACAGAGGATAAAAAAAAGAGGTTGTCTGGAAGAGATCGCTTTTTAGCGATAAGTCCGCTTTGTTTTTCTATTATGTACTATAGTCCCCCGCGGCTATGAAGTCAACCCTGAGACATGCCTCTAGGGTTGAATATGTAATTCTTTCCTATGGTTGACATTGTCATTATTCAGAAACTTCATAGTTGCGCAATGTGTCAGGATTGACTTCATTCATAGCCGCGGGGGACTGTAGTGCTGGTGAGCAATAATAGTAGTTTATGTGACTGTACATTATGAAGGGCATTAAAGACGAGTGTGGGTTTCATAATAACACGAGTATTTTAATGCTTAATTATGTGCAGTTACATACACTACTTTATCTATCCACATATCATAAGCCTCCATGATGCATTCAGGAGCCGCATATTATGACCAGCGTCGCAGCGTTGTTTTCTGGCAGCTGTCATAGTTTTTATTTAAATTCAGAGACAAACTAGAGTCCGCCCCAACTATCATTATCGTTTGATATCTTACAACTTGCGTGCGACATTTGTCAAATTTGTATGCAAATTGACAATTCATTTCGAACTAAACTTCATCTCGACTGATATTAGAATAGAGGTCAAATCAAATTTCTTTGTTTTTTCAGAGATGTTCGAAATTTGAATGTAGTAGTATTATCGAAATCGATGTTATTATTTAGCAATAAGTAAGTAATAACATTTTCACAGGTAAGAAATTTGTTCTAACATAACAGTATATTTTTATAGTGGTCATAATGTGCAGTTCTTGAACGCATCATGGAGGGTTTATGATATTTGGATAGATAAAGAATATTTGTAGATATTGTATCGTATAACAAGCCGAGATTCTCAACAATCTCAACATTTCATCAAATTCCATTCGTTCGATTTTGATCATTTTTTTTATTACTAAGGGCTTTTTCAGAAATGATAGTTTGATAAAGGAACGTCATATTAAGCAAACACTCCGCCTTAATGGCGCAATTACCGGCGTCCAGTCCCTTTTTAGGCCGCATCCGTATTTCGCCCAAGTAAAATAATGTGACCGATTTTGTGTAAAAATATCATTGGAATTGGAATTATCTACCTTGAACGGAAGTCTTTTGCATGGTGCGATTCGACCAACTCAAATAATCTCAAGTATAACTGAAATAGTGACTGACTTTGGCTTAGTGTATTATTATTTAGTGAAATCAATGTCAACAAATTTTAAATTAAATTGTCATTAAATAAATATTTTATGTCTGTGTTATATGCGTGTGTAGGTAATAAATGTATGATAATACTAGCTTTTACCCGCAACTTCCGCCCCCTGTTTCACCCCCTAAAGCCCCTGCTAGACGGTAGCCTTGGTCCGCACCGGCCGTGTAGACAGTTGTTTGCAGCAAAATTTCATACTACAGCGATCGGTGCCGACCAAGGTCGCTCGGTCGGAGTGGCGTGTTGGTGACCGTCTAGCAGGGGCTTTAGGGAATGATTTCCTGGGCAAAAACTATCATACCTATGTCCTGTTAATTAACGACAACCGTGGACTGTATATCGAAATGAAAACGAGAAATATGGGCGTTGATGCCGTCGAGGGTAAAACAAGAATATTGGTGATTAAGAAAATGGGAATGATTGAATAATGTTAAAATTAGATAGTAAAGTGGTTCTTTGGTCTTTTGGAGGAGATAGTGCAGGTCGATCTTGAGAACATACAACTCATGTGTATAGTTCGGTATTTATTATCGAAGGTAACAACTACGGACAATACCGATAACAACAGTAAGACTAGGTAATTAAAATTAATATACGTAATATTCTCGGACATTAGAAAACAGGACAAGACTGTCTTTTGTCCGCACACCACCCCCCCACGGAGAAAGATAAATCATCAAATTAATAATAACAAAAATCATCGCGATTATTAAAAGTAAGTGGTATGTCTGTTCTCTCTAACCTGGTCCGTTGGAGCTGTGGAACACTTATCCTGGATTCAAACTATATGCTCCATACCTCATCCTCAACTGAAAAGGTAACAGACAGAGTTACTTTCGCATTATATATTTGCCGTGTAAGTATGTTGGTGAGCCTCCCGCCGGCGCCGGCATTTTAGTATTGCAAAATGACAGTTGAGTTGTCCTTACTAACGCTCGTTCGAAAATTTACGCAATTACTCCTCAGGTCCGGGTACGCAAATGTATTTTCTCAACGTTACAAAGAGGAAGTATATTTTAGTATGTCGCTTCCGATCTCAATTAGCCTTCGAAAGGAGATGAACTAATTGAGACCCTATATAAATAAGTGTAGACTTTAGCCCGCCCAGTATTTTTTCACTTTAATTCGTGAAACCGTAAAAGCGGCAAATATTGGTCATAACGTTTTTAACGACACGGCTGCTGCTAACGACCCATAATGCCCATTCACTGTCATTCATTAAACTTTAATTATCATTATTGTACTCGACGGAGTTGGTATTGCAGATGCAGACGCTATAAAATATTTTAGCTCGGTTATCAGCAAATCGCATATATCTGGGGTCACGACAGTGCCCCCGCCAAGTCGAGCAAAACAAAGAGGCATGGCCGTACCATCCTTTTCTCGAAGCCATTCAGGCCATTTTCAACCTCCTGTAATTTTGTGCGGGCTAAAGCTAGAACCCTGAATTTTCGGTAACATGTAGGGCATAATATGGCTTACATAATAATGTTAATAACATTCAATGTGAACTTTTAGTTTAGGAACTATTGTCCGTTAAAGTTCGTTAGTTTTGTCACTGACATACTCACTTACTTATATACTGATAAATTGATAATGATCAACATAATTCTAAGGTATGTCTAGCAGACCCACAAGCTTTAAATTTCAAATATAGTTCGTTTTTAGCCTACTGATTCATAAATAACCTAAAAATAGCAATATCAGTCACGTTTCAGAGATATACAAACTACATAAGTAAGTTTGTAATCCTATACAAATACATGCAATTACAAAGTTACTTTTGCAGTGGTAAAATAATATTCCCATACAAAGTCTAAAAAAAGAAATGAGATCCCATAAAAACACAAATTTTACTAAACGGCACCCCAGTAAAAGTAGTGGAAAAATTAAAATATTTGGGGCATATAGTTACGTCTGACCTTAACCGATGGTGCTGATATTGAACGTGAGTGCAGAGGGTTGGCTGTGAGAGCGAATATGACACAAGCGCACGTTATTCAGAGCTTACTGTACATCGCTCTATACAAGCGGCCTGTGGGCAGATTATACTCAGAAACAATACAGCACTCTGCGCGTGCAATATAACAACGCGTTCAGGGGACCGATTTTTGACTTTCGAGCGCTCGAATCTTTCATTCGAAAACGGACAAAAATTACGAAACGCTCTTTTGAAATAGCGATAGAAAATTGAAAAGCGAGTGGTATTGACCACTCGTATTCAATTATATCGGTAGAAAGTTAGTGCCTGCAATTTTGACACTAAAATCGTATTCACTTTTATTTAATTTTCGAGCGCTCGAAAGTCAAAAATCGGCCCCCAGGACGTTGATGGGGCTGCCGTGGCGGTGCAGCGCGTCGGGGATGTTCGCAGAGGCGCGTGTAGACTGTTTCTACACCACCATGCGTAAGAGATGCGCATCCCTGGCTCGCCGTGCCTTCGCATGCTGACATGTTTACATTTTTATTTTATTATATATTTTTATAATATAGAATTGTGTACCTAATTGTTATTTAATTTATGACATGATGATGTACCTACTACTAATGTAAATGCAGTAAAATTGTGTTGTGATTCCCAAGTTGCAGAATTTTATTAAGCAAGCAAATAAAGATTAATAAGAATGCCTGACTTGGCTCTACGAAATATCTCACCATTTTTACTGTGGAAGAGTTTCGAGACTTGGCCTATTTTTTACATGGAATGTTTTTTATGGGTCTATGTTACATAGGTATATTTTGTCATGTATAAGATTTAATACTCAAAGAGTGCTTTGGAAGGCACGCTAAGCAGTTGATCCCGGCTGCTGTCTATGACAGTAGACTTCGGGCGGCTTAAGAACCTCTAACAGTCTAGTTGCTCACTCACTTGACAAAGGCATAATGCATAACGCATACCACCCGGGTGCAGGGGGTGACCCGAGTGGTTATGTGGGACTCCCGCATGGGCTAATGAGACCCACGGTGTACCCACTAACCCCCCCCCCCCCCCCCCCCCCCCCCCATTAAGTCAGTCAGTAGCTAACCCCCCTAAGTCCGCTACGAGGAGATCATGGGTGCGGGAAATCCAGCACTCGATCTGTGGTTCCGCCACTGACCACGTCTCGGCCGCAGAGGATAGGGAAAACGGCGCCGTAATACCGGCATTCCTCTTCCTCTGCGGTCCCACCAATGCCGCTTCAGCGGAACGGCCCCGCCAAGTTCGCAAGGGGTAGGGAGAGTGGCGCACCGTTATACCAATACGCCTCTCCCCCTGCGGTCCCTCCCCAATGCATCCTAAGCGGGCTTAATAGGCAAGCCCGCTAGGAGCGCCCTCCTCGGGCCAGCCGGCAGCCGGCCCTGGGTGCGTCTTAGTTTCGCCGTGGGTGAGCAGTCCACGGTTACTAAGCCCCCCCCCCCCGCCCCGACAAGGCGAGCACCCTCGAGGTGGCCGCAGGAGCTACCTTTATTTTTTTTTTACTTGGGGAAATGCCTTTACGCATCCCACCTAGCCGAGGAACTAGGATGGGTATGACGGACTCCCGAGAACCCCCCGGCCTACCGTCTAAAACCACCAAGGTATGCCCTCTCTGTCGTGTGGTAGGGGCGTCATGGGATCGCGAACATTTCACCACGACGCCCCTCGGCAACAGCCGCAGCTGCCCTCACTACTGAGCCAAAAGCCCCCCCTCCCGTCGTAAGCGTGCAGGGCGACACCACACGCTTCCCGACCCGACCAAAGGACCTCTACGCCGGGAGAAGGTGATAGACCTCGGATTCACCCTCTCAGGTCCCCTTGTAACTTTTTATAGAGGTTTTCTCCCTCGCAGCCACAACTCGGCCCTGGCCTGACCGTCGCAGCCCCCGCGCCTAACATGAATCCTCTTATTATTTAATCGTATGGCAATTATTATTTTGGCCTTTGAGTGAATGAATCCTCTGATAGCAGAGGATTTGTCAGGGTTACGGGTCCGTTATTTATTATAGAGGCAAACGGCAATGGCCTCTCCCTCAAGCCGCACCTGGGGAATCTTGCGATTCCCTGGGCGGAACCCCCCGGGTCGTGTTATTGTCGGGTTATTGGTAGCACCAGCAAGCGATAACTTAGGGTTCACTAAATTATCACTTGCCGTTGCCTCCAGGGCGCACCGGCCAAGACACTACCCATTCCTGCGGATCAACCGAATCAAGAGGAATCGGTAGAGTCCAGACACTCGAGGAGGTTACCCAACATAGCGCCCCAAGCCGCAGGAGCTACCTACCACAACCCTGCACATGTCCCCTGGGGTGGTACTAAAAACTCAAAAAGGTCAATAATGTATGCCATACGATTAAATAAATAATACTTAATACGTACCGGAAGACGCAGCGTGAGTAAACCCTGTAGGTAGACTGACCTGATAAAGGTCACGGGAGTCCGCTGGCTGCTGGTGGCGCAGGACCGATCACTTTGGCACTCTTTGGGTGAGGCCTATGTCCAGCAGTGGACGTTTTTTTCCCCTGATATGATGATGACGATGATGTCTCAACTCAATACAAGGTTCTCGGGAGAAATCCAATTAATTTAACCAGCGGGGGTAACGCTTCGTACGTAGTTAGGTAGATCCAAATGTAATTTTGTGTACTCGTTGATTAAAATCTGTGTATTAAGATTTCATAGAGAATACTGCAACGTCACTATTTTCATCGTTGAATAGTCTATGTTACTTCCGAAACAACCGAAATAAATGTTTCGATACGCTGTGGATAGAACTTACGATATTTAGTTTTCTTTTAAACTCGTTTTAATGACTTAAATTATTTATATAACACCAGACGCTGTGGATTGGTTGTGCAATCTGGACGTTGATGTATAAGCTACTACTACCTTAAAGAAAACGACATACGATTAAATAAATTATAAATTTTAATGAACTCGTACAAAAATTATTGTTCACAATAGTGTCATAATCAAGCTTTTTAATCTCGTACTTTACTTATATACCACTCAGCAAGCTTGGTGGCCTAAACACGGTACTCGACTAAAAAGCTCTCACACGATTGTGAAAAATACTATTTTGTATCGGACAAACATTTGATTCGTCTTGACGCTCGTTCCAAAAGTTACTTAATTACCTAATCACCTGAGCATGCTTAGATAATAAATTGACATGTAAAAAAGCAGGGTTCTGCTCACTACTATTGTATTTTTTGTAGAAGTACTTGTATCAACCAAAAATGTGTTAAGTAGGTATAAAAAAATTTAACCTAGGTTTTGTCTACCCTCAGGAACAGGCTGGTTCCCAAGCACCTTGTACCTACATCCCATTATATAAACTAAGTGACCTGATCACTTAATAAACATCTTAATGAAAGTTCAGACCAAACAATAACATTAATAGTACCACAACAATCTAAAGTCGAGATCTAATCAAAGTGGCCCTTGAGACTTCGTGATAGTTCCCTGCCCAGAATATCTTATCAACATAGATTTATAATTAATAGACACCGCATACCTTCGCTTGCGTGTGACTCGCTTGGAGTTTCAACTAGCAATGGGCGAGTCAAGTTGTCTGATTCGAGTTATTCGAGTCAGACGATTGGGAATGGATGAAAATTTTAGAAGTGCCTGATTATTTTTTTGGTGATATAAATAATAAGCTTCCTTTTCTTCAATTGATTCGAGAATCAAGTTCCTTTGCAATTCGAATAAACTCGCCATCTCTACTGCTGGATTGACTCGCATACTTAATTTTAGAATTGATAGGGATCGGATAAGCGGATAGCGAATGTGAGTGCATGCGATTCGCCAACTCATCGAATCACGGATACGAATACGCTGAACTCGACTCGACTCGCAGATTCCATACGAAACGGATCCCATCCGGTTGATGCAAGTCGAGTCAACTCGAGTTTCAATTCGAGTTGCCAGCTGAATCAGCTCGAGTTATCGATTATTAGTTGCCATAGCGCGTTTTCACTCAAATGTGCGACTTTTACTATTTTACTCAGAATTGAGTTTTTTTAGTGTTTCCTGTTCAGCATAAAGGGCATTCTTAATCCCGATAAATAAAAAAGTGTCCCCAGTTTTTTATTCCACCATGTGACATTTTTTCATCATCTAGTGGAATCCTAAAAAATGTATAGAAGATTGGAGACGCTTTTTTAGGGTTCCGTACTCAAAGAGTAAATGAATGAATGAATATATTTTATTTCAGGTCTTCACCGACCCATATAAGAGGTGTTAGTTACATTTTAATTATAAGGTTAGATTACAAAGCTTACATACAATTTAACATACAACATAAACTGACATACACAGAACACAGAACATACACTTACTTACTATATTGCAAGGTAGATTTGACCTGCCCAATCCAATACAGAAGTATTGGACAGTCAAACCTACCAGCCATCATTTTCAGGATGCTGTTGGTACTTTTCCTCACTCGAGCCATCAGGGATGAAATTTTATTTCGCATAATCGCATGGAAGTCATTTGTGCGTGCCTCTGCGAACATCCCCGAGGCACTACACCATTTGGGCATTCCTAACAGCATCCTGAAAATATTATTATACGTAACGCGTAACGCGTAAACGGAACCCTATTACTAAGACTCCGCTATCCGTCTGTCTGTCTGTCACCAGGCTGTATCTCTCTGATACCGTGATAGTTCCAGTTGAAATTTTCACAGATGATGTATTTCTGTTGCCGCTATAACAACAAATACTAAAAACAGCATAAAATAAATATTTTTATAGCTAATGGTACGGAACCCTTCGTGCGCGAGTCCGACTCGCACTTGGCCGGTTTTTTTTCCTTTATCGGGATCAAGAGAGCTCATGATTCTGAACCGGAAAAACCAAAAAAAAATATCATCATCATCATCTTCATATCAGCCGAAAGACGTCCACGGCTGGACAAAGGCCTCCCCCAAAGAGTGCCAAAATGACAGGTCCTGCGCCACCCGCATCCAGCGGACTCAGTCCCAGTCATCAGTCCACCTTGTGGGGGGCCTACCCACGCCTCGCCTTCCGGTACGTGGTCGCCACTCGAAAACCTTTCCGCCCCAACGGTCATCGGTTCTACGTGCAATGTGCCCCACCCACTGCCACTTAAGTTTAGCGGTTCGGAGGGCTATATCGGTTAATACCTTGGTTCTGCTGTGGATAGTCTCATTTCTGATGCGATCACACAGAGAAACTCCCAACACAAGAACTCTCCATTGCCCTTTGGGTGACTTTGAGCCTTCTTACAAGGCCCATTGTAAGCGACCACGTTTCAGTGCCATATGTCATCACTGGCAACACACACTGGTCAAAGACTCTCGTCTTGAGACACTGCGGAATATTGGACGAAAAGATGTGCTGTAGCTTCCCGAATGCTGCCCAGCCGAGTCGGATTCGACGATGGACGATTGATTGAATGAAAAAAATCTATATTCTGAGAAAAAAAGTAAAAGTCGCACATTTTTGTGAAAAACAATATCAAATGCCCTGTATATTTGCGGTGTCTATGCGTCCTAAATCTCAATGTGTCGGCTTTCATCGAACTATCCCAAGTTGCGACCACGCGACGGAGATTGCTTCCTAGTCCTGTAAGATGATACTACCTCCAGAGAGAAACACAACCCACGAAGCTCTATAACTCAAGCAATAAATTACCTTACGCGAATTGGATATAACTCAAGTTTGAAAGCGGCTACTCATCATATAAGTACAATATTTCGAAGTTCTTATGATACCATGCTCCTAGCGTTATCATGCTCCTAGCGTTATCATGCTCCTAGCGTTATCATGCTCCTAGCGTTATCATGCTCCTAGCGTTATCATGCTCCTAGCGTTATCATGCTCCTAGCGTTATCATGCTCCTAGCGTTATTCCCGGTTGTGCCCTAAAGGATTCCGGGGTCCGCTTTGACACCTAATCCCAAGATTTGGCATAGGCGCTAGTTTTTACGAAAGCGACTGCCATCTGACCTTCCAACCCAGAGGGAAAACTAGACCTTATTGAGATTAGACCGGTTTCCTCACGATGTTTTCCTTCACCGAAAAGCTAACGGTTAATATTCCGTACATAAGTTCCGAAAAACTCATTGGTACGAGCCGGGATTCGAACCCACGACCGCCGCTTGACAGCCGTATGCCTGAACCACTAGGCTACCGTAGCTTATACCAAATGTCCAAAATGCTTGATAATTTTACAAGCTTTTATTTAACTTGACCTGACAGAGTTCGTTTGTTACTTTGTTAGTGTCGGAAAATCTTGGAACTGAATTTTGAACCAGTGAACCTCAACCGATTGAGCTTAAATTTTGGGTACAGTTTGGATGAACATTCAATATTATGGTATCATCGAGCTGATCTGATGATGGAGACAGAAGGTATCCATGGGAATTCAGTGCCTAACCGACATAACCCCGTTGAGTTAGGGCTCGTTAGAACTGTCTCAATGAGTAGTTGATGATACAAAAAAGTACAGTTGGCAATAAAATCACTACACTGATGGGCTGTTCAGAATATGAGTGAAATAATATACCTCTCTCGAAAAAAGTGACACATCAGTTTATAGTCTATTTGAGTGAACACACTTTCTCTCAACCCTGGTGGAAAAGCTGTCTAAATAGAACAAGCCAATGGGACGTCACAAGCAAATAAAGCAATCGGGTGAGTTAAGTTATTGCATTCCGTGCCGTCATCCCGGCGGGCTAGATTTGATACGTGACTTCGGTGCGTCGTCGCCACGTTGCCTTAATGCGTAGGTCCAATAAACTGGCCAAGAGCCTTACACAAGAACATACATAGCTGTTTAACGAACGTGGGCGTAGAAATTATTGGTAGTTACAGTGTGGCGGTGCCACCTATATGTATATACTAATAAATACATAATATTTACTTATATACATAACTATGATAAACTTAATTATATAAAACTCAACCTTACAACTATCTATACTTAACATGTAAAAATAAACTTATATATATTATACACACATACATAAGCATAAATAAATACATACGGATAAACAAATAGTAAATATATAAATATTAAAAAGCTAATTATCGACACAAAGTACTCACCATTACCGGCCGTGTCGATTCCAATGCCAACGCACACCAACGGGTCTTCGTGACGTCACGCACGCTGCAATGATGCGCCGGCGCCCGGCGGCTTTGAGCCGCCGCCTCCGGCAGTCTGCTACCGCATTCAACGCTAGACGCACGCCGCCTTGCGCTCTAAACATTTCGCTTGCCTTTCGCTTTTCTTGTGCTTTCTTTTACTGTGTGCCTACCTATATGCTTGTGTGTGCTTATAGAACTATTATACCGCTTAAGACAACAACTAGTGTGTGTTATTTGGACCTGCAACTCCCCGAACCCTGCACGTAAGTTTGTAGAACATAATACAAAGATTGTTGACAATCACCTCTACACTGGTGACCCCTTTGGTTGAACTTTAAACGTAACCTTACTGAAGAGTGCAAATGGTTGACGGGGTAGGAAATAATGTTGCTCAAGGCGCACAAATACCAACGCAAGCACTGGTAGCGCCACCTGCTATGGAACTTCCCGCGGCACAGCCGCCGCCGCCCGCCGCGCAGTTGTCCAATGGTGCCGACACATTCCGAGTCGGAGTACGAATGCCACCATTTTGGCCACAAGAACCAGCTGTTTGGTTTGCACAAGTAGAAGGTCAGTTTGTGTTATCCAACATCACAGCCGACGCGACAAAATTTTACTATGTACTGTCACAGCTAGATCATCAGTACGCCGCGGAAATTAAGGACATTATTGTCAACCCGCCTGCTACTAACAAGTATGAAAAGCTAAAAACCGAGCTCATATCCAGGTTATCAGCGTCCCGAGAGAAGGAACTGAAGAGATTGTTGATCCACGAAGAGTTAGGAGACCGTAAACCATCACAGTTCCTGCGACATCTTCAACATCTTGCTGGTATACAGGTACATGAAGATCTATTGAGAACAATATGGATTAATCGCTTACCCATGAACATCCAGGCAGCAATAGCTTCGCAGCCGACGCCGCAGACACTCGAGGCCCTGGCAGGTACCGCGGACCGCGTTTGGGACCTCACTCCTCCTAGCCCGCAGGTAGCAAGTACGTCCACCAGCGCTACGACTCATAATGCTACCATTGACTTCATGGCTAATCAAATAGCCGAGTTAACTAGGCAGATGCATGATATGCGAGCGGAGCTGAACTCGAGATCGCGGCCCAGGAGTAGGCATAATGGACCGCAGAGGGACAACCGCAGCCGCAGTCGTGGGGCTAATCAAAATCGGTCCCAATCAAGCTACCGCAGATGGCCCGTATGCTGGTATCATTCCAAATTTCAGTCACAAGCAACGAAATGCGTCAAGCCTTGCGATTTCACATCGGGAAACGGTCAGAGCAGTCGATAATGGCGGCCAACGATTGCTCAAGCTCCGGTCGCCTGTTCGTAACAGACCGTTGTACCAAAATGCAGTTTCTCGTTGACACAGGCAGCGATCTCTGCGTTTTTCCACGGACATCCCTACGAGAACACCGACCTAAAACCAAATACCAACTTTATGCCGCCAACGGATCTGTCATCAACACCTACGGCCACGCACAACTACATTTGGATCTCGGCCTCCGTCGGGAGTTCAGTTGGCAATTTGTGGTGGCTGACGTCACAAAAGCAATAATAGGAGTCGACTTCCTATCTTTTTACAATTTAGTCGTCGACTGCCGACACAAACGCTTGATGGACAACACCACATCCCTCTCTACGATGGCAGTATCATCCGCATCGGCAGACATCATATCATCCATCAAGACATCTTTTGGTGAGTCGAAGTATAATGACTTAATGCGAGACTTTCCAGAGATCACACGTCCACCAGGAGTACACCGGGAAGTCAAACATAGCACGGTCCACTATATTAAAACCACCGATGGCCCACCAATCCACTGCACACCCAGAAGGTTAGCACCGGATAAGCTCAAGATAGCTAAGCAGGAATTTGAGTCCATGCTCAAATGTGGAACAACAAGACCGTCGTTAAGCCCTTGGTCTTCACCACTACATCTAGCACCCAAAAAAGATAATGGTTGGAGACCATGTGGTGACTATAGGCAATTGAATGCACGAACAATACCTGATCGTTACCCAATACGCCACATTCACGACTTCGCTCATCAGCTCGCCGGATGCAAGGTCTTCTCGACAATCGACTTAGTAAAGGCGTACAACCAGATTCCGGTCAACGATGAGGACATACCGAAGACTGCTATTTCGACCCCGTTTGGCCTGTACGAGTTCCCATTCATGACGTTTGGACTCAGGAATGCAGGTCAAACGTTCCAGCGCTTCGTAGACGAAGTCACACGAGGTATGGATTTTATTTACGCCTACTTAGACGACTTTCTCATCTTCTCGCCTGATGATGAAACACATGAAGATCATCTGCGGCAGCTCTTCACGAGGTTGAAGGAATACGGGATCGTGATCAATCCATCCAAATGCGTCTTTGGAGTTCCTGAAGTCAAGTTCCTGGGGTATCACATCTCATCTGACGGCACGAAACCCCTGGAAACTAAAGTTGAAGCCATCCAATCATTCCCTACGCCGAAAACTGTCAAAGAGCTAAGAAGGTTCCTTGGGATGATAAACTTCTATCGTAGGTTTATCCCTCAAGCTGCTCAACTTCAGGCTCCACTACATAAGCTGCTCACCGGCTCCGTAAAAGGATCACACCCAGTCGACCTGAAAGACGAAAAACTGAAGGCTTTCCTCGACTGCAAAACTAGCCTTTGCCACGCAGCGCTCTTAGCCCACCCAGACTGCAATGCTCCCCTCGCCTTGGTAACAGATGCTTCTGACACAGCTGTGGGTGCGGTGATCCAACAGAAGATAGAAGACTCTTGGCAGCCACTTGCATTTTATTCCAAGAAGCTAAGTACAGCACAGCAGAAATACTCGCCGTATGATCGAGAACTGCTGGCTATATACAATGCGATCAAGTATTTTAAGCACATGTTGGAAGCGCAAGTATTCACAGTTTTCACCGATCACAAACCCTTATGCTTCGCGTTTACAACAAACAAGTCAAATTGTTCACCGAGGCAATTCCGACATCTTGATTACATTTCCCAATTCACAACTGACATAAAACATATCTCAGGAAAAAACAATGTTGTCGCGGACACGTTATCAAGAATTGAGGAACTCGAGATGCCAGTCGATTTGTCACAACTCGCCGAAGCACAAGACTTTGATCAAGAGCTCAAGAAGATCTTAAATGGGGACAGAAATTACAACATCAGCTTAAAGAAACTGACGATACCAGGGACAACCACAACACTATACTGCGATGACAGCACTTCGACTCTCAGGCCATACGTACCACCCGAGCACAGACAACAAGTTTTTAATAGCCTGCACTCACTCAGCCACCCAGGGATTAAGGCATCCGCAAGACTCGTGGCTGAACGATTTGTGTGGCCGAGCGTAAACAAAGATTGTCGCGACTGGGCTCGCGCCTGTGTACCCTGCCAGAAGTCGAAGATTAGCAGACATGTCCAAGCACCTTTGGGTACTTACCAGTTACCTAAAACTAGATTTACCCATGTGCACATCGACATCATAGGACCAATGCCTCCATCTCAAGGTTTTAAATACTGCCTCACAGCCATAGACCGCTTCACGCGCTGGCCCGAAGCTATACCAATGATGGACATAACAGCAGAGACTGTAGCAAAATCTCTTCTACTTTCTTGGATCTCCAGATTTGGATGCCCTATTGACATCGTAACGGATCGAGGAGCACAATTTGAGTCTGCTCTTTTCAAGTATCTGGCGAAGATATCTGGTTTCAAGCATCGACGCACCACCGCATATCATCCGGCCTCTAACGGATTGATTGAGCGTCTACACAGGCAGCTGAAGGCAGCAATCACCTGTCATGCACAAGAAAGCTGGACAGAAGCCTTACCTTTAGTCCTGATGGGCGTAAGGAGCGCCTACAAAGAAGAGCTGCAAACTTCATCCGCAGAATTGGTATATGGCGAACCACTCAGACTGCCTGGGGAATTCTTCCATCCTAGCACCGACACAACATCCGATCTTACCGACTTCACTGCCCGCCTAAAGAATATAATGCAGAAGCTTCAACCTGTGCCTACCTCAAGGCATGGTTCGAAGAAGACATTTATATTCAAAGACTTAGCATCTTCCACCCACGTTTTCCTAAGAGAAGACGCTGTGCGTGGTGCGCTAAAGGCATCATACACGGGACCACATGCAGTGCTAGAAAGAGGAGAGAAGTTCTTCAAGTTACAAGTAAAAGGAAAGACTAACACCGTATCTATTGACCGCTTGAAGCCGGCATACTTACTTACCGAGACGATGCCACGGCCTGCGACGAAGCAAGTATACCCTGAAAAAGAGAAGGAGAGAGAACCTGAAAAAGAGAAGGAGAGAAAACCAGAAAAAGAGAAGAAAATACCTCTAAAAGAGAAATTAAGAGAAACAGAAAAAGATAAAAAGGTAATAAGGCAAACCAGATCAGGCCGAAAAGTTACCTTTCCAGATTATTATCGCCCGTGAGACGGTCTCTGGAGGGGACTGATGTGGCGGTGCCACCTATATGTATATACTAATAAATACATAATATTTACTTATATACATAACTATGATAAACTTAATTATATAAAACTCAACCTTACAACTATCTATACTTAACATGTAAAAATAAACTTATATATATTATACACACATACATAAGCATAAATAAATACATACGGATAAACAAATAGTAAATATATAAATATTAAAAAGCTAATTATCGACACAAAGTACTCACCATTACCGGCCGTGTCGATTCCAATGCCAACGCACACCAACGGGTCTTCGTGACGTCACGCACGCTGCAATGATGCGCCGGCGCCCGGCGGCTTTGAGCCGCCGCCTCCGGCAGTCTGCTACCGCATTCAACGCTAGACGCACGCCGCCTTGCGCTCTAAACATTTCGCTTGCCTTTCGCTTTTCTTGTGCTTTCTTTTACTGTGTGCCTACCTATATGCTTGTGTGTGCTTATAGAACTATTATACCGCTTAAGACAACAACTAGTGTGTGTTATTTGGACCTGCAACTCCCCGAACCCTGCACGTAAGTTTGTAGAACATAATACAAAGATTGTTTACAATCACATCTACAACAGTAGTAATTTAAAAAAATACTTTAAAGACAAAGTTTTAACCAACTTCAGTACTCCGCCTAGCCACATACGTACATTAAACATTTCCAAATGAAAGTACCACAAAACTGCTTCCTGAGAGCAAATGCGTTGATTGTGACAAAAAAATCCCAAATTGCTGTATGTGCGCCTTCTTCTTCTCTTACTTAAGAGCTAGGCTCTTGTCGGTGTAGCTCCAAGTAGGCCCTCCATCTACTCCGATCCCACGCAATCTCTTTGACCTCACGATATGACCCAACATCAACTCTCTTTTTGAGTTGCTCCATGTAGTCTATTCTAGGTCTTCCTCTTCCTCGCCTCCCCTCTATCTTTCCTTCAATTATGTTAAGTACGAAGTTGTCATGTTGTAAGAGATGCCCTATCATCTTCCCTCTTCTATTTTCTAAGTTCCAAACTAGCTGCCTGGCTAGTGGCCCTTGATTTTTCCAGGATCCCGTCATCAAATCCTGACCTGATGACCATCGAACCACATGGGAATGATACCCATTCAAACAAAAAAAACAAATCGATCCAGGCGTCTTCTAATATTCGGGGAAAATAAATAGGTTAAACAATAAAAGAGCGTTTCGCAAAAAAATGCCACTACATTTTTTCCGAGATTTTCGGAAACTTTCATGTTATATTTACTTAAAATCACGATCTCTAATATGAGGAAATAATAGTCCCAAAATTGGCATAATTAAATTGAAATTTCCTATTGTGTTACCGCCATACAAAGTATATGGTAAATGGTAACACAATAGGAAAAAATATCTTTGGGACATCTTTTTGTCCTACCAGGATCGAAAGAGCTCCTGATTCTGAGTGGAAAATGATATAAAACTACTGGAGAAAAATTACAATGAATAATAGTGGCATTTTTTTGGAGAAACGCTCAAAAGATTCCGATGAGTTGAGAACCGCCTCCTTTTTTGGAGTTAAAAAATTGTGTCTGAGCAAAAAACTCAGAGCACGTGAGCGGCGTATCTGCATACTAATTCAAATAAGACGTTATAATAAGACTCAAAATCGCACACATACATATATTTAAAACTGACAACAATAATGACGTCATAAAGGAAAAACTGCTCGCTCGCTGTGTACTGTGTAGGCTTTGATTGATTAGATAATAATGAATTGTAAATACAAACAATATTCCACGAGTAAATGGGTTGGTATTCTGTTAGACTAATTGAGTGTCATTTTCATATAATATATGTACGTACATTTTTCTTCTCTTCAAATGTTTATTTTTATATAAGTAGGTATGTAGGTATGTTTTCTTTGGACTAAGTTTAAATAAGTTTCTGTCAAAAATTTCATTTTTGGTACAAGCTTTTACTGCCGACTGTACTTTTCTGCATACCATCATCAAGTACTCATTGAGACGATTCTAACGAGCCCTTCCTATGGCCACCTTCCAGCTCCAGCATCAGATCAGCTCCAAGTCATCATAATATTGCATTGTCATGCAATATACATATGCTTGCAAAATTTCAGCTCAATTGGATAACAGGAAGTGACTGGAAAATGGATTGCAAATTTTGACGGACAATTTACATACTTACATATTTACATACCTACTTACATACGAACAGTGCAAGTTTATATAAAGCTTGTAATAATAAAGCTTGTAAATAAAAATAGCGCCAAAAACCGCGCCCCCGTCATTAAAAATTAAAAAGATTTCTCATACAATCTAAAATTAAGGATGTGTATTTGCCTTTTAGGGCAAACTTTTCAAAAGAGGTTCACTGCATTCAACAAAAGGGGACTTCCCCGCTTGGATTCCTTTGTCAGAAATTTTCCCAGTAAGGCTGCTCCTAATTTGGAAAAACAGTATTAACTTCCAATGATGTCAAACAGTATTAACCTCCAATATAAAAAGAGGTAGATATGTTGCCTATACGAAATTCCATGTCAGAAATGACAAGTGAAAGCAGGATAGAATGCAAATTTCTGGAATCGAAATAAAGATAAGTACCTAAATGGTGAGGTTGGTGAATTGACCAATTTTTAGTGTGCGACGTTCGGAGCTCCTATAACCTATGGAGTCCTAACTTCGGTGTATAATTAATAAACGTAGACTTCCGTATAAAGATGTATAATCAATTTAAAACTCAACTATTTACAATGAGGTTTAGCGTGCACCGAAAGAACTAGATTTTTGGCGGATAGAAAACAGTTATATAAATTCAAAACGAGATCGCGCGTAAGCTAATCGCGGAGCAAGGCGGCGTGCGTTCAGTACGAGTCTCTTGGGAGGTCTGCCCGAGCGACGGTGTTGGAGTGGGCTCCCGGCGGCCGGCGCGCTAATGAGCGCGTGACGTCAGCCATTGTCCGCGGCATCGCAGCGTCAGGGCTGCTTACATGCGCGGCCCGCTTCGGCAGTGGTGCTCGCAGGAAAGGCTGCTGGTGATTTTCTAGTGTGGTGCGATGGTCACCACAAACCTATCTGCCTCTTTTTTTATTACATCATTGTATATTGTATCTATATTTCTATACTAACATTATACAGAGGACAATCTGTGAGTGTGTAGCTTTGTAATTTTATAAGTGTGAATTTAAAAAAAAACTTTCACCAGCGTGTGGAATGGACTTCCTGGATGGTCAAGGGCTAGGTATATTTTATCCCGCAGGGTTGAATGCGTTCTTTAGTTGTAATACGCGGGTGAAACTCGGTCAGACAGGTAAGGGCACAGCGGAATGTCATCTCGCTCGTATGTGGAGCAGCCCAACTGGGGAAGTGCCTCCCACCTTACAGAAGACCGCAGCCATATTGGCACCACTGCTTTTGTAGTGTTGCTATATTATTGCATGCGGTGTTGTGTTCCTGGTGGTGAGTAAGGTCGCCAGAGCTCCTAGGATGCACTGTGTTGGGAGTGAGGGACCTGCATGTCTCTATCTACCAACACAGCGAATCCTCAAGTGAATAAAGGGTCGGCAATGCGCTTGTTATTCGTCTGGAGTCACAAGTGTCCATAGGCTACGGTACCTTTTAAGTTTAACATCAGGCATGCCGTAAGCTTGTTAGCCACCGTCGTTGTATAAAAAAAAATACCGCACGAACACGAACGAAACATAGAATATGTTCAGTATCATGCGTTTCCAATCGCTCCGTTTAAAGACGGTTGATGTAGATTGTAAACAGCATTGTTTACAGGCATCTGCTGTCGCTTGCGAGCTGTTTGCTAAACAACACCGGAATAGACTGCCTGGAAACTAGCCCTTGTTTAACATGTACATTACGCGGTTTCTACGTGTAAACTAGTAAGTTAAAGTTATGCTTTTAAAGGGGTGATAGACGGGCGAGTAAGTTTGCCGAGTTACAGCTCGACGACCTTACACGCATGTGTGCCATTCTAAAGTACGCGTACTTTAAAACCGCCGAGCAAGTTCGTCGACGATACGTGATATCGTACACACAGAGGGCCTACCGCGAACGGCATTCGAAGTTTTCCCTCTCTGTCGCCCTTATGTACGAACTCGTAAGTATGACAGAGAGGGGAAACTTCGAATGCCTTTCGCGGTAGGCCCTCAGACCACTGCCGCAAATCGCGGGCCGCCATTTTGTTTGTGCAGTCTGTGGTGCGGATCGCATGTGGCATTTTGACGTACTTACATAAAATAAGATAACGGGAATATTCATGAATGGAACGAATGAAACGTCCTTTCATTGCAAACTCGCCCTTATTTCTTCAACTTGATCACTCATAACATAATTAAGTAACTTTCCGGACGAGCATTTGGAAAATTCAACTGACATTTTCCCATACAGAAAATGGGATTTAGATCTACTTATCGTACGTACGAAATGATACCCAATCGACGAGCTTGACAATTCACCGTGTACGTATTGTTCATCTTTTTACAAAAGCAGCCTGTGGGTTCGCTATACCCAAAAATCATACAGCATTCTGAAGGCACAATACAACAACGCTTTCAGAATGTTGCTTTGGCTTTCAAGGTTTTGCAGCGCCTCCTCGATATTTGCAGAGGCACAACCTTTGGATTTGCAGCAATTATGCGCAAAAAGGCGGCGTCTTTGCTGATTAGGACGAGGAGAAGCCCAAACAGCATTTTGAAAATGATTGCTGATCATGTTTGTTGCCACATATTGGCGCACATAGTTACTTTAGCTAAATCCGATTTGGTTTTTAAGTTTTATTGTTTCCAGTGCATACTAAGATTAATGCGATCCTTGTTATCTTGAATAAATGAAAATTGAATTGAATTGTATACTTCTCAGTCAATAAGTGAATGATGGTTCCCATTGACCATTTTTGTTCGCGACTGGGTATTCACTGTCAGGGTTATAACGCTCTAACTGTGAAAATCTTTCGATCATCTCCATCTCCATCGCATTGCGTGATAGACAGCATTATTCCCGGTTGTGCCCTAAAGGAGCCCGGGGTCCGCTTTGGCAACTAATCCCAAGATTTGGCATAGGCACTAGTTTTACGAAGGCGACTGCCATCAGCAGGTCGATCACGTAACGCATTTGATTGTACGCGTACCGGTATTTATTCTCACGATGTTTTTCCTTCACGGAAAAGCCACTGTTAAACATCAATTGATGGATTTGCATATTAAACCATTTTGAAATACACAATTAAGTGTTTCAATCCATTCATGTAAGTGTTGCATTGAAGAAAAAAACTGAGTTTAACGTTGGTTTTGCTGGGTTAGCTTGTAGTATTTTTACTTAAGTATCTTTATTAGGTACAAATAAGATTACAGTACAACAACAAAACACTTACTTGGTAGTTGCACTACAAAATACATCAAATAGGTAGGACTAGTAAGCACACACACTTTATCCAAAAAAAATATCACATATTGCATGTTACAAATAAGTTAACATTAGGTATAAACAAGAAATAATCTTGGTCAGGTCGTAAGAGAGACTACGAAATGCGCTGCTATCAAACATAAAATTAGTAAACCAATAAATATTTTAGTGACGAATATAAATACATAATAAATAAATATTACGGGACAATCTTACACAAATCAACCTAGGCCCACGGTAAACTCAGTAAGGCATGTGATGTGGGTACTTGGCGATGATATATATAATAGATACATACATATAGATACTTATATACATATACATCCATAACTCAGGAATAATACACAAATAAATGCCCTGACCGGGATTCGAACCCGGGACCTCCAGCTTCGTAGGCAGAGTTATGTTAGTATAAAACACAAATTGCATGTTGATTGTGATAATTTTAGTAGATTTCAAGCACGATCTTTATCAAGAACATTATTTACTAAGAATGACTTGTCGTAATGATGACTAATGGCGTTGAGTGATATATACGAACAAAGGAAGAAGAAGGATAGCTGGTAATAGCCCTATATACAAGTGAAGCCAATAGCCCACCTACGATTGGAGCTACGCAGTGCACCCAATGTAGTTGAAAGTTTTCATAATGCATAGACACCGCTAAAGAAACAGCAGGATTAACGGTCCCTCTATTACCTAACATGGAATATGATATCATTGTTACAGCGAGGCCAACAGCCAACGGACCTGATTCGTCATGTCTTCCAAACTTTTTTGGATCAGAAACACTAAGAAAAACTGTTACTAAAATAAAAGAGGACAACACTCCAAGAGCGAACGCTAAACGCGCGTCAACTTCACCAACTTCATTATCATACTTTTCTGTAATGAATGTGGCCACTACTTCGCCTAACAGCGCTCCTACTGTCTGCGCTACTACATAGCATAACGCTGGAATTACCCTTATGTATCCGCAGACAAGCGAGCCTATGGTTACCACTGGATTCAAATGTCCACCGGAGATATAGACAGTGTACGCCATAGCAGAGGCAACTGTAACTCCATGTGCCATCGCATTTTCGAAGGTTTCGAATTCAGCTCTTGACAGTAGGAAGGGATGGTGGGTTGTGGTTTCATTGGCTCCACCTTGCGTCTTGGGCTCGAACCGGTAATTTGGCTTCAGTGTGGAACCTGACAGGAGAATCCCACAAGTAATAAATGATCCCACTAGTTCAGCACAAATGCTTTCTATCACTCCACAATTTTTACAGTAATAATCCATTACAGGTGAATCGTATATATAAAAATTGTTATAATTTGGCGAAAATTGACAATCACATGCCAATCGTTGATCCAGTTGGCTTGCAGTTGGTATTTGCAAATCGATTTTGCAATTTTTTCATAAGTTATTCTTTTTTTTTTCCAAAAATAACAAGTTACATTTTCTAGTACCTACTTACGAGTATAATAAGTTAGCCAACCACAGCGTTTATTGGCGAGGATTGCACTCACTTTCTTTACAATATGTATTCTTTTATTTTGTGTACTTATCTTATAACCTATTTACCATATTATAATCAAGATTAAAAAATTAAAACCTATATTAGATTAATTAGAGGGTATCTATTGACAGTTTTTTTAACCTCTTCTTGAAGATGTCCTTGCTATTACATTTCGAAATGATCATGAAAATATGATATAATTCTCGAGTCGTCAATATTGTTGTGTCTCCGTATTATAAAACAAAAGTAATATCATTGCGAATTCAGAGGAGTCAAAAGCGCGTTACCGACTCTTTTTTATTTGAGGATTCATTGTGGCGACAGCTAGTGAGAAATCCGATCCCTTACTCTAAACTCAACACAGTTGCATTCATTGCAGGAAACTCCGACCAGATAGACAACCACGGTTCATTGTTCTTTCTTCGGAGTGCCCGATTACGAAAATTCCAGTCCGAATGGAGGACCTCAAGAATCTTACTCAACTGGTAACAGAGTACTTGCGGAGGGATAATCTAAATATTTTCTATCATTTTCTTATGATCATCATCATCATCATCATATCAGCCGAAAGACGTCGTCTGCTGGACATAGGCATCCCCCAAACAGTGCCAAAGTGACCGGTCCTGCGCCACACGCATCCAGCATAAGTTTGACGTGTCTCTGTGTCTGTGTGTGTGTCTGTCTGTACGAGTAGTATCGTAGCTCCTTAGCGAATGGACTGATTTGAATCCGGTTTTTTGTATCCGAAAGATGACGTGATTGAGATGGTCCTTAGCTACGTTTTAATAAGCCGATGGAAATTTCAATTTCCGCTTCGCCAATATCAAGGAGAGTATGAAGCCGACCACTTTAGCCTAGTTGGTAGTGACCCAGCCTACGAAGCAAGAGGTCCTGGGCTCGAATCCCGGTAAGGGCATATATTTGTGTGATGAGCACGACTATTTGTTCCTAAGTCATGGATGTTTTCTATGTATTTAAGTATTTATTTATTTATATAAGTATCTATGTCGTCGTCTAGTACCCATAGTCTAGTGCAAGCTTTGCTAAGTTTGGGACTAGGTTGATTTGCGTATGATTGTCCGCAAATATATATATATTTTTTTTATATTTAAAAAGAGTAAGTATTCAGTAAAGTTCTAATAAAAATTGGCTTGTATTTGGAACGGGAATTCTAAAACAAATAACATATAAGGGTATGGCTTGCAATGTCTTTTAGACTGGTAGCTGAAGCGCTACTGTTTGAGTCATATTTTTATACCCTGCTCCATATAAAATAAGATAAATCGTGCGTTTTTCGTCATGATATTTCAAAGAAACCATTGTGAAACGTAAAAACCAAGTATTGTCATGTTTGAAAAGCACTAAATTTAATGATGGAAATAAGTAAAATTAGTAAAATATTTCCCTTTGATATCCTAGACTAGATAAAGGACGAAACGCAGACGAATTTGTCCGTTAAAAAAATCTAATGTTATCTGGAATGAGGTACTTACAGGTGGGTACTCAACTTTTTCCTGTTGTCATATATTTTTTTTTATTGTTCCATTTCTTATTCTGTCCCGGTAAGCCAAGAGACAAAGAGTGGCAGAGTTTCTTAGAAAAAATACTAATAAATTGGATATCATGCTAAGTCGATGTCCCACCATGGTATGGGTTTACCCTCAGAGCATAGAATACTAGAAAGTTGTTAGCTCAATGGGCATACTCCAATAAGAGCGTAGGTATACAAGTGTGTGTGCTTTAGATGTGTGCGTGCTTTGTCTTGTCAATTACTTGTGCTTTGTGTAGGTTAATGAACTTGCGACACGCGTACTCAATACAAATCGGCCGGCATGTCCGATCTCCTTATATTCATACATCTGTGGGTTTACAAATATAACAAAAACACGTGTTTAGTGGATTAAAACCCCATAAAATAATTATTTTAAAGAGTGACCTGTCTCCTGAGACGTAACCATGGGAATGAGCAACAAAAAAATGTTGATTTTGTTTGTGAATTTGCAGGAAGTTTCGAAACATTTCTGAAGATGAATTAAATCAAACTCTTCATAATATAAATGTGATGGTAACCAATATTAGTGACTCCATTAGTTGTAAAACACGCGACCCTGTCATTTCAATCAAAACAATTTTTTTTTTTCAATTTTGAATTACTGAATCTACAAAAAAAATATATAATTATTGAACCTGCTCACACACGAGCATCGGGCGAGAAATGCGACCTGTAGAGGGAAATAGCCGTACATCGGGATACCCGAACATACGAAAGAATTTTAATTCAAGCTGGATTCAGTTCATTAAGGAAATAATAGTCTGGTGAGGCACTGTTCCCCAAGTGATTGTAACTAGTCGATCAATATTCTCATATTGCGTGGGAGACCTGAAATAGTAAACTTTCTGAGTATGTACTTACCTATCACTGATTTATTCTGATGCATCAGCGGATGTGCAGTGTATTTTAAAGCAATATTTTATAAGTATTTGCGTGGGCTTATATGATGAAAGAGCACAAATCAATCGCAAAGATAAACAGTTTCTTACATTTGCATTTTCATGGTGTAAGTACTGGATACCCCATTTGGGGCCAATGAGTCAAATATATGAGTCATGCCTCTACGAACGATTTGCGTTACAGAGCGGAATTGTACGTTACAGAGTGTATAAATACATATTTAATGCTAAAACTACTTTATAACAAAAGAAGACAATCTATTACACAATGACGGGTTAAAAGTTTTGTCGGTAAGTAAATAAAAATATTACCGAGATATACATATTATTTGTTCAGACATAATACCTAAGGTATTATATTTATGTTTTTCGTTTCTAGTACTCACTTAAAGTGTAAAGAAAAAAGCGATTAAGTTTAGAACTAGGGGCTCGTGAGCTCTAGAACTCACGAGTTTTTAACCGCTATTTGACAACCGATATGACGTCATACCGTTAAAATAGAATACCGGTATTTTTCGGTCATGCAGTCCCTGGTTTTTATTCTATTTCGTGAAACTGAATCGACTAAAGAAGCTATATAAATTATTGAACCTGCTCACAACATTTCACGAGTATTGGTTGAGAAGTGCGAACTGTAGAGGAGAACAGCCTGACAGCCGGACATGCGGACATCCGGACATACGAAATAATATTGACCCAAGCTGAAACGGAGAACTTCGTTCGCTTGGCTCGCTCGTTCAATACCGAGATACACATATAACTTGTTAAGACGTAAGTTGTTTCTCATTTTGTAATCCACCCACTTAATATATGTGAAGAAAAAAAAGTACCTAAGTTTAGAATTAAAAGACAGACCACTGCCATTTTTTTCGATTTTACTGCAATTTTCCATTGACTGTCGCCAGATCAGAGCGGCCAGACAACCGTTAAGCTGTCATCTGCGTTGTTAACTCGCTCAGAGTGCTGCAGTCACTCCATCATTCACTCAAACGGATTACTCGTTGTTTGCAATTAATCTAAATTCGCAGATATCCCGCAATTTCAGCATAATCCGTGAATTTTGATAGGCTTGTTAGCTATGCGATTGATTGCTATGGGAGATTGTTTCAGAGTAAAATTCTAAATGAGTTAAATGACACACGTGAGGTTCATTGACGTAAATCAATTGCGATATAAATAATAAAATAAAAATAAATATAACGGGATATCTCCACTTATAATAAATCTCTAAATTAAAAAAAGAATCAGCCAGTTTGAAACTAAGCTTTCTGTGGTACGAATGTTCTCAGCATCCCATGGACGGAAAAATATGAAACATTTTATATAGGTACATTATTATTCCAGCTGCAACTTAGGATAGTTTTTATCCGACTGCGACAATTAATTTATTTTCCGTAATATACGACTTCATTTAATTTTTAATTTATTATTCTTAAAGTATATCGCCGCCACATCTGTCAGCTAAAAGAAACATCAAAATCACAGACTAATAAGAAATACTACGGACAAAATGGCGGAATTTCTTTGCCTTTCTTTCGCCTATTAATAATTTTAATCCCGTCTACGATATACATTGACGAAACACATAGGTACCAAAAGCAAATATAAAATTAATCGATTTTGATATGTGCGACCACATTCGCCACACATCAGCACCCTTCCGACATAATTATACTGTATGGTCAAGGGGTCTTCAGATTATATGATTTCACCACAATTTGTCAGTGCAAGTCATAATTGGGTGTGTCGTACAGATGTAACAATCCAATCACATGTGTGCATGCAATTTCTCAGTACAACTCGTTTGACAGTTGGACCAGCAGCGCAACATGCCTCCAAACAGCAGCAATTGGGAATGGATGAATATTTTATAAGTGGCTGTTTTTTTGTTTGGTGATAGGAATAACCTTTCCATAGCATCAGATAAAAGTTGCAGATTTTCAGCTGCGTCAATTATTTTTGAAAAATATAAACAGTTTCCTCACTTTCGTTTTGGGTTTAGGACGGCAAATAAATAAAACACTTTGCTTGATCCGTCTCATAATAGAAAAAAATATCTTAAAAACCCGTGGTAAACTGACACTGGCAATGATATTGACAGCTGCAGCAGCTATATTTGTCATTGCCAGGGTCAGATATTGAAAATATTTTTTGCAATATGAGACAGATCAAGGAAAGTGTCTCATTCGCCGTCCTAAACCCAAAACGTAAGTAAGGAAACTGTTTATATTTTTCAAAAATAAATGATGCAGCTGTAAAGTCTGCAACTTTTTTCTGGTGCTAAGGAAGGTTATTCCTATCATCAAAAAAATATTCAGGCACTTCTAGAATTTGCATCCATTCCCCATTAGTCAGCTTCTGATAAATTGAAACACGTAAAATTATTACACGTAAAAGACCCCTTCAGGGAAGGGCTGGGAAAAGAAGGAACCGGCTCTTCCAAGGTCAAATACCTATATCGGGTGTCCAGTAAATAATGGACAAGCTTCTATCCACCGACAGGGCGCCTCAGGCTGGTTCAGAAACTAGACATATACTCGTAGGTTTAGTAAAAGATCCGTGATTTTCGAGATAATCGAACTTGAACACCTTGTTTTGGTAAAATTCGCTCTTCGAAAAGTTCGATAACCATTTCGTGGTTATCGAACTTTTACTAAACCTAGTCTATTTTCTGGAGGTGCCAAGTCGGTGAATAGAAGCTTGTCCATTATTTACTGGACATCCTGTATAGATGTTGCCATATATGATATTATGTTTTGAATAGGTAGGATTTAGTATAGCAAAATAACCGATATCGCCAAAAGTGTCGCAGACAGGTAAAAACTATTGGACATGGTAACTCTGCTTATTGAACTAAACGCATTTTTTTTCATTCGAACTTAAGTCATGTCACTTTGACAAAAATTGCCCGTGTCATACACTAGTGCAGTGGTCGGCAACAGGCGGCCCAAATTGCGCGGGCCCGCGCCCGACCCGCGCACACTGGTTCCTCGCCCATACTAAGGTGCGTCAAAAATACAAAACATGTGATATTGCCAAATTTATTTCGTTAAGACTACTTAAACGAATACACATACCTATTTGAATGAAAAAATACTTCGTTTATAAATAACTTTATTTGCTCCATACACCGTGTTTCGTAGCACCCCGTGCTGGGAAGAATATACATAGCGTAGCACCTTAATTACTCGAAAAGTCGGATTAGAGCGGATTATTTCTGAATTGAATCGTATAAGGTAAGCTTTTACCTAACGGTTATTAATAATATCGACCGGGGGAAAAACCGGGATGTGTTTTGAAAGTCAACATGTAATTGACGTAAGTAAAATATTTGTGTAAAAATATTCTGCTTGCGTAGCAGCTAACTTATAATAATGTAAACCAATATTTCAAATATTTTTATATGACAAATAATTGTACATACCTTGGGTCTGAATATCCATCACACAAAAAGTTCACGGGAATAATAATAATCCCAAGATATAGGGAAAACAACACGTGGTAATTACGTGAGTCACTGATAGGGCGATAGCGAACTGCAGACGCTTGCACTTTGAATGCCGATATTGGAACGAAATAAATTAGCTAATTGCACTTAATTTATATTTTCTTGTAGCTTAGACTTAGTAGTTACTTTAACGTTGAGCTATGTCCTGATTATTAATTCTTCGATTTTTGATTTTTGACGTATGGGGGAAACCACTGTGCCGCGCCCGCGACCGGTGTGTTTAGGCCTTTAGGGTCGTTGAATTCTGAATTTTGGAATTGCCTGATAAAGTCACAAATAATTAGGAAGTGCGGCCCGCGTAATTTATTTTAGCTCCTATGTGGCCCTTGGTTGCTAAAAGGTTTCCGACATCTGCATTAGTGCAACTTCGAGAACTAAGGCATTCACTTTACAAGTCCAGTATAAATATTTGTCTAAAGCTTATTTCAATCATGAGAAGACGAGCCTAACATACTTAGCTGTTTTTCTAGTATCCAGTTAATCTACTTTCCTGCGTCCTAAGCAAACTCTTGTGGAAGAGACATATCTAATAGTATTTGAACAGCACACTGCTTCACACTGGCCAAGTACTTACTTTCAATCTTAACTCGAAACTATAGAGATAAGCGTAGGGTCAACCATAATAAGGCATTAAGGTGAAGAACATTAGGACGTTTAACTTACGTAGCTACACTCTGTTACGATAACATGTAATTGATTAAATCTCACCATTATTAGCTCCAAAAAAGTGATACTACATTGAAGATACAAGATGTTCGTTTTTAGGGTTCGGTACCCAAAGGGTAAAACGGGACCGAATTACTAAAACTCCGCTGTCTGTCTGTCTGTCCGTCTGTCACGCAGGCTGTATCTCATGAACCGTGATAGTTAGACAGTTGAAATTTTCACATATGATGTATTTCTGTTGCCGCTATAACTAAAAATATAATATAAAATGAATATTTAAGGGAGCGCCCATACAACAAACGTACTATTTTTTGCCGTTTTTTTAAATAATAAAAAGGCTCAAAATCACTCAAAGGGCAATGGAGAGGGCTATGCTGGGAGTTTCTCTGCGCGATCGCATCAGAAATGAGGCTATCCGCAGCAGAACCAAGGTAACCGATATAGCCCTCCGAATTGCTAAACTTAAGTGGCAGTGGGCAGGGCACATTGCACGTAGAACCGATGGCCGTTGGGGCGGAAAGGTTCTCGAGTCGCGATCACATACCGGAAGGCGTGGCGTGGGTAGGCCCCCCACAAGGTGGCCTGATGACCTGGTAAAGGTCGCGGGAGTCCGCTGGATGCGGGTGGCGCAGGACCGGCCATTGTGGCACTCTTTGGCGGAGGGCTATGTCCGGCAGTGGACGTCTTTCGGCTGATATGATGATGATGATGATGATGATGCGTAGCGTAAGGAAAGTATACTATACATACATAGTCGCTATGTGAGGTGTACTAGTCGAACTCGCGACCTTTCTTCATTGCAATTTTTATTTAACTTTGAAAAACTGACTCGACAAAAAAGTACCACTTATTGACTTATTGAAACTGCTCACAAAATTTAATGAGACTTGGTTGAGAAATGCGACCTGTACAAAAGAACAGCTGGACAGCCGGGCATATGAAAAAGCCCAAGCTGAAACGTAGCAGATGGTTGGTTTTGCTCGCTCGTTTAATTATTACCTCACCTATTAGCGTCTACGACGTCTAATCCACAAGAGTATGTGATACCTACTGTCATCAAAAACTCGTGCTAAGCTATGTGCATAACCATTTGGAAACTCGGCGTACCATACATTAATACACAATCAATTTATAAATATTTGCATATCATTTAATTGGATTGGGTCTGCTAAATAATCTCATTCCCCGTCCAATCAGCTTAATACAAAAGTTAATGATGTCAAGAATATTATCTTAATTTGAATTTGGAATAGGTGATAGGTTCAAATTTCATGATTTTGGAGTCTCATTATTAAATAATTGTAATTATTTTCCATTTGAAATTGGATACAAAATTTGATTTATAAACGGTCATTTAGATTAAGAGTGATAAAACTCCGGCGTCCAAGCAAACATAGTGGAGTTTAACTCCGAAGAAGTTTGAGAAAAAAAAAAAAAAAGAGTGTTAAAAATGCTGTATTTCGTATTGAATATATAGTACTCATATTATCCTTACAGTCTAGATTTCTACAGAGGATTTTTTTTTTTTTTTTTTTTTTTCCCCGTTTGGCCTGCAGTGCGGCCAGTAACGGATATGAAAATGAAAATGAAAATGAAAAATGATTTATTCAGTAACTTATACTATATAACAATATAGGCTGGTGCCTCTTTGTAAGTATTTATAATACCTGTATTAAGAGACACCGCTCTTCCACTGTGGTAACTAACGTATACATAAGAAAGGTAACTGACATATGTAAAAATTAAGTATTAGGTACATGTTGAAAATCTAAAACTAACAAAGGATAAAAGTTATTTGATTTGTGTATACTTGTGTGTATACTTGTGTGCATGCGTGCGTGGAATGTGTTACGAATATGTTACGGTATATCCTCTCTGAGAGCCTTAAGGGCCTCTCTGAGGGCCTTAAGGGCCTCTCAGATGGAGTTCTACAGAGGAGCTATACGCGTAGCCATAATAAGTAACGGACACCCTCCTATGCAGCTAAATTAAGAACTGGTCCTAAAATGGTTGACGTGACGGCTTACCATATACAACCTACTTAATTTAGGCGGGTAATGGTTTAGACAACTGGTCAGCCTAGTGGGTACTGCATATGAAGCTGAAGGTCCTGGGTTCGAGTCCCGGTAAGGGCAAATATTTGTGTGATGAGCATGAATGTTTGTTTCTGAGTCTTGGATGTTTTCGATGTATTTATATCTATTAAATATATCCTCGTCTAGTACCCATAACACAAGCCTTATTGAGGTTACTATGGGATTAGTTCGATTTGTGTAAGATTGTTTTTATTTTATTTTAATGGTTTATTTGCTGCAACCTCACACTAGAATTACAGTAGCGGCAAACAAAAAAAAGGACCCTTCCTGTCACACTTATTGATATTTGTATACTACCATCTCGCTGGGTCGTAGTATTATTATTACCGTAGCTTATCCTGAGTATTAAAAGTCCATGGATATATCTTTATGATTCACCATGATACATTTAAGAGCTAGGTTCTTTTCGGTGGAGCAATATGTATCTCTTATACTGGTATTTCCTTGATTTGGTTCATTATAGGTGTGTTCTTGACCCCCCCCCCCCCTCTCTTCCACCTCCCTTTTACTGTCCCCCCATAACAGTTTTAATATAATCGTAAAACGTGTCCAAACATCTTCCCTCGAATAATTTCACTGGTTATGATTCAGATGTAAGTATTGGTAAATCCCCGGAACCACTTATCCAATTTCAAAAATTATTTTACCCATGTAAGTATATTTAACGGACTTTCCGGGTCGACATAGGCTATAACCTTAACCCGTGGCTTTACCTGCGTTCTTTGTAATACGCAAACGGTGCCCCAATATTATAGGGTTCTAAGTTACATTGTCGGGGTACTTCAATTTAGACCTATTTAGTATCACTTTGACAAAGTTCAAATTTCATTTTGATAAATCTTGTAATATTGGGGCAGTGAAATGGTGCCGATGCTGGGCGGGCAGTTATCGAACGAGCGAGCGAAGCGAAGAAAGTTCTATGCTTCAGCTTGCGCCAAAATTCGTTCGTCCGGATATCCCACTGTCCTGGCTTCCGATTCTCGTGAAATTTTGTAAGCAGTTCGTTAATTTTTTTATATAATATCGGAGTGTGGGCGTATCCTGGGATCTCGGGCATTGATAAAAGACGATGACATTAGGTTTACAAACTTTACTTCTGACTTCATAACAACATTATTACAAAAGGCATGTGAAATACAGCGAACTGGCAAGTTCGGATCTCAATTTCCGTTACCTACCCCAAACCATGCTCGCTTTATTTTTCCATCTATGAGAGTTTCCACCTTCTTTTCGACTTTTCTCCTCAATGACATTCAATCCAACCGTCTATTGTTCTGTCTCTAATTCAAATAATACCCGCTATAGCCCTCTGTTGGCGCACGGCGGAACTGATGAGTTCCCGACTTTGCCCAGACAATTATTATGTCCTCGTTACCTGACATTATAATGATGACATTTGTAGAATTATTAATATTATTATAATAAAAACACATTACAACCGAAGTCACGATGAAAGTAATAGAGGGCGCTCAAGGCAATATTCTTATCTCCGACATAATATATAACTTTTTTGTCGACTAACTGTTACGAAAAAAAAATCGAATACAGATTGGGAGTTCTACAATTCACAGAGCCATTAGGTAGTACTTAATTGAAATCACTTGATTCCGGTTCTTTGCTCAGTGGATTATACTGGAATAATTGAATCTCAGGCGAGTAGGAATCGTTTTATGAATGCTGCTCGGCCTTATGGAGCCCTCACACATATTTGCCTCGGACCAGTCTCAACGCCAAATGCTACGAATTCGTATTGGGTGCCGGGACAACTATTTCATTACTTCCTCCCACTTACTTGGGGTGTATTCCATTGACGTATTCAATCGGAATCGATTTGGCATTTGCCGCTCGCATTCGTTTTTAGGTTCAGTTAGATTGTTACGCTTCTCATTTACTATTGTTTCTAAAAAATGCTTTATAATCAAAGTCGTTCTATTGACAGAACAGACAGTCGGATAGAGTATACTCGATTTACATGGATATTCTGCAGATATTTGCCCACAGACAGCAAACACAAAACAATTATTTATTCCTTAAAGAAACTCCATCCATTAAAAAGCAATTACTGGTCTCGGAATAACTTATAAGCAATCCCACAAAAATATTCCGAGTTTTCAGAAATTCATTTACGAGTTTTCGAGAAAGCATGTTTTCTTCCGTCTGAGGGTTTTGTAGCTACGTTATTCTGAGTTCCATGTAAGATACGGCTAAGAATTAAATATTAAAATAATAGGAGTTGATAAAACAACAACATTTTTCTGTTACTTGAAAAAAACGAAAGCCTATCGCGTCATGCTTTTTATTAACCCCCGACGCAAAAAGAGGAGTGTTATATTATAAGTTTGACGTGTCTGTGTACCTATCTGTGTGTCTATGTGTCTGTGTGTCTGTCTGTGGCACCATAGCTCCTTAACGAATAGACTGATTTGGATGCGGTTTTTTCAATCCAAAAGGTGACGTGATTGAGATGGTTTGTTGCTACGTTTTAACAAAATCCGTTCAGCCGTTTTTGAGATATTGAACTTTGAAATGAAAATATTAGGGGTTTTTGGACTTTTCTGAGTTGCTAATTATAAAAATATTTTTAGTAATATTTTCACTATTTGGTGACTATTTGTATCTTGCCTATTGCCGTTTCGGACCAGTACAAGATATTTTTTAATTACTTACAAAAACTTTAAAACTAGCTATCTCTAGACCGCAGTATGAATATACTACAAGACCAAATTAGGGCATTTTTCTTAATTTTACAGGAATTCTAAAGATATTATTACATTATAAAAAAATCGGTCTGTCCTCTTGCGTTGCATTCACGACAAAAAATTAATAAGTAATCATTTACGTAACAGATCTCGTTTTTTTGCTCCATACTGTACCAAAATCAAGTATTACCATGATAATAACGCAAATAATATTACCAACTCAGCCCGGAACGGTATTCAGTTGATAAGCACTGTATTTCAATTTCAATTTGATTTGGTCGCGTCTTGCTTCGATATAATCAGGGTGCTCTAATACTGAAATTGCCAGCGTTTGAAATTTTCAAACGCTGGCAAATTCAGTATTAGAGCACCCTGATTATATCGAAGCAAGACGCGACCGGAATGCCTCAGAGACACTGTAGTCGGGTCAATGGAGACTTTGATATTAATAAAGCCTAAAGCTCGGATTATTAGATACTAGTTTCCACCCGCGACTTCGTCTGCGTACACCCGGGATAAAAACTATCCTATATTTGAATCCAGGCTATGAACTATCTTCGTGCAAAATTTAATCCAATCGGTTCAGCCGTTTAAGCATGATTGAGTAACAAACATCCAGACATCCAAGCATCCAAACTTTCACATTTATAATGGTATAGGATGAGCGACTTGAGCGAGAAGCCTCGCTTCGATCTCTCACTCACGTATGGATAGCTGCTACCGCCGCGCTGCGCTGCTCGAAGTCTTAAGAGGATTGTGAAGTGCCAATACGCGGCACGTGTAGGTATTTTAAAAAACTCTATCTGTTTCACACCGCTCTGTGCCTCACCCGCATCGTGCGATAGAGAGAGTAGCAAGTCCTGGAGGCAATTGCCTACATTTCCTTGTTGAAATATTGTTTCGGGTGATAACGTTTTTACCCCCCTAAACCTTTATGAAATAAAATAATTTTGGTATTATTGGATTCAATACACTTTAATCTATGTCTGTACTTTTTCCTTTTTCAGTAAATTAGTTAAGGTTAATTAAAAAAAAAAAAAACGATAGACAAAGTTTTTAAGTCAAAAATATCGATTTTTAGATGCTAATAACTTTTAACGCAAGCAATATTTCTTAAAAATCAAAACGTACAGACCTAGTTTTTCATTATATCTACAACATGTCCAAAAATCATAAAAATCGAACAATGTTTACGGGGTGACAAACGTTATCGCTTTTTGTATGAAAAATTACAGGTTCACAATCCTCTTAAGCGCAACCGAGCCGTAACCGCTCGGCCACGACTTTGGTCTTAAGCGACCTGCGACCAGCGTTTTATCTGTTCATTGCGCGTGATCCCAACTAACCACAGTGCGTTGCGCGTCTTGACCGCGCAATGAACAGATAAAGGATGACTCACGCTAGAACGGGCCGTGTCCGGCCCGGGCCGTTTTCTCCGAAAAACGACGGCGTTTTTGCGCTGCAGAGCCACGGCCGAGGCTCGGAAGCGTCTCGGTGTTGACACGGCCCGTTCTAGCGTGAGTCATCCTTAAAACGCTGGTCGCAGGTCTCTTAAGACCAAAGTCGTGGCCAAGGCGTAAGAGAACTTCCTTCCAGCAAACCTTATTCCACCTACTTAGAGCCTGGGATCTTTTCAAGACGAGAACCTTCTTTATATCCCATTTAGCTAGTAAAATTCTGGACTTACTTTTAGGGTTCGTTACTCAAAGAGTAAAACGGGACCCTATTGCTAAGACCTCGCTGTCCGTCCGTCCGTCCGTCTGTCTGTCACCAGGTTGTGTATCTCAAGAACCGTGATAGCTAGAGAGTTTAAATTTTCACAGATTATGTATTTCTGTTGCTGCTATAACAATAAATACTAAAAACCAAATATTTTTTTTTAAAGGGGGCTCCCATACAACAAACTTGATTGTTTTGCCGCTTTTATAGATAATGGTACGGAACCCTTCGTGCGCGAGTCCAACTCGAACTTGGCCGGTTTTTTTATAATTTGTAGACGTGGACAAACACAGGCAGCCCCTAGGCAGCCAGGTAGGTCGAGCGCGCACAGTTGTAGTCAATTGTATTTAAGTCATAGTCAGCTGTGTAGTAGTAACGTCCATACATACTTATATTAACTTATGACTTATAATAAATAAATACATTCCTTACTTTACAACCTAATATATCAATAAAATGGGAGGTTTTTGTTAGAGTGTTTCCCGTTGATTTGACAACTGGGGATTATGGTACTAAAATAAAATTATAATATTAGACTGAACATTATTTATTAATCGAGAATTATTATTAGCAAATAGGTCATTACCTTGTTGTCCTTTAGTTCTTTTAAAATCTTAGTGTTAGGCTTTTTACAACATCGTTGTATAGAAAACTAAAATATAAAAGTATACATTGAAAATGTATACCTATATACCATATAATATTATCATAAAAAACCTAACCTAGAGTGCCGCCGGCAGCGGGGCGGGGCCTAAAGCCTCTTCTAGACGGTCGCCAACACACCCCTCCGACCGAGCGACCTTGGTCGGCACCGACCGCTGTAATAGGAAGTCTACACGGTCGGTGCTGACCAAGGTCGCTCGGTCGGAGGGGCGTGTTGGCGACCGTCTAGCAGAGGCTTAAGCTACCGGTGACTATCCGCGCAGTCTCCAGGAGTACCGCCTTCTGTATCTGACCCTTGACCCAGCCATCTAGCGATAGTCTCTTGAGATGTCGGTCGAGACACGTCGCTATTATTGCTACAAATGTTGTCTATCATTGGCACCTACACAATAAACCTAAGATAAAATGGCAACTGTTCAAATTAACAGTCATCCGTTTAGTCATTTTCATTTTTTTAACTTTTGTGATGGTTCTTTTTTGCTCCGTCTTCAAGTTTTTTTTGGAATTATGAATAAAGGTGACAAGCAGGATGTCACTGAAATTGATGTCGAGCATAGGGACGCTTACCTTATAAATACACTATTCTGGTATATTTATATCATAATCTCGTTCACTTCCATTAAATATGTGATTAACTCAGTAAGTGGCCTTTTTAGCCATACGGGTAGAGTCTGGAAAACTTTCAAAACCTGAGATTTGAGATGATTTGAACAATGACAGAGAAACACGCTGATAACGAGCAACTAAATTAAAACTTAGATTCATATCTTCCCAGACGAGAAGCTTAACAGAGAATGCAATCAGAGCGAATGAAACGTCATTGCAGAGAATGCAATTAGACCTAATAGGGAACTTGCATCTTAATATTTTATTACGAAAAACAAAAGTATAATCCAGCATTAAAACAACTGTAGCATTAAAACTTTGTTATGATTTATTTTTCTGATGTTATATGCATTTGAAATCTACGCGCGCCGGCACCCCCCGAAAACGCTCTATACTAAACGGGCTTATGCTATGACGTCACAGCATAGCCTTTACTATGGAGTAAGTCATTCATTTGCGATTATCTCCACAAAATTTACGTTTAAGTCTATACTTGCCGTACAAAATATCATTTCTAATTTAATATTCTATGTAACTGTTACGTTATTTTATCGAAAAAATTAAAAATAAATTTTCGTCATTTTAACGTTAGGTAAAACTAATAAAATCGTTTTTTTTTTTTTTCTTTTGTATGATATCTCTACGTATATCCGCATCGATTGAGTGCAATTTTTTCGAAATTGAAGTCCCATGCAAGTTCCCCATTAAACCGGGATACAAGAACCGCATTGGAATTATTTTCTACTTAGAAACTAACTCCACAAGGCTTTTCTATTTCGCCTCAGAAAAGCAAAGAATTCCTGGCGCCGTAGACAAGGTCACAATTGACAAGCGCTAACGCCAATAGAAAACGGCAACAATATTTTCTGTCACCCTAATTATTAGATGTGTCACTAATCTGCAATACCCTAATTATAATATCTATTTAATCATAAATTAGTCGCCAGTTTAATCAAAACTGTCTCTAACTATAAATCACTTTTTTGCTATAGCCTGAACATAAGATCTGTCATCAAAATAATAGATCTGTCACCTAATAAATAGATCAGTTCCTTAATTAAATGAAAAAATGTCTAATAGGGGCGGAGTCATATACAATATTTGACAAAAGTCAAATGAGCTTCTTTTTTTTTCGTCAATGCTATAAATTTCAAAATATATAAGTTGGTTTTACTATAAATAACTATAGATATAAATAAATTATTAAAGGTAAAAATAGCTACCAAAACCCGAATCAGCGCACCCCACTTCCACGTGGTCTTGTCTGTCCTGCCCCTAGAGTGTATATATAAGCCCGCGGAGCCAGAAGCTCGCGAAGGAGGTCCTGAGTTGAACGGGTGCACGAGGCCGAAGCGAAGGGAGGTGGCGAGCGAAGCGAGCCGGCGACCTCCCGAGCGGAGCGTAGGTCGAGTGCGCTCGTGAAACGAAGGGTCGAGGAAGCGAGTTTCTGGCGGGAGCCTGGGCGGAGGACGGTAGACTGAGTCCCAGAAACAAAAGAGGGGCTCAGTCACTTTTTTGAAACCCAATATAATTATTTGGTGATAGATATCATTTCCAAGTAATTCTTTATTGATTTTAGGTAATCCTTTTACTATTATTAGGTGATTCAATTTAGGTGACAGATCTATTATTCTAGGAACTGAAAATGCATTTATTAGGTGACTGATAAAATCATACCCATAGAAAACTAATAAAAAGTATGCAAATGACAGATGCCGACGAAAGACTTACCGTTGGCATCTGTCATTCCCATACATTTTTGTGCGTTGGCGATTTTCGATTGTAACCCTACGGCCCGGCATTGACGACAAACTCGTAATAATGAATTGTTATTGAATGAATATCATACTTTCTACCGGGCGTTATAATACTCCATTAATTTGTTAGAATAGCAATTCTTAAACCTTACTTTTTAAGAAATCAGTCGTTCTTTGTGGAAAGTGTCAGGGATGTAAAATTAAAGAGACTTTTTATGAAATTATAGGCAAAACCTGAATGCTACAGTTGTTGTTTCATTAATAACAATCAGTTTTATATTGAGGAAGCATATGCTTATTTCATCAATGATTCAAACGATATACCTACATATTTAATTTAGCTACAGAGAGCAAAGTAAATAAACTTGTACGCAGGGGTGTGCACCTAACTACTTTGCCGACTGTACATTTATAGCATTTCATAGCAGACGACCGGTTAGCCTAGTGGGTAGTGACGCTGCCTACGAAGCTGAAGGTCCTGGGTTCAAATCCCAGGAAGGGCAAATATTTGTGTAATGAGCATAAATATTTGTTTCTGAGTCTTGGATGGTTTCTATGTATACATACTATGTATATATACTATGTATCATCATCAACATTTAAGAGCTTGGCTCTTGTCGGTGGAGTATGCGCCAGTTCTCTCGGTCCTCGGCTAATTTCTTTAGGTCCCGGTAAGACAAGACATTTGCTTTTGCTTACTATGTATATATATCTACGAGTATATTTATTATATATTTAAATCGTCGTCTAGTACCCTTAACACAAGACTTATTAAGGTAACTATGGGGCTAGTTCGATTTGTGTAAAAGTGGTCTCCTAATATTATATTTATTAATTTAAAATATTTTATTTTCTTTATAAAGCACCAAGGCTTGAATCCAGGATTTTTTCCATCCACCACAAACGAAAGCAAAACAAACTTACCCGACTCACTGCTGCTGTCTACTTTTCTATCAACAATCTTGAGCTTGAAACTGACCCCCGTATTTAAGTTTGACGACCACCTTGGCCTAGTTGGTAGTGATCCTGCCTACGAAGCCGGAGGTCCCAGGTTCGAATCCCGAAGGGCATTTATTTTGAGCACGAATATTTGTTTCTGAGTCATTGATGTTTTCTTTGAAGCATTGCATGCATATAATATTAACGAGTATTTAATCATTGTATAACGTTGACATTTTGTAATTTATAAAAATAGTGATCTAATTGGAAAAATTAAATTCATTTGACATACTAACTATTACATTTCATATTATTTATGACATGTAAAATGTATATTTTATTAATAAATGAGTATGAGTGTATCGTCGTCTAGTACCCATAATACAACCTTTACTTAGTTTGGGATTATGTCGATTTGTGCGAGATTGTCCCTCGATATTTATATTTATTTTATTTAAGTTCCTAAGTTGTATATTAGACGACAGACCCTGGACTTTGTCAAAACACATTCTTCAAGGAAAATAACGTCACCCGTTCGTAATAATACAAAGGATTTACGTCCCAACACACGTATGAGACATTCCTTACCCGGAATCCAAAGATAGGCAGAAACTCGTCCCTGAGGGATTTTAGTCAATGATACGGTTCTTATCACCCTTGACGTGGTTTGCTTTTGTGCAACCTTTTCTGGATTCCTTTAGTAAATTAAGGTCGGATTCTTGTTTTGGTGTAGTAGTGGAATGTTGCGGTTGCTTATAAGGCAAGACATGAAAAGTTTTGGTTCTTGAAGCGCTATCGCGCTATGAGCCAGCGAGAAAATCTTAAAAAATATATATTTCTCAATTATCATTATTTCGATATTGACCTGGAACGTTTAAATTTCAAGTATGATGGTAAATGGTACGTCAAGATAATGCTTGAAGGGCCTCTTTTCAACTTAAAATGTACTAAGTATTACTTCAAAATATTTTCGCTGTATTTTCGAAAATACTTTTGTTATTAATTTGAAAGAAGGATATTTTAGATTAATAATGATAGAGATATTTTAGAAAAATACATGTATCTTCGAAATGTTGCAGTTTTTACTTAAAATTATTTTGGGTTTACTCCAATCAGTTATGATAATTTGACGATTTTTTAACCATGTAATGACACTATGTTAGAAAATGATATATACCTATATCATTTTCCAATTTTATAACATGTTCATCAAACTCTTAACGTGTACGTTATGTTTAACGGCCTCCGTAGCCCAGTGGGTAGTGACTCTGCCTACGAAGCTGGAGGTCCCGGGTTCGAATCCCGGTCAGGGCATTTATTTGTGTGTTTATCACGAATATTTGTTCCTGAGTTATGGATGTTATATATGTATATAAGTATCTATATGTATGTATCTATTATATATATCATCGCCTAGTACCCACAACACAAGCCTTATTGAGCTTACCGTGGGCCTAGGTTGATTTGTGTAAGATTGTCCCGTAATAAAAAAAAAAAAAAAAAAAAAAAACTAATTTATCTTTAGCCCAAATAAGTTTAAGGAATTTTCCCAACTCAAAAGTTGTACAATTTAAAGACTACCTAAGACTTCCAGTTTCAATTTACTTTTCTATACTAAAACCAAATTAAACTTTTGGGTATCGAAGCGATGCAAATACTCTTTGATTCTTCAATATTTTGGGAAAGTTTAAATCCCAGTGCTCTTAATGAAGATGTCTACTTTGTAAGTACGGTTTATAACACGGCGGAGATTAATATTTTCCGTCATTTGCTTATAATTAGAGTGAAGGTAATATTTCACAGAAATATGTTCGACCTAATTTACATCCTAACCCCAACTCTTCACGAGGTCTTAAACTTAATTTTATTAATAAATGTTGCGGCCGTTTGTATTTTAGTTGTTTATGATTTTAGGTAGTTCCATTACATAACTTTAAAGATAAACACAGAAAAGTAAGACATTTCATGCAAAGGTGATTTTGGATAATTGTTGGATTGTTTTTTTTTATTATGAATATTACTATAGCTCCATTTGTAATAAGGGTACATTATTTAGGTAGCAGTATCCTTTAAAAACCATCTCACCCCCCTGTTATCCTATTTCTCCCTATTCATAACCCAACTGTCCTCACAATCCCTACTCACCCCATTTTACGGTACTTGTTTAAAATACATAGTATATAGCCATTCAATGCAAATTAAATGACTACGAGCGTTACAAAGCGAAAAAATGCTCCTAAGCGCTACGAAATTAGACTACTCGTAGTAGTGGTGTTTGACCTCGAATGGGTTAAATAAACCTTTATTCTTTGAAACCTAGCAGTAACCATTTTTCAAAGTCAGCCAATTTTACGAGCAAAAGGAAATCGTAAAATGTACGACAACACGGGACTCGTTTTATCGGCCCATGGTCCGCTATAAACTGATAGTACCAATAAACATTTAAACCTGAACGCTGTAAAAATACACTGTAATTTTTTGAACACTTGATAAAATTTGTTTGCGTGGGGATATTTTGAATTGCTTCAAGGTGAAGATGGATATCTTACACTTTTTCGTAGTTAATAGCGGTCGTCGATGTCAGGTTTTATTTGTACGCAACGCCCATATATAAATATTTACTGTGTGTTTGACTAGAGCGTGACCTGGGGGGTAATCACGTAACGTTCCGACCGCACGTCGGTACAATTTAACTGTCAATTTTCCATATAAAAAGTGACATTTAGACCTACCTGACGCGCGTACAATGCGTTACGTGATCGACTTACTGAGCATTTATAACTCTTTAATTACAGTATTGGACATGTTATTCTTACTTTTTAACCGACTTCAAAAAAAAGGAGGAGGTTCTCAATTCGGATGTATTATTATTATTTCCTTTATTTCATTTCTTTCTTAGATTAGGTTTTTACAATAACTATATAAAAAGTAAAATATAAAACTATAAATACAAAACACAAAATCATTATAAAAACCTAACCTAGGGTGCCGCCGGCAGCGAGGCGGGGCCTAAGCTACCGGTGGTCAGGGCGACAGAGACAGGAACCTCCTGACTATCCTCGCAGTATCCAGGAGTACCGCCTTCTGTATCTGGCCCTTGATCCAGCCATCTAGCGAGAGTCTCTTGAGGTGATGGTCGAGACTCTTCGCTATTAAACCGTTCGCCGAAACGACTATCGGGACGATGATCGTCGAATCAACATCCCACATAGCAGTTACCTCGTGTGCCAGGTCTAGGTACTTGCTGGCTTTGTCCTTCTCGGCTTTCACGAGGTTCCCGTCATGGGGGATGGTGATGTCGACGAGCACTGCCTGGCGTTTCGATCGATCTGTCAGCACGATATCAGGCCTATTGGCAAGAATAGTCCTGTCCGTGATGACAGATCGATCCCAATAGAGCGTGGCACGATCATTTTCGAGAACTGGCGGAGGTGTGTACTTATAGTAAGGCACCTCAGAGACCACAAGACCGTATAGCAGAGCAAGTTGCTGGTGAATAATTCTGGCTACAAGGTTATGTCTGTGCAAATACTCGCCGTTAGCAAGATGACCACAACCGGAGATAATATGCCTGAGTGACTCCCCGGGACGGCGACATGCCCGACAAATGTCGACCGTACCGTCCTTCAGAATATACCTCCGGTAATTGTTCGTCATGATAACTTCGTCCGCAATTGCACAGACAAAACCTTCGGTTTCCCCGAAGAGATCCCCGAAACGTAGCCAGTTCACCGACGCGAGCAGATCTACATCGGGCCCTGTGAGGGCCTTGTAGAACCGCCCGTGAAGCTCCTTGCTCCTCCACACCGCCCTGCGGTCATCGGCGCTCATTACTTTAAGTCTGCGCCAGTTCTCGTTTGCCAAGGAGAGCGGGGTGAAGTTTCCGTCTACTGCTACTACGTCGCGATGCATCCCCCACTCGTTGCTTAGGAAATAATCCCTGAGACTGCACACCTCGCGGTTGTGGAGGTCTTTGGCATTTAAAAAAAAAACCGCGACCTCCACACTTCCGCGAGATGTAAAGTCTCATAACAGACGAGCGTGGGTGTAGCATGCGATGCGCAGTAAGCAGTACACGAACTCTTCGGTCCAGGGCATCCAGCTCAGTCTGAGTCCATCTTAGTACGCCAAAGGAGTAAGTGAGCAAGGGCATCACCCAGGCGTTGAAGGCCTTGTTGCCGCCCGACAAAAGACTATTAAGTACTTTTGTCAGGCGACAAAAGAAGCGTTCCTTCACCGCCCGCTTTACGGCCTCACCCTCAATACCCAATGACTGTGACATACTAAGATACTTATAGGTTTCTGTTTCGGAGATAGACTTGAGGGACATTGTCTCAGAAAGTTGTAAATTTGTTGAATTTACAACTCTACCCCGCTGTACATGCATAACAGCACACTTATCGACACCAAATTCCATTTTGATGGCGCTACTGAAGACTTCTGTTGTTTTCAGTAGTTCCAACAGGTCATGTCTATTCGGTGCAAACAGCTTGAGGTCATCCATATAGAGCAGATGAGAAATTACCTCACCCTCTCTCCGAAGCCGGCAACCTAGCCCCGAATCCTTCAGCAGGGTGCTGAGTGGATTCAGCGCTAGGCAGAACCACAGAGGACTCAGACTGTCGCCCTGGAAGATCCCACGTTTAATCCTTATAGAGTCCTGCGGGCCAGAGGGGCCATCTCCTCCCCCCGGTTGACGAAAAACTGTGGTCCACTGCCCCATGCAAGCGCCTAAGAAGGATCTCAGAACTGTATCAACTTTATACAGCTCTAAGATCCTCCTCAGCCATGAATGAGGCACCGTATGGCAAGGCAATCATAGGCCTTCTTGTAGTCAATCCAAGCGGCCGAGAGGGCCCCTCTGTTCCGCCGGACTCGTTGGCAAATGGTCATGTCTATGAGGAGGAGCTCTTTAGTATTATTATTATTATGTATGTCTTTCCCGCTCACGGGACAATGATGTCCCGGACCTTTGGGAGGCGTGCGTGGGGCTAGGTACCTACAAAGTACCAACTGAGCCAACACGTAGAGGCCCTTTTGACAATTTAATGAAATGCAAGGAGTACACCGAGCGGATGCTGTCCCTGCCCATGTCAATATAGGGACTATTGCTGTTGATGGAATCTAAAGAAAATTTGGTTATTGGGTGAAAATGATGGACTAGTGGCTGGGCTATTGGGTGAAACATCGGACGCCTGCCTAATAAACTGTCTCATTTTATATCTCTGGCAGATGGTGACTCGCCAACTACTAGATGGGCCCCTATTAATAGCGACATTAAAAAATGGCCTAAGGGCAACACCAGTCAGAGAGGCTGGGGGGGTAGAGAGGTGGCACTGGACTTTAAACATATAGCCAACTCGCCACTTAGGTATCCACATCTACCCTCGAGCAACAGCTCTTGCGACTCCACTCTGAACAGCCAGTTAAGGCAAGCCAGAGGTGGGGGGCCCATTATTATTATTTTTATTTTTTTTTATGTTTGTTACCTCAGAACTCCGTCATTTATGAACCGATTCGTACAATTATTTTTTTAATTGAAAGAATATGCTTCCAGATTGGTCCCATTGTTTTCAAAACCCCAGTTGGATGATGGGAACCATGAGGAATTGAGGGAACTCCTCAAATATATTAGGCACGCGTGTAGTAATTTCGGTATTCTCTATTATAACTCGTGTATTTACACCCGGAAATCATAAATTTGGTGATGGTGGAAGTGATGATGAAGACCACAGATGGCTTGTGGAACTTCTCAATGATGTACCTACTTCAAACTATAAAAGTACGTCACAGATTCTGATATGATTGCGTTGAAATATCAAACAATGAAGTGCCAAGGGTAATTCTGAGATCCTTGAGGAATCGACGGAAGTCCTCAAATATTATCGGCTCACATACAGTGATTTGGTTTTTTTCTCTAATCTATTTATTTGTCGTATGGCGGTTACACACTGGTACATATATGTATTCGTATATATGTCGCTGATAGAGTTCCAGTGTGCGCTGCGAGGTTCAGAAGGAACACGCTGAGGCGAGACCATTTCGTGACAAACTGTTTAGTATATTATAGTTAAGTCATACAGTATTTTAAGTTTCTTGTCACGAATAAATAATTTCAATTATTTCATTTTCAACAGTGCAGCTGCCGAGTTTGTTGTTCTTTTACCACCTCCTTTTTTTCTCTAATAATCAACGCGTTTGCTCTCGGAAATCAGTTCATGTGGTAAATTGCAAAATAAATGTGGTAATGTTCATGTGGCTTGGAAGAGTACCTACTGAATTGAAGTCGGTTAAAACTTTGTTTTTAAAGTAAATTATTTTCTTTAAGTTTTACTGGTCACGCTCTTATCGTACCTACATAGCGTATATTAATTCGTTTTGAATTACCTATCAGTTAACTGTCTGTAAACTAATAACAACAGTTGGGACGGCCCATAGTATGGGATGCCACATGTGTGGATACCCTTGCCCCGTCCCATCTTTCAGGGACTTCGACGTTTATAATTTAAGTGTGTTTTTGTTAAATAAATAAATTTTATTTTATCTATTTTACAAGGGCTGGGGCTGCCGCTAACACAGCTGAAAACCTCAAGCGGCGCAAATATGCAGCCATTGATTCTGGCTGCACGTTTGAGTTTGGGGTTGAAACGCTTGGGCCGTGGGGGCCCGGAGCACACGCAGTGTTCAAAGAGCTCGCGAAGCGAGTCGTGGAAGCAAGTGGTCACCAGAGGGCTGGCGGCACAGACCACTTAACCTATGTGGTCTGTGGCTGGAGGCTATCTCGCGCAACGGATAGGCATTGCTATCCAGCGCGGTAATGCCGCCAGCCTTATGGGCACCTTGCCGCACGGCACCGATTTAGAGCCGGTTTTTTATTTGTAAATATGTAGTTTTGTTATTTTTTTGGTTAGGATGTACATATTTAGGCTAGAATTATTTTATAATGTATTTTATATTTTGATTGTTTAATTAAGCATGTAATAACAATATACCAATATATATTTCTTCATATAAATAACTCTTAAACTAAGACGAAACAACAAAAAGATATAAAAGTAATAATAACTGAACTAAACAAACCGGCCAAGTGCGAGTCGGACTCGCGCACGAAGGGTTCCGTACCGTTACCTATCTATAAAAACGGTAAAAATATCAGTTTTTTAGTATTTGTTGTTATAGCGGCAACAGAGATACATCATCTGTGAAAATTTCAACTGTCTAACTATCACGGTTCATGAGATACAGCCTGCTGACAGACGGACAAACAGACAGACGGACAGCGGAGTCTCAGTAATAGGGTCCCGTTTTACTCTTCGAAATTGGGACCCCTTGGTATAGTGCTCATCACGCAGACAGCATTCCCGTGCTGGACTGTGACGGCAATTATCTGTGCCAGTCGCAACAGGCGGCCCTGGGCGCTGGGACCGCCTGTTGCCTCTCTTACAATATATTATACGAAGCTGGAGGTCCCGGGTTCGAATCCCGGTCAGGGCATTTATTTGTGTGTTTATCACGAATATTTGTTCCTGAGTTATGGATGTTATATATGTACATATATAAGTATCTATATGTATTTATCTATTATATATATCGTCGCCTAGTACCCACAACACAAGCCTTATTGAGCTTACCGTGGGCCTAGGTTGATTTGTGTAAGATTGTCCCGTAATATTTATTATTTATTTATTATTATTTATTAGTTGTAATTGTATTCTCGAAACTAAATTCTTATTAACATAAGTGGTTGACACTCTGACGTTGACGTTGTTTTTTGACCACTTAAGTATAGTACCTAACTTCTATTATATCGGCCTCTCAAACTGTTAACCGCAGCGTAGTTACATGACAGTGGCGGGCCCAGAATCTCGGTTTGGGGGTCTTGGCACCGTTTGGCGGGGACTCAGGTGAGGGGGCTCTTAGCTTTCCCCTCTAGAATTGGGGAATAGACATAGACTTATTTTATTGAGTTTTTTGTTTTTTTTTTTATTTATTGATTGATTGATTATTTTTATTTTTATTGAATACAATACCTTTGTTCGGCTCTTCATTACCTTACCCTTTTTTTTATTGTCGGAGTGGAAAGGCACTTACGCACACCCCCAGCCAGATAAGCTATAATGGGGGGTATGTGGCTCACACCCTCCAGCCATCTCTATTTAAAGATAAGGGGGAGGGAGTCTACCTACTAAAACCACTTCAGCGTTTCCGTCTCTGCCGTTAATGGGAGCGCCATAGGACCGCAAACTGTCACCACGACGCCTCCCGTTTATTACGTTAATAACCGTTAAAACTAACATAAGAATACCTTGTTCCAGATAACATGCACCATGGAAGAATACAACATATCCATGGAAGAGCTTATGAATGGCTCTGAGCCGTACCAGCCCTACTACCAGCGGCCCGAGACCTACATAGTGCCCATCATGTTCGCTCTAATCTTCGTGATCGGCGTTGTCGGCAATGGCACGCTGGTTGCAGTGTTTGTGAGGCACAAGGCTATGCGGAATGTGCCTAATACGTAAGTTCCATACAAGATTGTCCCCTAATATTTATTTATTTAATAAACGTAAACGTATAAATATGAACACGATATTTTCCGTATCAATGTGAATATGAGTATGAAAACACAGAGTGACCATAATAATGGGGAATGGATGAAATTTTTAGAAGTGCCTGATTATTTTTTTGGTTATAGAAATAACCTTCCTTAGCACCAGAAAAAAATGCAGACTTTTCAACTGGGTCAATTATTTCTGAAAAATATAAACAGTTTCTTCACTTACGTTTTGGGTTTAGGACAGCGACTGACTTTCCTTGATCCGTCTCATATTACAAACAAATATTTATATATCTGACCCTAGCAATGATAAATATAGCTGCTGCAGCAGTCATTATCATCGCCAGTGTCAGTTTACCACGGGTTTTTAAGATATTTTTTTGTAATATGAGATGGATCAAGGAAAGTGTCTCATTCGCCGCCCTAAACCCAAAACGTAAGTGAGGAAACTGTTTATATTTTTCAAAGATAATTGACTCAGCTGAAAAGTTCTTCTGGTGCTAAAGAACGTAATTCCTATTATCATAAAAAAATCAGGCACTTCTTAAATTTTCATCCATTTCCAATTGGCGCTGATCTGGTTTGGCAGAAGTTTTAAATTAATTTAAGTTTTTTGACAACCAATAAAAACTTTTTACTCTTTTCTCTATTACTCTCTTAATCAGAGTTGTAGGCAATGGCACATTAGTGGCGGTGTTCATGATGAATGAGGCACAACCGCACAAGACTATGAGGGCTGTGCCTAATATGTATGTTCATATTGACTATGAATATGAAATTTACACTAAGTAACCATAATAATTTTCAGCATAAGAGTTGTTGGCACACTGGTGGCGATGTTATCGTGAGGAACAATCTTATGCGGAAGTTTTGTCATATTTAGGCAGGAGCATGAATATGTGTAGGGATATGAATACGAACATGAACTGTATAATAAGGGCCCAGAACTATTCAGCTCACTTTCGTGATCAGCGTGCTGAGTTATGGTACCTACGCATAAGATATGAGTAAGCATGTAAATATGAAGATGGATATGAATGAGAACGATAAGTCAAACTTGGATAACTCGGCATGATATCAAATTAAATTTTCTCACACACGTTCCTGTGCCAAATCTAACGTGTTGAAACAAGTGGGATAAATGTAATATATCTAATAACCTCTCCTATTATTTACTAAGTAAAGTAAAGTAAATATAAAGATTCTAGATTTTAGGTTAAGCTAAGTAAGTTTGTATAATATGTGTATACCTAAAATTAAATTATTAAGATAAACATGTGGAAGAGCGGGGTCTCTTAACACAAGCATATTTCAATGCTTAAAAAGAGGCACCAACTCCAGACTACGTAAATATTTTAAGATACTGAATAAATGCTTTTTTTTTTTTTTTTTTTTTTTAATATAGATATCAAATCAAGTCATTAAGTCAGATATAGCTCTTGTTACGTTTGCAATTTGCAACTAAGTATGTTATAACGTGTTGTAGATACAAACGCAGATGTTAGTGACTTACACAACTATGTAAGGATAATTGCATGAGGGTTCTTGTTAGTAACAGTCTATGAAGAATTTATATTCATAACATTCACTTTTTTATTATGAAATTGCATTAGATGCAATTTTATTTAATCGTATGGCATATATTATTTTTGGCCTTTTGAGTTTGTCACTCTTTAGTACCACCCAGGGGACACGCGAGTGACAGTTGTCCCCCCTTTGTCAAGTGAGTGGGCAACTCGACTGTTAGAGGTTCTTGCCGCCCCGAAGGCCTCTACCTCGGCTTAACTACTACTTTCATAGACAGCAACCGGAATCAACTGCTTAGCGTGCCTTCTAAAGCACGGAAGCGCTCATTTATGGTAACCACTCAAACAGGCGGTCACCCATCCAAAGACTGACCCCTGCCGTCTTTGCTTGACCTGCGTTATCGTTTCCGATACGCAGGCGCCGCCGGGCTATGAACGCTTCATTAGAGTAAACCTCTGACGTCATTACAATAATTCAAAACCTGTGCACTCTGAACCCCCACGCATTTAATTTATGAACTGTGCATTCAAACTATTCGAATCCATATAGTGACGTCACGCATGACTTAGAATACTTAGATGACGTAGATCGCTAACGTGAACTAAGTCATTCGTTTAATGGTCATATTACAAAGTTTCGTCATAGCAAATTAAGGCAAAGTTTCGTTAAGGAAACTTGCACAACGTTGCTATGGAAAAACTATGCCTTTAGATTTGATTCGTATAAAACTATGGCCTACATTTTAATAAGGGCACAAATCAATAATAGTCCAAGCAATTTGAACTGACAAACTGAATGGAAAAATTTTTTTTTGGAATTAATTGACTACAGCAGATTTTTTGTATGCAGCGGATATATTATCAATTAAATAGTTACTAAAGGCAAAACCCAATAAAATATCATACATAAAAAAAATATAACTTTATTAGCTCCTGAAAAGTCGGAATAAATATTAATTAATGTTTTAATCTTTATTTTGGTTCATTTACAAAATATTTAATAAAAAATTAAAATTAAAAAATCAAACAAAAAAAACCGGCCAAGTGCGAGTCGGACTCGCGCACGAAGGGTTCCGTACCATTATCAATGAAAATATTTATTTTATTTTGTTATTAGTATTTGTTGTTATAGCGGCAACAGAAATACATAATCTGTGAAAATTTCAGCTGGAACTATCACGGTATCAGTGAGATACAGCCTGGTGATAGACAGACGGACGGACGGACGGACGGACGGACGGACAGCGAAGTCTTAGTAATAGGGTCCCGTTTTACTCTTTGAGTACGGAACCCTAAAAAGACAATGAATGTTTAATTTACGAGTAAATCTATATAATAACTACCGGGTGGAAAGTTTGTTGCTTAAAGCAACTTAGAATAACGTTAAAAAGAAATAAACAAAAAACACTATTATATATTAATGTTTTTCATACCGTATTTTGCCTGGAGTACGAAACAGCTTAATCACAAAACAACGAAAATGAAACATCCCTAGTTTCCTAATGATATGTGAAATATATTCAGCATCCTCCTAGCGAGGAGCACAGAGTACGATTTGGCACTTTGTACAATGACTTGGCTTAGGTACGCACTGGTTTTACGAAAGCGACCCCGCTGCCGCTACCACTGCCACTGAAAGTCGTCGCGTCATTAGCTTTTCAACTAAGTATAGTTGCTACTTTCAGGCTCCCGAACAAACTGCCCAAACAAACAAGTATGCCAAAACGAGCCAAGCGAAGCGCAAGGGCGGGCACAACCTACCTTTTCTCGAAGCGCTTCGTCGTTTTTAAGGTTCCGTACTCAAAGAGTAAAATGGGACCCTATTACTAAGACTCCGCTGTCCGTCTGTCTGTCTGTCTGTCTGTATGTCTGTCTGTCTGTCTGTCTGTCTGTCACCAGGCTGTATCTCACTGATACCGTGATCTTATCTTATCTTATCTTATCTAGGTGAGGGCCCTTTCGGATGCACTTCGACCCAGTGGGATCTTTTGTGCATTTGCCCTCTCCTTTATACCTGCTCCCAGGCTTGCTCCATCATTTCCACAAAGCGGATGATGCAGTTCGCCGGGAGCACCTTGAATTCCTTTGGTTGCGGGTAACCGTTACCAAAGTAGTTCATTCTTTGTCTGGCAAGGGCATATACCGTGATAGTTACAGTTAAAATTTTCACAGATGATGTATTTCTGTTGCCGCTATAACAACAAATACTTAAAACAGAATAAAATAAATATTTTTATAGATAATGGTACGGAACCCGTCGTGCGCGAGTCCGACTCGCACTTGGCCGGTTTTTTTTTGAACCCTCATAACTTGTGTTTGGACTATAAGAGATAAACAAAAGAAAAACGTAAACCTTTTCACAATGTAGTAGGTACTAAAGGATTTTAACTATCAGTGGCCTACTTTCCAAATTGACGTCAGCGAGATGTTTGAAGTCGAGAGTGGCTTGGGTGACGCCGGAGCGCTGAATCATTTGTGTAATTACGACTGAATTAGGTTCGTTAGCTTGCTGTCATTGTTAAGTATTTCATGACCGGATTATCCAATTTTAAAGATAGCGTCTCCCTTTTGAATACTTTATGTAACGCCTCAGTATAAGGTTGGTCGTTCATCGGCTTTTTGACTTTAATTTGAGATAGCTGCCAGCGCGGTTTCGCCGAATTGTAAATATCGCAAACAAACCAGCGGGATACAATTAATATATAGCCCGATGTTCATCCAGCAACTTATTTATCTATACCAATATTTTGAAAGATTTATTCATTAAATTATCAAAAAGTTTGTAGTTTTGTAAGCTTAAGAAATATAAGTTTGTGTGGAATCCTTTAGTTAATAAAATGTCGCGCGCAGAATACGAAGGGCAGATTACGAGACTTATTGCCATATCGTTGAGAAAGTTTACCGGATTTAATTACGAGTTGGAGCCCTGCCAGAATAGAGTAAAAATTTAAAAAGTTCTGATGGGTACTGAATCAAGAATTCAATCATTAAATTTGATTGGACCGGCTTTAGGAATATAGACTAATCGTAAACGACCGATTAAATATTTGTATTTGATGGTAGTTCCTTATGAGACAACAGCTGCCAGCGCCATATTTAAACTGGTCCTTCAAATGTTTTTGATAGAACCAGCCCAGAGTCTGGGTAAACAATTCATGTTACTGGAGCGTAGCTTAGTAACTGGTAAACTCTCAACGAAAAGGACGCGTAAATATATGTTTCCAACTAATTCAATGTTTGATGACCAAAGTATATTTTTCTGGACACAAAAGACATCACGCTATTAAGTACAGATAGTTTCAAATCCGCTCTTGCGCCCGGCTATATGCTTACGCTGGACGTACTGCCGCTGTGTGGATACCTTTTTTTCTTGTTTGGTCTGCAGTGTTTGGAAGAGTGGCCTACAGCTATCATCAAACTTTGCATTATAAACTTTATCTATCCAAATATCATAAACCCTCCATGATGATCAAGAACCGCACATTAAGACAACCATAAAAATAGACTGTTTTGTTAGAACAAATTTCTTATCTGTGAAAATGTTATTACTGCTAAATAATAATATCAGTCGAGATGACGTTTAGTTCGAAATGAATTGTCAATTTGCATACAAATTTGACAAATGTCGCACGTAAGTAAGATATCGAACGATATGATAGTTGAGGTCGACTCTAGTTTGTCTCTGAATTAAAAAAAAAACCGGCCAAGTGCTAGTCGGACTCGCGCACGATGGGTTCCGTACCATTATCTATAAATATTTATTTAATTGTGTTCTTTAGTATTTGTTTAACAACAAAAATACATATAGCGGCAACAGAAATACATCACCTGTGAAAATTTCAACTGTGTTTTCTGTCATGGTTCATGAGATACAGCCTGATGACAGACAGACAGACAGACAGATAGACAGACAGACAGACGGACGGACAGCGGAGTTTTAGTATAATAGGGTCCCGTTTTACTCTTTGAGTACGGAACCCTAAAAAACTATGACAGCTGCCAGAAAACAACGCCGCGATGTCGGTCATAATATGCGGCTCCTGAATGCATCATCGTGGAGGCTTATGATATGTGGATAGATAATTTAAAGTAGTATATTTAACTGTACATAATTTGACATTAGAAATAGAAATGTACAGTCACATAAACTATTATTGCCCAAACAAAATACGGACTTAATGGCTGACACTGATGACATTACCACGTTTCCCAAATTTAGCCTGCTGAATAGACGCCTTCTGCTAAGATGATTATGTTTATGCTTTAGGCAGCCTATGCTTCTAATTAGGCCAATAATTAGTATTATGAAAATTTGATCACTATTGTACGGACCTAGTCAATGTATTTGATAGACAATATTAATAATATGATATCGATCATCACCATTATTAGTCTAAATATAAACGTGACATTGCTGGGCCTGCTCTCATTAATTACCCATGAAAAGCTAATAATAGTACACACGAAATGAATTATATTAGTCATTTAATCATTTTTGCCTAGACATTAATCAGTTGTTGTAGCTTTAATTTATATTGTTATTGTATATTATGAAATAAAAAATCTTATCTATTATACCTTTTAATCCTAAAGATTAATTGTCTCCTAAAGATCATACCTATTAACTCCTAAAGATTAATTGGCACAGTCAGCCGAAAAAGTAGTGTACTACATTTGAACCTTAATGTACTAGTAATAGAGTCGAAAGTACTAGACCACTTTCTTGGCTTACTTTACGACCTACGTTTTGAACCCGCGACCACTGATTAGCACCCTCATGCCACCCACTATAGGCTAGCATAGCCACCACCTCCTGATTAATACGAGTACGTCGACTAAATTGTTCGTATTCATTGGTAACGTAGAACTGCAAATAGCTCCCTTATACCGAAAGCTAATGTTACTAAATCAGTGGCATTTAATCTAACCTAGAAATGGCGTTCCATTATCTGAGATCGGAACATAAATCAGAAACCTGAATCAGACTCAATTTCTTCTGTAACTGAAAAAGACCTGGAAGGTCGTGTAATGAAACATTTTTTTTTACTCTCTTTAGATTTCAGTTAAGATTTATTGCTAAACGGTAATTTAATGGATGCTTGATTTAGAAGAATAAAACGAGTCTTCGGCCGTTTTCCAATGAATTAAAAATATTGAACATATATGAATCGATATTTATTCAATTATATATACGAGTACCTTTGTGGTTGGTGGTGGTAGGTGACCCCGACAACTGACATAAGTGCAACTCTGAAGATCCTGACTATAATAGTACATTGTGATACAAGTGAGCTATGTTGATCATTACATCAGAGGCGGAATAAGAGAGCCGAGGATGTAATTATCAAAGCTCACGCGTTTCATACGACGTTTTTCAACACATTTGCTGCTAAAATGTTACAGTCTCCTAAGCTATTTACTTTAGTTAGTTATTGATGACAACAGGTTTTTACTCACATAATTGTGCATCTCCTAGAATTTCCAGTGGCGTCAATTCTATATATCACTTTTCTATTCGTGGTTAATAATAACATTTTTAATAATAACCTGCAAACACGCATCAACAATGTTTACAAATATTTGTGAAATTACCTATAATGGCGCGCAACCGCGCAACTATTTTTTTTCGTGTAGTAGTCGAGTAAGAATCCATTTGCCGAGAATTAAAAACAAACCTGTATAACCCGGTCAATTTAAGAATACGCCGATTCCATACACACACCTTGCTGCAAGGTGCCAACGTGTCTTAATCGGGATATAAACATAACACACGAGTGTCGTAATTTTTAAGAAGCTACTAGTACCGCTGCACCGATTTAGGTTCAATTTGGTAAAGAGACAGTTAGAGTCCCGGGCATAAGTCCTGGGAAAGGAGATTAGATATAGGGGGTGAAATTTTGGATGGAATCCATTAAAATAAAATTTGGTATAGAGATAGAATTTGTCCCGAAAATCATCCTCTAAGGGGGGTGAATAATTGGATGAAACCCATTTAGATGAAATTTGGTTTAGATATCATCATATTTCATTAATTCAGGGAAAGAACCGGATAGCTTCTATCCCACCCCCCCTCCCCCCACACACACACACACACACACACACGCACACACGCACGCACGCACGCACACGCGCACACGCAAGTGCACACACGCACACACACGCACACACACGCACACGCACGCACGCAAACGCACGCACACACACGCACACACACGCACACACACGCACACACACAAACACACACACGCACGCACGCACGCACGCACGCACGCACGCACGCACGCAAACGCACACGCACACGCACACGCACACGCACACGCACACGCACACGCACATCAATCACAACATTTTTCGAAAAACCCAACTGCTTTTTTGCAAATATCATATCCTATGTCACTACCACAATTAAGAGGAATCCAACGACACCTCACATGTTGAAATCCGTCAAACGGTTGTAAGCGCAATTGGCTGCTTTATTCGATTAAAGAACAAATATCATCGACTTGAGAGTGCATACGAAGTCGCGGAAGGTGAAATTCAAATGAAACAAACATAGTGATTGAATTACTTACTGATTATATTGATCCTTCACTGTGTTAACTTACCATTAAGACACAGTATTAGACTAACACACAATACATTACAAATAGTATTTGACTTCTCCCTGGCTAAATCAAGACTGACTCCGAAAAATCCCTCATGGGACCAGGTCGCCACTACATTGACGTTACTTTTCCCTCCATTACTATGGACCAATCAGAGAGCCGCAGTAACACCTGGCGGTCTCTGATTGGTCGAGCGCTTCCAACTGTCAGTCCTGCTTTAATCCAAGTTTTAGGTCATAATACATACTCATTTATACAAATTAATGATTACCACTGCGTATTAACTATATAATTTCTAACAGTCGGCCATCCAAAATAGATGTAACGACCTCGCACATCAAATCGTAATATTAACTAACAAATAAGAATAAATAATACGTACGAGTTTATACCCGTGTAATGGAATACATTTGCTACACATTGTCAAAATATGTTGGATTTTGTATTAATATATCATACACATGGACCAGCTGTAGCATTATACATCTGCGATTATCATTATTTCATGTTTACAACTTATTTCATTAATAACATAACGATATGAATCACAATAAACAATCTAGAGTGTACTCTATGGATTTGATTTACTGATTTGCAAGTAAGTAGACATTATATCACGGCCTGTAAGAGTAAACTACTTAGTAATATAATATAAACATTAAATTTTATTATTTTTGGCAGGCTTTATTTCATGGCCTGAATTTTATTCGCAATCGGGCATTATTTCATGGCCAGTGCGAGTGATGTATTATGTATTCGCATACGGGCATTATTTCATGGCCAGTGCGAGTGATGTGTCATGTATTCGCATACGGGCATTATTTCATGGCCAGTGCGAGTGGTGTATTATGTATTCGCATACGGGCATTATTTCATGGCCAGTGCGAGTGATGTATTATGTATTCGCATACGGGCATTATTTCATGGCCAGTGCGAGTGATGTATTATGTATTCGCATACGGGCATTATTTCATGGCCAGTGCGAGTGATGTATTATGTATTCGCATACGGGCATTATTTCATGGCCAGTGCGAGTGATGTATTATGTATGGTCCTGGACACTGGAATAAATGGGTTAGTGATTACTTTCAAAAATAGGCATTATTTCATGGCCTGAACACTGAAATAAATGGATTAAAGATGATTTTTATAAGCAGGCATTATTCCATGGTCTGGACACTGAAATAAATGGGTTAATGATAACTTTCAAAAACAGGCATTATTTCATGGCCTGAACACTGAAATAAATGGATTAAAGATGAATTTTATAAACATGCATTATTTCATGGCCTTAACACTGAAATAAATGGGTTAAAGATGATTGTAATCAACAGGCAATTATTACATGGCCAGAAAACTGAAAATATGGGTATAAGATGATTTTCATTTATTAACTGCTACTGGCGCGGTCTGGCCGCGGCGGTCCATAGTAAACTTGTCATTAGCTGTCAAAATGTTCGAAATACAATTGCACTAGTGCATTATTTTTTTAACATTAACATCAATTTTGAACTTAAGGTTTAAAATATTTATAAAACAAAGAAAAGAAGAGAGACGAGAACACGATATGACACAGATAACAAATATAATGGACAATGTACACCATCATCGTCTGAAGCCCAATACAAGACTCGAACTTGTGACCTCTGCATTGCCGGTACATATATAAAATTTTGTATATCACACTAATTAATTAGTAGCCTTTCATTATGGAGGTCTGAAATAATTCACCCTAGGCTTGATTTTATCAAAGTAACTGCTACTACAGAGGAATAGCGTCTATAACCATTTTTCATCATCTGAGTGTCAACAATCTGCTACCTATGAACATCGTATATTTTAATTAGTCCATATGGACCCTAGAACTTAAGTAAATATATAGCTTTTTATTATTTTCAGTCGCTGGGATTTGTTTTTTGACACGTACTAAATATCCTACCTCGAACTTTTAGGACTGCAACGTTTTGCAGCATAGGACAATATCTGAGCTTCGTGTGAAGCTTTACGAGCTTCGTGTGAAGCTTTAACGGGCGCATTTATGTCTTCTCTCATTTCATCTACACATTTACGATCAGCGCTAGTAACATCGGTACATACTTAACTCTGGAAGAATGCGACTTTCACTAGGTGCCATTAACCAATTATTTATTTGGTGCCAAATAGCGCCTCAGAGGGGGTGCGATTAAGCCCTTGAATTTAAAGTAGTAAGTATGTACAATCTTCATTGCACATCAAGCATTTGGTCTCAACCGTGCCAATGCTATTGGCTGTCAAACCGTCCACCAAATTTATATTATATCGTTCTACTTGCCCGTGACCCTGGGTGTGGATACAGCGTTCAATACAGTAATATTTAGTATTCCTATCGCACAAAACTTCCCAAAGATCTCACTAGTGAAAGATATATATGATTCACCGAGGGACGCCAAAAAATACCCAAAATATTTTCGGAATACATTAATCTTACTAACAACTATGGACAATGTTCCGAAATAAATTATTTGAATTGAATTGAAAAATTGAATTAATCGATGTTCCTAACAGGCTTCAAGTAAGCGTTTTTAGTGTAAGAGTCTATAAGAACCAGTATATAAGCATTGCACCCTTTCAAAAGCGCATTTTAGACAAAAGGTAACGTGAATTCAATATAGTGAAATAATTAGGTATAATTGTAATTTAATTTAAATAATATATGAATAATATTTAATGTAAAAATTGAATTCCAAGTTTTATTATGTATTTAGAATATTTAGATAGGTACAATGCTCTTTATTTATTTAAAAATTTTAAAAGTCCTTCTTTATCCCGAGATGAAAGGTTTTCTTCATATCCTGAATCAGCCTCAGATATGTCAGGAATACCAATTTGTTCGGAATCTACTTTCCTCCCGAGCTACACGATCGCGATAAATCAAAGACTCATTCTTCAATAAGCAGATATTACGAGGAGAGCAAACAGCTACAATATGTCCTACTCCTCCGGCAGGCATCCACAATACCCCAGCTACAACAGAATAACTCACCCCGTTATGAACTATACGAGTAAGTCCTCCTTCCACAAAAATCTCCCCTTTGAATACTTATGGGTTCTGGACGCACCCCTATAAAGGTAGGATCGAAAATTTCTAAATCACGATCGCAATGTTATTTTGAACTTGTTACTAATGGTCACTAATTGATCAAATTAGAGTGTATCCAAGTGATGACTGATCTTTTGTATAACGGTGTGAGGTTGTTCTGTATAGGTTTATCCTATCAACAATTTAAATGGCATAACATCTTTGGGTAAAATTAACAAGTCCTATTTAGCTTCAACGTCATCTATGTATAATGATTTGTACCCATAGAGGTAGAATAGAATAGAGAGACTCGCCCACACATACCTACACGCATGAGTGACAAGTATGCATGCATAGACAATACCGCAATTGGGAACGAGATACAATGTCACATTTTCCGTCCCTCCCCGCGCATACGGAATCTTTGCTGTTTGCCACCACATCTGTCAAAATATTGTACATTATCCTTCTAGCGTTATTCCCGGTTATGCCCCTAAAGGAGCCCGGGGTTCGCTTTGACACCTAATCCCAAGATTTGGCATAGGCACTAGTTTTACGAAAGTGACTTTTATTTCTTTATAGTTAGTGTGTGACTGAATAAATGATTTATGATTATGATTATGATTGACTGCCATCTGACCTTCCAACCCAGAGGAAAACAATACATTATTGGGATAGCCGTCACCGATATAACACCACCAAATCACAAATGACATTAGACGTCAATAATGAGTCTTCTGATACTTCCCAATCTATTGAAGTAAATTCACCACTATCTATTTCGGGCATACGCTAGGACGGCATCTATTATATTTTTATCGAATTTTGGAGGGTAGTAAAATACTATACACCCATATCTCCGTTGACAACTTGCTTATTTCGGGCATACGCTAGGACGGCATCTATTATATTTTTATCGAATGTTGGAGGGTAGTAAAATACTATACACCCATATCTCCGTTGACAACTTGCTGGGTCGACCATGACCGGTGAAACCCGTGTAGAAAGGTCAGAAATAAAGGTAAATAAATATCGCGTTAAAACCGTGAAAAACAATAATTTAAATATGTGTACAAAGCGCGAGTGTTTAAAGTGTTATATCTATAGGTATACGTTGTACTACAAAGTTACCGAATCCTCAAGAGTAAGGGAAGATTACTAGTTATATTGATTCCATTAGTTATAATTATTAAATAGCTTCATAACCTCCGACACCAACCTGAGGTATCCCGCCATACCAGGAAAATAGGCAATTAAATTTAAATCAAATCAAAATACGGACTAGAGTAGACTTTGTTCTTTTTCTAAAATCGAATGATGCAAAACAAATGCAACTCTGTTCTAATTTAAATTGAATATAAATTCCATTGACGGGAGGATGCCGTGAATTCGCGGCACCGGGAGACAACAGGACGTAAAGGACCGTATTCACAAACGCTGTTTTAAAATATTTGTCATTAGAATTGCGGACAGAGCTTAACCGGAGGAGACTGACGAGGAAGACCAGAGTAGGTCAATCACGCAACGCATTGTACGCGCGTCTGACAGTAAAATCACAATCTAACTGTCATTTTTCCATATAAAATTGACATTTAGACCTTACAGACGCGCGTAAGAAAAGTTACGTGATCGACCCACTGGATCATTAAATGCCGCAATACATATTGTAGTCTTGACATTGAGGAAGTTTGGCATAACACTGCCCAGTATCGTGACTTATTCTTGAGCATCGACCACATTTCTTTAATGGTTGCGTACATTCTAAATTTCAATAATATCTGAACTGTGATGTGACGTGGCCATCTTTCCTACATTTACAGCAACGAATAATCTTTGAATGTGTACGTGCCTGTCTACATGCTCTTGGTAGTAATTTCTTAACAAACTTACGCTCTGTATTTGTCTTTATATTTCTAACATTACTCGCATACGTTAGCGATTTATTAGAATTGTCACATATTGGGCTGCTTCCGCAACAAGCCTAGCAGAACGATCATCAAGTCCATGCAAAATGCATTCTACTGCACGTTTGCCAACAATACACACATATATTTATCAAAACTAACTTTTCATAATAACACTCTTTAAGCGGATTAGAAAACCTAGCTCTTTTAGCAAGATGAAAATGGAAAGACAACAGATGGTCGACCCTCGTACCTTTTATATTTCATACATACCTAACTTCCCTATATTATGGTCAATTTAATAGTCTCTAAACCGATACAAGATCTACTTATATGTTAGTATTATGAGAAGGCTCACCGAGATGTCCCTGGTGCGTCGTTCACTATGACCGCGCTGCCCACTGGCGGCCCGGCTGCATGCCCGCCGGCTGCCCGACGTGGCTGCACTGTCCGCTGGCTTCCCGCGTGGCTGCGCTGTCCGCTGGCCGCCCGCGTGGCTGCGCTGCCCGTCTGCGCACCCGCTGGCTGCCCGCGTGGCTGCGCTGTCCGCTGGCCGCCCACATGGCTGCGATGTCCGCTGGCTGCCCGCGTGGCTGCGCTGTCCGCTGGCCGCCCGCTTGGCTGCGATGTCCACTGGCCGCCCGCATGGCTGCGATGTCCGCTGGCCGCCCGCTTGGCTGCGATGTCCACTGGCCGCCCGCTTGGCTGCGATGTCCACTGGCCGCCCGCTTGGCTGCGATGTCCACTGGCCGCCCGCGTGGCTGCGCTGTCCGCTGGCCGCCCGCTTGGCTGCGATGTCCACTGGCCGCCCGCGTGGCTGCGCTGTCCGCTGGCCGCCCGCATGGCTGCGATGTCCGCTGGCTGCCCGCGTGGCTGCGCTGTCCGCTGGCTGCCCGCGTGGCTGCGATGTCCGCTGGCTGCCCGCGTGGCTGCGCTGTCCGCTGGCTGCTCGCGTGGCCGCGCTGTCCGCTGGCTGCCCGCGTGGCCGCGCTGTCCGCTGGCTACCTGCGTGGCTGCGCGGCCCGTTGACCGCCCGCGTGGCTACGCTGCCCGTCTGCGCGCCCGCTGGCTGCCCGCGTGGCTGCGCTGCCCGCTGACTGCCCGCGCTGTCCGCTGGCCACCCGCGTGGCTGCGCTGCCCGCTGACCGCCCGCGTGGCTGCACTGCCCGTCTGCGCGCCCGCTGGCTGCCCGCGTGGCTACGCTGCCCGCGCTGTCCGCTGGCCGCCCGCGTGGCTGCGCTGCCCGCTGACCGCCCGCGTGGCTGCACTGCCCGTCTGCGCGCCCGCTGGCTGCCCGCGTGGCTACGCTGCCCGCTAGCCGCGCGACCGCTGACTGCGCCTCCTGCTCCAGAGCAGCGGCTGACGCGCCCCCGCGAGGGCCGACTGGAGCGACCGCGCAAGCGCCGCGCCGTCTGACTGCTCGCCTGGCGCGGCGTCGGGGCGTGCTGCGCAACCGTCGATGTGTGTATATAAAGTTCCCTTCCACGAGCTGCTTCTTCTGTTATATCCTGAAACGTATAATTTGTTCGCGAAGTCACTGATGAAGGGTACAGTAAAACTATTAAGCGACACAAGATGCAAGTATAGCTCCAGAAATATTTTGTATTTTTAGTAAAAAAAAAGGAACAAATAAAAATGTATTCCGACCAGAGTTTTATTTAAACACCAATACGCATTCAACAACAGCTACATTATCATATAAATTTAATAAATATTATTGTTTAATAAATAAGACCTACTACTACTGGTACCTGTATAAACCCGGATAAAGGGCGTCAATCCTGAAGCCAACCTTGTCAACGCACTCAGTAGCTGTACATTATTTTATTAGCAACAATAAATACACGCTCAAGTGGATTAAAAGTCGAAGTGGAATAATGCGTCGCAATCATACATCACCCTGCTTTGAACCATGTGACCTAACATTTTAGCAATTCTAGCTGTTGAATGACTCTTACCGCGGTATTTAAAGCTTTAACCTTTGATATTATTTTACAAAGAAACGAACTAGCAGCATACGCTCTGATTATAGGAACAAAAACAAGTTTACGTGGGCTTAGTGGTAAGTTTAAACAAAAGGAGGAAAAAAAAAATAGTAGTGAGCTTAGTACTTTTAAGGTCCTTTTCTTATCCAACTTCTGAGATGTAAGCGCAATTGGCTGCTTTATTCGATTAAAGAACAAATATCATCGACTTGAGAGTGCATACGAAGTCGCGGAAGGTGAAATTCAAATGAAACAAACATAGTGATTGAATTACTTACTGATTATATTGATCCTTCACTGTGTTAACTTACCATTAAGACACAGTATTAGACTAACACACAATACATTACAAATAGTATTTGACTTCTCCCTGGCTAAATCAAGACTGACTCCGAAAAATCCCTCATGGGACCAGGTCGCCACTACATTGACGTTACTTTTCCCTCCATTACTATGGACCAATCAGAGAGCCGCAGTAACACCTGGCGGTCTCTGATTGGTCGAGCGCTTCCAACTGTCAGTCCTGCTTTAATCCAAGTTTTAGGTCATAATACATACTCATTTATACAAATTAATGATTACCACTGCGTATTAACTATATAATTTCTAACACGGTTTAGGCTGCAGGGCGTGTCAAAGAATAAGACATACCCACATACACATACCCACATTTTGTCGTAATTTTCAGTTCAATGTACGATACGCCATTTTGTATAGCGAACTTTTACACAAATGTGTCTGTTACGCCAAAACACTCTTGTTTTAAATATAAAATAAGTCTGATACGCTAATTTGTAATTTCATAAATCGAATAATTCTTAGCTTTTACTTATTAGGGTTCCGTACCTCGAAAGGAAAAAACGGAACCCTTATAGGATCACTTTGTTGTCCGTCCGTCCGTCCATCCGTCTGTCAAAACCCTTTTTCTCAGGAACGCGTCAAGGTATCCACCTGAAATATATATCAAATACTCAAGTCTACTGTTTCTTGGAGCTGTGAAAAAAACAAACTTCTTAGCCAATGAAATCAAAAGATTGTAATATATAAACCCGTATGCTGGGTTTATTATCGTTTTAAACCTTCCAAAGTTATTTGTCAAGTTGGCTAACTGTTCTTTTCGTGTAATATTCTGTCAGGAAGGAACCCCTGTTGTATTGGATAGCTTATCTGTGGACTCCAGTGTTGCCAGAGTTCGCGCCCGCTGACCAGCGACAAGGAGAAAAAAAGGAATATCGCGTTGAACATTTACGAATCAATGATTAGATGTTTTGTTCGTCACGGGTTTCCATTTCATAATTCATAATCCACATAATTTATTGCATTTCTACTGTAGCGGATGACTAGATGTTTTCTTGTTTACAAATCAACACGACAGATTGTTGCAACAAGTTGGCGCGTCTACTTGAACTTCGGGGACCGGGTTTGAGAGAGCTGGCAATGTCGAAGTGTCAGATAGCGCACTTCCTCTTTTATTTTCGTGTGCCGGGACACGTTTTCTAGGCGATTGCAGTATTTTCCTTGTAAGTATTGTTTAGAAGCCGTGTTAACTTCTTGGAAAGGCAGTAATTGCATAGACATGTTGTCAATTTTCAGTTTGCCGGTGTAATCAAGCCTTACAGGCAAGTTGAGGCCGTGGTGCTCCCCCACGCGACTTGACCTGGCTGAATACCACCGTGTTGCGGTTAAATCGGCGAGCCACGGGAAGCAAGGCCAGGGCCATTGGTGGCGGAGTTGACATTTGTTAATACCCATCGACGTGGGACAATTTTCCTCCGACAGGTTAGTTTTGTACTGTACCATGGATCGTTCTATTTCCTTGGATATTGATTACCAGCCCTCAGACTACTCTTGAGCCCCGGCACGATGTCTAGCCCCGTGCCCGCCCAGTTTATATTTGCTATTCTTGGCTAACCGTCTCATCGTTTGATGGAAATTCCAGGAGGTGTTTGGTAGGGGCCTGATCGTGCCCGAAGCCACCCGCGCCAGCCGAGCCAGTACTCCCGTTGTCGGGAACGCTCCGTAGCACCGCCTGCGATGGAGATGTAGCTAAGCTCATAGCCTATTATTTTAACATTACCAAATGGTTCTAGCGCAATCGACCAAAGCGTCATCAAAATCCTACCCTTACCATTTGTTTTTATACCTAGTTAGCTTTTAGTGAGGACCTTGAACGAAATAAAAGCTTTGGGTTACCTTCAGACCTTCTTTCATTTGCCCTAGCACAAAAAAACTAATTACAAGATACAGCCTTTTAAGCCGCAAATTTTCGAAACTCGCAAGGGAATCAACACCTACAGGGTACTTTCCGTGAAATATGAATCTTGAAATTTGGTACGAAGCATTTATAGCACAAATAAAGGAAAAATTGCGAAAACCGTAAATTTTTAGTTACATCACTGAAAATTTGATGTCCATTATAAACTGACACGCACTAAGTATGTGAATACATAATTAGTGAGTGTCAGTTTATAGTGGACTTGTTTCTATTGTACGGAGTGGTCCGGAACCCTCGGTGCGCGAGTCTGACTCGCACTTGACCGGTTTTTTTAAGCTCTCTTTCATTTTTATGTTTTCGATGATAAAAGCAAATCAATCGTCCCTTACGCCCTTTGGACCAGGGTTTTCAAAGGGCGTAAGGGAAAAACTGTGAATTTTTCATTAGAGCTAAAAATCCTACAATTATGATATTCCATTATGTTTGTTTTATTTGTACACGGCGCGGTCGGTGCAAAACAAGTAATTGAAATAAACTCGTTATGACGGGTTCGCCGTGCGCTCGCCACCTCGCACCCACCGCATGCATCCTGGCTCCAAGACAAGGTCGCGAGAATTTTCAATTAAATTTTAAATTTCTTAAGCGTGAAATGAACATGCTTAATTTTGATGAAAACATGATTATCGTACACAAAAAGCTATTAGTAAACAATAATTTCATAGTTACTATTTATAACTAATGAGAAATACATTATTATTAAAACGTTAAAAATAAATGTTTAAGTTTTGTCTAAAAAGACGCAATATAGCTTAAACAGATAAAAACATCATAGTTACCATTTTGGCTTGTCTAGATAATGAGATCAGAGGAAAACTGTGAAAAAAAACGTATATGCGAAGTTGATTTCAGTTTAATTTTGCTATCAAGTGATCGCATTTGAATGCACCTCAAAGTTATACTAACAAGGTATTTGGTTACCTTTTTTACTTTTAGGAAAAAGTTAGGTAGCGTACGTTAACTCGTGTTTTTTTTTAATACGGTTACGATCGCGGATTTTTTACTTAATATATTTCATTAATATTTGATACTGAATAGTAAAATCCGATAAAACAATAAAAACAACGAGTTTACGAATTATGTCCAGGGTAAGCTAATTTGATTGGTCGTTCTAATTTAACGGAGGCTTTACCCACGTCCTGTAGCCGTATTAGCTAAAGGTCGTACTTGAGATTTGATCATTATCGTACATAATGTATTAATTTGTTCATTAGCAAGAAGGCTGACAAAGCCCCAGCAAAACTATTTTCTACTGAAACTGTTTTCGTAGCTACGTAAACTCAAAGGTCTTCACTTATTTAATGCTTCTCCGAGCAGTACTTTGATCCTAAACTAATAAGTCCACCCAATTACTCAAATTAGATTCAACAAAGCGGAGATATCTCTCTGATATTTCGCAGAAATCAGGTATTAGCCCCGTACAACAGGTGCACTTATCTCAGAAATTAATTAAGCCTGAGATCTCGGTTCTGAGAATTTAACACGACATACGATTTGCATTCCAGAATATTTATAATAATTTAAATATGCTTGACACATTCAGTGCTAAGAATCGCTACGCTGTAACGTATAACGTTAAACATAAATACCTACTGTAACATCTTACCAGAAATAGGTTTTAATAAACAAGTTTTATTTCTTAATTTATCTCGTTGCGTAGCCAATTTAAATTTGCCCTTAAACACAGAAAACCTCTACTCATAATACTGTCTATGCGCGGGAGTTCGGAACATTCTAGATCTGTGACGTAGGTCCACCTTCCGTTGTGGCTTTGTCGACTGCGCCGCGATTGCCAGCTTGAGCGCGTTCACTCGTTCACTTGCCATCTGGGCGCGGAATCAGACAAGCCGCGCGTCACCTTTATTAAATAAAGACGCCGCTATTGAGCGCACTTAGCTAATTTGGAACCTAAAATATCTTAAACTAGTCTTTGTGAAAGTGTAGTTCCCAGGATTGGGTAAGTGTTGCACAATTGATCATTATTTAAACGAATGTAGTTATGTAAATCGTGAACTCTAAAACAAGGGCTGCCACAATAGATCACTTGCTGGTCGAAGCGGCATATTAAGGCCCACAAACAAAATAATAATAAAAAATAATATGTAAATCGTGGTTTAGCTGGTGATTGCTTCCAACGGGATTCATTCTTTTGTCTTGGACGCCGAACACGCCACGCCCGCGTGTCTCGTCCTTAAGTTATTAGTACGACGAATGTGAACATTAATTTGAACTGTAAACTTTAAGAATATACTGCCAGTTTAATCCCGTGTAGGGTTTTTCCACGCTTTACTCGATTACGTACTTGTTAATTCTAGGTTAGACTAGGTACATGCTACATCCATGTGTTACCTAAATATCTTATTTGATTCAGTGCTGTACTATGTGATCTTGTGTACTTTACGAATATACTGCCAGCTTAATCCCGTGTAGGTTTTTTCCACGCTTTAAGCGATTACGTACTTGTTAATTCTAGGTTAGACTAGGTACATGCTACATCCATGTGTTACCTAAATATCTTATTTGATTCAGTGCTGTACTGTGCGATCTAGTGTACTATTAATGGTTAACAAATTTAATGTTGTAATTTCCTATGCGGAAATTATGTATTTCCGTTACCTCACGCCATGTGTTTTTGCTTGTGTGGCATTGTATTAAGCCTTGGTTTACATTTCTTATGCCTAATCATATTTTAAATAAGTCAGAAAAGGCTTACTCCTTTGATATACCATGGAAAATGTCCACGGTATATAATTTCCGAATCATAAATGTACTGAAATCATCCGAGAATCCTATACTAACGCACCACGCTAAACAACTGCATGCCCCGGCCTTGCTTTTGCATTTTCCTTCTTGCTTAATAATTTTGATGAATTATTTAATTACTTAGAAATATACATAACCTCTAAATTTATTCGAATAGACTGTTAACTATAGCCGTGCACCTTTCAATCGTTTTGGTTCGATTAGTTATCAATTGATTTAATAATTAGTTGATAATTAATCTTATTTCTCTTTCGGAAATTGCTGACTCACGCTTGGCATATCGTTCTCGCCACCCTGCTTTGCTTGTTTTGTACCTGGACCATCATTCTTGAATGCTCCTTTCTGTAAATTGCCCACCCCCTTGCGTGAGCACATGGTTCTGCAGTCCAGGTCGAGAATGTGGACCCCTTATTAACTGTCAACGTGGACGCGTTGCAGGAACTACGCTTACATTTAAAGCCCGAGGCAGACGTTCCCCCAGGGAGTACACAAGTTGGAGGCCCCTGGCGTGTGACGCTCTCCCGGCACTTACTACACTACCAACGCGTCCACCCACCACCTCGGACCACCATCGTCTCCTGTCGTCCAGCTGCGTACCGCGAGGGGAGTGAGGGTACCCGGAAGGACCGACCACCCCTCAAACAGACCTGGCATCTAAGCCATAGCCCGACCTAGGCGAACGAACCGCCCCATAATCTTAACTCAACAATAAATTCTTAACTATCCCAATCTTCTATAATTTTGCTCCTAGATAGGTACCCCAAGTTAGGGCTCCCTATCTACGTGACAACGCTCGTAGCCAATCCCTTGGTTTTTGTTATGTACTGTCAGAGTCAAAAGTAACTACGCAATCAAAGACGTCAAAAGCTCTTATAACCTTTCAATAAAGTACGAGTAGTGTAGTGGAATGCGCCCACTGCGTAGACACCCGATTGTCAGGTTCTCGGAACTGAATGTGTTACGTGCGTACTCAAGTATGCAAGTATGCAAGTTGTCCGTCAAAATTTGCAATTCATTTTTCAGTCTTTTCCCGTTATCCAATTGAGCTGAAATTTTGCAAGCATATGTATATCGCATCACAACGCAATATTATGATGACTTGGAGCTGATCTGATTCTGGAGCTGGAAGGTGGCCATAGGAACTCCGCAATAAAACGACACAACCCCATCGAGTTTGGGCTCGTTAGAATCGTCTCAATGAGAACTTGAGAAATATTATTCACATATTTACATACATACGAACAGTGCAAGTTAATATAAAGCTTGTAAAAATAGCGATATCATAACGATATATTTCGTTATGTTGAAAAATATCGTTAGAGCAAAAGCGGTATTCTCCATAACGATATAATAGTAGTTTATGCTACTGATACATATAATGAGAGGCCGTAAAATACGAGTGTGGTTTTATGAAACGAGCGCCAGCGAGTTTCATAATAGGGTCACACGAGTGTTTTAAGGCCTAATTATGTACAGTTGCATACACTACTTTATCTAAACACATATCATAAGTACTCTTAGATGGGTTCAGAAGCTATAGTAGTACCTGTATTGCTACTAGTGCAACCTGTAAAATTTCTTTTAAAAAAAAAGGAAATAAAGTGAAAAAAGTTTAAATAAAAGTGAAAAAAAGGAAAACAAAGTGAAAAAAAACAAAAAAGTAAAAAAAAAGTAAAATTAAGTTAAAAATACCGGCCAAGTGCAAGTTGGACTCGCGCACGAAGGGTTCCGTACCATTATTAATAAAAATATTTATTTTATTCTGTTTTTAGTATTTATTTTGTTGTTATAGCGGCAACAGAAATCTGTGAAAACTTCAACTGGAACTATCACGGTATCAGTTAGATACACCCTGGTGACAGACAGGCGGAGTCTTAGTAATAGGGTCCCGTTTTACTCTTTGAGTACGGAACCCTAAAACCATCCATCCATCCATCAGGTCCATTTCGTGACAAAATGTGTATTGTATTATTTCTTTTGTATGTGTTTTTTTTTATTGTCACGAATTAATATTTGAATGCAAAAGACAAAAAAGTTAAATTAAAAAAAACAATGAATTGACGTTTCGTATCGATAATATCTATAGATACTAGAATAGAGACCCACTTGAGTTTTGACAGCTGTTCCAAATTTAAACTCATAACGACACAAAAATCTGTACTGTAATAAAGATTTTACCTACTACCACAGACAAGAAAGTTGTCATAGTAAAATTGGTTGTAATAATGCTGGCCATTTCCGACGGTTTCTAAACGCATTTTAGAGCACTAATGATAGGTGCGTAAATAAATATCGTAACACAATTAATATCTCATTATAAAATACGGTCGAATAACGTTATAATATCGTTTATTATCGAACGTTATCATTCGAGCCGCGCTGACATCGCACGAGTAGTCGAAACTGAATGCGAGAAAGCGGTAGCCTATAACGTTATAACATTATTATATCGCTTAAACAGGTATCGCTTTTATATATTGGTTTAAGATTCATAACGTTATATTATAATAGATACCGCTACACAGCGCGTTAAATATAGTTTTGAGTACAACGCTTCAAAAAGCCTAAAGGAAAAATAACGTTATAAAGGATAGCGCTATGCGAAAATACGCTATTTAAAGGCCTGTACGTTAGATAAATCTAAATTTATGTATTTTTTTGTAAGAGAAAATGACAGTTGACATGCCCTAATGCTCGTTTGAAAAGTTACGCAATTACCATTGTGGTCACAATAAATATCTATGCTTCCCTCCGGAGGGGATACCACGCCCGCTTCCCTTTTACCTCCTCACGCTCGTTTTAATCACTGCACACCGTAGGTACCCAGAGCGCCGATATGGCCTATATCTATGTATATTTATTTGGTAGTAGATAATATTTTCTTACAAAAGGTCCACTGTCAAATCGGATGTGTGACAGGTCCATAACTTTTATATTGAGAATAATAAAATTGCGAAGTGTAACTCTCACATTGACCCCAAGAACGACATCTTGATTAGAGTCGACGAGTCAACAATTTATTTCCCACGCTGTTGAGTTCCGCATTCTAATCTACATATTTAAAGCAAACCTTTAAGCATATTCACGTGTCTTTGCAACAATTCATCAGCAGAGCCAGGTTGATGAAGGTTATTATTCCAAGTATTTAGCTCAAAAACTACGAGGGCCTTTACAATTTCAGCCAAGATTGAATATAATTTATACTGCGGGCAAACGGGCATTGTTCACGATAAGACTGGATTCTTGATAAAACGCCTAAAAAGTCCGTCAACGTAAATAATTTGAAATAGGTTTATTTTTTAATATTAGTGCAGTTATTTGCCACCCGATTTATATTTTTGCACAATAAAATCCTTCCTCCTTTTAGTATGTAAAAATACAATTCAAACCCGCATTTTTTCTTTCCACTTCGTTATCGCATAGTTAATGTTTAAACCGTTCCACCTGACAAAGCTAATTAGTAAGGCTAGGGGTAAAGGTCAGGCAGTTTTGTCTCGCCCCAGCACACAGGTTCGGCTTTTAATTCACTATTCATTTGTTATTCTCTACGCCTCTGAAACATGGAGGTGGAAGCGTGAGTGCAAAAATAGATGCATTCGAAATGTGATGCTGGTGCAGAATGTTGGGCATCTCATGGACGCAAAGCCGCACTAATGTGTTCATTCTTAATGTACCTACTCCATAGCTTACCCAATTAACTACATGCTTCCAGATAATGATGGATGTTTCATACCATGTCGATAGCAAACAAGCCTGATGATAAGCCACGCGTTACTCCAGGAGTGTCAAATGTCAAACGATGGAAATATGTGAACTCTCTTTTTGAAGTACACAGTACAGTAGTCCCCTAAACAATGATTGTCTAGTATAATAAGTCAGTTTACGGACGATAATTTTACGTGATATGATAAAGTCATAAAGCCGAACGCTCGGCTCATGCGGAACAGGACAATGATTCATACTTTTTCGTGCGTGCTGCCGGTGTCCATCGATTTATAAGACGTTTTCACGTCAATAAACTTGGCAGAAAGTTTTTTTCACAACCGGTTAAAAGTAGGTCAACATGTGACATATTAATCTATAGGTCTTTTACATTAAGTGAACATATAAATAAAATAATAAATATTTTCGGACAATCTTACACAAATCAACCTAGTCCCAAACTAAGCAAAGCTTGTACTATGGGTACTAGACGACCATATACATACTTATATAGAGAAATAAATACTTAAATACATAGAAAACATCCATGACCCAGGGACAAATATTCGTGCTCATCACACAAATAAATGCCCTTACCGGGATTCGAACACGTTCTCTTGCTTCGTAGGCAGGGTCTGTACTAACTAGGCTAAAGCGGTCGTCAACGAAGATAATCGCTCCGAAAGACCCAAAATTGGCGCCCCCCGTCTCTAACTTTCAAACCACAGAATCAAAGAATATTTATGAAAGAAATTATGAACATAGTACTGAAATAACCCTTTTTTTTTCAGATACATCCTCTCCCTCGCCCTCGCCGACCTGCTCGTGATCATAACCTGCGTCCCGTTCACCTCGATCGTGTACACGGTCGAGTCGTGGCCGTGGGGCGTGACGGTCTGCCGCGTGTCCGAGGCGGCCAAGGACGTGAGCATCGGCGTGTCCGTGTTTACGCTCACGGCTCTGTCCGCCGACCGGTACTTCGCGATCGTGGACCCGTTGAGGAAGCTGCATGCCACGGGTGAGTTTAGAAATAAACTCATTTGACTTTTTGCTCTGGATTGATACATTTAAGGGGGCTGCCAAATACAATCCTTGCCATGCGGTGCAGTTCCCTTCGGCCGCCTACGAAACCAACGCTACGTAACCTTACCAGTTACGTGTGAAGAATTAGTTTTCTTGCTACGGAACTAGTTAAGTACGACAATTCTTCTTCCTTGTTGGAAACCTGTTACGATCGCAAAACTCTAGGTAGGTTAGGTTCGTTAGGTAGCTTCAGATGCCCGATGGGCAAACAGATCAGAAATAGGAGAAAACCGTCGAAACAGTCCAAATACGACGAAAATGTCGTAACTGGTTTCGTAAGAACAAAAAAAAACTTTGTATGGAATTAGTTTCGTAGCAAGAAAAATAATTCTTCACACGTATTTAACTGGTTACGTAGCTTTGGTTTCGTAGGCAGGGTTAGACATCTTCGGATTCAACCATATAAAAATATAAAAGACAATAGAATTAGAATTAGAAAGGTGTTTAAATATTTCTCTAGTTTATATGTTACATTATGTCCATCAGGCCGGTGGTGTGTTCGGCCTGTGGGTGAGTCAGCTACTTACAATCTACCTATGTCTGTCTGAAAGATCTGTATAAGTGTCATGTTGTTTGTGCTGTGTGCTTGTTAGTGTGTGCGTACATAATACATTTATATAAATTTCAAAGTGGTTTCATTTTGTCCTGTCTTACAACTATTCTTAAAACTAATTTCCTATAATCTATGGGGACGTGGAGCGGTCGCTCGCTTGCTGAGCTGCCGGGTCCTGTCTTTTTTTGGTACATAGTTGATTTCTCCTAATCTAGTATTAGTTAAAAGTGGGTTGTGCTACCTGCGTCCGATGTAGGCGTTACCAGGGGTATCTAGGTCCGCAATGTGCATTTCCCTGAATCGGCGCAGCATGTCTTCATTTAAGTCTTGTGCACGGAGGTGCCATGGATCCGAGTCGAGCATCTCCCAGAGTAGTGAAGTTTCTAGGCGTTTTGGGAACTGTCCACTAGGAATCATCGGCAATACTGATAGGGCCATAACACAAAGATTGATTGATTGAGAGCCATTCGATATTGACGTTCAATTCTGAGCAGGTTGCTCTTACGTGAGAGTAATTGTACCACGCCATAATCCAATATTGGAAGTAGACAGGCCTGAATGACAGCCAGTTTCACCGTCAGATCCGTTTTAGCGTGCCAGCCTATAATGGAGGCTAGAGCACCGCGCGCCCGTCGTACTTTCTGCACTACGTAGTACGTCTGTTTACCCATGGTCATGGTCTTGTCTAGGTGTACACCCAAATATTTTATGCTGTTTTTATATTCAATTAGCTCGTTATTGATGCGAATGGTTCTGCGGTACTTTCTCTTGAGAGTGAACATAGCACACTCAGTTTTCTCTATGTTGCACTTCAGTCTACAGCGATGGTAGTAATCGATGACAGTTTCAGCGGCCCAGCCCGCACGGCTTGTCGCGCTGTTCGGTTCCGGAGATCTGTTGAGCATGCAAAAGTCATCGGCGTATTGAGAAAGCTTTAATCCGCGGATCCGGTTCCGTTGGTCCCAAACGTCATGTAATGTTGAAGATGATTGGGCCCAGGATAGAGCCCTGTGGGACTCCGTGGGGCACCGCTTTCTCTTCGCCGTTGGTGGTTCTGAAACGTCCATATGTATTTCGACCATTCAGGTAATTTTCTATTATTTTGATAATGTTGTTTGGAACGTCGGCTGTTTGAAGTTTTTTTGTCAGACCCTCGTGATTTATGGAGTCGAAGGCTTTCGAAAGATACCAAGGCCACGCTCTCCTTTGCTTCTAAAGCATCCGTTATGAACTTTCCGGTACGAAGTATTTGCGTGCCTGTTCCTCTATTCTTAGTAAAGCCATGCTGGAATGGCGGTTGGAGTCTGTCGGCCGTATGTCGCAAGCGCGAAAGAAGCAAGCGCTCGTGTAATTTACCCATGATGTTTAGAAGGGTAATGGGTCGATACGATTTGGCGTCGCGGTGATTCTTCCCTGCTTTATGTAAGAAGATGCATTCTCCGATGTTCCACCTATTGGGATAGTAGTCTGTCAGTAATAGGTAATCGGCTATAACTTTGTACCGGATGAGAAAGGGGTTGCCTCCGAGTTTGAGAGCATCTGCTTTGATTTCGTCTGGGCCTGGGGCCTTCTTATTTTTAAAACGTCTTAGAGCGATCTTAATCTCCTCTATAGATGAAGCGTCAAGAGGCTGAAAGGGCGTGGTCTTCTCTGTGCTCTTGTCCTTGTTATTTATATCAGCTTCTGCTACGATCGTTGCGTCGACTAAAGTGTCGATGGTTTCTTCATCGCTGTTGCATCCCTGGATGTGGGGGAGTCTCTGTACTGACGCCTTCAGGTTGCGTTGGATTCGCCACATCTCGGCTCTACTGTTTTGTGGGTCATTTACTGTTCTCACCCATTTCTGATCGTTATACTCCAAGATCGCCTGTTGGACCAGCCATTTCAGACGATTGTAGGTCGTTCTTTGTTCAGTTTTTCTGTCCTGGTTAAAGCGTAGTCGCCATGCTTTACTTGGCTTGGTTTCTTTCGTCTATTAATTTATTAATCTCATCTGGAAGTTGATCTCTTTTACTGTACTCATGCAATGGTGCATACTCATCTAGAGATTCAGTAATAGCTTTTTCTAGTTGTAGGATGTATTCCTCGCATTCTGAATCAGATGTGATTTCCTTTGGTAGCTGAGTGGTTTTGTTCCATAGAGTTTGCTGAAATTCCTGTCTGGTTTCTTCGTTACTTGCGATAGCACGGGTGTTTCTCATCAAATTTTTCGCTCTGTCCACCACTATATTTATATCTAGTAGCCATGGCATGTGGTCTGAGCCAACCGATGTTATTTGTCGGCATGTTACGGTGTCGAAAGCTTCCATTTCATACGAGATGATGGCTGCATCAAGAATGTCGTACACCACACTGTTCGGTCGTGAGGGTAGGCCTGTGTGGTGTATAGCGCCAGACGTCAGAGTTACAGAGGTCGCGGATAAGTATTCCCGCCCCTTCGTCTCATGTTTGGTTTAGTGTGGTCATTTTAAGATTGAGGTCCCCTATTGTGATGTTCGGGGCTTCGGTAACAATATAGTACGTCACGGACTAAAGTATATAATATTATATTGTAAGATAACAATGTTTTGGTAAACAAATCGAACGCAGTTCGTCAATGGCAACGCTGACCGATTTATAGTGTTTGGACGTACGCCCGGGCGCGCGTGGCGCGTGTGGGTCATTAAACAGAGGCGGGGGCTGTATCGGCAATTTAATTCGTTGTTACTTATTTAGTTTTTAACTGACTTCAAAAAAAGGAGGAGGTTCTCAATTTGGATGTATTTTTTTTTTTAATGTTTGTTACCTCAGAACTCCGTCATTTATGAACCGATTCGTACAATTCTTTTTTTACCTGAAAGTATATGCTTCCAGATTGGCCCCATTGTTTCCAAAACCCCAGTTGGATGATGAGAACCATGAGGAATTGAGGGAACTCCTCAAATATATTAGGCACGCGTGTAGTAATTTCGGTATTTTCTATTATAACTCGTGTATTTACACCCGGAAATCATAAATTTGGTGAAGTGGAAGTGATGATGAAGACCACAGATGGCTTGTGGAACTTCTCAATGATGTACTTCAAACTATATAAGTACGTCACAGATTCTGATATTATTCCGTTGAAATAGCAAACAATGAAGTACCAAAGGAAATTCTGAGATCCTTGAGGAATCGACGGAAGTCCTCAAATATTATCGGCGCACATACAGCGATTTGGTTTATTGGTCTAAAAATCAACGATTTTGTTCTCGAAAATCAGTTCATGTGGTAAATTGTGTGGAAATGTTAATGTGGCTTAGCGGAGTACTGAATTGAAGTCGGTTAAAACTTTGTTTTGAAAGTAAATTATTTAAATATTATAACAAGGCAAAGTTTGTGAGTGTATAGAATGGGTCTGCGGGACCGACATAGGCTATATTTTATCTAAAATAATCTAAGCTGCGTTTAGCCACAGGCGACTTGTTGTGAGACACAATGCACGTCTACTATGCCATTTCGTACCCAACTCATCATATCAGCTGAAAGACGTCTTCTGCTGGACATATACCTCCCCCAAAGAGTGCCACAATGACCGGTCCTGCACCACTGGCATCCAGATGACTCCCGCGACTTTTACCAGGTGATCAGTCTACCCACGCTGCGCCTAGCGGTACGGTCAACCAATTTGATTCCTAGGCCATCATAGCACCTTGCCGTTGTAATAGTTATTTATATATACAAGTGCGGAAAGAAGGTAATTCCCAACTCGTGTCGATCAAAAACACTCCCTGACGGTCGTGTTTTTGGTCATCGCCACTCGTTGTTAATTACCTACTTTCCGCACTTGTACAATACAACATGTTACAATTCATCACGCGAGGAAGAAGAGGAGGAGGTGAAATTTTAATTGTCACGAACTCACGAAATCTCATTTCCGCATACTGTGCTGTTGTACTGAAATCCATTCCGCACGGGCAGGTGCCTGTGCACGCTGCTCGTGCTGGCATCGACCACTTCCCGTGTTTATGTTGAACCATATAAAGGGGCACATTCAGAGCAATGGCATTGTAAATGCTATTTCAATACGGGTTACTAGGATTATTGTGTCGCTAAGTTAAAATGACAGGGTTCTACGGTGGTCTAGGAATCAAATTGGTTGACTGTACGTGGACGTCACTCGAGATCCCTAATACCTAGTTCATAAAAGATTCTCGTAAAACCAATTCATATCACCGAGGAAACTTTAAAACTTAATTAAAAGCTTGTTAAATTACGTCAGTCTAGTTTAAATTAGTCCACTTTAGATTAAATCTAGCGCCAATGAGCTTCTGGGGGATCCATTTAGAAAAAAACGCTTTTAAACCGCAAATTTGATAATCTCAAAAAATGGTTAAGCTTTTCGGAAAGCCTGAAGTATGGCTAGTGTTTGTGGAAGGGAGATAAATGGAGCTTGTTTTTAATTAACCTTGCCTTACAAGATGATTAATTAAAAAGGTTGAGTTAATTTTGTCCACCATTGTAGACTTGAAGACTTTTATAACTTCTGTTGGCTGGCCACGCGAATTTTGTTCAGGAGATAAGGTGTTTTTTACGAGTGTTATACAGCCTAATTATGTGCAGTTGCATTCATGAAAAAAATGTGGTAATAAAAAATAAGTGAATTATAAAACACAGAAATACTTCCTTATCTATTTGATGAATGACATTATTTGTAACTTTTACTAATAAGCCAGTTTTCGTGTTCTTGTAATACAGTACGTTACCAGCAAGTGGTTTTTTTACGTAGGGTAAATTAACGTAGCTCTTAACTTACCTTAATTCAACTATTTAACAAACATTCTGACTTCATACATTTTCTGACAAAATTTAAATTGTCTGTAATGGACAGGAAAGTAAATTGACAATTAAGTGCACACCCACACAATGTAAAATTTGAGATTGGAACCTTCTGTCTAAAACAAAAGTCATACATGTCAATGGTGATGTATTGTGGGTTGGATCCTTTTTCCTAAACAATGTCCATTTGATAGCTCTTCAAACTTTATTTATTAGGACATTTTTAATTCGGATTTTGGAAATATTATTGTGCCTTGCCAAATTACGCCTTTTTCCACTTATAACTTTTTATTTACCGTCCAACACCTAAACAACGGGTTGATTCATCTATAAGGACAACAATAACTTATTTATCCTTTTAAGCCCGATTGAGTAAGGAACTTTGAAATGTAATTTGCGGTCGTCCTCATTAATGGCGGGCCGACCATGGCGGCTGCGAAATAAGGTTAGTTAGTATACCTTCGAGATTCAATGTGGATAAAAAATTCATATCACTCACCGGCAATTGGGTAATAGTGTTACTATATTACAATCTTATATTTAGCTCACCTCGTTTGTTTTGTTCTGTCTTGAGTCAAATAAAGAAACTTATTTATTGATAGGAAACCATCAAGTTGTTAGGTATAAAAGGCAAAATTATATAAAAAAAACAATATTGTTTTTTTAATCGGCTAAATGTAAATTCAAATTACCGATAGTTTTTTTTTGTTGACATAAAAGATACTGTATCTAATCGCCGTGCTATACTAACAAAATAGACATTTACCTACTTATTTGTTTTTCAAAGGCTTTGTACTTGTTTAACCTCTGTTGTCTGCATTTTTTTCATCTGTTTCGTGCGTACACAACACACGTGTCGTCCAAGGCAGAGTGGATAATGAACCAGACCACGTGGAGATCACCCATGCTACGGACCGACCGGATCATATCGGCTGAGTGGAACTCTGCATTGAGTGCACTCGAATATTTGCAGATCAGGCCCCGTAGCATGGATGGCCTTATCACGCGATAAGTGACATGATAGAGCATCCGTCCCTGGCTGACACCGTTCGATAGAACGAGACGACGCTCTTATCTTGTCACTTATCGCGTGATAAGGCCATCCATGCTACGGGGCCAGGAGAGATGGCGGGACATCATACGGCGATCAACATCAGTGCGGGACAGTATAGTCCATATCCCGTTTCTAGAACGGATCTTATCTTAAGACCCATCGGTACAACAAAAAAATGAGATTGTGCTAAGTAATTAGTAGAAATATTTTTGTACCAATTAAATTACAGAAATAAACAGTTTTTTTTTTTAAAACAGTGCAATACAATATTACAACATACTTTATACCATTGTTCAGCCACGTGCCACAAACGCTTCGAAATGAAAATACCATGTTTAATAAATATTTTACTCGAATAGTGGCTCTATTGTTGAAGTAGCAGCAAGGTTTAAATTAAAACGAAAGGTATACACGTAAACAATTAGCGGTTACACTTTGTCTGTACAAAGAGAAGTGAAATCGTTACAGAAAAATGATTCCCAACATAAACGCTGTTGATCATGACATGACATTCATGACCGCTCTGCTAAGAGTGTAACGACTGAGAAGAGATAACACACTCGGCAGGCAATCCTTTCCTTCCCGACCTGTGCAGTAAAGTACTACACGTGTAGAAGAGGCTTTGTACTCGTCGTGTGAAATACGAGTATTTTTCTGTCGGTTACCCTGCGGCGGCGTCGTAAATTCAGAACGGATGGCTATGATTGGAGGCGGATCTTTTATATACTGTGACATTTCTTTCAAGAGATAACTTTCATAAAAATACGGTGCAGCTCTGTTAAGTTGTTGGTTTATCAATTGTTTTGTTTCTTACGCGTATAATTTTAAATTTACATTTCAACATGACTCATGAAAATTCAAAAAATTAAAACATGACTCATATAATTCAGGTAAGTAAAACATAAATTGAGAACCTGGGTCAATCAACTATTTCTTGTTGTTTTTCAGCCCCGTGAGCCAGGAGATAACAAGACAGTTTCTTAGAAAAAGTAATACATCATGAACTTCTTATAAGCGTAGAAGATGGACTATATAAAAGGGGTTAAAAATATCAGCAAAACCCTACATTTAAAAGATTTAAATCCGTAAAATCACTATTTTAAAAAGTGACCTTGGAGTAACCATGACACGACAGCCGAAAATTATATTGCTTTAATTCCTTTGTATGAAATCTGTTTCTTCTTCTTAGTCGATCCCTCATCACCGATACTAATGGATCTCTCTATAAGCGATCTCTTGGATCACTTGATGAGGAACCTAAGGGCCGTGACCGCAAGCAGTTCGGTTCCTCATCAACTGCACCCCTTCGGCCGCCTACGAAACCAACGCTACGTAACCAGTTACGTGTGAAGAATATTTTTTCTTGCTATGAGACTAGTTACATAAAAAGAATTCATTCTCTTCGTTGGAAACCTATCACGATCGCAAAATATTAGGTAGTTTAGCTTCAGATGCCCGAAGGGCTAATAGACCAGAAATTGGAGCCCCACCGAGCGGGGATCCGTCGAAACAGTCGTTCTTCTTCTTATTTAAGAGCTAGGCTCTTGTCGGTGGAGTAATTTCCAACTTGTTCTACATTCTGCCTTTCTTTTTATTTTTCTATACGATGGAGCGTTTATTTTCTATTTTATTTGCTTCATGTAAGATATCCTCGGCCTTCCCCTTTTTCTTTTCCCTTCTATTTTTCCCTCTATTATTGTTTTCATCCAGTCGTCGTGGCATAACATGTGTCCTATAATTTTTCCTCTCCTGTTTTCAATTATTTCTATCAGATTTATTTTTTCATTGACTAAATCCAGAACCTCCTCATTAGTTTTATTTTCCGTCCAACTGACCCTTTCTAACCTCCTCCAACACCACATTTCAAACGCCGCAAGTCTATCTCTGTCCCGTTGCGTCATGATCCACGTTTCGCAGCCGTAGAGTGCTATGCTCCAGATGTACACTTTAACCAGTTTCTTCCTAGTGCGACTTGCTATTCTGGCAGTGAGTAAATGCCTTTTCGAATTAAAAGCTTTCTTTGCCATGGCTATCCTGGAAATAATATCAGTTGTACATCTAGAATCATCCGTAACAATGCTGCCTAGATATCGAAATGACTTGACTTGCTCAATTAATTTATTACACAAGAAAATTGAACTAACAACTGTTCTTTGTTTTTCTTTTTCTTTTTAGGGTTCCGTACTCAAAGAGTAAAACGGGACCCTATTACTAAGACTCCACTGTCCGCCCGTTCGTCCGTCCGTCCGTCCGTCCGTCTGTCTGTCACCAGGCTGTATCTCACTGATACCGTGATAGTTCCAGCTGAAATTTTCACAGATGATGTATTTCTGTTGCCGCTATAACAACAAATTCTATATACACAGAATTAAATAGTTTTTTATAGATAATGGTTACGGAACCCTTCGTGCGCGAGTCCAACTCGCACTTGGCCGGTTTTTTTTTTCTTTTGTGCCCATCGCCCACGAAACTGTCCAAATATGAAAAAAAATCGTAACTGGTTTCGTAGGAGGAATAAATTATTTGTACGTAACTAGAAAGTAAGTTTCGTAGCAAGAAAAACGCAGCATTGGTTTCTTAGGCGGCCGAAGGGATAAAATCAACTAACCACAAGGGCAGTAGTGCTTACGTATTTTTGTTAAGACATACATTTATAATTTTAACGCCCTCATTATGGCGTCGGTCTTCTGTGAGGTGTGACGTGGAGGTACTTCCGAACTTTCACAGATAAAATTCCACTGTAGCCTGCCTCACGTTTGCCTTCTCCACGTCATAAAAATAGTGTGTCTGTTATACCCATTTTGAAGGAATAGCATCGTACAGTTTTATGTCTTATTTCCATTCCGACATTGCAATGTTATAAAACAGTTTCTACATTGCAATGCAGTTAAATTGAACCAGATGTTGCATTTTAATCAGCAAAATGCAACAGTATCACATATCAAAAATAGAATTATAATAGATAATATGTCAAATGAATTTGAATTTTCCAATTAGATAACAATATTATTAGGTATGAATTACAAAATGTCAATGACTATTGGTTGCACATCTTGATAATGCCCGGAAATTCATAAATTCACACCTTTATTCCCAAAAGGGCTAAGCAGATCACACTTAATTTAATTTACAGTGCCTACTCTTGCAATTGTAGATTTTATAAATATGGAGAAAATGTGATATCACAGTGATAGGTTGCTAGCCCAACGCCCACAAAACACTTCAATCCTATTTCCACACTAGTATGTATACGAAACCCATTCACCTACATGTTTTCGACACAGACTATGACTTTTAACGGGGTAGGTATTTCTTGAAAAATAGCGTTTAGCTTGTTCTTGTACTAAAAAGCGCAAAATATAATTATATTTTATGCACGTATTATACTAGGTCTGTGAACCTGCGTGTCAAACCTTTATAGCCAAGTTACTGTTATGAATCTTTTAGTTTGCAGAATCTGAATCATCTTGAAAACAAATGCGTTAAATCGTTTGCATAATAAACTCGTCAAGACTATAAAACTAGCTTTGCTTTCACTTTGAAAGCTTTTTTGAGTCTTTAATCGTCGTATTCAGCACATTTGTTAAATAGTGCCCGAAAGCATTAATCTCCCCGAAGTAACTACTAAACCTACTTACTTCGAATTACGCCCGTGGGACCAAATAGATCGGTGTCTGCGTGTAATTAAGAGAGCATTAACAAAAATGCTGTTAACATTAAAATCCTCGCTTCTTTTTGTTTACGAATCGGTGTCTAGATTTTAATTTATATTGCCGCATTTTGAAGTAACTTCTATGAAATGCCAGTTTTGAATGTCCAAATGGGTCCCACGTAAAATCAGCTACAGGCAGAGAAACGTGATCCGCCCCTGCATAGAAGTTTTCATGCAGGTGGGGTTACATTTATCTGAAGCAGACTGTACATTTCTTGCTAGATCTGTTATTTGTCAGACATCTGCGACCCTACTACGCTTACTTTATTTGTTAGAGCTTATAGGTATGCGGATCATATTCAGTCAAAGAGTAAAACGGGACCCTATTACTAAGACTTCGCTCTCCGTCCGTCCGTCTGTCTGTCACCAGGCTGTATCTCAATAACCGTAATAGCTAGAGAGTTGAAATTTTCACAGACTATGTATTTCTGTTGCCGCTATAACAACAAATACTAAAAACAAAATAAAATATTTTTTTAAGGGGGCTCCCATACAACAAACGTGATTTTTTTGCCGTTTTTATAGATAATGGTACGGAACCCTTCGTGCGCGAGTCCAACTCGCACTTTGCCGGTTTTTTTTGTTTGTACGAACCAAATTACATCCACACAACATCACACAGCTCTATGCCAATAATTTTCTAAATTCCAATGCGTTCATAAATTGTGCACTCGCGAGCCAAACGTTTGTATGTATGAATCTATTCACGATTGTATGTATGGATCTATTTCCGTTTGCTGAGGCTAAGCATGCGCGATGCATGTATATTAAACGGGCTATCAATTCAGTATTGCTTATTTATGTTACATGTTTATGTGTTGTATGAACTATACAATTTATGACAAAGTTATAAAAGAAGTTTGGTTGAGCCACGCTATGAAAGTATGCAATAACCACAGATGTATGAATATAAGGAGATCGGACATGGCAGCCGATTTGTATAGAGTGAGCCTGTCGCAAGTACATTAACCCACACAACGCCCAAGTAATTGACAAGACAAAGCACGCACACATCTAAAACACACACTCTTGTATACCTAGACGCTTATTTGACAATAAACGCGCATCATATCAGGCATTTTGGGAAAAAACGTAATATTCTCTGCGATCAGCACGCGTGCACAGTATGGCAGTGTATGCCCATTGAGCATACAGCTGCGACACGGCCGCCGGCGGCTTGTCCTCTCTCTAGTATTCTATGCTCTGAGGCAATAACGCATACATTTAAATTTTTAGATGCAAAGGTGAAAAGTAAAATAAAAAGCTACATTTACTACCAGCGTATTAAATAAAATCCCGTCTTCGTTATGCTGCAATTTGTACATTAAACAGTAGAAACAGCTAAGCGACTGAATTACTAAAAATAATCTAGATAAACTACTATTGTCTTAAAATAAAGACGTGTAAATCATTTTGTACTGGCGAAATGCATAGGTACATATTTTTGCTTTATGTTCACTACTTATAACCCTGGCCCTATTTCAGAATGAATTTAAAATAATAAACGAGATGTATTAAGATGGTTTGCAATTGATTTTTGTAGCTTAATAACCCACGGCTTAAACAGGGATAGGGCCAGCACAATCCACTCCTAACATACGGAAAGACTAACAACGGGTTTACCAGGTTATCGACATACCATTTTACCAAGACGTGTGTGTCGTGTGATAGGCGGCAAAAGGCAGTCCCACACTAAGCTTGGTAAATAGGGCTCAGTCTTGTAAAAGCTGTTAGTGAAGTGAAGGAAAAATTACATATTTTTAGGTCTTAAATATGTTTAGGTCCTAACTTGTCTGTCCTAGGGCTGATTTGGCAGGGTTTTTAAGTATTGAATACCTATCGTTAAAATTACGCCGAAATTGCTACGCGGCTATACTTCGAGCAAAAAGTAAGCTTCAGTGGCCATTATTATTCCGCCAGTCGATCACGTAACGCATTGTACGCGCGTCGGGTCAGTGAAGATCTAAATGTAAATTTTTATATGGGAAGATTACAGTTGAATTGTCCTAACACTCTTTCGAAACGTTACGTGTTTACCCCTCTGGTATTTCCAAGATACCAGTACTGTTTAACTTCCATATCACATTAACGATCAATTCTCATCTATTTTTTACAGTTTTTCCACGTTTTGGCTGGTCAATAACATTCACTTTCCTATTTGAGGTGACAGAACTCGGGCCAGTCTTACTGTGTGCATTGTCACAGCCTTGGATGTATTTCTATTTAGTATATTAAAGCAAGGCACTAAGTAGGGTATTAAAAAACGTAAAATAATGCACATTGTAGTACAGTCAGCATCAAAAGTAACTACGCAATCGAAGACGTCAAAAGTTCTTATTCCCTTTTAATAAAGACTTTTGACGACTTCGTTTGTGTAGCTACTTTTGATGCTGACTGTACATGGGCCCACTTACCTAAAGAAAGAATTTATAGACGTGCTCCAGAGCATAAAAAAATTGGTTTTCTATAAAGTCGGTTTACGGTAGATAATTATACGTGATAACGTCAGAAAGCCAAACGCTCGGCTCAGGCGGAACGGGACAATGAGTCATACTTTTTCGTGCGTGCTGCCGGTGTTCATCGATTTACAAGACGTTATCACGTCAAAACTCAAAAACAACACAAAAAAATTATAATATAATCCAAAACAACATAAAAATATAAAAGGACTTAAATAAATCTGTTCTCGAGATTTCGATAATCTCTCTGTGCTTTGGAAGCAACGTTCAGATAATCCGTAGATTTTCAGTTTACCGCTGGTAAATCCAATATGGCTGCGCTAGGGAATTTGCGGGACTCATCCTCGGTGAAGAATAGTTTCGAAACGTCGCCGATATTGATAGTAACATATGGATTTATATAAGTATCCGTATATGGTGACAGCGGTAAAGACAAAAACCGGCCAAGTGCGAGTTGGACTCGCGCACGAAGGGTTCCGTACCATTATCTATAAAAACGGCAAAAAAAATCACGTTTGATGTATGGGAGCCCCCCTTAAAAAATATTTTATTTTGTTTTTAGTATTTGTTGTTATAGCGGCAACAGAAATACATAATCTGTGAAAAGATCAACTCTCTAGCTATCACGATTCTTGAGATACAGCCTGGTGTCAGATTATCTATAAAAACGGCAAAAAAAATCACGTTTGATGTATGGGAGCCCCCCTTAAAAAATATTTTATTTTGTTTTTAGTATTTGTTGTTATAGCGGCAGCAGAAATACATAATCTGTGAAAATTTCAACTCTCTAGCTATCACCGTTCTTGAGATACAGCCTGGTGACAGACAGACGGACGGACAGCGAAGTCTCAGTAATAGGGTCCCGTTTTACTCTTTGAGTTCGGAACCCTAAAAAATGGGGGAAGTATAGTGCTATTTTATGTTCCCTTCGCCTTTATGATCTCACGACAATATAACCACAATGGAATTCTAGTGTATTTATATTGCATTTACTGTATGTATTGCATTTATTTATTTTCTTAGACCCAGAAAGCTGGCTTCTCCAAAGTTTTTTTTAAATAAGAGTATGTAAGATCCAATTTTGTACACCCACTATTTTGCTACAATATTGAATTTACGCTACATCAAGTCCATATTCGTCCGCTAATTTGCAGCAAATTTAAATTCCTTCTTAGCTACTTTCACCCCACACCAATCCTTTGCAAAATGTACTCTTTACTAAAGTGCTCAATAAACATAACCTGAGTGAGTGAGAGGTAGCATTTCAAAAACCCCCTTGTTTATAGTAGGTATTATAAAGTTAACTTTCTAACAATTCCAGGAAACAGTAAAGTAAGAAAATAAACTGCTACTGCACTAGACGCTTGATGAAATTACGATTTTTCAAACGGCGCTGATTAATTGAAAGTTTATTGAGCGTACTTTCAATTGATACCATTTCAGTACAATTTGACAAAGCGCTGCATTTGTTTGACTCCGATTAGCAATTGAATACGTTGCAGAATGTTATCAAAATATCAGGAAAGTTCTCAGAAATTTCCGGAAACTTTCACAAAAATTTAAAAATAAGTTTCCTAAGAAGTTTCGGATCCATGAGATTTCTTCATGGATCAGACATTGTGTGATTTTTGTTATTTTGTGTGTTTTCATTATATTGTATATGTGATTTTTGTTATTTTTGTACATAAATTGACAATTGACATTCTATTTTGTTACATAAAAACTTACAAAGCTACAAAAAAAAGACATGTGTATACCCTCTTATACTTTAGGCAGACAATTAAAACAGCCGATAAAGTAAGTAGGTATCCAGAGAGTCATTGACATGTTTTCTGAGTTTGTAAAATTTAAGTTCTGAGAACTTTGTACAGAACAAATTTCGCAAGTTGAAAACTTCTCCGCGGTGTATTGCTAACTACGTTCTATGAAAAGGTGCGATTTTTATAACGTGAAGTGCATAAAACGTAGTCTGACTTCAACAAAATGCCTCGAAAGATTTCAACTGTCAACCTTCCATTGTGGTCCGCGCAGTTTCCTTTTCTCACTCAGAGGCGTGATGCAATTAAATTTTATAAAAATATAGAGAATACAAGTTTAAGTTTAAAGAATTCAGTAATGTGTCACTTTATGTCAGCGGAATTGCGTGACAATTGTTATAAATAAAAAATAAAAATATTTTATTTCAGACCAGTTTGATCCATATGTGATTAGATTAGCGAGATTAGACTTAAAAACTATGTTAGAATTACAAACTAAGAATCGGGGTCATTAAATTACAGAAATGGTTTTGGCAAGCTATTGGCAGTACCAAACAGAGCGAACATTATCTCTACTTGGCCCCGCCAATAGTCACCTCCATCCAATATTTGGTGAGGGGACAGTTGAGGCGCTCGGCCAACACCCTTAGGAGGCCATTGCTGCTGCCGCGCACACGCCTTAGCAGTGATCCGATTCTTTTGCGCCTGATGGCAAAAAAGTCATCAGTACTCGCCTGTGCGAACATAACGGATGCACTGCAGTGCCTTGGCAGCCTCAACAGCATCCTAAGGATGTTATTGTATTGTACGCGTAATGCGTTATAGGCCCTCTGCGTGAATTTTGCCCACAGACTGCACGTGTAGAACGTCTGACAGTAAGCTTTGAAAAGCGTTATACCAACATAATATATTTTACGTTTTAAAAGTGGTTTTGAGGAGCTAAATGACGGATTTTACCTTATTAGCAATAACTGCATACATTATAAAAATATAAAACACGCCCGACACATGAAGAATACTCTCAAAAGACAAAACTTGCGATTTAAAAAAAAACACACTCAAAACGATTCATCATACGAGTCTTGAGTGTCATGTTAAACTTATATTATGCTTAACACCCTTCGTTGGCATGGGGGTTAAAAACTGTCGCTGAATTACCCGTTAAGTACACAACTTTCGGTTACTGGTACCTAGTTTTAAACAACAATAAACATTAAATTAATTACTTACATGCCACAACTTTATTTGAACCCGCCTAGTCCGCAACTTAGCGGGAAAACCTAAAAACTCCACGGCGGCCGCCATCTGAGCTCTCATGCGGAGGACTCCAGATCTCATACTGAACGCACTGTAGCTTCGCGCCGCGAAAAGTGTCTAAAGTGGATAATGAAATTAAAGATAAAAAATGTAAACAAATGTGTTGCCACTGCAATAAAATCAACCCCAAGAAGTGGAAACTAAAAATTCGTTAAATACGCGAGATAAAAAATAATGCGACTAATTTATACGTAAAACAATGCCTGGAAAATATTCGTAAATATTTAAATAAGCAAAATGAAAACGTAATTATTATATATTCATAAATATGTGCAGTTTATATTTACGCCACTGGCAATAGTTAGGAATTGTAAACCTTTGGTTCGTAACTTAATTAATATACCTGGATATTCCTATTCCTTATTCTTAATGTTCGAAGAAGGTTTAAAATTGGTGACGCCTCAAAGATGGAGTGATTGTGTGGCTCATGTAATAAAAGTAGAGGATAAAATGTGCCAACTCGACCACCTAATAGACAATGTAACAGAGACATTAATAATAAATTTAACTGAGGAGGATTCGACGTCTTCCTCAGAAAGCGAGGGTGGAAGTGAATAAATAAAAATTTAAAAATCTAGTGTATTTTTCTTTGTGTTTTCCTGTCCTAATAAGACATACGAGTATAATAATGGCACGTCTTGCTTCCATCGCTTGGTGTGGTTCTAGTGGCTGCAGGCAATAGGCTTTTGCTGTATATCGTTCCCGGACTATCGTCACCTACTAAGTACCTATTCATACCAACCTACGACATTAAAGTGATCAAAGTAAAATATAAGATTGTTTAAAAAGTAGTGACGATATATTCATTAGTTAAAACCAAAACCTGGTTGATGGCCCCTGAGACGTCACTTTGACGTTGACAGTTCTTTGTTTACATTTTTTATCTTTAAATTCATTATCTACTTTAATACTGAATCATTATAATACCCGTATCATCGAAACTGCTGAAGCCACGTGATTTTGGAATGATGGGCGTATACATATTTTAGGAATAATTTTTTTTTTAATATTCGGAAAACTATAAATTAAAAAAAAAGTCGGTTCTGGCGCTTCGCCGGCCGCTACCGCGGCACGCTCGCTTCGCTCGCTCGGCTCGCGCGCTTAGGGTCTTCGTACACCTAACACTCCTCCTCGCTTCGCTCGTCGTCGTAACCTACACCGACCAGCCTTAGAGTTAAGAGTAGCATAGGTTTCGCGTGGCTTCAGCAGTTTCGATGATACGGGTATTATAATGATTCAGTATTAGACACTTTTCAATTTTGAGGTCCAATATCTCGGCCGTTTTTGATTTTAGAGAAAAAAAATCTTACTAAACATGCTTATTTTAGCGTATTTTAAACGATAAAACAATAAAAAGTAGGTGTCATAATGACACTCCATCCATTGAAATTTTACAAGTCCTAAAATCTTCCCAACTTTGAGGTCAAATATCTCGGCCATTTTTGATTTTAGAGAAAAGTTTTTTCTACAAAACATGCTTATTTTAGCGTATTGATTGAAATTATTCCAAGTCTTTTATGATTCCAATATATTTTGCACTTTCGGTCAAAAAAATTCTAAGTCTTTTTTCTGCCCCCTTTCCTTTAGTCCAACCTTATTTTTGGTTGAGTGCCCCGGACCACGCTACATGGAATACTCAAAACCATGGTAACCCCCTTTAGTCGCCTTACACCGCAGGCGGGGGAAACCGTAAACCTATTCTTCTCCGAGCCTACACCGTTTACCTGCCAGATCTACTTAATTTCACACATGAAAAACGTCTGCTAAATTCGGAGCCGCTTCCCTACTTATAAGACACTGTCTAGCCTTCTGCGCTTCAGAAGGATATAGTATTTCAAAATGTGGTACTACATGTGTCCTTTTGAAACGTATGTAGGTGTCAAGGAACTTGAGAAACAGCACACATCGAGTCAAAGTTAATCGAAATTCCATGATCACATTATAGGCGACTAATCGAGTTTGTCAATTATCGAGTTTTGCCCGCCGGCTTGAGGATAAACCAATTTAATATCTATGCGTGCTTAGTAGTAGTGCTGGCGACACACTGGTGACAGGTCTTTTCCTATTTTTCTTTGTTTAATATTTATTGCATAATTAAAGAACTTGTCGTACATAATAGAAGCCACTGTAGTCGAGCGGTATAACACGCGACTTTCAATCTGGAGGGCGCGGGTTCAAAGCCCGGCTCGTATAAATGAATTATCGAGAACATGGAATTGCATTTGTAGTGGTTGTACCGTTTGCAACAAAAGGAGAACGTAAATAATATTCTCAATTTGACACTGACATTATTTTGGTATTTACCTCTTTTTATGCTGATAGTACGAGAAAATAGAAAATTCAAATATAGAATGCCTGTAAACATGCAATACTACTACTATGCAATTCCATGCTCTCGTTAATTTATCTATACCACTGGTTTCTTCAAAAGAACTAATGAACGAAAAATCATTTGATATTTAAACTGGCTTTTCGGTGAAGAAATAAGGTTTGGTTTTCCCTCTGGGTTGGAAAGCCAGATGGCAGTCGCTTTCGTTAAACTAGTGCCTACGTCAAATCTTGGGATTAGGTGCCAAAGCGGACCCCGGGCTCGATTATATGCGAGGGTAGTATAGTCGTGTTGATGCGAACCGTCAGTCACCGGCCAGCTGTCGGTGAGCAAGGTCACGTCTGCACACCTATAAGCTAACAGCCTAAATAGTGGTTTTATTTACTTACCCTGAGACCCAAAGGTCAAACATCATCATCATCATTACTTAAGATCCTTGCTCTTGTCGGTGGAGTAACCGCCACTTTTCTCTATCCATTGCCAGCCTCTTGACTTCCTCATATGACTCGACATCAGCTTTATGTTTTATTTGGCTAGAATATGTTAGCCTAGGCCTTCCTCTGCCTCTCTTGCCTTCAATTTTACCCTCCAGGATGTCAAACATCACACTACCGGAAAAAAAACAATGGGTTGTTCGTTGCCTGTATGCTGATGGGCAATTCATATCAGTAAGACTATAGGAAGACCATCGATTTCATATGCCATAAACGAGCCCTCACCTTCTTTGGAGTCATCACGCGATCTCTAAAACAACATCTGAAGCATAATTTTTTATAGGAGCCTATCCGTCCTCTTATGGTGATACGCGTATAGCTCTTCTGTAGATATCTATACTCGAAGTCTCTGATACTAAGTAACAGTTATAGTGTGACACATTAACATGTTTGCCTATTGGTTTGCCTTGATGCAATAAAACATTTCATACCTTCCGATTTAATCCGTGTTAACATTGACACAAACCAATAATTATGTGATGCAAAAATCACGAAACAATACAGCAATTCCTATACGCTGCCGCTGACAGGCATTTCAACAAGCTTTCCGTGCCATATGAAAAGTCTTATCTTCATATCATTATCGTAGTGACATACTACATTTCGATATTAACTTGCAGAAGCTAATCATGTCAAGGCTCACCAAAGAAAATTCAAACCTAGCATTGAAGATTTAGAGTATTTTTTTTCGTTGTTGAGACTCCATTAACAAAAAAGAACTAAACAGCCAAAGAAAACGGATGTTGTTTATCGACATTTTTATTCGTTTTCCGATCAAAGTGTTATCGAACCGATGTTTACAGGGCCGGACATCTGGCTGAGTTTATTTTAGCTGATGGAACCTGATAGGGTATTGTTTGATTTCGTGCCAACGTATAGGCAGATGGTATTGGCGTAGTTATAAAAACGTAAACTTTGATGTTTATTGATTTTCTAAAAGGTATACTATACCAGTAAGACGCTACACTGACCTGTATTAGAGCTTATTCCCTTACAATAAGGTTCAAGGTCAGTTAACTGTGTTGTCAATAATTTCGAACGAGCGTTAGGAGATATCAACAGTTATAAGTGTTATAACTGTCGGAAGGTCCCTAGGACTAATAAAAGACGTTCGCCTATTGCTGTATGCTATTTTGCAAATAAATAATAGATTTTTTATAAATACGTAGTGTTATTAAATTAACAAATTTGATTGGTGTGGTTGTTTTGCTTTAACGTTCGCTTTAATGAACTGAAATGAAAAGCAATCTTATTCAAACATTTATCTAAGAGAGTAAAGAATTACAGTCTAAGATGATAAGCATAGGAAGGATTTTTCGGAGTAAGTAAAGGCCCCAGTACACAATGGCGTATGCTGGCATTGCTGGCCCACTTGAAGCGATCCCATTGCGTACCCCTGTACACAATAGCGATCGCTTCAAGTGCCCCCTCCCCCCCCCCCCCCCCCCCATATACTATTACCCCCTGGTAATAGTATATAGTGGCGGACAATTGTATGAGAAAATGACAGTTGAGTTGTCGTAACGTGCGTTCAAAAGTGGCTCAATTGAGGTAATTACCCGTCTGGATAACAACTCGTATTCGTCGTTTTGACTCCTAATGTACCTAATTCGTTTCGCGTTTGTTTCCATACGCAGATAAGTGTAGAAATATAATCAAAATAAAATAAAAAAAAGGAAATATTATTCATTACATTCGATAACCGTTCGTTCATATAAGATCATTAATGTAATATTATCAGAGATGTACAGGGTCAATAACAATACAACCCGTGAAATGCGATTTGGAAGTTTTTAACTAATCATTAAACGAGAATCTCATACCACCAAAATTCAATTTTAATCAACAACAATGCATTGAATGAAAATACGATACTGAATTTGCACAAAACCCTTGATTGTCATTCAAAGAGTACGATTAAATAAGTAGAATCCCAGTTAAAGCTATGAAACGGGGATACAAAGCATTTTAATTATCTTCCAAATGATCAATGGAATACAAATAAAGCCGTCTCCAAACCATTTTCAATCATAAATTTATGGGTTAAGGTTTAATTTTCATTAGCAAATGTAGTAGCGAAGATAATTTCAGATTCGTTTGGTGTTTGCGGTAGAAGATTGATTGCATTATGGGTTTTGTATTCTGCGATCGACACTTGTTTCTGAGGATTCTGCATAAGACAGTAGAATGAAATAATAATAAGGTTTGTAAACACGATTTGCACTTAAATAGAAGCTAAAATCAATAGTAATATTGTGATACCTCAGTCTCTGTTTGTGTGTTTGTTACTTGTGTTAGCTATTTTGTAATCAACAGAGTCAGTAAACGCTGATATGTCAAAATAACGTCTGACTAGAGAGAGCGCCACGAGTGGCATTATTTTGGGAGCGCAGGCCTGCCGGGAGTTTTAAGAAAAAAGTGACAGAGAGGTTGCAAAACGATTGGCGGGAAAACATAATTATATTAGGTCTAATTACCAATATAAAGATTACAATTATATGAAGAAGTACTTGTTTTAATACTTGTCTAACCCACCTACGCCTTAGGCGCTTTCCGCTAAATATACGAGGAAACCCACGGAATTGGCTACGAGCGTAGCGCGTAGCGATTCTTGGCAGTCAAATGTGTTAACCTATTCACGGCCAAGCTACGCTCGTAGCGCTACGCCGTAGTCCGTAGCAGCTTAAACTACATATGTAGCGAAAAGCGCCCGTAGCAGTATGACGCATGTGTGTCGTGATTGGCCGTGAACACGCTCGTAGCCAACCCCGTGGATTTTCTGCTAAGTATAAGTGGGAAGCGCCTACGCCGCAAGCGCCCTCTAGGCCAAGCGGTAAGGCACGCAAGTTTCAATTGCAAGTTGGATATCGTGGGTTTGAAACATGGCTAGTAGCTCAGGGTTTAAAAAAAAGGTGTGCTACGAAATATCATTTCATATTTTAATAGTAGCTTTTCGGTGAATACCGGTTTAATCCCAATCCCTCTTGGTTGGAAAGTCGGATGGTAGTTGCTTTCGTAAAACACGTGCCGGTTATTACGATTGATGACATCTCGGAGGGGTTAACACCTAACTTTTCAAACGAGCGTTAGAACAATTCAACAGTCATTTTCCCCTACAAAAAAGGACATTTAGATCTACCTGACGTACTTACAATGCGTTACATAATTAACCAGCTGAATTGACTAGAGAATCTCACAGTTAAATAATGATAAGTTTCTGTCAAAAATTTCATTTGTGGTACAAGTTTTGATTGCCGACTGTACTTTTCTGTATACCATCATCAACTGAATCGATGATTCTAACGAGCCCGAACTCAACGGGGTTACGGTGGTTCGATTGCCATACAAAGCGTTATTTGACATTCGCAGGCTAACGGCGTGATATTTTAAGAAACTTATGTAACAGACTTTCATCAATTGGCTTCCCATTTGCGCCAAATTCCCCATTTCCTATAATAAACTTGTATAAAAGTCAAATAACGTTTTGTATGGCAATCGAACCACCTTAAGTCGGTTAAGTACTGAATTCCCATGGCCACCTTCTGTCTCCATCATCCATAATTTCAGCTCAATCGGTTGAAGATATCTGTTTCAAAATTGAGTTCGAAGATTCCACGAGAACAAACATAGTTACATACATAGATACTTACCTGATACTTACAAAGTTAGTCACCTGATACTTACAAAGTTAGTCAAGGATATATATTGCAAGTTAATAGAAAGCTTGTAATATTTATTACTAATTATTACGTAAAATTCAAACAGTTTTTTGAAACGGTACTCAAAAATTCACATTTTCATGAACTGTTCACTCACAGAACTGTGGTGAGTCAATACGGTAGCGAAGCGATGCCTGCGCCATTTGGAACTAAAATCTAACTCAAACAGAAATCGTCGTCGAATTTCGTGGAATTTTCAAAAATGCAGCAATCCAAATTTACTTGAGTTGGCCTATCGATTTTGTTAAGTGGATTTTCGTGATGATGTTATAGCTATTTACTACTGCTAAAGAGATACAAAAATAACACACACACACACACAGCACATGTAGGTTTAATAAAAGTTTATAGTAATCTGTTTCAGCAATAGGTAACTAAGTAGCTTTCTTTGGTCTGCAAAAGCGTCCGCGTTCCCATGCAAACCTTCATCCCAAATTTCACCCTCTTAGGAGGATTTCCGGGATGAAAATTATCCTATTTCTTTCTTCTGTTCGACTAAACTACATATATATAGCATTTGGCAAAAAAAGTAAAGTCGGCTTCTATCACTATCTACACTTCTATCTTAAATTTCTTTTTTTATGTACCTAAGTATTTCATTACTTAATCGCGTTCTTCTTCTATGTGTGAGTGCTGTCTCATTTAAATTCAGTTTATAATATTGATAATTATAACGTACTTTAGGAATCAGAACTGAAACAAAACATGACACTAGACTATAATAATAATCCACCTAATATTAGTGCCCTCAGGATAATTGCCCTGTCTAATACAAAGACAGTTTGAAATCTGTAGGATTTGTCTTTGATATTTATACAATGCTATTTATATTTAATGAATTTGTTAATCAGAAACCAATTATGATTGAGATAATTGTTTGAGTTTTGTCGAATTAGTGCATTTATGACAGAGTAACATGATGGGTAATTGGATACCTAATTCACCAGACGTCAGAGGTATATTTGACTTGACATTGATATTATATTTGTATGAGATGTGCTACGACTCCACGTTTGGCAGTGCGGTATCGGTGTAGTATCAGTCAAGTCTGAAACAAAGCCTCGCACAGGCTGGCGTGGCCTGCAGTGGCAATCAATAGTAAACTTCACTATAATTGTCAAGCCATAAATTCAGGCCTAAAGCCTGTAACACACTGGCGCGGCCTAACGGTGGCGGTCAATAGTAAACTTGACGGTTATTGCCAAATTTACTTTTTTTTCCGTATTGTGTCTTTTTGCTGCTTAGGCACTTTGAAGATTAAATTTACTATTGACCCACACAGGAGGCAGCGCCAATCTGTGAGAGGCTCAGCTGTAAGTGTCAACTGACAGTCAAGTCAAAGGTACAGATTTTTGAATGTATTAGTGTCAATTTTTTTTTAATAGCCTGTTTGGGTGTCCTACTGCTGGGCAAAGGCCTCCCCCATTTTCCTCCACTCGGTCCTATGGCTGGCATGCTCTCGCCAACCCAATCCAGTCATTCAATTATATTTATATTTGTTTGTAAATAGGGAACAATTGAATCTTTTATTTTATTACTTACAAAATCAAAAGTATAATCCAGAGGAATATCAACTGTAGCATTAAAACTTTGTTATGATTTATTTTTCTGATGTTATGTGCATTTGAAATCTGCACGCGCCGGCACCCACCGAATACGCTCTATATTAAACGGGCTTATACTATGACTTCACAACTCTTATTTTCGGCGCGTTTACTATGGGGTAAGTCATTAATTTGCAATTATCTCCACAAAATTTGCGTTTAAGTCTGTACTTGTTGTACAAAATAACATTTCTAATTAAATATTCTGTCTAACTGTTATGTAGTTTTATCGAAAAAATGTATTTTTTTCGTCATTTTAACGTGAGATAATAAAATAAATACAATTGTTTTTTTTTGTATGATATTATACGTATATCCGCATCGATTGAGTGCAATTTATTCAAAATTGAAGTCCCATGCAAGTTCCCTATTTTGTATGTGTAAGTGACATGCAAAAGAGTCAGTAGAGTTGCATTTGAATTTTGGACAATACCTAATGTCATACTATAAATTAATAAATCATAATTATGAACTATACTTATCATCTTACTTTTTAGGCTTCCGTACTCAAAGAGTAAAACGGGACCCTATTACTAAGACTTCGCTGTCCGTCCGTCCGTCCGTCCGTCCGCCTGTCTGTCACCAGGCTGTATCTCAAGAACCGTGATAGCTAGAGAGTTGAAATTTTCACAGATTATGTATTTCTGTTGCCGCTATAACAACAAATACTAAAAACAAAAACAAAAAAATTATAAGGGAGGCTCCCATACAACAATCGTGATTTGTTTTGCCGTTTTTATAGATAATGTTATGGAACCCTTCGTGTGCGAGTCCAACTCGCACTTGGCCGGTTTTTTAATGCCATTATCATACTTTTTTCTTTTAAACGTCTCTGTTTAGCCCAATGGTTAGCTGGTAGAGAATGCTATTTGGCATTAAGCTCGCCATTTGTAATTTTTTTTTTTGTTTATAATGCAATAAAGTTTAAAAAAATAATGTTACTTTATCTCATGATTTCAGTCAAAACTCGATCGTCATTATGGGCTTTTTTTTGATTATTTAGTAGAAGCAAATTTCCAATTACGAATAGTTGCTACGAGTCTAGAGGTTAAATTAGAATATAAAGGAGTCCTTAGACAAATCAAGGAAAGGAGCGGCTGCATCTAAAAGCCACATTGGCCCAAATCCTCGTGTCTATATACGCGAATCTAGGACTTAATCTTTTAAAAATAAAGAGTGTAATGATGTGTAACAAAAGAGATGTGACTGAGGTCTGGTACAAAAATGTTCAAGGCTAATTGTGTCTCGAATTTCTTCCTCATCCATTATGGAAACGAAATTATTAGGTCCTTCACAGCAGCACTTTGCTAGGGCCTCTTTCAAGTTGCTATAATCACAGCTCGTGACATGGCCGCTTTATTTTGTGACATTTCGTTGTTATCACAATGTATTACAGACAAGAGACAACCCAGGCAGGGCTGCGGGATAAAATATAGCCTATGTATATCCCTAAGATCAATTTTATAGGTACTAGTGAAATTTTAATCTATTGTGTCTCTTATCGTGTTATTGGTGTATGGGGTAAATAGCCGTCCTGGTATTGTTGAGATTTTCTCAACTGGACTGATCATCTTATCTTCAGAACAATAGCATTCAAGTCTAACAATACCACTGTGTGGTCGGACGCGTGCCATATTTAACAAGAAAAAGCTTAGCGCCACATAAAATGTTCATTGTAAAATGAACTCTATCGCCTTATTCAATAGATTCAAAATGAAGCGTTCATAGCCCCTGCGAATCGGAAACGATAACGCAGGTAAAGCAAAGATGGCAGCGATCAGTCCTTGGATGGGTGACCGCCTGTTTGAGTGGTTACTATAAATTAGCGCGTCCGTGCTTTGGAAGGCACGCTAAGCACTTGATCCCGGATGCTGTATCTAACAGTAGTCGTTAAGCCGAGTTAGAGGCCTTCATGCGGCTTAAGAACTTCTAACAGTCAAGTTGCCCACTCACTTGACAAAGGGGGGTCAACTGTCACTTGCGTCCGCAGGAGCTACGTACCACAACCCTGCACGTGTCCCCTGGGTGGTACTAAAAAGAGGCAAACTCAAAGGCCAAATGATGTATGCCATACGATTATTTTAAAAAACCGCTTCCAGCAAGCCAGGTATAAGCCTTTGTGTGTGGTATTTTATCTCGTAGCTAATTTGGAATCTATTGTAAAAGAAGATAGAGTTCATTATTCAATAAACATTTTACGTGGCGCTAACATTTTTTTGCAAAGTTTGGCTCGTGCGAGAGAGAACAATGTCTATTCATAAGCTCAGCACAATAGGTCATTAATGAGCTCACTTCAAATTCGTCAAAGTATACTCGACGTTGCACTAGTCAATGCAATAAATATCGAATAAATAAATAACTTAATTTAATATGTCACAAATCCCGCCATATTGGCATACCACAATTAAATAATGATAAATACTCGCCAGATTAAGTACCTACTGTTTGCATGGCTCGGCTTCCGCAGGCATCTGCAACTTCTAACAATAATTTTCGCCAGTCGCCAGAAGCCGAATATAAACCGGAACAATCGTTTCTAATGTTTTAACGAAGTGTCGACAGCAACGTCTTAGGCTTGTGTCGGTCAGGAACTAGGAACTATTAGGAATGAATTCCCATCACTGAACGAAACGAACTAGTTCCTCAATTACCATCTAAATCGGTCTTTAGTTCAGCAGCAGAGCGAGAGTGGTACGGAACGACATGCGGGTGACCGGGTAACATCGCGTAGGAGCGGACCGCCGCCGTCGCGTACTGAACGTGAACGAAACGAACGAATGCGAACTATGCGAAGCCCGGCAATGGCGCGCGCACAGGTGCGAGTGAGATAAACGGCTGTACGTTGCTCCGTCGTCGGTTTAGTTTGGTTCGTAATACGTAAAACTCAAAGCTACTGCGCTATTTAACAGTTAAAGGTAACTAACGGCCGCTCCCACACTGACCTAAAAGACCGAAGGAACTAAAAGAACGAACTAGTTCCTCAAACCGATTGAACGAGATCGGAGCGCTCCCGTAAAATAATGAGCAGGCACAAGCCTACAACGTCTCATTTTAGTTTACGGCACGAAAATAACCGTTCATTGTCAGACTAATGGTATCCGTGGAACTAGTAAATGAAGAAGCGTGATATTTTAAATTTTCTTCGCTAAGTCAACCGTTTGTACTTTATGAAGATCGGTCCAGTTACTAAGCCGACATTGTCAAGTGTTTTGACTTGACTCTGAATTGATTTTAAAGGTATTCCTTTCTGCTTTGCTTAGTTTGATCATGAAGTGCTTTTTAAATAATTAGTAATACTATTTTTATACATTATCGTTAACTGATAATCGTTAATAGGATCACTCTCGACCTTCAAAGTACTCGATTATGGAATAACTTTGCGAAAAGGTTTATGGTCGTAATATTTTATTTTTCCTAAACTCACTCGCTTCACCAAATATGAATTCACTGTTTTTTTAATGAAATGCCGAAAGCATTTTCATAAGTATTTTCCGGGGCGAAATTACAATGTCGCGTGGTAGCTTTTATTTTTTATCACTATAAATTGTCCGACCCCTTGGCGGGAAATACGGTGTTGCCCATGGGAACTAAGGGAAACATTATAGCCTTAAAGGGTCTATTATTACATACGAAAGCGATATCTGTCTATAAAGTAAGATCGTATATAGATATGGGTGTACTGTTTGTTATTAACGCCACTAACTACTTAGGTATGCACTGGTGTTCTATTGTCGGATGATTTAGACTGTTTAAGTTACGTATTTACTTAACTTAATGTATACTATGTGACTGTTGAGGTTGTACCTACCTACATTATTGAGTATGAAACTTTTACTTTAATTTATACATATATACTTATTTATTTTCAATTTTTTTTTTTAATGTCCTTAATTTTCCATACATTTTTTAGGATTCCACTATGTGACGGTTGATACAAAATGTATGAAAAAAAACGTCACATTGTGGAATAAAAAACTGCAGACATATTTTTTCTGTATCGGGTACTCTTGTGCTCATGATTCTGAACAGGAAAAATCAAAAAAGTTAAAGACGCACGTTTGAGTGAAAACGTTAAGTAGATACATTGAAAAGGTTCCTTTTATAATATAAAATTAATTCTCAATCATAATTTTCAAGTTTGAAGAACACGACACACTAAAAGAAAATTTACGACGAACTAGAACTAATCTGAAGGTCAACACGGGAGAATCATTTCGCATTCTAATTGGATTCCAATGTGTTTTGTGGGGACACCCACGCTACGTTTTCCGGGACGTGGTCACCACTCGAGATCCTTTCCGCCCCAACGGCCATCGGTTCTTCGTGCAATGTACCCAAGTTAGCGATCCGGAGGGCTATATCGGTTACCTTGATTCTGGTCCGACAATGATGACCTGGTAAGGGTCACGGGAGTCCGCTGAATGCGGGTTGCGCAGGACCGGTCACTTTTGCACTCTTTGGGGGAGGCCTACGTCCAGCAGTGGACGTATATCGGCTGATATGATGACGATGATGATGAGGTTTTATATGCTCGTTCGGACACGTTAGCCGGCCTGCGTATTTCCGTTTGCTTGCGCTCGGGTTTGGGAACAGCATGACGGCCGTATTGGCGTATTTATTTCCGTGTTCAATACGAGGCAGTACTTGTCTTGACAGACACGTACGGAATCTGTGTTTGGTATGAGGTGTTTGATGAAGCAAGAAAACTCAAACACTGTTTTATTTTTTTATCCCTTCCACGTTCGTAACTAAGATTTCATAACTGGTTATACATTACTGGCTCACCACAAGGCAGTCGTACTTATTCAGCACAACACTCAGGAGGCTGTTGGCACTGTCTCGGACTCTACGCAACACGGAGGCAACACGTTTTCGCAATATAACTTTAAAGCCATCCGTGTTCGCCTCTAGAAACATGCCCGAGGCACTGCACCAGCGAGGCAGTCCCAACAGCATCCTAAAAACGTTATTGTATTGAACGCGTAGACTGTTGTACCTACGTTTTTTGAGCATAGTTGATATAGGCTGCAGGTATAAAAAGTCTGACAGTATGCTTTAAAGAGTGTTATTTTCACATCAGGTGCAAATTCACCCGAACGCGCCGACACCGCCGGACAGTGACACTATCGTTCGCACATAGTCGCGAGACCGGCAGTTTCACTGTCAGTGTCACACAAAACGCGACAACCTTAACTAGCAGTAAGAGCACGTGCAGGGCTGTTATTCTTTACGCGCTTATTCGCCTCACTCCACCCGACACGCCTAACTAAACTAGACCTCTATCTAACGCTTAGTTACTACGAGTCGTGGCGTCAATATATATTTGTGGGTGAGCGTTGAGGTGAGCTTTAAACAAGTTACAAAATAGCGGGGCTGTCGGTAGAGCGGAAATGCTTGATTTGAGTGTTCTAGCTATCAAACATCGGTTTGTTAGATAGAGAACCTTCTGTACGTAACTATTGTTATTATGTGACGTTTGCTTGTAGTGTGAAAGTGAGTGCACATTGAAATCAAATTGTGGGGTGTAATGTATGCATTACACTTACCCCTGTCTTCAAACTCCGCATGCACCGTTTTAATTTTAAAGCTGCGTGTTCAGACAAGTGTAAACACAGCTTTATGTCAAACGAGCGAGCATCAGACGAAATTCTATTAGTAAGAAAGTGCACTAATTCCAATAGGTAGTATTTACTAAATAAACCTACAGTGAGGGTAGTTACAGTTTTAACTGTACTGAGTAGTATCCGTAAAAAGTACATCAAAAGGTCATTACTGGCATGCAAAGCTGCCTTTTCTTTATTTTCCTTGTGTGGTTTAAAACAAATTCGTTCAAACGTGTACACAGTATAAGGGTATGGATTAGCACATGGGGAAAATTACCTCCACGGCTTTTCTGGGACGTAACGCACGACGCACGACTTTTTTCATGGCCATTATGCATACAAGTTTCTGATTTTCGTTTTCCTTCAATGCCTAAACGTAATAAAACCGTGTTACTTCCAGCAATAACTAAATGACGTTCAAATCATGTCGGAAATAAGAGCATGCTTTTAAAATTTGGTAATAAGAGCATGCCTCAAAAAAGTTTTCTTCTTTGTCAGAATGTGTCATCAATTTCACCATCTTGACATTATGGCTGGGACAATTTGCCGCTCGTTTATCAGTCGATAAGTAACTATACTTAGTTCCCAGCGACATACTATTTAAACATGTCACACTTATAACTTGATTATATATATTGCTATACTTTTTTCTCCAATTAATAATATTTTTAATCCTTTTTCGAGAATATTCTTCATTATTGGTTATTTTATTTGGAGTCTTCACCCCTATGCCTTCGTTCAGACAATGATCCTTCTTTTACTTAAATACTGTTTAATCCGGGTCTAACGCGATATTTATTTACCTTTATTTCTGACGTTTCGACACGGGTTGCACCGGTCATGGTCGCTGCTAACTGTCGTCCCAGCAAGTTGTCAACAGAGATATGGGTTTACGATATTTCACTACCCTCCAAAAGTCGATAAAAACATGGAGGGTACACTCGAAATAAGTCCACTACCCATCCATTTTAATGTTAATTGTCTAGGGCACGGCACACAACACTTACAGTATCCGCACACAGATCCGAAACAAAGCGCGAGAGTTTAATGTTTAAAGTGTTATAATGATCCTTCTGTACTCTGTTCTGTGGTTGTGTATTTAGTACATTATTTCATTCGGTGATGGCTGGCAGCATTGGCTATGGTATTTTAATTAAATTGTATCAGCCCGTTCGATGTAAATGCGCCGCACGTTCTGCTCTACACGCATTCCGTCGAACGCATTTGAATTGCGATGCAGCCAGTTTGAACCATGAAGCTAGGTAAATATAAGGGGAGAATCTACTAATAAATCATGTTCATGACAAATAAAATTTAACTCTATCTTGTAAATCACTTTTTTGAGTTAACACGTTCACTGCCAAGAAGCGCTACGCGCTACCCTCGTAGCCAATCCAGTGGTTATCCTAGTATGTAGCGGAAAGTGACTACGGCGTAGGCGCCCGCTAGACGGGTTCCTGTCAGTGAAAGTGTTAATCACTACATAGTATAAAACAAAGTCGCTTCCCGCTGTCTGTCTCTCTGTCCATATGTATGCTTAGATCTTTAAAACTACGCAACGGATTTTGATGCGGTTTTTTTAATAGATTGAGTGATTCAAGAGGAAGGTTTATATGTATAATCCGTGCGAAGCCGGGGCGGGTCGCTAGTAATAGATAAACTGAAAAACGAGACGGGGTTAGTTAGTTAGTTATACTGGGCGTTTTCCGCAAGTCGACATCCATTGTGCCTATTTTGCGTGACAAACGGGGACGAGACGGGGTAAGACTCACTTTGTCTTAGTATGCCCCTATCCCAGAAAATATTTACATATAATACGTATAAAATCATCCTCCTAGCGTTTTTCACGGTAGTGCTCAAACGGGCCCGGGGTATTAGATAGGGTGAATCTCTTTCGGCTCGCCTTTTCGGTCACAGTTCAGACTGTCACGAATGATGGTGGTTGATAGGGTCTTGATAACTGTCGTGACCACAGATGTATGAATATAAAGAGATCGGACATGGCGGCCGATTTGTATAGAGTGAGCCTGTCGCAAGTACTTTAACCCACACAACGCCCAAGTAATTGATAAGACAAAGCACGCACACATCTAAAACACACACACTTGTATACCTACACGCTTATTTGACAATAAACGCGCATCATATCAGGCATTTTGGGAAAAAACGTAATATTCTCTGCGATCAGCACGCGTGCACAGTATGGCAGTGTATGCCCATTGAGCATACAGCTGCGACACGGCCGCCGGCGGCTTGTCCTCTCTCTAGTATTCTATGCTCTGAGGTCGTGACCAATCACTTCGCGATGACTTCACTGCTTTCGGAGTGGGGAGTGTCGCGACATCTGGCAGTTGATGTCGCGACTCTCCCCACTCCAAAAGAAGTGAAGTCATCGCGAAGTGATTGGTCACGACAGTTATCCAGACCGTATCAACCGCCATCACTCGCGACACAGGCCAAGCCACACCGACTACGTGCGCAGCACGTAGACCGCTGCGCTGCGTTGTAATGTATGAATCTTCATACGACATGTCACACCGGATGCGTGTGCAACATTACAACGCAGAGGTCTACGTGCTGCACACGTTATATACGTATTTAGTATGACGAGGCCAGTTATTGAAACCTTATACTAAAATGAATTCTATTATAGGTAAATAGAGTTCATTTTTAGCATGAGGTGGCCAGTTATTGAACGGTGGCCAACTACTAACGATTTACTCCTAGCTCCATTTTAACTACAAGTTTGACATTTCTGACAAATCAAGCACGGTTTGGCGTAGCTGTAGGTACAGTTGGCAGCATTAATAGCTGCCATAAAAAAGCGCGCATAAAATATCCAACATGCATGACTCTATTTCTACTACATCTAAGGTCATGAGGACTTGTCAGACTTTCTTTGGTTTGTTGTAGCAAATATTAATGCTAGCATTGCCTTACTGTTAGTTTGTATAGCCTGGCCACCAACATTTTTTTTCTGGATGTCTTCCATCAGGCTGCCATCTTGGAATCCAGTACAAACGCCCGCCGCAATATATGCAAAGGATCTTCCACTAGAGTAGGTTTATATGCGCAAACGTATGTATACATATATATATATACATACCTCAATGAATGATGGTAACTTTTACACGTGACTCACGTGACCCTTCATTTGAGGTTGTTGGATCGTTTTAGTTCGATTGATTTTCTACGTTACCTGCAATCTTATAACGTCCATCCATACAAATACGTCGCTCAAAACAAAATATAATTTAATTTGATAAATTGATAATTATCCACCAGAGATCATTCCGTTTTAATTTTTTGATCGCCAATTGTTTGTAATTTCAATTCTTTCCTCGTCTCGACGCTGGTAAAGCAGCATAAGTAATCTGTCAATGTCAGATCGTAAAATTGTGAACGCAACCTGTGCGCTGATTGGTTAAACCATTGACTTACTATAACTACGTATAGACTGGCAACCCAGAACATTTTTTTTGACTTTTCTCCCAATCAGGCCGCCATCTTGGAAAATCAAAGAGTATGTGAACGTGCAGGTAGATGCGACATTTTTCTGAGTTTAGATTCAGATATAGCCATAGCGTGATTTAATACATTCATAAAAAAACTACTTATTGATTTATAACGAATCACATCATCGACATTTGGCATTTGTAATTTTTTTATACCGGATATCTTTATACGTCGAAGCAATTGGATATTAAAATGGATGGCGGCTAATATTTACATATTATTCTTCTAAATTGCTAATTGAACCCATTAGCAATTTAGAAGAATATATTCGGAGACCATACTCGCTTTAAATAAATAAATAATTATTTGCGGACAATCTTACACATATCAACCTAGTCCCAAACTAAGCAAAGCTTGTACTATGGGTACTAGACGACGATATTCATACTTTAATAGAGAAATAAATACTTAAATACATAGAAAACATCCATGACTCAGGAACAAATATTCGTGCTCAGCACACAAATAAGCCCTTACCGTGATTCGAACCCAGGACTAGCTTCGTGTAGGCAGGGTCACTACCAACTAGGGTAAAGCGGTCGTCAAACATTATTTATATAATGCTTTGCGGACATTATTTATATAAGAGAATTGGCCTAGGATTTAAATGAGTAGAACTTAAAATCTAAGTAGCAACTGAATGTTGTCAATTCATAAAAACGATTAAATAAATAAAAACAAATGGTTGCTGCTAATTTGGCGCTAAAATGCTGATCTTTAAAGCTTTAAATAGCCAGTTTATTAAGTTCAATGTTCCATTAACATGGCTTCCTCATACAGGTATTTCATACTTAATAGGAAGCCCCTACCTTGTAATAGTTGTAATCAACTTAAATATCAATGTGTGTTACGGAAATATATTTTTTTCATTTTTCATTTCTTTTTTCATTAGCACGGCTTATACTTAGCTAATAGGGAGAAATTGTATTAGGATTTTGTCACTTCTACAATTTTTAATCTTTGAAATAATGGCCGACAGTATGGCGCGTATCTTATAAATTACAACAAAATTTAATAAATTAATATTATGAAAAATATCCGTGAATTTATGAACCGATGAAAAGTGATTCCCGTATTTTTACTATTGTTGTGGGTGTTGTTGGTGCAACTGCAATAGCGCAATGCACAAGAAGGCTTTTTAAAAGTGTTAAGTCAATCTGCTCTCGAAACGACCGCCATCCGTGCTCGCCACAGACTAAACCAAGATATGCTCATGAGCGTATGTTGACATGCGCAAACTTATGCTAGGTGATGTCTACTCTAGTAATATAACTCAATGGGTTAAACAAACTTTTTTCTACTTACGTCAGCTTCCACTTACGTCGGATAGATTGTTTTTTTAATTGAACAGTTTATTACATTTATTTTGTCATATGCTAGTGTCGACGGACGCGGGGCTCCTATTTCTGGGCGGTTTGCAATTCGGGCAACTGAAAACTGAAGCTACCTTACTACTAACCTAACCTACCTAGTATTTGCGTATGTGTTCTGTAGCATGATAATTTGATTTCAGTTCACAATTTGACGATTTGACATTGACAGATTATAAACTAATGAAAAATAATGCGGTAAGTACATTCAATTCAATTCAATTCAAAGTTTTTATTTCGGAAAATAGTAATCCATATATAAAATTACACATTGTAAACTGTTTTGGCACTTCAAAATATTTCGACAGTTTATAATATCGCAATTAAGATGACTGACGAAACCACGGTGTTTTCAGTGCCTTATAAAGCCTATTTTGACGTTTATACGTCGAAATAGTGGCGAGTTTGAGGAGACCTATCGTAGTTCTGTTTCGACGCCTGCAGGTGGCAGTCCAAAGCGGAAGCGGAAACAGGCCTGCCTAAGTATGACATTCCGGAATAATTCCATTTTACGTAGTTTGATTATAACTGAGACTACATTTCCACGTTAGTATATTCGTTATACAATTGATTCTCCTAAAAAAACTTACTACTTATAGATACTTTATTATTAAAACAGAACATTAAATCTACGGTTAGAACATTTTACATGAAATGGAACGTAAACTTTCCGTCTAGTCTATGCTTCCGTCATTCACGTCACGTCATTGTCAAACTGTCACCATTACTCTGAAAATGATTTTATAATTGCGTTTAATTATTATTTATCGTTTATTATCGTGTGCTACGGGTGCGCTGATCACTTGGACCTGCTGTTTTCTCATTTGGACCTTGATTTGCTTATTGACGATTGTAAGTCAATAATATTGTACCAAACTAGTAATAGGATACCAAACTGATGTACCTACTGCTTGAATAACTATTTCATGTTCGTAATTGACTGTGATTCCTCGAATAATAGTACATTACTTACCTAGGGCGGTTAAACAAAGAATGTCTCAGATCGCAGGTATTTGACGCCCGAGCCGAAGGCAAGGGCGATAAATATGCGCTCTGAGGCTTTCTTTATTACCGCCCGTATTATAACTCATAAATTGTCTTTTTTATTTTAAATTTATTCGTTAAGCAGGAATTGGCATATTATACATCAATATATATGCATGTAGGTACAGGTAAAGTGTATATGTGTGTGTGTGAGTATCTCCGTTCACGCACACATGCGTACAGTTGACGCACACATATGAACTTTCTAGAGCTAACTCTTGGGCTGTTGAAGTCGGATAAAAACTAGATGACGCGCGGCATGCAAAACCTTAACTGACGTCTCTATTTCTATATTATTCATAGTACTCTTTGGACGAAACTGACGCTGTTTTGGTTTACAATGTTACGGTGACAGATAAATTAATGAGTAAATTTGCTTGCCAGTCGCTGTGACAGCCACCTTGTAAAATAGGCATAATTTTATTACAGTGAAATCTCCTTAATTGCTCCAAAGTCACTAAATATCATAAATTGGCAAATTATAGTAAAATTGAATAACTTTCATCATATTAGGTTATTAAAGTAACCAATTTTCAACCTCAATGTTATAGTAGGTATATTTGTTTTAAAGTTAATTAATCTCCTCCACTCTACTTTTCCAACAACTCAATTAAATATTGGAAACATTGTTATGGTTTTCATTTTAATATTCGAGCGACCGACCCGGGGGCTTCGCGTGGGTAATCAAACCATATTCTTATAACATTTTAAATATTTGGTAATAATGATTAAGTCTATACGCTCATTTCTAAATGGAGTAGCAGAGCGCTTAAAGAAATACTATGCTATGAACTTTCATTAGGTAGTGATATTTATTCGTTCCACTACGTAACGAAAATTACCCATAGTTTTACAATAATTCGTGAAGTAGTGGAGTGGAACCAATCAAATTTCACTAATGAAATTGAGTAACAATGCGTATTTTTTTTTCTTTGGAAAAAGCATTATGATATATCAAGAAATTTCAATGTAGCGAAACTTCCTATGAGTAAACTTTGCAGTATTCTGGAACGTTTTCTATTGGTACTGGTCCTTGTCAATATTTCCATTAAGAAAATTCTGTTTTTTTTCCACGTTTTGGAATTTGTGCAGACCAAGACCACAAGACTACGTTATATTTAGTGGTTGTTAGGACGTGTCAGATATTTGTGAGCACTTTATAGTGTCAGATATTTGTGAGCACTTTGTAGTGTCAGATATATTAATGCAGATCACTGTACGATGTTTATATATCCCAGTTTACTTTTCCAGAGTAAATAGTACCTAACTGACCAATTAAGAGCAACACACGGCAACTACACTGCCCAAAAGTATCTAGGGATCAAGTAAATTTTTAGCATTTTTAGGGTAGAGTAAAAACGGGACCCTATTACTAAGACTCCGCTGTCCGTCCAGCCGTTCGTCCGTCTGTATGTCACCAGGCTGTATCTCACTGATACCGTGATAGTTCCAGTTGAAATTTTCACAGATGATGTATTTCTGTTGCCGCTATAACAACAAATACTAAAAACAAAATAAAATAAATATTTTTATTGATAATGGTACGGAACCCTTCGTGCGCGAGTCCGACTCGCACTTGGCCGGTTTTTTATCATACTACCATCGCTGTAATACCAATCCATCCATACGTGGCGATAATAGCAATATCGAATTATTTAAAGCTTGAAGGTGGAATAAAAGAGAGAGAGTTATTTTATTATAACAAACCTCAATGGGGAATGGATGAAAATTTTAGAAGTGCCTGATTATTTTTTTGGTGATAAGGAATAACCTTCCTTAGCACCAGAAAAAAGTTGCAGACTGTCAGCTGCGTCAATTATTTTTGAAAAATATAAACAGTTTCCTCACTCACGTTTTGTGGTTAGGACGGCGAATGAGACACGTTCCTTGATCCGTCTCATATTACAAAAAATATTTTAAATATCTGACCCTGGCAATGACAAATATAGCTGCTGGATGTCAATATCATTGCCAATGTCAGTTTACCACGGATTTTATGATATTTTTTGTAATATGAGACGGAACAAGCAAAATGTCTTATTTGCCGTCCTAAACCCAAAACGCAAGTGAGGAAAGTGTTTATATTTTTCAAAAATAATTGACGCATCTGAAAAATCTACAACTTTTTTCTGGTGCTAAAGAAGGTTATTCCTATCACTATAAAAAATATCAGGCATTTCTAAAATTTTCATCCATTCCCCATTGCAGTAATACTCTAAAACATACTTGATCCCTAGACACTTTTAGCCAGTATATTTACAGCGCTACAAATGTAATATAGTATCGAACAGGTGATTTTGACAGGTAATCTGTAGCTAGAGTCGCGCGATAGTCGCGTAGAAAAAAGGCGCCGTGTGTAGTCACTTTAAAAGTTATTCACTAGCCATTATCATAATTTTCAGCCCGTAATCACCCACGGCTGAACATAGGGACAGCTCAAACAGCATCCTAAGGATGATAGATGATCATGTGTGTTGTCCTGTAATTAATGAAATAATATTAAATGTTAAATCTAACTTAGTTTTTAAGTATTAACATTTTTTTAACAACAATGAGATAAATGTTTTCTTAGCAATTAAATAAATTGAATTGAATATGCAATTGAATTGAATTGAATAGGCCTCTATTCGTGTACGCTACCCGTCCCGGTCCTGAGCTAATCTTATCCAAAAGTGACCCGTTATCGTCCTAATATTGTCCACCCATCGAGCAGATGGACACCCGACGTTCCTTATACCTAGACGAGAAGTGACCACCAATATCGCAATTTACTAGCAATATCTTTTGATTTTACTAATTTACTAGCAATATCTTTTGTTTGATTGTTTGATTATTTATAATGTGTTACCTACACGCTAATGAATGGATTCTGATTTGTTAATTTATTGTTTAATGTATGAGTTATTGTAATATTGTAGTATGTATGTGTTTTGGTTTTGTACTGTGAACTTGCATATGTTTGGAATAATAATAAATAATCAATCTTTCTAAATTTTCACTCTTGTATCTTAAAAAGTGACTTAAGGCTGCGTTTATGTACAAGTGACGTAACATAAACATATCGTGTTGTAGGTATAAGTAATACAGACGTGACCGTTAACCGCGTTGCCTGACTGTGACTACAAAGTTCAATTAGATCACATACACACACTCACACGCACAAGATAAGAACAATTAGATTAAACTTTTTTATATTATAAATTGGTTATGTCAGCCTATCTGGTATTCCTGTTAGTCTAGTATTAATGTTTACTTGAAATATCACCGCAATGTCTAAATTTTCGTGTTATAATATCATTTAAACTTACCTTGAAATTTAATTTTAAGTTGTTAATCGCCCTCGCAGACGTCCAACACACAGGCTCAGCCTAGTTTGGAGTCTGATGGATATTTTTTTGTATGCTAATCTGTTTCTGTTAAATAAAATATTTGTATAACACGGACCTAGTCCGCCCAGCGCGCTGCGTGACGTGCTCTACAGATGTTTTCATTACGAGTGGACGTAATGACTTAGCGCTGCACAGGTCTTGTGTTGCACAGACTGCACGTGCGTTTTCATATCACATCCACACACCACACGTAGCTATAACGACTAAAGTTACCACACATCGTGGCAACTTTTCACATTTTCATCGTATAGGTATCTTTAATCGTAACAACGTATTGTATATTATATAATTATTTACTAATTACCCCTAATTACGCATCCCATATGTAGAAATGAGAGTGAAACCCTAAAAGTGAACTTTCGTTCCCATTTGGGACAAGCACTCTTCGACAACTATACAAAATCCAGCAATTTATTCCCCACTCATAAACCCATTGTGAATCGTTTCGTCGGAAATAATTAGAAACCGTACCTTGCTCGTGAGCTCATATGTAGAAATATTATGTTACCATAAGGACTTATTGTAAGGTTTGCGTGCCTGACTCACAACTCGCCCCAAGCCCAACTATTACATACAACAACTTCGGTCAACTTTACTGGGTTTCATGCGACCGAGTGTTTAAGAGTAAGTTCGGATTCGCGAGCCATATCAGGGCTCGCGCCCGCAACTAGCTAGGGTTTCCGTTCCCGGCCACGGCGTGGATAGCTACTTAATTACATGCATAATATAGTAACGTTACTTCGACCACTTGTTCTTTAGGTAAAAATTGAGATACCAATAGTTACCCTCACCTAGAATACAGCTACAGATAAAGCGAGAAAAGTTTTTCCGTTTTGTTTATGATATTGACGAAGGAAAAGGTATTTTCACTATTCCTACCTATACAAATGATGGATGTAGGTAATTTTAATATGAATGTAGTTATAGATTTTTATCTGAACTAAATTATTATTATTATTTTACAAAATATAATAGATATGCGTAGGTAATATAATGCTTTCTGTTTATTATAATTTATTTATTGATGCAATACCAAGAGAAAAACTATGATCATCATCATCATCATATCATATCCGTATCATATCCGTATCCCAGTTGGTAGTGACTCTGCCTACGAAGCTGGAGGTCCCGGGTTCGAATCCCGGTCAGGGCATTTCTTTGTGTGTTTATCACGAATATTTGTTTCTGAGTAATGGATGTTATATATGTATATAAGTATCTATATGTATTTATCTATTATATATATCGTCGCCTAGTACCCACAACACAAGCAACAGGTATGTAGGGCTTTTAAGTAGGGAACCCTAAAAATGTGCCTTTTAAGTACAAAGTTAAATACGGTTATTACATTTTTTTCATATATTCTGCTCATAGTTTTAGCCTTTTCAGCTCTCATCACAGCATATTTATTTAAATTAGTAAAGTTAGTAGTTAGTCTGTTTCTCACTTGATGCTGTAAATAGCAGTGCTCGGCATTTTCATAACCAACATACGAGTAATTTAGCGGGCTGATTCAGGTATTTATCTCCAATAATCGATATCGTCTGCTTCAGTACAGTCACCCTGGAACTATTATAATAATATTACTATTTCCGTTCTTATGAAATAACAATACATTTTGAACGTTTACAAAAGTGTACCACATAAATGCAGTGAACGAAATTCAGAATAATGGTAAAAGGCATTTTTAAACGCCCGGTTGGCAACTACTTAGGCATTAAAAGCACAATTAATAAAAATATCATGCTTATTATCAGTGCATTGCTCGCGCAAGCCACAGTTTATGAACCATGACACATTTAGGATAACTTATTTACTCAAAATGCCAAAAATGAGTTGCGCGGGTTGCCGACCCTATAAAAAATATAGGTACTTTAAAAACTAAGTTTTACCCGAGTTCAGTTCAGTACTCCGCCAAGCTTTAAGCTTTGTTAGTTTTGAAGTTAGTATTTAATTTCAATACTATAACATTTGCGATGCCCTTGCAGGGCTCATGTTTGTTACGTCCATATTGTAACACTTACCACCTTGATGTAACAACATGAATGCAAATAAATTACTTGATTACTTGAAGCTACATGAACATTTCCAATTTACCACATGAACTGCTTTCCGAAAGGAAATGCACGAGCCAATATAAAAAAATACCCAAATCGCTTCAAGTGTGCCTATAAAATTTGAAGAGTTCCCTCGATTTCTCCAGGATCCCATCATCAGATCCTGACCTGATGACTATCTGTGGGACCACCTGGGAACGAAAGCCTTTCAAACAAAAATAGTTATTTGTTATACAGATTCAGATTCAGATTCAGAACTTTATTGATAAAATGTCATATTTTACAGGTCAATATCATGCATGTCAAATACATTTTAAAACTTATTGTCTTAGATGTTATATACCTATCATTATTGAACAATTTTGAAAGTGTTGTTGATTTATGAGTGGGTCAATGATATATTGGTCATAAAGTCGTCTATGTAGCAAGCCATTTTTATGAGGAGCTGTTTGAGCTTGTTTTTGAATGCTGCATCAGTTACGGCGTTTATAACGTCAGGCGGTAGGACGTTATAGATTTTAGGGCCTAGCACGCTGAGTGATTTCCGAGTCTTGGCTAGCCTTTGGTGCGGCACGAGCAGCAGTGTGCGTGGACATCATGCCGGGCGCGTGGCCTTGCGCGCGCGTCATGAACGAGCCCATATTACGTCTCACAAATGTGCAAGCCTCTAGAACGTACACACTTGGTAAGGTTAGTATTTTAAGTTCCCTAAAAAGATTCTGCGCAGGGTGATCGTAGGGCTTGTTTGCAATAATACGAACTGCCCGCTTTTGGATTTTTAAGATTTTGTCTCGATCTGCAGCTGTTGCCCACAGGTCAACACCGTAAATTAAGATGGAATGGAAGTATCCGTAGTAAGCCTTTTTTATGTTTTCTATCGATAGTGTAGGAGCTAGCCTTGATAGTGCATAACAAGCCGAGCTTAGCTTGTTACAGGCTGCCTCTATGTGATATGACCATGTGAGACCCGCATCAATCTTGAATCCTAGATAGTTTACCATGTCGACCTGCGGTTTTATTACGTTGTTGGTTCTTATGTCCAATTTATTGTCTGTAGTTTTACGTAGCTGGAAATGGATTAAATTTGTTTTATCAACATTAAGTAGCATACCGTTTGCCGCAAACCATGACGAAATGCTTTCAATAGTTTGATTTAGGTTACGTTTTAAGTCCAATATATTATCTGCATTGACTATTACACAAGTGTCGTCTGCGAACATGACATACTCTGGCCCAGAAAGAGCCGCAGTGATGTCATTTACGAGAATTAAAAATAGGTAATTCCCCATTGTTGATACGAGGGTGCAAAGTTGTCTTTTAACCGCGAGTGTGGAATTGAAACACGATCTAGCGAATGGATTCTAGGGTTGAACCACAATCACAAACACAAATGGTTCAAAAATAGAATCCTGAGCGTAGCGAGTGTTGCAAATTAAATGAAATGAAACCTGTGTGTAACACAAATCTTTTCACCTCACTAAAGCGAGGAAAAAACTACATAAGAAAATAAATATAAAAAAAAAATTAAAAAAGTAAAATAATTAAGAAACATTAAAAAAAGAGAAAAAAAAACATTAAAAGAAAAGAAAAAAAATTGTTAAAAAATAAAAATTAAACATTTATAAAACATGAAAAAAGTATATATAGAGAAAATACATTTACAACAAGAAAAAAGCGGCCAAGTGCGAGTCGGACTCACCCATGAAGGGTTCCGTAAAATAAATTGCTGTTTACGATTTATGACGTGACGTATTAAAAAAACTACTTACTAGATCTCGTTCAAACAAATTTTCGGTGGAAGTTATCATATATTATTAGTTATCATATATGGTTTTTAGGTTTATCATTCTTGTATTTTAAAAGTTACATGGGGGTGGGGGGGCACACATTTTACCACTTTTTTATATTTTTGTGTGAAAATCTTAATGCGGTTCACAGAATACAATACTTACCCAGTTTCAATAGTAGGTATAGTTCTTATAGTTTCGGAAAACAGTGGCTGTGACATTCGTACGGACAGACATACATGACGAATCCATAGGGGTTCGGTTTTTTGCCATTTAGCTACGGAACCCTAAAAACATCAATAAATAGACAATTAAACATTAAAAAATCAACATTTTAGAACAGAAAAAAAAACATTTATAAAAAACATTAATAGCACACATACGTGACAACCTAGGTAAATTAAACTCCGGACTCACGTGGTCCCCTCATATTGACCGCATGTGCGACAAACTGTCTTCCGCGTGTTATGCACTTTCCAGAATTGCACCGACCTTGTCATATGACAATGTTAAAAAAGCCTACTATGGCTACTTTCACGCTATTCTAATTCTGGGTGCTGACCTGTGGGCAACAGCAGCGGACCGAGATAGACCATTTAAATTACAAAAACCATTCGTATAATTAGCGGAAAGTCATACGACCATCCTGCTAAAAATCTATTTAAGGAGCTTAAGATACTTACTCTTCCCAGTGTTTACATATTAACCGCTTGCAAGAGTGTTAGGGCCAACGTGGACCAATACGCTACCCATTCGTCGGCTCGTTGGAACAACCGCTTATTTATCCCGCGGTGCAGGCTCGCAAAGACCCAGAAGTCACTTGGGGTCTTAGGCGCAAAATTGTATAACTTGCTACCAGAGGAGATAAAACTATCAAAAACTGAAAAAATGTTCGACAACAAACTTAAAACTATGTTAAACAACATAGCATGCTACAGCGTTGACGAATTTGTTAAGACGTGCACTGGCCCGAAGTATTAGGAGCACCTACATAACCTTACAGTTAAGGCATCACAATTTAGTAACTAATATTTTTGAATTGAAACTTCCTGTATCACTCAGACATATAAAGCTATATGTGACCTTATTTGACATCCGATGTAATTAATAAATAATACTACTTATTATGTACATACCTGACTTGTAAAACATTGACTTTTATGAATAAATATCTTGTATCTTGTATTCAATTTTAACATTTCTATTTTAAACTGATATTTCAATATTTATTTTATTTCTTCGCATAGTAAAACGTTGTAGGTATGATACACGCTCGTAAAGATGATTTACGTCATACCTGGCCATAAAGTGGGAATTACCGCACGCTATGCGTGCGGAAAACGCCACTTCCTGGCCAGATAGAGACGTAAAATGTTGTACTAACCACGGGCGGTAATAAAGAAAGCCTCAGAGCGCATATTTATCGCCCTTGCCTTCGGCTCGGGTGTCAAATACCTGCGATCTGAGACATTCTTTGATTAACCGCCCTAGGTAAGTAATGTACTATTTCCGACTCGTGTCGAAAAATGACACTCATCGGAAATTACATACTTTCCACACTTGTAGCATAAATAAGTGTTGCACTCTTGTGAATAAAATGCAGTTACGCTATCTGTTTTTAGGGTTCCGTAGCCAAATGGCAAAAAACGGAACCCTTATAGATTCGTCATGTCCATCCGTCTGTCTGTCTGTCTGTCCGTCCGTATGTCACAGATACTTTTTTCCGAAACTTTAAGAGCTATACTGTTGAAACTTGGTAAGTAGATGTATTCTGTGAACCGCATTAAGATTTTCACACAACAATTGAAAAAAAAATTAAGTTTTAGGGGTCCCCATACTCAGAACTGAAATTCAAAAAAAAAAAATTCATCAAATCCATACGTGTGGGGTATCTATGGATAGGTCTTCAAAAATGATATTGAGGTTTCTAATATCATTTTTTTCTAAACTGAATAGTTTGCGCGAGAGACCACTTCCAAAGTGGTAAAATGTGTCCCCCCCCTCCCCTGTAACTTCTAAAATAAGAGAATGATAAAACTAAAATAAATATATGATGTACATTACCATGCAAACTTCCACCGAAAATTGGTTTAAACGAGATCTAGAAAGTAGTTTTTTTTTAATACTTCATAAATCGTAAACCGCAATTTATTTCACGGATCCCTTCATGTGCGAGTCCGACTCGCACTTGGCCGCTTTTTTAAAGAATAAAGATGTGCTTTCCGAGCTAGTGAGGTGAATAAGAATTTTCCAAATCGGTCTAGGCGTCTTCGAGTAATCGGGGTAGAATACTTTATTGCTCTCATGTCAGGTCTTTAATATCTTACAGTCTATAGTAGGTACAACATGACACCCTGTAAGGGTATTGCAAATCCTTCGTCTCAAAACGTAGGTACACAGTCATTACAAATAAAAAAATATAGTACTTAAACTAAGGTAGGTGTCAATATCTTTTTTTTTTTTTTTTTTACTTGGGGAAATGCCTTTACGCATCCCACCTAGCCGAGGAACCCCCCGGACTACCGTCTAAAACCACCAAGGTATGCCCTCTCTGCCTCTGTAGTAGGGGCGTCATGGGATCGCGAACATTTCACCACGACGCCCCTCGGCAACAGCCGCAGCTGCCCTCACTACTGAGGCAAAAGCCCCCCCTCCCGTCGTAAGCGTGCAGGGCGACACCACACGCTTCCCGACCCGACCAAAGGACCTCTGCGCCGGGAGAGGGTGATAGACCTCGGATTCACCCTCTCAGGTCCCCTTATAACTTTTTATAGAGGTTTTCTCCCTCGCAGCCACAACTCGGCCCCGGCCTGACGGTTGCAGCCCCCGCGCCTAACATGAATCCTCTGATAGCAGAGGATTTGTCAGGGTTCCGGGTCCGTTATTTATTATAGAGGCAAACGGCAATGGCCTCTCCCTCAAGCCGCACCTGGGGAATCTTGCGATTCCCTGGGCGGAACCCCCTGACCCCCCCGTGTCGGGTTATTGGTAACACCAGCAAGCGATAACTTAGGGTTCACTAAATTATCACTTGCCGTTGTCTCCAGAGCGCACCGGCCAAGACACTACCCATTCCTGCGGATCAACCGAATCAAGAGGAATCGGTAGAGTCCAGACACTCGAGGAGGTTACCCGACCTAGCAGGCCCAGGTGTCAATATCTAGGATAACATTTGCCAAGAAGAAGAGAAGTCTTTCAGTGAATAAAATCTGTTTTCTATTAAATATGATTTTAACCTTTGAACAAATTTAGTGTATTTGACCTCATCAGCTATTACTTTAGGAAGGCTGTTGTAAATGCGTATTGTTGTCACATGGGGGCTTTTATTACTCATTTGTAAGTTACTTGTCCTTCCTACTTCCGACGAGTTAAGATCCTTTTTTGAAGTCGGATAAAATTGGCTTGTCACTTTTCTGATATTTACGGAATTAGTACCAAAGACGATGAATTTATGAATATTATATTATTACGCCGTGCAATGCAATTTACTAGATTCACTTGTCAAAATATTGGCACAAAATCCCGTTCCACTCCATTATAATTATATCATAGGTAAGCAGTGAAAGAGATAAAGTAACTATGTGTTATACAGATAAATTCCCAATTTAAATGTCACAATGATAGGCAGCTGAGAGAGGGAGCACTTGAATGTACAGTCAACGTCAAAGATATGTATACATTTTCTGCCTTATTACAAAGGAATAAGGTGCAAATGTGTAGACATATTTTTGATGTCAATTGTACACTGTGTATTATATTGAAGTACTCCCGGCCTCGTCATATTGTGAAAGTTAAGAGTGCTCTATCGATCTGTTGGTTTCACAATTTCTAGGCACATTTTTTGCTTAACAACTTTTTACTTAACCTTTAAAAAATAAAGACGATTCGAAGTGAGTTGCACCGGCCGTTGTAATAGAATAGAATATAATAGAATAGATTTATTTATTTCAGACATTTTTTTGTTGTACATCCATATATTGTTAGTATAATCTTAACCTAGGTGTATTAATATTAGCCTCTAAGGATACAATCTATAGTTAGATCTAAATTTTGCGACCGCTTTGATTTGACCGATCCAATGCGCCAACATAGGGCAGTCGTATCTGTCGGCAATGACACTCAGAATGCTGTTGGAACTTTCCCTTAACCGACGATTTAACATATTAATTAATGTAATTTTAAATGATTTTTTTTTGTTACTCCTGATTTCACGCATATGTGAGCTGTGGTCAGTATAAGTGGCTAAGCATATTTCTTAGATTTTTTTATTTAAGTCAAATGTGTTGTTCAGATGAAGATGTGTTATGCGTTGGTGGCCCTTAAATAAATAAATAAACTTCGATGCAAACCGTGTCGAAACATCAGAAATAAAGGGTCAATAAATATCGCGTCAGACCTGTGAAAAATAATCTTTTCATAATGCAATACCACATTAATAGCTAGTGGTGGATTTAATCCTCAGCGACTGGAACTACATATATGTATATAGCTTAATTGGTAAATCATTTGCCCCGGTTAGGTAAAAGGATGCAGGTTCGAATCGCGTTAGGATATTTTCATTATGTTTATTTTAATAATAATAAATAAATTGAACATATCATAAGATTAATTACTTAGTTAAGTTTTGGTCCTCTTGACTTTACCTTGGTATCAAAGTGTCCGAGCGAAATTAGAGTCATCCAATCAACAAACATTAAGTGTTATCACACGTGTCAACATGTCAAATTCGGTAGACCAAGGCGTGTCCGAAATAATTGAAGTGAATGGTGTGTGAGCCGACCATTATTCGACGTTTGAACAAGCAATATAATAATAATAATTTATTTATTTATTCAACCAACTTGGATCATACACTTAAATACTATACACAGACCAAAAAAATTTAAAATACATGTAAGGGTTAGTAGGTAAATTTCATCATACATCTAAAGTGTTAGTAGACATTATTTCCCATTACATGCAGTGCACTGCAATGGTTTAGGTAGGCACCATCCAACCTGCCTGCAAACATTGCCAGAATGCTGTTGGTGCTGACCCTTACCCTATTGAGCAGAGATGCGGCTTTTTTACGTATTATGGCAGAGAAGCCTGTCCACGCGCGCCTCCGTGAACATTGCCGACGCGCTGCAGCAACGAGGCAGCCCCATCAGCACTCTGAATGCATTATTGTACTGCACTCGCAAGACGCTGTACTGTTTTGGCGTGTAGTTCACCCACAGGCTACTCGTATAAAAAGATGTGCAATATGCTCTAAACAAAGTAATTTTTACTGCTGTTGAGCTTCGAGTGAACCTGCGGGCAATCATGCAATCAATATACCGGGTGCAAAAATCGAATACCACATGAAGGACAACTGGCTTAAAAGTAGGACACAAATACAGTAAGAACCCTGGAGTTGCAAGTCGCTTACCGTCAGGTGGACCGTACACTTGTTTGCCACTGACGCGGTATTAAAAAAAATGGTCCTTTTTGAAAGAAAGAAGGAAAGAAAACATGTATTCGTGACACCAACGCAATCATAAAAGACACATACACACATAGGTACACATTTGCCACGAAATGGACACAACTTTTGTATTTACATTTGACTAATTAAGTTTTTATTATTGCAATAATTGACGATCATGGTAGAAATCCTTGTAATTTTCACATTTATGCTAAATAATGTTATTTTTTATGGTGAAATAAATGAATCTGAATCAGAATGAAGCTATACGCAATAGAGAGCTAGATTGATACTAGTTTTTAGAGTTCCGTACTCAAAGAGTAAAACAGAACCCTATTACTAAGACTCCGCTGTCAGTCCGTCCGTCAGTCCGTCTGTCTGTCACCAGGCACACTCTCTCACTGATACCGTGATAGTTCCAGCTGAAATTTTCACAGATGATGTATTTCTGTTGCCGCTATAACAACAAATACTAAAAACACAGAAAAAAATGTTTTTTTATAGATAATGGTACGGAACCCTTCGTGCGCGAGTCCAACTCGCACTTGGCTGGTTTTTATTTTGAAGATATATATATGTATTCATGGATTTTGAAAATTAATCTACTTTGATCGGAATTCGAACCAGTCTGCATCTACATCTTATGTGATATATCATTTGTGGGATAAAAAACATGATCATTTGTTCATACCAGTATTTGAACCCAAGACAATCAGCTTCACTAGCAGGTCCACTCCACTTCAATAGACTAAGACGAATAAAGATTCGTATCTGATTAGGTACTAAGCCTTCCTTCAATGGAAAGGCTACAGCCCCTTTCAAATGGAAGCATTGCCAAGTCACAAAGCCAACTGTCATCTAAGCATAAGCTGACCTTTGATCACGCATAATTGTTACCAGTTTTAAGCCCAAGTTATTTTGGACAGATTGAGGTGAGATAGGTTGCGAATCTCCAGTCAACATGATTAGAACGCGGCTTTGTGCCCTGGTGAGATATCATTACCATAATTAATTAGAGCTGTTGTGTCACACAAAGGCATGTTTTAACAGGGAAGGGCTTAATTTGGATAGGAACTGGGTCGACTGTGATGAGTATACGTGTTTTAGAAGCATCGCCAAAAGAACAGAGCTGATAATAAGGTAATGGGTGTTAGGTGACTGCGATTTTCTGTGAGGTGGAAACGAAAGCCTAGTTGGGTTGAAAGAGAATTAGCTATGTCGCTCCAATAGTTACAATGTATTTTAAGGAGTAACAAACAGGTAGGTATAGTAACAGCAGATTTTACTATAATTCCATAAAAACATTAATTAAGGATCCTTTAAATCAAAGCCGCGGGCGAGATATAAGTCGAGGATAAAATTTGGTTTATACTCGAGCTAATTATTCAGTTATATTTCAAGTAGGGTTAGCAGACGTCAGGAATTTTCCTGACATGTCAGGGTATTTGGCCATTTATCAGGAACACGACCGGAATATGAAAATTTCAGGAATCTTGAAGGTATTTTTTTTTAATGTGCTGTTTGCTATTTAGGTACATTTAATACAAAACCAATCCTGTAAACAAATTTTCTTTTTGCAATTAAATTAAACAAAAATAGTACATTACTTACCAAGGGCGGTAAAACAAAGAATGTCTCAGATCGCAGGTATTTGATGCTCGAGCCGAAGGCAAGGGCGATAAATATGCAATCTGAGGCTTTCTTTATTAGCGCCTGTGGTGAGTACAATATTGTACTTCTCTCCCTGGCAGTGTGCGGTAAATGCTACTTTATGGCCAGGAACCTATGACGTAATAGTACATTACTTACCTAGGGCGGTTAAACAAAGAATGTCTCAGATCGCAGGTATTTGACGCCCGAGCCGAAGGCAAGGGCGATAAATATGCGCTCTGAGGCTTTCTTTATTACCGCCCGTGGTGAGTACAACATTTTACGTCTCTATCTGGCCAGGAAGTGGGGTTTTCCGCACTTTCGCATCTTTTTTGAGATATAGAATCCTAAAAATAACGAGCTGCCAACGCAAAATGTTATAAAACTGGAAAACCTAATTTACTCAACAGCTTATATCAGCGGAACTATGCAACAATAAACCTAATATCGGTGTACGAGTAATAAAACTTATCTCTCTAATGCTTTATCAGTTGATTCGCAGCCTGGAATATATAGGCTCGTAAACTTTTTTATTACTGGATCAATTGAACATTTATGACAGTGGTTGACGTTTGACCTGTTAACAACGTTACAAGATACTTATAATAAATAAGACCTTAAACAGATTAAAGAGTTCAGCAAACCAACCAACAAATAGACTCCCGTTTGTGCCAGAGAAAATGGCGTATCATATTCAGCGGGCAGCGGTCCTAAGGTGGTTGTGGATAATACATCAGTTACTCTCGCACTCGCTCGCTTGTCAGGACGTGACGGATCACTGCGTGCACTCCATATAGGCAAAAAGGCGCTGCCTACCCTGTACTTTCAGTAGAATACAATACTAACGCAACACAATTAAATACCGCAACGAAAATAACAGTGTAATATTATTACATAAACAATTACAGTTATTATTTCGTGAATTATAAATTTGAATTTCGCGGCATCACGTGGTGACCCACGCGCACGCAAATCATTAACTTCTGATACACTTGCCGCCTGAGCACAGAATAAGTAATAGTACAAGTACAGAAATTGCACTCCCTATTAGCAAAAACGGTGTTTAGGCATAAGAGACGTGTCTACTCTCTGCTTCTCTGTCTATCGTATAACTTGTATTCATTCACGCACGGCACGTGTAGCGCTAGGGCTGTCACGCCAAGAAAACAGCAATGATGGCCAACATTTGTGATTGAGAAAGAAGTTTATTAACATTTGGTTTGTACCTACACATTACAGGCCCCATAGTTGGTAAGTACATATATACACAAGCGTTGTTCGACGACGTAAGCATTTTTCCCTGTCACACTTGCCTGCTGGCAAAAAAATTATGAAGCCCTGCACCTACTTAGCTACATATGTATGTATTGTTGTATTTTGTGATAAGCACGTTCTCATTTAATTAAAATTACCTAACCAGCCGGTTCGTATCGTAACATGTATTTACGTATTGTTGTTGTACATTGTAGGTATCTTACCACTTCATAATATTAAGTACCTAGGCTATACTAAATAAGTACTTACTTATTAAATAAATAATTAAATAAGTTTCTGTCAAAAATTTCATTTTTGGTACAAGCTTTTATTGCCGACTTTACTTTTCTGCATACCATAGTGGTATTACCATCATCAACTATTTACTCATTGAGCCGAGCTCAAATTCGATGGGCTTGTGTCGTTTTATTGCGGAGATCCTATGGCCACCTTCCAGCTCCAAGTCATCATAATATTGTATTGTCATGCGATATACATATGTTTGCAAAATTTCAGCTCAATTGGATAACGGGAAGTGACTGAAAAATGGATTGCACATTTTGACGGATAACTTACATACTTATATACTTACATATTTACATACATACGAACAGTGCAAGTTAATATAAAGCTTGTAAAAAGAAACTTACCGTTCACAATTTGTCGGCAGGTTAAAAAAAGATAAACCATTGTTCCTTTGGGTATTTAAACATCCATATAAAGAGCAGCAGCGGCCGTTTTTAGTTTTCATCGTGGCCATCGAACTCCGTAAAAACTAACAGAACAATTAATAATAAGTACGCGCGGTTCGTCGCGTTCAAGTCGGCGGCGGTGGCGGATCACGGCACGACGGTATTGCGAGCGCTAGGTATAGTAGTGTATTTCAAATACGAAGGCCCGATGCACTTGAGACGGTCATTAGGCGTTAACAATAGGATTAGTGATAACAAAAGATACCTGGCCGGACCCGTTTTGCGGCGTGGTATTTTACATGCAACCTAATGATCTTGATCGTTTAACGAAACCTCAAGTTCGGAAGAATACCTATACGTCAGAAAGCGAATCAATTTTATATTTTATGTAATTAATGAATATGTTTTTAACGTACTTAAATTAAGTTAGTCTTAACTTGAGTTACCTGAAAGTTGATTGTTATTTTTTTAGTTGAGACAATATTTCGTGATAATTAACATAAACTAAATTAAATTAAAACTACGTTAAATCTAAAAAAGGCCCTCGATGCATTGTACCGAGGATGCTGGCGGCATTTCCTCGTTGAATAATTGCAATGCTGATGCGTTGCGCAAGAAAGCCGCCAGCTCTTCGGTCACCAGTTACATCAACCAGACGTTTCGCGATTTCCGCAAATAACTTATGTGCACTGGGACCCCATGGACCGAGGGTCTCGACGCCAAAGGGTACAAAGTTGTACTCTCTGCCGGGGCCACTATATTTATTACATTTAAGAAGTCGCTTTAGAAGAAGTCCGTTGGAGGTGGGACGGTGCTAGCGTGTCTACACAGGTAGCGTCCCATACTAGCATCCGTCCCAAACTCCAAGGAATCAGAGACACACCATCAGGTCTCTTGCCATCATCTCTGATATTTCGTATTTTTATTTTCAAGTACCAAAATGTTTTAGTCACGCTTTAGTTGCATGCGGATTGCACCGACGCGTGCCATTTTGAAGTGCTCCTAATTAGATAACAAAAGGCAAACATTATGAGCCCTATTGTTAAGTTTCAAGTGCATCGGGCCTTCGTATTTGAAATACACTATATCTAACGCGACGCGCTCCACCCACTGCAAGCCCCTTGGCCTGAGGCGTACTTTGTCAAAAGTCGGAGTTGAACCTATACATTACGAACACACGCATACATAAATAACATAGCTAGCCTTTAAAATCTTTAAGTAAAATGTTCGTCAATTCCGTTCGTGAAGTTCGGCGAACGGTTTAATAGCTAAGAGTCTCGACCGTCACCTTAAGAGACTCTCGCTAGATGACTGGGTCAAGGGTCAGATACAGAAAGCGGTAGGTACTTCGACACGGCGCGGATAGTCAGGATGTTCCTCTCTCTGTCGCCCTGACCACCGGTAGTTTAGGCCCCGCCTCGCTGCCGGCGGCACCCTAGGTTAGGTTTTTATAATGATTTTATATTTTGTATGTAAAAATTTATATTTTACTTTTTATATGAATATTGTAAAAACCTAATCTGAGAACCAAAGGAAATAAAGCAAATAATAATAATAAGTATTATTATATGTACGCTAGACGTATTTTGGAACAACTCCCCAGGGCGAGAAGTGTCGTTAAAACTACTTTAGTAACCTATTAAAAGTTCCTTTTATCTGTTATACACTCGTGAACTCATAAATTTAACATGATGCAAATTATTCTGGTTGCTTACGTTTGTCGGAGCAAAGCTATGGGGTAATAAATACGAGTGATTTATGCCCTTCTTACTTTTAAGAACGATTTAAGTTCCAGGTAATTCCTATGAAGTTACAGCTTTATTTCAGAACAGCCGGCTGCTAATTCACTGCCGTTACTGTTTGCCTGCCTATTTATCGCGCAAATAAACAAATAATTATTCAAAGTACAACAGGGTAGAGAGTAATGGCTACAGAAAACAATTCAAACTATACATTAAAACTGTTAATTTATACTGTTTATTTCAATAAAAAAATTAGGGTTTTAAATACAGTCTTAACTACTAGGTACTAACCCGTAACCCGTTACCCGTCACCCGTTGTCCTGTGAGTGACCAAACTTGCAACGCCAAGGTGAAAAGAGTAGCTAAAGACTCTGCATCTATCTCATTCTACTACCCCATTGGGCGGAGTGAAATCTGTAAGTGGCATTTTGTAGGTTAGGTTAGAACTGGGACCCGAACAGAATCGAACTACTCCGCGAAATTTAGGGTAGGTTTTAACTGTGATCCCTGCAGAACCGTACTGCTCACAGAAATGTAGATTAGGTTAGAACTGTGAACCTGTCACGATGGAAGTGAAATGGAAAATTTCTGGCAAACAATAGACGACCCAAACTACAAACACATACATTTCATTATAAGCGTCTCCCGAACTCCCGTTTAGTAAAATAATGTGTGAAAATCGAGAAAATTTAAATCTATATAAGTACCTACAACAGACAACCCATTTCGATATGTACAGTCAATTGCAGATAAAAGTAAATCCTCCCCCCTTCAAACTATGCACGCACTTATCTATCGCGCGGTCGTTCTAAGTAACACATTTCAATGCTTCTGGAAGCGACACCAAAAATAAACCTCACACAAAAACAAATTATTTCATTAAATATTTTTAGTTTCGTGTAAATTTAGGCTGTGAGCCTTTCAAGAAAATACAGAGAGGTCGCTAGTAAGTGCTAGTAGTAGCGGCGGCAAATGCAAGGCAAAGATACTAGACGGAGAGCTGATGGACTAAAACTGCAACAGTAAGGCTTGATATTTTAATATAAGGTCATAAATAGCTCGAATATCAATAGCCTGCCGTCAGTCAGCCAGTTTTTGGGACAACTGGCGTGGGGGTGGTTCCGAACTTATTAAGAAAACACCTACGACGTCGCAACTGTTTTATATAATCTGAAAATTTGTCTGTGGATAGTAAGACAAATAACAAACTATGCGGACATAGTCAGTCTGCAGAATTTTGGAACAGTACGCGTCAGCAGCCCGCTAAACCCGTCAAAGAATTAAGTTGCAAAAAAAGTGTTTCATAAAATCTAAAAAAAACCGTGCAAGTAGTTCATAGTACCTAAAACCAGACTAACATAGTCAGCAGTGGCGGAGCGCCCATACAACCCGATTCCAACCGGCTTGCCTAAAATTTCTTATTAGGCAAGCCTTTAGTTATATACTTTTAACTCTTTCATAACTTTTATGTTCCGGGTTGCCCATCGAAATTATTCACGCGCCGCCACTGATAGTCAGCCCAAAGTTTTATGGCGCGCCGCACCGCCGTTCTATTGACTGCTGACGGCGTATGTTCCATAAAACTTTGGGCTGACTATGTTAGTCTGGTTTTAGGTACTATGAACTACTTGCACGATTTTTTTTAGATTTTATAAAACACTTTATTTGCAACCAAATTCTTTGACGGGTTTAGCGGGCTGCTGACGCGTACTGTTCCAATATTCTGCAGACTGACTATGTCCGCATAGTTTGTTAGTTGTCTTACTACTTATCCACAGACAAAATTTCAGATTTTATAAAACAGTTGCGACGTAGGTGTTTTCTTAACAAGTTCGGAACCATCCCCACGCCAGTTGTCCCAAAAACTGGCTCACTGACGGCAGGCTATTAATATTCGAGCTATTTATGACCTAATATTAAAATATCAGCCTTTATAAAACTGTTGCAGTTTTGGTCCCTCAGCTCTCAGTCTATACCGGCAATAGGTGGGCAAGTTCGAGTCCTGTCTTGGGCTGAAGACGATGACGGTTTATTTTTTCTTTTTTATTTGTTCTCTGTATCAAATCGATTAAAAATAAACCTCCTGTTCATTTTGTCCAACAGGTGGTAGCAAGCGCGCTACCAGACTGACGGTGGCCACCGCGATCGGCATCTGGCTGCTGGCGGCGATGCTCGCCACGCCAGCTTATGTCGGCTCCTACGTGAGGGCCTTCGTCGTCAATCCTACTACACAGGTAAACATCGTACTATAAGGGTTTAGGTTCAAATTTGGTTTATAGATTCAATTGTGTCCACCCGCTATTTGTATTAACCCACTAAAAATATCAAACCATCCCAAATGTATCCAACCGCCCCGTTTGTATCAACTCGTTCAGAATGTATTCAACCGGCCCCATTTGTATCAAACCGTCCCAATTGTATAAAAATTGTAATATTATTATTTCAATGAGTCGGAAATAATAAAATATCTGAAATTTGGCCTCATTCTATTAGTATGTTAAAATAGTTATTTGTTATACAAGGGGGGAAAGTTGTATTTTACCTGCGAGTGTTCATTTGAAACACGAGCTAGCGAAAGGATTATACGAGGGTCAAACTGAAAGTTCTTAGAAAATCAAAAACTGAGCAATCAAGCAACTTATTACTTTTATTATATCTTTTCAAAATAGCCTCCCTTCACATCAATACATCGCTGCATTCGATAGAACCACTGAGAAAAGCACTTTGCCCACTCGTCCTTAGGGGTCTCTTCGACGGCCTTTTGAAACGCAGCCACTGCTTCGTCGGCGTCCATAAAACGTTTTCCTCGAAGTTTTTCTTTAATTTTTGGGAATAAATAAAAATCACAAGGTGCAAGGTCGGGGCTATAAGGTGGGTGACCCAGTAATTCCACGTTTGCCGTCGCCAAATAGTCGATCGTTTGCTTGGCGGTGTGCGATGAGGCGTTGTCGTGGTGAAGCAGGATCCTACTGCGAGGCCGTTTTTCTCGAACTTTTTCCAAGACAAGTGGTAAACAATTGTTAGTGTACCACTTCGCAGTAACTGTTTTTTGATCCTCTAAAATAATTGTTGCGTAATGACCAGTCCTTCCGAAGAACGAGGCCACCATCTTTTTTCCCACACTTCGACGTCTCTTCACTTTAGTAGGCAACTCCTCGGAAGGAAACACCCACTCAGCAGACTGTCTTTTAGTTTCAGGATCATAACAGTAAATCCAGCTTTCGTCACCCGTAACTACGTCGAACACAGCATTTGAGTCACCTCCGTTGAATCTTTGACCCATTTCACGGCACCAATCAACACGACGGACTTTTTTGGGCTTCTGTCAAATTATGAGGTATCCACCGGGCACAAAGCTTCCTCACCGCTAAATGTTCATGGAGGATTTTGTGGACTTGACTCATACCAATGGCTAAGCTTGTACGAATCTGCTGATAGGTTACTCTTTTGTCAGTCTCTATCATACGCCGCACAACACTGATGTTATCTTCAGTAGTCGCCGTAGAAGGCCGGCCCTCACGCAGATCATCAGTGAGATCAGTGCGGCCACGTTTAAATTCATTAAACCAGTTGTAAATAGTAGCACGAGATGGGGCTTCATCGTGAAAGGCCAATCGAAGTCTATCATAACTTTCTTGTTGACTTAAATTACATCGAAAGTCGTAAAAAATCATTGCTCGAAAATTTTCTCGCGTTAAATTCATGCTCACGTAGTACACACAATTTTCAATTTGCCGCCAAATCGTAAAACAAATGACAATCGAGTGGAATTCGTACACAAAAATATTAAGAAAGAGTTCCATTTTCAAATTTTGAACTTATTTTTTTATTATATTTATTACAAGTGGCCAGTTCTAAAGACTTTCAGTGTCGCCCTCGTTATGATATATTGTTCAAAAATAGAATCCTGAGCGTAGCGAGTGTTTCAACACACGAGACGTAAAATAACTTTTCACCCGTGTATAACACAAATCTTTTCACCTCACTACAGCGAAGAAAATAAGAAGGGTAAAAAAAGTTAATTAAAAAAAAAGTTAAAAAAAAAGTTTTAAAAAAAGTTAAAAAAAGTTTAAAAAAAGTTAGAAAAAAAGTAAAAAAAAATATGTCACAAAATATACAAAAAAGCAAAAGTAAACATTTAACGTCTACTTTCTTCACATGTGGATAAATAGTAGATTGTACAAGCGCATAAAACGAGCCATTTAACCTGAGACGTTTATATACTCGCCGGTGGCTCGGGTGGATAGTTAGTCGAGGGGTTAAATGGCTAATTTATGTCCGAGTTATACACACTGCTTTTCACTTCGATTGCGAGAAAATAACAAATAATAGCAAAATAAAATAAAATAATAGTCATTCCTGTCACTTAACTTTTTAAAGTTTTTATGTTTAATTTTTGACACGTGATATTAGACTTAGGTACTTCATACTGCCAAGTCATTTAATGGTTCAATACGTTTTAAAATAATAATTGACTCCTATTTTATCTGGATTAATTAATTTAGTAATGGAAAACACGGATGTGAACTTTATTAAAGCAAATCCAATCAAATGACAAGTTTATTCTACGAAGTTATATTGTGTGTGTGGCTGTTACGCCCGATTAGTCTTTAAAACAATTTTAGTTTGTGCACTAAAGCATAAAAGTGGCATTTTGTGCAGCATACATCCAGCACAAAGGCGAACTTTGCGAGCATGAGAAGTGAAAAAGCGATTTTCTCAATAGATATCAAACGTACAAAAAGGCATGTCCGAGCAAGTGAGGTGAAAAGTGAATTGTATCGGTTCGTGGTCATGCGCTCTCTTGTGTTTATTTACAAATTTATATCAAATCATTTATTTGTGATACACAGGTGTACAAAGGTATGGTAGGGTATCAAAAAAACATGGTTCACTGTGTTTACAAGTCTGTGAAAACACAGCGCACTATAATCAAATGGGAATTATATCCAATTTAAACTTTACTAGCTTCTACCAACGTTAGTCTATACCAACTTTCACTCGCCATTTGACCTCCTTAGGGGATGATTCCGGGGCAAAAACTATGACATCTCCTTCCCCGGGTCTCAAACTATCAGTATACCAAATTTCATCTAAATCGGTTCAGCGGTTTAAGCGTGAAGAGGTAACAGACAGACAGACTTTCGCATTTATAATATTAGTATGGATAGTACCTATGGTATATTAGTATATCTTCTTACAAAATAAGACCCTGGTATTACACGCGTTTGCATAAATACACAAGTAATAAAAGTCGACGTCAAAGAAAGTAATTCAATAGTAAGAAAGAGGTTTTTTTTTACATGTCTACTCTATGACATATCTTTTCATCGACTATACATCACATTATCGCTAATAAGTAGACCTGCACATTCTTTAGCGCAGTAGCCAATAGTACATTACTTACCTAGGGCGGTTAAACAAAGAATGTCTCAGATCGCAGGTATTTGACGCCCGAGCCGAAGGCAAGGGCGATAAATATGCGCTCTGAGGCTTTCTTTATTACCGCCCGTGGTGAGTACAAAAATTTACGTCTCTATCTGGCCAGGAAGTGGGGTTTTCCGCACGCATAGCGTGCGGTAATTCCTACTTTATGGCCAGGTATGACGTAAATAATATTTATTGTTCTAGTGACATAACCAATTACGAGTACCTAGGCATGCTACCGTGATCCTAGCTTTTCATAACATTCATAACAAAAAGCGTATTAATGAACTAAAAAACGGCCCTAGGTCCCTAGATGAACTAGGTGTAATTTATAATGCCCGTTATACATGTTTCGTATTTGTCTGGCTAGTATTTCCCTTGGGAAAGAAATAATAACAAGTTAAACTTTACACCGCTCGACAAGACCCAACGTCCTAGGATACAAAGTCAGTCGACGAAGCAGAAATATAATGTTTTCATGTAAAATAATAGCGGTGATAATAACTTTCACTAACAGGATTGTAAAGGTACCTACAATGGCTCTTCTATTTTACCTGAATAAATCTGAATTATTTTTGTTGTCCTAAATTATAGTATCTACTATCTCATCTCATATTTCATATTTTCATTCGTTGGCGACTTTCGGAAGTTAATTTAGTTAGGTAGTCACAGTACCAAAAATGTTTAGGGATTTTGTCAATAATTCGATTAAGACCAACAATATCATAGGTAAATTTGAATGTTCAAGCAATCAAAAAAATCTACCCAGTGCTAAACTAAACAAGACTTGAACTAAGTACCTATAGAAGAACTAGAAGTAGGTGATTTGTTATGTATAGTATGTATTGGATAGAAGGAGTGCATTAGCATTTTTGCCCACTGTAAAATCACTTAAAACCAATTAAAAAAGCCATTTAAGTACCTACATTTGAAGTGTCATCTATATTGGAATTACAGGCACTTCCCAGCGTTTTCTCCGGTTGTATTGTCTAAAGGTGCCGTGGTTGGCTTTGGCACCGAATCCCGAGATTTGGGCGTAGGTAGTACTAGTTTTTACGAAAGGGCAAACTAGATCTTGTCTGGATTAGACCGGTTTCTTCAGTGTTTTCCTTCACCGAAAAACTAACTGGGCTGGCACGGCAACCCAAAATGAGTCTTGGCCTCAGACACAAGAGCATGCCATTTGCTAGATTCTGCGCAAAGTCTTGCCAGCTAGCGCCGGCTCCGAGTTCGCGCAGGTCCGCTTTCAGTTCAGCGAAAATGTACTATTAAATTAACAAAACGAATTGTGTGCCCATCTAATAAAACCTTATGAGCCCGAGCCGCCAAGTAAACACTGTTTCGTAAAATACAATCTGCCCATTTTATTGGCTGAACATTGATAGTGCTGTAAATTTAACGAGCCTAAAACAAGAATCCGGCTTCTATTTGCAAATATTCGAGCCCGATAAACTTTTATTGCCGATTGAAAGCTGCCAAAGGTGTTATTGCGGTTTTATTGATAGGTCTGACTAGATAGACTAAATAAACATATGTACCTAGTGTTGCGAACATGCGGTAGGTAGTTACGTCTGAATTACCGACGGCACTTTTGTTGTCGACTATACTGTTCTTTGCATAATCATCAATTACAGGAAGTTGCCAAATCTTGGGATTAAGTGTCGAAGCGGACCTCTGGCTCCTTTGGGAAGCAATCGGGAATAACACTAGGATGATGATGATGATGATTGATGATGAGTCACCATTGAAAGAGTTCTTATGAGCTCAAACACGAGGGGTTTAACTTGTGTAATTAGGGAGTTCCTATAACCTCATTCCGTCTCCATTATGAGACCAGCTTTATGGTGTCACAGTTTTGCATCCGCCTTACAATATAATTGTAGGTACAAAATTTCAATTCGATTGGATTTCGGGAAATTAGTCAAATTCAAATATGACTTGCACATGATAACGAACGAACTTATTAATTAAGGCAGTAATATAAATCTTGTAAGTAAAACCTTCTTTTGTTTCCAGTTCCTCGTGTGCTACCCCTACCCCCCGCAGTGGGGGGACTCTTACCCCTCCACCATGGTGCTGCTCCGCTTCTTAGTCTACTACTCACTGCCGCTGGCCGTCATTGCGCTGTTCTACATCCTGATGGCGCGCCATCTGGTGCTGAGCACGCAGAACATGCCGGGGGAGATGCAGGGGACGCAGCGACAGGTATGTGGGGATTTTTTCCAGTTCCTAGAGTGTGCGACCCCTTACCCTCCGTAGTGGGGGGACTCGTTCCCCTCCACCATGGTGCTGCTCCTCATCTTGGTGTACAACTCGCTGCCGCTGGCCATCATCGCGCTGTTCTACTTCCTGATGGCACGCCAACTGGTGCTGAGCTCGCAGAACATGCCGGGAGAGATGCGGGGGGGACGCAGCGGCAGGTTTGTGCACGTTTTCATCGATGAGGATGTCCTTAACGCAAGCTGGCAGCACTAGTTGTCTGGACAGACAACTCGATGACCTCTCGCCATAGTAGCGGCCCAGCAGATATATCCTAGCATAAGTTTGCGCATCTAAACCATTGATTTAGTATATGTAACAAGATACACATTACACAATCAGCCGAAAAAAATGGCAGTCCAAAAGAACCGGTTGATGGAATTGGCCGGCTCTTAGATTTAGGTAGTTTCGACCGTGAGACTTGTTGGTTGCCACACACATATGTCTAAATGTTCAGTCAAAAACTGCGTAAATACCAACAAAAATACAAGAAAAAAAGATGGAATATGTTTCTTCCAGTAAGTTATCTTGATAACGTAACGAAATTTGTGTAAACTCGTTGTAATTGAATAGTTTTAAACATATTTTAAATAATTAGTTTTGTTAGTTTAAATGCAGTCGCAGAACATAAATCTAAGAAGTCTGTATTAGATACTTTTTTATGACGTTGTTACCTACGTTATATAAATAATTAATAAATATTTGCGGACAATCTTACACAAATCGACCTATTCCCAAACTAAGCAAAGGTTGTACTATGGGTACTAGACGAAGATAAACATACTTATATAGATAAATAAATACTTAAATACATAGAAAACATCCATGACTCAGGAACAAATATTCGTGCTCATCACATCACACAAATAAATGCCCTTACCGGGATTCGAACCGGAATTTCGGGATGGTTTTCATATTTAAGATTCCCAAGAAATCCTCAACGATATGCAAAATGGGCTGCAGTCATAGTACGCGACAGTTGAGACGATTTATTTAAACCAAACGACTTTAAAATAAAAAGCGAAGAAAGACATCACTATAAATTTGCTACACAATATAAAATAAATGTACAGATCTTTAAGACATATTCCATTAAGGACACACCCGTTTAGCGAACATGATTGTACGCTATACGTTTACGCTATACGATTATAGGTCAACGATCTGCCATCAAATATTCCAGATTGGGCACAGGTCAGTTGAGACATAAAAACATTAATACAATGGAAGCACAGCTGACACAGGCCCAGCATATCCTCCAGGAATGGTTTCAGGCAAACGGCATTGTTTTACTTAAATACAGATAAAACTATAAGTATAAAATATCAAACCAATTCTCAAACTCTCAAAAATACACCAGAGCTAACTTACCAAAATTCTACGAAATTTTTGGGATATATAGTGGATAGTAAATTAACACATAAAGAACATTTGGAAAAACTCAGCAATAAATTAATTATCTTCGGCAAATTTTGCATTACTAAAGTTAAAACCATTAATGAATAAAGAAACATTAAAAACGGTATATTATGCGTACATACAATCATTACTAAATTATACTATAACTGTCTGGGGGAACGCATCAGAGATTCAAAAAATACTAGTGCTTCAGAAGCGTTCCATCAGGATCATGTGCGGGGTCAACCGAAGAGACACAGCCAAACCACACTTCGAGAGGCTGGGCATAATGACGGTCATTTCACTATTTATTTACAAGCCCCTTTTAGAAATACACAGACAAACGGATTGCCTCCCTAAATTGTCTGATATACATAACTATAATACGCGATCTAAACACAAATTGGTACTACCACAGTTGCGGCTTACAAAATGTCAAAAACAGGGTGATTTTCTAAAGATAAAAATGTGCAACAAATTACTTTTTGAAATAACATCATTACTCAATGCAATGCGTGTGCAATACAATGATGCGTTCAGGGTACTGTTGCGGCTGCCGCGACACTGTAGTGCGTCCGGTATGTTCGCGGACGCTCAAGTGGACGGTTTCCACGCGACACTGCGAAAGCGCTGCGCCGCGACGCTCCGCAGGGTGCGCGCCAGCCGCCACAGTCTCCTGAACGTGGTGGCCGACAGATGGGACGGTAGCCTACTGAGGCACTGGTCCTCCCTACATTTAAGTTTAAGGCCTAACATAGTTATATAAGTCTTTTAGTACATACTAACAACCTATGGATCCTTTTTAAGTTTTCCGAAATAAATGCATTTTATTTTTATTTATTTTTATTTATTACCAATTCATAGTTTTAAGAAGAAAATATCAAACTATTTCAGGAAACATGCCTTTTACTCCGTATCAGAATATTTAACAAGCAATATTAACTCACAAACATTTTGAACTATGTTATTACGTTATTAGCTATAAGTATCATTTTGATTTTATTGTAATTTATTTCTTTTATTTTTACAAATTGTTATTGACATACCATGTAATGCACATATTACTTTGTGGTGAAATTAATAAATACTAAAAATACTAAATTGTAACACTTTTAAATAGGTAACACTAAATAGTATTTTTCACAATCGTGTTATAATAGAGAGCTTTTCAGTCGAGTACCGTGTTTAGGCCACGAAGCTTGCTGAGTGGCCTAAGTAAGGTACGAGATTAAAAAGCTTGATTATAACACTATTGTGAACAATACTTTTTGTACGAGTTCATTAAAATTAATTTTCTACGAGTCAACTGAACTAATTAAACAAACTCGATACTGTTGAAACGAAGTGCAGCTCATCGCTCGTACGCTTGTTGATATCTTAAAAGACATCAACGAGCGTACGACATCAAAGCGATTCTATTGGTCCAATTCATTACAGTTCAGTAAAGCAGCCACGTGATTGGTCGAATTTATTTTAGTTGTCTGGAGCGTATCGAAAAGTAGTTATTTCGATTGTTTCGACAGTAACATGGACTACAACTATGAAAAGAGTGACGTTGCAGTATTCTCTATAAAATCTTAATACACATATTTTAATCGTCGAGTACAAAAAAGTAATAGCGTATTTACAACCTGCTCTAGAAGTACATCTTAGACAATACGCATTCATGCTTTATTTATAGTACCTATCATTAATAATGCCAAAGTTGCCAAGAAGATCGTATCCATAGCTCTCAAAGATTAAAAAGACATTCGTTTGACCTTACCACAAGCACACAAGCTTGTCATGTTTCTTGCCAGCACTCCAACCATTCATAAGGAGGCGTTACTTGGCAGTTTCTTCCGAAAAAGTCATAAAAGGTCATATATTTCCGCGAAAACTACGTCAGTTACCTCAATATAGAACGAAGCAGAATATATGTCGTAGCAAAAGTTACACAATAGTAACATTTCGGTACCGTATTGGCGATCGCCCAATATTTCGTTCTGTTAAAGTAAGTGATTGTTTAGCGATTTTGTGGAGTCATTGTCATTTTAGATAGAAATAGGAAAAAATCATTTACGTCGTTAAAAAGTTATTTATGTTTTATTGCTTCGTTTTGAGAAGCTTGTTTTTACTAGAAGCAATCATTAACCTTAATAAGTTTTTGCTGATACACAATTAAGAAAACGAATCATTAGTGGCTGTTTTTTCAAAAACATCTAACGCAAAAAAATGTACTTAACAAAAACGATAAATACTGAAATGTTTCCAAAAAAATACATGATATTGTTAAGAACTTCCATTTTTTTTTCTAAGGTTTGGGAACGCAATACCAAAATAATGACACAACGAAGCTGTTCACAGCAACTCCTACACTAGAAAAACCCATCGTGGTTGGGCTCACTGGAACCCTCTCAGCAAGTAGTTGACTGTAGAGTAGATGACCATGCAAAATAGGAGAGTCGCCAACAACAGCTTGTACCAAAAAAAATATTTTACACCGAAACATACTCATTTTACCTGTTATATCCAAAATCCCGAACAGTTGATTGTCTGTTACACACCTATGTAGCAAAACCTGGAAATCTAATTTTCGCGAATCCGCATCCGTTCCGGTCCAGCGCGTCTTCAATCGGAATCCGGTTAACCAGAAAGTTGCATCGAAAGCTAACGCTAACTAGGCAGAACCTTTCATAAACCGGTTAGCAACAGCAAACTAGATCATCCTACGTTATAAATAAGATAGTTTGGATGTCTCGATGGTTGGATTCACGGCTCAACGGATTTAGAAATGGAAATAGAAATATTTATTTGGTAAAAACATCATAGAAGTCATTGGGTCTTCAGCTAGGATTCCCTGTGGACCCATTTATATGGAATGAGCCTTCAATTGCGCCTATTGCGCTCTCTGCCGCACCTAAATACCTATTTACCATTAAAACCTGGCGTGGCCTGCGGTAGTGGTCAATAGTAAATTTGTCAATAACTGTCGCAAGTTTACTATTATGATTCAGGCTTCATAAGTGTTTTTTTTTGCCACTATTGCGACTGCCACTGCAACTACGCGTGGCAAACTAAATAGGTGAAACAATACATGACAAAAACAAGAAATAATGTAGGTATATGTCTCACTATAATATTTCGGAACGAACGCAAAACACATGCATAAATGCGAACAAGACATAAAAGTGATGAAACAATTGAAGCCACAGACACACACACACACAAGTCACACAACACACCCTTCAGAGGCAGGTGCTTAATGCCTTGTTTTTTACACGGGGCGATGATGGCGTGGCGTGAGTCACGTGAGCGTTTTCATATCCGCCTGACAACCCGCATTCCGCGCCGCTGCACGTTTCGCCTGTTCATAAACATCTGATGCATTGACTTACTATTACTAGGTAGTATAGACTGGCCACCTTTTTCTTAACGTCTGCCATCAGGCCGCCATCTTACTACGCAAGGGTACTCCCACTAGCGTAGGTTTACATGCGCAAACTTATAGGGGATGTCTACTTTATTTATACTATACTCAATGGTCTGATGAAACCAAAGTGATTCATTATCTGAGTGATTGATTATAATAGTTGTGATATCATATCTTTGAATGACACGCCACTAAGTTCCGAAGTTGACTATCGAGTCATCGCGAAACAATTTATCATCGTATCCACTGGATACATTAATATGCACTAGTTGATAAGTGCTGATATTACGATGAAGTGTTTCGGGCTATATTGCTTTATTAAAAAAACAATTTTATGTTATTATTGTTGAAACTTTTTTTATCCTGGGGAAATGCGTTTACGCATCCAGTCTGGCTGGTGAAGCAGGACGGGTATGACGGACTCTCGGGAACCGTCAAAAACCCTCAGACCAAGAAAAAATATATTTTTCTTGGTCTGAGCTAAAGCCCCACGGCTACGCGCTGCCCTTTGGCGGAACCACGGGAACGCTTGCGAACACTTCCGAGTCCAACACATTACCTCATCGTCATCATCAGTCGTTACCTAAATGCTGAGGATCGTGACATCATGTCCTTTTTTTGTTGACAAGACTTCTCCAAAGGCTGTCACCCGCTTTGGGGGGACAATCTGTTGCGTCCGCAGGATTTACCAACCACAACTCTGCACGTGTCCCCAGTGGTGCTAAACGGCGAAATACGCGGTAATATAAACATATCACATGGATATTCGCCTATTCTACATATCGCCGTACGATTAAATAAAAACACAGGTCTAACGCGATATTTATTTACCTTTATTTCTGACGTTTCGAAGTTGGTTGCACTGGTGTCATGGTCGCAGATAACTGTAGTCCCAAGTTGAGAACAGAGATATGGGTTTACAATATTTCACTACCCTCCAAAGTCGATAAAAACATACACCCGAAAAAAGTCCACTAGCCAAATTTAGCGTGTGGTAGTGTTTGTAAGAATATTGGATTAATAAAAAGTGTTTACACATTGCCCACCTGTGAACAATGTTGCCCCCCAGGGCCAAAGTAACCCGGGTTTACGGTATTTGTAAATACAGCCACCTTGATACATATGGAGATGCTCGATGCCGAATCAACACCATCCGTTGACTCACAGGAGTCCGAGGCCGAGCCCGCCGCCAGCTTCAAATGATGTGATAAGTTTTTCTCTCTCTACGATTGGAACTTGGTGATATGCGTTTTTGAGATCAATCTGGCTGAAGTAGTTGAATTTTGCAACTTTGGATACGATAGTTTCTATATTGGGTAATGGATAGGCATCTAGCATTGTATACCTGTTAATGGTTTGTGAATAGTCTACGACGAGACGTTTACGATGTGCACCACCACCTGCAACCAGCACTTGCGCACGCCAAGGGGATACGGTAGGTTCTACTATTCCGTCCTCCAAAAGCTTTGTAATTTCTTGTTCAATAAAATCTTTATCTGCCTCAGAATAATGCCGTGACTTGACAGCTATCGGCTTAATGTCAGGCGACAAGTTTGTAAAAACTGATGCCGGTGGAACAGAGGCTTCCATAACGTTGCAGATCTGTAAGGGATCTTTATCTCCTCCGAAACGAAGCTCTAGGCTTGAGTGGTCCTTGAGAATGTCATGGCCGACAATGATGTCTGCACACAGATTATTTACAATTAAAAGAGGTCTGTGTTTATAAGTATGCTCTTTCAGTTTAATGGTTGCGAAGCACATACCTTCTACAAAAGACACGTAGTTGAGGGAGGCCAGCGTAATTGTTTGTTTGCAAGGTTTTTGCTTCAAGTTCATAATATGAACTAAATCTTTATTGATGAAGCTAATTGAGCTACCTGTGTCTATCAGGGCGTCTGCGCGTACTTCGTTTATAGTCACAGGCACAGTTGCTTTGACCAGACTCGATGGCGAAGCAGCAGAAATCGCAGTCAAACTCGCTATGGTGTCGGGTACTTGAGTCGGTCTTGAAACTTCAGTTGTGATGGAATTGACCGGTAATTGCTTACCGCTCCTGCAAACGTTTGCGAAATGCCCTTTTCTAGAGCACAATTGGCAAGTAGCGTGAAATGCTGGGCATTTTATTCTTTGATGTACAATACCTCCACAGAAGAAACATTTTCTGCGCTGCTGCGGGGTAGAAGCGGCTACATTTGGCTGAGTTGGCGTGTTGAAACTTGGATTTCCAATATCAGGAAGTGCGTTAAGTAGCGAGCCTGTATTGCTTGCTATAATTTTAGAGTTGTGTTCGACTGCTTCAAGTGAAATAGCTTGATTTAGAGTTTGTTCTAAAGTGAGTGACAAATTTTCTAAAAGACGTTCTCTTATTTTCTGTGAACTTATCCCCGCTATGAACGCACCTCTTATACTTTGAACCTCATGTTCTTGAGCGGAAACCGGCTCGAATTTGCATTCATGAGCGAGAAGCTTCAGGGCACGGGAATAATCAGAGATAGATTCGTCTGATCGTTGCTTACGAGTCGTAAGCAAATGGCGAGATAGGATCACATTCGTAGGCTTTATATACACTTTTTCAAGCTTTGACATTGCTTTACGGTATGTAGAACAGTCGCGAACAAACGAGTAGACTGTTGGCGAGAGATGGTTGATTAGAATCTTCAGCCGCGCCGATTCCGTTATTGTTTGATCTTCTTCTAGAAAATTTTCGAACGTAGCGCACCAGTGCAACCATTTTACATCAGCGGCTGTTGTATTTGGTTCAATATCGAAACGGTCGGGCCGCAGATAGCGCGTCATGGAAATGTTGTGAGTTGGCAGGACATCGGAATTGCTGGCTTTAGATTTTTCTTCATTAGCCATTTTTAAATATGCTGATTAAATTGATACATAAGACACGACAAAACCTTATGAAAACCAGGCTTTAACCAGCATAAAACATTGCATAGGGAATACAGGATAATAATTGACAAGACAGCTATGACAATACATGTCACACCTATTTTTAGATTTCCCTACAAAGCGACGCTACATGACACGGAAAACCACCGCATTAAGGTGGTTCGATTGCCATACAAAGCGTTATTTGTCATTCCCAGGATAACGGCGTGATATTTTAAGACACTTATGTAACTAACTTTCATAAATTGGGTTCCCATTTGCGCCAAATTCCTCCTTTCGTAGAATAAACTTGTATTAACTAGATTAATTTGAGAAAAATCGTTTTCCCAAAATATCACGTCCCAAACCAATTTCACAAATTAATCTAGTTTATACAAGTTTATTCTATGAAAGGGGGAATTTGGCGCAAATGGGAAGCCAATTGGTGAAAGTTTGTTACATAAGTTTCTTAAAATATCACGCCGTTAGCCTACGAATGTCAAATAACGTTTTGTATGGCAATCGAACCACCTTAAGTATAATAGTTAAAGCAATGACGCGTAGTTCACAGCATTTAATTATATAAACAGCCCCACCTTCAAGCAACCGCTGTTTCAATCGGCTGCCTCGCGACAATTTCTTTTTTCATACATTTTCCTATTTCCGCGCCAGTCCAAGCACTTCGGGAGATCAAATACCGCGAGCCATCCGGTTGCCTCTTGGATACTGCAAAGACGCGTCATTGCCCGGAACTCTGAATATATACACCGTGGGCGTTAATAACCCGAAAGATTTTAACCACGCATTCCGGAGGTCATTAGGAGTAAAAAATGTTATATGAATGCAATCCAAATTAAGCAAAAAAAAAAATTTTTTTTTCTGTATTTTTTTCGGGTTTTGTAAATAAAATTTGGATAAGTATCCAGTGTTGTGGATAACGCTCATTTTGAGGCTTAAAGAGTCGAACCCTAAAGACTCCCGAGGCTTAAAGACTCAGGTGACGAAAAGTCAATATTTTGCTTTCATATGCGTAAAATAAACCAACACGGTTCTTAAACAGCATCGAGTCTTTAAGCCTCGAGAGTCTTTAAGGCTCGAGTCTATAAGCCTCGAAATGAGCGTTATCTACAACACTATAAGTATCGCTTCCTGGGTGGAAATCATCCCTATTAATAAAATGGTAACAATTATTTCTCCAAAAAATAATGAATTTAGTGGTAGCTGTCACTTTGATGTATGTCAATAACGACTCGAAACTTGGCAACATCGGTAGCAACGTCTCCATCAAAAGAGCTTAATGCACTTTACTAATCACAATAAATAATTTACATGAAAATGATAATATCTTCAAAACTAAGCAGAATTTGACTGGGGTTCAAATAACATTTTTTGCGCCTAATGACCTAAGGAATGCGTGGTTAAAATATTTTGGGTTGTTTTTACACGGAACCCTGAAAATACTCAGAAGCATTGATAGCTTTGGCAAAGCATGCTGCAATCCTGCCAAGAAATGCTATCAGCAATAACAACAGGGTTACGTTACCAGGGTTTTTTTAAATGTGCTTTGGTTCACTTTGGCTTTGGTCTGATTTATAGTGGTTTTTAACCGACTTCAAAAAAGGAGGAAGTTCTCAATTCGTCGGAATCTTTTATTTTTTATGTATTTATGTTCTCCGATTACTCGAAGACGCCTGGTCCGATTTGGAAAATGCTTTCTTTGTTTGAAAGGGTATCCTTTCTAGGTCCCATGGTCATCCGGCAACGATCTGGTGATGGGATCCTGGAGAAATCGAGGAAACTCTTCAAATTGTTTACGCCCATACAAAGCCATTTTGGGTTTTTTCTGTAATAATCAACGCATTTGCTCTCGGAAAGCAGTGTATCTGGTACTTACAGTGGAAATTTTCATGTGTGTGGCTTGGCGGAGAACTGAATTGAAGTCGGTTACAACTTTGTTTTTGCTGATGTGGTTGGCACAGGACCAGTCATTGTGGCACGCTTTGGGGGGCCTATGTCCAGGAGTGGACGTCTTTCGGCTGATATGATGATGATGATACACAATATAAACTAGCCGAGCTACTGTAACCGAGTGGTAAGCATGGGTTCAAACGCGGCTCGTGCTACGTGTTTAAAAAAAACGCACGAAAAATCATATGATATTTGAGTAGTCAGTAAAGGAAAATATCTGTGGCCATCTGGTCTATCTATATATACGAAACTAACCAACCCTTTATCAATGCCTAACCTTCGCATTGACTACAAAATCGCAACCACGCTCAAGCAATATCAAGGCTGTTATTCACAACGCTAACACAACACACTTCACTTAGTACCGGTATAGTACCGATATACATAGTTACTATGGTTTTTATAAGTCTTAGCCTCTTTAGCTACGCTTAATATAGTTTTTGTTTTTCGTGGAGGAAACCTGCGAGCCAGTTACCCAATCATCGTGGGATGGCTGGGTTACTAAGTGGCATCATTGATCATCGCCATCGTAGACCGTTTGTAAAGGATGGTTCACAGTGGACCACTCTATGCCTGCTCCATGTCAGTGCCGTGCCTGTGCCGACGCCGCAACATATAACCCGACTAAATAAGGTCGCCAGTCAGTCACATAATTTCCTCGCTTCATTATTGACTTTCCGCTTCCTACGCGATTTTTCCGGGTGACATTTTCTAGCCAGTAACATGGACGAACGTAAAGAAAGCTCGGGAACCGAGACTCGGTAGGGTCAACGGTGAACTGTGCGTCATTATTTACGCAATTTCGGGGTGGTCAGTTTCTAGATGGGAGACCGTTTATGTTTTGAGCTACTCACTAAGCACTTTTGTGCTTTGAGCTAGTTAAACTGTTGACCTTGGTTGTTTAAAGCCGCCGCTAGATGACCGAGCGCCGGGTAAGGTCAAGGAAAATCTAGTACGGAGTGAAAATGGTTTTGCCGGACGGCGTGCATCCGGCACTTTTCCAGACGGGTCGAAATTACGAAATTACGGGACGCACCGTATAACAGCAGTCAAAGGCCAGCCGGCATTCCGGCTTAAAATCTGGGTTTACAACATCTAAGGTACTTAGTGCACAAAATCTAGTTTCAAAACGATCTAATTACCTCTCTGGTTGGGATGAAATGGCAGTCGCATTTGCAACAACTAGTGCTTAAGTCAATTCTTGAAAGTAGGTAGCAACGGACTCCTTGCTAGTTCAAGAGGTATATTTTGTCAGTCCAATCCTGAGATTGGTTAATGATTGAGGATTCATTTGGATTACCTTATGGAATTGAGGATTCTCGGGGTCAAGATATACTAGGAAACAGTTGAGACAATATGCTTCGTGAATGCAAACTTGGCACATATGGTCTAGAAGTACGCTGGAGCGGAGCCAAACGATAATGTGCAATAAGTGTTACAAAGCTAATTTTACTAAAAACCAATCGATTTGGTCAATAAAACGTAGGGGTTATTGCTTAGGTATGTTTTGGGCTTCAATGGGTATTGCCTTGCCCTTTATGTTGTTGGAAGCAATAATGTAGGTCTGTTGACCCGATATACAAAGATTTTATTTTGATATCAGTAAATTGAGTCAAACAGGCCTCCTGTTTTTTTTTTTTTTTTACTTTTATTTATTCAAAAATATAAACTTATTCTACTACATTTATATACTCTTTAGTTCTTACTGGAGCCTCAATTAGGCTTATTTGGTAAGAAACAGTTGCTACTTAAATAGTTTATTATACACCGTGGCCGTGAATAACCCGAAAGATTTAAACCACGTATTTTTGACGACAGTACGAGTAAATAATGTTGTATCAACATGGGTCTAATTATGTGTCTTAATTAAATTACTATTTCAGTACAAATTAAATCTTATTAATTGCCCGCTTCTTTGTGAACAACTCTTTAGTTGAGAAACTCAAGTTGAAGAACAGAGAGCGAGCATAACACTTCACGAATCGCTCCGAAATCATACGACGAACGGCGAATGCCGTGACTTGTGTTCCATGACAAGAAGTGTCAAGTTATGCTCAAGCCTTTAGGGTGTGTTAGACTGGAGATTTTTTAACTTTTGATTTGTTTCAAATAATTAATATCTCCTTAATTATGAGTTTTTGGACTAAGTATATGTTACATAACTTTATATACTCTAATTAGGCTCTAGTATCGTTAGCTTAAATCTTTCGGGTTATTCACGGCCACGGTTCACATTTCATCCATACCAATAGGTATTATTCCTCAGTGCTGGTGTTATGAGAGTCTATATAATGTTTTTTTAGTATTTTTAGAACGCTAAAAAAACATTTTGTTATTAAGAACGTACGCTGTACAAAACTTAAGTAAAATTGGAACTCGGAAAAGAAAAGGTTCACAATCACCACATTTTGACATTAAGGTTAACGCACACTGATCACCTCCGCTACCAATCTGCTTCAACTCGATCCTCTCAGTATTCTTTGTATTTAGCCAGAGTCTAAAGTTTAGGTGCCAACGTTTTGCTGGTATACATAGTTATAGTCATTGTGATCCAGTCAAATTTGTGTTTTTACTAAGAAAGTTGTGGGGTAGTTCTGATTTCTTCTATTCTATATGTATTTTTGAGTGCTGAGTCCGAATCTGAGGTTTGCTACCAAAATTTCGTGTCGCTACATTGACATCGCAAATAAAGTGAAAAATATCTGCTCTTTTTCTCAATACTTCAAAATCAGAACTACCCCAAAACTTTTCCACTAGGGTCACTTTTGAGTACAGTTTAACTGCATCATTGATAAAACACAACAGGAATGTCCGTGACACTTTATATTATAACAACATTAACAACATGTCGTATTTTCGGACAACTTACCAAGCCCACGCTCTGAAATCAAGTAACAACCTGTCTCGCGTCACCACTAGTATAATATAACCCCTAAATGCCTAACAACTATGCGTAACTGAAGGTCAGCTTATACTGGATCTTATTGAGTGGGTCAGACAAGGCTTGTACTCTGTTTGCGTAAGCATTAGTCGGTATCGAGTCTAGATCACGTTTCTCCATTTCATTGTGTCTATTATTATTATTAAATAATTTATTCAGGTAAGAAACAATCACAATATAGTTTTACAATAATTGCGCCAAACTGTAGTAAGCAGTTTGATGGGTCTGCACACATATACATACTTATAACTGAACATAATAGGCTTGTTGCGTGGTGTTAAAATTGATAACGTCGTGTTGCTAAATGGATAGTAAACCATCAAATGATTGTAATAAAGTATAAATTACAAAATATAATTCAAATCATAAAAAGATATGAACCTTGAAAGTTTAGAAAAAAAAAGTTTTTTTATTTATTGTTCAAGAGTAAATTTAAAGGTACCAATAGAATCCTTACGCTTTTATAGAAACAAATTTATATCACAAATATGGACCTAAACGCAGTATTTCGCGACCGAAACAGCAATTTACTTTATTTTCCATGCAAACGGTTAGTACAAATTGCACGGTGTGACGTCATAACTTTAAAGCCAATCAGTATGAAGCGTTTCGGCTGCTGTCAGCAAGGTCCGTCTTTAACTCGATTTTTTGGGTATTAATGTCCTTTAAATGTAGTTGCTTCCATACAAACATTTGTTCATCTACAAAAACTGGTTCGAATGGCATCGTAAACAAATTTAAGGTCACAAGCCCATTGTTTACATTGTGTGTTTAGCACTGTTAGCGTTGTTTAAAAACTTAAGTTAAAAAAAAACTTATTTATTTGTTGTTAGTATTATGGTATTTGGTAGCTTTTAGTCCTGCGGTTGACTGGTACAGATTGCCTTAAGGCATTAAGTCTGCCTTTTGTACTTTTCGTTTGTGCATTAAAGTTTAAATAAATAAATATGATAGATTAGCTTGCTGATTAAAAACATATAAAAACTGAATTTCAATTTTAGGTAAACAGTTAAGTAGAACTTATTGTGCATTTGCCCACTAGCATTTCCTTTAATTTTTTTTTAAAGGCTGCTTTGCTAATATTATCATTTTCCGTTAGAAACGTTATATCATAAAATATTCGGGGGCTAATATAGAAGAGATATAGAGAAGATTCTCTAGCTTACTTATGAGATGTTTCAGTGATAGAGACATCTACTAAGGCCCAGTAGCATCGATACTTTGCTAGCTGGTAAACGTTATGGGCCTGGCCACATGTCTACGGTGGGGCGCCGCAACGCAAAATTTTACGGCGTGCGCGCCGTCGAGATTTGCGTTTAGTACCGAGAAATGCGGGTTTTGCGGCATGCGCGCCGCAAAATTTTGCGTTGTGGCGCCGCACCGCAGACATATGGCCAGGCTCTATATGACACCGGCAACTGTCATCTCAAAGAGCTGTCAAACTTCTCGTATTATCAGTTTTTAACGAACGTAAATCATATACGATAAAAAAACTGACTGTCCTTTTAAGTGTTCCTTACCTAAATTGACCTATCGGATCACTTATGCGATCACAAGCAGTTTCATAGCGTCATCAAGTAATTACTACGTAAAAAAATATTTTACAGTACACATGGTGCTACTTTTCCGCACGTGTGCGGAAAAGAGCACTTTCCGTGCATATGTCGAAACTTTAAAGAGCCATATGTACTGTAAAACGTTGTACGATACACGTGCGAATAGGTAATTCGCAACTCGTGTCGAATTAAAACACGACCGAAGGGAGTATTTATCACCACTCGTTGCGAATTTCCTATTTTCTGCACTTGTATCGTAAATAACTATTATTGTATTATTATACTTTTACTTGACATTTATTTCATCTGTAGAATAGGCGAAAATCCATGTGATATTTTTATAGTAGCGCCTATTTCGCCGGAAGTGTTGTCGCTCAATGTGCAGGGTTGTGTTCCGTACTCAAACGGGACCCTATTACTAAGACTTCGCTGTCCGTCTTCAGGCTGTATCTCAATAACCGTGATAGCTAGAGAGTTGAAATTTTCACAGATTATGTATTTCTGTTGCCGCTATAACAACAAATACTAAAAACAAAATAAAATATTTTTTAACTGGGGCCCCCATATAACAAACGTGATTTTTTTGCCGTTTTTATAGATAATGGTACGGAACCCTTCGTGCGCGAGTCCAACTCGCACTTGGCCGGTTTTTTTAAGTAATTAAACTTTTGGGATCTAATGTGTTTTAACTCTAATGTACCTGATTGTATTTGTGTTTTTTTTATATGTTTGTAAACTTTTCACACACAATATTTGTTGTTAATGAAATAAATAAAATACTGTATGTGGAATCGTGAGTCTATTCCGAATTGGCCCAGTGTTCAGCATGAGGACTATAATTTCTTGTTTATGAAAAAGCATGTCTATCGGCATCCCGCGTCGCCAGTCGCCCACAAACACAAATATATGGCGTTGTTTAGAAGGGTTTATGTACCAGCGTGAACATTACCAGACTCGGTTATACATAAACAAGCTCTAAGTTATTTTCCTCTCGTCCTTGAGAAGCATGTGTCTAGCTGTGGAACGTAACTATAAAGACAGAAGATGATTGCATTCGAACTTTATACACTCAGGAGCAATTAAAGTAGGATAATTTGCAAGCCTGGGAGCAGGTATAAAGGAGAGAGCAAATGCACAAAAGAACCCACTGGGTCGAAGTGCATCCGAAAGGGCCCTCACCTAGATAAGATAAGATAAGGATAATTTGCACGAAAATTGGATACAAAGTGTACCTGCTTTTGGCCTTGACTAGGGACCGTTTGCATCAACCAGACTTTACAGGCCTTAAACGTTAAATATGACGTTGACGCTGTAACCCCATAGACAACTGTCAAACTTTCCATAACATCTAGTTTTAACAGACTTATGCTTACCGACCGTCAGAACAACCAGCCCGAAGTGTATACAAGTGCGTACGACGCCACAGAAACCCGCGATTAATACCGAGAAACGCGGGTTTTGCGGCGCGCGCGCTCCGACTGCCCTGTGGTGAGGCACTAGAACTCCATTCACATGGGTGATAGGCCTAAAATATTTGACATTAAACAATTATGTTCAAGAATGTTTAATTTTTTTTTTGCTATGAACAAATTGACATTCGCAGAAATATTATTATTATGTATTATTTTTTATGTTGACATTGATATATTCCTTTTCTTGTTTGTTTTTAATTTATAATGTGTACTAACCTCTAGTTTGCAAGTATGTGTATTGTAATTACCTAAGCACTAACATTTATATGGACCCTGAGTCTGAAATAAATAAATAAAATTAAATAATTTTGCGTTGCGGCGCCGCACCGCAGACATGTGTCCAGGCCCTAAAGCCCGTCGGATGATTTCATGTGTACCAGCTTCTCTAAAATGCATTGAAAAATATTTTCAATCATAGGATATAAACTTTCGTGACTCATGTTTATAATATTATTCTCAGTCATGTAATACTGACTTTGATCTAATATCTTCGCAGTCGTGTCACAATTACAAACTGTCGAGAGACGAGCACGTTTTACATCAAGATGAAGAAGTATTCTTGTCAAGAATATAAATAATATTTTAGGATGACATCGACCTTGCCCAGAGCTATAACAACGAAAATCGAAATATGAAGATTGCGTATATGTGTTTCTATAGCACTTATACACGAGCGACAGAGATGTAGTTTTACTAACTTCGATATTTCAATTTCGTGTGAGCGTCGCTAGTCGGTTTCTTGAGATCACTTTCCTGTGGAAGTAAGGTTAAACGTATATGAATGCCCTTTCATGAAACGTTCTTATCTTAGTTGAAATTAATTTGTCTTTGTCTGTCATTTCTGTTCGTTGGAAACTATCACTGCAATATCAAATTTTCTCCATCTTCAAAACTAAAATAGTAATGGCTTTGTAAGCTGTAGAATTCGCGAATCTGTCTTTTTTTTACATTTTTGGACAAATTCCGAAATCTGAATTGACAAAAAGTTCAACCTACCTATACAATTATAGAACCTGCTCTCAAGAATCGGTTGAGAAATGCGACCTGTAGAGGAACAGCTGGCCCCGTAGGATGGATGGCCTTATCACGCGATAAGTGACAAGATAGAGCATCCGTCCCTGGCTGACACCGTTCGATAGAACGAGACGACGCTCTTATCCTGTCACTTATCGGGTGATAACGCCATCCATGCTACGGGGCCTGGACAGCAAAGCCCGACCTGAAGCAGAGAACTTCTTTCGCTTTGCTCGCTGTGGATGTGGCACTGAAAATCAAATTTCATGTGCCTGCTCTGCCTACCCCTTTTTGGAAAAGCATGCGTCAGTTTATCTTGTCATTAGACGCACATATCTTATTAGCAACACTAGTATTAGTTGTGCATTAAGAAAGTAAACAACAAGGAAGATTTTCTCCCCTAGTCTTAATAAATAGCTACAGTTATCAATAAAACTCCAAGAAAGAGCATTATCTAAGTGCCGGAATTTCCTTTCAGCATACTTATTAATAAAACAGTGTGATCGTTAAAAACGTCACGTTATCGCTTGAATAGCTCCATTTTCTATTTAGGGCATTTATTTAGGTGGGATATCTTTTATGAAGTGACTTAGACCTAGTTTCATTTAATTACCTATTAGTCATGAAAGTCTTTTTTATTGTCCTTTCCTTCCGATGCTAGTCGGATACTCGTAACACGCGTTTAAATTTTAATCAGATTTGCACTCTCATTTCCACACGCGCCGAGGTAACGTATCAGAATAAAACAAACTAATAGGTAATAGTAACTAATAGTTAATAGTACCTAGTTGTTGGCGTTTGTGTCGCCACTTATGATAGTTTTAAGTTAGGTCCCCACAGAAATCAGTGCCTCAGCTTGCAGTGTCTTGCTGTGGCTTTATAATATGCTCAGTGGGATCCTGTTTAACGTCCTCGAATTAAGTTTTTTATTAGCGAATTGTGAATAAATGTATTTTTCTCAAACATGCAATGAAATGTCGTTATTACGTGGGTTATATCAAGCTTCAAAGTATCACGTTTCGGGCGGATCAACTCGAGAGAGCTGATAAGGAATTTGATAGATGAAGGCCTAGGCCGGGAAGTATTTTTTTTTAAATTTCATTCCACTATTTGTGGCACACCATCACGGCATTCAGCCATGTACATTAGTTTGATTTGAGGAGTTTCTATTTATTTATTTCATTGCATGTTTGAGAAAAGCACTATACATGCCTGGCCGTGAAAAGGGCTTGCCGGCTTCGTATCACCATCCGGCCTCCCTATGCGGTCGGCCGTCTACACGTACTCACCCGGCAAGCCCTTCTTTCCCGGCGTCTGCAGTAATGTACTATTATTTCTTTCTTTCTAATAGAAACATAACTCATAGAGACTTAATGTAACATGTGTGAACTATGTACGGTCAGCCTCACTAGGGGCTACCTTTTTAGTTGCTGAACACCTATGTACCTTGTCGTTTTCACTCGTTGGACAACTTCATATCGCAGTTTAACTTGACGTTTAATGCGACACGGTACTTAGGTGTTAAGCCCCTTGTGACCGTGCCGTATCGCATTAAATGTCTCGTTAAACTGCAATATGAAGTTGTCAAACGAGTGAAAACGACAAGGTACCGTCAAACATGCCTACTTTGCCACCAGGGGGAACTTTGCCCAAGAAGCAAATTTTAAAATTTTCCTCTTGGGCAAAGTTCCCCCTGGTGGCAAAGTAGGCATGTTTGACGGTACTTAGGTGTTCAGCAACTTACGAGGCCGACTTTACTACACCTATACTGTAACAACATGATTGTATTGATTAAATAGTACCTGAATAATTGAAAATGATCGCGGGAAAAATGTTTGTGATGTAAGAATATGAATGATATTATGTTGCTTACATACATACTTATAGGTACATACTTTTTTTATTTACCGTCAAACATGCCTACTTTGCCACCAGGGGAAACTTTGCCCAAGAAGCAAATTTTAAAATTTTCCTCTTGGGCAAAGTTCCCCCTGGTGGCAAAGTAGGCATGTTTGACGGTATTTATTAAGAAACAAACGGTCACATACAGAATTTTTTTTTACATACTATTATTCAGAATAAAACCAGACCTACAGTTTCCTTAATTATTTCACTAGTGCTAAATAAACATTAGACATTAATAACATACTTATAGGAAATAATAACTTCCTTACAGCCAACAGGGACCGAATGCCGGAATTCTTTTCATACAAAAATACCCGTGTTCCATTTCGATATTAGGTACTCTTATTATTTCATATTTTTGTATTCTAATCGGCTCATCAAATATATCTTGCAAAAAAAAAATCTAGCAAATTAAGGAAGATATTTTTTTAGAAATACCGGCATACTGACTGTGTGTTTGTGTCTGTAAAAAAATATTAGGCATCTAACACAATGAACAAAGCTAAAACCCGTCCTGACAAACAAGATTTTCATTAAAAAAAAACACACTCAAATCAAACATTTAGTATAAATAAATAGATAAATAAATATTAGGGAACAATCTTACACAAATCGAACTTTGGTCCATAGTAAGCTCAATAAGGCTTGTGTTATGGGTACTAGACGACTTTTTATTTAATGGATATAAATACTTAAATACATAGAAAACATCCAAGACTCGACAACAAATATTCATGCTCATCACACAAATATTTGCCCTTACCGGGATTCGAACCCAGGACCTTCAGCTTCGTAGGCAGCGTCACTACCCATTAAGCTAACCGGTCGTTAAAAATATTAGTATGAATTTACTATCATTTCAAACAAAGCAACTAAATCTGGCAAATGGCTACGCTGTTAGAACCCTGGAGTGTTGAGAAACCTATCGACAAGATATCAGCGCCCACAATCGAAAGCACTACGCGTCTAAAATAACACAAATTGCATAAGGCGATGCAGTTGCCAATTGAAAGTTTATCCAGCCGTCCGCAGAACTAGAACATAGAGATTATCGTCGTCTTTCTTAATCTTGAACTTTGGTTAAATAATAGTGTGTTTGTATTTGTATAGTCTACATTTTTCCAACAGAGCTCATGAATGGCCATTGTTTGTGGTCATCGCGTGCCATATTTTACCAAAAAAAGTTTACCGCCTCTTACAATGTTCATTTAACTCTATCGTCCTAGCCAATGGGGAATGGATGAAAATTTTAGAAATGCCTGATTATTTTTTTGGTCATAGGAATACCTTCCTTAGCACCAGAAAAAAAATTGCAGACTTGTCAGCTGCGTCAATTATTTTTGAATAATATAAACAGTTTCCTCACTTACGTTTTGTGGTTAGGACGGTGAATGAGACACTTTCCTTGATCCGTCTCATATTACAAAAAATATTTTAAATATCTGACCCTGGCAATGACCAATATAGCTGCTGCAGCTGCCAGTATCATTGCCAGTTTCAGTTTACCACGGATTTTTATGATATTTTTATGTTATATGAGACGGATCAAGGAAATTGTCTCATTCGCCGTCCTAACCACAAAACGTAAGTGAGGAAACTGTTTATATTTTTCAAAAATAATTGACGCATCTGAAAAGTCTGTTACTTTTTTCTGGTGCTAAGGAAGGTTATTCCAATCACCAAAAAAAAATCAGGCGTTTCTAAAATTTTCATCCATTCCCCATTAAAAATATGAAGTACCTACCTAAGCATTTATTTGTTTATACCTGGCAGGCTGTGTGTCGTATTTTAATAAATTATCTCGTTGTTCATTTTAAACCTATTGAATAAGACGATAGAGTTCATTATTCAATGAACATTTTACGTGGCGGTAACCTTCTTTTGCTGAATTTTGCCACCAAACAATGGCCATTCACGAGTTTAGTTCAAAATAATTTACTTTAAAAACAAAGTTTAAACCGACTTCAATTCATTATTTCGCCAAGCCACATCGGTACTTACATGAAAATTTCCACATTTCCTTTCCAATTTACCAGATGAACTGCTCTCGAGAGCAAATGCGTTGAGTATTACAGAAAAAACCCAAGTCTCTATATGTGGGCTGATAATATTTGAGGAATACCGTCGGTTCCTCGAATATCTCAGAAATAACACTTCATTAGTTGCTACTTCACTGGAATCATGTCAGAATCTTTGACGTACTGATATCTTTGAGGAGTTCCATAAGTCATCTGTGTTCTTAATCATCAGTTCCACTTAACCAAAATTGCGATTTCCTAGGGTAAATACACGAGTTATAATAGAAAGTAGGTACCGAAATTACTACACGTGTGCCTATAAAATTTGAGGGTTGCCCTCAATTTCCCTAAGATCCCATCATCGGATCCTAATTTGGTGACAATGGGTCCACAACAGGAGTATACCCTAACACAACAGGAGTAACAGGAGAATTTTGGAAATCGGTCCATAATTGACGGAAAAATCGGTGAACATACATAAAATAAAAATAAAAAACATATATTTTGGCTACATATAACCTCCGCCTTTTTGAAGTCGGTGAAAAAATTGACAATACATCCCACATGCTGGTGGTAAGACCTCGGCACGGTAAATATATTAGCTAAAGCGGTAACACAACTTCGACTTAAGACCTTTCCACACCTGCGGTCCTTTTAAAACCAGTCTATGAGGCGCACGGGTGGCACGCGGGCTGATGTATAGTCGGCGTCATAAGTTGCTGTACACCGAAGTACTTTGTCGTTTTCACTCGTTATACAACTTCATATGGCCTCCGTACGTCTAACGGCCTCCGTAGCCCAGTGGGTAGTGACTCTGCCTACGAAGCTGGAGGTCCCGGGTTCGAATCCCGGTCAGGGCATTTATTTATTTATTTATCACGAATATTTGTTCCTGAGTTATGGATGTTATATATGTATATAAGTATCTATATGTATTTATCTATTATATATATCATCGCCTAGTACCCACAACACAAGCCTTACTTAGGGCTGCCATCCGTCCGGGTTTCCCCGGATTTGTCCTAGTTTGGAGGCCGTCCGGGGGCCGTCCGGGGGGGTTTTCAAAAAGCGTCCGGGGAAAACCCGGACACTTTTCATGTGAGGAAACACCTCATTGAATTTAAGTATTTACCGGCATTATTGTGTAGAAGTAGGTAAAAACCGTATAAATAATACAAAACGTAATCAAGGCACTAGCTTCATTCAGTGTAGTGTAACACGGTAAAATAACAACGGTTGACCGCCCTTGTCTTGCTGTTGCCGCCCCCTCGCCCCACTCACCGCGCCGACGCTCGGCTACGCCGTCCGCCGCGTCCGCGGCTCAGTCAGTCAGCCGCACAAAGTACTTTGTTATATACTGAAATAGAGAACAATCTCTGGGCCTAAAAACGGTAACCCTGTAATTGATGCGCCATCTAGAATCGTTAGTTGAAATACTCCACTTCAATGTTAAAACATACAAAAAGTGCGTCGGTCGCAGGGTTTGAACCCCGGCTCATCGACTCCAAATACCTCAGTCTGTACCCCTAGGCTACTGATGTCTTATGACAACACGGCGAATTTTGAAATACCTTGACAGCCTCTAGTTGACTTATTATGCTGTCATTACCGCGCAACTAGTACTAAGATTGGCCGCCCTGGTCAGCCGGTCCACTCGTTAGCAAACAGACTACGCGCACATTTCACACGGCAACGAACGATAGATGTTTCGCGAATTGCATCGGCAGGTTAAACTGCCTGATTAGATCTCTTAATGTGATAATATGTATGTTTGCGAGTTCTTTTAGATTTTATGTTTGAATATTGATTTTTATTCTCTTTTTCTCGTCAATATAATAAGAAATTGACTGATGAACTAATTGCAAGAATTTCACTTAAAAATTGTTTAGTTACTATTACGAGCTATAAATAAATAAAATAAATAAAATAAATATTACGGAACAATCTTACACAAATCAACCTAGGCCCACGGTAAGCTCAATAAGGCTTGTGTTGTGGGTACTAGGCGATGATATATATAATAGATACATACATATAGATACTTATATACATATATAACATCCATAACTCAGGAACAAATATTCGTGATAAAAACACAAATAAATGCCCTGACCGGGATTCGAACCCGGGTTTTTTTTTAAGTTAAATTGTTTTGTTTTTGTCATTGGTTAGTGCAAATTACGCATTGTGTAAAATTAAAAAAATAAACGTATGAAAAATAAAGATATTGTTTTTTAATAATATTATTTTCGGACTCGTCCGGGGAAAAAATGCGATTTACGCCAAATGTCCGGGTTTTTTTTAATCTTGGTCCGGGTTTGGCGAATTTCGAGATGGCAGCCCTAGCCTTACTGAGCTTACCGTGGGCCTAGGTTGATTTGTGTAAGATTGTCCCATAATATTTATTGATTTATTTATATGGCAGTTTAACATGACGTTTAATGCGACACGGTGCAAAGGTGTCAAGCCACTTGTGAGGCTGACCGTACCATCGACGCCCCGACTTACACCAGGGGCGGGTCGGCTCACTGGATTAAAATATAGGATAGTATCTATCCTGAATCGACGCAGACGAAGTCGTGAGCGGAAGCTAGTACGTATATTAATACTATGATGCATTTATTTAAAGCGGATATTTTTCCAAAAATAAATATAGAAACAGACTAAAGCGAGAGTTGGGTAAAATTATATAGTCTTAGCCTTGGTTAAAACCTAGTGAAACATGTACCTTAAGAAAACATAAATAACAAGTAAATAACCTATACGTTCTAGCCCTCCAACACAACCCTAGTTCCTAGAAAGATTCTCAATGCTAAAGATGAATCGATTTTTGTACTGTGACTCAGTCTTTCGAAGTTAACCTTTTCAGAAAACTTAGTACATGGGTGTCACATGTCATCAGACACCGTTTATTTTTCAGCTGTCAAGCTTACGTCATAATATTACAGCAATCAAAATACCAAGTGGACAAATTAGTATATACATAATTTTTTGCATATTTGCTCTATTACCTAACTACAAAGTAAATAGGAGGAATAAAAAAACAAGTTAAAATGCTTAACAAAAGGCAAACACAGAAGCTAGCGGCTTATGCGCCAAGTTTGGTGATGTACGGAATAGCGGCTGCTATGTTTGGGATATATATTACTGACTGGAAGCTGTTTACAACACTAATTCCATACTACAATGGAAAATACCCAGCGAAGAAATAGTCACAATTTACCCAAGTAAATCACAGTACTAAATTGGCAGGTGGTCACACTAGTTGTCTATAAAGAAAAACACGGCGCACGCGTTCGGGAAGACAGAAATCTGGAAAGAGAATGGAATAATGAGGTGTGTTTAAGATCAGGCCCTGTAGCATGGATGGCCTTATCACGCGATAAGTGACAAGATAGAGCATCCGTCCCTGGCTGACACCGTTCGATAGAACGAGACGACTCGCTTATCTTGTCACTTATCGCGTGATAAGGCCATCCATGCTACGGGGCCAGGTGTGGTCGGATTGGTTATAAATGCCCTCGGCCCGCCTCCAGCTCGCGACCCTCCTGAACTGTTGCCATTGTCATTGTATTTGTACCAAAACTATTGTTCTTGATTGTTTAGACGTAATAAAATGTTAATGTTGTATAATTAAACTGGATTTTTATTGTCCAGTCGCATTGATTTAATCTGGAAAGGTGCACGCGTGGCACGTGGAACGTGGAACGTGTACCATTGTGTCCACTATGTATGGTTGAGGGAATAAAACGTAGAATCCATCGCTCCGGTGCGGTGTGGAGCTCCCGAGCAGACTGTTCACCACACGGTATTTGACTGCCCTCTAAGCAAATACCACGGGCAAATGGAGGATTTTAAAACTTTAACCAAAGACGCGGTAGCTAAAACTGTAAATCTTTGAAGTAGAGACTTAAAAATAAGCCATACGATAAATAAATCGCTCCATCAATAAAGTTGGCCTGCAATAAGCAACAATCAAACCAATAAATGCGCTTCATCTGAAAAAAATTAACGACACATTTATCGTTAACGTGAAGGACCGTTCCTGTCGAAATCACTGATGAACTTAAATTACCGGATAGCTATGTTTCGACAATAAATCATCACAACAAAAGTGAATGATAAAACAATACCAATTTGTTTAAATACTTTTATTAACTAACTTATCAAAAAAAGTCTATCATTGTTGGTCAACAACAGCGACCGACAATGATGAACTTTAAACTTTGGACTCGCTTTTATCCTTGTTGTGGTAGAAATCTGTGCTGTTTTTCAATTGGACTATGTAACTTGGAACTCCTAGCAACTAATTTAAAGAAAACAAAATATTTAACTTTTTTTAGTACATTATTAAGTCAACAATAGGATCTCGGAATCTAGAACCGATAATGAAGGCCCTGTTCCGAAAAATGACGCACATTTTACTCGAGAATAAGGAAGAGAATTTTTTTCTGCCTAACTACGTGTTTTGATGGCTGTAGTACTTTATGACGCAGAAATGATGGCACCGATATATCCTAAGTAAAGAACGCCCTCAAATACCCGGGTTTCACAGTTTCACTTATCACTGGACTGGTTACTTGTACCTACAGATGTAGAATAATCTTTTTGTACCGTGACCGACTGTAATAACAAGACACGTTCGTACGTTTCCGTGAAAAAACGATGGGAAACCATTATGCACTACATCTGTACCTACTATCGCCCAAGGGTACGGGTACACACCTCTAGGGTCATTTTTCGAATGCACCGTATGTGCTCGCAGAAGATTTTGTTGAGAATGTGTGAACCCGTACCCTTGGGCGATAGTACATATGGTTGATTATTTGATGTGGTCGACTTTTAATAAAACTGTCATTGGAATTGAAATCTTGTACCTTGGACGGTAGAATGGACTACTTTGAGTACTTTGATGCAATTCGGCCATGTTAAATAATCTGAAGTTATATTTATGTTGAGAGGAGATAGCAGTTCGGGTTCAAAGAGTTATCTCGAACATTATTTAACTAAACGGGATTTAATTTTACTATTTCATCTCATTTTAAGATTATTATAATATCACCGGAGTTGGTCCGTGTTGGGTTTCGCCCGAGAGACCCAAGTGTGCGAGTGCGAATAAAGTAACTCTGTCTGTCTATCTGTCTGTTAGGTACCTTTTTATCATCAATTCTATAATCACTGATGTTATTGATAATATCGGCGGGTAGTAGCTTAAGAATGTTGGGTACCAGGTATTCCCGTTCGGGTGCCAATACACATTGTAACATTATGGAAGGACAAAACGAGTCAAATACACTTATTTCCTAAGAGGTTCCCGTCTAGTTGTTTTTATGAGACAATGAGAGATTAAGCGAACAATAATCCTTAAACATTTGAGTAGCATTCACGGGCTCCTATTTAGTTTCTAATCTTGCATTTTGTTTGACGTATTGTATTTACGGCTCAGTCGAGTCACGTCGCGTTTTAAGTGCCGAAATACGTTGACTCAACTTTCAGAACATAGAACATTGTTTACGGCTGATATTTTTGTTTTAGTACACACTATACACTGTTTGAGTTTGTGATATACGATTTACAAACGATAGCTTTAAAATATTACGTTTTTATTCGCATTCTGGATAGGATCAGGATAATGTTACATGTTCAACTTGAATAGTTGAATGAAAGATGTTCTGAATAATGTTTACTCTTTATCATGTTAATGCGAAGGACCTTCTATCCAAAAATGGTGATTCACAAAAACAATATTCAAAACAACATGGTTATAAAATAATAAGTATTAACTAAACTAATTATTAATAACTAAATTAAATATAAAATACAACTAAATCTAAAAATGGCCCCTGTGGCATTGTGCCGAAGATGCTGGCAAAAGGTGATTGATTAATTGTATACATTTTTTTTTCGTTCAAAAGTATTTGATATACATACATTCATATATTTACATTGTTTATCCAATACAAACCGGACGTTTTGTAACTGTTTTCCTGCTGGTCAATTGCCTAACGCTTCGTACGTACGTCCGGTTATTTTTCACGTGAAAACTACAGTTGATCTGTCCTAACCCTCGCTGAACAGTTACTTAATCACCCTCTCATATTTAACCGTCGTATATAGGCTAGAACCGACCAAAGGTTGGGGCAAATTTATTTTTATTTATTTTATTTATTTAGTTGTACGGGACACCAACAGAGTACATGTTAACAAATCTTAATTTAAATATTTGCTTTTATTTGGGTTTACATGCACCCCAATTACAGGTGAACACATCATTCGCAAATATAAATCATGCATAATTTAAAACAGTTAAAAGGATATGTTTTGCTGTTTACAACTGTTGGTAATCGTGGTTAAAAGCCGTTTGGCCACTTCACGGTGCTCACGGTACAGACAAGTATAAGTCGACGTACGTAAAAAAAGCTCACTTTGTAGCGTAGGTATAACTGTGGGCATCTATTTGTAAATTGACTTAGTAGACCAAATATCCTAAAAAAAAAAATTAAATTTTTTTTAAATTTAAACTGTTTATTGCATTAATTTAATTGTTACAAGTATGACTACTAATTGCTTAGCGCAATCTCAATTTTTTGAGATTATTTGCTAAGCTTAGCTAATATCTATCACATTTATTTATATAATATAAGTGTTCGCATAACAGTATTTATTTATTTATTTTCTATTATTTTACTTATCACACATGATCTTCTTCAGGGTACATTTGATCTTCTGTGGTTTATTCTCTATAATATCTATAACCTCATTGGGTAAACTATTTAGGATATGCGGTAAGTGACTGGACCATACTCTTTGTCCATATATGTTAGTACTTTTTGGTACAGTGAAGTTCTTACTTTTATCTAGTACACGAAATGGAGCGGGTCTTTTATACCTAATTAGTTTATCCAGGTTGTGGCTATATTCTATTATAACGGCCATTTTGGCTTTATCAAATACATTTAATACTTTACAGTGCTGGAATAATTTATCATAATTACTTTTAAACTGGTATTTAATTTTGAGCGGTACAATGGTTTTCAACATTCTTATTTGTATATTGTATATTCGCTGTAGGTAAGTTTTATAGGTTCTTCCATAACAAGATATTCCATAATTTATTATCGAGTCAGCCATGGCCATATACAATAGTCGTAGTGTATTGTAAGGCATTTTATGTTTAAGTATGCTTAAGTTGCTTAGAATGGCTCTTAGTCTCTTGCATACGTTATCTATATGAGGGCCCCAGTTAAACTTGCTATCAATTACCAGACCAAGGTAGGTATGGTGATTTACTACGTCCAGAGGTTTACAGTTGCAGTTGCAACGCGAGTTCAAGTCATGTAGGCATGAGTGTTCGTGTGCTATAATTTTGGGAACTGTACTTGTCCCACATAGGACTTTACTAATATTAATAGGCTTAAAGGATGACTCACGCTAAAACAGGCTGTGTCCGGCCCGGGCCGTTTTCTAAGAAAAACGACGGCGTTTTTACGCGGCCGAGGCATACCCAAGCCCGGCCGGGCCACGGCCGGGCCGTGCCGACACCGAGCCGCTTCCGAGCCTCAGCCGTGACTCGGACGGACTTGGGTATGGCTCGACCGTGCAAAAATGCCGTCATTTTTCTAAAAAACGGCCCGTTCTAGCGTGAGTCATCCTTTATTCCTAGAAAACGGCCCGGGCCGGACACGACTCGTTCTAGCGGAAGTCATCCTTAATATGTATGTATTGCCTCAGGTCTGGGCGTACATTGTAAGTATTGCTGTACCTAATATTATGTGTATGTTATATGCACTGATGTAAACAAGGCATCGGCTTCGTGGTCGCTAGCGAATACTCTAATTGTTTTCATTTGTTTGCACATTTATATGTAAAACTGCAACTGAGCAAAAATTTTATTCATCTTATTTTATGTACCGTACTTTTTTGTTATTTTTATTGTATACTTTACTTTTTTTTTCCAAAATTTAAGTTTATTGTATAAATAAACGTTCCTTTAGACAGTGTAATGGTTTAAGAGTTTATCATCATTGTTGATTAACTATCATTTTAACCACGTAACTTGTATTAATTTTTAACGGACTTCAAAAAAGGACTTGGTCCTCAAGTCGATGGCATCTTTTTTAGGGTTCCGTACTCAAAGAGTAAAACGGGACCCTATTACTGAGACTCCGCTGTCCGTCTGTCTGTCTGTCCGTCTGTCACCAGGCTGTATCTCATGAACCGTGATAGCTAGACATTTGACATTTTCACAGATGATGTATGTATGTTGCCGCTATAACAACAAATACAAAAAAAAATGATATTTTTGCCGTTTTTATAGATAACGGTACGGAACCCTTCGTGCGTGAGTCCAACTCGCACTTGGCCGGTTATTTTATGTATGTTCCCCGATTATTTGAAGACGCTTGGACCGACTTGGAAAATTCTTTTTTTGTTTGAAAGGGTGTGTGTTTCTTAGGAGGTCCCTTGGTCCACGGTCGGGATCTGATGATGGGATCCTTGAACTCTTCAAATAAGGCCTTATTAATAAGGCCTACTGAATTGAAGTCGGATAAAACCTTGTTTATAAAGTAATTATTTTGAAACAATAACATACACCTACTTTAGCCATGACACATATTGTCCGTGTCAGTAAATGGGTCGCGGCCATTATTTATTACGTGTAGGTAATGGATATTTAATTTAATTTAATTCGTAATAGATCGATGTTTTACGTTATTATGGGTTATTGTTATTACGGGTTATCATCGTTTTGTAAATTATCATTGTTATTGTTTCTGATATAAAAGAGTTTCCCTAATTTCATCAGTCAAATGCCATACCATAACGAATTATTCGAAAATTTCCAAAAAACTAATATGTATTGATCGTTTAATCGACGAAAAATTTTAATAAAATAAAGTTATTTTTAACTTCCGACGGAAAAAGAGAGGTGTTATAAGTTTGACGTGTCTGTGTGTCTATCTGTCTGTATGTATGTCTGTCTGTGTATCTGTCTGTCTGTGTGTGTGTATGTCTGTGGCATCGTAGCTCCTAAACGAAAAGACCGATTTTGAGTGCGGTTTTTATCCGAAAGCTGACGTGATCGATCTGGTTCTTAGCTACGTTTCATCAAAATTGGTTCAGCCGTTTTATGAGATATTGAACTTTGAAATTAAAATGTCGGGGGTTTTTCAACCTTTCTAAGTTGTAGTTATTTTTAAAAGTTTGTATGGAGTAAGCTCCATGTACAAACTTTTTTAATATTCAACACTACTACGCAATTAAACGGAGTGACCTCTAGGATTAATTAAAAGATCGGTATAATTTAAGTTACTTAATAAATAGAACTCAGGCCCGCCCTAAGTTAGATCTCACAAAATCAAAAAAAATTTACGGACCGGTTAACGTTAAATATGGCGCCGAGAGCTGTCATCTCAAACTGAAACAGTACTGTCAAAATTCCCATACCGTCAGATTTTAACGAACGTAACTAAAGATTATCGACGGGTTGAATCCGCCCTCAAAGTTTAGTCCAGTGATTGTATTGACAACTAGTATGGAAAATATGTCAAATATGTAAATATAAAAGCTGAATTTTTCTGTGTAACGGATATATCATCACTTAAATAATTACCTAGAGACAAAATTCAACAACATATTAGACATCAAAAAATTGGTAGGTGTAGACATCAAAATATTGGTGTGTGTAGATCCTGAAAATTCGTAAAAAAATATTTATTAATGTTTTAATAATTTTCATTTGCTCTATAATATGCAAGATATTAGATAATTCAAAAAAATTAATATTTCCGGGTGGAAAGTTTGTAGAATTCAATAATAAAGCATCTTAGAAAATTAGTTAAAAAAAAAAAATGTTTTTCAAAACAATATTTTTCCTGAGGGGTGATCTCCTAACTTGTCGAACGCACGTTAGGACAATCCAACTGTCATTTTCCCATACAAAAAGTGACATTTATATAGTTACGAATTTAACATGGAGTTTGTTTCCAGATGCGCGCCAGAAGGAAAGTCGCACTGACAGTGCTTGCTTTCGTACTCGTCTTTGCAGCCTGCTTCCTGCCCTCACACGTGTTTATGATGTGGTTCTACTACTGGTAAGCATTTCATTGTCTAAAGTATTTCAATTAAAACTACGTTAAATATAAGAAAGGCCCTCGAGGCATTGTGCCAAGGATGCTGGCGGCATTTCCTCGCTGAATTGCAATGCTGATGCGTTGCGAAAGCCAGCTCTTCGATAACCAGTGAATCAACCAGACGTTTCGCAATTTCCGCAAATAACTTATGCGCACTGGGACCCCTTGGACCGAGGGTCTCGACGCCAAAGGGTACACAGTTGTACTCTCTGCCGGGGCCTCTATATTTACTACGTTTCAGATTTAGTTAGATACCCAGTGCCAATCACGACACACATGCTTTAGAGTGCTAATGCCTTGATCACACGTACCGAGCAAACGGGCGAGGCACTGCTCTCGGCCGAGTACTAGGTGCGCATAACATAGCGAGTGACTGTTTATACGCACCGAGTACTCGGCCGAAAGCACTGTCTCGCCCATTTGGTCGGTACGTGTGCTCAAGGCATAAGGGTGCTTGATTGTAACAGTTGATAACTATAAGCTAGTGTCGCGCGACATTCGCGCGTTTGTATTGCTTCAAAAAGTCGCTGTGTGAAACCGGTTTTAAGTCTAACAATCTCACTACCAGTGCCCAGGAACCCGCCTGGCGAGCGTCTACGCCGTAGTCGCTTTCCGCTACATACGGGGGAAACCACGGGATCGGCTACAAGCATAGTGATTCATGGCAGTGAATGTGTTCAGTTCAGGGACTGCATAACCGAAAAATACCGGTATTCTATTTTAACGGTATGACGTCATATCGGTTGTCAAATAGCGGTTGCGGTAGCGGAACCTTTATATTTCGCTACCGAAATATAGTACCTTTATTTTTTCCGGTACCGTAACCGCTATTTAAAGGTACCGATATATCGACTTTGGCCTGGGGTTGTTGCCAAACCGCCGGCAAAGGCTCTGCTGCTTTGTCTTTTAGTCTTTAAATGTTTAGTAGCCAATGCTTCCTCTGTAGAGTGCCAGCTCGCTTACTTTTCTCGATAACCTTTATAATACCGGTATTATAAAGGTTACGGTATCGTTTTAAACTGGTACCGCTAACCGTTATTTCAAAACGGTTACGGTACCGTTATGTTCGCGCGGCGCGCATAATCTTTACGACATAACGGTACCGTAATGGAATACCGGTTACATACCGGTATAACCGTAACCGAAATCAGTCCCTGGTTCAGTTAACTTGTTCAAGGTGCCTCACATGAGTCACATTTCCGCTTATTTAATCGTATGGCGTATTTTATACTGTAGGTTTTATTACTATAAATCAACATCCAGGTCGCACAGCCAGTTTATCGCGTCAGATGTCAGGTTAGTGTAGAGGTCCTCCGGGTCGCCTTTATAGCATCGCTTTGGGCAGCGCTCCACGATGTGCCGAGTGGTTTGGTCTTCAAGGGCGCAGTCACACATTGGACTTTTGCTCCATCCCCATTTGTGCAACCGCAATATTTCCGCTACGAAGCCGAAACATGCCGATACCCGCTACGACGTAGCACACGTAGCGTTGCTGCTCGGCCTCGAACGGGGCTGCTACGGCGTAGGCGTAGCACTACGAGTGTAGCGTCGAGGAGAATGAGTTGAGGCGACATAGGCTTGTGGTATTCTCTTCCTCTCACTGAGCATAAGGGTGAGCGAGATGGAAGTGCGTGTTCGATAGCGTGGATTTAATGATTTTCAATTTAAATTTTAGGTGCGTTTTAATAAATATTTACTTTTAATAGCTAAGTTCCCTCAAACATGATATTATTATTGCCGATTTTTAGAACCAATTTTAATATGATTAGCTGTTGTGCATAATTTGTTACGAATTTTTTAAGTGTATTTTAGACCTATGTTCGTGATTTTTTTCTATACAGCGAACGTCAAAAACTCAGGTTTCGAATAGCTGTTGTCCCTCGAGAAAGGCCTCAAGATTGATAATTAAATTTAGGGCAGCCGTATTATAATCCAACCAAATCGTAGCTCACGACATTTTTAAAGTCCGTTTTCTGAGCTCACGTTGCCTTAAAAGAAAACTATAACATAAATAATGGTTTTGGATCTCGGGTCAGGGTATGGCAGGTTATGTCACACCGGAGAAGTACTTATGGCATTACGCTACCGCCTACTTCTTTTTTCATCGACTATCGAGAAATCGTTCGACTTTTGTAATTTATCCGACACGTTCGATTAACGCCCACGCGTTTGGGCCGCCGGTACCAGCGCTATGATCATCATTCTCCTTTTCTTCATTACGTAATTAGACCCCTGAAGCGTCGCCAGACTTGGTACAAATACCTTAAAAAATTGTGTTACAATCTCCCGGTCTATGAGGACCACTGATTGTTCTACACTGACCCTTAAGTTGTGTTAATACAGTACTAAATATCTAACTAGTTAATAAGGTATGTTTCGTAAATGAATACATTGAAATTGAAAACTAATAAAGGCGAAAGTCTTAGTTAACTTCTATTGCTAGCAACCCCCTCTTATTAATCAAATACTCAAAATCAATTCAAGATAATCTAAGGAGTTCTACGTATTACAATAGGACTTTATCAATAGATCCTTTCTATAGGACTAGTTTTAAGATAACAATAAGTAAATCCCGACCAAGCTAAGAATGCACCTCGCTCAGTGTAACTTATTTGACACGAGGTGCATTCTCAGCTTGGTCGAGTTGTAAGTATAACGTTTGAAATAAGTTTTCTATTCGATCGTCATTTATTTCTAGAATCCTTTTCACAGTAAAAAAGGCTATGATTTAATAGAATCCTTGACCCACTTAAAGTCTTAATTAAGGCCAGTAACTTTTCGAGGGTTTGTACCTAAAAAAAATAGATTGCAATCAAAGCCACATTTTTTGCGCGCGCTCACTTTGACACATAAAATTTTGAGTGCGTTTTTTTTTGTGTAGGCACCGCGATGGTAGCAAACAATTTTACGACCTATCTGATAGTAAAAGCGGACGCTATTAGCGTTTATCTATGTATAGATAAAATGAAAATAATTAAAATGGAAATATTTATTTAGTACCTATCTTATGTATTTTAACAAAATCTAGGCTGGTGCCACTTTTTAAGTAAAAAACATACCTGTATTAAGAGACACCGGTCTTCCACATGGTGTAGCTTAATTAATAATAGTTAAGACCATTTTTATGACATAAAGAAAATAAATAAACAAAAGTAAGTATAATATGAGTGAAAAGCAATATTGATTAAGAAAAACACCGGCCAAGTGCGAGTCGGATTCGCGCACGAAGGGTTCCGTACCATTATCTATAAAAAACTATTTTATTCTGTTTTTAGTATTTGTTGTTATAGCGGCAACAGAAATACATCATCTATGAAAATGTTAACTGTCTAACTATCACAATTCATGAGATACAGCCTGGTGATAGACGGACAGACAGACAGAGAGACATACAGACAGACGGACAGCGGAGTCTTAGTAATAGGGTCCCGTTTTACCCTTTGGGTACGGAACCCTAAAAACGCTAATATACAAGTTTATGCCCATGTATAGGTGCGCGTGAGTGTGTATGTGTGTGTGCGTGTGTGTGTGTAGCAGATAGCATATGCAGTTGCAGGTCTGCAGAAGTGCCGACGAGGCACATGCGCGTTGCTGATCGGTTATAGAATAGAAAAGCTTTATTCAACATCACATTACACATCATATCATTATTATTGATTTGTGGTTTCGCTGTGTGGTCAGCAAGAGACGAATTCAGCGGGATGTCAACTGTTTGAACATATAAACAGTGGGGACAGAAACTTATTGTGAAAATGACAGTTGATATACCCTATCATTCGTTCTAAAAATTACGCAATTACCTTGCACGTCCCTCACTCTCAACATAGCGCATAATCGTATCTGTGATGGCAGCAACAGGAACACAACAATCCATATTTAAGATCAAATAGTGTTCTTACGACTGCGGACTTGGCGTATTAGGGTATACTTTCCCAGTTGGAATCCTCTAAATGTGACATGGATGACATTCCGCTATGATATGATTTACCCGCACCCGCTCAAATTATTTCAAATGTAAGTTTGATTTCAATCCACTACGTTTTCGCAGATAGACTCCTGACCTAAGTCAATATTGGGTTAGCGAGCATTCTGAACTAAAGTCGGAAGTTGGGAACTTGAGTTAAGGAATATTAAACTAGGAAGGAGTTTAACATATCAGCCATTAATAAATAAATAAATAAATAAATATTTGCGGACAATCTTACACATATCGACCTAGTCCCAAACTAAGCAAAGCTTGTACTATGGGTACTAGACGACGATATACATACTTATATAGATAAATAAATACTTAAATACATAGAAAACATCCATGACTCAGGAACAAATATTCGTGCTCATCACACAAATAAATGCCCTTACCGGGATTCGAACCCAGGACCTCTCGCTTCGTAGGCAGGGTCACTACCAACTAGGCTAAAGCGGTCGTCAAAATTAATAAGTAAATATCTTCGCAGTTTTACTTGATTTTGTAACATTCGATTAAATATTACAAAGCAGTTCAATCTTTTGGAAAAAAAAAATTATAAAACGCTCTTTCAATGAACACGATACAAAACAGGTTGTTTTCTAAAACACCTTTTGTTTTTCCTCGTTCAGTTTTCCTAACAGTAGTAAAATTGGTGATGTTTTAATTCGTTTGTAGTCGTCTATTTGAAGCACTCGGCTACTGTGGACCCCTTGCATAACAATATGCAACGTATAAAGGATGACTCACGCTAGAACGGGCCGTGTCCGGCCCGGGGCGTTTTCTAAGAAAAACGACGGCGTTTTTGCGCGGCCGAGTCTCACCCAAGCCCGATCGAGCCACGACCGAGGCTCGGAAGCGGCTCGGTGTCGGCATGGCCCGGCCGTGGCTTGTTCGGTCGCGCAAAAATTCCGTCGTTTTTCTTAAAAATGCCCCGCGCCGGACACGGCCTGTTGACGCAAATCAACATGTAATTTGTGATGGAAATAAATTGACATTGTATTTCAATACTGCCAACATAAGTTGGCTAACTTTCCGATCAAGTGCCGTGTTTCAGAACGATCTCTGTCATTCACGTACGGGAGTGGTGTCTAGTCTGTGGACTCTTCCACTGCAAGCGGCTCACGGAGCAAGTCGCCTCGGGCGGCTCATTAAATAAATCTAGGTTAATCTCAGTTTAAGTTATATGTAAATAAAGTGTTCAAATGCAAGGTTGGTGACCGAATTATATAGTGTGCAAGAATCACGGTATTTTATTCATAATCGGCTCATCCTAACCTCCAATCTCACGGCGGGAAAGGCGCGGCCAGTTCCAGGAGTGAGTATTACTTCTACGATGTCATCCCAAGACGGGGTCTGGTGAAGTAAGTACATCGTAGTAAGAAGGCCGAAGCAGGTATCTAATTCATCCTACATTTGGGTAGTTGTCCATGAGGGGTTAGCCTACATCTTGGTGGCTCATAGAGGCAAGGCCATACTTGATTCGTCATTATCAGGATCCCGAGGAGGAGACAAAACTTAGTTCCTACATTTTAATGGCCCACGACGGGCCCACTATTTATTGCTAACACGGCCCGTTCTAGCGTGAGTCATCCTTAATGCGAGAACTGACACACAAGCGTGCTGCTGGTCACTATTAATCGCCGTGTACAACATTTACCTGTGCGGTCGTAGCTGTTGCTCCCGTATCGGTGTTAAGAGTCATGTAGGTACAGTCAGCATCAAAAGTAACTAAGCAATCGAAGGCGTCAAAAGCTCTTATTCCCTTTTAATAAAGACTTTTGACCTCTTCGTTTGCGTAGCTACTTTTTATGTTGAATGTACGTAAGTGCCGCACCCCCACAACATAGACGTTGATTAAATCATCTTCTAATAGTTGTACAAGGCCACTGTTGAATGCGGAAGTTTCTTTATAATGAAAGGAGTTCAAAAGAGGTGTCCGTTTGTAGCACAAGTTGTTCATACCTTCAGTTAGTTATCAACTAACATTCCAATTGTCCACAGCCCAACGGCCCAGGAAGACTACAACGGCTGGTGGCACGCGCTGCGCATCATTGGCTTCTGCTTCTCATTCCTCAATAGCTGCGTGAACCCCATCGCCCTCTACTGCACCAGTGGCATCTTCAGGAAGCACTTCAATAGGTTAGTGTTTATAAGTTTCTGTCAAAAATTTCACTTTTGGTACAAGCTTTTATTGCCGACTGTACTTTTCTGTATACCATCATCAACTACTCATTGAGACGATAATAACAAGCCCGAACTCAACGCGGTTATGTCGGTTAAATACTGAATTCCCATGGCCACCTTCTGTCTCCATCATCAGATCAGCTCGATGGTACCATAATATTGAATTGTCATCCAAACTATACTAGTACCCAAAATTTCAGCTCAATCGGATAACGGCAAGTGACTGAAAAATGGACTGCAAATTTTGACGGACAACTTACATACTTACATACATACGAACAGGTCAAGTTAATACACTACGGAGACCTGGCAGCTTCCTTGCTCAACGCAACAGTATTGCGATGTAACGAGCAATTGCTGCAAGAATCTTCAGTGCCATGCCTCGGCGGACCGGAGGTGGTATTTTTAAGATGAGTAATCGTCTGTACGGATCCTGGCTAGGACTGCACTGATCTGGTCAAGGGACCTGGATGCCCACAGGTATGAGGGACTACTGTCTAAAACCACAAATGTCATCTCCGCCCTAGGATGGGATACTGCCGGATTTGGCCGCATGATGTGATGGGTGGACAGTCAAGAAAATAAATGTTGAGAACAATTCAAGGCCTATCTCACCTTCAACTTGAATAGAATATGGAAGATAGACAAGATACGTTATTTTAAAAGCATCGATGCTAATATAATAGTCATAAGTTATAAAAATACAGAACAGATTCCAATTGATGGTCAGATTAATAAAATACTCTTTTGAGAATTAACATGTAACTACTAAAAAGAGATAATTGTGCTAGAAATTGAAAAAAGGCTTATTTAGATTAAGAGCGCTTGGTAGACACTTAGAGGCATATTTTTCGCTTAGCTAAGTACCTACCTAATTAATTATTTATGGAGGCCACTTAAAGCGTATTTAAGCACTGAATAAATGATTATTTTATCTAATCCTCCTAATTTGTGTTTTCTTGGAAGTGTTTGTCTCACATCAGTACCTACCTACTTACGTAAATGTTGCTACGCGCTTTCGAAGCAATAATGGTAAGTTACTTGGTGAAATGTTTCTTATTACCTAATTTATCCTGTCAGCTCCCATATGCGAATAAAGCGACGCTAGAACAATGTCGTCAATCTTCGAACATGACATTCGCACAATCCACTATGTTACATATTATCATATATATTAGGTCTACTTTAGCGCAAACACTTTGTCAAAACTGTTCCTCTTTACAAGAGGTTTTTACTCTCCCGTCAGAGAGCACTCTGCAAATCTGATAGATGTTAATATTAGATGACACGTCATGGAAATATGAACTTAAAGGGTTTGTGGGTTAGAGTGCTTTTTGGGTTGCAATCTGAAGTTGTTACAAGCGAGTCAGCAAAGTGTGGCAATTGCAAATAGTGTACGTGGTAAAATGTCCCTTTCCTTGGAATAGGAAAAACTAGCGTCTGTTACTGACAATAATAAATGTTTACGCGTACATTTTGTGTTGTACTTATCTAAATGTACAGTCGCCATCGACGAATGCTTTTAAATGGCCGACATAAACGCAATCATGCTAATCGGGCAGATACATTTTAGCGAACAAGTTGATCAGTTATACAGGGTGTGGCCTGTAATAGGAGCAAAAAATTAAACGGTAGATTATTTAGCTTGTAAACAATTATTTCGACATGGTTTTAATTGAAAAAAAAAATGTTTTTCTTCTAAATCATTTTAACAACAACAGCTTTAAGCATTATAGTATCCCATATTTACTTCAAACATCACTGTCTTTGAGATATTTGGCATCAAAGTTGAACAATTTTAAACCAAAAAACAGGTTTTCTGGCCATAACTTTTGTGTTAATTAGTTTAAAATCAAAACCATACACACGTTTATAGAGACATCAGAGACGATCTTTCACAGCAATCTTATAACAAAAAAGGTGTTTTTTAGACAATGTTTAAAAAAATCATAAAAAAATAACTATTAATTTCTTTCAAAATATGGTAGACGAAATAGTATTTTTCACAATCGTGTTATAATAGAGAGCTTTTTAGTCGAGTACCGTGTTTAGGCCACGAAGCTTGCTTTTGTACGAGTTCATTAAAATTAACTGAACTAATTAAGCAAACTCGATACTGTTGAAACGAAGTGCAGCCTATCGCTCGTACGCTCGTTGATATCTTAAAATACATCAACGAGCGTACGACATCAACGAGTAAACTCAATAATCAAAGCGATTCTATTGGTCCAATTCATTACAGTTCTGTAAAGCAGCCACGTGATTGGTCGAATTAATTTTAGTTCTATTTTCAAATTTTTTTCGGTTGTCTACAGCGTATCGAAACAGTTATTTCGGTTGTTTCGGAAGTAACAGACTATTCAACGATGAAAAGAGTGACGTTGCAGTATTCTCTATGAAATCTTAATACACATAATTTAATCGTCGAGTACAAAGATGGAGATTAAAGATTGAGGAATCGATAACCGTTTGCCTTATAATTCTCTCTGTAGTGCAAAAGTATTTGTATCGATTCAAAACTAGTCAAAAATCGATGAAAACCTCTGGTAGCCCCTTAAGTGCGTTCCATTGGAGCTTTGTACGTATTTGTTTTATTGCTTTAAGCTCTTCTGTGGCTCTTTATCTTCTGTGACTCTACTGTTAAGTCGTAAAATTTCTGATATGTCTGGAAGTAACTGATTACTTCTGATATACCGGGATTTTTCCATGCAAAAATAATCTACTAAATAGTACAGTCAGCGGTAGAAGTAGCTAAGCAGAATAACACGCTCAAACTGATCTACACAAACTTTGATATTAGAGTCCGTGTGTAGATTTTTTTGAGCATTGGGCCCGCGTAGCTACATCTGATGCTGACTTTTATAAGCGAAGCTATTATGAGCAACGAAGTATGTATGTATATAAATGTAATAAATTGATTTGTGTTTCCATTCGAGTCTCAGTAAATATTTAGGATCCTGCACCACTAAAGTTTATGTTTAGACAATGGTTGACTTGTAGAGAATGCCTGAAGGCATTAAGTCCGCCAATTGTACTTTTATTTTTATATTTGTGCAATAAAGTTTAAAAAAAAAAGCTTAGCTATATCCATTATCAAAAACCTGCCCTTAAACAACAGTTAATTTAGGAATTTAATTTCCTACGCAAATCCCTGGTCTCGGGATTCACATAGGAAATCCAGGGTTTTGGTAATTGACCATTTTGAAAGTCACGGGATTCATTAAAGCAGACGTAACCTGCACATTGCACGTAGAACCGATGGCCGTTGGGGCGGAAAAGTTCTCGAGTGGCGACCACGTACCTACCGGAAGGCTCGGCGTGGGTAGGCCACCCACAAGGTGGACTGATAACCTGGTAAAGGTCGCGGGAGTCCGCTAGATGCGGGTGGTGCAGGACCGGTCATTTTGGCACTCTTTGGGGGAGGCCGATGTCCTGCTATGTCTTTTGGGGAGGCCGATGGCCGAGGCCGATGTGCTGCTTTCGGCTGATATGCTGATGATGATGGTGAGACGTAACCTGGCCACTTGTTTTAGGTACCTGCTCTGTCGCGGTGGTTCTGCTCGGGGCACGCGGGGCTCCATGTCTCTATCCACGTCTCGGAGACTGACCTCTAGCCGCAAGACTAACATCAGCATGGTGCCAAGGACGTGAGTATCTGGTTGACAACTTCTTTTTTTGACTTTTTGTTTAATCAAAATTTTAATTCTTAATCTGCATTACCGTAAAATGGGGAGAGAAGGGTTGAAAGGGGGGTGAGATGGGATTTTAAGGCTACTGCTACAAAAATGATGTATTCCAATTTAAAATGGAGCTATAGTAATATTCATAATAAAAAAAATCGATCCAACAATCTTTCAAGATCGCCTTTGTATGAAAACCCATCTCAGCCCGATTACGGACTGAGGTGGGATTCCTGTTTATCGTCAAAGTTATGAAATGGAACTACCCAAAATAAAATAAAAACTAAAATACAAACGTCAGGAACACTTATATACATTACATTCAGTTTGCATATCCCCTCGTCAGTGGGGGCCCGAATCGGGCTTTTCAGTTTGAAATCTTAAGTGACACCCAATTTAAGATTCAAACTGAAAAGCCCTGAGAAGCCCGATAGCCCCTCGTATGTGTGCCCCCCCCCCCCCCTCCGCCCCCCACACATACGAGGGGTTATGTAGAAATGGAATATTATCGAGGTTAGAATGTCCGTTTTGACCCAACTCATCCATCATCATTATTGCGGTACTTCATTTGGCTTATTTGCAAGAATAAGTGAAACTTTCGTCTCTAAGTTCACTATCAGTCTTTAGTGGACTAAAGTAGGTTAATTTAGGTTAGAGACGATTTGCTGTTAGATCAACATCAGCATAGCTTGCGAGGCTTCCCGAGGAGTCCAGAAACGATTTATTAACGGGTTTTTTTATAAACGCTCGACCGGCATTTGGCCTGTGTTTTGTTTTTATTGTGTTGTGTGTGGATTGGCTGAAGCTCACGCGCATACGCACAAACCAACACCATTTTGTATTTCATTTCAAAAGGGAGTAGGTATTTCCTGCACATAATCGAGGGGCGCAATGTTGTGCTATACAGCCCCGCTGTTCAAAATAAGTATTTAATGGAGTTATCGAAACTTCCAAAATGTCTAAGAACTACTTCCTAAATCTAATCCAGCTAATATGATAAAGTTTAAGTCAAGTTTAAAGACTATACCAACTCCGCAGATCATCAAATTAAAGTCACTTGAAAACTAGAACTAAGTCTCCATTATTTATAAAGACCCATTAAAGCTATGAACTGTAAGCTGTAGTCAATGCTTTAGAATATTAATTGGAAAAGTTTGAATGAGCTTAGCGATTTCTGAGTAAACAGCATAATACGCTGAGACTGAAGTCAAGAAAAGCTGATAGATTTAGTAACATACTTTTCAACACACCTGCTCGTAAAGTAGGTCTTATTACAGCGTATTTACACTGATAATGCAGAATATTACCCATGCCGTGCCTTTTACATTACATTATCGCACTAGTGCCTTTTCATTACATATCTTTTTAAATATTAGCAAAATAATGCAGAATATTACCGATTATTACCCATGCCGTGACTTTTACATTACATTATCGCACTAGTGCCTTTTCATTACATATCTTTTAACATTTTCATTTTTTATTTATTTATTTTTTTCCTCGCAAATGTGTTGAAAAACGTCGTATGAAACACGTGAGCATTGGTCATTACACTTCTCGTCTCCATTAAGCCTTCGCCTTCGGCTCAGGCTTAAAAACCGACTCGAGTGTAATGACCAACTTAGCACACTTGTATCATAATGTACTATTACGTCATACCTGGCCATAAAGTAGGAATTACCGCACGCTAAGCGTGCGGAAAACCCCACTTCCTGGCCAGATAGAGACGTAAAATTTTGTACTCACCACGGGCGGTAATAAAGAAAGCCTCAAATCAAAACCTCAAATCAAATACCTGCGATCTGAGACATTCTTTGTTTAACCGCCCTAGGTAAGTAATGTACTATTAGCCTCTGGATTTCAGAAATTCTATTTAGTAATACGCGGTTCTTTGTAACGTTTCCAACAATGTTATCAGTCAGCAGTCAGTGTTATATTTTTCATTTATTTTCATTTAATTTATTTCAGGATAAAAATTACAATATACATTTGTAATTTAATTTCTCGTGGTCAGACAGATAGACAAGGCACTTTATGTACGTATAATAATAAAGTCACAATTAAACTTGTTAAAATTATTCAATACAATTTGATCACCAAGTAAAAGTCGATTCGGATGATTTTACACAAAATAACCTTACAGAAGCTGAATAAGTTTAATGTAAATATTTCCAAACTCAAAAAACCTACTACATCTAGGTGAGGGCCCTTTCGGATGCACTTCGACCCAGTGGGATGTAGAATGAGGAAACCTACTACATTATCGCCAGATAAAAAAATATTTTTGCTTCAGATTAATAAACACATTGAAAACATCCCAAGACTTAGGTGCAAATAAATGAAATAAGAGTCAATATGGCCGTATTGGCATTGCAACCTCATTTCCTTCTTCAATTTGCATTCTCTTACGGTAGAAACTAAGGAAGGCAATGCATTCAAATGTATTCCGCCACATATGGACAGTTAAGGGAACTAAGTGGAAAATTGAATTGAAGTCTGAACTGGAAAAACTATTTGAATTGTACTCAATGCGCATACAGTACGAGCATAGTGAAACACACAAACCAGTTGAAATTCGATCTTACGTCAATTTCATAAACACTGACAAGCTTTTATCTGTGCACTCTGTCTGCACAGACAGTATCATAAATATGTATATTTTCTAGGTAATTATGCTTAGAGATAAGGTCGAAAAGTTTATCCTCGTAAGGCCTACGGGCTTAATTTTTGGACAAAAGAAGGAAGTGCGTGTTTGGAAGCGCGGATATCATGTTTTTTAATTTTATTTCTTTGTGCGTTTAAATAAATAAAAAAGTAATAGCTGATTTCCCTCAAACATGACATGGCCGATTTTAAAAACCAATTGTAATATGTTTAGCTGTTGTGCATAATTTGTTAGAATTTTTGTAAGTGTATTTTAGACCTATGTTCGTGATTTTTTTCTCTAAAGCGAAAGTCAAAAACTCAGGATTCGAATAGCTGATTTCCCTCGAAAAAGGCCTCAAGATTGCTAATTAAATTTAGGGCAGCCGTATTATAATCCAAACAAGAGCTACGTTTTTTGTAATAAAAATTGAACTCTATTTATAAGGGACTCGAAATTTCAAGATAATTATTTATTTATGACCTATTTTTGGGACACTGGGCCGTTATTACATTAGTTTCATCAAAAATAGCTTGCACAATGAAAATAAAAATAAAAAACAATAAAGTGTCGCTGAAAAAAGTTTATGACATCGCATAAAATATGTAGCATTTCACTGATAAAATCCGGTCCGAATGCCTAGCTTTTTTTAACTTGTGCCAGTGCTGTACATTAAACAATTCCGTACCGTTACACTAATTCTCAAAAATACTGGAACGGATAAAAATATTTGCCTTTCGTAGTGTTTCATGCTGTATACTCGTCGCTTACAAAGGAACTAAAGCGAAATTGTTTTGCAGTGTATACACATCCAGTATTTGAATGAACTGAATTATATTTTCATTTCGTGGAATTCGAATATTATGACGAGAGAGTCTCTGTTTGGTACATACGTCTTTTTGAAAAACCCAGTTGTACGAGCCGCGGTTGTAACCCTTGACCTAAAGATTGAAAGTCGCTTGCCTTATCGCTAAGCTACAGTGCTTTAATAAGTTGCAGTATTGTTAATCTTTCGTATTTTATTTCGTTCAGTAAATGTAATGTGATGTAATAGACTTGGCGACTGTAGTGAATACATTTCTAGGATGATGTGTACCTACTAAGCTATTTGTTAATGTTTTCTCAATGTACTGTGTATGTAACCTTTAGTTGCTTTATTGTACAAAAACCATGATAAAATGAAAACAAACAGAAAAAGAAGCAAAAAGACGAGCTTAGCGAGAAAGTACGGACTGACGCGTTTTCTCGCTAGATTTCTAATTTCCGAGGCGCTAATATTCAGTAATCAGAAGAACCCTTTCTGTAGCCTACTTACAGAACAAATATTTGAGTATGAGTAATTCATAATATCCTGTACCTGACGTCTTTCGGCAAATGATGATGATGGTTTATAACAAAATAAGAGTTTCCAAACTTTTTTTAACTTGAACTTAATAGGTACATTAAGTTGATTGCTTGACGACTGCTAATATTGTTATTTATAAATAAATAAATAAATTAATGTAATGTCGATTTATCTATTGTAACATATTTTTTTGTGTAATAGGTACTAACACCCTTACCTACTTTGGGAAATGTGGTCTTACATGTGTAAAAATAGACATCGGAAACATTTCCGGAGTACCCGCAGTACCGCAAGGCGCGGTGTGGATAGGCCCCCCACAAGGTGGACAGATGACCTGGTACCTAAAGGTCGCGGGAGTCCGCTGGATGCGGGTGGCGCAGGACCGGTCACTTTGGCACTCCTTGGGGGAGGCCTATGTCCAGCAGTGGACGTCTTTCGGCTGATACGATGAGCCCCTCGATTTCAGTCCTGGTTGACCAGTCTGCCGTTAGTCAATCTTCTCGGCCTCTATAGTAATAAACCATTTTTACCACAGGACCAGCGTTGGCCGCGACAGCAGCATCCGCCTCATCAGCAACGGCTCCTCGAAGCTCTGAGGAAGGACCGGCCGCCTCCCGGCCAACAACAACGTGAGAACCAAGGAGAACTTCAAGAACTACTTCAAGGCCGACAGCCTCGCACCGTTTCCCAAATGCTGCGAGAACGAGAATGGAGGCACGCATATGGAGACGAACGTGGATGCTAAAAGTAGTACGGAGAGTTTTTACATGCCCGCTGATAGCTTTAGGAGGTCCAGATAAGTTGGTTTGTGTGTCTTAATTGGTTGGGTAGTCCCGGAATTTTTACGGGCAATCCCGGGAATCCGGGATTGGCTGTGATAATCCCGGGATGGGCGTCTGGTTAGCACTAAGTAGGTTGCTTAGTTACAGAACTTTAAAGTTCCAACACGTATGTTTTGTCTATGTGTTTATTGTTAGCTATACAATTTATCCCATTTATGTCACTTTTTAATTAATATTTGTTTATAAGAGAATAACTGTAGAAGAGTGACTTTTGCCTAACATTTCTCGTGGCAGCTAACTTTCCGATTAATGTAAAGTGATGTAAAAATATTAGGATTAAGTGTTCTGACTGTGCTAATGTTATATTTGAAAATCGTACTGTAATATTAGGTATATATTTTGATTTGAGTCATGCACAAATAAGTGCTCAGGTATATCTTGCGAATTACAGTTTCAACCAGACTACTTAAAATAGATGTAAAAATGTGTGTAAGCTCTCTTGTTAATACTAATATTATCATCATGATATCTGATCTAAATATTTATGCAATACAACATTGTTGTGTATAAATCGTTAATATTTATAACATTTAAGTAAACCGAGTATTTGGTTTGTCTTTGTACTATATAGCAAATAAGAAGGTAACTAAATAAAAACACCATAAAATAATTTCCTTTAAAAACAAATTTTTATCCTACTCAAATCAGTACCCAAATCGCTTCAAGTGTGTCTATAGAATTTGAAGAGTTCAATCGTTTTCTCCACGATCCCATCATCAGATCCTGTCCTTGGGACCACTTGGAAGGAATTCCCTTTCAAACATTTCCTTTTTAATATGAGAATTTTCCAAAAAAGGGGCGTTTTCGAGTAAATTTTGTAATTTTACGTAAAATTCGGTTAATGAATGAAATATTAAAAACACTTCTAACACAGCTAAGTATCATCATGACAGACAAAACTTTCGTTTCAAAAAACTATAGACCCGCTCGAGCCGAATTAAAATTATGGATCATTTGTTTCTGGCTGTGTATGTTATTATTATTATTTATTTATTTAATAAACAGAGTATATAAACTTAACAATTAACTGTGTCTAAAGTCTTTGTGGTGTAGTTGTGTATGTTAAAATATTTCAGATTTGTTTCATCGAACTTTGCAACTTCGATTAGGTATTCCCAAATCCCAACGGCTTTTGGTTACTAGGATTTGTCTTAAACTTTAAGTGACTTGGTGTTAGTATACTCTACTAGGTTATCGCAGTTTCCATTATTAATGACCTTCGACAGTCTATTAAGACGATGCGCGGGTGGCCATTTTTCCATACAAACGTAATCCCCCGTTTCCTCCCTGAATAATAACAAAAGAGCAAATATTTTACATTCGTGTATTAAATACTGACCTCTGACATGTCCGTATGTTTCGTTTTACCTAATTATTTGTTTATTTTATTATTTAGGGAACTTTTTAAACCACGAAATTCGCCGCTTTTCGGCGCCATAAACACACGCTCAGTAGACTAATTTAACGAACACAAATGAAAAACAGAAAACCTAGAGACGTAGCCAAAGCCCTCATAATAATAATATAAGTGAAAGTAAAACTAAAATTGGTGCAAAATTGAAAGAGAAAATAGGGTACTACGAAACCCTGTTTTTGGTGGGTCAGATCGGTCCAAATCGGATCGGATCGGTTTCAAAATTAGAAAACTGGGGGCATACGCACACATTGATGCTTTACGCACACATTCACAGAGACACCTCTAATTAGCGCTAAACGCGACGGAAATAGGTTTTACACAAAACAATTTTTCAAAAAGCTCGCTCACCGCGCTTCCTCTTAAGTATTCCTATTACTATTGCATTAGCCTTAACCGGGGGGTCTATCTGACATTTACACTTCGCAGTCCGAATCGATGTATTTCGCTCGCTGTCACCATCTCTGTGTTAAAATAGGTACGAGTATGTGCAGATTATATCATTTCTTATCTTATTAATACCACGACCAATCAATATGTAGGTAGGTATATACTCTACTCATACTTATAATTTATTGGTAATAACAAAATTACATGTCAACATAATAGTAAAATATATACCTATAGTATTAAAATAAGCTTAGGTTATTAGCATAGTTGGCTATTAATTATACTATTCTGAATTAAAAAACTCTTCAATACTATAGAACGACTGCTCAACAAGCCATGCCTTAAGTTTATTTTTGAAACTGACCGGACTAGGGGCGTCTATTATGCTTATTGGCAATCTATTATATACAGAAGGACCTATTACGTGTATGGTTTTATTATATGGCAGTCCGTGGCATGTCCGCATGGCATGGTTATATTATATAGCAGTCCTTGTCAGTTGTAGTATTATAATTATATAGTATGTATTTACATTATACTTTTTAAAGATAGTTTAATTATAAAATAAACATTAACTATTTTCAAACATACCGCATTGGTATCGATTTAACTTTGTAAATGTTGTGTTGATAACTTATTTGATTAAAATTATATAAGTAAAATACTACTTAGTACAACATTGTGTTTATTCATGAATATTAATAAATCTACTCTATGATTAGTGTATAGCATAATGAAAAAAAAAATTGAAATATATTGTAAAATATTAAAAGGGTTATTAATGACCAAAGTTTTAAATTACCAAAAATATTTCATTCAAATAGCAGGCTCACATAATAAACTACGGTACGGTAGCACTAGGCTACCGCTTGTGGTGAAAAAAAATGTATGAAGACCAGAGTGGCCAATTTCCTGAAAAATAGTTTATCTAATACTGATTTTAAAATGGTATAACACATGCTATTTACATCTTTATAAAATAACTAGCGACCCGCCCCGGCTTCGCACGGGTTTATAAAAGTTTATATGTATAATACATGCATGTATTATACATATAAACCTTCCTCTTGAATCGCTCTATCTATTTAAAAAAACCGCATCAAAATCAGTTGCGTAGTTTTAAAGATCTAAGCATACATAGGGACAGACAGACAGACAGCGGGAACTTTGTTTTATACTATGTAGTGAAGCGGAATACAGGGCAAAACACCTCGGAACACCGGGGTCACTACCGGAGGCCGTCGGCAACGTAAAGGGTCTGCTAGGCTTCCTGGTGCCACTGGGTTGGCACGAATAACAGTAGTGCCAAAACCCCTACGCAAAATAGGCGCATTTATGACGTCGAGTTGCGGAAACCCAGCCCGCGTACAACCTATAACCTACTATGTAGTGAAGATGTTACTATTAATGTTCATTTTGAACACCTTGTTTTGGTAAAATTCGCTCTTCGAAAAGGTCAATTATGTCGAAAACCACGGATCTTTCACTAAACCTTAAAGTCAATTGACCATTAATTACTGGACATCCTGTATATGTGATGCACGTAACATGCATTATGTATTTGTAATATATTGAATACGGCCTAAGCTTTTAAGATATAGGTAATTTAGATTATTTGAGTTGGCGGAATTACATGAAAGTAGTCCATTAAAAAAAGCAACTCTACCGTCCCAGGTAGAAGATTCCTATTTCAGTGACAGTTTTATTAAAACTCGGCCAATTAAATACTCTCGACCACACCTACCTACAACTAATATTTATAAAGGCTTATTTATGTACATTGGTGTTTGAATTCCATTCTGTACCACTCGCCTGCTGAAAAACGTTGTAAAACAGTGGACCAGAAAAATCTGTACCTACCTAATAAACCATACAACGTTCTTTGCTGAAAGTTTCATAAAGCTGTGTTCATTCATGAAGTTCTTCCAACTATATTGAAATTCATATAATTATGTCATCTCGAGAGTCCTTATATATTTGAATAATAGGTAGATAACTTTATTTATTATGTGTCTGTAATACAAAACGTTATTAGCACTTTTACACTGTTAAAGTTGTATGGCATTTTGACCCAAGTTTTTTTTTATACAACGACGGTGGCAAACAAGCTTACGGCCTGCCTGATGTTAAGCAGGTACCGTAGCCTATGGACACTTGGGACTCCAGAAGAATCACCAGCGCGTTGCCGACCCTTTATTCACTTGAGGATTCGCTGTGTTGGCAGATAGAGACTTGCAGGTCCCTCGTCACTCCCAACACATCCAAGAACACGCGTTATTCCTGACCAAAATAGTTGGGCGACGCTTTGTGCGTTGTGATACGGACTCAAACTTCATCTCCATCTTCAAACCAAGCCATAGATCAAGTAAAAAGACAAAAATTAGGGGTCAAAGGCGGACCCATAATGGCGACAGCCGAAACAGTTCATACAAATTGACATAGTACTCGTATTATGACGTCACAGCAGCAGCATTATCTTCGTACTTAACCGCTGTATGGCAAATCACGTAAATTGATGTTTTGGTCGTGAAATATTTCGTATAAGTACATATATAATAATATAAGCCTTTTATTCAGACACTTAAGTTTTACATTTACATTTGTTAACAATAACATTAAAATTCGACAACATCGGTTCGGTCTGTTTGCCGTTTGGCAAAGGCCTCCTCCATCCCTTTCCATCTAACTTTGTCTCTCGCCAGCCTTGTCCATTGTTTTACCGCAATTTTTATTATTTCGTCATCCCATCTTATTTTTTGTCTACCTCTTTTCCTCTTTTTGTCTCTAGGGTACCACCATATCATTATTTTGCTCCACTTCTCCTTATTCCTCATTATGTGTCCTGTCCAGCTACATCTTCCATATAAGTACATAGTTGGCATGCAAATATTTTTTATTATCGTGTAAGGATTCTATTTGTATCTTTAAATTTGCTCTTAGCCAATTGTTTTTTCTCATTTTCAAGTCTCATATTTTTATGATTGTAATTATATTTTGAACACTTTATTGTAATAATTTGATGGTTTATCAATATAGCAACACTACGTTAAATATACATTTTCACACGAGAAATACACACATCACTGAGGTGCGAGCGAGAGGCCTTGTAAGACAAAAATTGGCGTAAGTATTTATTGCACAGCGTGTGTAATTTTGATGTCGCAAGATTGCGTCGGGTCAAATAGACCTTGTTTACGCTGCGTCAAGTTTCCGTTAACTAATTTTAACATGGCGGTAACTCTCCAGCAATTAATACACGTCACGTAAGACTCGTTATGCAAATGATTAGGATACCCGGGAAAACATTACAGTTTCATAATCAATCATCTGTTCTCGACTTATCGATGAAACATTGAAGACGTGTAAAATACTTATACATTCTGATATTTCTGATACAAGTGCAGAAGGTATTAAACGAAAACTAAGTAGCATTGATGTGGGAAATCTAACTTTATACACGCTTTACAACTAGGCACAGAAAGTACCACTTTTTACCCGACTACCTACGGCAAAGCTTTAGGGTTATTAAATATGTCCATTAGTTATTACGAACGACAATGTTTGAGCATTGGAGGAAAGATAAGAAACAATGCTAAAATATTCTCCAGGTTATACAGGATGGTGCCGGCTAAGGGGTAATTACGGCTAATAACAACTAACTTATTGTATTTTTTATTTACTTGCTACAAAAATATATTCATATTATACCTAACTAAACCCAATAGTAAAATGTATAAACCGAATTTGTATGATAAGGAAAGCATGTTTAACTTTTGAATGTTGCTAGAAGTAATTATACTTAAGTATACATACGTTTTCATCCTATGCCATAACATACCTAATATAAGCTTTCTTAATTAAATTAGAGGTAGGTACCTATAGACATTAATTATTTTCCGGGTTCCCAACACGGAATTTTGTATTGTAAATTGTAGACACGTATCTCAGGGAGAAGACATTTGAATACATAGGTATATAACACATTCATCAAGTACCTACATACGCTGCCTTGCAGAGCGTATATATTGTAAATAGATTGGTATCCTTTTAGAATAGAATATTATCTTTTATACAGCATGTCAATCAACGAAAGTTCACTTTGGGAAATCACTTTAACAGTCCCCAGCACAGTTGGCTCAAGTCGACTCTTCATACAAACGTAGTTTAGTTTGGTTCTCATTTTAACAAACGTAGTTTAGTTCGGTTCTCATTTTAAAACGGCATACTGGAATAACACTTTTTATACACAACTTCGCTTCGCACGGGTTTATAATGTATAATACAATGAATACATGCATGTATTATACATATAAACCTTCCTCTTGAATCACTCTATCTATATATAAAAACCGCATCAAAATCCGTTGCGTAGTTTTAAAGATCTAAGCATACATAGGGACAGAGAGACAGCGGGAAGCGACTTTGTTTTATACTATGTAATGAGGATGAGATCCGCCATATCCTGGTTGGAAACCAGTTTCTATCTCTTCTTCTTCTTCTAATTGCTATAAATTTATAGTAGAAATACAATAGAAAAACGTTCTCATCATCATCATCATATCAGCCGAACGAAAGACGTCCACTGCTGGACATAGCCCACCCCCAAAGAGTGCCAAAGTGACCGGGCCTGCGCCACCCGCATCCAGAGGACTCCCGCGAACTTTACCAGGTCATCAGTCCACCTTGGCCTACCCACGCCGCGCCTTCCGGTACGTGGTCGCCACTCGAGAACCTTTCCGCCCCAACGACCATCGGTTTTACGTGCAATGTGCCCCGCCCACTGCCACTTAACTCTAGCGCTTCGGAAAAACGTTCTAGTCGCTCTATTTTAATTTCTAGCAACAGAAACTGGTTTTCGATCCCATTGTGTACCTATACAATAAATAATGTTATTCTAGCATGTCGTTTTAAAATTAGAAACAAACTACGTTTGTATGGAAAGTCTATCCGTTGTTACTTATTCTGTGCCTCAAGGGGCTCTATTCACGTCTCCGACAACAATGGTGCAGACCAAGGTCACAGGTTATTGGTAAGGATCGTTGTGTGATCAAGATCGCATTTCCCTATAGAAATAACACTCCCTTCTAGCCATAGGTACTTTACAGGTTAGACGTTCGTAGCTTTACATACTGTATAATAGTTACCTACGTTCTCAGACAAAGAAAAAAAAAGATAGACGGAGCATTGCGATTTAGTGAAGCCAGTTTTTAACCATGCCAAATAAGTTAAGCACAGGCTGACGCACACAAACACATATTATATACAAACTAAAATGCACCAAATTTGAAATGTATGATCTTGACAGTGTTGCGAGACGTACTCGTACTGAAGGTGAAGAGTCGATATTATGTGTGGCATGTTGTTCGTAATGCTCTGCCTATATTTTCTTCTTGGTCTGAGCCTATGTACGTTTTACTTTGTAACACATTATCTACATAGTAACTTAACACAGTTTACATTCATAAAATTTAAAAAAAAATATTAATTAATCCATGAATTAAGCGTATTATAAGTTTGTAGAGACATATCTTGTAAAGTGTGCAACACAGAAAACCTAATATTACCTCCTTATTATCCTATGTTAAAGTTAAATGGTACTAAAGTAAACTATTGTAAATAGCAAATATTCATGAATAAAGGATACCGACAAATATTTTACATGTGACTTTTTTATACCTATCTACCCTATTCCATACGAGATTAGAAAAATCGTGCGTTAGTCGTCATGCGATTTGAAACGCAAAAAAAATTGTATTGATTTGTTTGGAAGGCACCGAAATGATTCGAAATAAGTAAAACTTGCACGACTGACGGATTGCCCTTTGATATCACTACATAGTATAAAACAAAGTCGCTTCCCGCTGTCTGTCTGTATGTCCCTATGTATGCTTAGATCTTTAAAACTACGTAACGGATTTAGATGCGGTTTTTTTAATAGATAGAGTGATTCAAGAGGAAGGTTTATATGATTAAAAAATGCATGTATTATATATGTATTATACATATAAACCTGTGCGAAGCCGGGGCGGGTCACTAGTCCTTATTAACGAACAAACGTACCTAGACGAAATTGTCCGTTAAAATTCAAATTTTAAATGGAATGAGGTATGTAATACATTATTCCTGCGCTCTTTCTTTTTAACACCCGAAGCAAAACTAGGGGTGTTATAATAAGTTTGACGTGTCTGTGTATATGTGTGTCTGTCTGTCTGTGGTATCGTAGCTCCTAAACGAATGGACCGATTATAATGCGGTTTTGATAACTGTGATACGGCGTCATTCAAAAGCAATAAATACAAATACAACAAATACAAATATTTAATTTAACAGAAACAGATTAGCATACAAAAAAAATATCCATCAGACTCCAAACTAGGCTGAGCCTGTGTCTTGGACGTCTGCGAGAGCGATTAACAAATTAAAATTAAAATTCAAGTTAGTTTAAATGACATTATTACACGTAAATTTAGACAATGCGGTGATATTTCAAGTAAACATTAATACTAGACTAACAGGAATACCAGATAGGCTGACATAACCAATTTATAATATTAAAAAAATTATTCTAATTGTTCGTATCTTGTGCGTGTGAGTGTGTGTGTGTATGTATGTGATCTAATTGAACTTTGTAGTGTGTAGAGTTTGTGTTGAATGGAATCATGTATATAAGTATTATATGTATACTAATTAAATTGTCCCGTTAAGCAGTCTTTGTTATAAGGTCTTCAGTTTCCAGGTAGGAAAGTGAGTAAAGCCATTTCAGTACCACTTTTTTGGCTCTGTACACTGAGAGAGTTTTTATTTCAAGTGACCTGCAAATTTGGTTGTAAGTGTAAGGATGGGCGAATGCTGGAGACCGCCTGGCCAGGGCGGAGCTGCGAGTAGGTAATGGAGCTTTGAAAATACGTTTCCTTAACATATCTTCATAAGCCGTCGAGTTAAGGATGGAGCCGTGTGTTCGAGTGACAGCTTTAACAATAAAGAGCTGTCGTACTCTTAACAATTTAGTTTCAGAGTACAACAGATCCGTGGGGAAACGATACCTCTTTTTATGCATGACCTTTGTTGTTGCACACGTTGTGCACGTTCAGCTATGATCAGGTAGCTTTTTCCAGCGCTACTCCAGACAGCTACTCCGTATTGCAGAATAGATTGGCACAATACAAAATATACGAGGCGAAGTACGTCTTAGGTAGCGCAGTCACGTAATCTCTTCATAACGTAGATTAGTTTCTTAAATTTAGCTGCAAGGCTGATAATATGCTGTTTGAACGAGAGATGCTGATCAATAAGAAGGCCCAGGTATTTAACACACTCGCTTCTCGCAATCTCTTGAAATGAACACTTCATAGCTGAACTGGACGGCAAGGAGGCAGGGTTTGAGAAGCACCGATGAAATTTAATCTTTCTGTCTACCGGGGGAGAGGATGGAAAATGCCACAAAATGTGTTTTATTGACGTTGAGTGTAAGCAAATTACTATTTAACCAGGTGGCGACCACCGCAAGCACATTATCCGCTCTTGAATAAGTTTCTTCCCAGGATTTACCATGTACAAGTAACGCGGTGTCATCGGCGTAACACACAAGTTCAGTATTAGGAATGAATAAGTCGAAAATGTCATTAATGTATAAAGTGAAAAGCGTAGGACCCAGAATACTTCCCTGCGGAACGCCAAAGAGGACAGGCCTAAAACAGTAATAGTACATTGTTTAACGAGGGGCGTAAGTGGAATAGTGCAAACGAGAGTCTATCAGAAGCCCGACGCCGGGGGCGGAGGGCTTTTGATGACTCGAGTCACAGAGCTGTATTCTTGCAGCGCATGGCCAGCTCGATTTTTATTCAACCAATCACAGAGCATAATTCTTGTAGCGCATGGCCTGCTCGATTTTTATTCAACCAATCACAGAGCAGAGTTCTTGTAGCGCGCGGCCACCTGGATTTGCTTTAACCAATCAGATCACACACAAGCTCATAGCTCCTTAGGGAGTTATAAAATTCATAACTCCCGCGGGAGGTAAATCGGCTATAGCTGCTCTATACACCTGCCTATAATACACCCTTTACGAGTAAGTGTAATGAAAACTAATTTTGTATAAAGCAGTTACGGTGCTAACGAAATTTATATAGTTGGTTGGTTGGAAGCAATAAACAGTGTTAAAATAAAACAGTTCTAGAAAATCATAATTATACTTGAAATGAAGCAAACACTAATCCCATTAAAGTATCCGTTTCAGCTAAGAGGCATTAATTAGACGTCGCGTCGCCGCCGTCGCCGCCTGAAGGCAAACACTGAGGTTACTTTGCTATGACACTTTTTGCAGGTGCTTTTATTTATTCAAAAGTCTCGATTTCCTACCAAGCTAAAGTAACATCGCGAATAGTGGTTACACAATGAAGACAGTTTGAATGGAATAAAGTTAATATTCATTGCATATTATTTTTTGCCAAAGCGTCCCTCGGGCTCGTTAAGGGCACTACTTACCGGGAAAAACGCTAGGAGGTTATTCGTTGCATATTTTGTTTGTAAGTTTTACTCTTGAATTTATATAATACTAGCAGCCCGTGTGGCTTCGCCCGCGTATTGCAAAGAACCCAGGCAAGCTAACAAGCAGGTGAAAGAATTTTTGAAATTGGTTAAGCGGTTCCGGATTTTACCCAAACCATTCAAACCTTTCAAACTTACAAAGCTAAGGTAAGTGTACCAAATTCCGTAAGTGAACATAATTCCGTTAAAATTGCGTGTAAAACCGTAAAAAACAAAATAAATATTTTACCAATCTATTTATTCAAATCTTCAAATAATATAGTTTACACATGTGGGTAAAATTGCTTAAAATCATTTATAACTATTTTATTCTATGGTTTTAAAAACGAATTCACGGGATTATGTTCACTCACGGAATATGGTACACTTACCTTAACTAGGTACAATCTCTCAGACTTTTCCTCTTCATAATAAATATTAGTAGGTATAGATTATAATAGTACTCGGCTGGGCAGCGTTCGGGAAGCTACAGCACATCTTTTAGTCCCATATTCCGCAGTGTCTCAAGACGAGAGTCTTTGACCAGTGTGTGTTGCCAGTGATGACATATGGCACTGAAACGTGGTCGCTTACAATGGGCCTCATAAGAAGGCTCAAAGTCACCCAAAGGGCAATGGAGAGGGCTATGTTGGGAGTTTCTCTGCGTGATCGCATCAGAAATGAGGTTATCCGCAGCAGAACCAAGGTAACCGATATAGCCCTCCGAATCGCTAAACTTAAGTGGCAGTGGGCGGGGCACATTGCACGTAGAACCGATGGCCGCTGGGGCGGAAAGGTTCTCGAGTGGCGACCACGTACCGGAAGGCGCGGCGTGGGTAGGCCCCCACAAGGAGGATTGATGACCTGGTAAAGGTTGCGGGAGTCCGCTAGAAGCGGGTAGCGCAGGACCGGTCACTTTGGCACTCTTTGGGGGAGGCCTATGTCCAGCAGTGGACGTCTTTCGGCTGATATGACGATTATAATAGCTATTAGGTAGCATCTCTGTCCGCATATTGCAAAGAACGTAGGCGGAGCCGCAAGATAAAATAAGTAGGTACTTAAAATCCGTCTCCATCCCGTACGTACATGCTGTAAAAAGCGATTCTACCGTCCAAGGTAGAAGATTCCAATGACAATAGCAATTTTTATAAAAAGTTGGCCACTTTAAAAAACCTCAACCATAGAGTTACCTCATTGCACGCGTACGGCTCACACTTGACCGAATTATTACCCTACATCAATAGAAGGCGTCAACACATTTACGAACACTACGCGTCCTCGTCCATTACCTACACATACTTAGGTACCTAGGAGAGCACGTAGGCACTTCAAAATTTGAAAGCTAAAAGCTATTTTGTACGGAGTCTCTTTCTAAAGTACGACATTAGTCCTCTCCTTTCAGTTTGTTTATAGCTTCTGCTATAAGTTAGATACGTGTTAAGTTAGGTACTTATACGTATTGTGGCACTCTTTGGGGGAGGCCTATGTCCATCAGTGGACGTCTTTCGGCTGATATGATGATGATGGTGACGTAGAGTAAGCTACATAAATAATAAAAAAAACCAGTCAAGTGCGAGTCTGTCTCGCGCACCGAGCGTTCCGTACAAACTTTCACCACGCTTTGTTAAAAATCTATGTTGGTTTTTCAGAGATAATTTCAATAATTCTTTTTTTTATTTGCTAGAAAGTACTTTCAGAATACTTCCATACAAATTAGAAGGAAAAAAAATCAACACAAAAGTATTAAATTACAAACTTAAATTTTGAATCAATTGAATAGGACGATAGAGTTCATTTTACAATTAACGTTTTATTTGGCGCTAAGCTTTTTCTTGCAAAAAATGGTACGCGTCCGACCACACAGCCGTATTGTTAGACTTGAATGCTATTGTTCTGAAGACAAGAAAATTAGTCCAGTTGAGAAAATCTCAACTATACCTATGTATGTATTTATTTATGTAAGTAGTAAGAACTTAGAATTGCCATCCATCCCTAGGAATATTCAAGTTCTTGTATTGTGGCAGTGGGCACATTGCATGCAGAACCGATGGCCGTTGGGGCGGAAAGGTTCTCGAGTGGCGATCACGTACCGGAAGACGCAGCGTGGGTAGACCAAGGTGGACTGATGGGTGGCGCAGGACCGATCACTTTGGCACACTTTGGGGGAGGCATATGTCTAACAGTGGATGTATTTCGGCTGATATGATGATGATGATTAGGAATATTCTCGAGCTAGGAATATTCCTTACATCAATCGGGAATATTCCCGGAAAAGGCAAATTACGCTACAACAAAAGTATTCCAATAGTGAGAGAAGAATAAAATAACATTTATATAATACGGAAAACGTTTTTAATTTAACTATGTAAATGAAAAAATGCATGCAGTATATTGGACCATAATCCATGCTTAAAATAATCTGACTACAACAGATAACAATGTTAAAAGCTGTATATGCCAAAAGAATGATTTTAAAGTGGTAAAAACCGTTTACAAATTAGTAATTTTCTAGTTCATTTAAGGTCCGAAATAGTAGAAGCTTTCAGTTAGGTACCTTTTTAGTCCCTAATGACACTGTGGAGCTATTATCTATTGCAAAAATTGCTTATCAAAGACAATTTTTTGCCCTACAGCAATGCATAAATACTTCACAAGTGCTTGATATTAGAAGTTAAGTTACCTTTTTAACCCCCAATGCAAAAATAAGGGTGTTGGGTCAATCAACTATTTCTTGCTGCTCGTTGCCATGGTTACGTCTCCTGGGTCACTCTTTAAAACCATTATTTTATGGGGTTTAAATCCACTAAACACGTGTTTTTGTCATATTGGTAAACCCATTCCATGGTGGGGCGTCTCCTTAGCATGATATGAGTCCAGTTTATAGTATTTTTTCTAAGAAAGTCTGTTATTGTTGTCTCTTGGCTTACCGGGACAGAATAACAACAAGAAAAAGTTGATTGACCCTTACAAGTTTGACGTGGGTCTGTGGCATCGTAATTCCTAAACAAATAGACCGATTTTAATGCGGTTTTTTTTATCCGAAAGCTGACGTGATTGAGATGGTTCTTAGCTACATTTCAACAAAATCGGTTCAGCCGTTTTTGAGATACCTATTGAACTTTGAAATGAAAATGTCGGGGGTTTTTTAACTTTTCTAAGTTGTTAGTTATTAGTTACCGACACGTTTGGCTGACCTGATCTATATTTATTGCAAATATTGCTTATTAAAGAAATATTTTTTTTGCATACAGCACAGCATATTTTTTTTTAATTTCTTGATATTGAGATGGAGAAGAATATGGGTTATTCCCCATTGCACTCAATAGCGGAAGCTATGTCTCACTACTGTACATATGTGGCTAGCCAGCTAGACTTCATTTTTACAAGCTTTTATTTAGCTAACCCCGTTAGTTTTCTTGGGTCAAGTAATTGAAATTTAAGCTTTTATTTAGCTCACTCCATTTGTTTTCTTGGGTCAAATTTAGTAATTGAAATTTACAAGCTTTTATTTATCTCACCGTTTGTTTTCTTGGGTCAAATTTAGTAATTGAAATTTCACCCTCTCAACCGATTGATCTGAAATTTTGCATGCATATGAATATCGCATGACAATGCAATATTATGATGACATGGAGCTGATCTGATGCTGGAGCTGGACGGTGGCTATAGGAACTCCGCAATAAAACGACACAACCCCATCGAGTTTGGGCTCAATAGAATCTTCTCAATGAGTAGTTGATGATGGTATGCAGAAAAGTAGTCGGCAATAAAAGCGTGTACCAAAAATTTAAATTTTTACAGTAACTTGTTTATAATTAATATATAAACTACTAGCTGCCCTCGCGCCTTCGCCCGTGTATCGAAGAACACGGGAGATTTACTGTCATTCGGAACAAATGGAAAATCAACAACACAAAATTACCATTTTGATATTGGACCAAAAGTGAATTTGGTTAAAAGCTAATTGTGTCTATGATTTTTTTGACCAATTTCTTTCTTGATTAAAATTAATCTAGCCTAAATGGAATTTTGTCCACTATGAAATAGGTTCATATTGCAATATATATTGTATACGTGTAAAGTGAATGTTGTCTAATAACAACATTTTATATGAAAATCGACTATTTCGAACAAAAATTCATAAATGCCGAATTTCCGATTAGTCATATTTTGGAGTGCTCGACCTATATGAAGTCATGTCAATTTTACTTTAGGACGTGATTGCATTTTAGCATTATTCAGGCTGGATATTTTCCATGTCGAGGATTTTCAAATAGACATCATTCAGATTCGATCAATAATTTCGAGTTGTCAATTTTCCATGTGTGCTGAATGACAGTAAATCACACGAGATAAAACATAGCCTATGTCCATTCAGAAAGTCCACTCAACACACAGATGATTTTTTTTTTTAAATCAGGTAAAAGGTTCCGGAGAGGCGGAAATTACCCATTACATACAAACTTATAAACTTACAAAGCAACAATCTCACATACCTTTTCTCTTTGTAATAATAGTATAGAGCAATAGGGTTTTTTTTTTGATATAAAGTTAGTAGTCTCTTCTGTACACAAATCGGTGCTTATATAATTTTACGTCATACCTGGCCATAAAGTAGGAAAAACCCCACTTCCTGGCCAGATAGAGACGTAAAATGTTGTACTTACCACGGGCGGTAATAAAGAAAGCCTCAGAGCGCATATTTATCGCCCTTGCCTTCGGCTCGGGCGTCAAATACCTGCGATCTGAGACATTCTTTGTTTAACCGCCCTAGGTAAGTAATGTACTAATCTAGACTTTCTTCTATAAAGTAAGTTGGCTCACACTTTCCAAAGATACTACTTACTTACTTACTTACTTTTACATTCAAAGATAATATTGAGTTTATGTATGTTTGTCCTTATTTATATTATATGAATAAACAAAACAACTGTCCATACAAAGCTAATTAGTTATTTCTCATTTTAAAACGGCATACTTGAATAACAAATAATACTTCTAGCCCAACTTAATAATTATAGTCAATTGTATAATGATAGTAATACACACTGTACTCGAGTCATATTGAAGCAAAAGGTTTTGATGTATAATTTAACCATTAACATACTTCATGTTTCTTTAATTCATCTTTCTAGTTTCCGACCTACATATGGCATATTGTGAATACAATGTTTCATGTTATTCATAGCATGTCACTTTATAATGAGAACCAAACTACGTTTGTATGGAAGACGCTCGACTCCGTCTTGGTGACCCTTAACATTACAATAGTATGTAATTAACTGTAACATAATAACAGTTAATCATTTAAAACGGCCATAGCCATCTCTGTAGATATGGAATCAGACCTTTTGTTTTCAGTTTTTTCAAATTCCTGTTCATCAGTGGACCACCAGCTCTCATCATCATCATGGATAAAGCACAGGAATAGGTCATCTTCGTACGTTGGGAAATAATATTCCGGCTGATCCCACTTTTCCTTCCTCAGTTCCCAGTGTTTCATTTCCTTTAAATGCTTCTCTAAGTTGACAGAGTCATCAAACACGGTTTCACAGTATAAACACTGTTTCAAATGTATCTGGCGACGTATGTAGTTCACAATTTTGATTTTGTGGTAGAAATCCAAGCCTTCGGTTGCTTTTGTGAATGAGAAATCATGTTTCCGTTCCATGTGATCAAGTGTATTCTCATACTCCATCTCTGTATGCTCACAAAGTAGACAAGTTATCTGTGGACCGTTTTCTTCTGTCCACTCTGACCATTCTGGATCGCTGTCAACAGAATCTCTGTCATTCTCCTCTGGTGGATTTGGTATCCTTTGATAATTTTTATTAGGTTTTTGATATTTATGCTTACTCTGTTTGTCACCTACATAATTAACCATAAAGAATTTATCATACTCCTTATTTTCCGGATTGATTCTTTTGTGTCCTTTTTTCCGCATATGCTCTTTAAGTATGATTCGGTCTTTAAAGGAGCCCTCACAGTAAATACACTGAAGGTGATCCAGCTTTGAAGCAACAGTGTCTACGAGATTATCTATGAAAATCAGATTATCAGGTTTAGCTACATGAAAGTTATGTTTTTCGTATAAATGCTTTAAGTAACTGGATCTGGTATCTTTAGACACATACCTACAAAAGAGGCATTCTTTTTCATAGTTTTTATCTTCTCTTTCAAACTGGTGTCTTTTGAGTAATTTCTCTAGTTTGTTCTGCTGTACATTTGACCGTAACTCCTTGTCTTCGGGAAGCAGATCACTAAGTAAGTAGTATTCTTCATCCTTTGATTTAGTCCCATCTGGCTTGCTGTCTAGCAACATTGTAGTGCAAAAAAAAGGAAGATTCTCATCTGTAACAGAAAATTAAATACCACATTACTTTTGCTTTTTAGTTAAAGGAAACACCTGTAAACCGAAGCATGTAGTTGCATGCTACGGAGCAAAATATAGGAAAACACAGCTTGACGCTTGACACATCTCTGGTCTTGTCATGTAATTAAATTGCTATTTACTGGTGAGCTGTAGAACTCGCGAGCATAGCTTTTTTTATTTTATTCTGTTCTGAATAAACAATACAATTCTATACAATTATTGAACCTACTTACAAAATTTCACAAGAATCGGTTGTGAAACGTGACCTGTAGAGGGAACAGACGGACAGATGGCAGACATAAGAAAGATTTTTAGCCCAAGCTGAAAACTTTGTGCTTCACTCACTCATTCAAACAGGTAAACTTTATGATTGAATGCAATGTCTTCTTATAACAATAATAGCTTCACGGTTGGAAGTATTTAACGTCGTGACACGGGGCCAACTTGACCCGATATTAAAAAACAAAAAGGTACAGAAATAATAGCAGCCATATGCACCAAAATCAGATAAAAAAAAAGTACACATACTTTTCTCTCTGTTAAGTTCAGCTAGTTTAAGGGCAGAAATTCATTTAGATCAAATGACTTTAAACCAGCTGAGTGACTTCTGTATAGCTAAAGATATGATAGTATGGCCAATAGTCTGGTCTTGACTTTAAAATAACGGACCGATAATTCTACTTCAAAAAAGGCGTCGTCGTACTGTCGCCATCACATACATAGGTACACTATAGGTGTTCAAAAATATCAGCACATGCACCCTAATGCCTTGAAAATAGAGGTGTGTTCCGATGTTTGTGACGTGCTTGTTTGCTCCGATGTATGTGATGGCGACTGTACATTTTCTGTTAAAAGTAAACTAAAACTAACCTCTAAACCTCAACCTCCAATATCTCAAGTATTCAAACAAATCCGCTATCTGGTTCACGTCAGCTATAACCAGTCTGTGCTCCATGAAGAAATGTGTCAGCAAAGGCTTCTCAGCGTCAGGCAATGTGAACATTTCCTCGCACAAAACACATTGGCAGTCGCGAGTCTCATTGTCCTTGAAAATTGTAGGTTCCTCGCATTTCTGGTGCAGCGTAAGCGGGCCAAAGAACTTCTCTTGTTTAGACATAGTGATTAACAGCACCTTTAGTCAGTTTTTAATTATGAATTAGGTTTTTTCAACAACAACAGAAACCTAAGGTATGCGGTCAATGAATGAAGTGAAGTGTCAAATGTGTCAGTGACTTATAAAAGCCGCATCCCCGCGGTCCTTCCTGACGGACGGCATGAGCGGTACTGTGTGGGTACCAAAATAATTAGTTTTTAGGGTTCCGTACTCAAATAGTATAACGGGATCCTATTACTAAGACTTCGCTGTCCGTCCGTCCGTCACCAGGCTGTATCTCAAGAACCGTGATAGCTAGAGACAAAGAGAATATAAATAAGAGACGGGACTTCGAACAAGGTTTTGGATGACAGTGACATTGTCATTTGATTTTGACATGACAACTCATTCGAACTTTAGCTAGTTTGAAATACCACAATACCAATAAAAATAAACGCTAGTACGGAAGTAGACTTACCAACCTAACGAACAAGGACGATAAAAGGGTTGTAGTACTTAACGTTATCGATATCGATAATATTAGAACCCAACGTTATCGATATCGATAAATTATGATTAGGGACGTCGTTGGGCCTACTGCATGAACAGAAAATTGCTTTACAAAATCTAAAACTAATCCGATTTAGGTATGAAATAATAAAAGGAGAACAAATATTTCATACAGTTTATTTCACACTTATTTCCAAATCACAGTATATTTACAAAAAATCACCAATCTGTACACAGTCATATCTTCGCGGGTCGCAATGAATTCTTCTCGAACTAAGAAACCTCGCGCTTGTAGGTTTTATCCAAGTACCGACCGTTGTTTATCATAAGTAAATCAATATTGGCGCTTGATATTTCGTTATTAATACTTACGTGTTTTAGTTTAAGATAATTATTTTTTTTTTCGTCAAAAGCATTGTTTGTTTGACACACACATGTTTTCTCGTAAAGTTATAATCAGTGTAGTGCACCTAGGAACAAAAATATGAATGACGTCCAACTGCTCAAATTCAGATCAAATCTGACAAGTTCTGACAAGTGACAAGTTTTCTATCTGTGCTATTGCTATGGCGGACTCATGTCTCCTACTTCCGTTCTTTCTCAGTCTGTCATTTTGTCATGGTGACTTTGGCCGGTTACCATGGATATTATAACTTCACGAGAAAACATGTGTGTGTCAAACAAACAATGCTTTTGACGAAATAAAATTAAAAATTATCTTAAAGCGCCAATATTGATTTACTTATGATAAACAACGGTTGGTACTTGGATAAAACCTACAAGCGCGAGGTTTCTTAGTTCGAGAAGAATTCATTGCGACCCGCAAAGATATGCGTTCAGATTGGTGAATTTTTGTAAATATACTGTGATTTGGAAATAAGTGTAATAAACTGTATGAAATATTTGTTATCTTTTTACTATGTCATACCTAAATCGGATTAGTTTTAGATTTTGTAAAGCAATTTTCTGTTCATGCAGTGGGCCCAACGATGTCCCTTATCATAATTTATCGATATCGATAACGTTGGGTTCTAATATTATCGATATCGATAACGTTAAGTACTACAACCCTACTATCGTCCTCGTTCGTAAGGTTGGTAAGTCTACTTCCGTACTAGCGTTTATTTTATTGGTATTGTGGTATTTCAAACTAGCTGAAGTTCAAATGAGTTGTCATGTCGAAATCAAATGACAATGTCACTGTCATCCAAAACCTTGTTCGAAGCAATGACCAAAGAAACTAAAGGACGTGAAGTATCAACAAAATGAGCGTGCCAAGTATACTGTCATCTTGGCGCATAACATGGCGGATGTCGTGCTGTTCTGCTATCGATAAAACAGGGAACGTGTTTATCGATAATATACGAGTAGACAGATCTCAGAACGTACTGGTTTCCTGTAATTAAGTATTATTAAGTTATTAAGTAGGTACATTATTTAAGAAGTTGAAGCATTTTTGACCAAAATGTAGAGAGCAAATGTAGGTATATTTCTTTTACATTTTGCCTTATATTTTAGGGTCCAATTGCCTCCAACCTTTTTTTGCTTAGCACAATCGCTTCTTGATAACCTTTATAAATAGCTATATTAGCGACCAATGAAGCCTGTTTAGTTCCAAGGTAGTACCTGCCTACTATACAATTTTACCAATCATGACAACCCAGACGGTTTTTCAGGTTTTTTTAAATGCAAGAGATACTGTCTCGAGATCTCACTGGTTATAGAAATAGAAAATTCGATGATGCGAATGACGTCATCGCCATTCAGTATCGATATTTTCAAGAACAACCCTAACTGCCACTCAAACGTAACTTTAAGAACAAAAATTTCGAAAATAAAGCTAAATCCTATTACAACACATAACTAATCTTAATCTGTGTACTCATTACAACATAATGCAAATGCTCAGCTCTCGATAATGCTTAAACTATCCAATATTTCAATAAAAATACATTACATACCGGTGCAAGGATAAACTTTCCTGATTTGGGCCTTTTCTTAAGCCACATCCGAGGATGCTGCACCTGGGCATGGTCACCACATTCCACTAATAATGCTCTTTGGGCTTTATGCAGTTTATAATGTTCAATTAATAGTTATTTTATTATTTTGGTATGTTTACATCAGTCGTTGACATATGAAGTACCCACTAAACTGACGGGAACTGACATTTCGTGGCGCATAAAATGGCGATTTTAGGCCACACTTGACATTTGATCATCAACTTTCGGTTCTGACTGTTATACTACCATCTCTTTTTTGGTAGCCAAATGGTGCTTGGTTAAAATGAGACGGAGTTATTTTTGGGAATTTTATGTCTAAACAAATGATATTTGAAAAATACACCCTGTCCATAGGTTTTCCTATGTCTATGGTTCGAAGTCCCGTCTCTTATTTATATTCTCTTTGGTTATAATATCCATGGTAACCGGCCAAAGTCACCATGGCAAAATGACAGACAGAGAAAGAACGGAAGTAGGAGATAGCATGAGTCCGCCATAGCAATAGCACAGATAGAAAATTTGTCACTTGTCAGAACTTGTCAGATTTAATCTGAATTTGAGCAGTTGGACGTCATTCATATTTTTGTTCCTAGTTGCGCTACACTGGCTAGAGAGTTGAAATTTTTACAGATTATGTATTTCTGTTCATTCATTCATTTATTCACAATAATACAATGCAAGCTTACTGTTGCGGATGCAACCTATTTTGTACCTTTTTTTGTCTATTATTTTTATACTTTTGGAATGTTTTATTTTGTTTTATCAGTTGTCAATATATTGCTGTCGAAAACAGATTGAGTCGGCTTGGTTTTAATATATTTCCTATAAATAATCACTCCAGCTATACAGTCCATGCAGAAGTCCTTTATATTTGATCCTTCTCCCGTCTTATAATGAATATGCGAAGTAGAACCAAGCAGCTGGCAACGCCGGCTAAAAGTCGTAAGGCGACACGTTCAGAACCAGGTGCACCCGCTGTGGGTGGGGTCGGTCGGTCCAAAAGTCAGGGCCTCACGAAGACTGATGCCACAGAAACACCCGCAGCTCTCGATATTGTTCGCGCGTGTCCCGCAACTACCACCACCGGCGGCTGCGGCTCCGCTGTTGCAGCCGAACATTTTGACGTTTCTCCTAGTTGCAGGTCGCACGTATCAGGGTCTTCGCGGTCATCAGCTACTATAAAAGCACGGAGGCTTTCTGCGGAGGCCGAGTTGGCCCGCAGAAGTATGGAGCGAGAGCAAGAATTGATGATTCGTGAGCAAGAAATTGAGATTGCTCGACAAAGAAAACTACTTGAGCAGGTAAAACAAGTAGAACAATTAGAAATGGAAGCTGCTCTGGCCGCTCAAGAAGCCGAAGAACGTTCCGCAAAGTCGGCCAGTAATGTTCATTCCCGGACGGCATCTTGGGTTCGCGATATAAACCAGGGTAGCTGCCTACGCATGACGAATGAGCCAACTGTCGAATTGCATCGCAATACAGGAAACGATGGAATTATACTCAAAGCGATTGCTGACACTGCAGCTGCAGCAAAAGCTTTGGCTTCAGGTCGTAGAGCCAACATAGAACTCCCTACATTCTTCGGGAATGGTTCCCAATGGCTACAATTTAAACGTCAATTTAGTAGTACTGAGTCTTCTCATTCCCCCGCAGAGAACGTTGCGCGTTTACAGAACGCGCTTCGCGGACCCGCGCGTGAGGCGGTCGCTTCGCTGCTCCACACGGCAGCTGCCCCCGAGGAGATCATGCACGCACTCGAGCGAACATTTGCGTGCCCGGAAATGGTCGTCTTTGGTGAGGTACAAGTGTTGAAAACGCTGCCGCGGCTTGGCGCCGAGCTTAAGGAGATTGGTATTTTTGCCAACAAGGTACGAAACAGCCTTTCTACTATGAAATTACTCGGTCTACGAGAATATTTACATTCACCTGAGCTATTTCATAGTATTTTGGGCAAATTTAACCCTTTAATGAAGATGAGGTGGTCTGACTATGCGTCAGAAATGTCAAACCCTCTCATGTCAAAGTTAGAACTTTTATCTGATTTTCTAACTCGTGAACACGAGCGTTATATTAAATTCGCATTATCTCCTGAAATAGGTTTTATTGCTACACAACAAAACATCATTGTGCCTGTCAATAAACAATTCAAACGTGAAAATATTCACGCTGTGACACATGACAATATTAAAACAGGTGACAAAACCGAATGCATTTATTGTAAAAAGTGCCATGATATAAAAAACTGTTCCGAATTCACAAGGTTATCAGTTGAAAACAGGTGGTGTTGGTTGCGTGAACACAAAATATGCTACAAATGTCTAAAGAGTAAATCACATCAGTGGAAGTTATGTAAAGTGAACCCTTGTGGTGTCGACGGTTGTACTTTCCGACACCATCCACTTTTACACGGCAGGCAGGATACATTTACATCACCGCAAACACACCATACACAGGCGTTCCATAATACAGTGTGTACAGCTGCGCTCAACCATGAGTGTGAAACAGAACTAAACAATATGAACAATACGGGGTGTACGGCACCGCTAAACAAAACTGAGTGTACTGCGTTCAATAATATTGGGTATGCGAATTTGTCTGAAAGGGATGCCAAACACACGCCGTGCTGTTCCAAGACTACACAGGAGTTGTCAAAAGAAAACGTCATGGTTTCTAATACAGGTATTTTAAGTCAACATGTTGGAACGACAACCAAAACACAACCACACAGCGCATTATTAAAAGTGGTACCAGTTATTGTGTCTGGACCAGCTGGCAGTTACGAAACCTTCGCACTCCTAGACGATGGCAGTACAGCGTCGTTAATTGATTCTAAAGTGGCTGCCCGTATCGGGGTGTCAGGGCCAGAGGAGGTTATTACTGTCAATGCTGTAGGTGGCTTACACAAAACTACTAAGATTTCTTATGTGGACTTTTACATACAGGGTAAACACGAATCTGACAGGTTTTTAGTCAATCGTGCCAGGGCCATGCCCTTACTCAGCTTGAGCACGCAAACATTGTCCAAACACACCGCACAGTCTTACGATTATTTGAGTGATTTAACCGATTATTTGACGTACACTGACGCTATGCCAACCGTGCTGATTGGTGCCGAGCACTGGCATCTGTCAATATCTCGTGATACCCGCGCTGGTAGTCGTAATGAGCCGGTAGCTTGTCACACCTGGCTTGGTTGGACATTGTATGGAGTGGCTTCTAGTAAAACGAAACCGGTTGAGTTTGTCAACCACTGTCACCTAGACCGTATTGAGCTTACTGAACATGAACGTTTAGAACTGCTAATAAAGGAGCAGTACAAATTGGACTCACTGGGTATTACCAAACATGAGAAACTTCATAGTAAACTGGATGCTCGAGCTGTTGAGATCTTACACAATACTACCACACGTTTGCCAACTGGTAGGTATGAGGTAGGACTTCCATGGCGGGATAATATTCAGTGCGTTCCCGACAGTTATCCGCAAGCCCTATCTCGCTTCTTAAGTTTAGAAAGACGTATGTTTCGAGAGTCCGATTTTGCTGAAGCGTACAAAAGGTTTATTGACAATATGATTGCCAAAGGTTATGCTGAAGAATGTGATCCTGTCACTTATTATGGTCATTCTGTCAGTAATAGGAACGGTACCAATGTTATCAACAGTAAACACAATTTAGTGGAATGTCCAAATAAAAATAACACTTCGTCAGGTTACATTCAATATGGTACAGTCAGTCCGAATAAAGTGCAACCAAAATGTCATGACTACATGTCAACCACAGACATGGATAAAATAAACTTAAAAACGACTTCTGAATCTTCTGATACAACTCAAAGTGAAACCAATACCGAAATAAGGTGGTATTTGCCTCATTTTGGGGTGTATCACCCACAAAAGCGTAAACTCCGTGTCGTCCATGATGCAGCCGCAATGAATCAAGGCGTTTCCTTAAATTCGTTGCTTCTTCAAGGACCAGATCTCTTAGAAAACTTATTAGGCATACTTTGGCGTTTTAGAGAGGGCGCTGTCGCAATGACAGCGGATATTAAGGAGATGTTTCCCCAAATACGGATCCGTGATCAAGATAGGGACGCATTACGTTTTTTATGGCGCGACGTTAGGTCAAAGAACACAACTCCCATAAAAGAGTATCGAATGACAGCTGTTGTTTTCGGGGCGTCATCCAGTCCATTTACTGCGCTGTATATCAAAAATAAAAATGCAATGTCACATCAGGATTTGTATCCCAACGCAGCCAATGCAAGCATTCACAGTTCCTATATGGATGATTTTTTGGACAGTCTTGATGAGGTAACTGAAGCTGCGCAGCTGGCATCCGATGTGGTGACTATCCACCGTAACGCCTGTTTTGAAATGTGTAGTTGGATTTCTAACAGCCAGGAAGCGTTGCGTCTTGTTCCAACTGAATTGCACGCTGCACAGCCTACTGAAGTGTCTCTTGGTAGTGAATCAACTAACGTCAGAGCCTTAGGTGTCTCTTGGGATCCTATATCGGATACCATTGGTTTTAGGACTGGTTTAGAAGGGCTCAAGTTACATGGTGTTTTTACTAAGCGTAAAGTTTTGTCCCACCTCATGAAAGTGTACGACCCACTAGGATTGCTTGGCCCTATAGTGGTCAAGGGCCGTATACTCCTTCAGGAGGCATGGAGATCCAACATTGACTGGGACACGGTTTTTCCACCTTCACAGGTATTAAGGTGGAACGAATGGTTTAAAGAACTGTCAGATATATCTAATATTAGAGTTCCACGTTGGTACGCTAAGGTAAACGGCGAGCCTCTGCACAGGGAGCTACACGTTTTTGCGGATGCGAGCGAGCTTGCCTATGCGACTGTCGCTTATTGGCGTTTTTTGTACGCAGACGGTACAGTCAAGCTTGCTCTCATATCCAGTAAAGCAAGAGTATCGCCATTGAAGCCCACTTCAATTCCACGCCTAGAATTGCAGGGTGCTTTAATAGCTTCACGCCTTGCTATGACCATCAAGGAATTTCACAAGAAAAAGCCTATTCGGACGTTTTTTTGGACAGATTCGAGAACTGTCCTTAGCTGGCTAAGAAGTGACGCACGAACGTTCAAGCCCTTTGTGGCCCATCGGATCGGCGAAATAACTGAAAATTCATGCGTTCAAGACTGGAGATGGGTCCCAACTGACTTGAACGTCGCGGACGATGCCACGCGAATCAAACCTCTCCATATCAACCCTAACCACCGATGGTTCACCGGCCCCTCATTTCTTCTGGCTTCTCCGGAAAATTGGCCTGTGGAACCAGCTGGCCAGCCTCCAGTTCATGAAGAGTTTAAGCATACTCCTACACTTGTGGTTGGGCATCTGGTTATCACCGCGGATTTCAGTCGTTTTAGCGACTGGTTGCGCTTACTGCGCGCCACTGCTCGCGTTTTGCAGGCGGCTTCTAAATTTCGCTCACTTTTGGACCGCGTTAGACACATTGATCACACTGATCCTAGCACCGATTTTAGGGTTCGTCAACGTACAAACGCGCCTACGTCCACCGCTCTATTACCCCTGACAGCGGAATTGATGCAAGCCGCAGAAAGGCACGTCCTGCAGAAAGTACAGTCCGAGACATTTGGAGAAGAAATTCTGCGGATTGAACGAGGAGAGTTATTGCCCAAGAGCAGTCGCTTAGCAAAGTTATCACCCAAGATGGGAACGGACAATTTGCTACGTTTGGTCGGCAGAATTGAGGCTGTAGAAGACGTCGGTACCGAAGTCAAATCGCCCATACTGTTAGATGGTCATCACCCAGTCGTGCGCCTTTTGGTTCTCTTTTACCATCGCAAGGCTGGACATGCGAATAATGAGATGGTCGTCAATGAGCTGAGACAGAGATACTGGCTTCTTCCCTTGCGCAGCACCATACGAAGCGTCGCCAGCAAATGTTTGTATTGTCGGATCAGGAAGTCAAAACCGATGAATCCAATGACTGGAAACCTTCCTCCGCAGCGGCTTGCCCACCATCGCCGCCCATTTAATTTCACTGGACTTGATTATTTTGGCCCGATTAACTCCACAATCGGACGCAAACAGGAAAAACGATACGTAGCCCTATTTACCTGCTTGACTTCCAGAGCCGTCCATTTGGAACTTGTGCACTCCCTGACGGCTGATTCAGCGATAATGAGTTTACGTCGATTTATTGCAAGGAGAGGTGCTCCCGAAACAATATTCTCTGACAACGGAACTTGTTTTGTTGGTGGTGACCGAATATTACGGGAGTTTTATCAGACAGATGTCAACGATTTTGCTGCCAGCCGAGGAATCAATTGGAGCTTTATTCCTCCCGCTGCTCCTTTCTTTGGTGGATGCTGGGAACGGCTAGTTCGCACCGTCAAAGTTGCACTGAACGCCACCCTACGCGAAAGGGCACCTAACGCAGAAGTACTCGTGACCCTCCTGATGGAAGCTGAGGCCATTGTCAACTCCCGGCCCCTAAGTCACGTTTCTGTGAGTCAAGATGACCAGGAGACGCTGACACCTTTCCACTTTCTAATTGGCACATCCTCGAATCAAGTCCTACCTGCAACCCTTGACGACCGAGACCTTCTTCGTAGAGCAGACTGGAGGAAGGCCTTGAGGTTAGCCGACCATTTTTGGAACCGTTGGGTGAAAGAGATTCTACCTACAATGCAACCACGACAGACAGGCGAAAACAGGGAACGCGACTTAAACATCGGTGACCTGGTACTCATCGTGGACGAAAATCTTCCAAGAGGAACTTGGCCAAGAGGCCGCATCACTGCAACCTTCCCTGGCCGAGATGGCGTAGTCAGGGTGGTGGACGTAGCCACACAGGGAGGCCTTCTTCGTCGGCCCTCCAAAAAGTTGGTCAGGCTAGACGCGTAGGGCTCCTTATTGGCTGGCCCGGCTAGCTTCGTGTGCTTTCGCACACTAGGGGGTGGGATGTTGCGGATGCAACCTATTTTGTACCTTTTTTTGTCTATTATTTTTATACTTTTGGAATGTTTTATTTTGTTTTATCAGTTGTCAATATATTGCTGTCGAAAACAGATTGAGTCGGCTTGGTTTTAATATATTTCCTATAAATAATCACTCCAGCTATACAGTCCATCAGAAGTCCTTTATACTTACAGTTAACACCAAATCGCTTACACGCTAAAATAAACAAAAAAGATAAACATGCACAAGTAAAAATGTCAACAATCATAATTATAATGTCATTCCATTAATTAAGTGCCAATTCAAAAATATCCTAGCAATGTGGCACAAGTATGTCAAACGATCAGCGAACATGTCAGCGTCTTCGTGCTGAGTGAGCATTAGATGCAGCCATATCAAAGCACGTGCGGTAGGCGCGTGGCTCGCGTAGCGCGTGCGAGCGCACGGCCGCTGCAGCAGGCGCGGCCGGCGGCGCGGCGCCACCGCCCCGTCCGCGTCACTGGGTATCCGCGTTGGAACTATCACTGTTGAACTGTTGCCGCTATAACAACAAATACTAAAAACAAAATAAAATATATTTTTAAGGGGGGTTCCCATACAACAAACGTGATTTTTTGCCGTTTTTATAGATAATGGTACGGAACCCTTCGTGCGCGAGTCCAACTCGCACTTGGCCGGTTTTTTAAATGTAATTATTGTATTGTATGTTAGCCTTTGAGGTATTTGTTACTATGGGCTTTAGATGCCTGAAATAAATGGTTTATTAATATTATAAAGCTAAACAGGGACATGAAACTTATTTTGTTCTCTGAATTTAGTTATTAACTTTGATTTCATATCCCTATCTCGCTCTGCCGTATGTTAAAACTGGTTAAAACTTCATACCGGTCATGCCGTCCACCGCACAAGTATACACACTCTTATCTATGACCGCGCTGGAGCGTGGAGTTGCGGCTATTCACCTTGCCGCATGGCACAAACCTGAGGGCCTACCGCGAACGGCATTGCCCCTCTCTTTTGCACTTACGTACAAACTCGTAAGTATGACAGAGAGAGAAAACTTCGAATGCCTTTCGCGGTAGGCCCTCCTGCCCCAAAATGTTGAATAGGGAACATAACTGTAATGTTCTGCCGCCAGAGGCAGCACTAACACTAGTAGTAAACCGCACGGAATATAGGGATTCACACATCCATAGACAATACCGCAAGTGGGAACGAGATACAATGTCAACGCTGCTAGTGTCGCCACCTACGAAGAGTTTTGCGTAATGTCGTGCTACCTAACTGCGCCGTGGGAACTCAGAAATATACCTAAACTTTGCGCACCGGTGCCGGTACATCCGCCAGTGGGCTGGCGCACGCGCTCACGGCCGGACGCTGCTTACGCAATAAAAAATATTACCAATTCTTTAAAATGAGTACGTTGCGAATAAAAACAGCGCACTGCAGTGTTGTGGGGTGTATGAACAATAAAAAAATTGACATTTATCATTTTTTGCATTGCCGACAGACGATGAAACGGATGAAAAGTTAGTAACTTACCCACTTTATAAGTGAATATATTGAAAAAGTGAATTTCTTGTTTTCAAGGCTGGGAGTAAAAAGCCTAAAACAGTTCCACCAGTAAAACTGTTAGGAGTTCCCTTGAAACGAGTCACTGAATTTAAGTACCTTGGTCACTGGGTCGTCGAGGGTCTCACTGATGACTTAGACATTGAGCGTGAGCGAAGGGCCCTGGATGTGAGAGCTAATAAGTTGGTCCGTAGGTTTGCTAGGTGCTCACGTGATGTGAAAATTACTCTCTTTAAAGCATACTGTCAGACTTTTTATACCTGCAGCCTATGGACCAACTATGCTCAAAAAACGTACAACAGTCTACGCGTTCAGTACAATAACGCTTTTAGGATGCTGTTGGGACTGCCTCGCTGGTGCAGCGCTTCTGGTATGTTTGCAGAGGCTAACACGGATGGCTTTAAAACAATATTGAGGAAACGTGTTGCCTCTGTGATGAGCAGAGTACCAACAGCCTTCTGAGTGTTGTGCTGGACAGGTTCGACTGCCCTGTAGTGAGGCACTGGAACTCCATTCACATGAGTGATAGGCCTAAAATATTTGACATTAAATAATAAATAATAAAAGTAATTGTTCTAGAATGTTTAATTTTTTTAGCTTTAAACAAATTGACATTCGCAGAAATATTATTATTATGTATTATTTTTTATATTGACATTGCTATATTCCTTTTCTTGTTTGTTTTTAATGTATAATTTGTACTAACCTCTAGTTTGTAAGTATGTGTATTGTAATTACCTACCTAAGCACTAACATTTATATGGACCCTGAGTCTGAAATAAATAAATAAATTAAATTAAATATACCTAAGTACCTACTAATTATTTCCATGACAGGTACATACAAACTAGTGAGTTTGAACACAGGCGTAATGTTTTTTTACGGAACATCAAATACCTATTTCAAATACTTACGTAATACATTTTTAAGGCCTGCTTGAGTTTTGGTAATTTGGTATACCTACCTACCTTCCCCGAGCCGTAGCCGTAAGTTTAGGTACTCCGCCACTGCCATTATGTCCAAATTAATTATTAGTATAATATTTTACTTAGTAAGATTTGCGGGTTGCATGCATTGCACGGCCTAAAAAAGGGCGTTAACATCGTCGTTGCTATAGGGACTTATAACCTTTTGGAAGGGCTTGGAATGCACTCGCGAGGATAAAACGTAGGTACTTAAGGTAAGTGTACCAAATTCCGTAAGTGAACATAATTCCGTTAAAATTGCGTGTAAAACCGTAAAAAACAAAATAAATATTTTACCAATCTATTTATTCAAATCTTCAAATAATATAGTTTACACATGTGGGTAAAATTGCTTAAAATCATTTATAACTATTTTATTCTATGGTTTTAAAAACGAATTCACGGGATTATGTTCACTCACGGAATATGGTACACTTACCTTAATCAGAATATTTTAAAACAACTTATGCCTAGGTAGTGACTAATTCCAAGTTTGAAATGCTACTTTTAAACTTTTTTACATACAACATAATAATTATTTATATACTTACTTAAGTTATAGATAACGAAAATAGGTACTCGTAGGTACCTATACCTACCTACTAAACTTTATTTCGTACTGTCGTCGGGATTCACCTACTTTAATGAAGTTACCTGCACAACAAGTTTCGTTTTGTTATATGTGGTAGCTGGTAGATTAATAGGACCCTACATTTTGACTGTCGTAACCATATACAGGGTGAGAGATACTTGACGTTAAAATTTATTTAACATGCTGCGTTGAAATGCCTGTACACTCAGCGTCAAAAGTAACGCACCTTTTCTAAAATTCGTTTTAAGCGATTATTACTCCTAAGTTAGTATCGTTTGAAAAGTAATAAAAGTAGGAAAGGTGCGATACTTTTGACGTCGAGTGTATGTATGTATGTATGTATGAATGTAAGTAACTATGCAGTTCAGATACTGACAGAATCTCAGGAAAAACTTATGTCTTTTGAAAATAAAAATTGAAATACGATAGCAATTCAATTAGGTAACCTAATCACTCTAATCAGTGAAGTGCATGGAATGTTTGGGTGTTTTTATTTCACTCAACTATTAATTATAAAATCATTTTAAGTGGTGTCAACCCTAGCGTCTATTGGCCGGCAAGTGCGGGTAATGACCGGCGCGTTCAAGGTCGCTCCATTGTTAAATTTAGTAGGCATGGAAATCGGTAGGTATGCGCTTTTTTATTCAGAGTCGAGCATATGTTCGTTAGAACTATTATATATAATAAATGTTCCCTATTAACGCGAGGGCGGTAAGGGCTTGTGCACAAATCACGCGAGGTTCGATAGGGGAGGAGGGGGGTCAGGAAAAAATCACGAAAGATCACGTTGGGGGAGGGGGGGTATAAGGATACCTCACGTGTATTTTTCTACAGAGAACGAAACTAAGAAAAAATATCTACCACACGAGTAGATATTTTTTCTCGGCTTCGTTAAACATAAATCTTTACTTAGCACTTCAAAATAGCGAGTCTTTTTTACTAAGATAGAAAAATAAACAAGATTTACTATGTAAAATACTATTTATATTACAATTAGGTCGAATGAAAAAAATATACGTGAGGTTATGTGGGGGGGGGGGGGGGGGGTAAGCCAAGAACCTCACCAAATATCACCAAGGGGGAGGGGGGAAGTGTCAAAAAGTAGCCGAAAAAACCTCGCGTGTTTTGTGCACAAACCCTAAGTAGGTATATTGAATCCTCACTGGGGCGAAAGATTCTACAATATAATCCTGAGCGTAACGAGGGATTCTAATGTAGAATCTTGAGCTTAACTAGGATTCAAGTGTTTACGCCCGAGACAGAAATAGGTAATTTCTCTACCGAGTCGCACATATGTTTTTCACACCTTGTATGAGTAGGTATAATTGAAATCTCTCATTTGAGGACAACAATAGCTCTTTTTTTAAGAGAAGAATCAGGGCAGAAAAGTACAACTTTGATACCTCATTTGAGGCCAATTACTCTAACAAAAGAGGTATTTTCAGAAACTTCAAGTTACAGTGTTATTGTTTGCGAATTTTGCGATTTGATTTACCCAGTCCCTGCTATTTCGAAATACAAATTTAATTTAATTCGGGAACTTCGAGACTGTTGGGAAAGTAAATGTTTTTGTGTAGGTAACTAAAGTTGGATGAATGTTGGATTGACTGCTCGGCGCCGGCAGATACCTTTTTTTCATGGAAAAACCTGCGAGCCTGTAAAATAAATATTTGTCTCTATCTAGCCATTAAAAACTCCATGGCAGCCGTTATCTGCGCTTCCATGCGGAGGTCTCCGAGATCTCACACTCAACGCACTGAGTTCCTCCTCGCGCTTCACTCATTCTAGAGTAGCTAATCCAGGTTTGTTGTCTTCTTTGGGGCCGTTAGTCGAGTGCTTTGCCCCCGCCACGGAAAATACAGGCGACCCCGGTAACCCCCTATTGGAGACGCCAAACGAGCGAAATCGGCGGACGGCCAACAAAGGTCACAGAAAATCTAGTAAGTAGATACTCGTACTTATGGCCGGCCGCCGCGGCACGTAACCACACGGGCCGAATTCACGCAGTGGACTCATAGATGTAGAATTATATCTACGGGTGGACTGCAGTCGGCCAATTTCGTACTTTTGGTTGCATTTTATGAAAAGCGCGGGAGACCGTAGCCGGACAATGCCATATACCTGCACTACCGGTCAAAAGTTTAAGTTCACTCTTTGTTTTAGGTACAAATGAGTAGGTAACTTTTGGACAATCATTTTTTGCAGTTCGGAAGCCGAAATTTGTTTCCAACTGATCCGTTATTGTTTCCAGAGATTTGTATGATTAGTCAGACACAATTCACGTACATTTCTAAACAACGCATTCCCTAAAATCTTATAGGAATGACGGCAAAGGCTGGGCCATATATGGCCTTGCCACTTAAAACGTACAATGATCAGATACCTACAAGGTTGGTTTTTAGGGAATCAGTTGTTTAGAAATCTACGTAAATTGTGTCTGACTAATCAAACACATCTCTGTAAACAATAACGAATCAGTTGGAAACAATTTTCGACATCTGAACTGGAAAACATTATCGCACAAAAGTACAGTACCAAAAACAAAGGGTGAACTTAAACTTTTGACCGGTACTGTACCTAGGTTGTATTTTACGTATGAAAATTACAAACTATGTGCGTGTCCCCGAGTGACAACAAGTGCTAATTATGATACACTTTGTTTCAACTGAACTGAACTGCCTCCACAGTACTTGAATTAATATTATAAAATACTATTGAATAAAATACCTACAAACTTTTATAATAGGTAGATGCCAGTTTTCTTTACTACTTATAATTAAGTTGTCTATTCACACACAGATCTATTCAGAAGTCTCAAAGCTTCCACGTCAAACAAATGTTTTCAACTTTCAACACATCTTTAAATTGTCTGGAAGTTAGAATTGTAATTTCCGCCCTGAAATATAATTTGCGCCCGTATTCATTAGCTATTCTACTTGATCTCGCTAGTCGCTGGTGACGGCAGGATGTGGCGTTAGGCTCCCGTCTATTGATGCGCTAGCAGACTGACTAAGCTATACTGCGACGGTAGCAAACAAGCATAGGAAGAAAGAAAGAAAGAAAGATACCTATATTTATTCACTAACACACAGGACACACATAATAAACAAAAAAAAACAGTAAAAACCACATAAAACATGTGACAAGTGTGTCATAGCATAGGTACGGCCATTGAGGTAGGTATAATGTACTAGAGATGACACGCCGAACAAGAAGTTTGCGCTACGCGTTGCGGTCCATGGGCCGCACCGTCTCAGTGTAGCTATCTATGCCAAGTTATCTTTCCCCCGCATGCGCCCCGCGCTCCCGGCCGGCGCACAGGTATTGTTCGTGTTGTCTTCTCTAGTACGTTAGTACATTATACCTCAATGGGTACGGCCTGCCTGACGGTAAGCAAGCAGACCCCGTCAACTATGGAGGCTTTAGCGACCATTATTCCCACCGTGTACCACCGCCAGGTTAGGTTAGGTAGTTGTTACTCTAAATATCAATCCCTAAAACTGTACGGATGTGGAAAAGAAATAATTTAATTAAATAAATATTAGAGGACAATCTTACACATATCGAGCTAGTCCCTTGTAAGCTCAAATAGGCTCGTGTCACAGTCTATTTAACCAATACAGTCAGTCGTAGAAGCCGTCTAGACAGGCAATCGTGCGGGGTGTGAGGGGCGAGGGGCGTATAGGGCGAGCCCTAGCAGCTGCAAACATGTATTAGCTTGGGAGCTTGGAACATGACATTGTCAAACCCGCAAACGTCAAAGGCGTCGGTCCAATGTACGACGATATATTTAATAAATAGAAATACTTAAAATCATACATAAACAACATCCATGACTCAGAAACAAATATTCATGCTCAACACACAAATATTTGCCCTTACTGGGTTTCGAACCTAGGACCATCACCTTCGCAAGTCAATAATTTAGGTACTTACCTACTATCCACTAGGCTAAACCAGTCGTCATAATAAATATCTGCATAATGAAAAATACGGCTGACACGTTTCTTATTTAATAAGCTTTTATGATTAACTAGCTTCTGCCCGCGACTCCGTCCGCGTGGAACTCGTTTATATCGTAGCTCCATACAAACTTTCACCATCCATTTCACTCCCTTGGGGTATGTCCTTGCCCGGGACTCAAACTAACTCTATACCAAATTTCATCCAAATAGGTTCAGCGGTTTAAGCGTGAAGAGATAACAGACAGACCGACAGACATACACACTTTCGCATCTATAATATTATAATCAGTAAGGATACACAGGCACTCAGGCAGAATGGTGGACGTGTGGCCTTAAGAGAAAATAACCACTAGTATGCGGCTTACAAACTCGACGGAATAATTCAGTCTGACGCAGGAAGCAGTCTCACTGAAACGGGGAACTTGCCAGCCTATCTTCATCAACAGTGACTTCTACAATAATTTGAAAAGTAAGTAAATTGGCAAGCCTGCCTTACCCATGCCAAAACTGAAAGGAAATTTTGAAACACCCCTAGACATAAAAAAAATAGCTTAAAACCATCTCGAAGACAAGATTTTCGATTACAAAAGCACTCAATTTGGTTCATCTGCTTGGAATATATTTATGGTGCCACAGACAGACAGACATTTACACAATATGGTAAACTTAATAACTCCCCTCGTTTGCGTTGGAGGTAAAAAATACCCAAGCGTTTCCTCAAAAGCCACACACGCTAGGTTATATCAAAGATAATTATAAGACAAGGAAGATTGCTAACTCTTTGGAAACGTCGTCGTAGTTCACAAAGTAATCCGAGATGGCGCTACTACGCTCTCAATGAAAAAAGTAGCGAAGAATTCGTCAAAATAGTGCATTTTTGTGTCCTAAATCATCACATTAACAAATGTTAAGGCACAAAATACACCATTGTCACAACATAACACGAAAATAGCAAAATAATATAAAGCTGTTTTTAATCGGTGACTAGATCCATTGGTCGCACGTTTTTATAAGCTGAATGGCTACGCAGGGGTATTGCATTCCGCTAGATGGCGCATATTTAAATATCGTGCATAACTAAATAAACTTAAAATGGTTACACAATCAGAGATTTTGATTTAAAATCAGTAATTTAAAGAAAATTCAAATCTACTTTAGCACTATTTCAATTTTATTATTCGATTGAAATCTATAACGAACCCTATCCAATAGTTTTTGCTCTAAACAAACATGGTTATTCCGACTAGAGTTTGAATTCAGTCGTATACAAAAAGACTATTTCGTCCAAAAAGCGTACCCCTTGCTGAAATATAGAATCAGAATCAGAATAAGTATTTATTACAAGAAAAAATAAAAAAATATAAAATAAACTTACAAACTAACAAACAAGAATTTGTGACAATAGGCCCCAGTCTCAGCATGTGCTGGGCTAGGCTAGGCTGGTCACGAGAGATCGATCGATCGCAAGCTAACAAATATCATTGGCGCACATAGTACAACCTTTACAAATACCTACTTACAACAAACTTGCCGTTGACACTTTCGATATTCATATTTGCATATTTTAATCTAGCATCGGTACGATTTCGATTTCAAATGATTTTAAACTAACTCGCGCACTTATTCTAAACTACTAATTTCTAAAACTACAAATATCGACAAACAAAATATTGTTAACTTGTATGAGATTTGAACTTCGTTCCTTCTGCACGTAAGTCCGGCAGATAGCTTTTGAGCTATGTAAACAGTTAGCAATATGCTCTAAAATGGTAATCGCTTGACGCGACAATTACCTACCAGTCTACCACACAATAAATTTGCAACCTTACTTCCAAAACGTAAGGTCTATTTTTGCTCATAACCCGTAGTACAATCTATAAACATACATAGACACACCACAGCTGCAGCTAACCTTTGGAAGTTGGAATGGAACAGGTATTATAATTACAACTCGTCGGAAATATGTGCGGACCTGGCCTGATGACGTCATGCAAACTGGAGTGATAGCAAAAAAAACGAGACGCAAAAAAGAAATATAATTTTTGTTTGTGTGCCTATTTATTTTTATACTTTGATACAACGCCTTAAAATAAATTTAAAATAAAAAATACATTTCTAAAACCAAGCTTTTGTAGGTTTGCTTGTATTTTTTTTTCAATGTAAAAGCGTGTTTAGGTACATTTTGACGGTAAGAGGAATGAAATTGGTGTAACGCTTTTATATTGGAAAAAATAAATGAAAGAAACCATATCATAAAAGCTTGTTTTTAGAAATGTTTTTTTTAGAAGTTTTTATTCTAGGGTAAGTAATAATAAATTAAAATCAAATAATTTTCAAGCCATTTAATAAGCAGGTATTTAACATTAAAGTTCTAATTTAAAGCAATTACTCAGTCATTTTCAAAAGAATTTAATTACTTTGAGCACTACATTCCGCTTGGCACTATGTATAGTCTTAACCATCTTGTAAGTAGTCTATTGTGATAATAGTTATATTTCACCAAACAGAGAAACAATACACAATAAACAATAATGCGATTACGAAAGCGAGAATAATACATGTGCGTCGGCGCTTGCGTTGGTAACGGTACTGAATAGGCGATAACGGGCAGAGGTGCGGGACAGCGCGGGGGGAAGCGCATTCCAGCGAGGTCCGCAGATATTTCCGACGAGTTGTATAACCAATTCTCCCGTTCGAACTCGTTTAAATACCTAATTCCCATAAAAACATTCCATGTAAAAAATAGGCCAAGTCTCGGAACTCTTCCACGTAAAAAGTGGTGAGATATTTCGTAGAGTCAAGTCAGGCATTCTTATTAATCTTTATTTGATTGCTAAATAAAATTCTGCAACTTGGGAATCACACGGCTTTACTGCATTTACCAGGTATTTTTTGCATACCTTAAACTATGTAAGTGTGATTGCCAAGTCACAAAATTTTATTTAGCAAGCAAATAAAGATTAATAAGAATGCCTGACTTGGCTCTATGAAATATCTCACCTTGTGAAATCGGCAACGTCGCATATACGACTAAAAACCGAATTCTGAAAAAAAGTTCTAGTTAGGTACTTACACTTTTCTGAAAAACGCTTATTGACAAGGATTGTGTTCGAGATTGATATGGGAGGATCTAATAGGTCACAAAAACAAATCAGATGTCAGAATGGGAAAAAGTTGCCTTTCCTGACATCTTGAAATTATTTAAAGTAGGTATTTATTTATTGGCCGGACGTTTTAACACTTTAATTATTTTGAATTTAGTATTTGCATTTCTTATCTGTTCATTAACAGCGTAATAATTGATTTCAGTACAGGCAGGAAGGTAATGCAGGGAGGACTAACCCGATAAATATTAATGCCCAATTTTAATACGTTCGCTTTCGCAAACTGTCGTTATTGTGTTCAATTTAATGGTCGCACGTCGCATCGCAAATAATTCGTCGCATGGCAGTTATAGAAGGCGCTTCCCTAGAATTTGCTACCAATTCATCAATTATTATTTCTATTACTTTTAGCATGGTTGATTGTATTTGTATGTATTTATTGAATTATACTCTTTATGCGTAAACTATACCTACTTATTTGAATTATACTGTTTACGCTTTTACATTAGTGATTGTTTGTTCAAGTAATTTACTCGTATTGATTTGATTAAAATATAATTCACACGTTCAGTTGAGATATTAATGAGAATAGTTTGGTATGTTCGATTTTACTTAATTCGTAAAGATTAAAAATTAACAAACCTTAATAATTCCGAAACTGTACACGGCAGAAAATATGGGATAGGATCATGGGGTCTAATTAGCAATTCGTCTATGGGGCAACTCGTATATGTCGCATTTGGTCTAAATATTTGCTGGTCTAAAAAGCAACTTTACTGGTCTACAACTTTTTTGGAGTAGCAACTGGCCTAAGTAGCATTTGGTCTAAGTAGCGATTCGCCTAAATAGCAACTGGCCTAAGTAGCCAGTCGTCTGTTTAGCGACTAGTCTAATTAGTAAAACACTTTTTCTCCCTCTGGAGAGGCAAAAGTCATCTAGACACGCGGCAGCGTGTCAAGCCAAGTTCAAGCAAAAGATCTGGCGAGCCAGCGCCAAGTGTAATATTACACGAACCATTTGGTACCACTTTTGACCCTTCCATAACTCAAAACCTCTTTAACGTAAACACATAAAACTACGTGTGTTTAATTATATCTAGAAGCCCAAATTTCATGAAGCTAGCTCAAACGGTTATAAAGATATGACGGTCAAAAAGTCGTACATTTTAGCACTGACTGACTGACATAATATATAGTACCTAAGCCTAACCTACTTCCAGATGACCTAGAAGGATGAAATTTGGAATCCAGCTCGGTAATTTTGTGTAAGCGTAGTGAAGTGTGGGACGTTCAGGGCAGATAGTGACTACACGAGGCTTGGTTTATAACTGATTTATTCATAGAAAATCCATTCCTTTTATACCAAAGATAATCCTTTGTTGCATAAATATTGTGCAATCGCGCAAGGTCTCAAGTCTGAAGTGCAACCTTGTTATTACGGCATTACAAAGGAATGTGAACAATTTCCTTTACGTCATACCTGGCCATTAAGTAGGAAATATCGCACGCTATGCGTGCGGAAAACCCCACTTCCTGGCCAGATAGAGACGTAAAATTTTGTACTCACCACGGGCGGTAATAAAGAAAGCCTCAGAGCGCATATTTATCGCCATTGCCTTCGGCTCGGGCGTCAAATACCTGCGATCTGAGACATTCTTTGTTTAACCGCCCTAGGTAAGTAATGTACTATTGTGTTCGATTACCTGGAATTTATATAAATTATAATACGGAAAAATAGGTGACTATTTGCCAACAGCTGGTTAACATCTGTTACCAGCTGTTACTATACTACAACTCTTCCGTTTTTTTTTTGTCAAAAATTAGTTGATTACATGAGTGTGGGAACACAGTTGTACATAGTTCTCACAACGCTGCAAATTCCTTCCCCCCGACGCGGGACGAGGTGGGCTGTGAGCCCACCTAGCGCCCGCAGTTCTTGTAACGATTTTCAAGTGAACACATCGAAATACATATGTATATAATTGGAGTCAGAGTTTAAATTAACCAGGGTCACCACATAGGATAACCTTGCATCGGTTGCGATCAGAATTGCACAGTGGTGACCCCGACGTGATTTCGAAGAAAGTTACAAGACTCAGGGTCACGAACATGACCAACGGCGTACTCCACGGTGTACTTGGCGCACAAGGAGGCGCACAAGGTCAGGCGCAAGGCGGACTTCAGGGTCAACCTACTGCGGCACCCCACAACACCCAGCCTCCTACGCAACCAGAAGCGGAGATGAAGCCAGATATTATGGCAATATCGCTGGCATCAAGGTTACCTGAATTTTGGGTAAATCAGCCGCGAGTGTGGTTCATAAGGATCGAGGCCATACTGGCACCACAGAGGTTAGGCGACGACGCCCGATTTGATCTCGTGGTTGCGAAGCTGCCGAAGGAAGTTATAGTACAGTTTACGGATTTCCTTTCCCGACCGCCGGCAACAGGTAAATTCGCCGCGCTCAAGGCCAAGCTTCTGTCCTTGTATGAAGATACGAGAATTCGGCAAGTGGAGAAATTAATTGGTGACATGGAGCTAGGAGAAATGAAGCCGAGCCAGTTATTGAATCGAATGAAGGACCTGGCTCGTGAAAATTTCCCAGACGAAACTCTACGGATCCTGTGGCAAGGTCGGTTACCAGCCGATGTTCGAGCAGTCCTGGCCGTCGCAGAAACAAGTGACCTCGACCGACTGGCAAGCATCGCGGACAATGTCGTCGAAGCAACGCGTCGTAAATACGTGTCCGAGGTCAGGCAGCCCTACAGTACACCACAGGCTGATAGTACCGCCCCATCCACTTCCAAGGATACTGCCGTTATTCTGGCAGAGATCGCAAAGCTCAGCGTCCGTTTGGCGAATGTGGAGCGGTCAGGAGGGCGACAAGCAAATCGCGGACGTCAAGGACGCTACGAGAGGTCAACGTCGCGCACGAGAAATACGTCCCGGAATCGCTCGAAAAGCCGTGCCAAGGACAACCCCAATTGGCTTTGCTTTTATCACTTCCGGTACGCTGAGAAGGCGAAGAAATGCTTTCAACCGTGTGCGTGGGAATCATCCGTTCCGGAAAACTAGGCGCGGTGGTGCGATCTACGGCGGAGGTTTGCACCACATCACTTAGTCGTCGTTTGTGTGTTACGGACAAAGAAAGTGGACTGAGGTTCCTTGTGGACACAGGTGCTGACGTGTCGATTTTGCCTCCCAAAAACAGATTTTATAATCGCGAGTGCACGAAATATAAACTTTACGCCGCGAACGGAAGTGAAATAAAGACTTATGGAACGAAGACCATGGTGTTGGACCTTAATTTGCGTAGACAATATAGATGGGAATTCGTGGTGGCGGAGGTGAAGCAGCCTATTTTAGGAGCCGATTTTCTGGCCCATCATAAGCTGCTCGTTAATTTAAGTGCACGTAGGTTGGTAGATCAGACGACCGACCTCAAGGTCGCTGCTGAAATCGTGAGTATGAACCAACCTTCTATTTTTACTGTTGACGAAAAACATCCCTTCCGCAAGTTGTTGTCCGAGTTCCCTGAAATAACGAAACCGGCTTCGTTCAAAGAGTCGACACCGCATAGCGTGTTACATTACATAGAGACTACGGGGCCGCCGGTTTTTGCACGCGCAAGGCCGCTTGCCCCGGATAGGTATTTCAAGGTCAAAAAAGAGTTCGAATTAATGCAGGAACTAGGTATTTGTAGACCGTCGAAAGGTGCGTGGGCTACTCCATTGCACGTAGTAGTTAAAAAGAACGGGGATATTCGACCTTGTGGAGACTACAGGCGACTTAATGCTATTACTAAGCCTGATAGGTATCCCATTCCTAGATTGCACGACTTTACCTACATTTTGGCGGGAAAAAAAGTGTTTACCAAATTAGACATTAACCGCGCGTACCACTGTATAAGTGTAGCACCGGAGGACATCGAAAAAACTAGTCTGATCACGCCTTTTGGCCTATTCGAATTCCCGAGGATGTTGTTTGGGCTCCGAAATGCTGCCCAGACCTTCCAGCGCTTCATGAGCAATTCGGTACTTCAAGGGCTGGATTTTTTATTGAATTATTTGGATGATGTTATCATAGCTAGCGAAGATTTAGAGCAGCATGAAAGACATCTAGCGCTAGTGTTCGAAAGATTCACAAATTTCGGCATAACGATCAATCTAGACAAGTGCCGCTTTGGACAGCCTTCGGTAGAATTTTTAGGCCATCACGTATCGACGGCAGGTATTAAGCCGCTCGAGGACAAGGTAAGTGCCATAGTCGACTATCCGAAACCGGAAACAATCGAAGGGCTCCGCAGATTTTTAGGAATGCTTAATTTCTATAGGGGCCATATTTCGGATGCAGCCGTGAGACAAGCGGAACTAGATAAGTATTTGGTTAACGCCAAGAAAAGGGACAAGTCCAAGGTCGCGTGGACGGCAAAGGCGGAAGAAGCATTTGCGCAGTGTAAGGCAGGCCTTCAACAGGCCGCTACACTCGCACATCCAAGACCTGACGCCGTGTTAGCCCTTATGTGTGACTCAAGTGACACGGCTGTGGGCAGTACGCTTCAACAAAAGGTAAATAACACTTGGGAACCCTTAGGCTTTTTCTCAAAAAAATTGTCTCCGGCTCAGGTTAAGTACAGCACCTACGATCGTGAGCTTCTTGCACTATATTTGTCCATTAGATATTTTCGGAAGTCGTTCGAAGGTCGACAGTTGACCTTGTATACCGATCATAAGCCCTTATGTACGGTGTTCAACAAGATAGGCGACGATAACAAGGAAAGCCCTAGACGTGCAAGGCAACTCTTGTTTATTAGTGAGTTTACGACCGACTTACGGCACATTAGAGGAAAAGATAATATAGTCGCAGATACGCTTTCACGGGTAGAAGTTATAGAATGTCCTACTATAATAAATTTGTCAGAGTTAGCCAGTGCTCAACACAAAGACGAATATGCATTACGAATGTCGCATTCGGATCATATAAATAACACGAGCAAATTGCAACTTAAGCTTATAACGATACCTACTTGCAATAGAGCTATACTATGCGAAACGTCGACACGCGAGGTTCGACCTTATTTACCTTTAGAATGTCGTCGTAAGGTATTCGATAGTATACATTCGTTGAGTCATCCCGGTATCAGGACAACTAAGAAAATGGTTAGTAAACATTATTTTTGGCCCGATATAAAATAAAATAATAAAAATAAAATAAAATTTATTTATTTAACAAAAAACACACTTAAATTAAAAACGTTATATCCGTCAGACGCCAAACTAGGCTGAGCCTGTATCTTGGCCGCCTGCGAGTGCGATTAACACGAACTACTTAAAATATTACCATTTTGCAGTACAAAACTCTAATTTCTGTTTCATTAAAAGTATACATTGAGATAAGATTAACATTAACATTACAATTACAATTTAAAATTACTATTTGTGCATGGGCGTGTGTGTACGTGACTGCGTGTGTGTGTGTGTGTGTGTGTGTGTGTGTGTGTGTGTGTGTGTGTGTGTGTGTGTGTGTGTGTGTGTGTGTGTGTGTGTGTGTGTGTGTGTGTGTGTGTGTGTGTGTGTGTCTGTGTGTGTCTGTGTGTCTGTGTGTGTGTGGATGTGTGCGTGTGAGAGTTCCACTAGGCTACAACAGTATCGGTTTGGTTACCTTTGTTATAATAGGTTTTCAGTCAGAGAGTATGAAAGCGTCAGTAACCAGTTCTTCACTACACATTTCGCTTTAATCACGGGTGTCGTTTTAATGTTAAGATGATTGCAAATGTTATTGTAGATGTGGGGATGAGAAAATGCAGGACTTTTCCTGCCTAACGCTGAACTAAGTGGCGGCAGAGGTGCTTTGAATATACGCTTGCTCAAAATTTCCGTGTAGATTGGCGACTTCAGTAGGCATGTATGGGTCCGGGAAACTGCTTTCATGATGTAAAGCTGTCTCACTCGCAGCAGCTTACTTTCGCGGTAGAGCGTGTCAGTGGGGTACCGAAACGGTTTTTTCAGCATTACCTTTATAACCGCCCTCTGAGCACGCTCCACCTCGAGCATGAAGCACCTGGCAGCACTGCCCCAGACGGCCACTCCGTACTGAAGGATGGATTGGCATAGGGCATGATATACTAGGCGGAGAACATCAAGGTCAGCACAGTCACGAATTCGCTTCATCACGTAGATCAGCTTCCTAACTCTGGCGGCAAGCGCGGACAGGTGTTGCTTGAAGGAGAGATGTTGGTCAAAAAGAATACCTAAGTATTTTACGTAGTGGCGTCTTTCAATTTCTTGACAAGAGCAGTTGCTCACGGGCTTAAAAGATGAAGCAAAACTGTAGCACACACAGGAGTGGAATTTTATAGTTCTGTTTACAGGCGGGGATGAGGCTATCGTCTTTGAGAAGGCTACGAAATTCGTCTTACCAATATTAAGTGTGAGTAGATTACTCTTCAGCCACGAGGCTACTCCGGCAAGCGCGCCCTCAGCCCGACAATATGTTTCCTCCCATGATTTCCCGCTTACAATTAGTACAGTATCGTCTGCGTAGCAGATCAGCTTGACATTAGGGATGTTAATGTTTAGAACATCATTTATATACAATGTAAAAAGAGTCGGACCGAGTACGCTCCCCTGGGGGACTCCAAAGCCTACTGGAAGCCGGTCACTTACGTGCTGACCTATTTTTACCATCTGGCTACGGTCGTTTAGGTAACTCTCAAACCAACCTAAAGCAATGCCTCGAATGCCCATGTATTCTAACTTCTTTAGTAGTATTGTCACCGAGACCGTGTCAAAAGCCTTGGCCAAGTCTAAAAATATACCAATACACTTGTTGCCACGGTCCAAGCAACCAGAAATCTGATTGGTCAGTAACAACGCCGCGTCCTCCGTCGACATCCCTGCTCTAAAGCCAAATTGATTGTCAGCAATAAGCACAACACAACACAGCAATATGAACAAGGATGTAGGCAACTGGGCACGGACGTGTATTCCATGCCAAAAGGCGAAGGTCAATCGTCATACTGTGTCTGATCTAGGTACGTTTCCAGATGCAGCCGCCTTCCAGCACATACATACCGATATTGTCGGACCCTTGCCAACAACTTCTAATGGGGATAGGTATCCGATAACTGAAATAACCGCTGAAATCATAGCTAAGTCTATTTACGAAGGATGGATTCTTCGCTACGGTTGTCCGATAAGGCTAACTAGCGATCAAGGACGTCAGTTCGAAAGTCGGTTGTTTGTGGAGCTTATGAAGTTGTTGGGGGTGAACAAAATTAGGACCACACCCTACCATCCAAGTTCTAATGGAAAAATTGAGAGATTCCATCGTGGACTTAAGGCCGCACTTATGGCAAAACTCGGCAATGGTACCTCTTGGGTAGATCTCTTGCCCAGCGTAATGCTCGGACTACGCACCGCGGGTAGAAGTGATAGTGGCATAAGCGCAGCGGAAATGACATTCGGTCGCACGCTTCGACTGCCAGGAGCGTTCTACGAAACGCCGCCAGAAAGAGACCCTATCGATCCTTACAGCATAGTAGAGATAATTAGAGATAATATTAATAGCCTGAAGCCCGCGCCGAAAAGAGAATATAGAACTAGATCAATTTTTATACACGAGGAGTTATTAAGTTGTACACATGTTTTTGTTCGAGACGATACTGTTCGTAGATCTTTAAAACCACCTTACGATGGACCCTACAGGGTCATCGAGAGAGGTGCTAAGGTGTTTTTAATCCAACTCCCCGGTAGGCAATCCCACATCTCGATCGATAGATTAAAACCAGCGTTTTTACTCAATGCAAACGCGGACAATAGCGATACGCCAGCGCGTGATAGAGTAGGAAACCAGGGTACGTCTCAGGATGTGGGGGATCAGGAATCGCCATCCGCGACACCATCACCCGCACCTGCACCGGTAACTCGGACCACGCGCACCGGAAGGGTTGTTAAGAGGCCAGTTAGGTTTTTGATCGATGAATAAACATAACATTCGTTGTACACAGTCTCATAGCACAACGGTAGCGCAACTAATACGTGTCAGTATACTTCCGCAGGGAAGTCAGTTATTGTTTTGCGCAGAAGGTTGGTAATACAGGGCTACTATTAAGCATGAATGATTGTCAAGGTCGTCAATAATATATTGTGTGTGTGTTATATTACTGTGTCGGAAGGATAACTTAGGCAATCTTTTAAAAAAATAACTAAGTCGTCCTTACTGAATAATATTAGTGACCGTGTTAGTCTATTCTTGGTATTAAATTACTATTTGTGTTTCAGTTCAACGAGTTGTAAAAATGTTAGCAACATGGCACTGCGTTGCATTACTGCTCTTGTATCATACGGTATGGCCAAAGCGAGATGCAATGTCAGTAATTGTAACCATCTGACCGTGATTAATAATTATTTACGATTAACAATATAGCTTAGGTTGCAACCTAGTAAGTTTGTAGTACTTTAGACTTAACCTACTTTTAATGATGAGATTTTAGTGTAATATCGATTTGTATTGTTGTCGGATGAGCAGATTGTATAATATATAATATAGCGGTAGCGACGCTGCGTAACCAGTAATCTCGGAGTTCAGCGGAAACACCGCGAGTGTGTTTATATTTTATTTTATCTTGCATCAGTTTAAGTTTTCACTATTTGTATCGTGTGCAAAATGGGATCGGGTTCAAGTAAAGATGATAGTTCCCAAAACAGTAACATCGCCATATCGCCCAGGTGCAGTCGCACTCCGGGCAAGTTGAAGCTAAACTACATTACATCGGAATAGGACTGCTAGTTGTCGGAGTGGTCCTATTGATCACATTTATGTACGTGCTGCGCGCCAAATGCAAGCTGCACCGTCAGTGTATTAGTGATTAACAAGTGTATGACTAGATTAAGTGATGTTGTGTAAGGTAAAGGTCCCAAATGAGAGACCAATGTATTGTTTTTAATTTTTATTTTATTATTATTATGTATGTCTTTCCCGCTCACGGGACAATGATGTCCCGGACCTTTGGGAGGCGTGCGTGGGGCTTGGTACCTACAAAGTACCAACTGAGCCAACACGTAGAGGCCCTTTTGACAATTTAATAAAATGCAAGGAGTACACCGAGCAGATGCTGTCCCTGCCCGTGTCATGGGACGCACACAGAGACAGCACCCGCTGGGGTGTATAGGAACTATTGCTGGTTGATGGAATCTAAAGAAAACGGGTTATTGGGTGAAAATGATGGACTAGTGGCTGGGCTATTGGGTGAAACATCGGACGCCTGCCTAATAAAACTGTCTCACTTTTTATCTCTGGCAGACGGTGACTCGCCAACTGCTAGATGGGCCCCTATTAATAGCGACATTAAAAAAAATGGCCTAAGGGCAACACCAGTCAGAGAGGCTGGGGGGGGTAGAGAGGTGGCACTGGACTTTAAACATATAGCCAACTCGCCACTTAGGTGTCCACATCTACCCTCGAGCAACAGCTCTTGCGACTCCACTCTGGACAGCCAGTTAAGGCAAGCCAGAGGTGGAGGGCCTGTCCAACCAACCACCCGATCGGCTCAGCCTGACCACAGGACACCCCCAGGAGCACTCAGGTACGTAGGGTCGCTACTCCCTAACAGCCCGCCACAAGCTGCCTTACGTTGACTGATTGCACCAGAAATCTGGTGGGCGATGGGGCCGTCACATCCCTACGCCTAATCACATCCCTCTTATTATTATTATTATTTTTTTTTTTTTGGAAAAGGGGGGGAATACTGTGGGAACACAGTTGTACATATTTCTCACAACGCTGCAAATTCCTTCCCCTCGGCGCGGGACGAGGTGGGCTGTGAGCCCACCTAGCGCCCGCAGTTCTTGTAACGATTTTCAAGTGAACACATCGAAATACATTTGTATATAATTGGAGTCAGAGTTTAAATTAACCAGGGTCACCACATAGGATAACCTTGCATCGGTTGCGATCAGAATTGCACAGGGCCTATATTTGTATCTAATCTCTCTCGAAGAGTTCGAAACGTGTCGCCCGTAGTGGCATTTAATACGTGAGTTTAACCGCGTGGATTTAGTAGGTAGCAAGTAGCATTTGTTCGTTTTATAAGTCACCTAAGTAATTGTTTATTTTACATTTTAGTAAGGTTTGTTGTGATTAGGTACTTGTGAGACTTGTGGGGGTGTCTTTGTACTAGTACATGTTTAATTTTGGTCGATAGTTATTAACCTCCGGTATGGTTTGGTTATATGGGGAAACTCCACAGATATGCAAAAAGCATTTGTAAAACAAAAAAAGTGCATCAGGGCCATTTTTTGCCTGAAACCCCGTGACTCATGCAAACCTATTTTTAAACGTAACAAACTATTATCTTTGCCTTCCCTGTACATATACGAGATAGCTGTATTTGTTCGTGAAAACCAACAATACTTTAAAAAAAATAGCGAGGTCTTAATATATATTAACCACATCTCAAGGCAAAGAAATCTACTTTACGTACCAAAGTTTCGTCTAAAACAAACCAGCCGTACCCCGTATTATATGTGTATCAAAATATTCAACAAGCTTCCTAGAGACATAAAAGACCTACCCCTGAAAGAATTCAAGAAGAAACTGTTTATATGGTTATGCGAACTATGTGTCTACTCTGTTAATGAATTTCTAAGTATAAAAACTAGTAATTAGTAATCCCTCTATTTTGCCTGTCCTTAACCGACAGCAAAATAAAGGCTATTATTTTGCATGCTTATTTAAGTAGAGTACGGCGGACTGTACCGTGTATTTGTACCAACATAATTGGACCCGTATTCCGCAAAAAAAAATATATATATATATATTTTCAAACCCCCAGTTGAATAAGACCAATAGAATGGCACTTGCTACTCGAATCACACATTGTTATACCTCGTATCGTATCGTACGGTACTACATATATAGGTTTTAAGTCTAATGTGTACACTGTACCTAATTTCAATTCTAATTCAATGGAACGTAATGTAATTTAATAAAATCTTGTACAAAATTAATGTACTTAATTCAATTCCACACTAACATAGCTTAAGCTGATTATTGTTACTAACAAAATACCTATGGACCGACACTACTGTTAAATAAAATAAAAATCATTTATTTCACTACTACTAGTGAAATAAATGATTTTTATTTTATTTTTATTTATTTATAGCTCAGGAATCGAAACTACACCCCGTAAGCCGCGTCCGCTGCGCCATGTTTTCGTGGTTTTTAAACGTCAAACATGTTTTGCCAATCAAAACAAAACCCTATTTGTTTGCTGAACCTGACGGAAAACATGTTAGATGTTAGATGGTTAAATAAGAATGGTTTCTATTCATTAAAAGAATTTTTTGAATTTTCATCTTAAAGAAAAAGATTGTGTTATATATTCGTTTTGTTTTCCTTAGTTTTAAGTTAATATTGTACACCCGAAATGGGTAACCGTTGGGACCTAACACTTATATAAAATACCATCTATGTAACACAGTTAAACAATAAAGTTTTTTCTATTTCTATTTCTATTTTAAAAACTTGGAAAACATTGGTGCAGCGGACCGGCTGTAGGTACTAAATAAAATAATCATAATGTATTTTCTCAAAAAAAGGATAATAGAGAAAAAATCAACGCAAGTGGTTATATGTATAGGTAATCACTAAGTTCCAAAGTTTTATGTTCTGTCCCTTTTCCACAAAACGCACCTTCATATGAAGCGACTGTTTTTTTACTATGACGCTCGAGGATCTTGACGTCACAGTCCCCGATCGTTTTCTCACTCTAACAAGCGACATTAAAACGGTTTTGAGATATTTGAATGGGATTTTCGTCATCTTCTATCTATCTATACCTACATATAAATGACTATGTCTTGACTGACTCACCCACTCACTCATCAACGCACAGCCGAAACTACTGGGACTAGAGAGTTGAAATTTACACCAGAACTACCTTTTACAACGTAGGCAACGGATAAGAAGGGATTTTTGGAAATTCTACCCCAAAAGGGGTCAAATAGGGGTTCAAAGTTTGTATGGGGGAAACTTTATTTTTTGAGCTAGATGAGACTTAAAATTTTGTATAAATATTACTTATTAGAATACAAATAAAGTACTGTCAGCGTTTTGGAAAATTCAGCCTCTTAGGGAGTTAAAAAGGGTTGCAGAATTTGTATGAGCGAAACTTCTTTTTGAGATAGAAGCTTAAAAGTTTGTAGAAAGATTACTTATTACAATACAAATAAAAAAAACAGCGTTTTGGAAAATTCCACCCCTAAGGGTATGAAAAAGGGGTACAATGTTGGTAAAGGGGATTTTTTTTGAGCTAGAATCTCAAACCTTTTTAAAAAGATTACATAATAAAATAAAATAAAATACTTTCAGCGTTTTAGAAAATTTTTTTAGCAAGCCACAAACCTTTGTTGAAAGATTACTTATTACAATACAAATAAAGAACTTTCAGCGTTTTGGAAAATTCCACCCCTAAGGGTGATTAAAACAGGTGAAAATTTGTATGAAGGAAACTTTTTTTTTTGAGCTGGAGACTTGAAATTGTGTAGAAAGATTATTTATTAGAATACAAATATATAGGTAAATTACTTTCAGTGGTTTGAAAATTTCCACCCGCTAAGAGGGGGATAAAGAGGTGCAATGTTTGTATAGGAAAACTTTTTTTTTAGGTAGAAACTTAAAACTCTGTAGAAAGATTAAGTACCTACTTATTAAAATACATAAAAAAAACCTACTGCCAGCGTTTTGGAAAATTTCACCCCTTAAGGGGTTAAAAAGGGGCAAGGTTCGTATAGGAAACACTTTTTTTAGCTAGAGACTAGATAGTTTGTAGAAAAAATACTTACCTATTACATTAAAAAAACCGAGTGTTTTATTTTTAATTTTTCCCTGAAAAGCGTTCAATGTTTGTATGGAGAGCAAGAAAATGTTAAAGTATGATATTTGTAACTTCGATCTTAGCCTGTTTAAACTACAAAACTTATTTTAGCATTTTTTGAAATATATCCCCTAAAGGGTGCAAGGGTGGGTGTTCAAAGTTTGTATGGAGAGCAAGATATATTTAAAGTAAGGGATTTGTAACTTCGGTTTTAGACTATTTGCTAAAATACTACAAAACATATTTCAGCGTTTTTTTAATTCATCGCCTAAGAAGGTTAAAAGGGGGTTCGAACTTTGTATAGAGAGCAAGACATTTTTAAAGTAAGAAATTTGTAACTACGGTTTCAGACTGTTTACTATGAGGGTTCAGAGAGCTAGTTCTTAGTTTGTATAGAGAGCAGTGGCGGAGCGTCCATACAAGTCGATTCCCATCGGCTTGCCTGATTTTTTTTGTTATATATTATGCCGTCTGGCGCAAGAAAACGGCCTCGCTGTTAGACAGGGTGCGCGGGAGTAGCAACAGCATCCTAAGCATGATAGCTAACAAGCTAGATTGTCCTCTTTTGTGGCAAATGGGTCAGAGGACTAAATCTCTTTTGTTTATTAATTATTAAGCTACTAACATTAGATTAAGTAAATACTAATAATGTGTGGACCAAATGTTGTCTTTAAATAAATAAATAATAATAATTACCTACCAAACTCGTAAATCATCAAAAAAACAGCCCTTTTTGGCTCCGGGTTGTCCAGTGAAAATTCTCACCCGCCGCCACTGATAGAGAGCAAGAGATTTTGAAAGTAAGAGATTTGTAACTTCGGTTTTAGATTGTTTTCTAAAAGACTAGGTACAACATTAATTTCAATGTTTTTTTTAATTCATATATTCCTTCAACAAACATTTAGACGATAACATGTTATACGCGGACTAAGTCGCGGGCAACAGCTAGTGTTGAATAAAGTCTTTCTTTGTCTATGTCTGTGTTTGTGTAAGAGATACCTATACTATTTTTTGCGAGCAATAAAGAGTATTGAAGAGTATTGTGTTTTATTATAAGGCAAACTAAATCAGCCTTGTAGCGGAATGAACCATAATCTTCGATACAATAGCGTCTAGCGTCTTGTTTTGACGTGGACCACTTATAAGTATACTTGAAGACAGGTTCAGTGATAGATTGCATTTATCTCTGGCATTTTATGATTTTAACTCTCTAAATGCCGTGTGGGTATTCTCACATTCGAGGTGCCATGCAATGCATAACAATAATATATGTAGAATGACAAGTGGTTAATTTGTCTTCTTTAAGCGAGCGTGGAACGTGTATCGTAAATTATGATTAACAATTTATGACAATTTATGACGTTTCATCATATGATAAAGAGCGCTATCCTCGAGAAGATTATTCGCGTAAAAAGAGCGACACTTGAACACTTTCACTGCCAGGAACCGGTACGCGCTAGGCGCTTTCCGCTACCTACTTAGCAGAAAAACCAGGGTATTGGCGCTACGCTCGTAGCCATTCTTGGCAGTGAACGTGTTAAGCCATTGTTTATATGGACAAGAGCGGGTGGCGAGTACATGGAAACGCTTGACCTTCCAGTGCGGAAGGCCGAGCCATACAGCCTGCGTGTGCAGCACGTACACCGCTGCGTTGTAAAGTATGAATCTCCATACGACATGTCACACAGGACGCGTCTGCGTAGACGTGCACGCACACGCAACGCAGACGCATGCAGTCCACCGCGTGATTTCGGCCCGTGTGGATAGGTGCCGGAAGCACGGCGTCCTGCCAAATTCTATCCCTATCTCGCTCTATCCTATCTTATCTCCACTTATAATAAATCTCTAAATTAAAAAAAGTATCAGCCAGTTTGAAACTAAGCTTTGTGTGGTACGAATGTTCTCAGCATCCCATGAACGGAAAAATATGAAACATTTTATATAGGTACATTATTATTCTAGCTGCAACTTAGGATAGTTTTTATCCGACTGCGACAATTAATTAGTTTTCCGAAATATACGACTTCATTTAATTTTTCATTTATTTTTATTGAAATCAAACGCTGCTCCAACTGTCAGCTATAAGAAACGTCAAATTTTCGTCAAAATGGCGGAATTGCTTTGCCTTTCACTTATTAATAATTTAAATCCAGTCTACGATAGACCTTTACGATACACATGCCAAAAGTTTAACCATAAAAAAATATTCGATTGTGATATGAGAACTTATATGCGCAAATGTCGCATTATGGCGTGATTTCAATTAAATTTTTCAACAAATTTGAACAATATAATTAACACGAATTTGTTTTTTTTGAATGGCAATATGCCATTGCTCTTTGCGCATTCTGCCAAAGTGCCTGCGGCGCTACCACGAAAACTGAAACTCGAAGTTCGTATAACTGCATCCCTGTCACACACACATTTTCGAATTCCGAAGTTCGTGGTTAAGTATAGCTCAGCACGGCTATCACAAGACAGCCGCGACATACTCTCGAGCTCTCTCGCGCTATCCGTCTCTTTCTAAATGGTCTAATAAGACAGAGACGGATAGCGCGAGAAAGCTCGAGAGTATGTCGCGGCCGTCTTGTGATAGCCGTGCAGAGGGCCTACCGCGAAAGGCATTCGAAGTTTCCCCTCTCTGTCATACTTACGGGTTCGTATGTGATTGCGACAGAGAGGGAAAACTTCGGATGCCGTTCGCGGTAGGCCCTCAGGAATCGAAACTACACCCCGTAAGCCGCGTCCGCTGCGCCATGTTTTCGTGGTTTTTAAACGTCAAACATGTTTTGCCAATCAAAACAAAACCCTATTTGTTTGCCGAACCTGACGGAATAGTACATTACTTACCTAGGGCGGTTAAACAAAGAATGTCTCAGATCGCAGGTATTTGACGCCCGAGCCGAAGGCAAGGGCGATAAATATGCGCTCTGAGGCTTTCTTTATTACCGCCCGTGGTGAGTACAAAATTTTACGTCTCTATCTGGCCAGGAAGTGGGGTTTTACGTAGCGTGCGGTAATTCCTACTTTATGGCCAGGTATGACGTAAAACATGTAAGATGTTTAAAAACATGGAAAACATTGGTGCAGCGGACCCGGCTGTAGGTAGACACTAAATAAAATAATCATAATGTATTTTCTCGAAAAAAGGATAATAGAGAAAAAATCAACGGAAGAGGTTATATGTATAGGTAATCGCTAAGTTCCAAAATTTGATGTTCTGTCCCTTTTCCACAAAACGCACCTTCATATGAAACGATTGTTTTTTACTATGACGCTCGAGGATCTTGACGTCACAGTCCCCGATCGTTTTCTCACTCTAACAAGCGACATTAAAACGGTTTTGAGATATTTGAATGGGATTTCCGTCATCTTCTATCTATCTATACCTACATATAAATGCCTATGTCCTGGCTGACTCACCCACACACTCATCAATGCACAGCCGAAACTACTGGGGCTAGAGAGTTGAAATTTACACCAGAACTACCTTTTACAACGTAGGCATCGGATAAGAAGGGATTTTTGGAAATTCTACCCCTAAAGGGGTCAAATAGGGGTGCAAATTTTGTATGGGGGAAACTTTAATATTTTAGCAAGAAACTCAATACGTTGTAGAAAGCTTACTTATTAGAATACAAATAAAGTACTGTCAGCGTTTTGGAAAATTCAGCCTCTTAGGGGGTTAAAAAGGTTTGCAAAGTTTGTATGAGCGAAACTTCTTTTTGAGATAGAAGCTTAAAAGTTTGTAGAAAGATTACTTATTACAATACAAATAAAAAAACAGCTTTTTGGAAAATGGTATGAAAATGGGGTACAATGTTGGTAAAGGGGATTTTTTTGAGCTAGAATCTCAAACCTTTTTAAAAAGATTACATAATAAAATAAAATAAAATACTTTCAGCGTTTTAGAAAAGTCCACCCCTTAGGGGTGTATAAAATATTTTTTTTAGCAAGCGATAAATCTTTGTTGAAAGATTACTTATTATAATAAAACTTTCAGCGTTTTGGAAAATTCCACCCCTAAGGGTGATTAAAACGGGTGAAAATTTGTATCAATTTCAATTTCATTTATTTAAAAACCAACTGGGAACATGTGTGTTAGAAGATACTTAAAAATAGGGTTAATGATAGGTAATAACTTAAAATATATATTCTACCTGCTTATTTATGTGCACCATACAGCAGTGCCTCAAATATGCACAATCAAGGCGTTCAGCGACCATTCTCAGGATGCTGTTAGGACTGGCCCGGATCCTGCGTACCAGGGATGAACACCGTTTTCGCATCGTAGCATGGAAACAGTCCACCCTCGCCTCCGCGAACATCCCCGAAGCACTGCAGTAGCGTGGCAGTCCCATCAACATCCTGAAGACATTATTGAACTGAACTTTGAGAGCATTGTATGATTTTTGAGTATAGTTCGCCCACAGACCGCTAGTGTAGAAGGATGTACAATAGGCCCTAAAAAGGGTGACTTTTGCTTCTTTGGAGCACTTAGCAAATCTGCGAGCGATCATGTTCGCCCTTACAGACAATGCTCTCCGTTCACGCTCAATGTCCGTATCATCTTTAAGGTCATCAGTCAAAACGTGTCCGAGGTACTTAAATTGTGTGACTACGTTGAGTTGTGTTGTTGACTACCTTCCAGTTCGAGGAAACTTTTTTTTTAAGCTAGAGACTTGAAATTGTGTAGAAAGATTATTTATTAGAATACAAATATATAGGTAAATTACTTTCAGTGGTTTGAAAATGTCCACCCGCTAAGAGGGAGATAAAGAGGTGCAATGTTTGTATAGGAAAACTTTTTTTAGGTAGAAACTTAAAACTGTGTAGAAAGATTAAGTACCTACTTATTAAAATACAAAAAAATACCTACTGCCAGCGTTTTGGAAAATTTCACCCCTTAAGGGGTTAAAAAGGGGTGCAAGGTTCGTATGGGAAACACTTTTTTTTAGCTAGAGACTTGATAGTTTGTAGAAAAAATACCTATTACAATAAAAAAACCGAGTGTTATTAAATTATTAAATTTTTAATTTTTCCCTGAAAAGCGTTCAAAGTTTGTATGGAGAGCAAGAAAATTTTAAAGTATGATTTTGTAACTTCGATCTTAGCCTGTTTAAACTACAAAACTTATTTTAGCATTTTTTGAAATATATCCCCTAAAGGGGATTATAAGGGTGTTCAAAGTTTGTATGGAGAGCAAGCTATTTTTAAAGTAAGGGATTTGTAACTTCGGTTTTAGACTGTTTGCTAAAATACTACAAAACTTAATTCAGCGTTTTTTTAATTAATCGCCTAAGAAGGTTAAAAGGGGGTTCAAACTTTGTATAGAGAGCAAGACATTTTTAAAGTAAGAAATTTGTAACTACGGTTTCAGACTGTTTACTATGAGGGTTCAGAGAGGGTTCTTAGTTTGTATAGAGAGCAAGACATTTTGAAAGTAAGAGATTTGTAATTTCGGATTTAGATTGTTTTCTGTAGCGTAGCGTCTAACATATCTTTGGGCAAACCGGAGCTAATTTGAGTTACTTTTTCCTCAGACCAGAAGGTTAAGGTTCTCCATTGTCATAAATTAGGGCCGGGAATCGTGCTCCGTGGTCGCCACGCCACTGGTGGGTAGGTATATTATCATTTTAAATTTGCACGACGTTCGTCCGTCCGCCGTTGATCATGCACTAACAAATATTAATTGAACTAATTAATTTGACTAGGTACAAAATTAATTTCAATGTTTTTTTTTAATTCATTCCTTCAAAAAACATTTAGACGATAACATGTTATACGCGGACGAAGTCGCGGGCAACAGCTAGTAAGCATATAACTTCGTACCACTCGTGTCATCCGCTCGAACGTCTGGCGTCAGTTTATGGAGCGGCTGCGGTCGGAAGCAGCCTAGCAGAATATAATTATAGCCTATGAAACACACTGGCGCGAACTGCGGTAGCGGTCAAAAAGTAGTAAACAATGATAGGTACTTACTGTCAACTGTCAAGTTTACTATTGACCGCCACTACACGCCACACGCCGCGCCAGTGGAATCCAGCGTAGCGGCAGTAACTCTATTCGGAATGTTATTCAATTCTTTTCTTTATTTTAATTAGTTCAGGTAAACATTTGAATTTTATTTCATTTGTTACAAAATTGTCCCAGCAAATTGTTATCCCTCTTTACAATTAATTGTATACGTTCACAGCCTAGAGGCATTTGTCTAAAGTTTAATGTTTGCGCCCTGTCGTGTCCCTATTTGAGCAGCTACAGATTATTAGGAAGTTATAACTATAATAGGTTAGGATAAGTATCTTATATTTATATAATAGGTACTCATGCCTACTTACTATAAAACGAGCACTGCTGTTTATTAAGTAAGTACTTCGTTTTCGAAGACGGCTAGCGATTTAGATCAGATTTACAACCATGTGGGTTACGGGGGCAAACAAAGTAGGTGGCCTGCTCTTCATCTTGGTATTGCTTCCGGCAAAACACCTTTTGCCGAGTTGTCATCCACAACCTCGAACAAACCTCCGTCTCCTGGGTATGTTAAGTACTTATATTATATCTAGCGTACGGACTGGCGGTGGCATTGTGGACAGAGTGAGAAATGGAGTCGTTATTATCTACAAACTTCTTATCGTTGAATGAATAAATTCAAATATTAAATGGGTTTTCTTATAAAATCCATTTCACTGCTTACATTAATTTAACCAATATCTTTTACAAACTCAACATTAGCCATATACAACCGGTATCGTTAGATGTTGAATGATCATTTTCCGTGCACAAATGGGTTTTTATTAATTAAAGAACAGATTTAACGCCAAGAATATGGAGCAAGTTGCTATAGTACATACATTAATTTTATAACATGGACACCGATTTAAATGAGCACGACGAAGAAGATTTCGAATTTCTTATCCCAGCCGCCATTTGCTGTTAAACATTGCAGTGGGCATTATATTATGCACAAAAACATGTAATTGAATTTTTCGGTCTAAAAAAATCTGGCACTACTTTGAATTAAGAAAAATAATTTAATCATTATTCACTCAATCATAAAATGTAGCTTTGCGACTCCATTTCTCACTCTGTCCACAATGCCACCGCCAGTCCGTACCGTACGCTATTATATCTATAGATTAAGAGCGTAAATGGGCACTTGAGCTTTACGTAGATCCTTTAGCTCTGTTGTGGCATAAAAAATAAGGATATATATCTAAATAAGGCCTGGTCGATCGCGTAACGCTTTGTACCTAACCTACGTATAAAGCTAGCTTACTCCCTGGCCGACCGAGCTCAAATTTTCCCAGACATGAGACCGGGGTTATTCCCATCTTCCAACCTATCCAACCCAGGTTTCATATGCAACGTGGGTTGGATATAGGTTGGAAGATGGGAATCACCCATGAGACCCAGCTAGATCGCTTTTTCGCCCCCGTAAACCCCTATATTCGAAATTTCATCGAAATCGTTAGAGCCGTTTTCGAGAACGTCATTTAAAATACATAGGTAATAACAAGTATACAAATATTAGCTTTATACGTACAAAACGTTACGTGATCGACCAGCTGTTCTATAGTTAGATCTTAGCGTAATTTTTAGTACCCAAGTACCTACTTATGGAAAAATGACAGTTAATTCGTCCTAACGCTCGTTCGACATGTTACGCAATTGCCCCTCACGTCACAACGGTACCTACGTACAAGATGAGCCTACCTACTTACTACTTATGTACCTTATGGTAATTATTATGCTCAATTGAGGACACGTCTCCACTGTAACAAACAGGACACCGAAGCAGCAATTTCCTGTAAATCCTCGCTCCTACCCCCATATCCGTGTTATTATGATAGCATAGCATTACTACTTACTATCAGATAACATCAAGGGAACCCGGAGATTTGAATAGCGTGGGTTGTTCCGGTTACATGGTAACGAGATGCCTATTTTGTTTGGCCTCATTCATGCGACGTGTTTATCAGTGAGAACTGAGAAGCGCGCATTGGCCACGACTTTGGTCCTAAGCGACCTGCGACCAGCGTTTTATCTGTTCATTGCGCGGTCGAGACGCGCAACGCAGTGTGGTTAGTTGGGATCACGCGCAATGAACATAGGAAGGAACTAGGCTAAAGCGGTCGTCAAACTAGGCTAAAGCGGTCGTTAAAACCTAATATCATTGGTAAAAAAACTCTCTTACTGACCTCGTTTGCATTATATCTTCACATATGCGTCACACATTTTGTGTATACTTAATTCGCATATATCAAAACGCTGGGATTACATTTTTTTACTGACTGTCTCATCTATCACAACTTTCACGATTTAGAGAGGTAGAGGTGTTTGGAACCACCCTACTGGGGAAGTACAGTCAGCATCAGAAGCAGCTAAGCGGGCCGGGTGTTCAAAATGCACACGACTTTATTCTTAAGAAGTTAAGAGTGTACACTGTGTAGGTCATTTTGAACACCCAGCCCGCTTAGCTGCTTCTGATGCTGACTGTACATCCACCTTACATAACTAAACTAAGAATTTTTTGTACTACGGGTACAATAATATTAGTTAGGTAATATAAATAAATAATAAATATTACGGGACAATCTTACACAAATCAACCTAGGCCCACGGTAAGCTCAATAAGGCTTGTGTTGTGGGTACTAGGCGACGATATACATAATAGATAAATACATATAGATACTTATATACATATGTAACATCCATAACTCAGGAACAAATATTCGTGACACACAAATAAATGCCCTGACCAGGATTCGAACCCGGGACCTCCAGCTTCGTAGGCAGAGTCACTACCAACTGGGCTACGGAGGCCGTTATAATATATTCATGTGTACTTTTATAAACATATAGTATAGATACGGCAATGGACAGAGATAAATGGAAAATGTTGGAGGAGGCCTGTGCCAAAAGGCAAACAGAAACGTAACATGTAATAAAAAGAAACTTTAATAATGTATAAAATAAAAAAACGTAATAACATAAATAAAGTATAGTCTATTTTTTCTATGGTAATAATAATAATAACAAAGTGGAAAAAACAAATAAATGTATATCAAACAAATCTTAAATACTAAACTTACAAATCAATCATTAATTTTACCTACTATAACTACTAAACATAATAATTACTAAAAATGTAAATTATAAATGAAATTACTACTATTTATTATTGTATAAAACTGCCATTAAATTGTTCAAGGATAGGATTATGCATGTATATAATTTCGCTGCCCCAATATTATATATAGGGTTCTATGTTGCACTTTTATCAGCTTGAAATTGGAACTTTGCAGAGTGATAATTGAAGTACTAAATTACTTAATATTATATTGAGTACTAAATTGAAGTACCCCAACAATGTAACATAGAACCCTATAATATTGGGGCAGCGATTTTATTTTATTTTTATTTTTTATTTTATAGATACTTACTTCAACAACTTATGATAAACTAAATATGATTAATGATTTTAATTGTAAAATTATGATAAACAGAACCCTATAATATTGAGGCAGCGATTTATCTGAATAAAGCGCTATTTTATTTATTTTATTTTTTTTATTTTATAGATACTTAAACATGTTATGATAAACAAAATATGATTAATGATTTTAATTGTAAAATTATGATAATAAACAAATCTGAATCTGAATCAAAGTTTCCCATTGCTTGGGTAATCACTCCAGTTCGCTGCATGACTTTCCGCCAGAACTTCTCCTTCATAAAGTAAGTAGTAGTAGTAAAACTCTTTATTGTACACCATAATTAAAATAAACTTTACATAAGGAAAGTGCAAGTATAGTTTGTTTCAGTTTTATGTTATGACGTCTCTTTGTAATCTTTTCCTTTCATATTTAGCAACAATAGAAGTTGTAGAATCCCACGGTAAGTGCATTTTCGACATTTTAACTGGAACAAACTTTACAATGGTGAACTTGGAAAAGGGACGTAGTATGTCAGCTTTTTGGTTGACACCACAAATAGGGAACATTACGCAAAACTCTTCGTAGGTGGCGACACTAGCAGCGTTGACATTGTATCTCATTCCCACTTGCGTATTGTCTATGCAAGCATCCTTGTCACTCATTTGACAATCAATTGTGCATGTGTGTGTGAATCCCTATAATCCTATACTGGTTTACTATTAGTGGTAGTGCTGCATCTGGCGGCAGAACATTGCAGTAATGTTCCCTACTTTCAGAAGATAGAGTATGCTTCTCTAAAAACAAAAGAGAATGTTTTATGATGTGTTCTTTTCCAATTTGACACACACTGCTTCTGAATCATTTTCACTACTCTTTTCCTTTTCACTGGTTAGGTTTAAACCCAATCGTTCACACACACCTTCGACAAATTTTTTTTGTTTCACTGAGCACGACGGCAGACTCCGCATGCACTTTAAAACTGTTTTGCTATATAATTGAACATATGAATTCGTGTCTGAACCAGATGGACTTGACGTTTGAAGTTCATTTGACTCAACTGAAGCTAGCTTTTGCTGTCGTTTCTTTTCCCGTTCTATTTGTTTTAGCTTCGTATTTCGTATTCTTAATTCTTCTAATTGAGTTGAAGTCATGTTACATTTTCTTTTCTTGTGAAGGTTCTTAATCCTCTCATTTTCTTTTTTTTTGAATTCTGGATCTTCAATGGCTTTTTTCTGACGATATTTTTGCTGTCTCATTGCATTCAATCTTCGGTGTCGTAGATCCATTGTAAATTCAGACAAAAGTGACTTGTAATAACGCAGTAAACAGGTCTATGCTTTCCCGTACACAGGTTAGATATATTAATAATGAATGACTAACCTGTAAACAAAAAAAAATAATAAAATAAGTATATGTATTAAATTAGATAAGTTGTTGTTATGTGTTCGCATTTAGTATGTAAGCGACAACAACTCGTTGCGAATAACATTGTAAAAGGTGAACGTAATACATTATTTCTATTTATTTCAAGAATAGAAATAATAGTATTTTTGCATTCGGAAAGAAGGGCTATTTGTTATATTTAAAAATCGGGATTATTTTCAAAATTTACGCGATATTTAGTAGTAGGTACCTAAGCAAGTGAATATTGTATAGACTACAGACGTCCCACTACTGGGTACAGGGCTCCTCTCGTGGGTTTTAGCTGCAATAAGGCTATGCCGAAATAGATGAATTCGTAAAAATACGGAAGCAGGTAGTTACCGTTTTTTATAAGTTTTTCATCACTTTTCGTTGTTTCACACAACAATTTTACTTGGCATTCTTTTTTTTTTTTTTTTTTTTTGTTGGCTGAACGCGGTTTGCGTATTGCCACCGACAAAGCAGGGAAACGTTAGGAAATTAGGTAATATGTTCGAAAAACGGGATTTGGAAGGATAGGATCAGTTTAGAATAGGAGCTAATAAAATATATAAATAACTAAATACGGATATCATTAAGTAAAATATAAGAGGATATAGAATTAAACACATAAGGATCTTTTGAGGCTAACAAGACAGGGATGGATGTAGGAAAAGGAATTTTAAGTGAGGAGAGATCATTGTAAAAAGAGACATGGTTGAATAAAGGACATGAAAGGAAAATATGATTCAAGTCACCAATTTCTCCACATTCACACAAGTTTGACTCCACAATATGTAGTCTGGCGAGATGAGCCGGCGTGCACACATGACCCAGTCTCATTCGTATTATAATACTAGTGGCTCGTTTACCGAGCCTTAGCTTTGCAAACCAGGGCTTAGTAGGAACATTAGGTTGAATTGCGTAATAAAATTTGCCCTTTGTCTGGGCACTTTCAGCCCACAACTGATTCCAGGCATCACTGAGATAAGAAGAAGGTAAAGCAATCAAGTCATGACTAAAATTTTTATAAGGAAATCTGTCCCCAAACGTCACAGCTTCATTGGCCAGGTGATCTGCTTTAACATTACCATCTATTTCACTGTGTCCCGGGACCCAAGCGAAAGATACTGAAAGCCCACGAGTTATGCAATCACTTAATAGTATTCGAGTGTCTATGATTACTGGAAAAATTGTTTTACATTGAAAAGGATATTTGACTAATGCCTGTAAGGCACTCATTGAATCGGTTACTATAACTGATTTTTTAAGTTTTGCCGTTCGAATATATTCGACTGCTTTAAGGAGACCGAAACATTCTCCAGTAAACACAGATGATTCAGGTGGGAGTTTTATTTGTTGGAAAATTTTGTACTGAGAATGATAAACCCCAACTCCGACATGGCTAGAAGAAGAATGTTTAGAAGCATCGGTGTATATTGTGTGATAGTCTTTCCAAAAGTTATCCTTCACATGGTTAAAACTTATATTGTTATTAGGAGCATTTTTTGAAATACCTATATTTAAGGCTACGTCAGGAGTGTCAGTTAGAGATTTATACGAAGCACAGAATAGAGGATAAGAAATAGAAGAGTGAGTGGGAGCTTGGATAGAGGTAAACTTTTGGTAGCTATTTATGAGGCATGGGACAGATTTATGTGACCAATAACTGGAAGAAATAATAAGATCAGAAAGTAACTTGAGTTTAGTATGAAGCGGATGATCAGAAATTTGTAGGGCTCGAAACAGAAATCTATCAGCGAGGTATTGACGACGTAGCTGTAATGGAGGTTCACAACACTCTAGTTGTAAAGCATTAAGTGGGCTAGATTTCATCGCACCTGCAATCAATCTTAAAGCTTTGGACTGAATATTATCCAGTTTTTTGAAAGCAACAACACTACCAGGTTGTAAAAGGAAGGTGCCATAGTCTAAGATACTACGAATCAGAGCATTGTATATTAGTTTCATACAAAACGGATGAGCGCCCCACCAAACACCAGAGAGGCATCTAAGCATGTTTAACAAACGTTCACATTTAGCAAGAATATATTCACAATGTGGAGTACCAGTCAATTTAGAATCAAGAACAACACCTAAAAATTTTGTTTGGTTGACTACAGGAATTTCACAGTTATCATAATATACAGAAACTGGCGGGGGCAAACGCATTCTAGAAAATAACACAACAGAGCTTTTAGATGGAGACAAATCAAGACCATTTTGTTCTAACCATTTCCTTAAAAGATTTAAAGAGGAAGTTAGAGAAGAACTGGCATTTTCAATAGATCGGTCAGTACAATACAACAACAAATCGTCCGCATATTGAAGAACGCAAACATTATTACCCACTGATGCTTCCAGATCATAGGTGTACAAGTTATATAAGATTGGGCTTAATACAGATCCTTGTGGAAGACCTTTCCATACTAATCTAGATTCCTCATTGTCTACATCTAAAATTAAGTGGATACGCCTTTCTGATAGGATGTTAGTTATGAATTTACTCAGAAGAGTCGGGACGTTCAAAGTATTTAGTTTTTCCTTCAGGATACTTAAGACAACATTATCATACGCAGAATTTATATCCAGGAAAGCCGCGACTACAGACTGGTTATTAGAGAATGCTAATCTTATGTCAGTTATGAAAATACTTATACTATCTAGGGTACATTTACCTCGTCTAAAACCAAACTGGGTTTTACTTAAACTGTTTTTGGTTTCAATGAACCATTCTAGTCTATTTTTAACTAGTTGTTCAGCAATTTTCATTAAAACCGAAGAAAGAGCTATTGGTCTGTATGACGAAGGATCAGACGAAATTTTATTAGGTTTTAATATCGGAAGAACCTCTTGAGATTTCCATGAGTTAGGAATATTGCCTGAGATAAAAATAGAATTGATTAGGTCCAAAAAATATGAGAGAGTGCTAGGCCCAAGATGAGAAACAAAAGAATATGGGATGCCATCTAACCCAGGGGCACTATTCTTGACATTAGATAACACACCTTTAAGTTCAGAAATAGAAAATGGATCATTCAGTCCATCAGGATCATTTGCAATACAAGATGGAATAGAGTAGGTTGAAAGTAAATCCTCAGAAACAGACGAAGGAGCTAGTTTATTTAAAAAGCTATTTGCTAGTGTTTGGGGAAAATGTTGTGTCGACGACGATTCACGGAATGCACAACGAAATCGTCGAATGTTACGCCAGACTTCTGTAGGAGAGACATGTGGAGATAAGGACAAACAAAAGTTTTTCCAGCTTTCAAACTTTTTTTTTTTTAATAATTTGCTTGTATTCGCTATAGCAGTCGATAATAAATCAAAATTTTCGTCAGAGCCACACTCATTGTACTTTAATTCTATATATTTCCTATTTTTAACCGCTTCACTACATTCATTATCCCACCACGGGGGCGAAGGAATAAAATTTAAGCATTTTTTCTTTTCAGGAAACACTTCGTCAGCAGCCTCCATAAACGCCTTGGCTAAAACTGACGCACAGACAGGCTCTGTTCCACAACTGACATTAGGAAAAGACGAAAGTTTAGCCTCAATGCACTCACTAAATGATGCCCAATCTGCATTCTTTAAATTGTATTTCAGTCGGGGAGGGCGCTTATGCACAGGACCACCAGTAAAAGGAAAAGTGATTAATATAGGAAAATGATCACTTCCGTATGTTGATGGTAAAGTATCCCAAGTAAGTGTAGATGCCAGACCAGGTGTGCTAAGCGAAAGATCAGGCACACTGAATCCCTCATTAGGACCATTTCGACGGGTTGGATTGCCATTATTCAGCACACAAATATTGTGACTATCCAATATATCTAGTATAATGGAACCATAGTGATTTGAAGAAGAACCCCATGAATGATGTTGGGAGTTAAAATCACCAAGAATAATAAATGGTTTAGGAAGTGTGGAGATGATGCAGTCAACTTCATTAAAAATAATAGAGGATGGGTGTGGAATATATACCGAAACAAAACATATATTCTTAACTATGACAGCTATTATTGAAAAATCTTTATTCACATGAGGAGTAGCAAAATGGGTAAAGGAGAAAGAATGGTTAATGAGTAGGGCTGTACCACCATACCCATCAGACCTATCTTCTCTAAGACAGGCATAACCAGGAATCCTAAAAGAATAGCCTGGTTTTAACCATGTCTCTTGTAGGGCAACAATAAATGGTTTATACTTATTAGTTAGATGAATTAATTCACTCTTTTTGGGAATTACACTCCGACAGTTCCACTGAATTAGAGTTAACTGGTCCATTGTTTACAGGTATTTTAGATATAGCATCAAATATTGGGGCAGCGTTGGACGGTGTGAAGAAATTTGATTGAGACAATAACTTTATAAGTGCAGCTATAAGATCTGCAACAGAAGCTTCATTGGGAGAATTGCTATTATTTTTAAACATACAGCCATTGCCAGGTTCTGTCAAATTATAATCTCTTATAATGGAGTTATGGGCAGCACGATCATACCCTTTGTCAAGAATTGGAGGAGGTTTTGATTTCATATAAATTGTTTTCTTGTGTGAAGAAACTCCAGGGTGCATAGGTTTGGAATATTGAGGGCCTGTAGGAGAAGGAGTACTATTGCTATTTGAAGTTACGACATCAGCATATGAAATTTTAAAAATTGTTGGGTGAACTTTAGAAGCTTCAGCATATGAAATACAGCTTTTTGCCATTGAATCTTTTATGGCTTTCTGACGGCTGAATTCGGGACACGATTTGCTAATAGCAAAATGGGCTCCTTGACACAGGCAACATATAGTATTATCTTCTTCTACGGAACATGAATCGCCTGAGTGGCCAGACTGACCACATTTGTAACATCTGGGACTGTTGGCCCTGCAATTCACTTTAACATGACCGAAGCGGCAACATTTATAGCACTGAATTGTGGGGAATATATAAGTTTCGATAGGCAGAGCTGTATAGCAAAGGAAGACACGTTTGGGAAGTACTTGTCCGTCAAAAGTAAGAACTACAGATTCAGTTGGTTTTAATTGAGGACCTACATCTGTAATTATTTTCCGACTCAATCTTCGAACTTTTAGAATTGGGCCACAACCCATAGGAAGAGAAACATTCTCTAGAATGTCCTCCTCCGACCATTCTGAGGGAACACCACGAGCAATTCCCATGCGAGTCACTGAAAAAGTTGGAATGAACATTTTATATTGCAAATTTTTCAGGGCAGAATTTTCCAGGAAACTGTTGGCTTCTTCATATTTTTGAAAGGAAATGGACACTTTGTTCCTACCTATACGCTTTAAGCTACCATTCACAATTCCTTTTATGTTGTTATTTTTAAGTGTCCGGCCGAGAGATATTGGGTGAAGAGTGATACCATCATTTGGTGAGGCCTGCAGTCTCTGCACATGAACAGTGTATGGAGCAGCATCAGATGATTGATATAAAGCTCTACCAATAGGCGCTTTCATCTGGGATGAAGTATTTGGTGTGGGGACAGATTGTGTAGATCTATTATTTTGCAAGGTATTTGGCAACTGAACTGAAAGATTTGGGGGAGGCATTGATGGGGGAACACTGTTATTCTCAGCTAATAAAATATTATTATCCTGTACTGTCAAGTTATTTTTATAAGCCACTGCCGATTCATCTTCCAAACTACATAAACAATCCTGTGCTCTCATTTCACTATCCTTACGGTGTCTCCTTCTCTTGTTACAATGTTTACATACGCGTCTGGTTACTTTACGTTTAATTCTCTTGCCCTGAGATAAAACAGACACATCCGTGTCCATAGACTCATCATTATTATGTGAAATTGTTATTTCTTGAGCAATGTCCGGAGGATCCTTTTCAGAACCCCCCGGATCGGGGGGCTCGTCCGCCATGATAGGCGGCAAGAAACAAAAATCGACTTACCCGAGAATATAAGCTATTTACACTAATAAAAAGTAACAAATATATACAAATCTCCTAACTACATTCGAATATATACAAAACTGATCCTATGAAGGTAACTATCAGCGATAGATCAATTTTAATTAACAAAAGCCAAAAACACAACCGAACCGGTGGACGTTTCCCGCGCTTTTTCCTTGGCATTCTTGGCAATCATTGACGTCATTGCTTTTTTTTTTATTGATTGACAGATTGGTGCCGGTTAATGTACGGCCATGATAATGTGCAGCCCAATAATACGCGTATTAAGCAAATTCGGTACGGGGCAATAATTGGAAGCCAATTTTGTACGACCTGATAATGTACAGCCCAATAATTGGCATCCATTAAAAAGTCTCTAGCGGGTCGATGCCACCCCGCTCCGCGGGGTGGCTATTTCCGGTCTGAGGGACACAAGTGAACCCTAACCTAACCGACCTAAGGCAGCGTTTGCTTTTGACAGCCAGCAAACTTGGTCCGGGGTAATAATTGAAAGCCATTTTTGTCCGCCCTGATAATGCACCACCCAATAATTCGAGTCCACAAAAAGTGGACGCATATTATCGGGCCGTACATTATTGGGCCGTGCAATATCACCCTGAGCAAATTCGGTACGGGGCAATAATAGGGAACATTACGCAAAACTCTTCGTAGGTGGCGACACTAGCAGCGTTGACATTGTATCTCGTTCCCACTTGCGGTATTGTCTATGCAAGCATCCTTGTCACTCATTTGACAATCAATTGTGCATGTGTGTGTGAATCCCTATATTCCTATACTGGTTTACTATTAGTGGTAGTGCTGCCTCTGGCGGCAGAACATTGCAGTAATATTCCCTATTGGAAGCCACAATAATTCGAGTCCACAAAAAGTCGACGCGTATTATCGGGCCGTACATTATTGGCTACCGACAGATTCAGCATACAGTCCACAGATTAATAAAATTTCGTAAGTTCTTTTATTACAAAAAAAAAGTACTTTTTTTACAAATCGACTTCTTAGCTTAACGCCGTACCACACGATCCATGCAGTCAGCTATAAGGAGAGGAGACGCCAAACGAGCGAATTCGGCGGTCAGCCAAGCAAGGTCACAGAAAAATCTTGCACGGAGCGATCTATAGTGTCCGCTGCGCCAAAAAACTAACAAAACATGTAACAAAACATGTTTAGGTACAGTTGCACGTCCATTGCAACTTTTGTTGGAGTGACATTCTTTATTCAGTGGGAGTGAACGATGAATTTTCTTTTGACATCTTACATCTGTCATCCCAGTACAACTCTTTCCATGACAAAACATGACCCCCTCCCCCGCAGACGAACGCGGGGAATGTTTTCCACACGGAATAAAGAATCCATTGGAAGTGGTGAGTGGGCGTTCCCGTGTCGCCGAACATGAGCGTAAATTTGCATACTTCTTGCACAGATTATTGTCAGTCACCTGCCCAGCTAGCACACTAATCGGACATATATTTACGTTCGGACGTATAACTTTACGATCGTGACCATTTTTACGTTACTTAGCTAACATGGTAATCACGCAACATATATTTATGCCATAGCGTAAAATATACGTAGCAAAATTATTACATTCATTTCATTCGTTCAATAGTAGTCTATGGTTAGAAGCCTATTATAATACTACCTAATTAAAGAGTAATGATAAGCACTGCACAGTTTACTAAACAGTTGTTCTCCTGTATTAAGTTGTGTTATAATAGTTTATTGTTTTTATTTACGTTACTCCCACCCCACAAAAAGTTTTACGTAGTGGTTGTAAGTAATTTAGCGAGTACCAAAACACATGTTAGTTTATAATTGAATCAATAATATTTGTAAATTTGTGTAATATACTTTATTACAACACAAGCAAAAAATCATAATCATTGCGTTATTTATACTAATTTATAGTTAGTAATCATGATCTAGCTAAAATTAAAAATGCTAGATCATTGTTTCAGCCCAGCTAGCACACTAATCGGACATATATTTACGTTCGGACGTATAAGGACTCTCACAGACTGGCGCGGCCTGGCCGCGGCGGACAATAGAAAACTTGTCATTAGCTGTCAAATGTACTATGGTCCGCCACCGCAAGCCGCGCCAGTGTGATGCAGGCTTAACTCTACGATTGTGCCCATTTTTACGTTACTTAGCTAACATGGTAATCACGCAGCATATATTTATGCCATAGCGTAAAATATACGTAGCAAAATTATTACATTCATTTCATTCGTTCAATAGTAGTCTATGGTTAGAAGCCTATTATAATACTACCTAATTAAAGAGTAATGATAAGCACTGCACAGTTTACTAAACAGTTGTTCTCCTGTATTAAGTTGTGTTATAATAGTTTTTGTTTTTATTTACGTTACTCCCACCCCACAAAAAGTTTTACGTAGTGGTTTTAAGTAATTTAGCGAGTACCAAAACACATGTTAGTTTCTAATAGAATCAATAATATTTGTAAATTTGTGTAATATAATTTATTACAACACAAGCAAAAAATCATAATTATTGCGTTATTTATACTAATTTATAGTTAGTAATCATGATCTAGCTAAAATTAAAAATGCTAGATCATTGTTTCAGGAGACGATAGGAATTTTGAAACTGAAACCGTATGTGTTGTGACAGAAATCGGAGAAATCCTGCGAAAATTATATTGTTTTCATAGTGTTAAAATTTATCCGGGGTCTCGAGTGACCTACATAAAGCCCCGTAGTATGGAGGCCTTATCACGCGATAAGTGATAGGATAGAGCATCCATCCCTGGCTGACACCGTTCGATAGAATGAGACGACGCGCTTATCCTATCACTTATCGCGTGATAACACGCCATCCATGCTACGGGGCAAAGTTTCGTCCGTCAACGGCTCATATCGTCAAGTTTTATGTGCCAAAATCAAGAGCATGTTAGCATTTGACGTAAAACAAATAGTTTTATGTGCAAGACATATAAATGGTCACATTTTACGTAAATGATGGTATATCATGTTAGCTCATGACGGAAAATTTTTATACGTCGGTTGTGGACATAAAACATGTGCATAAAAGTCGTCATTTTGCTAGTGTGCTAGCCGGGCTGATGCACCTACTGCTTGAATAACTGTTTTATGTTCGTAATTGACTGTGATTCCTCGAATAAAATATATTATAACTCATAAATTGTCTTTATTATTTTAAATTCATTCGTTAAATAGGAATTGGCATATTATACATCAATATGTATGCATGTAGGTACAGGGAAAGTGTATATGTGTGTGTGTGAGTATTTCCGTTCACGCACACATGCGTACACGTGACGCACACATGCGTACACTTGACGCACACATATGAACTTACTAGAGCTAACTATTGGGCTGTTGAAGTCGGATTAAAACTAGATGACGCGCGGCATGCAAAACCTTGACTGACGTCTCTATCTCTATATTATTCATAGTAGGGTCGTTTCGCCGGTAACGCGACCACCACCGGTTAGCGACCACTTGACGGACTAGGCTGCTTCAATTAAAGATATTAACATTTCTACATACCCAACAGAAAAATAATAACTTATTAACTATTCTTGAATAGTATGAGAATAAGAATATATACAATTTAAACCCGAAAGCTCAATCCAAAGCAAGAAAAAATAACCTCAATTCACACATTGCTTCCGTGGAGTGTTGACGTGCAGTGAATCTGTGAAAAAAATAACGCGACAGTTGGCGCGAAAACTTTAGTTACGTCACTTAATTTTATTATTATGCTGAAATTGGTTAATTGATAGTTTAAATGATTTAGCTGTTGTAATAATTTCGTTGAAATTCGGCATATTTAAAAATAGATTTAAATAAAATGGGGTGGTCGCGTACCCAAATACATAATTACCAAAGAAGTCGGATAGCGACCACATCGTTTTCTTTTTCTTTCCTTATGGATTCTTATGCGGCACCCGCGATATTTAGCTTGGCTAGCCAATTGAGTCGGTATTTAAGCCGCGCCAATCCATGCTATGTCCATAGTATATAATAATATATAATTATATATTATATTATATAATAATACACAATTTATATGAGATGGTTATGTTATAAATTCGAAAGTCTGTCTGTCTGTTATCTCTTCACGCTTAAACCGATGGACCGATTTTGATGAAATTTGGTATGGAGATAGTTTGAGTCCCGGGAAGAGACCTAAGCGGGTGAAAGTTTGTATGGAGCTACGATATAAACGATTTCCACGCGGACGGAGTCGTGGGCAGACGCTAGTGTAAGTAGAATATAATCTAAAAGTTAAATAAAAGTTTGTAAAAAGGTGGCATTTAGATACCTACTATGAATGACATGTGTGACTGTAATAGCAATATACATAATAGCACCATGGTGTGAGCGAGATGGCGCGCTTTTTTCGATTCTATTCTTCATTGACACACCAATGTAAAGTAGATTTAGAAGAGTAACACTAAATAAAATGACCTATAATGATGAAGTTTCTCGAAAAAGGATTAAATGTAATGTCAAATGGAGAAAAAAAAGAGCAGGGGATTAAGTAATTACAAAGTTATAGTATCCAAAGTTTTAAGAGGGGGTAGGTATATTCTATCCCTTTTCCGCAAAACGCACCTTCAGCATATGAAACGATTGTATATGATACTATACCGCTCGGGGATTGTGACGTCACGATCCACTAGCGTTTTCTCTCTCTAACAAGCAATATTAAAACGGTTGTAGCTTCGTATTTTTGGAGATATATGAATGGGATTTTCGTCACTTAAGCTTATTATTTTGCCTTCTTTTTTTTGGAGTAATAATAAATGGTTAGTCTACACTCCTATTTGTAGTGGTATAAGGGCAGTTAGGTAGGTCAAACTTTGAGAAAGAGGTCAATCGTCGAATCCGACTCGTCTGGGTAGCGTTCGGGAAGCTACGCTATGGCTTTTAGTTTTTTTTCGTCCAATATTCCGCAGTGTCTCAAGGCGAGAGTCTTTGACCAGTGTGTGTTGCCAGTGATGACGTATGGCACTGAAACGTGGTCGCTTACTATGGGTCTCATAAGAAGGCTCAAAGTCACCCAAAGGGCAATGGAGAGGGCTATGCAGGGAGTTTATATGCGTGATCGCATCAGAAATGAGGCTATCCGCAACATAACCATGGTAGGTAACCGATATAGCCATCCGAATCGCTAAAGTTAAGTGGCAGTGGGCGGGGCATATTGCACGGAGAACCGATGGCCGTTGGGGCGGAAAGGTTCTCGAATGGCGACCACGTACCGGGAGGCGCTGAGTGGATATACCCCCACAAGGTGGACTGATGACCTAGTAAATATCGCAGGAATCGGCTGGATGCGGGTGGCGCAAAACCGGTCATTGTGGCACTCTTTGGGGGAGGCCTATGTCTAGCAGTGGACGTCTTTCGACTGATATGATGATGATGATGATAAATCGTTTTATTAACTACTTAAACACTATTTGCAAGAGTGGTCGCCAACTAGCTAACAGGTGGTCGCAAGCCGACTAAAGCGGTCGCTATCCAGCGAATTCGCTATTTTGAAACCTTTTCCATATTTTTTCCTAATCTATGGATGAAAGTGCTATATTTTATTGTAGGTTTCAAAACTTGACTATACTCAGAACCTATACGAATACCATATATTATGTGTGTACATTGAATAGGTATACATTTACTAATCTAAAGTGAGCAACTCGGCTAAGTGGTCGCTAACCGGCGAAACGACCCTACTCTTTGCATGCACAAAACTCACCGATTCGCGTACGCAGATGACCTAGCACTAACGGCCCAAAGTAATAACTTCGAGGACACAGAACGATCACTATCAAATGCCTTGGAGGGCCTCGCGAGATACTATGAGATGAACTGCCTGAAACCGAATCCCTTGAAAACACAGTCGTGCGCTTTCCACCTACGAAACCGGGATGCGAATAGGCAGCTCAATGTTATCTGGAATGACGTTGCTATTGATCACTGTCCATACCCTAGATACCTTGGGATAACCCTTGATAGAACGCTGTCTTTTAAGAACCATTGTGTAAAAACACGTCAAAAGGTTGGTTCGCGTAATAGCCTGCTGAGAAAACTCACATCAACCCAGTGGGGTGCTTCCGCCCACACACTCCGCACTACTGGCCTGGCGCTGTGCTATTCAGCGGGCGAATACGCGTGCCCGGTTTGGCACCGCTCCGCCCACGCGGGCCACGTTACCTCGGCACTCAACGACACTTGCCGAATAATAACCGGATGCCTCAAACCCACTCCGCTCAATAAGCTATACCCTCTAGCGGGAATTGCGCCGCCAGAGGCCCGCAGAGAGGTGTCGTGCAGCGTCGAAAAGCTGAAGCAGGAACAAGACCCAAGGCACCCTCTTCACGGCCATAAACTACCACCGTCCCGCCTAAAGAGCCGCAGGAGCTTTATGCGGTACACCGCCGCTATCAAGAGTCCGCAGTCCCAGAAACGGCTTAAACACTGGCAAAATACTCGAGCCCCCCCTGAAGATTATGTTCTCCCCGCTGAGAAGCTTCCTGCCGGGCATAAGCAGCCATGGCCGATCTGGAAATCCTTAAACAGATTGCGTTCCCAGGTCGGTCGCAGCAAGGAGAACATGCTGAAGTGGGGCGCCCTAAGTAGCTCAGACGCCCAATGTCCGTGTGGTGAGGTCCCACAAACGATGGAGCACATGCTGTCTTGCCCAGCGTGCCCGCACGCCTGCTCTAAGCAAGACCTTCGAGACGCGACAGACAGGGCGATAAGCGTCGCCACATTCTGGTCCCGCACAATCTGAAGCCATCGACACGAGAAGAAGAAGATAGTACTCTTTGCCGCACACGGCGTATGACATGCGTAAATATTTGTTTATTGTAGGAAAATGCCGTATTGCTCTGTTAGAAGCTGCTCAAATAGCAGCACATTAAAAAAATTGTCTCATGGAGGTATTTCCTATCATCGGTAAGTATTGTTTTAGAATTCCTACATAAAAATATTAAATTTTCAATTTCACAGACACAATTTGCATCTGTAGTCAAGGAAATATCAATTCTATATCTCTAACAATGAAGTTCATAATCCTGTGCATAATTTCGCTACTCGGAACGAGCAATGCACGTCAAATGTCCAGAAGGTTCGCTTCTCAAAAATCACAAATGCTTTGGCTAAGGTCTATAATTATTATCGATAAAACGATAACTCGAAATGAAAAGGATTAAATTTATTATTTATGTATATAATATCTGACTATTATGTCATATAAAATAAAAATAAACTATTATAATCTTATAGTTTTCCTAAAGAAACAAATGCAAAGGAAAAATGGACTGATGCCACGGGGAGAAAGGATTGGTTTCCGCAATGATTGAATTGAACACCATTTGTTCGGAACATTTTGTTGAAACAGATTTTTGGGTTTCACCAAAAGGAAAACGCTTCATTCATGAAGGTTCAATTCCCACGCAGAATATCGTATGTAGCGTAAGTAAGAATAATTTTATAATGATTAATTATTGTTTCTCTATTTACATGTTGTACCTATAGTAGTACATAGCTAGGCCAAGATATCGAGCGGTGGCGGCAACAGTAGTAGGCAATACGTAGAGCGAGAGCAGCGCTCCGCTTTTTCGCTCGCACACATGACGCACTGCTTCCAATTATTTATATTTGACGACTGGTTTAGCCTACCATACTCGCACACAGTCGACAGTCTAGATTGCTGGGAAAATAATTCTAGGTAGTTTTTAGGATGTGCTTGTATAATATTAAACGAATTATAATTTATGTTTATTACAGTTCTGCCGGGATTATTGTTCGGTTAAGACGTGCGCATTGTTGCTAATCACTTTGTTTACTTGCATCGAGCGCGCTTAGCAGTTAAATCATTCGGTTAGACATATTGCGAGCCGGCTTGTTATGCCGTGGGGTGGATATGAACCTTATGGACAATGTCACAAGGTTTAGATCAGAATGGAGACGCAGATGAATTTATAAATGAACTTAACGAGTCAGTGGACGCAATACAAAATAATACGGAATGCGAGGCTGACATAATGGTGAACGAGAGCGGTGAGCCGAATTTATTAGAAGACCTAACACAATCTAAGGATAGGATGGAGGAGGATGCTCACTCAACAAAAAGGAACAGAGACTCAGGTGACGAGTGGACCATCAAAGAACCAAAACGGCGTGCCAAGTATAATTCAGACTTGCCAGTAGGCACGGAGCTGACGGAGATAAGCATTACTTGTAAAAATATGCTGCCGAAACAATTTGCGCTGGCAAAGCTATTAAACAGTCACGATATTTCGGGTATAATTCGTGTGAAGTACATTAACTCGTATAAAGTACTTGTCCAGTTTGAGAATGAGTCTAGTGCTGAGCGACTTATATCTATGGCTATTAAGCAGCCTGAGTTGGGATGGCGATGCCAAAAAACATACGAGGTTAGGTTGTCATATGGCATTATTAGGGAGGCGGACTTGGGTTTACAAGAAAAGGAAATGATGGAAAATATGGTTAGTGAATTAGAAATAGTTTCAGTGAAAAGGTTAAGTAAAAGGAGTACAGAGGAAGAGTCAGGATGGAGAGACAGTGAGACAATACGAGTCGCATTTAAGGGTCCCTCACTACCACCTTACGTCTACATACATGAATTGCGAGTCAAGGTTGAACCGTATTTGTTCCCTGTGTCTCAATTTTCAAACTGTTGGAGATTTGGTCATTCAAAGAAGACATGTTCTAAAAAACCAACTTGTCCTAAGTGTGGACAAAACCACTTGAACTGTGAAACGACTGTATACACGTGTCGCAATTGCTCGGGAAATCATATGGCTCTGGACAAAACTTGCCCAAATTACATTAAGGAAAGGAAAATAAGGAAAATTATGGCCGAATCGAACTGTACATATAAACAAGTGTTAACGAAGTACTTACCTATCCTTACCGTGCCGCCACCATCCATTAATCAGACCGACTTCCCTCTGACCCTGAGGACAGTTGAGAATACGACATCTACTGAACCTCAGTCAGTGGCATCTCCAATCAACCAGCCTTCATTTGCTAAGGTAGTGACAACTAAAGCAATAGTGCATTGCGACACACCAGCTGAAAAGGATGTACCAATAGTGCCCCCAAATAGGCAAATACGCCATAAAATCAGAAAGCCTCCAACGAATCACATAGAAGTGAACAGAACTGAAAATGTACCAGATAACAGTTTATTAAACATGGAGACTGAGGACGCTGACACCTCACCAAAAGCGGACAAGGCCAACGGAATTGATTATAAAGATGAACTTAAATTTAATACATTAATTAAGAAATTAAAAGACATCATATTCTTGAAGAACTTAAACATTGCCGAAAAAATAAAACGAGGTGTACAAACAGGATTGGAATGGCTTTTATCCTTTTTTATGTAAAATATATTTGATATGTCGATTTTAAAAGCTTTTGTTACCGCCCCAGATGGCTAGTAACGTCAGAAAGTGCCGACTTAACTTGTTGCAGTGGAACTCACAGAGTATTAAACCAAAATTAGTGTCGTTCGAAAATTTACTTATTCAGGAGAAAATTCACATAGCAGCGTTAAGTGAAACATGGTTAGATACGGACGATGATTTTAGAATTAGTAACTACAATGTATACAACGTGTCCCAAAACTCAACGATAAGCCGGCACCAGAGGATGGAGCTGCTTATGATTAGTCGAGAAAAAATAAGGAAAAAAAAATATCAAAAAAAAGGTCAGGGACTGGCTCAGGGAGATCCCATATCTCCACTGTTATTTAATGTCTATTTCACAATATGCAGATGATTTCATTTTATATGTGTCAAAGAAAACCATTGCGGAGGCTGAATGTGTGATTCAAAATTCTATTAACATATTTTGTGAATATTTAAACAAGCTTGGCCTTGAAATATCTACAACTAAAACAAAAATATGTGTGTTTAAAAAAGGTATTAACAGATGTCTTGTAAATATTAAAATTAATGATAACAATTTAGAGTTAGTCGATTGTGTGAAGTATTTGGGCATCTGGTTGGATCGATCTCTTAGGTGGGGGAAACATGTTAACGAGTTAACACAAAAAATCCAAAAACATCTGAATATCTTTAAAGTTTTATCGGGTCCGGGCTGGGGTGTCCACCCAAAACACCTAAGGAGACTATATATTGCAATAATTCGTAGCAGAATAGATTACGGGTCATTCCTTTATGACGATAGCAGCGAGTCTCATTTGTTTATTTAAACTCGATAAAATTCAAAATCAATCAATGAGAACCATTGGTGGATTTATTAAGTCGACACCTATACACGTTATGGAATGCGAGCTTTGTTTACACCCGTTGCATATTCGTCGCATTTATTTGGCGTCCAAGTTTTGGTTTAAATGTAGATCATTCGAAAATAATATAACTAGGAAAATCATAGATGGATTAAACAATCGCATGCAGATACGTGATACGCTGCGAAAGAAAAAACCGCTTCTCCTTACTATACATAATAGGTACAAATTAACGCCTCTGCATTCTAGCAAGTTACTCGAGATGTTTACTTTGGATCGATGGATAAATAAGTTGGATATGTCTAAAGTTATTAAGCTCAACATTACGTCAATTAATAAATCGAAGCGTGCGTATAATAAAATCATTCTAAAAACTACAGTAGATGAGTTTTTGCAATCACAGTATTCCGGTCTTTATTGTATATACACAGATGGTTCTAAAGAAAAAAGCGCCTTAAGTGCTGCGTTTTATGATCCACAGTCGAACATATCACTTAAGTTACACATAAATAGTGACATTTCTATCATGCATGCAGAGTTAATTGCAATCGCCGAGGCCCTATCCTACATTCAATCAATAGGCTGCGATAAGTTTGTTATATTATCGGACTCCATGAGTGCGCTCCAACACTTGGCTCAGTGCACCTCGAATTTTCGAGGTCTCCCGATTGCCAACTTCATTTTAAAACTTATCAGCAAATCACAATCAGAGGGTAAGAACATAGTACTGCAATGGATTCCCTCTCATGTGAATGATGAAGCCGTGGACATCTTAGCCAGGCAAGCTTGTTGTGAGGGTGTTGAATGTAACATGTTACCTTTTTACTCTGACTGTATCGCTTTAGTAAAACGGCAAACATATTTTTTGTGGAAAGAATACTTTGATAAGAGATCAAAAGAAAAAGGCATTTGGTATAAGACGATCCAACCTCGTCCTCAGATAACTTCATGGATAATAGAGTGTTCGTTAAGTAGACGCGACTTGGTATTGATGATGAGATCGCGATCCGGACATATACCATTAAACAAGTTTGGATATTTGATGGGAAAAGTGGCATCTCCAAATTGTGATGAATGTGAAGTACCAGAAGATGTATACCATGTTATGATGGAATGTGTCCGAAACGAAGCTCTCAGGAGAAGTCTGCCTTTTAACACCAGTTATGATGTCGGGACCTGCAATGTTGCCCTGGCCACCCCGTTGTCAGACGCGGCCACAGCACTATTGCAGTTAGCTCGAAAGTGTGTTAGTAATAGAATTACTCGTCATTAGAATAATATGTTATGTTGACTATAACGGAGCGACATGTTCACCTGTGTGACAAGCTCCTTAAAAAAAGAGAAAAAAAAAAATATGTTTAGTAGAAATCTGTGTTTCATTGCAAATACATTTATAACAAAAATAATTACCTAACTATAAATATTCCGCTGCAGCGGGGAGTCAGGAAAGGAGATGTTATTTCTCCTAAACTGTTCACCGCTGCACTGGAAGATGTTTTCAAGACTCTGGACTAGAGAAGGCTAGGTGTCAACATCAACGGCGAGTACATCACTCACCTTCGGTTTGCGGACGATATAGTAGTCTTGGCTTAGACCATGGAGGACTTAAGTACAATGCTCGACGACCTCAGTAAAGCTTCCGAGCGAGTTGGTCTAAGAATGAACATGGATAAGACGAAGATCATGTAAAATGCCCATGTAGTACCAAATCCGACTCGGCTGGGCAGCGTTCGGGAAGCTACGGCACATCTTTTCGTCCAATATTCCGCAGTGTCTCAAGACGAAAGTCTTTGACCAGTGTGAGTTGCCAGTGATGACATATGGCACTGAAACGTACTTACAATGGGCCTCATAAGAAGGCTCAAAGCTACCCAAAGGGCAATGGAGAGGGTTAATATGTTGGGAGTTTCTCTGCGTGAATCACGCAGAGGAACTTTCTAATGCGATCACGCAGCGTGATCGCATCAGAAATGAGCTTATCCGCTTACCAAGGTAACCGATATAGCCCTCCGAATCGCTAAACTTAAGTGGCAGTGGGCGGGGCACATTGAACGTAGAACCGATGCCCGTTGGGGCGGAAAGGTTCTTGAGTGGCGTGGGTAGGCCCACGAGGTGGACTGATGACCTGGTAAAGGTCGCGGGAGTCCGCTGGATGCGGGTGGCGCAGGACCGGTCATTTTGGCACTCTTTGGGGGAGGCCTATGTCCAGCAGTGGACGTCTTTCGGCTGATATGATGATGATGATGAACTATAAATGTCACCTACTAACTAACTATATGATTAACAAGATTTTATTGGAAACAATTTGTAACTAAGTCATTAGTAAAAAGTAGTAACCTAAGTCTTATTAGCTTTAATATTTAATGTATAAATATCATAAAAATATCGATATGCAAAATTATACCCGCATCCCTATTCCGTTATGGCAAAAAAATCGTGTCATCATACGCATTTCGCAGTACATGCAATTTTTGGTTTTAAGCGTACAGTTTTGAAAACACTGCCATCTGGCGTCTTGCAACGCAGACCTTAAGGGACGTAAGAAGTATTTACTTGACACTCTAAATTAGACTAAATTAGAAAGTACCTTTTGCATATAAAATTTGCTACCCTTAACAACTTTATTGCCACAGTACATTTTCACAAATCAAAAGCGTATAAAGCGTATTGCAACTGTGTGTTCGTGTTTTATTGAAGTGCGGTTGTATGCGTGCGGCGACACTGGTTCTCTAGGAAAGTCGGTTGAATGCCACTTCCAATGGATTCTTTATTCCGTGGTTTTCCATCTGTGACGGATAACATGTTTCTATGTTTGTAAACAAAAAAACATGTTCACCACTACCCTTCTCTGTTCGAAAAACATGTTAGATGTTTGCAAACATTGAAAACACGGCGCAGCAGACGCGGCTTAACAAAACATGTTAGCAAAACATGTTACAAAACATGTTTAGGTACAGTTGCACGTCCATTACGACTTTGGTTGGTGGAGTCACTTGACTGGAGTGAACGATGTATTGTTTGTCACTTTTCTTTTGACATCTGACTTCTGTCAACCCAGTACAATTCATTCCATGACAAAACATGACCCCCTCCCCCGCAGACGAACGCGGGGAATGTTTTCCATCCGTGACGGAAAACATGTTTCTATGTTTGTAAACAAAAAACATGTTGGCCACTCCCCTTTTCTGTTCGAAAAACATGTTAGATGTTTGCAAACACCGAAAACACGGCGCAGCGGACGCTAGTTTGGGCGGCCGCCGTGCTTCCCATTCCCATCACGTGCACGCTTAGAGCATTAAACCAACCGGAGACGACACGCGCACACTTTTCTATCTAAAAAAGTCTGCCGTTTTCGGCGCGGGGGACGAGGCAACGCACACAAATCATGTTAACACCAATGCATTTTTCCGATAGTGTCACTACACACGCACACGACAAAATTATCAAACACCAGCATAAACTATACTCACACAAGTACAAACACATACACAGACAACCTGTCCGTGAAAGAGATGACGTCAGCTCGAAGTAAACATCGATAGTGCGAGGAACACGTCGATAATAAATAATAAACTTATCGATATTTCATGTAGGTCCGGAAACGAATGCTCAAAAAAAGGTATAGAGGGAAATGCATGGAACACAATTTTTGACTTCGTAACTTTGTTTGAACTAGTTAGGAGGTAAACATATCAAAAGTCCTTGCCCGTAACCCTTGAGCCGGAGGGGAGGGGGGGGTTTCAAAGTCCCATTATTCGGTTTTTCACCTATATCTCGGAAACTATGCGTCCTAGCGACATAACTATTCTAAACAAAGTGAAAGGTGATTAAATTTGCCACAATTTTTATAATATCAAGTTTTTCGATATCTTGTACAGTTTTCGAGATATAAGATATTATACCATCGAGTACTATCGAGCTGATCTGATGATGGAGATGGAAGGCGGCCATAGGATATCATATTGAAATGCCATGATCGGTACTTATTAAAAGGGATTTTTTTTATGCACGTAACATACGATCTTTGGACAGACGATAAACGGATAACAGGATTTTTTTTCCACATGAATAACTGGCCTGAATTTTGGTTCAGGCAGGACAGGTTAACACTGTACTGTATCTTTTGGAGATAACATAAAACAAGAAACAAAGAATAAAAGCAACTTTTATAAAATAACATTCAAAATGCTGGGAGCAAATAGTGCTAGTCTCGTTTAGGAGTCCACGACACATGATTTCCACAAGCTCGGATACAGACATCCTGAATCATTACTTCTTTTGGGAATCTGAAAAATAAATTATGAGAATAACATACTTATAATGTTTATCGACATTTGTTTTTGTGCTGTCCCTTCACTAACTTTCCTAGTACAGTGTTGCTAGAGTAACAAATTAAAAATGCATATTTACGGAACAAGTGACGATCGTAAATTCCGTATAATTAATAAAATACAGCCTAAACATATTATATTTAAAACATTAAATAAAAATATTATATGGTGAAAATAAAAGAATAAATTAATTTGCAAACAGTAATCCATCATTAATTAATTAAACATCTACAATTATACATTTCACGTTATTTATGGTTGGTTAATAATAACGAATTTAAAGTAGAACTTATAATTAAACATTTATACAGTCAACTTTAAAAAATACCCAAAAGTAGAGCTAGTACCATTAAGTGGGAACACTGTTAGATTGACAATATTTTTTAGTTTTTTTGCAAATTTAATGCACTATTTGATAATATTTAAACGTAATAATACTAACAGATGAAAAGTAACGTTATCCTTTTGTACATTAGATATTTCTGATCTCTTATTACACGAGAACACGTTGCAATTCGGCATTTTTAGCTCAGGTCATTCCGCGCTCACTGCTATTCATTGAATGGCGCGGAGCGCGCGGCAACTAGTTTTATATAACCGCTATGACCGGCGGTCTCGTACCTTTGGCAGAGGGGAACGCCTGGCAATGGCTACTCCGGTTGGTTTAATGCTCTAAGCGTGCACGTAATCCACACGGGCCGAAATCACGCGGTGGCCTGCTTGCAGTCCGCCGAATTCGTGATTCGTCGAATTAAGAATTTTTATTAATTCACACATAGGTTAACAGTATTACACCAAATCACTTATGTGGTACCTACAAAATACATAACATAACTAAAGATATTTATACACACTTTATGCGAAATTTAAAACATACGATAATGATATAAAATAAAACAATAACCAAAAATAAAATAAACACATAAATAACTTCAACAAGAACAAGAAACATGTCCCAGTTTAAATCTAAACTCTGTTATGCGATAAGAATGTATAATACTTTTCTACAGAACACACCAATACTGTCAGCAAATATGTAGACATATTTAGATACCGTCGGCTTCCTGTATTATATTGTTTAGAGCTGTGCGCGCTCTGGCAGTAGGAGCGTTCGCACCGCGCCTCGTGCGCTCGCCGTTTACAGCGAACAGCCGCCGCGGGCACCGCGCCGCCCGCCGCGCCGACCGCCGGCCCACTCGCTCGCGGCACCTGCAGGCCCATGCGTTCCAACACGGACGCGTTGTCTACTCTATTATTTAGCAGCTGGTAATAGTGTACTATATGTATAAATTTTCTCCGAGTCTCAAGCGTGTGAAGGCCAGTCATTCCCGAAACAAACAGGGATGGGTACATGAACGGATAGTATCCGTATCGTCGTTTGTAGATATGCCTGGCGAATTTCTTTTGGATTTTCTCCAACATTGTGCTGTATTTGATCTCATGCGGATCCCACACTACTGCACCGAATTCAAGTCTACTGCGGATATACGCATTGTATAGCATGATTGCGACTTTGGAGGTTGAAAATTGGGAAGCTATCCTCATATTCTATAGCGTATGCCAAACGCTGCGAACGGCCGAGGAAGCATCCGGCACTTGTCCAGACGGGCCTAAAGCCGGGGTTATATTAGAGCCACGCCGCGTGCCGCAACACAATCGGTTACATACATACATTTTGTATGAACGTGGTTACATTAGCTCAGTCCCGCGTGTCGCCACGTTCAATACAAAGTACGCGTTGCGCCACGCGGCGTGGCTCTAATATAACGGAGGCTTAAGTCACGGGCTAGGTCTGTAATGGCATTTAGGCCTGCAAGAGACGCGTTAGGCCGTAGATAGAGGATATAATAGATGTAGGATGCCATACGCGTATACCCAAAAGGGACGATGGTAAAGTAACCTTACTAAATTAAGAAGTATTAGAAGCTAATACATTCTTGACGTCTAATGTCATGTATAATTTAGTCGTGTTATATCGGTGACGTCTGTCAGTTTCAGTACAAATTTTGACATTGACAGGGTGTGGTGGCACACATGCTGGTGGCAAACAAACAGTCCGTATACGCGATGAGGGACAGAAAATATGACACTGTATCATGTTCCCACTTGCCGTATTGTCTAAGATGCATACATCTTTGTCACTCATGTGTGTACGGGTGGGTGAGTCCCTCTATTATATTCTACCTAGTGTCCGACCGAAACATGTTTTTTTGCCGAAACCGAAACCGAAGGTTCGGCTTTGGCTCTAGTTTCGGCCGAAACCGAACCTTTTGTAGACTTGTCAAAATCGTTGAAAATATGACGTAATACTGCTTTTGTACACATACTAACAATGAAACACCTGAAACTCGTGAAGGTTGTATAAAATAAAAAAACAAGGTTTACCACAAGTTACCATAATTTCGGGAACAAGCACACAAGGTGGCCGGCGAGCTACGCCATATTGCCGGTTGGCACGAGCGTACCCAAAGTTAGCCGAACGCGACCCGAAGTACCGTTTTGTAAGGTTTGGCCGAAACCGAAACTACGGCCAAAACATGATTTTTGGCCGAAACCGAAAACCTTCGGTCGGACACTAATTCTTCCTCTATGCATTAGGCCTGAATCACACTGGTGCGGCCAGCGGTGACGGTCAAAAGTAAACTTGACAGTTAATGTCAACTGACTGAGAGACAGCTATGGTTGGAGTGAAGACAGCAATTATTACCTAAGTTGCATTGCGTAAAATTCCAAGTTGAGGTGTAACGGCCTTTAGGTAAAGACGATTCTAGTAGACCTTCGCCACTGCAAAGCTATTGCTTGCAGTTCGCCACGCTGAACCGTGTCATACGGCTTAACACTCTGTTATCTTCTGTGACTTCTGTCATTGTCAACGTCAATTCGTTCGTCATTTACCCGACGCTTACAATACAATAGTTAAGTACGATTACTACGATTTCCATTGAATATTGTGCGCTATTTACCAAATATTTGTGCTAAAGAGAAGTAAATCGACATTATTTGCCTTCCCATATTATGGGAAATATATTACTACAATGGTAAATGTTATGAAAGGAGTTCTTGTGGAGTGGTAAGTATTCATTTATTATAACCTTAATCTTAGCCAATCTAAACATTGTTATTTAGACAATAAAACAAAACTATAGCTTACAATGCCAATTACCAAAAAGACAAAATGTGTTAATCGGCTTTTAGACCGTCTCATTTCTTGTCTACTGAGATACTTTTGTGAACTTAGTCAGGATTATTTATTTAAAATCTGTTTACTATACTTAATAATTTCAAATATTGGCATCTCAAAGGTAAACCTAAACCTAACCTTTAGAAAAAAACAAGACCTTTTGAATAGTTTTTCAATCAACCTTTCTAGTTCTGTATCCTATTTAATGGTCTTATAGTTGATTCACCCAAATGAAATATTTATTAACATAAAGCTACTCTATATAATCTAAGTCTTGCGGAATATTGAACATTTGGTCAATAGTTTCATTCTCACACTGAAAAGTGTTTTTCATGTAGGATTTCAGGATATAAATGTTCTCAGTCCATCGGTTGGCGGCTGACTTCAAGTCCTAAAGAGAAATACAATGTTAATAAAATGTATTCCATTGATCCACACTGAATTAAGTTTTTAAGACTGAAATGTCCACTTAGAGAGAAATTTGTCTTTAGGACTATCTTAAACACTGTGCATATGTGGCTCTACCTATGGAGAACTCATTAATCACATTTACATACAAAACTTGCATTCTCCGTGTCACCCTTTCAGGGAATAATTTCGAGTATTAAATGTAGACCAGGGACTCAAACTGACTATCCGAAATTTCACCTCAATTATTGTGTTAAGTGAAAAAAAGGTATCAAAAGACAGGAACTTATAGACATGAATAGTGTGTTGGTATAACCAAGTTTACCACACTCATTTACCTCAATTTCAGTCTTCAACTGAGCTATGTACTCAGGATCTGAGTCTCTGTACTTCTGCAATTCCTTTTTCATAGATTCTTCTGTTTTTATTATCTTTTCTAACAATTTTAATGTTTCTGATCTTTCTTCAGTTGTTTCACGACCAATCTGAACCACACAATAAAAATTCAATTAAATTATTTATTTATTTCGGACTTAATGTCCATAAGTTGTTAGTATACAATCACGAATTAACAACTAGTTAGGTTAGTTTTACAAATTAATTGAATCCTAATAGAGTTAGATGCTCCATCTCCTGGCATAGGTTCCTAAAAAAATCAGACAAAATGATTAAGTAAACGCACTTTCAGGATATAACATTTATATGACATATGATTTGTCTCATTTGGTCACAACTATTCTACTTTCAGTAACACAACAAATTTTGTAATGTGTAGTTGTAATTACTATTTAATAAATATTAATAATAAGTAAATAGATGCCATTCAATTTTAATTCTTGGTACTAGGAGAGAACTTACAGATTCACTAGCTATGGCATCTTCAGCCTTTTTCAACTTCTTTATGCATTCTGCTAGTTCATTCTGCATATCATTGAGTTTTCTTTTCTTGGCATTTTTCACTTTGCTGAAATAAATTTATAATAATCTCAAAAAATAATACATTTTCCTAATTTAGTGAAAGAAAACTAAATTAAACATTTAAGTATAATACATATTTAAATAATTTAATTCTCAAAATATAGCTACAGGTTTGCAGTAGGTACTCCTTACCTAGGGAAAGACCAGAAATAAATGGAAGTACCAATCTTCTCCGAGTCCACCAAGTGATCATCAACCAAACTTTGCACCACTTCTTTCACTGACTGCATAGTGATGCCTTTCTCTTTTGGTGCTATCTTTTCTAGTTCCTGAAATCATTGTGAAAGATAAAAACCTTTAAATTAATTTGTTATGGTTATCATAGCTAAAGAACTTTAAGTGAAGTATACATTGGGAATGAAGCATCATTATAGAAATACACAAGGATAACTATAATAGATTTGGAAAAGAATGTTCTAAAAATTTATACATTTTCATGACAGTTAATTTTAACCTTATGCCTGCTCTTATCTCTTATGTTCAATTATGTTGAGTTAGTGTATTTCATGTAGAAAATGATACCTTCAACTGAAAGAAATCCTTGCTATTATGGAATATCTCCAACATTTTAGTCCTCTTCTCCTCCGCACTGAGCCCTCGTTTCTTAGACATCTCGCTTTAATTCCAGTGACCCGGCTATGAAACAGTTCCTACTCCACCTCGATGAGACCCTGGCCCTCGGTAGGAAGTTTATCCTCCAAGACCTGGATGAAACACACCTCTTCATATCAGCAGACATCGTAGAAACATTACAAGCAAGAGTTGATGATCTTATGGATCAGTTGAGCATCCCTGTCCATGATAAAGGGCTATAATTCTATATTTAAACTAAAACCTTCAATATGTCGGCAAGAGAGTCGGGTAGAGTCAAAGATGGAGCTAAATCCAGAGTCCTCGATGATGCTGCGAGAAAACGCAGAGCCAGAAAAGCTGTGGAAGCTCTTGAACAGGACAATTTCCATGAAGACCCACATGCGGACCTGGTTATGTCGAAGAAAATACCAAAATTTGCAGATTCTAATGAAAAACCAACTAGGAAGAAGAAGGCTAGGAGTGCTGATTATTATAAGATGAGGTTTAGGAAATCTTTTGCGCAATTGGTTGAGGAGGACGCAAGTTTTAGACCGGAGCCCCCTAATTATTTGTCCGCGCAAGCTCCACCTTCTAAGTAAGTTCACTGAAGTGTATCTCTACACATCTTTAAAATCATGTTCTTAAATTGTAGAAAGTCTGTATTAGCAGAACATTGCGTTGAACTAGAGAAACGGATTCATTTTGATATTTTATGGGTTATATCCACAAAGATAATCCGTTTTTAGTGGACGTGGAATTGAAGGCACTGAGGAAAGCTATTGTAAAAAAAGCAAATTAATTAATTTGGAAGACATGCTAACCACTTCTTGTCCGTCATGAATATAACCTAGTTAAATCTTATCCTTTCAGATGCTTTGACGCTGACATTGCTGAAGGATTTTGAAATTCTCGTCAATTTTCAGTAGCACTGATCAGTGCTTAGACATTCGAAGGGTTAAAACAATAATAAACCTTATTTACAGATTTCCTGACCGGCACTTCTGTGCAATATGTGGCTTCCTTTCAATCTACACTTGCATACCGTGCGGGGCGCGCTATTGCTCGGTCCGATGTCTGGGCACTCATTTAGACACAAGATGCCTCAAATGGACTGCATAAATAGCGCATTCACCTCTTAATTGAGCTAGTTTTTAAGATTTCTATTGTAATTACCAATTAATATTATTAATAAAGTCTTTAGGTAAATAACTAGTGTATTACTTACGAAAAGATATAAACAGCTCTCGCCGGAACAAAACTCTGTCAAGTATAATCAATTTTCAGTTCCCGCTCTTTTATTTTTTAATTATTATTTTGACAATTTTGGATCGGTTTGAGTTGATCAGCCGCCAATTTATTTATTTTAGCGACATCTAGTGTCGAGTAGCAGCATTAAGACAACTGCTATAAATAATTGGTTATAACGCCATCTATGGGATAAAGTTTTAGGTTTGGTTTGTAATGCTAGTCACCGCTAGAGGGCGAACCCAGCCTCAAAGTTACTTTACTTCAAGAATTAATAATTTGCAACTAAGAAAAGTATTATTCAAAAGCAACTCCAAAGTTAATTATTGTCATTATAATATCTTGTGTTCACCCCTCAATATGTCGCTAGGCTACCCTTCGGTCCACCCTCTTTGTAAACACGATTGGCAGACAATTCAGTTGGGGTCGATTAGACACATTTGCTACGATAATTTAACATTTGTGACAACAGCTGCCACCTTAATACCACCAACGATCGGTAAGACTAAATAATTGCTAGTATTAATTAGTGTATCCTATCCTATTACATACCTTCTCGCCGTTATAATTAGGCTGAGGTAAATATATTAAATATATACCTACTTCATCATCATCATCATATCAGCCGAAAGACGACCACTGCAAATCTGGGGGCACGGTAGTGCCCCCGCCAAGACGAGCCAAGCGAAGCGCAAGGGCAGGGCACTGCCTACCTTTTCTCGAAGCGCTTCGTCGTTTTTTTGAACCCTCCTTGTGGACTCATTAAACATATAAAGTTTCAATTGCATATTAGCTCTTATACTTTAGATTTTATTGATACCTAAAAAACGCCGATTTCACTGACTCACTCACGTTGATCATCAAAACCTCTAGGGTACTTCCGGAAGTGGCTGAAGTCCTAGAAAGCTGAAATTTGGTAGGCTATTTGGTGTTATGTAAGCATTGTTAATACACAATAAATAAATAAATTCTAAAACTTGGAACTTTTACCCCCCAACCCAACTAGGGGATAGAATTTTGTATGAGACTTCGGCAAATTTTGATGCTAAGGGTCTGAAAATTGATATAGGGACTCGTTGTTATAAATAATAAAATACATATTTCAGGATTTTTAGTCAATCGACCCCCACCATCTAAATTAGGGGATGGAAGTGTGTATGGATTTTCCCTTACACTTCTTTAGGAATTACTTTACAAAAAGGAATGAGATCCCACCAAAAACATTACATGTAAAGTGATTGCCAAGACTCCCTAGTTCATATCGTTTTTAGCGTTAAAAGATATCAGATCATAAGTAGCGCCAAGCTTCCTACACCAGACGGCGTACTCTTACTCTACCACTACCAGCCAAGCTCTAACAATTCTATATCTTAGCTAAAAAATATAGACCCGTCGCTTATTAATATCATCATAAATTCATTCGGCGCGAGAGTCTATGCGGCGACCGGTATGTGCCGAACAAAGCTATACTTTTTAGCCAAGAGAATTTTAGAGCGTGGTAGAGTACGCCGTCTGGTGTAGGAAGCTTGGCGCTACTTAAGATCTGATATCTTTTTAACGCTGAAAACTATTTGAGCTAGGGAGTCTTGGCAATCACTTTACATGAAATGTTTTTGGTGGGATATATTCTTACATTAACACATTCACTGCCAAGCATTTCGTAGCGCTACCGTAGCAGATAACACGCGAAAAACCGTATGTAGAGGAAAGCGCTTTGGAGCAGGCCCACTAAGAGGATTCCTGGCACTAAAGGTGTTTAAATATGGTTACCCCTTCCATTTATTTAGAAACTAGCCTTTACTTGCGATTTTATCCGCGTAGAACGCATTTCCATAAAAGCTTGTAATTCCCATTTCACCTCCTTCATTTCCAAACAAATTTCAAGATCTAAACTATCTCCTCCGTACCCTGTACCAAAGATAATTATAAGACATTGTCTTAATTATACCCCCCCGTACCTAATTTTGGCGGTTTAAGAGTTTTCTACTTTGGTCTTTACATTAAGTAATTGTAGTTTGCAATTAAGCTGCATGCAACATTTTGATTTTCTTTTCTTTAGTGAGAACTTGGATTTGAATACCTTTCAGTTGAGACATAAGTACTTTACCGCGCACCTCGCGAATGTCTCAGATCATATGACGCTCGAACCGAAGGCAAGGTCGATAAATATACTATCTCAGGCTTTCTTTCTTACCACCTGTGGCGAGTACAAAATGTTACGTTTTCCCTGGCCAGGAAGTGTTGTTTCCATCTGTTCGACCAAATATGAATAGAGTTTATACCCAGATTAGTAAATCCACAATTGTGACGTTTAACCTTAGATTAGTCCTTAATTCCTTTTTAATCTAATCCGATCCGAGAGGACTAACGTCTGTCGTTTCTGTCATCATCGTCATCACATCAACAGAAACACGTCCACTGCTGCCAAGCCTAGTCCTCCCCCAAAGAGTACCAAAGTGACCGGTCCTGTGCCACCCGCATCCAGCGAACACCCGCGACCTTTCCCAGGTCATCAGTTCACCTTGACCCATGCCAACTACCCATGCTGCGTCTTCCGGTACGTGGTCGCCACTCGAGAACCTTGCCGCCCCAACGGCCATCGGTTCTGCGTGCAATGTGCCCCGCCCACTGCCACTTAAGTTTAACGATTCAGGGGGCTATATCGGTTACCTTGGCTCTGCTGCGGACAGTCTCATTCCTGATGCGATCACGCATAAGAAACTCCAAGCATAGCCCTCTCCATTGCCCTTTGAGCCTTCATATGAGGCCCGTAGGAAGCGACGACTCATATATACGTAGCTGTACTAATAATAATTTACAGAAACGTTTATCTAGACAAAGCGCCGTCGAATTTGCACATCTGTCCGTCCTTTTTTGTTCCGTTATCGCGATAAGGGATGTTTGCGGCGCGTACGCGCTGTCGCGGATAACGCCGGTTTGTGTCGCTATCAACAGATGTCACTCTCACTTCCTAGGGGTACCTAATGCAGTGGCCTTAAAATGTTAAGAGGGGTCTTGGAGACTCAGGCCGTGTTTATTGAATGAGCGAACGAAGCGAACGAAATTGTATGCTTCGCTTGGGCCAAAATTCATTGGTAGGTGCCTGTTGTCCTCTACAGGTAGGGTTGCCAACCGTACTATATTATTATAGTATTGTACTATATTTTGACTCTTTGTACTATACTGTTGAACAAATATATAGTACGCGAAAATACTATATTTTGCGGGACCTTGCGAAGTGCTTCAAATTGCCGAGGTTTTACTAAATATCAGTGGCGGAGCCCCTATACAAGCCGATTGTCTACAATCTTTTTTTTTTACCTAAGGTAGCATACGTTGATTTCACGTGAGTTCCTCTAGCTTGACTTGACAAAAGGAAGGGCTATTATGATCCGATTATTTTATGTCAATTTGGCCTCTACAATTAATTTCAGCTCTACAAGTATTTATTTATTTATTTAACCTTTATTTCACAAAACAAACAAGTACAAAAGGCGGACTTCATGTCTCAAAGCATTCTCTACCAGTCAATTATCAAAAGGTGGGTGCAAGAGACAGGCTAACGAAACAAAAATCCTTAGATACCTACAAGAATAAATATCCATATAACGTTACAAATGCCAAATAAATTAGTAGTATGAATAATTAACTTGTATATCGAACTAAACAGAACATATTCAAAACGGTTACAATTTGTGTGCAGACAACGTGTTGTCCGCTCTTGACTCTTGAGTGTGTAAGGTAGTACGAGTAAAGGTGTACCTACATTACATTCTAAGTATTCAAAGATTTTGCTGGGGATATTTCTAAATGGAAATAAAACCAAATATTTAACCACGTATTTCCCGTCATTTATTCTTCGACTCATAACACCTTTTATTTATTGTTTAATTACAACTTGAGCATTCAATTTTTTAACAATTCAGCGATCTCATATAATATAATGGTACATAGTAGTAACTTTAACACTGTAAAATGCACTTCATGGAAATAGTTCTTGATTATAATGCTCAAATACCAATCGTTCATTAAAATTTAAGTATTGTACTGTCAATGTTACCTAAATACCTTTGACCTGGTCACATGAGGGGCGGTGGTCGGTGGCATTGGGAGTTTACAAAAGTCAACAGTAGGTACCATAACCTTTTCATGACGTTGCTGGCACATTGGTTAATTTAACCATTGAATGACACCCAAGTCATGACAAGATTGCCACTAGTGAATCTTGCATTGTCCCAGATCCATGACCCGTCGCAAGTTGACCCAGGTTTAGCGAAAAAGCGTCAACTTTCATGTCATGAGATTATAGAATAACAAATAATTATTATGAAGGTTTGCCCAATATTCGTCTACTCTAACTATTTACAATATATCACAATATGTGTTCAAGGCAATCTACTTTAATTTTGTAGCTCATTAAGTTTATAACGGGGAGGTTATATTACAGCAAAACAGAATAAAGTTTCCACCGGAACTGAGCGAAGCTATAAATAAATCGACGAAGCTATGTGTCACTTATGGAAACGTAGCTTGAGGGCTGGTGGAAATACAGCTCTAGAACCTTTCATGACACATATGTCACATAGGTCGTTACAGCCTGTGCCCCACATGCGGGACGATCGTGTTCTCTTGTTACCCCTTTTATTAAAAGCAAGGACACCACGAGCTCTGAAAACTCGACATATTTATTTAGATTTTTATTTATTGGATTTTACTCTGTTTCACCAAAACCTCCATTTCTGTTTGTATTTTCATTCAATTTATTTTACAATTGCGGAACATTCAATAACAGGCACTGTAATTAGGTAGTCGATATTAAAAAGTACAATACAACTGATATTTACGTCATTCATTATGGATAAAGAGTCCCTATTATTTACCCCGACTGGAGGAGTCGGGTATAGATAAAGTAAGAAAGGGTTTTCCCTATCAAGTCTCTACGACTTTGACTTAAGATTGAATTTCACAGGGTTTCACAAAATGTTTTTCACTGGACTATAAAATGCCGTATTTAGTAGTGAGGTGACTTATGTCTATCCAGCTACATACAATTACAAAACTTATCCTTATTCTACAAAATATACATCTTAAAATTACTGACTCGATTGTAATAAATTATCTTTAAAGCCCGATTACATTAAAAGGTAGATCGTAATTTTATCTAATACTGGACTGGGAATGGATATCGGAACTTATATACTTAGACATCAGACAGACAACTTTAATAGAACAAACGTCTCGGTTAAATACCTAGTTCATCGGACATCCTGAATATAACAAAACATAGTAGAAGGAAGTATCATAAGGCGCAGCGTGGGTAGACCCCCGCAAGGTGGACTGATGACCTGGTAAAGTTCGCGGAAGTCCGCTGGATGCGGGTGGCGCAGGACCGGTCACTTTGACACTCTTTGGGAGGGCTATGTCCAGCAGTGGACGTCTTTCGGCTGATATGATAGTCGAAGGAAAAATAGAAGCCCAAAGAGGAAGACCAATTTAGAAAAACGACCTTTGAAATTTGCCATTCTTGCCAGGACGGCGAAGAATAGAGGTGTCTCGCTCGATGATCACCGACATCCGTTAAGACCTTAAGAAAATAAAACATCCTGACCTGTAGGTACCTAAAGGTCCCCCCTTTAGGTAATTTACCGTTTTCGTTAAAACCTCTAGCTTAAATGTCGTTCATAAAATATCTGACCGAGTCATTGGTCCGATTAAAAGTCGTCGTCTGTGCCCACTGGAACATGGTACCTTTCAGTCAAATGCCAATTCTGTCTTTGGACCAATGAAACGTGCTGCCAATGCGGACACTCCTTGATGATTAGTAAGGTATATCAGTAGTACTATTGCGTATAGTTAAGATTATTTGAGTCGGCCGAATTGTATCAAAGTATTCAAAAATCAACTCTACCGTCCAAGGTACAAGATTCCAATCCAATGACAGTTTTATAGCAAGTCGGCGACATTCTATAATCTCAACCATAATTGAATACATTAAAAGAGTGCCGAATTAGCGTCGCATTTTGTCGCATCAGCAAACAGATTGCCCTTTTTTAGGAACCGAACTTGGAAATAAGGGCTAGGAATTTGCTATAACCAGGAAAACTTACATCCATAAAGTGTTTAATGTCAAAAGTTAAATAACATCTTGATCCCTTACTTAATATTCTGTAAGTTCTCAGTTGTATAATTACTGTAATTAGGCATTCTGTCATTTGTGCAATGTGCGACAAGGTACTAAAATAACTGACACCACCAGTAGACAACTACTGCAAAACTGCCGATGAAACAGTTCAAAACGCGTAAATGCAAGGATTCCTGGTCGTTTAACAACATCACAACAAATAACTGGAATATCAGTTAATACGAGATTCTATCTGGGACGCGTGAACATTCGCGTACCCTTAGTTTAAATACATTTCAGGCGATGAGCTGTGTAAGGTTAGATGCGATGGAAATCGAAAAAACTTAAATTATTCAGTGGCTCCACACAACATGAAACCTTCGCCGTGCCCTTCGAGCGGAGAAGACTTCGTGGTATGTAGTCTGACCTTTGTCCCTTTTAACTTTCTATTTCCCATCGTTTGCTCTCATATGCTCTATAAGTGTGAACTACTTATATCTAGAGTCTTCATTGAAACAATATCATCTAACCGAGCATATAGACCTAGCCCTAAACTTACAACAGCATGTTTTACGAATATAAGTATCACTAGATTTAAAATGTGGTAAAACGCACTACCATACTCTCCAATAAATAGTTCATAATCCCTTTATTGTCATTTTTGTACTACCATGAGAATAGGCTTAGGGGACGGCATGGTTCGAGACGATCCGAAGCTCTAAGGATCGTCTTTCTTTTTTCTTAACTTCCCTTCTGTGTGTATTGTCTGTGTCACGGATTCCACTGCCCCTGACAGGTCAGCTTCGGGGTCTATCGCTGCTGATAACGCAGCGATGTACGCGCAGGCTATTCGAAGGACCGACAACTTGGATAGTTTCTGGTTGTGACTGTAGGATGGTACTGATGTCCTTAAAGTGTCGAAGGCAGCGCTGATGGTGTGGACTCTCGTTCGTTCTCTAGCGTTGGCTTCTATTCTTCGCTCTCTCGTCATGTTTTTGTAGTTCCTTTGCTCTCTTGGCTTTGACTTTTCTGTGTAGTCGACGACGACGCCTGGGTGGGGGGGGTACTCTGGGGGGCCCTGGTTGTGGTTCAACTGGGGGAGGTATTAGGGGTGGTGGTGCAGGTTCGATGGGCCTCCTCCGTTGTCTAAGCAAGCTTGTCTCGCTCTTCTTAACTAATGAGAGGGGTTCTATTTGAGGTTCTTCTGGGAAAGACCAGGGTCTGAATGGGCTGTCTTCGGTGTGTTCGTCGCTTGGTAGTCTTCGTTTCTTGGGCGGGGGTAGGCGGGGCGGGGTGCGGTCCCGCTTCCTCAAGTCGGACTCGACGAGTCGGACTCCTGAGTCGTCGGAGTGGGCGGGCCCGGAGCACGAGTCGTCTTCGTCGCCGCCTGAGACGAAGCCGGCATCACGCTCTAATATACGATCTGAAACAAGAGAGAAACACTTTTAATTGAATTGTCAAATGCAACTGGGTCTGTTTTGGCTTTTTAATTATTCTTACAACTCTTACAACGAATGCACATAGAGTTTTGGTGTTAACCTACAGCTGTCAACTATCAACTTTATGTGCAATTTCTGTATGCGGTGCTTCGTTAAAGTCGTGATCTCCCTTTTAAAGAAGCGGCAACGGCAAAGGAGTTATAAGCGTCCAACGGCTACTGTGACAGCTTGTCAAGCGGGCCGTGCTTTTGTTTGCAACTATTATAGCATTAATCTGCGACTTCGCCAAGACGTAGGACTGTCTAGAGTGCAGTCGTGAAGTCACGTTTAAAAGTGATAAAGCATATAATTACAATTATTCATCCGGGTCAACAGAATTTGGCGAATTCATAGATAAGAAGAGTTAAGATAGTGACGTGCTTATGTAAGTTCATAATAAACATTGATTCTAAACAAATATTTAATCGTAGGTACGCGTACAAAAAGTGTAATGTCACTTGACAGTTTATTAGATGGTAGTTCTTTTACTTTGAACGTGTACTTCCTTATTATTTTAGTGTTCCCTGGAAAAATTGGCGAAAACTGTACATATAAACCTAATCTACAATTCGATGCCTGTGTTCGTGTCTGTCATGGTCGCGGCCGTTTTTCACCATCGGCATCGATCGTATTCTATTCAAATGAAGCAACAGAAGCATATCTATACATGACGAATCATATTCCGTTAATATTTTTCGCAGGTCTAGTTAATCAAACAAGCCCAGAGGGGCGGTAAACACGTACAGTCACCGGCATCAATATATGATGAATCAAAGGCCGCAAAAATATCTGACACGCTCTTACGGCTCTAGGAATAGAGTTGTCATCAGATATTTTTGCGGCCTTTGTTCCGTCATATATTTATGCCGGTGACTGTACCTAACGTAACCTAACTCTGTCATTTTCCCATACAAAAATTGACATTTGGATCTACCGACGCGCGTACAACGCGTTACGTGATTCAGAACGATTAGGCCCTGTCATAAACAACTTTTTTTCTCAGTTATGGGACCAAGGTAAAATCATAGTGCCACTGCCACGTCCTTTGCATTTAAATTGGAAATTAATTTAAATTATTTAGCAATGTTTTTTGTTGGAATTTATGGCGGCAAAAAGTTGGATCAGTTAGCGCCGGCGCCAATGCCTGGGCCATGCCGTCAGCGAACACGGTCATTATTCTAAACAGTATACAGACTCGCTCAGCGGGCGTATAGGTAGCATGGTTGACATATTATCACTTATCGCTGTCGATGCGAGTGCGAAAGTGACGGATATCTTATCACTTATCGCTGTCGATGCGAGTGCGAGAGTGACGGATATCTTATCCACAACGCTAAGTGATAAAATGGCAACCATCTAAGGCCCGCAGAAAGCGGAAGTGTAGGTATTATAGCTTATGTGTTGCTTTACCGTGATAAATGTTTGCTTTCAGGACGTACGGTTAATAAAAAAAATTAAACAATATTGTTTTAATTTATATTAGGAATATGGTTAAGATATCTTCTCGCGACCAAGGAAATTCCAGCATATACAAAACTACAAAGTAAACAAAAATATAACGTGTAGTAAAAAAATAAATTTCAACTTCGCATCATATACTCGTAAGTAGAGATGAAGCGAGACTGTTTTAACTTAAAATTTGCTTGCTTCAAAACTACAAGTGATATTTTCGCGGTTCTTTCTAAAAAAGATTCATTATCTACAATCTGAAGTATCTGAACGAAGATTATTCCGAAGGAATCATTCGTTTTGATGCTTACTCATGATTTTTTATTTTAATGTCGCAAATTTGTTTGTGCCCACAGGCCACAACATATGCGTTAGCGACTTTAGCGAGCTTACATTAGCGACTTTAGCGAGTGAGCGAGACACCATTTTGAAGGTTGCGTTACAGCGTCACAACTTTTAAGAAATTCACGACCTTAGCAAAGAATAGACTCGTGACTTTTTTACTAAGGGCCGATTTCTCAACCCCCAGATAAAACATATCTGTCAGATAAATGTTAAGCTGTCCTTTTCTTTTATATGTCTGGGGGAAAGGATAGTGATCATTTTATCTGACAGATACATGTATCTGGTGATTGAAAAACCGGCCCTTAGACACATAACTGTCCGTTAGTTTTTCATTAACTGTGTAGCGACATAAACTATGTCCTTATGTAATATGATAATGTTTAGTTGGAATTCTCAAGCTACTTAGTTGTAAGGTTTTTTTTCTTTGAATAATGCTTGTAAGTTGTTTAACGGGAAGTAAAAGGGGATTTTAAAGTTGTCGTTGAATAGTAAGTTAAAAGGACCCATACATAATACTCGTGTATATTGTATATGAACACTGAAAACTGGTTTTCACTTTCAGTCGTACATGACCGATTCCCATAAATACCTAAATAATTTACGAAATAGAAAAAAATTTTTTTTTTTATACCAATAAGGTTTTGTAATATCTTCAAGATTTTTTGTGACAACATATAAATTCGGTTTATACATATAGGGTTAGCGAAAGTCTGTTTTTTTTTGAACGAGCGGGCGAATCGATCGAAGTGACCGGTTCCAGCTTGGGCGTTTCATTTATAAAAAAAGAAAAAACTTTTTTGAAAAATAAAGCTCGCGATTTCTTCATCTCCTAGCCTAGAGCACCTAGAGCAACTAGTTCATAATGGGGTCATCACCAAACATCCTGATTTAGGTACACACATATATATATCTTTCACACAAGCACTACCTAGGTACGGAATATAATTTTCAGCTGCTTCGCCACTGGCACGGATGGCCGGCTAGATATACAGTGAGACAATAAAGAGTAGAAATTAAATAAAATGGAACTAAAAAGTACCATACAAAATTGTTGCCATGTTTAAGCATTTTACGTCAAAAATTAAAAAAAAGAAAGCCGAGAAAAAAGTGATGAGGAAAGAGTGGCGCCCTCACTTAATTTCTACTCTTTATTGTCACACTGTAGTTATCACGGTTAGTGGCAGAGTCCCGGATTCGCGTGATACGACCTTGTCACGGTTACCGGGGACACGTGTAAGAAGTCAGGCTGGCACAACTGGTTTCTGACCATATGGCGATGGCGACCGCTTCTTATTATTATTTATGTTTTATTTTACTCGGGTAATGATCCGCATTCCACGATGTTTATAATCGAGACTTTTCCCGTATATCTGTGATTTTATACATGATTAACATGCAACGATTATGTAACTTGAACTTGTGGTACTGGTTATATATTTTCACTAAGTATTGTATTAGGTACTTGTTATGTTTTTTTTTTAAATATGTCGTCTTAGGTACCAAAGACAAATGAAATTTTAAAAGCAACCGACACCTCTCAAATATACACATGTGAAAAACACAATCCCCTTTCTACCGCGTGCGGATACTATTTTTTTTTAATGCCATCGTCAAGCGGTCAAGGAAATGGCAAAGGAAGCCAACTTGATAGCATGATCACTAAACATTAAATTATTACATCATGACAGGAATCAAGTTACTTATCTTTACAACATAACTGTTTATAAAGAAATCGAGTCACAAAACTTAACGGAAATAAAAACTGCTCGAAATTAATTTATCGGCATAAAATCGGAGGTTAAGCCGGAAGCAATGTCTAGTCGTACCTATCAACTGATAAAGACATAAAAAGGTTGTATCGTTTATTAATTCAATTAATTCGCTTAATCCGGTGTCACGTATTGTTAATAAAGTGACTGTTTTAGATAAGTCAGTTTATAGGTATGCATTTTATATTGAAGCACTTTCATTCAAAACTCAAAAGGGTAGTTTTTACATTTTTCTTAAAATTTGGAATGTTTGTTTTTTTTTACTGCGTCTGCGTTTGATTCTGATATATATATGTATAATGAAAAAAAGTGTCCCTTTTTTTTCACAAAATAAAACTACTACTTAACTATGTGACTATGTGTGTGTGTCTGTGACTAGTAACTATGTGACTTTTTAATACATTTCGTATGTACCTACCGTCACACTGTGGTACCTACCTACAAATGATTCTGAGCAGGAAAAAAAACAAAAAAATCCTAATTCGCAGTTTAAAAAGTCAAGGGACATATAGGTAGGTAGATAAGAGTGAATACCCTTTTGACATATCTGAATGATGAGTAGATATATACTGAGCAGTTATTTGTATAGATAGAGTAACATATTGTATCTACATAAATAAAAAACATAAAGTATTTTATTTGAATGTAAATTGTAATATGCCTTGATAATTAATGTTAAGTCTTTTAAATGGTATATTGTTGTGTTGTCCAGTTTACTCTACTTATGGGCAGTTACATTTTGAGAGGATCATTCTTATTTATTATGACAATATTTCAATGGGGTTGGCCGGTGAAAGCTAATTGTAGATGGCGCTCTTATAGATTCCATACGATGAGAGATAGAAACAGAGGATCGATGGTCCCTAACTTGTATGGAAACCATATACAGTTCTTAGGCAAAAATCTTCCCCATAGCTTTAATCCATAGCCTTTTATTTTTAGCCTTTTTCGGAAAACGGTGGATTCCCACTTCAGAGCAATTCGGGACGAAACATTAAGTCATTTTCGCAAAAATAAATAAAAACTACTTCCCGCCATACAAATTTAGCTTTTTTAGGGACCATTATTGGTGCTGTCAGTTTGACAGTTGCAAGCCCCATTGAATTATTTTATATATCTATACCTACTCATCTCATCCTCCTAGCGTTATTCCCGGTTGTGCCCTTTATAGGGCTCCTTTAGGAGCCCGGGGTCCGCTTTGACACCTAATCCCAAGATTTGGCATAGGCAATAGGCACTAAAGTCTTTCGAAAGCGACTGCCATCTGACCTTCCAACCCAGAGGGAAAACTAGACCTTATTCGGATTAGACCGGTATCCTCACGATGTTTTCCTTCACCGAAAAGCTAACGGTAAATATTCCGTACATAAGTTCCGAAAAACTCATTGGTACGAGCCGGGATTCGAACCCACGACCACCGCTTGATAGCCGCATGCCTGAACCACTAGGCTACCGTCTACCTACTAACAACTTACTAAGTAAAGATAATTCAGCAAAATTGTATGCTGTGGTTATGCGAAAGCTAGATTTTTTTTATGTTGGTAATAAATGCAGTAGGTAGTCGCTAAAAGTAGTAAATTGCTCAAACCGTGCAAAACCAAGTTGACCAACATAGCGCAAAAACGCAGTTTTTAACTCATTCGCAACCCATCCTTCGTCCAGTAACATTCTAAAATGGAATCAAAGCGTCTAATGCCATTCATAATCATAGATAATCGTGTCCATAATGGTTTAGCTACCGGAATTAGTTTATGGATCGTAACTCGTAATCGAGCGCTAGGCGCCACGAAGGCGTTCCCAGTTAATGCAGCTCAAACAGCTTGTAAACCGTTACAAATGCAAATTTGAACCTTAAATCAATGCAGTTAGGTAGTAAGTGTATTTTATGGGCTGCAGAATGCAGGTAAGTAGATAAGATGCGAGCATTCATGAGGCTAGCTTCTCACACTACAGGTGTTTTTTCGTCCACGCCTATTGCTTTAGAGATTTTAATATCGGCTTGCATTTATGGTTGTATAGACAAGTGTGGTTGGTTTAATTAATAAAAAACGCCTAATGATTCGTGGTTAGGTTGCAGAATGTAGGTCGAAAACGAGTTTTAAAACGATTGTGATAGAGTTTTAAAACCGAGCTAATTTGACGATGCGTCAAACCTTATTAAGTACGGGACTTGTTTGTCGTTGTCAATTTATCTTTATTTTGCTGGAGTTAATAGATGTAAACGGAGTAAAGTTATTAGTAATATAAAAATATAATAGGTAATTCCTAGGACTATAATTGCATAGACAACTTTTTACGAAGTCAACTCTGGGATTGTTTTACTTCAATCAAACGTAACCCTTGTAGGTACTATTACTTATTCTGTGCGTAACCCAAGCCCTCTTAGGCTCTTATTAGATCTTTTTCCTAAAAAAAGGTACACAACCGCACTTTACGCAAATTAATAAGATGTCATTTCATTTCAAACATTTGGATGAAATGAACATTTTATGAAACGAAAAAGTTTTGTATAAATGGTTTACAGCGAAAAGGCTGCTTTTCTGGATTATCTTAAATACGTTCATGTAACGTCGTATTATTTATCGAGAAATATACAGACTATACAGTGTGCGTGCATTAGGAACAGATCCTCAAGTCAGATATTCGAGTCCACTACAGTAAAAGTATCTTAGAGTCGGGATGTTTGAATTAAAAGTGATTAATGTTGGGTATCCGACATATATCACGGCGGACAAAACGAAGGAGGCTCATGTTTTATTTATAAGAGCCTCACTTCCACGAGGCGTTACTTAAAAAGGAATACTTTTATTGAAAACTAGCTGTTGCCCGCGACTTCGTCCGCGTCGAACTTTTTATCGTCTTAGAAAATTATTTCTCTCAATACAAAATTTTAACCCTCTTTTAGGGGATAATTAAAAAAAAAGTTGATGTTCATTTTCTAGTTTGGGAACAAACAGTCTAAAACCAAAGTTAAAAATCTCATACTTTAAAAATGCCTTGAAATACTCAAACTTTGAACCAATTTTAACACTCTTAGGGGATGAATTTGGAAAAACTCTGAAATCAGTTTTGTAGTCTTTTAACGTACAGAATAAGACCGAAGTTAAAAATCTCTTAATCACACTTTAAAATTTTATTGCTCGCCATTTAATATTTGAACCCCCTTTTAAACCCCCTTAGAGGTTGAATTTTTCTAATCGCTGAAAGAACTTTTTTCGTAAACTTTTAAGTCTCTAGCTCAAAAAAAGTGTTGCCCATACAAAGCTTTCTTAACCCCCTTAGGGGTGGAATTTTCTAAAAATCTGAAAGTACTTTATTATTAATTTTAATAAGTACATTTTGAATAGTTTTAAGTCTAGTAAAAAAAAAAGTTTTTCCCACACAACACTGGCTACCTTTCTTAAGGATCTTAAGGATCCCCTTAGGGATGGAGTTTTCTAAAACGCTGAAAGTTCTTTTTTAGTATTCTAATAAGTAATCTTTTTGCAAAGTTTTAAGTCTAACTCAAAAAAAAGTGTTGCCCTTGCAAAGCTTGCTCTCCTTTTTAACCCTATTAGGGGTGGAATTTTCTAAAACGATTTGTGTTCTTTTTTTGTATTTTAATAAGTAATCTTTCTACAAAGTTTCAAGTCTCTAACTCAAAAACATAAACTTTCCCTGATAAAAAATTTGCACCCCTTTTTATCCCCCTTAGGGATAGATTTTTTCAAAACGCTGAAAGTCTTTTTTTTTGTATTTTTATAAGTAATCTTTCTACAAAGTTTTAAGTGTCTAGCTCAGAAAAAGTGTTCCCCATACAAACCTTGCACCCTTTTTTAACCCCCTTAGGGAATGATTTTTGTAAAACGCCGAATGTAGTATTTTTCATGTTCTAATAAGTAATTTTTCGTCAAAATTTTAAGTCTCTATTAAAATAAAATATGTTTTTCCCATACAAACTTTGCACCCTATTTTACCCCCTTAGGGGTGAAATTTTCCAAAACGCTGAAAGTACTTTCTTTGTATTTAAATAATCTTTCTACAAAGTTTTAGGACTCTAGCTAAAAAAAATAGTTTTCCACATACAAACTTTGCACCCCTATTTTAGCCCCCTATTTTTAGGGGTAGAATTTTCTAAAACGCTGAAAGTACTTAATTTGTATTCTGATGACTAATCTTTCTACAAAGTTTTAAGTCTCTATTTAAAAAAAAAATTGTTTCTCCCATACAAAATTTGCACCCCTATTTTACCCCCTTAGGGGTAGATTTTTTTAAAACACTGAATCTAGGTATTTATTTGTATTCTAATGAATAATTTCTCTACAAAGTTTTAAGTCTCTATTTAAAAAAAAAGTAGTTTTTCCCATACAAACTTTGAACTCTATTTTACCCCTTTAGGGGTAGAATTTTCTAAAACCCTGAAAGTTCTTTATTTGTATTCTAATAACTGATCTTTCTACAAAGTTTTAAGTCTCTATTAAAAAAAAAATGTTTCCCCCATACAAACCTTGCACCCCTATTTTACCCCCGTAGGGGTGGAATTTTCCAATACGCTGAAAGTGTTTCATTTGTATTCTAATAACAAATTTTTCTACAAAGTTTAAGTCTATAGCTCAAAAAAAAAAAGGTTCTCCCATACAAACTTTGCACCCCCATTTTACCCCCTTAGGGGTAGAATTTTCAAAAATCCCTTTTTATCCCTAGCCCACGTTATACAAGCAACATACTGTGCAAAAATCAACTTTCTAAGATTAGTAGTTTCGGCTGTGCGTTGATGAGTGAGTGAGTGAGTGAGTGAGTGAATAAGTCAGTCAGGACATAGGCATTTATTATGTTTAAATAGATAGAAGATAATGAAACTCCTATTCAAATATCTCAAAAAATTATGAAGCTACATCCGTTTTAATGTCGCTTGTTAGAGTGAGAAAACGATGAGGGACTGTGACGTCAATATACTCGAGCGTCATAGTAAAAAACAATCGTTTCATTTGAAGGTGCGTTTTGCGCAAAAGGGACAGAACATACCCCCTCTTAAAACTTTGGACTCTTATAACTTAATCATTACCTATATAACCTCTTGCTTTGTTTTTTTCTCCATTTGACTATATTTATTTTAAATTCTTTTTCGAGAAAATACATTATGATTATTTACCATATTTTCGATTCCTGAGCTATAACCACGAACTTCGGAATTCGAAAATATTCGGGTATCTCTATCTCTATCGCACTAACCATACTCGAGTGACAGGAATGCAAATACATGAACATTGAGTATCGGTTTTCGTAGTAGCGCCGCAGGTACTTTGGCTGAATGCGCCGAGCGCGTGCCATTGTCATTCAAAAAAAACAAATTCGTGTTAATTATATTGTTCAAATTTGTTGATTTCATTTATTGAAATTACGACATAAATCGACATTTGCGCATATAAGTTCTCATATCAGAATCGAATATTTTTTTATGGTTTATATTTTAGCATTTGTCTCGTAAAGGTCTATCGTAGACGGGATTTAAATTATTAATAAGTGAAAGGCAAAGCAATTCCGCCATTTTGACGAAAATTTGACGGTTCTTATAGCTGACAGTTGGAGCAGCGTTTGATTTCAATAAAAATAAATGAAAAATTAAATGAAGTCGTATATTTCGGAAAATTAATTAACTGTCGCAGTCGGATAAAAACTATCCTAAGTTGCAGCTAGAATAATAATGTACCTATATAAAATGTTTCATATTTTTCCGTTCATGGGATGCTGAGAACATTCGAACCGCGCAAAGCTTAGTTTCAAACTGGCTGATTCTTTTTTTAATTTAGAGATTTATTATAAGTGGAGATTACATTTTAATGGCGACTCTAGCGATAGCACCTTTTCACTTATGTATTCTAGTTGCTGTTCGTAATTTATTAAGTTCCCTAAATTCAATGCAGAATTAACCATATTTAGTACTTGTTAAGAAGAAAATTCCGGAAATTTGGTTTTTGTTGCGGTTTCACCCTTTTATTGACAAATTATTTGCCCCTTGTAGAGCAAAAAAATATAAAAAGAGCATCAAAACAGGTGTGACCTACTGTTACATAAATAGTCAAAAAGAGTTAATGGTAAATTTTGAAACAATTTGTTTTTGATGATGAATTGATGATATGACATGATTAATTTTCAATATTGAAGCCATAGATTTATTGACTCAACTATCGAAATTCAGTATTAAACCATCGGGCCTTATTTCACTGTTTATGCCTTATTTTTACGACGTTTCTCAGGTGTGTTAAAATTAAAACAAAGTGTGGTCTCAAAGGGGCCGAGAGGGACTTTTCAATGGCCCCACCATCTGATAAGACTCCAAGATGCCCTTAGTATCTTTTGATACAAATCTGGCGCCAAATTTCACAGAACACCGACGCCTTCGGAGTTTTTTCAAACGTTCGCTTTTTGTATAAATCGAACGCGAGATGTGAAATTAGAATGTTTTCCTTTTTTTTATCGTGAGCGCTGTCCGAATTAACGAAGTACATACTTAAAGGAATTATTTAAATATTGGTGTGGTTTCTTTTTATAATCTGAAGTGTTTTTATGCATAAAGCTTACTTACTTACTACTTACAGACTAGCGCGCCCAGCGGTGGCGGTAAAAACTTGTCAGAAAGCGAAATTAATGTCTGTAAAACTTTTAAAATTAAAATAAGTCAAAAATTGGGTAGGTGGGGACCTACGTTCTAACTTCTAACGAAGAAATCGCCAAACCTCAAAACTATTGCCAGTTATTGCCGAAATGCACGAAATGAGAAAATGATGAGCGGTCAGCTGCAAAAAGATATAAAAGGAGGTGTCGTGGTTACACATTCGCACGGTCTCAAGTCTAATGTATGAGAAGTCGTGATGTTACTTTCACCAATGAACATTACCGGTCTTCTGTCAATCCAAGATGGCGGAACGTCTAGGAAAATACGTTAACTTAGGTCTTTTTGGTTCTAGAATGGCAGGGTTGGCGCCGGGTGGGCGATGTATGGCTATGCAGGGATTTAATCCACCGATAGCAATACAAAGTTGTTTGCTTGATAGATGCGCTGCCGTCAACTGTTTTCTAGAAGTTTTGTTATCATGTAATGTAAGAGCTAGTTTTCGTTCGCGAAAGTCAAGTTCTTTTTTTATAATCCTACTAATACGTATAATAAATTTAAATTAAATTATAAATGCGAAAGTTTGGATGTTTGTTACTAAATCTACGCAAAAACGGCTGAACGGATTAAGATGGAATTTGAGTAGCTATACAAATAGAGAACCTATAGCCTGAATTAACATAAGTACCTAGTGTACATGAGAATAAGAATAGGTACTTTTTATCCCAGTAAAAGTCCAACAAAAGGAAGTCAACGCGAAGGAAGTCGCGGGTAAAAGCTAGTTTATAACCATACATTTGAATCTTCCACACTTGTATTTTTGAACCGAATTTTTGAACTAGGTACTCTGCCGTGCGACAGATAGACTTTCAAAAGTGTTTCTGCGTTCTGCGTATTGAACCAATAATAGTACAGTCACCATCACATACATCGGAGCAAACAAGCACGTCACAAACATCGGAACACACCTCTATTTTCAAGGCATTAGGGTGCATGTGCCGATATTTATGAACACCTATAGTGTATCTATGTATGTGATGGCGACTGTACCTATACTTACTAATTTGTTGCAGTTTATAAATCCAACAAATATCATCAATACATTCACCGATATAAAGGAAATTAAAATCGTTTTAAAGCCCCTGCAGATGGCAGCGAATCGATCGCACGAATTTTCCGAGAAATGCAACTCCGTGTGAATATGTAATCGAACGGTGGCGCCTGCTAGCGGCGTGTTTGAAAAAATACATTCGATTTTCAAAATTAGAACAAAAATATTGGAATGGTTTTTTTAGCTGTATGCTGCCAGTGAGCGTTAATGAATAATAATAATACCTTGGTAATTATTACGGTAGGTCGTGGACTTAGGATACTGCTAGATTCAATAGTAGATAATATAACCTATGACGTGGGTGTCGTGGGTGGGTATTGACTGATCAATTAACCAGTCATGAAAGCTACGCATTTGACAAGATCACTATCCAGAATGACCCGGACCTCCCGACGATTAAAAATAAATTGATGAATGTAGACCGGCATAAAATTAAAACTTTACAATAAGTTGTTACCACAGATGTATGAATATAAGGAGATCGGACATGGCGGCCGATTTGTATAGAGTGAGCCTGTCGCAAGTACATTAACCCACACAACGCCCGAGTAATTGACAAGACAAAGCACGCACACATCTAAAACCCACACACTTGTATACCTACACGCTTATTTGACAATAAACGCGCATCATATCAGGCATTTTGGGAAAAAACGTAATATTCTCTGCGATCAGCACGCGTGCACAGTATGGCAGTGTATGCCCATTGAGCATACATCTGCGACACGGCCGCCGGCGGCTTGTCCTCTCTCTAGTATTCTATGCTCTGAGGTTGTTACCATAGTAACAAAAGGTTTAAAGTAAATATACACTGTATAAGTACGAAAACCATATGGACACCATTATGTACCACATGCGTCACATGAAGAGGGTCATTGTTACCAACTGTTCAAGCATTGCAACAGATTGTGGCGTCTCAAAGACAAAATAAACCATTGTTCTACCATAGACTAAACACTGCAGCCACCTGGGTGCCACGTGCCAGTACAAAGATGTTGTATCCTTTTACATGATATAATAATTATGCTTTCTACAATGACCCATATATATATACCTACTAGACAGTAGCTTACAAAAAGTCTAGTCGTAACGATATTTTTGGATTTTTTACTGGCAAGTCTTACCCGGAATAAATTATTGATCATCATCATATCAGCCGAAAGACGTCCACTGCTGGACAAAGGCCTCCCCCAAAGAGTGCCAAAATGACCGGTCCTGCGCCACCCGCATCCAGCGGACTCCCGCGACCTTTACCAGGTCATCAGTCCACCTTTTGGGGGGCCTACCCACGCCGCGCCTTCCGGTACGTGGTCGCCACTCGAGAACCTTTCCGCCCCAGCGGCCATCGGTTCTACGTGCAATGTGCCACTGTCACTTAAGTTTAGCGAATTATTGATGTACCTAAGTAAAATACCATCGATATGAGATTTTGTTTATATTTAGAAAAAAAAAAACAATATTTTGACAAGTATGAACTGATGTCAGTCAGTCTTAAAAATATTCTTCTGATGTATTCTTGTAATTGTCTAAACCACGAGTTGTATTGTATTTAAATATATATACACGGTGGAATTTAATTGGTGAACAGGAACCCATTTTTCTAATTCAGTAATCGACGGCGGTCACGTTTATGTAGTACTTAAGTGGAACCAAGTTTTCTTTTATCATAACTAATTTTTAAGTTGAAATTAAATTTTAATTAAAATTTATTGTCACCCTACTAATGGTTTAGTCTGAAAAGTTTAATGACGTTTCATTTATTGACGTCTGATCTGTCTAGTTTCCCGCCAAAGCCAGCAAGCACTAGACGATGTACACTTACGAGTAACTTCCCTTCAATAAAAGTAGGGTGTCCATTTATTCAGTCAGTGTACATTTTACCGATGTTAATTAAGTGTGATTAATTAGATTGTGAGCTATATTGCACGAGATCTCACGTATTGGTTTCTGTGTAGATTGATAATTAAGATTTTTGGATTCCTGATCACCGATTAAATTCCACCGTGTAAATACTTGGTTAGGTAAATATTTTAAATATAAAATAGGTAGTTCCGTCTAGCAACATTCCGATGGCAATAAAGTCACTGGGGAAACCCAGACATATAAAACGTGTAGAAAAACCTGTCCATAGATTTATACTTATAAGTAATTCAGAGCCACCGACTATTGAAAAAAAGGTACCTAATTTATAAGATTTTTAAAGATTTAAACCACTCCCAGTTTTTCGGTAATAAGTAGAATGTTCTGCTATAGGTATCTGAAGTTTTCCTTTTTAATATAGGTAGCAAAATATCTAAAAACAAGAAAATTAAATTAAAAAATTAAACCCAGTTAAAACAGTTTAATTTAATTCAATAATTCAATCGCTATTAGACGTGTTTTTGAAAAGCGCTTCCCAATTCAAAATGTGTTTTCGTGAGACGTATACTTATTTGCATTACTTATCAGTTATGTTTAATGGATAAAACCACCTGGCTGAAATAGAAAAATTGACTTCGGTTGACATTTTGGCAGACAGTCATTTGTTTCAAACGTCTAATGCCCAGGCTCTGAATAAAACCTAGCATCTTTAGTAGTTTTTTTACTTTTATTGTCTAGTGCTATTCTTGATGCGGTACAGTTGGCTGCTTTTAATAAGTATGTTATTCCTTGTTCACTGCACTATAGAGACACACATGTTTTTGGTTATGAACTCGTTTTATTTTATCTAAATGGTTAAATTAATATGTGATTTTTATTTATACATTTTTAAAATTGTATTCTAAGCTCGTAAACCCATCTGCTTCTGAACGATGTATTTTATTTATTTATATTTCAAAGTAATGTAAACGTATGATTATTTGATGTTGAGTGTACCTATTTATGCAGCCGGGACAAACGTATGGTAATACCATCTTTGAGACGATTTCACAAAGCAACGCAAAATCTACAACTTGTTTTGATTTCAATAAAATTCAAATTGTCATTTGCGACTGACCGTTTATTTTTACATATTTCTTGCAGCACAACATCAAGGATGTATCTGTTATTTATTTATTACAAGATTGTACATATTAAAATTCCAAGACGTTATAAAAATGTAAATATCAATCATAAATTATTCGTTCATATAATATTGGCAGCTCGGAAAATTAATTGCCTAATTTGTAACAATAGATATAATGTGTGTCTTTTGATCATAAAAAGAAATCAATGTGTCAAAATGGCGTTTGGTTTGGCGCCAAAACAGCGGCGCGCGAAATGACCTCGTCGCGGCGTCGTCATGTCGATAATACAAATCGCAATAAAATGTTAATTTCATTTGAGCCACATGGCAGATCCTGATTCTTCCATCTGGTATCATAATCGCATAATTACGAGTATTATGCGAATTGCAGTTTGGGATCTAATTTTCAGTATTAATATGTGATGGTTTTAAGTTTTAATTGTTTTAATGGTCCAGAAAACCGTCACTAGCGTTACTGTAATTTTTCTAAAACACCTATGCGTATTACGAATTAAAAGTGAATAGATGTGGAAGAAGAAGAAGTTGAATAGATGAGGAGTTCTTAAATGATGAAACCCTGACGCATCATAAAAGTAGGTAACTTAGTAATAAATAGTAGCAAGTAAATTGTAATTGAACTAATTGAGTAAATTGTATAACTTAGACTTAACTTTGACATTTATTCACTGTACATTTACATTACTTTTCATAAAATAGCATGACCTGAAATATAGAATTAAGTTACTTATAAGACCATTTGTATGCCCTAACAGGGTGTCACGGAAGCCTTTCTGTATAATCTTAAGATCTCATGTACATACATGACTTTACAAAATTAACATCTATCTAGATTTTATTGTTTTATATCGTTAAAACGCACTATAGATAATTTACAAATAATTGAAATTATTTTCTTATACACAGTGAACATAAAAATTTCAGCTCGAAAATCTCGCATTTAGATCGTTGTTCTGATAAAAGAAACAAAACAGGTTGTCACGGCAAGCGCCGTTTAATTTAGGCAATTTAACGCCCGTATCGAGTTATTTTATCATATTAAAGTAATTTTATCGAACCCGGTGAGTCGCAAATTAATGCTAACGCCGACGGCTCGCGCGGAATGCGACGCCATTGACAATTATAAACATTCGATAAACATAAACAATTCTTTGAATTTCTTCTCGGATTTCTGTTTACTTTCACAATAGTTTAGCGAGTGACTGGGGGAGTTCAGAATGCGGGTTTAAGAGCATAACAAACGTTGCCTTTATGTAGACTCCCCATCTTATCCCAGCATACGTGTAGTATCTTCTATAGTCGAGGAATGAAAAAGTGCACCTCTTTTAGACTATTTCTCAAGTTGATGATGAACGTGTTCATTCTGCTATAATGCAATGTGTCTTAACTCTGAATTATGTCGGAAACTCAGCTCACAATATATCATATAACAAAAAGATCATCTAGATGTCTATAATAACTTTTTATTTCAACATACTTACAGTGTTATTCACATGGAGCCATCAAGATGGTCAAATTCATCCTAACTAACAAATTACGAAGTTTAATAACGATAAAAAAATTAAAGGTTAAAACTTCAAATCTGTCTCTTTCACTAACATAACTGGCCTAATTTGTGGCTGACAGTTTAGTTTATATTGTAAGGTAGGCAATTAAAATGTCAAGGCGGGAAGGTCGCGTCTCAGCCGGGCACGTCAGCTCGTGTTGTGCACGGCGGTTGGCGGCCTCGCGGGTCAGATCACGTTAGGATCTGGTGCCCGCATCCTGATGCTAGCTAATATGGTGTGTGCACATGCTATAGAAATACTGGTTCTAGTAGGTAACTGTTAAACTGTCTGTGCCTATGTTGTGCGGTAGCTTTACCGGTAGAAACAATACAGAAAATGAATCAAGTGGAATAATTATTAAGAGCTGCAACGCTTTTATTTAATAAAGTTTCTCGGTACCACAAAAAAAAAACAAATTATTGAACTACTTATCTAGTAATTTATGTAGGAATTATAAGCTAATTATCACTCATCCTGTTGCTATATTTTGTCTCCAGTTTTGATAAAAAGTGGTTGACATTTTTTCGGAAGTTCAGTGAATACTTAGTGATTAGTGATTATTTGTAGAACCAAATCAGATTCCAATTATACTCCGTTGAAAGAATGCATATATACCTACCTAGTAAGTATTAAGTCTTTGAATTTGAATGACACGCTGGGAATGTTGATGTGGGTATTGTGGGTTTATCTAAACTAAAAGTACTTAAGTCATATTCATATAATATGATGAATACTTAGAGGTGATTATAATTATTTAGGATCAAACGTCACAGATAAAAGTTATAAACGAACTATTAAATTACTGGTGTAAAGATCTGTAAAAGAACTGAGAAGGATTAGAGGAAACAATATTTTGTGCCGGCAAAAATATGTTTTTTGCTAAAAATAATACAAATGTGCCAGAAAATACAAATACGTTAACGGAACATAACAATATGAAATATTTAAATGAAAATACTAGCTCACAATTTTGTGTTAGTTACATAATGTATTCGTATACGATTACGATATAAGTAGAAAACGATTAATAGTGCTCAAATATCAAACAGTTACCTAAGTCAAGTCAAATGATGAAATTCTCGCGAGGCTACGGCTTCAACTTCTTTCAAGTTTTTTTGGTAATAGTTGTGAAAATATTACATATTTCCAACAATATTGAGTACCAAGACCAAGTAGGTTACCCCTATCCAAGCATACTAAACTTGTGCAAATAAAACAACACTTCAGCCCTATAAACACTCGGATAGTAATTGGGTTTCTTCAACATTTACAACTTTAGCGGCGCCTGCGTCGTTTTACGACTTGCAGACAAATTATTTAAGGTATTCCTAAATAAAAGGTATTTAAAATGAGTAATTTCTAGCCGTATCGTGTCAGGTACGACTAGTATCAAGATCAGGGAGTTTATCTGAACGATTAAGTTTGACTACCTCACCTAAAAATACGAGTGTACCTATGCAGAATTTGGGAAAATGTGTAACTAATACAGAAAAAGTTGATTATTTTCTATCAAAATGATATTGTTTATTTCAATATCAGACATCATTACAATTGGTCCATAATCTTTAGTACATACAACTTAGCCTAGGAGTTAGTAACTTAAACTAAAGAGGTATTGTTCTACTGACAGGACACAAGTTCACATGCCCTCGGTTTCCCACAATCAACGGTGAAACTTAGCATTGCAGGATTCTTCTAAGACTTCTTCAAAAAACGCAGTTTTTATCTATGGTCAACGTTTTTCAAAGGAAGGGCAATCTTTTGTTTTTGCGCCAGGCCACCCGATCGCTTCCTCCCTTTGTCTTTCCCAACGAAATTTAGGCTTCCCTCCGGCCCTTTAATATTAATGTGTATGCAAAAAACATACTCTTTTCCTAATATTCCTATCATTAGTTCCGTTTGTTCCCCAAAAGGATATTCAAGAATGAATCCGTTGAATTTCGGAAACGTTTTTGACTAAATTGGGATAATACATATCTGTATATTAGGTTAACTTCCATAGGTACTATGCTGTTGTAAAGTTTATTAATGCCATGTTTAGCTATAAATTATACCATGAAATCACAATTTTAACCGCTACAAATGCAATTTTAAAACGCGATTGCCACTAAACAGTGTTTAAAAATTTCCTCGCGTTAGTTCCGTTTTGTTAGCGCGTTTTTTACGACTGGCAATATTTTGAAACAGTCACGTGTGTGGCAACACGTGTGGTGCCGGATGTCGTCGTTTGTTTGCAACAGGTTGCCCAGATAAGGGCGTTTTGCATTCAAACAAAATACAGCAAAAACACCCCAGTGGCAAAATAGTTGGTAAAAAGGTTCATTCGTAGCAGCAGCCATTATACATTAGTTACACTAACGAAATGTAGTATACAACCAAAGGTACGTTAAACGCTAACATCTCAACTGCATTAACGCTTCGTAGATAGCAGCAGCACACATACGTATTTTGTTTTATTTTTGCGTACGGTACAGACGAGAAGTCATAATTTGTATAATGCAAAACGAAATCCTATGATGGATAGATCAACTGAAAGTTCTTCTAGTCGTGAAGAAGGGGATGAACGAAAGTCAATGGAAGAAAATTAATCAAATTATACAGTCCGAGTGTAAATCACGCAGTGATGACCACGATTCTCAGCCATGCGGAAAGAGAAGTAGTGTTTGTCACTTAATGTCAGTGGCATTAAAGCAATATTGTATTCTTCTCAAATTTAGCACATTTTGACATTTAGACTATTTTAGACCTCTTGTCACAGTGATCTCAGTTGGCATAATGCATTTCAAAAACCATAATTCACTTCTTATTTTTTACTAGAAACTAAGACATAAAATAAATAAATAAACAAACAACAGGACAATCTTACACAAATCGAAGTAGCCCTAGTAAGCTCAATAAGCCATCAATAATTTTTTGAATGGTGGTATTCATGTGCAATAAAGTGTTCAAATACAAACACAATTTACCATTATCACGATTGTCTCGTGTTTAGTTTGCCACATGGTCGTCGAAATGTAAACATATCGAGGAAATCTACCTGTCTGCACAATCAACGATCGCACAAAAACTTGTGACTTATCCGTATAGAATTACAGGCGTGAACATGTGGGGATTTACCGCCATTTGCGAAAGACGTTTGACGAGGCGGAGCTTAATGTTGAATAATGTTAGAATGTTCAAACAAATGTAATTATTAATTGTATTTTTTTGCATAATTTAACATTCTATAATATTTTGGCCACACATTTTTTGTCACCAACGCGTCAACGCCTGGCATTACGACATTGGGAAACCCGCGATTGGCACAAACAATCACCTGCTCTGCATCTAGACGAGATTCAATCGTTTTTTAATCCTACCTACTTAGTTTTAATATTTGTTACGATTACGATACTTACGATGCTAACGATCCAAAAACCATCCTTTGGGGATATAGAAGCATGCCTATCCGACTGCTTTTCGGCGTTTGGTAGGTCCAAATTATCAGTGTTATTGCGGCACCGAATATTACAACCACCGTATGTACATATTTACAGCTAAAAGAGTGAGATAAGTAAAATAATGGAAAAATATTAACAATTTTTTCCATGCTATGTTTTTATAATTTATTTTATTATATTATTATGATTAAAACAATATTTGGCTGTTTATTTCTCTATATGTCGACAACCCTTGCTTACTTCACTATTGTATTGTTAATTATACCTATTTGTAACTACCTAATTGTGTTTCTCAATAAACGATTACGATTATGATTATGACCTATTCTGTGATAGAAGTTGGTATGGGAAGCTATTTACTCAACGATTATGACAGACCAAAACTCTGTATTATATTCATTGTAATTGTAACTCTGTATTTTTTTACAAAAAAAATATGCATTAAATTGACTCCACCACAAAGTTATATCTATTGAATACATAGTATGAATTTAAAATTCAATTTGATTTTTAATCGTGATTTTGTTACACTATTTCCATCGAAGCTTGAAGCGTGTACCTATCTATCCTACTCTTCTCTTATTCGGAAAACTTACAAACCTTTGTTAACTAAAATGTGTTTTATCCTTTTCTCACAAACATTTTAGCTAAAATAAATTTAATAAAGGTTTATAAAGAAGGTAGTTAAGTCTCTACAACTTATAATTATAACTTTACAGCCGGATTCTAGCAAAGAGAAATAAGGACTGATGTTCAACGTTTTTAGGGTTCCCTACTCAAAGAGTAAAACGGGACCCTATTACTAAGACTCCGCTGTCTGTCGGTCTGTCTGTCCGTCTATCACCAGGTTGTATCTCATGAACAGTGATAGTCAGACAGTTGAAATTTTCACAGATGATGTATTTCTGTTGCCGCTATAACAACAAATACTAAAGAACAGAAAAAAATATATATTTAAGGGGGCTTCCATACAACCAACGTGAAGTTTTTGCTCGTTTTTGCTCGATATTGATAACGGCACTTGACGTATTCACAGAATAGGTATTTAGTTATATATCCACTTCAAAAATAAATAATTAAATTGAAATAAAACAAATATTTAAGGGGGCTTCCATACAACAAACGTGATTTTTTTGCCGTTTTTATAGATAAGGTACGGAGCCCTTCGTGCGCGAGTCCGACTCGCACTTGGCCGGTTTCTTTTAATACCACGGTGGCCAATGGGCATAACACCACACCTACCTACAGAGCAAGCAAATAGTGAAAACTGGGTGTTTTCAGTACAACTGAACCTAATGCACTGACGGTCGCGGTCGTCGGTATGTTTAGGAATACATTTTATCTAGCCAGATACAGTTTTGATAAAAAAATGATAAAATCGTATGTGTGTTATATTTTGTTATCAACATGATTAAAATACATAGTAACGCAAGTTGCAAATATTTTGTCCGCTTTAGGATTCATATGAAAGTCAAAAGATTACGAGTGCTGACTAACCCAAAATTTTAATTAATGGTTAAACGAACTTACCTGAAGTGAAGTTTGGCCATAATTATATTAGACGGTACATCCGAAGAGATTTATAGATTTAAGTTTACTATGTAGTACTCATTTTTCAATGTACTAGGCATCGCGTAGTACTCATTTTTCAATGTACTAGGCATCGCACAATATGTTTATAGCTAAATAAAATAAAAAATAGAAAATAAAGAGTGCTTTAACTGATATCTCCCTCCTACCCCTCATACCGCGTTCTCGTTTATCGCCTGTCATCGTCATTATTTTCAGAGCAAGACACCTATTTCCTGCATTATAGGGTTAAATTACACCTAATTGCATGGGTTTGGGAGGGTAATAAATCTCTTCGGATGTACCATCTAATATAATTATGGCCAAACTTCACTTCAGGTAAGTTCGTTTAACCATTAATTATATTACGACGGTACATCCTCGAGATTTATAGATTTAAGTTTACTATGTAGATGTTTAGAGCTCTTTGTAGGAATAGGTGTGAACAATAAAGCAGTATAGGTACGCAAAGATCAATAATGTATTTATATTCATTTTAAACTTGATTTATGTAATTTCTTAGATCTTTTACAACTACCTAGATCTTATTAGTAATCAAAAGTCGCTTCGGCAAAGACATTATCCTCTACGTTCATCAAAGGTCTGTTATAGTATTTCGCGAAAACAAGTGAGTTTCCAGTCCAGCCTGCGCTCTTTTTTATGAGATCTAATGATACGCTTTTTCTATTGGCTGCCGATGTCGAGGCATGGCGAGTGCTATGAGCGGTGAACACATTGGTGTCTATTCCGCTATCCGCAAGCACTTGTTTGATCCAGCGACCGATTGTCGCAGGGCTAGCGTTATGCGCAGGCCTTTCGATTGTTAATATTAATTTGTCTGCTTGTGCATGTCTCTAAGATGCTTTGTCATCTCTAAGTAGGCGGATAATGTCTTTCCCGGACATATTTGTTCCCTGTGCACAAAAAATGGTATAATCAAACGTGGGTTATTGCGTCCTGGCGCAGAGGTTTTAATTAAATCACTAATTAATATTTCAATAGTTAAGGCATTAACTGTGATATTAGATAGTCTGATAAGTGATAACGTCTGCAAGCGTTGTGCAGTCGACAACGCAAGCAGAGCTACCATTTTTTTTGTAAGTTTGTCCAGTGGCAAATCTTCATTAGGGTACCAGCTTGATAGGTAATCAAGTACTTTGTTTGGGTCCCATGTGTTTCTGGTATTTGGGCAAACTTGGTTTTAATCTAAACACCCCCTTAAGGAATCGAGCTATTCGATCGTCCTCACTAAGCCGTCTACCCAATATCAGAGCCAATGCCGATCGAATGGTATTCAGAGAGCTGTAACTAGCTCCATTCTGAAATTGAGTTGTAAGGAACTTAAGGATTACAGGGACATTAATCGTGTAGAAATCATGTTTCGTTTTCTCACAAAATAGCCACCATTTTTTGTACGCGCAATTATATTGCTGTAATGATGATTCTGCTAATGATGCCATAAGTATGTCAATTATGTCAGAACTTAATAATTGTTTTGCGTACGTTTCCCTGATAACAGAGATGACACCAGGGTAAGACTTTTTCACAGTGGATGACTGCTTCTCTGTTAGTTTTTCGGGTTCTTGGAGTTCGACTTCTATGACGTCGGTGGTCGATCTGCAGGCGGCAGACATCTGTTCGATGGTTGGCCGTAGTACCGGTTCCTTGGCCCACCCTGTCTGCGAGGTCGTTGGTTGTGTTTCCTGGGTGGGCCCCTCCAGTTTTCCTGATGAGTGTACCTTTGGAAGGGACCTGAATGGCCGTCAGTTCGTTTAACTTGCAGGCCAGATCTCTCCGCTGTCTTAGATGTCTTGATTTTTTCGCCAAGGTTTGTTCCGAAGAGGTAAGCGTCTCTTTTAACGTCTTTGACGATGTTGTGGAAGTTTTTGTCTAGACTTTGGCTAACCAATTTCCTTCTGTTTAATGTGCTGTCATAATGTAAGTCAAGGAGGATCTGACTGACTTCAGAGAGGCTCTTAAGCAGCTCGATTTTGTTGAGGTCACTTCTTATAATTTGAGAAGTTAGGTTTGACAAGCCAGCAATACCTAACCCCAAATGTTGTTGGGTCTTTTCAAGGATTTTGTCCCTATTTTTAACAGATTCGGTGAGAATCGGTGCAATTTCCGGGTTGAGTTGAGGCGCCTTAAGGAGAGTAAAGTTTTCGGGTATTAGTGTCTTTTCTAGTATATGTTGTTTTTGTTCTTTGGTTAAGCCATCCACAATTATTTTACCCCAACGTTTGGAGACCTCGTCCGGTATATTAGGACCCAATTTTTCGTCATTGCCTTTGGGATCGCCCAGTGCAATAAGAATGTCATCTGACAGGGGTGCCGTATTACTATTGGCGTCATTACCAGTGGTTGGTAGGTCATTAGTAACAGCGGTGCTACTGGGAGCAAGGGCTGTGACAGGAGCAGTGGCTAAGGGCAGGATTTCTGCGGCAGGAGTCAGTTCCTGATTAGCATTCACTGTTGAGGTGCTAGGTTCAATTTGAGATACCATTTTGGAGCCAACTATGGCTGATTTTGGACGAACGCTAGTCCCATCTTCTGACTCTTCAGGCCAAGGTGCAGTCTCGCAGTCTGAGGACCGAGGGGTACCCGGATCGTATCTTGAATACTCGCTTCTGTAGCTTTCTGAAAGCGTACCGAGAGAAAACGTCTCAATATAATAAAAAAAAAAGTTTTGAGTCTTAGTCGCGATCACGTTACGACGATGGACTAGTCAGTTATCAGCCGTGACCACATCACGGAGTATAACTATTAGGATTTCGTGAAATGAACTCGGGTAATGGAACTATCAACCATGACCGCATCATGGAGTATAGTTTGTCACAGTTCAAGATGCTAGAAAGTGGGCCTGGCTTGCGAACCGGTCGAAAAAATCATAAAGATCTCAGTAGATAACGTTATCTATCATGATCGCATCATGAAGTATAACGAATACCGAGGTTTCGTACGAAGATAACTGTATAAATCTATTCTGGAAACTACACGTTAGGAAGAAAAAAAAACCAAGCTGCAGAAATTATAGGTACAACCTAATAATAGGTTATTTGAAATGTAATATCGAAACGATATTCATAATTCATTCAATATGAAATGTCTATGAATTAGTTGCAATCTTAAAGTTTAACGACTGAATTCAATGTTGTCAGAAAAAACAAATACATCCATACAATTACAGTAGGTATGTGGTTAGTCGAAGGGAAAAAAAAAACATATATTATTTCAATGATACAGTTATGCTATACTGAGCACTAGGTGCAAGCATTAAGGTCGTTTTAGCTCGATTATTTATAACGCGTAAATCTAAACTTACCTTCACTCGAGTCGGACGGGTAGTCTCGTAATCGCTTCTCTAAACGCCGTATTTTGCGTTTAATGTGGGATTCCCTATCCTTACGTTTACGTTTTCCCATGTTTAAACTATATACACTACGATAAATCACTAATAAATTACTTATGAAGTAACGCGCGCAGTTAATTAGTTATTTATCACGAGCACTTCAAGATTTGATGTTGCGATGCCCGCACAAAAAAAACGAATGACGATGACAGGCGATAAACGAGAACGCGGTATGAGGGGTAGGAGGGAGATATCAGTTAAAGCACTCTTTATTTTCTATTTTTTATTTTATTTAGCTATAAACATATTGTGCGATGCCTAGTACATTGAAAAATGAGTACTACGCGATGCCTAGTACATTGAAAAATGAGTACTACATAGTAAACTTAAATCTATAAATCTCGAGGATGTACCGTCGTAATATAATTAGGTAGTGAAATTACTTAATTAATTGCCAATATTTCATTCGTCCGAATTGTATTTTTTTAGCAAGGGTGTTATATTATATTTATAAAACAAACCTACTTACCTTACCCTAATGGGTTCTATAACAACACTATTTTTAAAAGTTCGGAAGAATCAATGGTTTCAGACCAATTAAACTTTGAAAAAAGAAACCAAAATTTATAACATCGATTAGGTATTAGGTAACAACTATGATTACGCCTTGTAACCAACCAAGTTATTGTTCATCAGTGATACAGTAAACGGAATGTAAGTACCTACATATTATATTGATGTAAACTGTCACGATTCACACACATTATTTTTACTAAACCTCTGAGAGGTTCTAATAAATAAGTCAATTATAATTATGTGATTAAGTCACGTTTTGTAAAAATATTTGAAAATGTAAACTAACATAACCTACTTAGTAAATAGTTAGACCGAACTATAGCTGTAAATAAGCCATTAATGGCTTTAGCACCTAATCATGAAACTCTGCGATAAGAATGAATTATTTGGAACTTTAAATAAAAAAAAAGGTAAGGGTGTAGTTATAATTTATTCTGTGGTAAGACTGGAAGTTATCTATTAGATTTACTATGGCTTAACTAAGCGTTACTTTTTCACACTCTGAACACTATCAGTACTATCACAATTCGTCAGTCTACTTAACTAGTCCTAAATCACACCCCACAGTAGTCAGATACAGATGTCAAGTCATTGCCCAACATCTGTGGCACCGGCCGCGCATCTGGCGCCCAGTTGACGTCACGGACACATGTGGGGACATCGTTGCGATATTGTTTTTTTAACGCCGTTTAATACTGGCTGGTTTTTGTATTGGTATGGTGTAATAGAATGATGTGTTTTTTTTATTTAAAGCAACTTCCAAAAGGAGGTTTTTATACGTGACTCTATTCTGTCCGTGTTATGATATGATATGATACACTATTTTTGTCATCTATAAGTTTAAATTCGATAAAAAATTAAATATACGGGGATTGTACTTTGTACTTTAAAAAGTTTAAAATGAGTGCAGGCAGCAATGGTTATTATTGTTTTTAAATTTAGGAGCAGATTATTTGAACAAAAATTAACGCAATCCTTTACGACCTGGAGTTTCTTTGCAATGCATTAAAATGTTAAATTATTCACGCGCACATGGATCATGGATCTACCCTATATTTTTTACTCATAACATAACAAACTCCAAACAAGCTGTTTCTAAACTCCAAGCGAAAAAAAAAACAAAAAAAATCTAAAGAACAGTTTCAAAATCACATGCGACCCCCGTCGTAACCATATGAACAAACAACCATTTACACAAACAGCCCCACATATCCTTAAGCTCATTCAAATAAGGTTTAAATTCCTTTAACCAGGAATCATCGTTTATTTTGTAAAGCATTGCACTTGTTTGTTAATAGGGTTGTCACACGTGTCTTAATATGTTTGAAATAGAGCTTAAAATGGTTTAATCGGCCGGTACGAGTGTTGTTCGCTATGCACTTGTTTCCTAGGGTGCAGGTTCAGAGGCGAACATGTGCATAGCACCCTTTCGGGGTCGATTTTTTGTTCCACCCCTTTTGTTTTTCATGTGATAAATATTAATATTGATGGGTTTGCTAGGCGGCTTAATTGGTAGCAATTATGGATATTGATTGACTTTATGGTAGTTTTTTTGCAGGTGAAAATGAACATTTGGCGTTTATTGCTCTCATTAATCTTATTATGCGATAATGGGCCTAACTTTAAAGGAGTTCTCTGTTTTCTATAGTTGATTGGGGCAAGCTTTACAATAGTTTTTGATTATCTAGGCCATTCTAGGCGTTAGTGGGATAAGTTCTAATGGCGTTTCCTATTTTATATTAAATAAAAGCAGGTATCCATAAAAATATACTTTTTAGTTTCCCTGTTCTAAGAATTTGTCTTAATTATTAAACCAAGCGTAATTATTTTAACCACATGCAGTTTAATACCCTGTCATATTACGTTTCCAAGTCCTCTCTTCCTTTTGATATGTGTAAGAAAAGGATAGAGCTGAAATAACTGTCGGGAAATATGTCACATACCTATAACCGCGGATTCGTAAAAAAAACTCATCTATAATATAAATATGTTGGTCTTGGTTAAATAGCTGAGTAACTGATATTGGTTGTAAGATAGAGGCATTTTGCAAAACAAGTTTAAAATAATCGCTATTGTTTTATTTAAGTAGGTATTGTAGAATTGGTGAAGCCAATTAGCAAATAAAGAAAAAGATACTTGTCCAAACTTTATACTTTCTCATCATCGATAACCAATTCGATCATCGATAAGTAACCATAACTACGTTAGAGTGTTACAGTTCAAACCAAAAAGTCCTTAAATAACCAATATTTGAACCTAAGCGCGATAAAAGGGCCATGTAAACTGCTTACAGGCAATAAACACTTCCGTTTCCTGCCTAGCCATATACAAAGCGTGGCCGTAACCTAGCGTGATTTACGACATTATCTGCGCGTGCGACGAATGGCAGGTATACATCGTTTAATCCGTGTAGAAGCGCCCCACTCCTTTTCATTGCGGGTCTGGCGGGTAAGTGTCTAGTAATGTGCCGTTTCCGGGATTATTGGAAAGTTCCCGGCAACAGCCATCACAGTTGCAGGAAAAAAAGCAATGTTGCCGGCAACTTTGAGACTGATTACCATTGATAGTCTCTTCTTAATATTTTGAAAACGGTTCATATTTTAGTCACTGAGCCTACGAAAAAGTTAGCAATAGGTGAAAGTGGATGCAAAACTTTTCTTTATAGTACTTTGCGATTAGAATCAGGATAATATCATTAATATATTTAAAATTAATTAATAATATCAATTATCTTTATTTTTAAAAAACAAATAAATATTTACAACAACTATAAAAAAGAACGGACGGTTGTATGTAGAGAGTAGAGGGGTTTTAGGGAGAGATGTTGGGTAGAGCTGCCCCGTCGTTGAGGCCGAAAAAATGGTTTACGGATCTGAATCTGTGCAGAGTCCCGCGAATGCACATGCTTGTATATTAATATCACCATATTGTACCGACAACGGGCAACACAAGCGATTTTCCTAGTTACATTGCCGGAAGCGGTATTCCACATTCCTTCACATTGAGATTTAATATACATAGTTCACTGATAGATTAATAAATCCCGCAAACTATCCTGTTTGGTCATTTAAGAAACTAAGAGGAATCCTAAGAATGTATTCAGTTTAAGATGAGTCTAGACAACGGCAGAAGTCTTCAGATGTTGGGAGAGGAGATCAGATTGTTAAGGACTTTAAAATTGAATACCAGTTTTATTATCCCACTACCTCAAGGGTTATGTTTTTCGAGCGTATGTTTGTATGTGCCCAAGACAATTCTATTTCAATTCAATTCAATTCATTTATTGCAATAATCATGTTCATTGTACAATTCACGGACTACAGTCCAAACGGCTTGATGGGTTTTGACATATGAGGGTGTTTGAGTGATATAAGGAATACCCTTGTTTTGCCGACAAACGTTTCATCGAATGAATGTTTCGCCGAATTTTCATTTCATTTAATTTTTTTTTTTATCAGAAACAGTAAACGTTTCGTGGTAGTTGTAAAACAAACCTAACATAGCCTAATGGGTTCTACACAATGGCCTTTTAGCTGTACCTAAAAAGTGAACGATTTATGAGTAACAACAATTCGATGCAATGAAAATGCGGCGAAACAATGCATGCGGTGAAACGTTTGTCGGTGAAATAAGGGGATCCCGTGACATAGGCTATATTTATTATATTTGAAAAAACCAGTTGGGTTTCATGGAAAATCTTTTGATTTTAATAAATCGCGTTATAGAGACCGCTAAATAACGGTTTATGTGGATATACTTCAAAAACTAAATTCTCCAGTGTATTACTCTATGGTTAGAATCTACGTTAATATGTTAAAATTAAAACTGATAAGATACGAAATCAATATTTTTGAATTTAGAATTCATTGTACTTCATTGTATGTTAATTGTTATTAGGGTCCTAGGTACCTACTTACTGTCGTAAAATGTTGTACGACCTTGATGGGACTTTATCTGCTTTGCATTTACAATGATAATATTAAAAATATGACGTTTCAGTGAATTATCTACTTAGACTTATGTTCTATTCAGTATGTCAAACAAGGTTCTTACCTAGATCCTAACTACTTACTATACCTAGGTATAATTAGAGGTGATCAACAGTAGCTAGGTACCTACATATATTAAATTCAAATAACTTCGGCTCAAAGATCAGCTGGATAAGATACTACAATTTATTTTTTAAGTCATGTGATGATGTGATGGAAAAACCTAAACAATCAAACATTATCAATTCATGAATTTAACATTGAAACGCACTCGTGTTTTTGTTATTTTTAATGTTAAACCCAGCCGTCTTTTTTGCACATAGTTCCAAAATGGTCTACTATCGAGATTGCCCGTGCTAAATCCCGGAATCGGAACCCTTTATAAATAAATAAATAAAATAAATAAGATCTATCTTAAATAAATCAATATGGGTAAATATCCAATTATATATTTCAAGTTACTTTCTACACATGATGGGGGTATTTTTATTAAATAGTAAAAGAAAGGTTTAATTCAAATTTAAAATAAATTAGCTATGTAATATTAATATGTAGGATGTAGTAAACTTTTAGGAACTTTTTTTCCGGTTCAAAACTAAGTATAGTAATTTAAATATAACTCTGAAAATTGCAATGTTGCATTCAATAAGACAAACCTTTCGCATCAGCTTGTGTCGCTCCAGAAGATTCAAAAGCTGACATCTTCCTTCAAATCCAATTAAAACACTATTAATCCAAATCAGGAACTGGCACTTCAAAGGCAACTTGGCACTATTTAAAAAAAACTGAGCACCGAAATGTCATTGTTTTATTTTCAAATTTGAGTTTCGAACGCGCGCGTTCCGATCGTTCAATTGTTACGCCACGCGTGCGTTAGTGTCGACGCACTGCGTTGGACTGAGGCGTGTAATGTAGACTTGGAACGCTCAGGGTAAAAAAGCCCGGCGCCAGCCTGCTCTCGCCCTTATAGAGATGCGCTCACAGTGATATGATTGGAATTTTATCGTATTGTTCTCGATAGGTTTACCTAGCTATCGGTTAGTTTACTAAGCGGTCACCCTTGCGAGCCTAACCGCCGAGTGTTTTTATTTTTAATCTTATCGCACTTGGAGAAAGCTTTTTTTTTGGCACTGTGTTATGTTTTCAACGGATGAAAAAGTAAATAACCGTACATAGTGCTGTTTGTTTTTGGTATATCTGAATAATATAGTTATACTGCAAGTAATAAAAGCATATGACATGCGCCAATACTACTACCTAAATCTAACGGATAAGCAGGACCCGTCCCCTGAATAGGTATTGCCCCATAAAAACTCGCAATCAACATACACACTTTGGTCAATTTCTTTGGGGCAATAATAGTGCTAGCCTTAAAAAAGATAGAAGAACGTTTTTTCAGCTGCTGTCCAGTAGATACCTATATGTAATACCTGTATAGAATACATAAAGTAAAAATAAATATTAGAGGACAATCTTACACAAATAGATCATAAGGCTTGTGTCATGGGTACTAGACGACGATATATTTAATATGTATATAGAAATAATTAAGCCCATAGAAAACATCCAAGACTCAGAAAGAAATATTCATGCTCATCAAACAAATATGAGAGAACCGAGACTCCTCCCGAGATTCGAATCCAGGATCGTCCGTATCATAGGCAGCGTCAGTACTCACTAAGTATAGTCCGTAAGCCCGCTAAAGTTGGCCACCTTTGGCATCGTCTGTCAATGCCAAGTATTGCCAAGTACTTTCAGCCATTTTAGGACGGACAGACTAAGGTTTACTCTCTCTATATAACGTGTTACAAAACACCCCGTAAAAAATGTTCTTATTCTTTTTTTATTGATAGTCCGCGATAAAAAAAACGTGATACCACGGTTTTCAAATTTTGTAAATTGACTCTTTTATAAGGGACCATTTAACCCGCTTTACGGGTATTTTTGTAACACCCTGTTTACGATTAAAGGGCTAAATAACGCCACATGTCTCGTCCCGTTGTCACATGACGTAAATACACCTACCCTTAAAATGTTGACCGGAAGTGAAGGATTTTTTAAACTTTCGGTCAATTTTAGGTGCGTTAATCGTCAGATTCTTGCTCAGCACAACTTTCTCGACTGTGTGCTATGCAATTTATCGTGTTGTCATGAGACGTACCCGGCGTCAAAAACTATGTTTTTAGCTTTGACACTAACAGAATTGTTAGTCAGAATACTTATAATAATTACTTATTTTGGATCTGCAAATTGCAGCTGGGTGAATCAACTTTTTTCAGCCGTCACTATTTGCCATAGTTACACTGGTCACTTTTTAAAACTGCAATAAATGTATCGATACGTCCCATCACTACGCGGGCCGGTCGCATTCCCTGACCGGCGACTTACACATACGCAGCACACCCGAACATTTGTTCCCCGCTATCGTTGCTATTTCCACTTCCACGCATGTGCGCGTGACTCACGCACGCATTACACGGCTTGTCGCATCACTATTGCATTCGAATTTTAAGTGTGCGAAATAATTCGTAACGTAACGGACAAGCCGGTCAAATTTGCACCTAGTTTCTATGACGTTTCTTTGCAGAGAGGTGCACTGTGTGACAAATTACTTTCTACAGTTACGGTATGGCTTTGTGGTTTAATTCAAGATTGCATATAGATTTAGCGTTAAATTATTGAATATGTAGGCGATGGTGCTTTATTGATGTTACTTATGTTAAACATATTTTGAGTAACGTGCTCTCTTTAGTGGAAATTAATATTTTTAGTTTTACAAGCTTTTATTTAACTTGCACTGTTCGTATGTATGTAGGTAAGTTGTCCGTCAAAATTTGCAATCCATTTTTCAGTCACTTGCCGTTATCCGATTGAGCTGAAATTTGGAATAAATATGTATGTTTGGTGACAATGCAATATTATGGTACCATCGAGCTGATCTGATGATGGTGATAGAAGGTAGCCATGGGAAGTCAGTACGTAACTCCTTTGAGTTTGGGCTCGTCAAAATCGTCTCAATTAGTAGTTGATGACGGTATACAGAAAAGTACAGTCGGCAATAAAAGCTTGACCCAAAAATGAAATTTTTGACAGAAACTTATTATTTATTAAGGTTTGCCAACAGGTACTACATTGTACTGTACGCCTATTGTAAAACATAAAGACTATTAAAGACTATTCATATTTTTATCATGATGGAGTAGGTATTAAACCCAATTACAGGCACACACAGACAGTCGCGCCCTCGCACACATAAGGGTTCCTTTTTCTCCGAAGTTCTCCGTTTCAGCTTGGGCCAAAGTTCTTTCGTATGTCCAGATGTCTGGCTGTTTTCCTCTACAGGTCTCATTTCTCAACCGATTCTCGTGAAATTTTGTGATCAGGTTCAATAATTATGTAGATTTTTTTATCGAACCAGTTTGTCGAAATTTTTAAAACATGTATTTTTTATGTCAGACTGGCGAGTTCTACAGCTTACAGAGCGACTAAATACCTTTTTGGTACGTAAAAATATAATAAAATGCTTAACAAACAAAACACAGGTAGGTACTGTACGTTACATTTAGTAGCCCGAAATAAAGATACTGACACGTCATGCAAGTCGATATTACGCCACGCATACAAAGTTGCTATATCACGCTGATGTGCTATCACTACAAGTATATTACATGTAACGAGATTAATGTGAAGGCTAAATTGTAGCAGAAAGTTTGACGTTTGATAACAAATCGAAATATGCTAATTTAGTTTATAAATAATTAAATATTTGCGGACAATCTTACACACATCAACCTAGTCCCAAACTAAGCAAAGCTTGTACTATGGGTACTAGACGACGATATATATACTTATATAGAGAAATAAATACTTAAATAGATAGAAAACATCCATGACTCAGGAACAAATAATCGTGCTCATCACACAAATAAATGCCCTTACCGGGATTCGAACCCAGGACCTTCCGCTTCGTTTCGTACGCAGCGTCACTACCCACTAGGCTGTCCGGTCGGGTTGGATTGTGAATCGTGATAAACGAATGATTATCCATTTGTTAAATTCCTTTATCACAAAGTGACGCCAAAATGAACATATATATATATATCTACACGGTAATATTAAGTAGCAATGAGTGCATAGAAGTATAACGTAGGTTTAGACAGTATTATACTTAAATAAATACAAGCTATTGTCAAACCCAACGCTGCCGAAAAAAATCCCGGAGACAGCACATCACTAGGTGTATAAAACTATAGAACATTACCACAAATAATTTTCTACTATGAAAAATAAAAGCGATATTTCAATATAAATTGATCATCATTTGTTTTCTAAAGTATACAAGTAGACCATTTGCATTAACTAAATTAAATAATCGGACGCAAAGACATTTATCCGGTACATAGGCCGTCGGCTCAGGCAAAAGGGTGAGGATCCCCGCTCCGAGTCGTTTCGGGTGCAAAGGTTGTCTTTAGCCATTCAATTCAACAGGGTAATGTGGCAATCATAATGGGCACATTTGCACCAGAGGCGACCAGGGGTGGTTTATTTGACTAGTTTTTTATATACATATTTGTAATAATCATAAATAGATCACATTGTAATACCTAACGTGAACTAATAAATAAATACAATTAAATAATAACTAAGTTAAATCTAAAGAGACAAAAAGGTTTAGTAAATAAAATAAATATATATTAAGGGACAGACTTCCGAAATACGTTTACCTAGTCCCAAACTAAGCAAAGGATGTAATTAGTATATATAGAAAGAAAGAAGACATTTATTTACTACACAAAAGACACACAGAGACAAAGGGAGTAGGCATACATTACAATTTAACACATATTGTGTGTGTCTTCGCGGCAGTAAATAGGTCGCTGTCTCAGCATTATGCCGAGGTGTCAGACAGACACCTACAGCGCTGATTTTCAGACAGCACCGTACGTGACTCACGGAACGCAAGTAACGCAACACAACATAAGACCATTGATAAACACATAATTATTGTATACACATAATAAATTTGTAAAATATGTACCAGTAGCCAAATGGGATAGAAAGAAAAACACAAAGCACAAAACGCGACACGGTTGGGATAGGAAAGTGCTGGATGGGTTAGGATTGGGTTTGGGATTTCTGGAGCGTCAACAAATAGCCCTTATATGGCAACCTATTAGATGACGCTAGGTATAAAATACTTAATATCGATAAATAAATACTTCAATTAGGTAATAGGAAAACATCAAGACCGACATTCATACCGGGATTCAAGTATTATTTTCGTATGTTGCCTAAATTTCAAGTACAAAAGTTATCCCGACTACTTAACCGCGGTCTCCGCCAATCGTGTTGATGTTTTTTTGAGCGCCACGGAATGGCATTCACAATAACTAACATATTAGGCAAACTAGTGTAGCTATCTCACGGTATCACAGGTCGGCCCGCGAGCTGGGTCGCGGCGAGATATACTATCGTCGCTTTCTAATTAGAACGCTTAGAAAGAGACGGATAGTGTATGTCGCCGCGACACATCTCGCGGGCCGACCTGTGATATGATAGTCGTGCAGAATCGGGACGGGTGGCGTACTAGGCTACCATAGGCTACGTAGGCTCAGAAAACGGATTTTTAAGGCCTCCACACACCGGTCGCGTGCGCGGGCCCGCGCAAGTTGTAAAGCATTGAAAATAAACTTCAAACACACATCGAACGCGAGCTCGCGGGCCCGCGTTCGGTGTGTGTTTGAAGTGTAGTTTCAATGTTTTACAACTTACGCGGGCCCGCCGCGGGCCCGCGCACGCGACCGGTGTGTGGAGGCCTTTAAAAAGTCGTACCGCTTGTTTGAATCATAAATATCATAATAATACGGCTGCCCTAAATTTAATAAGCAATCTTGCTTGAGGCCTTTCTCGAGGGACTAAAGCTATTCGAATATTTCGAATCCTGAGTTTATGACTTTCGCTCGATAGAAAAAAAATCACGAACAAAGGTCTAAAATACACTTAAAAATTATACACAAAATGAAACGTTTTCCATAATTATAAAATCAGATAGGTCGTGCGTTTATCAAATCAATTTAAAAACTTAATATTAAAAAGTAAGTACAGGGATCTTACCAAACTGGTGACATTCTCATGATTCTCACAAAGGGTCAACACTTACTGGGTCAGTAGTGAAACGAGTCGAACGTTTATGAATTGTATACCAGCCTGGCCGAACCCTTGATCGTGCCGGTGGCGTCCAGATTCGGCCGATACCAAATCCTGTTCTGTCGCTTTTTGCTTACATTTCCTCGGTTTCTGGGAACTGTGCGCCGGCCTCGTACTGGTTTTGTCTTCGACTTTTATGGCACTTGTGTGATAAAGGCGAAAATGTGCGTGCATTCAAAGCAAAGTGGTAAAACGTGCAAATTTTCGTCGCTCAACTTGATCCGTCGAGTTGGTGTCTTATTACTAGTGGTGTCTTAGTATAAAGGTGCCTACAGTGAGCATCATAGAGTTAGTAGCAGCCCAAGCTCGGCACAGGGCTGTTATTCGCTACGCGTTAATGCGGCTCACCCCGCCGGTCACGGGTTACGAAACTAGACCTTTACCTACGCTTAATTACTACACATCGCGGTGTCAAGGTATAATTGTGGGTGAGCGTTGAGGTGAGCTTAAAACAAGTTAGAGAATAGGGGGGCTGACGTGGTCACTCCACATTGACTCGACATGTGACAAGCTGTCCTCTGCTTGCTTTGCACTATCAAGATTAACCCCCAGCTTGAGAATCGAAAATTTCAAAGCAGTTTACTATGGCTATGTATTTTCATTCCATCCTAACTCAGGGTATAGGTTTTTGGGGAACAGCAGCAGAACTCAGCAGAGAGTTGGACTCGCGCACGAAGGGTTCCGTACCATTATCTATAAAAACGGCAAAAAATCTTTTATTTTGTTTTTAGTATTTGTTGTTATAGCGGCAACAGAAATACTTAATGTGTGAAAATTTCAACTCTCTAGCTATCATGGTTCTTGAGATACAGCCTGGTGACAGACAGACGGACGGACGGACGGACAGCGAAGTCTTAGTAATAGGGTTCCCGTTTTACTCTTTGAGTACGGAACCCTAAAAACGAGCCTTGCGCATTATGTCGGGCAAACCATATGACCACCCGGCTAAGGACTTGTTCAAAGAACATAAAATACTAACACTACCGTGCGTCTTCATATTGGAGGCCTGCAAATACGTAAGAGCTAATATGGACCGATACACAACCCGTGGACAAAGTCACGGCAGAAACACACGCGGGCAAAACCTCCTGAACGTCCCGTTTCGTCGACTCGAAAAAACACGAAAGTCACTCGGTGTCATTGGTGCGAAAATATACAACACTCTTTCAACTGAAATAGTTAACTCGGCAAGCGATGCAATATTTATTAAATAAGATAAAATCTCTATTAGTTGACCAAGTATGCTATAGCATAGAAGAATTAATTTTAAGAAAAAAACAAATATTATATAATTATTGTAGCTAACCAATTTAAGAAATTGTAACAACTTGACTTGTAAAATGTTACTTATACTTTTACCAATAAAATATATGAATATGAATGAATAAGACGCCAAAGTAGCCAAATATATCTTAACACCTCCTTAGTCTTACAGTAATAAATACATCTACCAAAATATTTGGCTACTTCGGCTGCTACTAACTATATAAGTACATTGTTTGGTAATTTAAAAAGTAAAACTTGTCTAGATTGGGTCTGTTCTTATGTATTTTAACTATATATTTGTGTCTTGACATTATTATATTAATAACTATATGATGCTGGGTGTAGGTACATGGGGACTTGCTTAAAGAAAACATTGTATTGTGTGTGAGTATTGTTAGTTACCTAATTTGTATACCTAGTTTAAGTAAGCTGAATAAATATATGAATAAATAAATAAATAAAATAAATATTTGGGGACAATCTTACACAAATCGACCTAGTCCCAAACTAAGCAAAGCTTGTACTATGGGTACTAGACGAAGATAAACATACTTATATATAGATAAATGAATACTTAAATACATAGAAAACATCCATGACTCAGGAACAAATATTCGTGCTCATCACACGAATAAATGCCCTTACCGGGATTCGAACCCAGGACCTCCTGCTTCGTAGGCAGCGTCACTACCAACTAGGCTAAAGCGGTCGTCAAATATATATGGAATATGAATATGAATTGTAGATTTTGAATTTATATTTGCAAGGTACAGTCATCTGCAATATTATTAGACAGAACGAGACGCCTGTAAATATATGATAGACAAGGGTCCATTCATGGAGTCATTAAATACTCTCAAATATTACATACAAAGGTATTACTTGTATTGCAATTGACTGAATGACTGAGGGGTTCTAATTTGTGGTTTAAACTCAAACTCAAAATGGTGTTGCTTAAAACTCTACAATTTTGCTAGTAACGTCGAGAGGGTTGTGTAGAGACTAAAATTAGGCAGCATTTAAATTTCGGTAAACGCAGCTCGTTTTTGAACTTTATCAGTAGGATCCTAGTCCTAGAGGCCCTTAGGACCCTTATTTACAAAATGTTACCGTTTTCATACAGTTCGTGTGCAAACAGTTCTATTATAACGTTTTTTGTTAAACCCACCGTGTTGAAAGGCTCAGAACGTGTCCAAATTTTCACGTTATTGACTCAAAAGCCTGAGTAGCCGTCGTGGGGTGTGAGGGGATAACTCCAGGACAAACATCGTGATCTCACGGCCAAAGTAAAACGATGTAAGTGGCTATTTCATACAAATGATTGAATTGCGTTTTCTGTGTAAAGCGGCTTTTAGACCTGGCTTGGCAGTTGCACTCACACCCTCCGACTAGAGTTTATCTCCGCTCTTCCAGTTAGTGCACTGCATTTAGCCAGGTCTAAAGGTGATTTTCCACCGGCGAGGCGATACGAGGCGAGGCGAGAATTGAAATTTGTAATTTGTAAGTATGGCAAATTTTCAATCCTCTCCTAGCGCATCTTCGGTGGAAATAGTAACGCCTCGCCTCATCTCGTATCGCCTCGCCAGTGGAAAACACCTTAAAGGCCGCTTTACTTTACCATTTATAGTCCATTTCAAATACGAAGGCCCTATGCACTTGAAACTCAACAATATCTTTTGTTATCACTAATCCTATTGTTAACGCCCATTGACCGTCTCAAGTGCATCGGGCCTTCGTATTTGAAATACACTATACCATGGGATTGAGTTATTTCTTCCAATTTCGGACGTAGGTACTATAATTTTATATTTTTGTCAACTGCCGGAGAACACAGATTAAGTTTGAGTGTGTGTGGTGTTACATATTTATTGCGGACGCTCAACCTACAGGCTAAACGGCAGATAAAACTTTGTCGGCTTTTAATCGTTAGAAATCACTGTACGTACCATAAAACTACACAACTATAGTCCAGGTCACCCAACTATGGTCCAAAGCAATTCTCATATTACTTGCTCAGGTGGGACAATTTTCAAGGCAATATAATAACACAAATTCAAATAAAAACGTATAAAATCACTAATACGAAATCGGTATTGATAGAAACGAATGAGTTTACTTTTGGACCATAGTTGGGGTATTGGACTATAGTTGTGTAGTTTTACTGTAACTAGTTGTTTGTATTTTTTTTACTTGTTAGACATCTTGTCAACTATAATTTTCAATCTGTTACAAAGTGAAGGCTGTATGTTGTAAAATGTGTGTGTAGAATATAAAATGAAGGGAATTATCTCTGTTTTCCTTTCATATCAGTTCTTACGTAAAACAGGCAGGCAGCTTAGATACATCATTTCTCCATTCGGCCGCAGCGTAGGCGTGAATCGGTCAGGTAAAGCTTTTGACACCTAGCCACCACCTCTGAGGAATCGGCGTGAATATCATCGCTTCATGGTTAACGAGTTTTTACATTGTTTGCTCAGGACTCTCTCTGACACACGTCCAGTTTATCTTGACCCTGAGACTGGTAACAATTGTTTATAATTGAAGGTGATCCTTAAGCTGGTTCGATATGTGAGTTCGTCGGTGTAGTGAATAATCTGTTAAAACTTTAGGGAGGTGTGACGCAGTGACATTTAATAATTAGCGCCAGTGCGTTTTTATAGTGGCCTTATGGCCTTGGGATTAGGGGTGAGATTCGAAAAATCTGATTCGATATCTAATGGAATTCTTATAGTGATTAACAAGTGCAACCCTTGCTTTGGGTGGGTCTCGTCAGGGCGTTCTCATTGTCCACTTTGGACTAACGACTGATGGTATAACTATTGCTAATTTCTACATCCGTAGTAATATTTTAATGCGAAAGTAACTACCCTTTCACGCCTAAACTAACTCAACCAATCAATATGATAAATTTGGCATGTGGAAAGCTTTAGCCCTAGAGAAGGATATAGGATGGACATAGAGACTTGAATTTTTCAAGAGTTCTTTGTAATAAATGATAATGATGAGTTTTGCTGCGGATTTGAGGATATAAAAAAATAAAAAATATATTTCTGGGTATTCTGTCTATTCTATTCCATTCAATGTAACCTTATTATATTTGGCACCTACATATTAGGGTTTAATCATTCAAATTGCAACTTTTATATTTTCGCCAGACTAAGAGATATGCTATTATTTAATAGGAAATCTGTTAAACTTGCAGCTTAGCATTCGTTAGTTTGTACTTCAGTGCTTTTCAACCTTTTTCATGGCACAACCCTCTTTGTATGAAAACTATTTCATGACCTCCATCTTCTGTTATACGTAACGAATATCTTTTTTATTTTTCAAATACCTACCTACTTATTATTTCCCAAACTTTATCTTTAAAAATACACTCAAGAGCAAAAGTTTCGGGTCACCCTAAATTGAATAACTGCAATAGGTTTTTTTAAATATTTTTCACTAGTCTTATTTACATAACATACTAGTCTTCGTAATACCCAAATGTATTAGCAATTTCCGGGATCCTATCATAAAGATATCAACATCCACAATGACGATTTTTGCGATATCTCGCTCCGTTAACGTTGTTTTTTTCATGGGTTTTTACGAGTCCGATTTTAACCTGGTAACGTGTTTCTTTTTTACTGTTATTTCTGCAGTTAAGATGTAAAATTTAATAAAGATCATGAAAGGATTAAAAAGCTGTACAACATTTGCACTATTTTAGGAAATATGACGGTATTTCATCGACCCGAAACTTTTGCTCTTGAGTGTACAAGTAACTGCAACCCACTTCAAGAAGCCACGCGACCTCCCAGGAGGCCGCCATTTCCAGGTTGAATTGAAACACACTGCTCTATATTGTATCCTCGACTTTCGAAGCTCGAAAAACTCTTGTACACTTTTACCATAATTTACTTTCAAAACAAAGTTTTAACCGACTTCAATTCAGTACTCCGCCAAGCCACATTAACATTTCCACATTTTTTTCCAATTTACCACATGAACTCATTTCCGAGAACAAAAGCGTTGATTTTTAGACCAATAAACCAAATCGCTGTATGTGGGCCGATAATATTTGAGGAGTTCCGTCGATTCCTCAAGGATCTCAGAATTACCTTTGGCACTTCATTGTTTGCTATTTCAACGGGATAATATCAGAATCTGTGACGTACTTATATAGTTTGAAGTACATCATTGAGAAGTTCCACAAGCCATCTGTGGTCTTCATCATCACTTCCACTTCACCAAATTTATGATTTCCGGGTGTAAATACACGAGTTATAATAGAAAATACTGAAATTACTACACGCGTGCCTAATATATTTGAGGAGTTCCCTCAATTCCTCATGGTTCCCATCATCCAACTGGATTTTGGAAACAATAGGAACAATCTGGAAGCATATACTTTCAGTTAAAAAAATAATTGTACGAATCGGTTCATAAATGACGGAGTTCTGAGGTAAAAAACATTAAAAATAAAAAAAAATACATCCGAATTGAGAACCTCCTCCTTTTTTTGAAGTCGGTTAATAAAATATACTTAAATCATACGGACATTTTATAAATTAAGTAACACTTATCCGAAGACTAATCGATATGTCTTTCTCCAATCCCATCTCTCCGGCCACCTGGGACGCGCGCGCGGCGCCAAATATAACCGCCGATGTCTGCTACATTATACTTATATGACGTGTATATTATGACACTTTACAGTATGTTTAAACGTAGTTTGGTTTTCATTTAACACTTTTTCCATAAAATACTTAAATCATACGGACATTTTATGGCCAAATATAACCGCCGATGTCTGCTACATTATACTTATATGACGTGTATTTATGACACTTTACCGTATGTTTAAGTCGCCAACCTGGTCGACTCAAGTCCATCTCACCATTCAAACATAGTTTGGTTTTAATTTAACATATATTCCATAAAATACTTAAATCATACGTGACCTTTTATAAATTAAGTATAGCACTTATCCGAAGACCAATCAATACGCCTTCCTCAAATCACATCTCTCCGGCCACCTGGGTCGAGCGGCGCCAAATATAACCGCTGACGTCGGCTACATTATATATGACGTGTATAATATATGACACTTTACCGTATATTTAACGCTTTGAAGACTTGGACTTCGAAATGATTATTGTTGTGTTTATTGTGGGTCGTAAACTTAGTGGAAAATAATATAATTTACTTTTCAAAACAAAGTTTTAACCGACTTCAAATCAGTAGCCAAATTGCTTCAAGTTTTCCTATAAAATTTGAAGATAACTCTTGATTTCTCCAGGATCCCATCATCAGAACTGGATTTCGGTGACAACGGGACCAATCTGGAAGTATATGCTTGCAAACACATTTTTTTTCAAATCTGTTCATAAATTACCGAGTTATCGCGTACCTAACTAATTAACATACACACATAAAAAAAAAACATACAGACGAATTCTCCTTTTTTTAAGTCGGTTAAAAATAAGGATATTGCTGAGATTACATGACATGACACAATTGACACATTAATCCTCTGGACACAGACACCAGGTAGTCCTTAAGTTCAAGTGATTTTACTGGGAAATGGCGGACAGACGGACAGAGTCGCACCATAAAGGGTGCCTTTTTTGCACGACTGCCCAACGGAAAGGAGTGCAATTTTTTCAGGGTCTATGTATGTTTATGGTACGGACACGGAACCTTAATAAGGATGTCCATTTGAGGCCAGTAGTGGGTCCGATCCCGGAAAAAGTCCCGGAAGCCGAACATCACTATTCGGGGAGGACCTCGTCGGAGAATCTCTACACAGTAATGCGGAATGGATGAAAATTTTAGAAGTGCCTGACTTTTTTTGGTGTTAGGAATAACCTTCCTTAACACCAGAAAAAAATTGCAGACTTTTCAGGTGCGTCAATTGTTTTTGAAAAATATAAACAGTTTCCTCACTTACGTTTTGGGTTTAGGACGGCGAATGAGAAACTTTCCTTGATTCGTTTCATATTACAAAAAATGTTTTGAATATCTGACCCTGGCAGTGACAAATATAGCTGTCAATATCATTGCCAGTGTCAGTTTACCACGGATTTTTAAGGTATATTTTGTAATATGATACTTATCAAGGAAAATGTGTAATTTGCCGTCCTAAACCCAAAACGTAAGTGAGGAAACTGTTTATATTTTTCAAAAAAATTTTTTTTCTGGTGTTATTATTATTCCTAACACCAAAAAAAAAATCAGGCATTTCTAAAATTTTCATCCATTCCCCATTGTAAATAAAAATGGGTTGTCTTAAAAATCCTAAAATATAAAATTTTTAATATTTAGTTGCCTACATGTTTAGTATAATCAGAATCACGTTCTCTTCTACTATTCATAATAAAGTACCTGGTTACAGTGAGTTTACGAGGCTGAAAAACGATCAAGCTAGTTTTTTACTATCCGTCTCCTAAGCTAAGCTAGATCTAGACTAGATCTATACTGTATACCTTATTAATTAAGCGTATCCTACTCTACTCACCCAATTTCTTAATTACGAAACAATACATCAAACCAAAGTTTTATAACCGTTCTTCATAGGTGTCTTATTACATAAGAATTAAATTAATAAGCCAAGACGCAGATATAGCGCTTCCTAGCTAGCTTTCTTTACTTGGTGTTCGGAATTCCAAATCAAGGAACAAATTCAATACAATATATGCAACGCGACCCACATTCAACCTTATCGACTTTAAATCAAAGTCTAATTTTGTATACAAACGGTTTTCTCAGCTGATGACTATCAAGGCACACGAAAATGAACTTTATGACCTTCAATTTAAGGTTGATTTTACGTTGACTGTATGGAATTATGTCTGGCAGGATAGCAGGCGCCGCGCTTGCCGCCTGGCGCCGGCGGGCCGCCATCACCTCGTGTATTATGGACTAGCGCCGTTCAATGCCACAAGGTTCTAACTGCACTTGCATTGCCAATGCAGTTACAACCTTGTCGCAGTAGGAATCAGATACTCTGGAAAAGTAAAGTGAAGTAAGTGCGTTTTAAGTTGCAATGTACTTGTGCCGTTGTGTTGTGGTGGAGCAAATGACCCGTCGTCGATCAAATGGTATTTGACTCGGCAAGTGAACTTAGATTTCTAGATAAATTGAACTTACAAGCAATCATCACTTACTTAGGTATCACTATCTATAGGTATACCTAACACTTTTTTCAACAAAAAATTGTAAGCGTATCCAAGTTATGTTTTAATTGAAAGTCGAATTTCGCTTTTTTTTTGTAAATTCGCAGACAAGGAAGCTCGCCCGGCCGCCAAAGGAACAAAAACAAGTGTTTCAGAGTGAGACAGACTTATCCCCAGCGCGTTGCCTTGAAACGAACTATCGATAATTTATGCGAACATCCCTAACAAACAAGAATGCAGCCAAACATCAAAGACAATCTAAAACCAACCTTATACCGTCCCCACAAGTCATAAAATAGTTTGTTTATTGTATTAAATAAACGCTGCGGTTGAAACAGGTGTTCGCAGTCATGGGTGTCTAAATAGTCTTCAAACTGAAATAAACCCTATATCCAAACAGCTAAGGTTGTTTTTAAAAGGATCTCTGCGGCGGTTACGACTTTTTGTCTTGTTAAGTCCTTCATTGCTCCCAGATGTGCATTCTGTAAGCAGGGACGGATTAGGGCGTGTGATTCTCGATACGAAATTCGAAACTTCTAACATGCCGTATCGCTCCTTCTAAGCGTTTTATTCTAGAGAGTGAGGAGGACGGGACGAATGAAATCGATATATTGTATTGCGAAGTGGAATCCAGGGCCGTATCAGACCGTAATGAGCGCGATGCTGGCAATTAACGGGGCTACCACTTTTTTTATGATATACGTAATTTGGGTGCGCGGCCCAATGGTTTTAGCTGCAAATTTTATGAAAAAATGTTTTAAAATAAAAGCGTGACTGTGCATTTTCCTTTGGAGGTAGTTAGGTATGGAGTTAGGTGGGTTTTGGGTTTTCTATTTTAATTTTTGACTCATACAATATAGATACGTCATATCAATTAATACGGTCTTTTTTCATATGATATGATGATAGAGTCTGGCCAGCTAGTCACGACAAATTCTTCATATAATTTTACCTTTTACCTACGAAATAAGCTGTCAGTTATAATATAATATAAGGTACCTATTACGCGGCCATTATTTCGTAAATGCAACATTCGATTTTTTCAAAGGCTCCTTTTTCTTGTGACACGCACGACGCAGTTCGGGCTTTATCACTTATCATTATCAGTTATAGAACATAATTGATTTCACATACTTAATTCATGTGATACTCTAACGGGGCGCAGGAAAGTTTAGAACTAGGTGAGTAGGTAGGTATCTAGAGGTCTACGTTTAGTAATTTAATTTATTAGTTTTATTACAATACAATTTCAGTATTTCAACAATAGCTACGAACAAAAAATTAAACATATCTTACTGAAACAAAAGCATTCTTCAGTTAGCGTAGGTGTAGGCACTAGGTACTTACTATGTACAGAAAGTAAAACCGTTTAAAAAGTATCAACATCTTGCCTGGTAAAAAAATGTTTTTACCTACCCAACCTTTAAAGGACCCTAACTTAGGAACCCTTACTTAAAATATTTTTTTACATGGCAAGATGTTGATACTTTTTAAACGGTTTTATTTTCTGTAAAATATGTAGGTACTTCTGTTATTCACGGAAGAAGTTTCATAATGAGTAGTATAAATCTTAGCATATTATGTCAAATCAGTGCTCCACTTATAACGTGAGAAGAAAATATTATTTCGCTTGTTCTTACCTGCTCCTCACGATGCGTGTGACACTGACACTTCAAACACTGAAAAAAAAACAGTCCAAGACACTCTCAAAATTCATTCAATTTTAGACCTTACGGTGTTTGCTCACGGTTCAAAATAGTATTAACAACATATATATTGCACTTATTATATTTTATTCAAAAAGCATGATGCGGCGGCGCTATCAAGTTTGAAAACAAATGAGGCATCAAGAGAATATTAGAGCGTTGCAGTTTTGACTTTGTCTTAATGGACCAAGGTTGAAATTGCAATGGATTTTATATTAACCTTAATTCATTTTAGAATATATTGTTTGGACGGAAGGAATCCCTATTGGCACCCGTTCGGTGAGACTTGGACGGGTTGAGTCGTGCCAAAAAAAGTTCCAAAACTGTGATTCCTTATTGGGAAAATTTTAATATCGTATGGGCACTTTTATAGCAATATATTCACATACCGTGAGAAGAATCGAGTTTATTGGAAATAAATATCAAGGCATAAGTAAAATGGGGAGTCGCTGGATGCTGGTGGCGCAGGACCGATCACTTTGGCACTCATTGGGGGAGGCATATGTGCAGCAGTGTAGGTACGTTTTTCGGCTCATATGATGATGATGAAAAAGTAAAGTAGGTAGGTAGGTAGGTATTCCTATCCAATGGCCACAGAAAATTCTGATGGGTAAGTATATCTTTTTACAAGCGTTTCGAATGAGGGAGCGTAGCTAATGAAGTTATAATGCTTCAGCTTGGGCCGAAGATCGTTTGTGTATCCAGATGTCCGGATGTCTCCTGGAATTTTTGTGAGCAGGTTCAATATAACATAGTTTTTATTGTCAATTCAGTTTTTCGAAAAAAAAGGGAAGTATACATCCTAATCTTCGACGTTGCACTAGTGTATGACATGGGCACTTTATGTCAAAGCAATGTGGGTTAAAATCGGAATATAGTTAGGGCTTTACAGGACAACACCAATATTTTTGTCATTAAAGCCTTGGCACACTTGTTACTTAGGTGGACTAGAGTTGAAAACGCCCCGCTGGTGGGGTGGGGGAGGTGAGGGAGTTTCGTTCCGACGCGTGTCCTCCTATCATCTTATTTATAGAGACTAGGGCATGTTTGGTATCGTTTTCGGATAAAGTAAGGATGGCCAATCATTTTCTGGGACATTAATAACATCTTTTCATAGAAAAAAATGAAATACGGTCAAAAGTCAAAAAATCTCCGACAAAAAAAAATATTTCTTCGACGATTACGTGAAAACAAGCAACGATAAGAGGATTTTTCTTCATTTGAATTTAAGCCATGTCACTTTGAGTTTGACTAATGCAATGTCTCGGACGTTTACCTTTCATAAAGATATACTCGCGAGTTCTACAGCTCATGGATCAGTGGCTCTGACGAATTTTAAACTAGCGAGTTTAAAATTCGTTTACCTACTTGTACTTGACATATGTTTTTGTAAGAAAGAGACAAAAAAACCAGAGGTATTTGGTCGTATTGTATTGTATTGTATTGTATTGTTTATTCAAATAGGCTTTATTAAAGCACTTTTGCAGGTCAAAAACTGATTCTACCCTTATATATTAATTGGTTCCGCTACATTTGGTGGCGGTACCAGGGTGGTCATGCAAAAGCTTCCATGCATTGGCTAATTGTCAACAACAACACAAACAAAGGTCTTTTATGTATTGGCTAATTGTGTAATAGGCTTTCTTTAATAGAGTAGATTTTACATGACTCTTGAATTCACCTTCTGTGAGCCCAGTGATTTCATTAGGGATTTTATTATAAAACCGTATAGAGTTTCCTAAAAATATTTTTTTACTCGTTTTAGAACTAAGGTGTCTGAACTAAGGGGTAGGTATGAACGTGTATGGATAAGATAGTTAAATGTAAATTATTGATGTACTCTTATGCTACTATGTATTGTAGAATTGCAAAATGGTACGTAGTAAATTCAGCCATTAACCTAAAACACCTGTATTTAATACTCTATTTCTCAAAATATAAGTGCTTCCATTGAAATTAGAAATTATCTTATGCCTTAATAAAGGCAAGCTGAAACGCTCGAATGTCAACAGCCGTATCAATTAGCTGTCACACTGACCTAAAAAATGGATTATTAATCCGGTAACATAAGTCACAACACGAAAATGACAAACGATAATCACCTTTATGTCTATGTCGTTAAGGTGGTTGGTATTAAAAGTAGCAACCGAAATCCCACCTGAATGCGCACCTGCGCCTGCGGCGAATCCTTTCCTTTTTTATGCGGACACCTGCGTGTGCGCCTATTGTGCAATAAACCCTGTTAAATATAGAATAGATTAGTCATAGATCCTAATACCACGGAATAGGGGATATATTTGAATGGCGAAATGTTATGATTGACGCTTAGAATTTTTATATTTTTAAAATATAGGGTAATCATAGTCTTATGTCTAGTTAGTAAGGATTATATTTGCATGGCTAATGTTTGAGGGATAGTGTATGGTGTTTGAATATAGGTTTGTAGGGCTTTATAAGGGCGGTATAAACGCTTTTTATCAACTTGTTGTGCTATTTTATGACAGGTTTGATAAATTAAACTACTAAAGGAACTATCTTCTTACGTATTTATTCGCCTGTAGCTACCAGGGTACGGCAGAGTTAATAGAATAATTACATACATAAATATTGAATAGTTAGTCCGAATAACATACAGGTTGACAAAAACTAAAGATCACTATCTATGTACCTACGTTCAAAATATGTGAAACAGCTGTTTTTTTTCGCAATTTCAGGGTTGCTCCCATATAAAAAGCTGTTCATGTGAAAGAGTACATCGCGTACACAACATTTTAACGGTGAATAAGATGTCATCCTGTATAACTGAAGCCTTTTATAATTTGTCTGTTTTCAACATTGAATTCGTTAGGTTAGGTTAATTACAGTTCTTCTGGGACGGAATCAAGAATAGGTAGGTAATTTAAAACATACATTAATCTAAATAATGATCCGTTTTGTCCAGTTCCGTGGGCGGGCGCAGAGCATAACATATCAAGTTAATATTAGCAAGCGAGACAAATTTAAGGGTTTCATTAGCCTTAACACTATGGCACCTACGAAATTGCAACCGTTGTCACTGTTTTTGACGGCGAGAAGACGCGCCGAGCTCCCACGTACCATTTTATGCCATGTGATGATGTGAGAGCCCGTATCAACCCTTATAGATTGTACACAGTGGGCCGCCGGCGGTAAAACACACAAACACGTGAAATAGTCTTTGTACAGTTTATTTACAGCTCAGGAGCAACACATATACCTAGGCACAGAAAAAAAAACACAGAATATACAAATAATATACAGGGTGTTTGGTCCATCGTTTGCCAAATTAAAACGTCAGGTAGTTTGGGTCATTTTCTAACACATCCAGCATTCAAAAAAAAATTGTGAACACGAGTTTTTAAAAAAAAAAAATTGAAATTCAAAGGGTCCCCCCTTAGAATTTTACAATTTTTTTTTACATATAAAAAAAACCCGTGGCCATAATTTTTTTTTGAATGCTGGAAGTGATAGCAAATTATCCAAACTACCTGACGTTTTAATTTGGCAAACGATGGACCAAACACCCTGTATAGGACGCTATTTGACAACAAACAGTTTCACAAGAGGAAAAATCAATAGAAAAAACATAAGACGCACGCTGGCGGCGTCGGTGTCGGTCGGCGTCAGCGCGCGTCCACCGGGGAGGTCGGTGAGTAGTGTTGGGCAATTTCTGAAACATTTCATAATCCTATACTATTAAACGAGCAATATTTGTATATATGTATATAATCTGCAATCACGTTCTCGGAAACGGCTCTAACGATTTCGATGAAATTTGGAATACTTACAGGGATTTATGGGGGCGAGAAATCGATGTTTCTGTCATGCCTACTTTAATTGGTCTATGACAAGTAATGAGCTGTCTTAATTTAGAAGTTTTGTCCCAGTACGCAATTTACAAAAATGTATTAATAAGAATGACTATTCTGACTGATTGCTTGGAACATATCAGAAATTTAAAGCAACTTAAGTGAAATTTAAATAAAACTTTCACTTTTGAAAACTACAAGCTGCCCATCGCTATCGGTGAGTACGTCGTCTACAATAGGGAACATTAATGCAATGTTCTGCCACCAGAGGCAGCACTACCACTAATCGTAAACCAGTATGGAAATATAGGGATTCACAGATTCACACACACATGCACAATTGATTGTCAAATGAGTGACAAGGATGCTTGCATAGACAATACCGCAAGTGGGAACGAGATACAATGTCAACGCTGCTAGTGTCGCCACCTACGAAGAGTTTTGCGTAATGTTCCCTATACCTAAACATACATATATACATTGTATCCTACCGAGCGGTCTTCTCATACAGGGCCACGGGCTACAGCCGCTACAGGTGTTTAAGCCCCCTTTCTAACGTTGCGTTGTGGTGTGTGAATCGGTCCATTTTTTCCTCAAAAGGTGTGATTCCAAACCGATTAAGATTTTTTACCAAATAGCGTACAGGTGGATCGGGCCGCGACTAAATGGACCGTTGTGTCTGGCTGTGTGGGTGCCGGCAAAAAGTGGGGGGCGGTGGATAGTTTACTAAGCATCTTTCTGTAATGGGTATAGCCCGGGATCCCATAATAAATATTATTCATCAATGCCACTGCATTGCATGCGTAGCGTGGGTTTTCACCGCCCCCATGCAATGAAATATTTTCGTTATGTTCCTTATCCGCCGCCGTAGCCCCTCCCCCCCCCCCCCTCGCTACACCACTGCATTAATGATGATTTTGGAAATCTCTTATCTTACTACAGCTGCTGGCAGCTCAGTAGAGCGCTGCTGTCAAAATGACCTGCAGTAACAAAATAAAAATTTGCACACTATCAACTCATGCAGGAGTCATATATGGCACATGTGCCGACTCTTTATTTATTTGAGAATTCTCTGTGACCTGTGAGCATGTCTATTTTCATGTTTTACAGGACACAGTCATCATCCTCCTAGCGTTATACCCGGCAGTGCCCCAAAGGGCCCCCGGGGTCCGCTTTGACACCTAATCCCAAATTTGGCAAAGGCACAGGACACAGTATGCCACATAAATTCAGGGTGGTCTAACTGATATGTCGAACGCTGTTCCACATGGATATATTTATCACTATGTCATGACAATGGGCTTGTGACCTTAAATTTGTTTACGATGCCATTCAAAGAACCAGTTTTTGTAGATGAACAAATGTTTGTATGGAAGCAACTACATTTAAAGGACATTAATACCCAAAAAATCGAGTTAAAGACGGACCTCGCTGACAGCAGCCGAAACGCTTCATACTGATTGGCTTTAAAGTATGACGTCACACCGTGCAATTTGTACTAACCGTTGCATGGAAAATGAAGTAAATTGGTGTTTCGGTCGCGAATTACTGCGTTTAGGTCCATAGTTTTGTCATTTGTTTCTATAAAAGCGTAAGGATTCTATTGGTACCTTTAAATTTACTCTTGGACAATAAATAATAAAACTTTTTTTTCTAAACTTTCATATCTTTTTATGATTTGGATTTACTATCCATTTAGCAACACGACGTTATTAATTTTAACACCACGCAACAAGCCTATTATCTCATCGCATAATCGTCATTATATCGACCGTCTTCGGAAATATAATGGTCCTTATCATTGTTCCAAACAATTTCTCAGACTGGTTCGATAGTATAAAAAACTCACTAAAACTCTACAAACTAAGTTATTTAGTTATTGTAGACCCTAAATGCCATCAAACTGTTATGCAGTTTGGCGCAATTTTTACTGTAAACTATACTGTGTAATCCTTGTTTTGGTCCAATAAAATAAAAAAATCGTGATCGTGAACCTTCCTAGTAAAATAAAGCACATTTTGTTCTGTTCTGAGCAATCATAATGACATAATGATGATGTAATTTGGAATTTGGCTCCCGGTCCACGATAAAGCATACTTTCGTGGAGTGCACCCAATGTCGTTACAAAAACCGAATTGTCACCTAATTGTAATTTCGGAGAAAGCCAATCTACGTCGTGACGTGATTTGATTTCATTATGATTGTGATTGATAAACGATTTCATTGCAATTGTGTGCGTGATTGGTAACCTCAGCGACATCTGAATAGAACAGACTAACACAGGCCTGACAGGCTGACACTCGGTATAGCTTCTCGATAGGATTATTTGTCTGAGTGTTCTTCACCTCTTCAATATCGTTACCCCCGTGACTTATCATCTAGGGAAACTGATTTGTTTACCCCTGCAAATTTACCCATGCAAATTTACCCCTGCAAATTTACCCCTGCAAATTTCTAGCGTTATCCGCGTTTCTGTCTTTCCCGTAAATTACGCTTCATCTCGTTGGCAAACCTTTAATCTTAATATACCATCACTAATGATTATGTGGTAGCGTATTTAAGTATTTGTGGCAGAAAATGAGAATTAGTAGAACTATCTAAAAACCAATTATTTGAGTTTAGAAAGTCTGGGACTCATCCATCTTCAAACGTAAGTCCATTCTCACCTGCAAGACTCCTGTTTAAGTAACAACGTCACAGAACAGTATATAATAGTAATAGGTATTAGGTACGTAGCAATGTACAATTGTACAGGTTGCAAAACATTAAAAATATGGAAATAAATAGGTATTTCTCAAAAGTAGGGTGATTATTTTTACGAGAGTTACCTACCTACGTCTAGTTTCCATTTATGAAGGTGCCTCTTGGTCGTTCTTCATCGAGCAACTTCACGTGTATTGCAACAAATTTAATACCCATATTTCAAACTCTATTTCAAACTTAATCTCAATGTCCCCAAAAACAAACACGATGACCAAAATTGCATCAACTTTTTCGTCAGCTCCTGTGAGGTCCGAAATTGCAACTGCAAAAAAAAAACACTCGACATAACTAATGACGTCATCAATTTCTCGGCAAATTCCGACACATGTGCGGACACATGTCGCCGCGTGACGTTTCCGGTCGGGGAGATAAGTAGCGATGTTCCTGGCATTTTTGTATTGTTTATAATCATGGATAAACAGTAGACCTTAAAGACCTGTGAAGGCCTGTGTCTCTGTTGACCGACGTCTGAGGTAACAACATAGATTTATTAAATGATAGGTATTTTAATGGTTGTCTGAAAGTGTCCTATACTTTTCGCGGCTTGCATGGGTGCGAGTGTCTGCGCAGAGGCCGCCCACGGGTGATCCCACGTGATCTAGTGCCTTCTACTCTGCCCTGGCCCCGTAGCATGGATAAGTGTGAAGTATCACGCGATAAGTGACAGGATAAGAGCGTCGTCTAGTTTCTATCGAACGGTGTCAGCCAGGGACGGATGCTCTATCTTGTCACTTATCGCGTGATACCATCCATGCTACGGGGCCTGGACGGCAAAGCACTATGTGGATTCTTTTGTTTCGCCTTGAAAGGTGGCCGAAGAACTTGATTTGAACTTTGGGGAAGGCATTAAGTCCAGCAATGGACGTTTTTCGCCTGATATGATGATAACTACTAACACATATAATATTTGACACCTAGCTGTCTTGACAGTATGGTGTCAAATATATGAAAGCAGAGCTTCGCATTCTCTAATGGTGGACCCTATAAGAATAGAACTTCGCGTCGGTTTTAGAAATGATCCACATAAAAGGGAATTCTAAATAAATCCAATTCTTTCAACAAAGTCATATCCATCCAATCTTGTCTCCCACGCCGATATTTACTCATAATCTTCCCACTAAATTGTAACATATCTTTTTGGCCAAAAAAGGCCACGGAAATGACAAGTTGACAGCCAATGAGCCGGATGCCGGCTTAATTAGTTCAAAATTGGTCGCACGTTTAGTTATGCGTTCAGAAGGTTAAGTTAACTGCCGACTGGGTCGAAAACGGGATGAAAAAGGGCCTAAGGAGTTCAACGATAATATGTGTATGGAAGAAAAATGTTGAATATCTGTCTTGCAAAGTTGTTGTTATGAAATAGGTACTCGGGTGGATTGCAAAACAATAATAGTTACATAAAGGCCTTAATCTAATCAACGCATTGTGTAACGACAATTAGCCATAAATGTTATATGGGTAACTTCCTTTACACAATTTCATCACGTATTGTTTAGATGGATTTCATTGAATTATCCACTCTCAGACTGCAATTTTCATGAACCATATCGCATTATACCTAACTATGTTGAAAGAAAAGTTCTGGTAAAGGTCGCGGGAGTCCTTTTTCTACCCTTTTTAGCCCCAGCACCCAGTACCCCGTACCTTTCCATTTTCGAGAAAATATATTGTCCTAGATAGTTGTTATTGTTACTGACATTTTACACATTAGTTTAAAACTAATCCATTCTTAACCGAATTAAAAACAAAATACACCCGCGTCCCCATAGACAAATCCCGCCTTTTAACAAGACATTTAAAACAATTCTTCAGTGTAATCCAATTTCAACAATACCACCGTTATCTTGAGTCTAAATTTGAATGTCATATATTTGGAAGTTCCTGCGAAACTTTTTTTGCTAGTTCTGTTTTGTGACCCTGGAACACGCCCTTTGGGACAAACTGCCGTAAATTATTTAAAACTATTAAAGTCGCACACATGGTCTCTAGGGATGTGTTTTTACTGTAGTTCAATTTGGGTTGAATTCATATAGTTTTATGATCAGGATATTAGTATGTAAGTATTTAGTATTTATTGATACAGCAGATATAAAATATTTGTATAGATTGCTATTTTAAAACAGTAGGTCGATCACGTAACGCATTGAACGCGCGTCGGGTAGGTCTAAATGTCACTTTTTATATGGAGAATTGACAGTTAAATTGTACCGACGCGCGTTCGGAACGTTACGTGATTACTGATTAGGTACTCCTATGCGCTCGATTTTACAGGACATTTACAAGGACAACATTTAGGAAATACATTTATTTAAGATGTATTAAAATAATACTATTTATGTAGTGATTTCGGTACGTGGTCGCCACTCGAGAACCTTTCCGTCCCAACGGCCATCGGTTCTACGTGCAATGTGCCCCGCCCACTGCCACTTTAGTTGCTGGATGCGGGTGGCGCAGGACCGGTCACTTTGGCACTCTTTGGGGGAGACATATGTCCAGCAGTGGACTTCTTTCGGCTGATGTGATGATGATGATGATGACATAGTGATTATTAGTTTATCCGAGATAAGATGGCTTGGGTCAACTCATGTGTCTTCTTGGGCCAACAGTGATGTAATGGAGCGAATGGCTTCCACGGTTTTTCTGGGACGTAGGATATCTACGCATTTTTAAACGGGGGGCATTTTCCGTTTCAGCTTGGGCCAAAATTATTTCGTATGTCTGCCGTCTGTCCGGCTGTTCTACTCTACAGGTCACATTTGTCAACCGATTCTGGTGAAATTTAGTGAGCACTGAGCAGGTTCACAAATCATAATTTTTTTTTAGCGATTTGGTGTTTAATTTTTTTTAAGGGAGACTGGCTTGCTGTTTCTGCAGCTCACAGAGCCACAGGGTTTATGCTCTTTTATCTTTTTCAATGCTCGAGTGGTTGTGGGCTTCTTGACATACATGTCACCTGTCACTTCGAATAACCCCATATAAAATCCAGTGGGGGTAAACACCAACGTGTTTACCCCCACTGGTAAACACGTTGGACTGGTAAACAATCCTTCAATAGGATTGTCATCCTATTGAAGGAGGACAATCCTTCAATAGGATTGTCCTCCTATTGAAGGAGGACATTCAACGCTGTTTCAACGAAATCAGAGAAGACAATTTCGACAAAAGCGTTAGATTGGCCTGAGTAAAGCCGTAAAAAATGATTTTATTAAATTCAGGTCACAAACCCATATAAGAGTACGGGTTATGTACTCGTATGGAATAGCATAGTTTGTGCACTATTCTATGATCTAATAACAAAATTAAATAAACTGTGTTTTCGCTACAATGCCAATTTTGCGTGACTTTTGGCTTTTGGGACATCCGAATCATAACATTCACTTGGGAACACAGAAAAATTCCAAGAAGTAATTTGTCCGAAACCATAATTATTCATACAACAGATAATACATAAATAGGGTAGGTTGTATCAATCCCTGAAAAATAAAAAATCCTTCAGCAGAGCGTGGTTTAATTATGTAATTCGGAACAAATGATTCTTCGGATTTATGAAGTGTACACCACCCCCCTTCCATCCACTTCTGTTTTAAAAAAAAACCGGCCAAGTGCGAGTCGGACTCGCGCACGAAGGGTTCCGTACCATTATCAATAAAAATATTTAATTTTGTTTTTAGTATTTGTTGTTATAGCGGCAACAGAAATACATCATCTGTGAAAATTTCAACTGAAACTATCACGGTATCAGTGAGATACAGCCTGGTGACAGACAGACGGACGGACGGACGGACGGACAGCGGAGTCTTAGTAATAGGGTCCCTTTGACTCTTTGAGTACGGAACCCTTAAAATAGGTAGGTACTTATACCCCATGCCCAGAGCTCGGGTCGTGGCATTGTCTTAACAGACAATACTTGACGTCGAAGCTTAACAGATGCGCGTGCGCGTTATTTTCGACGCAAGTCTTGTAGAACAGTTGTTTCGGAAGTCCGACATCCTGAACTTGGGGTGGACAACCTTTGGTACAATTTATATTTAGATTATTATTGTACATGTCAGCTTCAGACGTCTCATCTGTCTAAGCGAATAATATACCTGCCAAAATGTGATTTTATAACAGAAGTTAAATAATATACCTAATTCCCTCAGCACTGTGGAGTTTACGGACAAGAGGGAGCACGGAAATCAGAGAGTTAAAAAGAATGAGATAGCAATGAGCGCAAGTACTCTGCATATTGCTCATCCTAACTGTTAACTTTCAAGCTGCGTCCATCTCGGTTTCTGTAGATCCATGAACACATCTACTAGTTTACTTTCGTTGGACAATCAGACACTTACAATATAACCTTAAAAAGTTTACTTTGGCTACGTTCCATTCGCAAGATCTGAAGATAAGTCTACGCCCAATCAACGTCGGTTGTTCACAAACCGCACCCACTTTACTTTCTAACTTTGACTTCCACCCACAGCTCAAGCTACGTACACAAGACACGCTAATCGCTAATCAAGATTTGGCAGTAAATGCCGTTATGCCAGGCTCTACAATTACTGTTAGTAGTTGCTAAAATATGTACGGTGTATTGCATAGTTTACGCAACAAACATCCAAATAATAGTCATTACATCAATTATGTATACATATTTGCACTTACCGGGATTCGAACCCGAAACCGCTAGCTTAGCAGCACTAACCAAGCTCACCCTCACCACATCATCTCCACTTATAATAAATCTCTAAATTAAAAAAAGAATCAGCCAGTTTGAAACTAAGCTTTGCGCGGTTCGAATGTTCTCAGCATCCCATGAACGGAAAAATATGAAACATTTTATATAGGTACATTATTATTCTAGCTGCAACTTAGGATAGTTTTTATCCGACTGCGACAGTTAATTAATTTTCCGAAATATACGACTTCATTTAATTTTTCATTTATTTTTATTGGAATCAAACGCTGCTCCAACTGTCAGCTATAAGAACCGTCAAATTTTCGTCAAAATGGCGGAATTGCTTTGCCTTTCACTTATTAATAATTTAAATCCCGTCTACGATAGACCTTTACGAGACAAATGCTAAAATATAAACCATAAAAAATATTCGATTCTGATATGAGAACTTATATGCGCAAATGTCGTTTTATGTCGTAATTTCAATAAATGAAATCAACAAATTTGAACAATATAATTACTACTTACTATATTACTACCGATACTCAATGTTCATATATAGTGCGATAGAGATAGAGATACCCGAATATTTTCGAATTCCGAAGTTCGTGGTTATAGCTCAGGAATCGAAAATATGGTAAATAATCATAATGTATTTTCTCGAAAAAGAATTTAAAATAAATATAGTCAAATGGAGAAAAAAACAAAGCAAGAGGTTATATAGGTAATGATTAAGTTATAAGAGTCCAAAGTTTTAAGAGGGGGTATGTTCTGTCCCTTTTCCGCAAAACGCACCTTCATATGAAACGATTGTTTTTTACTATGACGCTCGAGTATATTGACGTCACAGTCCCTCATCGTTTTCTCACTCTAACAAGCGACATTAAAACGGATGTAGCTTCATAATTTTTTGAGATATTTGAATGGGAGTTTCATTATCTTCTATCTATTTATACATAATAAATGCCTATGTCCTGACTGACTTATTCACTCAATCACTCACTCACTCACTCATCAACGCACAGCCGAAACTATTAATCTTAGAGAGTTGATTTTTGCACAGTATGTTGCTTTTATAACGTGGGCTAGGGATAAAAAGGGATTTATGAAAATTCTACCCCTAAGGGGGTAAAATGGGGGTGCAAAGTTTGTATGGGAGAACCTTTTTTTTTTGAGCTATAGACTTAAACTTTGTAGAAAAATTAGTTATAAAAAATACAAATGAAACACTTTCAGCGTTTTGGAAAATTCCACCCCTACGGGGGTAAAATAGGGGTGCAAGATTTGTATGGGGGAAACATTTTTTTTTAAATAGAGACTTAAAACTTTGTAGAAAGATCAGTCATTAGAATACAAATAAAGAACTTTCAGGGTTTTAGAAAATTCTACCCCTAAAGGGGTAAAATAGAGTGCAAAGTTTGTATGGGAAAAACTACTTTTTTTTAAATAGAGACTTAAAACTTTGTAGAGAAATTATTCATTAGAATACAAATAAAGTACCTAGATTCAGTGTTTTAAAAAAATCTACCCCTAAGGGGGTAAAATAGGGGTGCAAATTTTGTATGGGGGAAACAATATTTTTTTAAATAGAGACTTAAAACTTTGTAGAAAGATTAGTCATCAGAATACAAATTAAGTACTTTCAGCGTTTTAGAAAATTCTACCCCTAAAAATAGGGGGCTAAAATAGGGGTGCAAAGTTTGTATGTGGGAAACTATTTTTTTTAGCTAGAGTCCTAAAACTTTGTAGAAAGATTATTTAAATACAAAGAAAGTACTTTCAGCGTTTTGGAAAATTTCACCCCTAAGGGGGTAAAATAGGGTGCAAAGTTTGTATGGGAAAAACATATTTTTTTTAATAGAGACTTAAAATTTTGACGAAAAATTACTTATTAGAACATGAAAAATACTACATTCGGCGTTTTACAAAAATCATTCCCTAAGGGGGTTAAAAAGGGTGCAAGGTTTGTATGGGGAACACTTTTTCTGAGCTAGACACTTAAAACTTCGTAGAAAGATTACTTATAAAAATACAAAAGAAAAGACTTTCAGCGTTTTGAAAAAATCTATCCCTAAGGGGGATAAAAAGGGGTGCAAAGTTTTTATCAAGGAAAGTTTATGTTTTTGAGTTAGAGACTTGAAACTTTGTAGAAGGATTACTTATTAAAATACAAAAAAAGAACACAAATCGTTTTAGAAAATTCCACCCCTAATAGGGTTAAAAAGGAGAGCAAGCTTTGCATGGGCAACACTTTTTTTTGAGTTAGACTTAAAACTTTGCAAAAAGATTACTTATTAGAATACTAAATAGAACTTTCAGCGTTTTAGAAAACTCCATCCCTAAGGGGATCCTTAAGATCCTTAAGAAGGGTAGCCAGTGTTGTGTGGGAAAAACTTTTTTTTTTACTAGACTTAAAACTATTCAAAATGTTACTTATTAAAATTAATAATAAAGTACTTTCAGAGTTTTAGAAAATTCCACCCCTAAGGGGGTTAAGAAAGCTTTGTATGGGCAACACTTTTTTTGAGCTAGAGACTTAAAAGTTTACGAAAAAAGTTCTTTCAGCGATTAGAAAAATTCAACCTCTAAGGGGGTTTAAAAGGGGGTTCAAATTTTAAATGGCGAGCAATAAAATTGTTGTAAGTTGTTAAAAGTGTGAGTAAGAGATTTTTAACTTCGGTCTTATTCTGTACGTTAAAAGACTACAAAACTGATTTCAGAGTTTTTCCAAATTCATCCCCTAAGAGTGTTAAAATTGGTTCAAAGTTTGAGTATTTCAAGGCATTTTTAAAGTATGAGATTTTTAACTTTGGTTTTAGACTGTTTGTTCACAAACTAGAAAATGAACATCAACTTTTTTTTTAATTATCCCCTAAAAGAGGGTTCAAATTTTGTATTGAGAGAAATCATTTTCTAAGACGATAAAAAGTTCTACGCGGACGAAGTCGCGGGCAACAGCTAGTAAATAATAATACACTGTCGTGAAAACTTACTGAGGATCTACTTATTCGGGAAAAGTATTGTAATTGGAGACATTTTAATCGGTTTTATAAACTAAGTCTAACGTCTCAGAACGAGTAGGAGCGACAAATATAAAACTGATTCCAATACAATGCTCTACCCGAATCGATCCAGTATAGATTTATAACATCTATATAAGCTAAGCATATTATTTTACATCAACGTGGAAGGCACGGTCTTAATAAGCGAGATACAAAGTTTTAGTTTTCATAGAAGGGTAAAAAGGTTGCCAGCCTCTGATACCCACCGCCACGAACGGAAGCCTGGGCTCCAAATTTGTCCGTGATGGCAGGCAGACTGGCAACACTTGACCGGAATTATTTTTAATTTCTATAAATATGGCCGCGACGACGGCGTCTCTGAGAAGTCCTCGCCAATGAGTAATTTTTACAAGCTATATTATTGTATGGATATTGGATAGATAAGTCATTTAGTTCTATTCGGAAATTAAATAAAGTAGAGCCTGAATAAGTATTCCATACCGATGGCCCTGTCACAGAATGGGTAAAGGTAGGTAAATGTACCTTGTTTAAAAAAAAACTCAAACCTATTTGCCTATATTTACGTACAGCGTACAGTCAGCGTCATATATTTAGTAGCAGCCTAAGTAGCCAAATATATCGTAACACATCCATACTGCTATAGTAATAAAGACGTGATGCGATATATTTGGCTACCTTGGCTGCTACTAACTATATGATGCTGATTGTACAGAAGATCCGCTGTCTAACAAACCCGTAGTTATGACAAGACAAACTTCCGTCTATGTCGCATACCAAAACAAGTAACGCAAACAACTTTTACAAAAGTCAGGTCTATCTTTGACTAGTCAATGACTTTGACTAGGAAAAACTTTTCTCACTTCATCTTTCGATTCTATTGATTCGTTCAGGCATCAACACGGTGATCGGGTAAATACGGTAAAATAAATTATTATTCCATTATAAATAAACAAAACGCCTCTACAGAGTCGTTTTAACGATTTAATAGAGGATCACACCAAAATGGCACCTGCATAATTTTGGATTGTCTTGGATTTTAATAACATCCTGTAAATACCATGGTTGCAACGATATTTAACTGAATATGAATATGCCTAGAATGGCCAAATAGTAAATGAATATTTATTTATTTAAACTTTATTGCACAAAATACAAAAAAATATACAAATGGCGATGGTGAATATTGATGGTTATTCATTTATCACTGTACTGTGGATAAAACACTTGACACCATCTATATTCCTAATTATAATTATTCTTCTTCTTCTTAAATCTAACAATGTGAGTGGGAGAGTGACGGACAAACGTCTGAAGGTCAGATTTAAAGTGATAATTGCAGCCATCATATGCCTCCTGAAACTCCTGATCAAAAGCTGTTATTTCAACTTCTAAAGCTGGACATTCAGCTAAGCGCCCTACCGTTTGTACCTACTCTACTTACCACAAATGGATGCTTCTAAATATTGTCGTAATATTATATTGTTGACGACCAGTTTAGCCTAAATAGTTGGTAGTGACCCTATGCCTACGAAGCTATAGAGGTCCCGGGTTCGAATCCCGGTAAGGGCATTTTATTTGCGTGATGAGCATGAATTGTTCCTGAGTCATGGATGTTTTCCATGTATTTAAGTATTTATTTATCTATATAAGTATGTATATCGTCGTCTAGTACCCATAGTAAAAGCTTTGCTTAGTTTGGGACTAGGTCGATTTGTGTAAGATTGTCCCCAAATATGTATGTATTAACTATTTATTTATTATTCCAGCGTTGAATTTAAACATTCATGACCGACATTCGGATGGCGCGTTGGCGCGTAGCAATAGCAAACGCTTTCCGTGCGTTTGGATATGCATCGGGCCAGCGCGCACTTTTTACATTCATGGACCAATTTTGGCGCAGAGCTACTTGTTGGCGCGGTCGTGAATGTTTCGATATCCGTGCCGACTTTAGGATATTGTATACAATATATTAAATTAAAACACATTGCCGGCACCAGCGCCTAAACCACGTATAAATCCGTTCAAGTGGCGCGAGCCACTCTATAATTACAGCCAGCAGGATATATCCACGGGCATCTGGTGGAAGTGCCTATTTGTGTACTGTTTATTTATAAATATATTGTCTTGTACCACCTGGTTTGGCTAAGTGTTTAAAATGAAGGAAATCTGTGTAGTGGGTTTACCTTTTCTGGACGTCTTTGATAGGTACCTAGTCTAACTTAGTCAGATTCATTCATCCGCCGGTTATACCAGGCCCCGTAGCATGGACGTGATAAGTGACATGATAGAGTATCCGTCCCTGGCTGACACCATTCGATAGAACGAGACGACGCTCTTATCTTGTCACTTATCGCGTGATAAGTGACAAGATAAGACCATCTATGCTACGGGGCCTGGTCTATTCATCATCATCATCAATGGCCACTGGCGTTTTTTCAGCGATTTTATACAAAACCAAACACCTCGGGAACGACTACGTAGGTACTATCGCCCAAGGGTACGGGTACACCCCTCTAGGGTCATTTTTCGAATGCACAGTATGTGTGTGCAGACGATTTTATTGAGAAAGTGTGAACCCGTACCCTTGGGCGATAGTACATTATAATCGCCCAAGAAGCGACCATTGTGTACAAGCTCCTAAAGGAATATAAACATTACAAAAACAAAAAGATATAGTTGTAATTCAAGAACTAGGAGCCAATTTAGCTAGAAGCTGCGGCAACAATTGAACTATGTAATAAGAAATGTGTGGAAAAGTCTAGATTAGAAAATCGTATTAATATAAATTTAGCTCCTCCTAGTCAAGCCGCAAAGTGAACCAGCGACAAACATAATAGACACCTGAAAACAAAATCACTTACTAAACTAAACTATAGAACGCGAAAATTTCACAAGACAACCCGGATTTTTCCCCTCTGTTTAATAGCAATAATATCCAAAATGACCACAGTGGCGTAGCCGAAAATAACGAGTGGCGAACAATAGATGGCGCCACGTGTCCCGCACATGCGCGCCACGCGACAGCCGCGCGCGCCGCCGCGGGGGCCACTTCTAAAACCATACATAACTTACACAATCTCCTATCTCATTACACATATCACCAAATCGGACCTTAGTGCAGTCTAGTAGGGTTTAATTTAAACAAAAAGCGTGTGTGATAGTAGGTTTTTAAGATTATTTGTCGCATTATAACGCACGCGTCGGTACTTCGGTTAAGGAAGGGAGTACGCTGCATTTGGTATATCCTAGTCGTGCGAATGTTTTGTGTAATAATTTGGTTATATAAGGATTGTATAATGTTAATCCATGCGTGTTCCACTCAGGACCAGATGTAGGGAGGGAAGATAACGAGACGGGTTTTTTTTTCAAACGGGAGTGCTATTGATGTTTCTAATCGTTATTTGGCATTTTTGTAGGTAGCTGCTATTTTGTTTCGTAATTCTTCAAGCTTTGAAATACTTATAGTTTTATTTCGATACACAAACATTTTGCAAACGATAGCGAAACGATTAAAATGAAACAACCCAACATAGGTTTTCTGTCTCTCTTTCTCGCTTAGTGTTAATTTGAAACAAGGATAGAGTTTATTTCATGATTAGTCCTTATAATTTTGACGTTTAAGTACCTCAAAGTCCTTAGCCCTCTTTGTCAAATCCAGGCTTAAAAATTATACTTTTTTTTTTGTCCGATTACGGCAGAGCCTAAAGGAAGGGTTATGTTTTTAGCAGTCTATGTTTGTATTTGTGTATTTTCCACTGTAGCGTTTAAAATACTGAACCTATTTTGATAAATGGGGTGTCAATCGATTCGAAATTATGCTCCGGGTGATACAGGCTACCTTTTGTATGAAAAATAAAAACACGGTGGAAGTCACATACAAATAAGTGACTGTCTTTGAAAAAAATATTTTGTTATCGTAGCGTGTTGGGTATCAAATTAAAGAGGAGACAATTTCGAGTTCAAATATATATAAATATTATTCATAGTTACTTATCTGTTGTCGGGATACATAGTTTTTTAAACTTTTTATGCTTGTTAAATTTTAAAGTGCTCGCTCAGTCTCATTGCTGGCTTTAGTAGTATGCAATGGCACGCTCATTTGTTTCTTGCATAGAGATAGTAGGTATGACGTAGTCTTTTAAAGTTAAAAAAAACAGAGTATGGCTTCCAGTTTTCCATCTAGCTAGACAGAAATTACGAGATAATGCGCCACAAGGTCTCATTCCAGACATTCTTTCTCTTCCACGAACCGTACTTACCATTGGATATCGTAACACAATCTGTTTACCACCGGGCAAACAGTCTGCACATGGGCGCGTTGAATGCGATGATATCACTGTGTTTGTCTTTTGTTTAGCGAACGCTCGCCCAGATGTGTATTTCATACAGCCCCGCTATTCTGTAACTTGCTTTAACCTCATCTCAACGCTCACCCACAAATATACCTTGACACCGCGATGCGTAGTAATTAAGCGAAGGTAGAGGTCTAGTTTCGTAACGGGTGACTCACGATTCGTAGCACCTAACCGTACCGGAAGGCGCAGCGTGGGTGACGCACAAGGTGGACTGATGACCTGGCCCCATATTAGCATGGAGTGCCTTATCACACGATAAGTGACATGATAGAGCATCCGTCCCTGGCTGTCACCGTTCGATAGAACGAGACGACGCTGTTATCTTGTCACTTATCGCGTGATAAGGCCATGCTACGGGGCCTGGTAAAGGCTCGGGAGTCCGCTGGATACGGGTGGCGCAGGCCCGGTCATTTTGGCACTCTTTGAGGAAGGCCGATGTCCAGCAGTGGGCGTCTTTCGGCTGATGAAAAGAATTCAAAGGTCTAGTTTCGTTAGGCGTGACGGGTGACGTGAGCATGAACGCGTTCCGAATAACAGCCCAGAGGTTCATGTGCGGATTGTTTGATGGAAAACGGGGTGACGAGGACAAACCCGGTTCAGTCCATGTACAGTCCTTCAGAGAGGTACCTTATTGCGTAATTTTTCGAACGAGCGCTAGGACAACTCAGCTGCCATCCTCCCGTACTAAAATGACACTTCAATCTAATCAAACGTACAAAATACGCTACGGAATCAGCCAGCATAAAACCCGTATCATTAAAGTGAAGAGGAAAAGAGGAAAATTGTTGATTCCGTCAAAAAGTCAAAAATCTATAAAGTCAGTATTATATTTGTTCTAGAAATTATGTATGTTTTATTTAACTATGCTAAAAACGTGAAAAAATCCTAATCATCATCAGCATCATCATATCAGCCGAAAGACGTCCACTGCTGGACATAGGCCTCCCCCAAAGAGTTCCAAAGTGACCGGTCCTGCGCCACCCGCATCCAGCGGAAAAAATCCTAATATACAGTGACTATTAACCACCAAGTCAGCTTACGTATACACTAGGTTTTTTTTTTAATACATAATGTTTTTGGCAAAAAAATGTTTCATTAAACATGTATCTACGTTATAACAATATAACAGACAAACACCAACGAGGGTAATAAAAGATACTCCTGATTGTTAATTTCCTTAACATGCGAAGGAGACAGATGCTACCTTAAAATAGAAAAAGCAGTCGCGTGTTCACGAAATGGCGTGGCGAATAAACCTATTAACGAATTAAGTCTACCTCTGTGGTCCTCACTCAACCAGCCACCGCAAAATCGATCCCGTGCTATCATTATTACGCGGAACCGACGAACAAGGTGTATAGTGTTCTACCTCGTATCATCATCAGCTGCTCATCAGGTGTAAGTTTCGTAAGGAAAGGTGTTTAATAAAATTTGTATAAAAACGAATTTCAACCCCGCACTAGTAATCGCCGGAAACATACGGCATTAATTATACAGTAAATAGGTCAGGCTATCCAAACGCGGATCTAAGTCGATGTCAAATGTCAAAAGACAATTGGTGCAAAAATTAAACGCCCAGCTGTCTGGCCAATAGCCATTGCCACGTGCGCGCGGAAAAAAAAAGTATGGAGGGGAAAGATGGCGGCGGTGCACTTGACATTTCCAATTAATTTGCCCGGGACATCTGTGCGGATAGCAGCTGAGCCTGTTTGGAGACGCGGCTTTATATAATAAAAGGGTTGTATCTTCCTCATCGCTCCACATATGGATGATTCCTTTTGGAACTGGATAGGGAACGTATAATGCGGATTACGTTATAGGTGCGCGTAACGAGTGGAAATGACAGGGACGTTTCGGATAGTATTATCATTCCCCGCGCCGTATGAGAACGAATACGAATTGATTCGTTTTTTTAATTTGTTTTATTTCGTTTATGACCAGTGCCATAAACACCGCCAGGTGAGACTTATAAAAGACGGGAGCGGAGCGATTAACACTTAAAAGACATGATAACATGGCCATCTTAAAGTTAGTCATTTTAATTGTTACCTACTGAAGCCGTTACCGCTTGGTATTTTGAAAAAAAATCAGCATTTTATTGAGATGTAATGACACCCTTTGAAGGGCTCTGTTAGAGCTTCGGCCTATTAAGATATATAGGGTTGGCGACCACCTAATTAATTTCATGTGCCGGTTAGCGACCACTTAGCTGACTTGGTGAACTGAAAGCATATTTTCTCGTTTTTTTTGTAAATTCCTATTCCATAACTACAAACAATAAGGCATACGGCTGACTGTTTCAATAGGCTCTGTAGAGTTGATGTTATCTTCAATTGAAAAAACCATGTTCTTCAAGTGGTCGCTAACCGAAGGTGGTCGCGTAACCGGCGAAATGACCCTAGGCAAGGTGCTCGAAATGTGAAACAAATGACAGTGATCGCCTATTTTCAATTAGACCTATCTAGTAAATTTAGAACTCATAAACTGTTTTATGATTATTTTATTGTAAGCATTTAAGAAAGAGTGCGGATGAGCGGTCCACCTGCTGGTGGTTTCAGCTTGGCTAATGTAGACCGAGTAATAATTAACGGCAAGGAAAGCCAGCTTGTTAATTACCACTGTTTGAAGAAGTTGTTCTTATTGAGTAATAAGGTTAGGGTTTCTGAAAAACTATTTGTTTCCCCGTTTTCGCTCATAAAACCTTGTGTGACGATCCTGCCATCACAGTAAAAAAATCTTAGCCGTAGGGCAAGCCTTGGCTAATCGGTGATAGTTAGGTTTTATGAGTTTTTTTTTGTTCATTTTGACGGATGCGTTCGGATAGGTACTTGCTGCACAGTAAGTAAGTTGAATGACAGTGCCGCCACCTACTGGAAATTATTACAAGCCGTAAAGATATCGAGTAACTCCGCTATTAGACCTTAAAGTATCTACCACCGAATAACTTCATATCACAGATTAGCCAAGGTTTGCCCTACTTTCAATAATTAAATGATTATGTGACAGGATTACCTACTAAGAACTACTTAAAGCAGCCGAAGCAATTATATCTGCTTTAGAGTAAATGTATGCAACATGTAAGCTAGGTAACTTATTCTATAGTTATTTCTACCCATTTTCTACCCCTTACTTAAAGTTACCTTATTATCTTTCATCTACTTATACTTCTATTATAAAGAGGAAATGTCTTGAGATTTTAGCGAAAATGTAAGTTTGTATATAATGAGTAATCTCCGGAACCGCTTATCCGATTTCAAAAATTAATTCACCTGCGTGTAGAACAGACTTTCTGGATGGTTATAGGACTTATAGGCTATATTTTATCCTGCGAGTTTACATGCGTTTTTTGTAATCCGCGGGCGAAGCCGCACGAGCAGCTAGTCTCTAAATGACATAACTCTGACCACAGATGTATGAATACGAGATTGGACATGCCGGCCGATAATATGCCAGAAGATATACACACAAGTGTCCTTGCAGACAAAAAGTCGTGCAAGATCGCATTAAAAAGATTCTATCTAACGAGAACAGACAGCGAGGTGTAGTTGCTGGAGTTTAAATACAATACCTACATAATAATAATATATTGTAATTACCTATATTAGGATCATGATATTACTGTTGTGAGCGTTGCGATACATTCGCGTCACGCATAAACCTTAAACAGGTTTCTGTACGCGTCTATTAATTTTGTACTGTATCTTTTTTCTTTTAATATGAATAAAAAAAAAAAAAAAAAAAAAAAAAAAATTGTATTGAGTACGCCTGTCGCAAGTACATTAACCCACACAAAGCCCGAGTAATTGACAAGACAAAGCACGCACACATCTAAAACACACACACTTGTATACCTACGCTCTTATTGGACAATACACGCGCATTATATCAGGCATTTTGGGAAGAAACGTAATATTCTCTGCGATCAGCACGCGTGCACAGTATGGCAGAGTATGCCCATTGAGCTAACAACTGTGACACGGCCGCCGGCGGCTTGTCCTCTCTCTAGTATACTATGCTCTGAGACTCTGACGATATTATAGCCTCCTGGGGCCCAGACTACGATTTTGTGTCATTGAATTAGGAACTTTTTTGACATGCAGTAAAAGTCCAAAGTAAATTAAGAAATTTGTACAACATTTTGTACGCGGGGTCTTAGGAGGTTATAGCAGTGTTTTTCAAACGGGGGGTCGTGTAGGCTCTTGATTAGGGACACTGATACTTATTTTTTTAAAGTTAGGGTGACGTAAGGCCCTTAATACTTATTGGTAAAATAAACAAGTGAAATTAAACGAATTTTCAAAAAACCCAACTTCTTTTTTCTAATATTCACTCTCACGATTATGAGGAATCCAACGACACCTCATATGTCAAAATCCATTAGGCCGTTTGGTCTGTAGGCTCGTGATACAGAATTTTCTTGTCTACATATAAATATATGTACAGTCGCCATCACATACATCTGAACACTACAGGGTGTTTAAAAAATATCTGAATATGCACCCTTGAAAATAGAGTTGTGTTCAGATGTTTGTGAGTTGCTTGTTTGCTCCGATGTATGTGATGGCGACTGTACATATATGCCTACGCTCGAAAAACATAACCCTCCTTTTGAGGCAGTCTGGTAAAAATAAGATGGGGAATCGCGAAATATATTTCCATACTAAAAAGAGTCGCGTGAAAAAGATTGAAAAACACTGTAATAGAGTAACAGCCCCCCTATTCTGTAACTCGTTTTAAGCTCACCTCAACGCTCACCCACAATTATACCTTGACACCGGGATGCGTAGTAATTAAGCGTAGGTAGAGGTCTAGTTTCGTAACGGGTGACCGGCGGGGTGAGCCGCATTAACACGTAGCGAATAACAGCCCAGGTATTTAACCATGAACCCCAAGACTTCTATTCCTAAAAAGTGTAAAAATCGTAGTAATGTTAGAGAACGGGTCCAATTACAGCGTTAATTCGTGTCTGTTCTGCAGCCTCATTTGCCAGAATTCGGGCGTTTCTGTTAATTGGCAACACCAATACCCGAACAAGCCCGCCTTCACAGGCTGACGTAAGCGCGAAAATTCTACTTTTGAAAGTTCGTATGCAGGCACGTTAATAATATAGTTCACGGCTCAGTCATTGGTCATCTCCGTTTGGGTCTGCCCTTACCCTGGACTCTATTTGCTGGGTTCCAGTCGGTAGTTGGGTAAGGTGGTTGTAGGTACATTACATTCCTTTGAGCTGGAAGATCAATATCTGCAACCATTTTTCTTCTGCTGTCTGTTCTCCCGAAAACTCATTTGGCGACGTGGGCGTCGTAGGAAGTTTCCCAAACCAGGGATCGGAACCGGTTTTTTGCAAAACTTCGAAATAACCACATACCTCGAACTATTTTGTACTTCATATGTAGGATTCAGTTGTGTTTTGAGGTAACGAGTGCGTTAGATTGCCCAATTAGAAATGAAATTATTAACAAAAGAACGAAAAAATAACGTTTTCGTTCCCATACAAAAAATACCGGTTTCCGATCCCTGTCCCAAACACAATCATATGGCGTTACTGTGGAGTGTCTTATGTACTTACAAGCGTGAGCGTTTACATAGTCGCCTGCCAGTACGCTTGTATATTTTCCTCTCGATATATATAGAAACTTGTTAAACTTTCCATACATTCCGATTTTAACGAACACCACTTGCAATTACAGACGGTTTGATATTCACCCCATCCATATTAATATTATAAATGCGAAAGTAACTCTGTCCGTCTTTCTCTGTTACCTTTTCATGCTTAAACCGTGAAGCGATTGAAATAAAAAGTTATGGAGATAATTTAAATGCCGGGGAAGGACATAGGATAGTCTTTATCCCGGAAATCATCCCGAAGGGGTTGAAATGGGGGGCGAATATTTGTATGGAGCTACGATATAAACGTGTTCCACGCGGACAAAGAAGCTATAGTAAAAACTTAGTTGTAAAATATAACATCACATAATAACACTAGCCACCACACGCACGGAAAAACGCTCCAGACATTTAAAAATGAATCTGTCATCCCATCCATTCAAAAAATACTGGCCAATAACAAACAGTGAACTCGTCAAAGATAACACCGGGCACCATTAAGGCGGGTCAACATCACACTTGGCTTGGAAGTAATCGCGCTACAATGAATGACTCATTGTTCGTCGTTTACTCTATCCGTTAGCAGCGGCGGAAGCAGATTTAGAGACTAATTTATAACTTCCGTTGCTTCAATTTGAAAATAGAATTTGTTTATTTCGATCGATGCCCTTTGGGATTGGTCAAGGTTTAAGAAGATACCGGCTTCGGTAATCTAAAGCAAGATTTTATTATTCGATCGCGATGAGTTTGGTTTGGGCATACAATAAAGCTGCAAACGCACATACAGCGGTAGCGGCGCGGTGCGGTGCGGAGGCGGTACCGGTTGTAATGTTCGAGCTAATATAAAAAGGGGCCTGCACAGAATACTGCGGCAGGACGCAGCGCGGCGCGGTATTCTGTGCGGACCTTTTCATATTAACTCGAACATTACAACCGGTACCGCCTCCGCACCGCACCGCACCGCGCCGCCACCGCTGTCTGTGCGTTTCGACCTTTAGTGTCAGTTCATATATCTAATCTAAACTTTGACGTATTTATATGACAAAACTGTCACCTCCGATCCCAATTATATCCGTGGTTAGATACCTAATGTGTTTTGTGAGTCTGAGTGAGACATGCGAGATGGGGTGAAATTCATAGAAATGATATGCTTATATTAAGAGAAACTATTTTTTTATAATTCGACGATATAATTTATAGGTACTTAATTAATACAAATTCATCCGATTTATTTTTAGTGAAAACAAGTTTATTGTAAATCTGTAAATGCCTTACCCCGCTGTTATATTATAATATAATATTGTCACGACTTTTCTAGGTTTGAATACTTTGAATCTCTTGAGTTATTTTGCTTCTCTTCTTTTTTTGATCCTCAACTGTTTTCTGCGTTATTGTGCTTCTCCTATAGTTGCGGATCTAGTCCTGCTAACGATTCGTTGAATTTCTGTTTTGAAAATAAGGTAAATGTCCCAGTTCTCGACACTGTCCCAACAGTTGGCAGGTTCAACCTTCGATCTTAATACAATTATTCGATAGCAATAAAGGTGACAAGCAGGGAGAGAAAATGTGTAAAATATGTACGTGTTCCTTAATGTTTCAAAACCGAATTTATATTAATACCGAATGTGTACCATCAGTCTATTGGGATCGGAAAAAATACCAAAAATGGACTTTTGACTACCTACTAAAAGTCCATTCTCTATTTACTGCGCTGGTACAGTCGCCATCACATACATAAGTACACTATAGGTGTTCAAAAATATCGGCACATGCACCCTAATGCCTTGAAAATAGAGGTGTGCCATCACATACATCGGAGCAAACAAGCACGTCACAAACATCGGAACACACCTCTATTTTCAAGGCATTAGGGTGCATGTGCCGATATTTTTGAACACCTATAGTGTACCTATGTATGTGATGGCGACTGTACGCTAGTCACAATAATTTATTTCTGTCCCGAAAAATCGATGATACAACATAACAACACATAGCCACCACGCTTTTGTTTCTCTGTCTGTTCTTAAGTTGTGAACGCAAACACGGCGCAATCGACGATCGATAAAGCGCCGCGCCGCGCCGCCGGAGCGCCACTCTTGCGCAGGTCGCTATACCCCATTCGAACGGACTTGATACTTGCTGTATTTTATAAACTTTTGGTGTGTTATAATGGAGTCGATAACACAAACAATTATTGATTATTCATATAAAATGGAAAAAAGTAATCAATTGTTATTTAAAATTAAATTTGACCTTAAGGGGTTCATGTTGATCTGTAGTATTTAATTATAGAACTTTATGCTTACATGAGTTCAATAAATAATTTAATCTTGATTTTAATTTGTAACAGATAGACCCATTTAAAAATTTACAACTACATAGTTTCTTGGTCGGTAGGTATACATGGCCCGTAACCCTTCTTTTATAGGCGGGTATTCTTGCTTCTCTTTATCCAAATCTAAGAAATCTTAAAGTTCTTGGGAACGGTTAATGTAATTGTTAAAATCTGCTATAGGAAGGGAATAATAAAGTTGAGAGGTACTCGTCTCACTTGAGAATTTTTGAAATCCGGGTGTCTTCATGGACTACAGCACGGAACATTTCAATGAACGGCTTGTAGCTGGATATGTCCTTTCCGTCGTAAATGGGGATATCCAGAGATGGTAAGTTTGCTATGCCTCGGAAACTTTCTGTTTGCTTGGAGTTAACTGAACCGACTCTTGACTTTAACTGACGTTCGATATTTGCTAATGAACTCATGAAGCAGTCCTCGGTATCATCATCTTCTTCGCAGGGTTCGTCTAAGGCCAGCAAATTAATGATCGACTCTTTGTATTTCGTATATGCTTCCGTTAAAATATTTCTTCGTACCTCCAAATCCTCCGTTGTGAGATCCTTGTGTCGTGCTAACGCTCTTTCGACACTTTCGATAGAAGATTTGTATTGATTTTTTGCCGCGAGCCATTTCTTTTTTTCAAACTCCATTTTGCATGTGCAATATGAAGTTGCACTACTGTATATGGATATGTCTGTGTCACTATCCAGTTCGAATTGACACTTTGACAATTTGCGTTTAATATAATTTATTATGAAAGAGTTTTAATGCGAGCTCGGGAATAAATTACGATTGTCAAAATTTGACATGCTTCAATCTTCTTACGGAAAAATTTGGAGATTTTAATATTGAATTTATGTTTCATTTTGGTATATTCACACGAAATAACTTCACAAGAAAAGAAAAGTATGAATATTAATAACTCTATGTTTTTAGGGTTCCGTACTCAAAGAGTAAAACGGGACCCTATTATTAAGACTCCGCTGTCCGTCCGTCCGTCCGTCCGTCCGTCCGTCTGTCTGTCACCAGGCTGTATCTCACTGATACCGTGATAGTTTCAGCTGGAATTTTCACAGATGATGTATTTCTGTTGCCGCTATAACAACAAATACTAAAAACACAGAATAAAATAGTTTTTTATAGAAAATGGTACGGAACCCTTCGTGCGCGAATCCGACTCGCACTTGGCCGGTTTGTTTTGGCCTTTTTTAACCTTTGGATCCAAAAATATATACAACGTTTAATTTTACATTTGTATTTTTTCTGTGAAGAAAACCTGCGAGCCGGAAACTCATCAATCGGCTGAAGTCTGAGTTATGTACTGTATTTCTAATTTTCTACCGACTTTAAACTAAGTTTAAAGTTAATCTCCACGTCGGCCGCCATCTACGTTATGCACTAGTAGACTAGTAGAGCCTGAAGGCAAAGTAGAGGATGCATTAGTCTGTTAAATACAATACAACACTGATATTCTTTATTGTTCACCGAAAGAAATAAAAACAACAAAAGGACCTTACCACAGACAGCCCCATGTGCAGAGCGTGCATGGAGGCAGAAGAAACGACTAAACATATACTACTGGACTACAAGCAGGTAAAAGTATACAGAATGAAGCACCTAGGTTCTCCAGACACACTACGGGACGCAGTCAGCAACACCAAGCACTCACTAACTTTCTAGACGAGCAGTGGTGTTTAGAAAAGCCGCCGTTTCACGCAAAATAGGCACAATGGATGTCGATTTGCGGAAAACGCCCGGTAAGTATAACTAACTAACTAAGGACCTTACGCTATATCTACAAGTTCTACAACCCCGTTAAATACACCGTTGTTTATTTCTTTTTGAATTCAGTAAATATTAAAATTACACAGATCAAGACATGTTGGTCCCTTTGCCCGCGCGCAGACGAGTGGAATGCATTGCGCAGGGCTGCCACGGCCCTAAGTAAACACTCGACGATCCATTGTTCGGACAAAGCCGTGATATGTATTAACATAAAAAATGGCGTCAAGTTTGATCCCGAATGTGTCAGGTTTTGTGATTTTGTGGCAGTTTTTTTTTATTGCGGTATGGTGGGTTGTGACTTGTGACGATATGATTGATCTGAAAACCCCAATTGAATTCAAATAGATGTGAATATGTTTTGCGTACCGAACCAATATCTATAAACAGGTGTCTTTGTCGCATGTTTGTGTTTTTTCGCATAGGTATTATATAAAAAATTGTCGAATGCGTTTTTTGAAGTATTTACGCATACTTTTACTCCATTTCAAAAGCATCTCTCTCGGCGGCGGCGCTGCAATGTATGAAAATAGGAAGAGTAGGTATGTAGTGAATTTAGAGATTCTATGGATGCCTTATCTACTCGTATGTAAGTACAACCAACTCGAATGACATTTAGAGAAAGGCGGGTTACACAGTCGTTCCCAAAGTTGGAGTGCGATGCGATGCGACCCACATAACAAAAAAACCGGCCAAGTGCGAGTCGGACTCGCGCACGAAGGGTTCCGTACCATTATCAATCAAAATATTTATTTTATTTTGTTATTAGTATTTGTTGTTATAGCGGCAACAGAAATACGTATAGTCTGTGAAAATTTCAGCTGGAACTATCACGGTATCAGTGAGATACAGCCTGGTGACAGATTATCTATAAAAACGGCAAAAATATTACGTTATTTGTATGTGAGCCCCCTTAAAAATATATTTTATTTTGTTTTTAGTATTTGTTGTTATAGCGGCAACAGAAATACATAATCTGTGAAAATTTCAGCTGGAACTATCACGGTATCAGTGAGATACAGCCTGGTGACAGACAGACGGACGGACAGCGAAGTCTCAGTAATAGGGTCCCGTTTTACTCTTTGAGTACGGAACCCTAAAAACCAGTCAAGTTCGAGTCAGACTCGCACACCGAGGGTTCCGGACCACCCCATACAATAGAAGCAAGTCCACTATAAACTGACACTCACTAAGTATGTACTCAAATGTTCTCTACCTTCCCGGTTTTGGGAGACAGGCGAGACTTAATCAGTACCTACCAGCTTTTTTACAAGTTTTCTATGAACTTGCCCTGTTATTAGTTAGTTCTTGCAAATCGTCAAATCTTGCAACTGAATTTCAAAGCAGTTATCATCAACCGATTGAGCTGAAATTTGCTCATATAAGTTCGGTTACGACGCAATATTTTGGCACCAATGAGTTGATCTGATGATGGAGATATAAAGCGGTTATAGCAACTCGTTCACTATTTACACGAGATAAACTTGTCGTGTTTGTGCTCATTGGAAACCCTCTCAACGAGTGGTTGATGTGATGACAGTGGAGAAAAATCAAAAGCTTGTGCCAGAAATGTTTTTTTTTGACAGAAACTTATTCTCGGCTCACTTGTTTTGTTTTGTAGCAACCCTGCGCGCGCATAACGACGGCGGCGCCGGCGCATCCCAGCGACTATTGTTCCGCGACAGAATGCAGCCGCTACCTGGACTTTATACTACAGTTTATTGCTCAAGTCTGACCTTTGGATAATTAGTTTCGTAGCACATACACTTTAACCTTAGATGCTCTGACCCTTTTAGTAGCGGGGTAGCAGTTCAATAATCACATATGTATGTTAGTGACACACGGGTCGAAATCAAAAAAGATGCCCATAGTTAAGAGCCTTAATCTAATCTATGCTTTAACTTTTCTCATTTTCGTAACGGCAATTACCCATACATTATATATGGGTAATTGCCGTTACGAAAATGAGAAAAGTTAAAGCATAGATTAATGGGCATCATTTTTGATTTCGACCCAGTATTGCTAGGACATCATCAGCAAAAAAAGCAATATGCCAAGTTAGGTTACGATGTTATACCACGGCTGACCCAGAGTTTCCTGGGATAAGCTAAGATGAGAAATAGTCAGACATTTGATTTATAAATATCACAAAGTTTTATTTCGCAATTGTACCTATCGTTTGTCCGAATTTTCATTTCGGCAAAAAGACGTTTTTCTCTAAACTATGATTTGTTTTGGATTATTATAAGGCATCTCTAACCTAATGGGTTCTACACGATAAGCATTGATAGTGAAAAAAATTGCAGTCTACGAGAAAACTGACTTTTGGCCGAAATGAAAATTCGGGCAAACGATACAGATGGGGAATGAAATTTAGTGATTGCTATCCTACCATTTGATATGTATTTTTATAGATAGCGATATTTGTAGAGTTGATACATAAAGCATGTCTGATATTTTGATCATCAGATATGTATATATTATATCTAATGATATCTATTCTATTATTCTATTACATATATAAAATTGAACCGTTACTTATAGAGTGACAGACAACGCACAGCCTAAACCGCTAAAGATACAAGCGTGAAATTTGAAACACATATTCTTCAAGTGACGTAAAGGCGCACTAAGGAAGGATTTTTTGAAATTCAACCCCTAAAGGGGTGAAATTGGAGATAACACGTTGTATGCAAATCCGTTATTTTTGAAGGTAGATCTATAAAATTTGAGATTTGGCTTTTCGGTCAAAAATTAAAATAGGTTTCCTTCGAACATTATCGAGTATTCGTGCTTTAAAGGGGTGAAATGGAGGGTGAAAGTTTGTATGAACGTTTCGTTATTTTTGAAGTTAGATCTATGAAATTTAAGATTTGGCTTTATGGTCACAAATAAAAATAGGTTTTCTTGAAGCATTTTTAGATATTCGTACTTTAAAGGGGTGAAATAGGGGGTGAAATTTTATATGAAAGTTTAGTTATTTTTGGACTTGGAAGATGTCCACGATTTTGATTACAAGGTTATAAAGACATCTAAGTAATCTCTATTAATCAAGCATCTTGAGTAAATCAACCCTTAGCTTACCATGATGAAATCAGAGGATAATACCACGAAATCATTTCGAGTTTGCTCATCAACACTAAGCTGAAACTACTGAACCAATAAGAGTCTTGAAATGTGTAAGGTAGGCAAGCGATAAGTACTTAAGGATTTTACAAAATTCAACCTTTAAGTGGGTTTAAAAACCGGCCAATTGCGAGTCGGACTCGCGCACGAAGGGTTCCGTACCATAATCTATAAATATTTAATTAATTCTGTTTTTTAGTATTTGTTGTTATAGCGGCAACCGAAATACATACGGAAACCTAAAAAAGGTATAAATGTTTGTATGGAAAACAAGTCAAGTGTGGACCATTAGTAGTAGTTCATGTTCATGTGTGGAAAGGTACATCTATATGGCATGGCGAATTACTAAATTAAGTCTAGAGAGCTTAAGATGGGGGCTTATTTAAACTTTATAAGAAAACTTGCCTGAGTGAGAAAATTTTAACTCTGTTGAAACGATTTGTTAAGGATGGTTAGCTGTTATTATAATTGGCTCGCAACAAAAATAAGCTTTTCGTCAAATTATTTGATCAGCATACAAGGTTGAATTCACTATAGGTACACTAGCTGCCCGCACGGCTTCACCCGCGTATTGCGAAGAACGCAGGCAAACCCGCGGGATAAAACATAGCCTATATTGTTTCAGAAACTTCATTCTATACGCAGGTGAAATGATTTTTGAAATCGGTCCAACGGTTCCGGAGATTACCAATTTACCAAATACACAAACTTACAAATCTAGATGAAATCAGGCTTGATTTGCAAAGAATGTCCCAAACGATCAACTATGTAACCAATATTAGTCCGCCTTATAAATTGTAGAGCAGCTAAATAATTGATTGAACAGCAATATTTCATAAAAACCATTTTTTTTTTGATTAGCCGTTAGTAAAATAGATTTCGACTAAAAATACGCCATTAATTAGTCAGTATGTATACAGAATCCATTAGCATAAGGTAACGGGTTGCCCATACTAACGTGAGTAGAACTACTCAACGGATTTTGATAAAAAAATCCATATACTAATGTAGCATTTGCATGCATTTAAACCACTGATCCGATTTTAATACAATTTGGTATGGATATAGTTTAAAATGTATAAATTTCATATAAATTTATATAAATTTTCCCGGAAATAATGGCTTAAAGGGGTGAAAAGGCGGGGAGAACTTTGCACGGGGGAGCGATGTTTAAGCATAAGCCTGAAATACTTTAATAGCAATTATCCTCTAAGGCGATTAACGAGATACACGCGGACGAAGTCGCGGGCTAAAGCTAATAGTAGTATAAAACATATTAGAAACGAACGACAACAAAAAAGTATAGGTACCTACAACTTAAGTATATGAGTAAAAGAAGTAAAATGTAAGTATAAGAACTTCCAAAGAATTTGCCCTAATTTCTGAGGGTCTTCCACTCGAAAAGGCGAAAAAACAGCAAGTAATCCTAACGGTCTCCATATAATGCGATTTAGTTTCGCATGAGTAGAGAAATTGAACACAGACAGGTGGAGAAAAAAATGACGAAGGGATGGCTCTACCTCGTACAGCTAGGACGTAAAATCGTAGAAAAGGCACGGCAGTTCTGCCTTTTCAGAACTGGGGTTAGTATTTGTAAAGTATTGCGATAGTGATCGCTCGTGTCAAATGTAAAGTAGTTGAAATGTCGTGTATATTTTTTATTTTTAGTTTACCTGGTTGATAGGATCAATGTAAGTTTTGTAAAAGCGGGTGTTATAGCTTGAAGTCTTTGTCTGTTAGAGGCATCGGTTCTAGTTCTAGCTCATAAGCTGAATCGATATAATGTTTTTGGATCAATGTAATCTCATGTAGCTCTTGGTTATAATATTTAAGGGGACGAAAACTTATCTACCACAGTCTTATTTTCGGGAAAATTCGTTTTCTCTGGAAAAAACACGAAAGTTGGCGATAGCAAAGCTCAATTACCCCGGTAGCTAATTCAGAATGAAGGGTTCAGTAACAATTTTTTTTATGAACAAGTTAATTTTAATTTTTTTTTATACTACGACGGTGGCAAACAAGCTTACGGCCTGCCTGATGTTAAGCTGGTACCGTCGCCTATGGACACTTGTGACTCCAGAAAAATCACAAGCGCGTTGCCGACCCTTTATTCACTTGAGCATTCGCTGTGTTGGCAGATAGAGACATGCAGGTCCCTCACTCCCAACAAAGCGCACCCTAGGGAGCTCTGGCGACCTTACTCACCACCAGGAACACAACACAACAACTACAAAGCAGTGGTGCTATTATGGCTGCGGTCTTCTGTAAGGTACTGCCCCAGTTGGGCTGCTACACATACGAGCAAGATGACATTACGCTGTGCCCTACCTCTCTTATAATACAGGGTGGAATTTCATAAACTGTACAAAATAAAAGGAGAAAAATTTCAGCCAATTTCATCGGTGAAACGGTGTTTTTTTTTTTTTCTAGTCATTAGTTTTTTTTTTACAGAATTTTGAATTTTTTTGTAAAAACTTGGGTAATACACCTAATTCAGACGGTATAACTTTTGATCCAATGGTCCTAAAATGAAAATAAAATATGCAGAGTATTACCAAGGGACAGGTTAATAATTCTTAATAACAATAAAAAACCAACTAGAAGAGAAAATCCGCAAAAAAAATTATTGTTTTTGAAAAATGGCTACAAAAATTACGAATTTTAAAAGAAAAACACAATTATCTGAAAAAAACGCAGATTTAGTTACCATTTTTTTTGCTTAGTATTAAACCTCACTTAATGCCGATTCTAAAACCGTTTTTAAACTGTCTCAGACTTTGAAAAATACCACGCTAATGGGTACGTAAATCAAACCATAATTTTATTAATTTTAATCCTCTTAAAATCCTTAATGACCGCTTGTTCCCAGGTAGTTGAAGGGTGTTTTTGGGTTGAAGGTGGAGATAACATGAGGGGTATAAAGGCATTGGGCAATAGGTCAACTATTCAGTCGCTCGCAAATCGCAATTGCTTGTCTTTGCTCGCCACTTCTTTGATTACTCCAGTACTTGTTCAGTTTGAATCATCATGCCCCGCTTACGAGAGTTTTCGCCGTTACAAATAGCCAACATGCACTATTATTATGGATTGTGCCATGGATCTGCAAGAGCTGCGTGTATCGCCTATTTGGAGCAGTATCCTAATGACGTTCCAAGACCTGCTGCTCGCCACTTTCAAGAAGTTCATCGCCGGTTGTGCAATATTGGCCTGGGATACGGTGGCCGAGATCGCCGAGAGCCAGGAAACATAATTGATGTTGCCATAGAAGAAGCAGTTCTCAGAGACTTGTACGCGGACCCAACCACGAGTCTAAGACGCTTGGCATTGAGGCACGGAATCTCAAAATTCTCTGTCTGGAAAATTTTGAAGAAGGAAGGACTGCATCCATTTGCCAGCTTGAATTTGTTGCGTAGCCCGTCGAATCATTCCCGGATTATTTTTTATTTCTTGTGCTGCATTTAAAATTCTGTCGTGCAATTCTGCTTCGGTATTGACGATTCTGTGATATACCCGTTGCTTCATATCACCCCAAAGAAAATAATCCAACGGCGTCATATCAGGCGATCTTGCAGGCCATCCAACGGGGCCGTCTCGGCCGATCCACCTATTGGGATATTGCTCATTTAAAAAATGTCGAACTCTTAATGCCCAATGAGCTGGGCATCCATCCATTTGGAGAAACAGGCGTTGTCTCACATCTAACATCACATCTTCCAAAAGCTCTGGGAGCTCGTCTCTCAGTAACAGTAAAAATCTGTCGGCGTTCAAAGTATTCGGTAAGAAGACTGGTCCAATCAATTGATCGTCGAGAACCGCTGCCCAAACGTTTATGGAGAATTGGTCTTGAAAATTAGATGGTCTTACTAGGTTTGGATTATCGTGAGCCCATGTGTGTAAATTTCTGAAGTTAGTTATTCCCGTATGAGTAAATCTTGCTTCGTCCTTCTGATATTGCCAAGTATCCAAGTCGACATAACACACCTCACGCGGGCATCGCCAATTTGCAAATTTTGTACCCGTTGATAATGAAATGGATGCAGTCCTTCCTTCTTCAAAATTTTCCAGACAGAGAATTTTGAGATTCCGTGCCTCAATGCCAAGCGTCTTAGACTCGTGGTTGGGTTCGCGTACAAGTCTCTGAGAACTGCTTCTTCTATGGCAACATCAATTATGTTTCCTGGCTCTCGGCGATCTCGGCCACCGTATCCCAGGCCAATATTGCACAACCGGCGATGAACTTCTTGAAAGTGGCGAGCAGCAGGTCTTGGAACGTCATTAGGATACTGCTCCAAATAGGCGATACACGCAGCTCTTGCAGATCCATGGCACAATCCATAATAATAGTGCATGTTGGCTATTTGTAACGGCGAAAACTCTCGTAAGCGGGGCATGATGATTCAAACTGAACAAGTACTGGAGTAATCAAAGAAGTGGCGAGCAAAGACAAGCAATTGCGATTTGCGAGCGACTAAATAGTTGACCTATTGCCCAATGCCTTTATACCCCTCATGTTATCTCCACCTTCAACCCAAAAACACCCTTCAACTACCTGGGAACAAGCGGTCATTAAGGATTTTAAGAGGATTAAAATTAATAAAATTATGGTTTGATTTACGTACCCATTAGCGTGGTATTTTTCAAAGTCTGAGACAGTTTAAAAACGGTTTTAGAATCGGCATTAAGTGAGGTTTAATACTAAGCAAAAAAAATGGTAACTAAATCTGCGTTTTTTTCAGAAAATTGTGTTTTTCTTTTAAAATTCGTAATTTTTGTAGCCATTTTTCAAAAACAATATTTTTTTTGCGGATTTTCTCTTTTAGTTGGTTTTCTATTGTTATTAAGAATTATTAACCTGTCCCTTGGTAATACTCTGCATTTTTTATTTTCATTTTAGGACCATTGGATCAAAAGTTATACCGTCTGAATTAGGTGTATTACCCGAGTTTTTACAAAAATTTTCAAAATTCTGTAAAACAAAAACTAATGACTAGAAAAAAAAAAAAACACCGTTTCACCGATGAAATTGGCTGAAATTTTTCTCCTTTTATTTTGTACAGTTTATGAAATTCCACCCTGTATAATAGTATGAAGCCAGTTGATCCTGTTAGCCAGTAGAACTCAAGATTGGCTCGATTTAGTAGTTTAGAATAAATAATGCACGTGAATAAACTCGACAAAATAGCATGATTGTAAGTTAAAACACATGATTTTTTCACCACAGTAGGTATTAAAGAAAATACTAGCTTTGATATAACCAATACCACCCACCTACCAATAACCAAATACGATGGTCCAGCAGAAGACTTTAAAAACCTAACGTGTGCTGCAGCTGCTAACTACATGGCAGTATATAAATTTACATTATAAAAGAACAGGGTATTATAGGTAATTGCCATACGATAAAAGAAGTAGGTAAAGAAAGCTGTCAGAACTAGCAGGAGCTCACCTATATATCTTTGGTACTGTGCCCGTCTTTGAACAATGCTTTTCAGCTTGCCACATAAACAATTTTTTAGCAAATTAAAAACTAACCTCACAATCCGTATTCGCCCCCATACCAAACCACAAGCGCCGCCATAAACCTTGCCCATTGTGCACCTGCAATGGGCAAAAACGGTCAAAAAAACACCTCAGAGTGTTATAAGGACCTGCGAACACTTGTTTGACAAACAGAACCAAAAGGAAACAACACAGCAACGAAAGCAACTGTATTTTAAACCTTGTTAAGATACGTTAAGATTCAAGTTACAATGGATGCGGTCGGTTATTTGCTTTGGACGTTTTTCGTGTTTTGACAGCGGTACTCTTTGAAATCTTATTGTGCTGTGAATGCTAATTGTGGCAAATGACACCTTTTCAGTAGTTTTTATTGGTTTACGGACCATATAAAGGGGTCTGGGTCTGACTTTGATCTCGAAGCTCAAAGCATCGTTTTAAAACGCATTTTTAATGCAATTTATAAAAGTGATAAATACACACCCATTCATTGCCAATGGGCGCTAAGTATGCCCGATGCCGTGGCTTCGCAAATGAGCATCAGGGGCACTGCCACTAGGTGCCAATATTGCCGAGAACTTGCCTATGCTACCGGTTCATGACATATGAATGTGATATTTTTTTAATATGAATCAGTTACTCACTGCCCAAATATTGCAAGAAAAAGCATGTACCTTCTCGTAAATTTTTTTGTCAAGTTTGCTAGCTACAAGATTAAGTAACTGTTTTCAAAAAACATGCGGTCTCAAAGTTGCCGGACATAGATATGACCATGGTTGCTTGCAGGCGGCAACCAAGTAAAGGTGGTTGCTGGGCACCATATCGTTACTAAATCATCCCAGCAATGTATACTGTCAAGTTGGTGAAATAGGAGCCGAAGCCAAGTTACCTCTACTCTTGTATTAAGTAAGATTAGCTCAGGACTGGGCAGAGTAACTTGGCGCTCAGGATCCGAGGTTGTTTGCGCATTCATTGCTACTTAAATTTCGTTTCACTGGCAGACCTTGCGCAACAATTTCCGAAACCGTGAGATACTATAAGCGGAACAACATACAACAATGAGCGATCACTCAAAGTCGGCAATCTTCGAAATTGCCTGATCCATATCAAGTTTCCGTAATCAAAGCTTTCGCACGATCACTGTGTGAGCTGCATTTCTCTAAAACTGTAATTTAAGTACTTGTTTTTTTACTTTTTTTCTATGAGTAGACTTCCCGTATACAGAATTAAAAACAAACAATGTTTATGAAGAAATATAGTGGTCACAACTCACAAGTCTTCAACTAGCTGCCACAGAAAAGTCAAATTAAACCCTTAATAAGGAGTTGGTCCGTTGACAACATAAAAAAATATGGAACTTGTATAGGTGTTAGGTTACACAACAAGACAAGACAACAAGAATAACAAGTTGGACATTGGTATCTCATCGTCATCGGAGCTATTTCGGCCAAATAAGAGTACTATCGACAACACAGCTGACTGACCATCCGTGCACTTTATATGTATTGTAATAAGGTTCAATGTAACTACAGGATGGTCAGTTAACTGTGTGTTAGCGTTTGTACTGTACTGGAGGAGAATCTGCTTAAATCTCAAGATTCACACACACAGAACATCCCTCTACAGTTTCAAATTACCGTATTTCTCTTCTTGTTTCCTCAATGTTAGGTTATTGTATTTTACTAATGTAGGTGTGTTTTAACTTTAACTCTCAGTACCAGTACTTTATTTTTGCGCATCAAGCTTGGGTTAAATTCGTCTGGAAAAACCTTACAGTTCTCACGACGACACAGGCTCGCTCGACCGTAATACTCTTAGGTTAAGTTCTTTGTAGTCTTTCTGTTTGTTAACTCACTGGGTAAATAAATAAATTGCGTATTTGTATTTGATTCCAGAGAAAGTGTTTCAAGTCTAAATAGACGTTGCAATTCAGTCTAACTGCTTATATTTTGCCCAAACGCATAATTTCACCTGCAACTTTCCCTAACCGTCCATCTCGCAATTTGGTGACTGGCCAGTAATCCCACACGCAGGAATTCGGTTAATCGGTAGCCTTTACCGACACGCGAACGGATTCAAATGTTCGTTCCAATTCTAATTTGTCAGGAATGTCGGTAGTCGTGAGGAGTGAGGGTTATCAGGGAGCTGTCTTTTTAGGGGTCTCCTGCTGCGAAATGTAGGAATGACTATTTTCATTTTGACGCCACGAGTGCCTAAAAGCATTTTAACATTTTTAACTAGGTACATATTAAGTTTGTCCCCATTTCGATTTAGAAAGCGAGCTTTGTACTGATAAGACCGTTTTATTTTCCGTTTTGTTTTGTTAGGTAGATGCTAGCTGTCACCCGCGACTCCATTCGCGTTTCCAAAATACCCGGATAGATAAGAGCAGCGGGACAAAACACAGCCTATGTCCCTCCGGAAGGATCATGTTAAAAATTGGTGAATGAATTTTCAAAACGGGTGAGTATGAGTAGATTCAGAGATTACCCCTAACATACTAACTTACGTCACAAACAAACTTTACCTAAGTATTACCCGTTTCTGGCATCAATACACATTGAAGTATAGTACCTATAGGTAGAAAACAAACCACAAATCAAAAACCTCCGGCAGAACCTCAAACCAGAACTCGCCCGCCGTCATCACGGGTCGTGGTGTCTCCGGGGCGACCATCTGCGCTGCGCACGGCGTGTGAACGCGCCCCGGGCGCTCGCTCGGACCACGGCCATCTCACCTGGGAATTTAAAAAGGTAGCGTTCGATTTTTGAAATTAGGAGTTCGGAAGACCAAAGTGGTGAACGGTTTTTGTTTTAAACTACAGGGCAAAGCCCGACAGCGATCGGACCATGGCCGTCTCATCTGGGAATTTAAAACTTATCGTTCGAGTTTTGAAATTTGAAATTGGGAGTTTTGCATGTCGATCACGTAACGCATTTACGTACAATGTAAATTTTTACGCAACGTTAGTCTAAATGTCAATCTTTATATGGAAAAATTACAGTTGCATTTGTACAATTACTAATTGTGATTACCCCTCTGAAGACAAAAGTGGCGATTGGTTTTTGTTTTGTTTGAAAGACTGACCATCGTACGATTGTGCTCGGACCAAGGCCATCTTTAGGTCTTAAAAAGTTAGCGTTCCATTTTTGAAATTTGTATTTCAGTTGTAGCCTAGAGGCAAAGAGAGACGGGCTAGTTAAATTTTAAATTCTGTTCGACACGACATGTAGGCGCTCTTGCCAGTATTTAAATTAGGTATACGTAAGTACCGAGAAGAATTAAAAGTTTTCATCTATCAAAGTCTTAATGATACCTTTAGACATAAAAGATTAACATACTGTATACTCCTGTATTCATTTTATTAAGTCTACTGTATACTGTAATGTACCTACATACATAAAACCTATAATATATAATAACATATAATTTACGAAGAGAAATGTTCACCTTCCCTTATTTGAGAAAGTTTATTTTTAATACAGAAACAATTATCATTAACTACGTATTGCAAATTTTAACAAGAGGTTTATTTTTATAGTTGTAAATTAGTAGGTATCTCACAAGTTGAAGGTAAACGGTGCAGTAAAAAATAGAACTATGATGCAGTAATTATGCGCATATTATCACCTTAAACGTCGTATTATTAATTTATTGGTTTAATTGAACTGCCAGTGTTACGACCGTTAAAGCAGATGTACGACAGCTAATGGCATTAGACTTTAGACAGGAATTGTAGTAACGAGGCGGCACCTGCGACTTTTTTTCTGACAAGAACACACGGCTATGTGCGTCATGTCAATTTTATCAATGGTAGATTGTATTTACGGTTGTCGTCAAAGACATCTTTATTTAGACTTTTGCATCTAGGTAGCTATTCCCTTGTGATGATAAGGCGAGAAATGTATCTATGTTACCGTTAGATTATAAACACCGTCAGTTTATAATCTTATTCGCGATATTATGAACTGTCAAAATTCATTATTTTTACAGTAAATTTATACTAAGCATCTTTGTTCACAATCTAACGGTGACATATGTATATATCTCTTTGAGGTCGACTGGTAGTCGTTATGTGTTTGTGTTGTCCGTTTGTTCGCAGGTCATGAGCAGATCTTGTTAAACTTGATTCTGGCAAAATTGAGCCGACTCAGTTGGCCAGAAAGCCAAAAAAAAAGAGAAGAAGAAGAAGAAGAGGTCGACTGTACAACAAGTGCACAATACAAAGCATTTTCTGATAACTGGTAAGTAAGAGTGATAATCATAAGCAATAAGCATTGTACTATTTTAAGGTAGGTGTATAAATTATTAAATAAACCGATACAATCATAACTGACCGTTACAATGATAGATAGATGAGTGAACATGACGATTAGGGCATAGTTTCATCTACCCGCGCTAGCAGTCCGCCGAAACTCTCTTATAATGAAAATATGTATGGCGACGTAGACGCACTATTGCCAACCTAACAAAACACACAGTAGTGGCAACAACCAAGATGTCAAGATGAAATTTGAATTCAAAAGTTTGAAGGGTGCCGGTTAATGTACGGCCCAATAATTGGCATCCTCTATATCTATGTCTCTTTTTAACTTATACAAAAAGAGAGAGATAACGATAGATGGACGTGTATTATCGGGCCGTACATTAACCGGCACCGTTTGAAGTTTGATTGAAAAGTCAGAAAAAACACGGATTTCTCTTGCGATTTCGATCTGTTTATCAGCTTTTTCGTTTTAATTAGTGTATTTGATCTCTTCGTGAACCTATTCGTAAACGTGTTGAGTTAGAATATTCCAGAGACAGAGTCTCATTATGGGTAGAAAGAGTGGGATAAAATTTGGTGTAAGGGAAAGACACAGACCAGGATTATTTGGCGATTTTCCGATCGATGAGCAGCGGTAAGTATAGCTACTTAATATACATACCTAATATTAACTGGTCAGGTTCTCCATGGAAACATTTCAATGCGACACATTTTACCGAGTTACATGTTGTTTGCTCTGGCTTTGATTTTTAAGTAGTATAGCGTAAACATCGCGAGGGATAATATGCATGTCAATGGCCTCACAACAAAGGATGCCGAAGACCGTGTGAAGTGGAGAAACAATTTCACCAATACTGTGACATAGGCTATTTTTTCTATACTACGACAATCAATCATATGGTCTGCCTGATGGTATGCAGACACCGTAGCCAATATACACACATGGTTTCAAAAGAATCACTAGCGCGTTGCCGACCCTTTATTGATTTGAGGATTCGTTGTGTTGATAGCTAGAGACGGACGCAGGTTCCTCACTCTGAACACAACACCTCCTCCGAAGCTTTGCCGACCTTACTTACCACCAGGAACACAACACCACATACCTTGAGAGCAAATAATGGTGGCGCGTTATTATGGCTGCGGTCTTCTGAAGGTACTTACACTGTGGGGATGCTGCAAATATGAGCAAAGTGACATTCTGCCAATATGAGCAAAGTGACATTCTGCCGTGGTGCCCTATCTCACCTTAATACATATCTCGCGGATTATTTTTAATGCAGGTGGAATCACCGGGACAGCTAGTTTCGTCGGACTGTCAATTTCAATACTATCTATTTCGAGTTTCTGATAGTTATTTTACTTATTTCCATGTAATAAATAAAAAATCGTCACTTATTGACCTAACAAATTGGGATTTGTTTACAGGTGCAGAACTTGGGTACTTACAAATAGTTGGAAAGGAAGATCTTGTATATACCCATAGAAAAGCTTCATGAAGTACAATTTATTTGTGGAGAAAATTTCAAAGCACGAGACTTCAACAAAAAAGGCAATCGTCTGAGGAAACGAGCATATCCCATATTGCATATATCTGCACTACTATTGACTGGACGTCAATTATAAAAACTTCCCTCTACATGTGGCATGTAAATCAGGTATGCATAATTAAGTTGATCAAGCATGAGCGCCGGCAGCAAGGTGCAAACGGGAGCACTTGCAACCCCCTGTCAGGAAAAAAAATGCAAGCAATTTTTTTTTATAAGTCTCTTTTGTAATTCTTTTGAAGTTTGTGAGCAGGTTCAATTATTTTATAGCTTTTAGGTCAATACAGATTTTGAAAATTTGGTAAACTATAATACTCGTAATGACAGACTTGCGAGTTCTACAGCTCACTGAGCCACAAGCGAGCAAGGGAAGTGAATGAAGTATTTCTTTCCAGCAGTTTTCCTCTACTCTACAGGACGCATTCTTGAACCGATTTCCGTGAAATTTTGTGAGCAGTTTCGATGACTATATAGATCTTTTTTATGAGAGGAGGTGCCCAGCAGTGGGACGTTTATATGCTGATTTATTTATTATATTGTCGATTCAGATTTTGGAAATTCGAAAAAAAAACAGGCTCGCGATGTCTACAGCTCACAGAGCCACTAGTTATTGAATGAGCGAGCGAAGCGAACGAAGTTCTCCGTTTCAGCTTGGGCAAAAGTGCTTTCGTATGTCTTGCCGGCTGTTCTACTCTACAGGTAGAAAAAATAAAAAAAAATACGTTTGACATAGCTTTCAGAGCCATTAGTTATAATTTTAAACAATGTTGTACTTGATACATTTCAGCTTTGGCACCCGTCTGTCAGTATGGATCAAGCGGCCTCTTCAGCCGCAGTTCCTTCCAGCAACAAAACACCACTTGCTATAGTTGCACATTTGTTAAATTATGTGAGTCTTTCAATGACTAAGGTTGCTATTGGAGTCAAAAGTTTGTATGGGCATCCTGATTTTTAGGGTTCCGTACCTCAAAAGGAAAAAAACGGAACCCAAATAAGATCACTTTGTTGTCCGTCTGTCTGTCTGTCAAGCAAGACCCTATAAAACAGGGTTAAAAGTTTGTATGTAAGATTATAAGTTTGTATGTTTTGGGTAATATCCGGAACCGCTTATCCGACTTCAAAAATTCTAGCTGGTATAAATAAGCTACGGTAGCCTCACTAGGCCACCACCACCACCCACCAACCACTAGAACCACTGTTCAGGCATCTGGATGTCAAGCGACGGTCTTGGGTTCGAATCCCGGCTAATACCAATGACTTTTTCGAACTTATGTACGGAATATTTAGGTACTGTTAACTTTTCGGTCTTGTTTCGGTCAAGGTGGACTGATGACCTGGTAAACGTCGCAGAAGTCCGCTGGATGTGGGTGGTGCAGGACCGCTCATTGTGGCACTCGTTGGGGGAGGCCTATGTCCAGCAGCAGTGGACGTAGAGCACGAGTGTTTCGGCTGATATGATGATGATGAGATGATGAACGTTTTGGTAAAGGAAAACATCGTGAGGAAACCGGTCTAATCCTAATAAGGTCTAGTTTTCCCACTGGGTTGGAAGGTCAGGTGGCAGTCACTTTCGTAAAACTAGTGCTTTGGCCAAATCTTGGAATTAGGTCTAAACCCGGACCCCGGGCTCATTTAGGGCACAGCCGGGAATAACACTAGCGGGATTGACTATTTACTCTTAATAATATTTTGAGTAAGGATACCTACAAGGAAACCAGTTAAAAAAGGCTTTGAAAGTTTGTATGACGCACAAGTCTTAAAGAAGTGAGTAGGTATGTATATGTATATGGATGTCCGGCTGTTCCCCTCTACAGGTCGCTTATTGCTCAACCGATTCTCGTGACATTTTGTAGCGGTTTCAGTCCAAGTCTTCTAATAAAATAACAGCTACGAAACCCTTCATAGGCATGGCCGAATATGCTTCTGATCCTGACGAATTTAGCATTAAGCTACTAAGTAGGTATAAATCTAACTCTTATCTTTTAACGGCCTCCGTAGCCCAGTGGGTAGTGACTCTGCCTACGAAGCTGGAGGTCCCGGGTTCGAATCCCAGTCAGGGCATTAATTTGTGTGTTTATCACGAATATTTGTTCCTGAGTTATGGATGTTATATATGTATATATAAGTATCTATATGTATTTATCTATTATTTCACAACACAAGCCTTATCGAGCTTACCGTGGTGGGCCTAGGTTGATTTGTGTAAGATTGTCCCGTAATATTTATTTATTTATTATATATATCATCGCCTAGTACCCACAACACAAGCCTTATTGAACTTACCGTGGGCCTAGGTTGATTTGTGTAAGATTGTCCCGTAATATTTAATATTTTTAATCTACAAATCTTATGTGAATCTTGGCCACAAAAAGACATTCATGTTATTTTGTAGTAGGTGGATGTAAATTTTTAGGGTTCAGTTGTTAACAAGGAACTCTTAGACTTTCGCCATGTGCGACTGTACGTCCGCGGCTTAGCTCAAAGACTCTTAGGTACTACCTACATAAAATGCTGGTATTTGTAATGGGTATAGTAAGAATGTATGTACCTATATCTAAGGAGTTATGGTTTTATTGCTTTTGGTGCTTAAAACACCGTTCCGCGTGTACAAAACTCAACTCAGTGTTATCAGGAATAGGAAGTACTTAGGTAGGTACTTTGAAATTGAGTCAGCGATTTATATACGAAGAAGTGACAGGTACATAGCCACAAGCCAGAGTTACTTCCCTATTTGTAATACGCATGGACTTATGTATTTAGGCAGTATAATTATGCCTTTAACAAATAGTTGCGTCCTGTATATTTATATAATCGTATGGCATACATTATTTGTATGTGTAAATTGTGTGTCATGAATAAATAATTGAATTTGAATTTGTATTTTTGTATTTATTTGGCCTTTTGAGTTTGTCACTCTTTAGTCTTTAGTACCACCCAGGGGACACGTGCAGGGTTGTGGTAGGTAGCTCCTGCGGACGCAAGTGACAGTTGTCCCCCCTTTGTCAAGTGAGTGGGCAACTCGACTGTAAGACGTTATTAAGCCGCCCGAAGGCCTCTAACTCGGCTTAACGACTACTGTCATAGACATCAGCCATAAACTAACACCACCATTAGATTGAATGTTAATATTTGATACATTTCAGGTCCCGCGGCTACCCCCATGGAGGAAGCGGTGCCTGCAGCATCTGTTTCAGCAGCAAGACACCACTTGCTGTAGCCAATAGTTGAACGAAGAAAAACGTAACACCGCGCACCGCAATGGGTTCTAACTTCTAGGAACTACTGGAAATATATCCAGAGGGTCACTCAGCCATATTATTTATTTTCGCGAGTACGTACTTGCACACACATAACCTTGTACCCAGGATTATTGACCAGCAACTTGCTCTGCTATACGGTCTTATGGTCCGCGAAGTGCCATACTATAAGTACACATTCTGCAGCGCTATTTCTCGAAAATGATCGTTCCACGCTCTATATGGATCGATCTGTAATCACGGATATGACTATTGTAGCCAATAAGATTGATATCGTGCTGACCTCGCTAGATGGCTGGGTCAAGGATCAGATACAGAAGGCATACTCCAAGGCACTGCGAGAATAGTCAGGAGGTTCGTCTCTCAGTCGGGCGACTGACCTGACCACCGGTAGCGGTAGCTTATGCCCCATAGCGGCACCCTTGTTTAGGTTTTTTTATAATACCTACCTACCTCATAAGTGTTTTGGTTATAAACTGTAAACTTGTGTGTGATTAATAAATAAATAATAATAAAAAATAATAATTATCTTTTATGCGTCGTATTTTAGTTTTATTTGAATATTAACACGAGACAATTATTTTGCTAAAAGAAGCACAATAAATAAAGAACATAGTTTAAGTTGTTATACATTTTGTGTATTTCTGTATTTTCAGGCCTTCGCTAATTTCTTTAGGGAGATTATAATATACTATTGTTATTTATTATGGTCAATTTGAGGGATCTTTCGTTACTAAGGTATTGCTTTTTTAATTTGTTTCATGGTACTCGTGTTAATGATCTTTGGATCGAATAAAACTAGTAAATATACAATTATAATACAGGGATGATAAAGTTAAAATGCTAAATTTCTTAAAGTAAGCTCTGCAACTATCTTATGTTTATGTTTACGTGAATCTGTAGGTACCTATATATTCTTGTCTTATGTTTTTTTTGTTACTTTTAGAAGTTATTACGAATACCTATGTTCATTTGAAATAAAAGAGCTAATATCTGATCAATATTTCATTCGTATAGATAGATTTACTTAGCGAAAACTGAGAAATAATCACGTGCCGTTTTTATAAGGTTTCTTATGCTATCAGTCAATAAAATGTTCTGCACATTCTGTCGCGTTCTCAGTTCTCGTTAAATTATTCTTGGAACCTAAACATTTAATTGTATTTAGGTAGTTGGAAATTAATAAATGTAGAACGAGCGACCCCTATGGGGTCATGTTATCGATATCGATGAAATATTTTCTGACGTATGAACATCACTATTATCGAATTTTCACATCACTGACTTTGACCGGATGTCGTAATGTCAACACTCATTTTTCTTTACGTTGGTAGGAGACTTCAGAGAATCCCATAAAATAAAATAAATGTATGAAGTTCCGTCTCTTATAACGTAGTGTTTATATTCTCTTTGCGCGCTAGCTTTGTACGCTTCACACCGCACCCAGAGCGCTTCGCGCGGCGAGACGAGATCCACAGATATACAAACCATTTATTTCAGGCATCTAAGGCCCACAGTTACAAACACCATAAAAACTAACAACATACAATACATATATAAAATAAAATGAAAAAAGCGGCCAAGTACGAGTCGGACTGAAGGGTTCCGTAAAATAAATTGCGGTTTACGATTTAGGTATGACGTATTAGAAAAAAACTACTTACTAGATCTCGTTCAAACCAATTTTCGGTGGAAGTTTGCATGGTAATGTACATCATATATTTTTTTAGTTTTCTCATTGTTTTATCTTGCTGTTCTACTGGGTCCCGTAACACAGGGAATCTTAGCTCGGGACCCAATGACTTTGTATCCTAGTGTATCATGTTTATGTCGAATAAATATTTCTATTTCTATATTCTCTTATTTTAGAAGTTACAGGGGGGGGGGATACATTTTACCACTTTGGAAAGTGTCTCTCGCGCAAACTATTCAGTTTAGAAAAAAAATGGTATTAGGAACCTCAATATCATTTTTGAAGACCAACCCATAGATAACCCACACGTATGGGTTTGATGAAAAAAAAATTTTTGAGTTTCAGTTCTGAGTATGGGTAACCCCTAAAATTAAATGTATTTTTTCGATTTTTGTGTGAAAATCTTGATGCGGTTCACAGAATACATCTACTTACCAAGTTTCAACAGTATAGCTCTTATAGTTTCGGAAAAAAGTGGCTGTGACATACGGACGGACAGACAGACAGACATGACGAATCTATAAGGGTTCCGTTTTTTGCCATTTGGCTACGGAACCCTAAAAACGAATGATTTTGGTGACGAACCAGCGTGGCTCCGTATAGCGTGGCCCAGTGTTGTGACGTACGGGTACTAGGTTAACCTCGTAATCCTACGTAAAACTAAACAAGTCCTAACTGTATAATAAAGTGGTAAGCTCTCGAGCACCATTATTAATCAATTAGAATTAATTAGTGGTTAACTGTCGCCGCACTTCCTCGAAGGTGTCAGTGATATGCAGAACATAACCAAGAGGTAAAAGACTGGCAGTCGAACTTGCTGATAATTCTTTTATCCGACTGTCGTTCAATTTATTGTCATTAGATTAATTTATAATAAAAAAAAGATTAACATTTGCCCGCTACTTGATGGGATGGGGGATGATTTTCCGCAAAGTCTTTCGGCGGCGGCGCCGTACCGCAGACATGTGGCCGATCCCTTATCTCTTTCGATTTTTTCAGACATAAGTATTTTGCTTTAAATGCGACAGAAAATGGGACTTAAACATGAAGTGATTGACGTTTGACTTTCTGATAATTTCACCGAAATACATATTTCAGCTTAAACCCAATTTAGCAGTCTATCATAATCATCATCATCATCCTATATGAGTCATTTAAGTAAAAACTGCATTAGGTCTAGTGAAACATTAGGCCTATGAAACATTAGCGCTAAAGTTGTTAGGTCTAACATGGAAGAACCGCCCAATAGTATTGGGCAAAGATAATATAAATAAGAGACGGGACTTCGAAAAGGTTTTGGATGACAGTGACAATGTCATTTGATTTTGACATGACAACTCATTCGAACTTTAGCTAGTTTGAAATGCCACAATACCAATAAAAATAAACGCTAGTACGGAAGTAGACTTACCAACCTAACGAACGAGGAGGATAGTGTAAGCGCAATTGGCTGCTTTATTCGATTAAGGAACAAATATCATCGACTTGAGAGTGCATACGAAGTCGCGGAAGGTGAAATTCAAATGAAACAAACATAGTGATTGAATTACTTACTGATTATATTGATCCTTCACTGTGTTAACTTACCATTAAGACACAGTATTAATGAATAGTATTAGACTAACACACAATACATTACAAATAGTATTTGACTTCTCCCTGGCTAAATCAAGACTGACTCCGAAAAATCCCTCATGGGACCAGGTCGCCACTACATTGACGTTACTTTTCCCTCCATTACTATCGACCAATCAGAGAGCCGCAGTAACACCTGGCGGTCTCTGATTGGTCGAGCGCTTCCAACTGTCAGTCCTGCTTTAATCCAAGTTTTAGGTCATAATACATACTCATTTATACAAATTAATGATTACCACTGCGTATTAACTATATAATTTCTAACAGTCGGCCATCCAAAATAGATGTAACGACCTCGCACATCAAATCGTAATATTAACTAACAAATAAGAATAAATAATACGTACGAGTTTATACCCGTGTAATGGAATACATTTGCTACACATTGTCAAAATATGTTGGATTTTGTATTAATATATCATACACATGGACCAGCTGTAGCATTATACATCTGCGATTATCATTATTTCATGTTTACAACTTATTTCATTAATAACATAACGATATGAATCACAATAAACAATCTAGAGTGTACTCTATGGATTTGATTTACTGATTTGCAAGTAAGTAGACATTATATCACGGCCTGTAAGAGTAAACTACTTAGTAATATAATATAAACATTAAATTTTATTATTTTTGGCAGGCTTTATTTCATGGCCTGAATTTTATTCGCAATCGGGCATTATTTCATGGCCAGTGCGAGTGATGTGTCATGTATTCGCATACGGGCATTATTTCATGGCCAGTGCGAGTGGTGTATTATGTATTCGCATACGGGCATTATTTCATGGCCAGTGCGAGTGATGTATTATGTATTCGCATACGGGCATTATTTCATGGCCAGTGCGAGTGATGTATTATGTATTCGCATACGGGCATTATTTCATGGCCAGTGCGAGTGATGTATTATGTATTCGCATACGGGCATTATTTCATGGCCAGTGCGAGTGATGTATTATGTATTCGCATACGGGCATTATTTCAGGCCAGTGCGATTCAATAAAATAGGCATTATTTCATGGCCTGGACACTGAAATAAATGGGTTAGTGATTACTTTCAAAAATAGGCATTATTTCATGGCCTGAACACTGAAATAAATGGATTAAAGATGATTTTTATAAACAGGCATTTTTCCATGGCCTGGACACTGAAATAAATGGGTTAATGATAACTTTCAAAAACAGGCATTATTTCATGGCCTGAACACTGAAATAAATGGATTAAAGATGAATTTTATAAACATGCATTATTTCATGGCCTTAACACTGAAATAAATGGGTTAAAGATGATTGTAAACAACAGGCAATTATTACATGGCCAGAAAACTGAAAATATGGGTATAAGATGATTTTCATTAATTAACTGCTATGATGTTCGAAATACAATTGCACTAGTGCATTATTTTTTTAACATTAACATCAATTTTGAACTTAAGGTTTAAAATATTTATAAAACAAAGAAAAGAAGAGAGACGAGAACACGATATGACACAGATAACAAATATAATGGACAATGTACACCATCATCGTCTGAAGCCCAATACAAGACTCGAACTTGTGACCTCTGCATTGCCGGTACATATATAAAATTTTGTATATCACACTAATTAATTAGTAGCCTTTCATTATGGAGGTCTGAAATAATTCACCCTAGGCTTGATTTTATCAAAGTAACTGCTACTACAGAGGAATAGCGTCTATAACCATTTTCCATCATCTGAGTGTCAACAATCTGCTACCTATGAACATCGTATATTTTAATTAGTCCATATGGACCCTAGAACTTAAGTAAATATATAGCTTTTTATTATTTTCAGTCGCTGGGATTTGTTTTTTGACACGTACTAAATATCCTACCTCGAACTTTTAGGACTGCAACGTTTTGCAGCATAGGACAATATCTGAGCTTCGTGTGAAGCTTTACGAGCTTCGTGTGAAGCTTTAACGGGCGCATTTATGTCTTCTCTCATTTCATCTACACATTTACGATCAGCGCTAGTAACATCGGTACATACTTAACTCTGGAAGAATGCGACTTTCACTAGGTGCCATTAACCAATTATTTATTTGGTGCCAAATAGCGCCTCAGAGGGGATTAAGCCCTTGAATTTAAAGTAGTAAGTATGTACAATCTTCATTGCACATCAAGCATTTGGTCTCAACCGTGCCAATGCTATTGGCTGTCAAACCGTCCACCAAATTTATATTATAGCGTTCTACTTGCCCGTGACCCTGGGTGTGGATACAGCGTTCAATACAGTAATATTTAGTATTCCTATCGTACAAAAACTTCCCAAAGATCTCACTAGTGAAAGATATATATGATTCACCGAGGGACGCCAAAAAAAACCCAAAATATTTTCGGAATACATTAATCTTACTAACAACTATGGACAATGTTCCGAAATAAATTATTTGAATTGAATTGAAAAATTGAATTAATCGATGTTCCTAACAGGCTTCAAGAAAGCGTTTTTAATGTAAGAGTCTATAAGAACCAGTATATAAGCATTGCACCCTTTCAAAAGCGCATTTTAGACAAAAGGTAACGTGAATTCAATATTGTGAAATAATTAGGTATAATTGTAATTTAATTTAAATAATATATGCATAATATTTAATGTAAAAATTGAATTCCAAGTTTTATTATGTATTTAGAATATTTAGATAGGTACAATGCTCTTTATTTATTTAAAAATTTTAAAAGTCCTTCTTTATCCCGAGATGAAAGGTTTTCTTCATATCCTGAATCAGCCTCAGATATGTCAGGAATACCAATTTGTTCGGAATCTACTTTCCTCCCGAGCTACACGATCGCGATAAATCAAAGACTCATTCTTCAATAAGCAGAGATTACGAGGAGAGCGAACAGCTACAATATGTCCTACTCCTCCGGCAGGCATCCACAATACCCCAGCTACAACAGAATAACTCACCCCGTTATGAACTATACGAGTAAGTCCTCCTTCCACAAAAATCTCCCCTTTGAATAATTATGGGTTCTGGACGCACCCCTATAAAGGTAGGATCGAAAATTTCTAAATCACGATCGCTATGCTATTTTGAACTTGTTACTAATGGTCACTAATTGATCAAATTAGAGTGTATCCAAGTGATGACTGATCTTTTGTATAACGGTGTGAGGTTGTTCTGTATAGGTTTATCCTATCAACAATTTAAATGGCATAACATCTTTGGGTAAAATTAACAAGTCCTATTTAGCTTCAACGTCATCTATGTATAATGATTTGTACCCATAGAGGTAGAATAGAATAGAGAGACTCGCCCACATATACCTACACGCATGAGTGACAAGTATGCATGCATAGACAATACCGCAATTGGGAACGAGATACAATGTCACATTTTCCGTCCCTCCCCGCGCATACGGAATCTTTGCTGTTTGCCACCACATCTGTCAAAATATTGTACATTATCCTTCTAGCGTTATTCCCGGTTATGCCCCTAAAGGAGCCCGGGGTTCGCTTTGACACCTAATCCCAAGATTTGGCATAGGCACTAGTTTTACGAAAGTGACTTTTATTTCTTTTTAGTTAGTGTGTGACTGAATAAATGATTTATGATTATGATTATGATTGACTGCCATCTGACCTTCCAACCCAGAGGAAAACAATACATTATTGGGATAGCCGTCACCGATATAACACCACCAAATCACAAATGACATTAGACGTCAATAATGAGTCTTCTGATACTTCCCGATCTATTAAGGTAAATTCACCACTATCTATTTCGGGCATACGCTAGGACGGCATCTATTATATTTTTATCGAATTTTGGAGGGTAGTAAAATACTATACACCCATATCTCCGTTGACAACTTGCTTATTTCGGGCATACGCAAGGACGGCATCTATTATATTTTTATCGAATTTTGGAGGGTAGTAAAATACTATACACTCATATCTCCGTTGACAACTTGCTGGGTCGACTGCCATTTGCGACCATGACCGGTGAAACCCGTGTAGAAAGGTCAGAAATAAAGGTAAATAAATATCGCGTTAAAACCGTGAAAAACAATAATTTAAATATGTGTACAAAGCGCGAGTGTTTAAAGTGTTATATCTATAGGTATACGTTGTACTACAAAGTTACCGAATCCTCAAGAGTAAGGGAAGATTACTAGTTATATTGATTCCATTAGTTATAATTATTAAATAGCTTCATAACCTCCGACACCTTAACCTTAGGTATCCCGCCATACCAGGAAAATAGGCAATTAAATTTAAATCAAATCAAAATACGGACTAAAGTAGACTTTGTTCTTTTTCTAAAATCGAATGATGCAAAACAAATGCAACTCTGTTCTAATTTAAATTGAATATAAATTCCATTGACGGGAGGATGCCGTGAATTCGCGGCACCGGGAGACAACAGGACGTAAAGGACCGTATTCACAAACGTTGTTTTAAAATATTTGTCATTAGAATTGCGGACAGAGCTTAACCGGAGGAGACTGACGAGGAAGACCAGTAGGTCAATCACGTAACGCATTGTACGCGCGTCTGACAGTAAAATCACAATCTAACTGTCATTTTTCCATATAAAATTGACATTTAGACCTTACAGACGCGCGTAAGAAAAGTTACGTGATCGACCCACTGGATCATTAAATGCCGCAATACATATTGTAGTCTTGACATTGAGGAAGTTTGGCATAACACTGCCCAGTATCGTGACTTATTCTTGAGCATCGACCACATTTCTTTAATGGTTGCGTACATTCTAAATTTCAATAATATCTGAACTGTGATGTGACGTGGCCATCTTTCCTACATTTACAGCAACGAATAATCTTTGAATGTGTACGTGCCTGACTGTCTACATGCTCTTGGTAGTAAGTTCTTAACAAACTTACGCTCTGTATTTGTCTTTATATTTCTAACATTACTCGCATACGTTAGCGATTTATTAGAATTGTCACATATTGGGCTGCTTCCGCAACAAGCCTAGCAGAACGATCATCAAGTCCATGCAAAATGCATTCTACTGCACGTTTGCCAACAATACACACATCTATTTATCAAAACTAACTTTTCATAATAACACTCTTTAAGCGGATTAGAAAACCTAGCTCTTTTAGCAAGATGAAAATAGAAAGACAACAGATGGTCGACCCTCGTACCTTTTAACTTTGGCAAGGGAAATTGTACGATCCGTTTTTCGACCCGGCCGTAAATACTGGTGCATTTGTTTACCTTATGCAACCACATAGTCAAAGTCTATTTCCTCTTACATGGGTCGAATCCAGGTACAATATTATTCATACCTAACTTCCCTATATTATGGTCAATTTAATAGTCTCTAAACCGATACAAGATCTACTTATATGTTAGTATTATGAGAAGGCTCACCGAGATGTCCCTGGTGCGTCGTTCACTATGACCACGCTGCCCACTGGCGGCCCGGCTGCATGCCCGCCGGCTGCCCGACGTGGCTGCACTGTCCGCTGGCTTCCCGCGTGGCTGCGCTGTCCGCTGGCCGCCCGCGTGGCTGCGCTGCCCGTCTGCGCACCCGCTGGCTGCCCGCGTGGCTGCGCTGTCCGCTGGCCGCCCGCATGGCTGCGATGTCCGCTGGCTGCCCGCGTGGCTGCGCTGTCCGCTGGCCGCCCGCTTGGCTGCGATGTCCACTGGCCGCCCGCATGGCTGCGATGTCCGCTGGCCGCCCGCTTGGCTGCGATGTCCACTGGCCGCCCGCTTGGCTGCGATGTCCACTGGCCGCCCGCTTGGCTGCGATGTCCACTGGCCGCCCGCTTGGCTGCGATGTCCACTGGCCGCCCGCGTGGCTGCGCTGTCCGCTGGCCGCCCGCATGGCTGCGATGTCCACTGGCCGCCCGCTTGGCTGCGATGTCCACTGGCCGCCCGCTTGGCTGCGATGTCCACTGGCCGCCCGCGTGGCTGCGCTGTCCGCTGGCCGCCCGCATGGCTGCGATGTCCGCTGGCTGCCCGCGTGGCTGCGCTGTCCGCTGGCTGCTCGCGTGGCGGCGATGTCCGCTGGCTGCCCGCGTGGCTGCGCTGTCCGCTGGCTGCCCGCGTGGCCGCGCTGTCCGCTGGCTACCTGCGTGGCTGCGCGGCCCGTTGACCGCCCGCGTGGCTACGCTGCCCGTCTGCGCGCCCGCTGGCTGCCCGCGTGGCTGCGCTGCCCGCTGACTGCCCGCGCTGTCCGCTGGCCGCCCGCGTGGCTGCGCTGCCCGCTGACCGCCCGCGTGGCTGCACTGCCCGTCTGCGCGCCCGCTGGCTGCCCGCGTGGCTGCGCTGCCCGCTGACTGCCCGCGCTGTCCGCTGGCCGCCCGCGTGGCTGCGCTGCCCGCTGACCGCCCGCGTGGCTGCACTGCCCGTCTGCGCGCCCGCTGGCTGCCCGCGTGGCTACGCTGCCCGCTAGCCGCGTGACCGCTGACTGCGCCTCCTGCTCCAGAGCAGCGGCTGACGCGCCCCCGCGAGGGCCGACTGGAGCGACCGCGCAAGCGCCGCGCCGTCTGACTGCTCGCCTGGCGCGGCGTCGGGGCGTGCTGCGCAACCGTCGATAACTCGATGTATCCTTTGTGGGACTCGTGGGGATATAAAATTCCCTTCCACGAGCTGCTTCTTCTGTTATATCCTGAAACGTATAATTTGTTTGCGAAGTCACTGATGAAGGGTACAGTAAAACTATAAAGCGACACAAGAAGCAAGTATAGCTCCAGAAATATTTTGTATTTTTAGTAAAAAAAAAGGAACAAATAAAAATGTATTCCGACCAGAGTTTTATTTAAACACCAATACGCATTCAACAACAGCTACATTATCATATAAATTTAATAAATATTATTGTTTAATAAATAAGACCTACTACTACTGGTACCTGTATAAACCCGGATAAAGGGCGTCAATCCTGAAGCCAACCTTGTCAACGCACTCAGTAGCTGTACATTATTTTATTAGCAACAATAAATACACGCTCAAGTGGATTAAAAGTCGAAGTGGAATAATGCGTCGCAATCATACATCACCCTGCTTTGAACCATGTGACCTAACATTTTAGCAATTCTAGCTGTTGAATGACTCTTACCGCGGTATTTAAAGCTTTAACCTTTGATATTATTTTACAAAGAAACGAACTAGCAGCATACGCTCTGATTATAGGAACAAAAACAAGTTTACGTGGGCTTAGCGGTAAGTTTAAACAAAAGGAGGAAAAAAAATAGTAGTGAGCTTAGTACTTTTAAGGTCCTTTTCTTATCCCACTTCTGAGATGTAAGCGCAATTGGCTGCTTTATTCGATTAAGGAACAAATATCATCGACTTGAGAGTGCATACGAAGTCGCGGAAGGTGAAATTCAAATGAAACAAACATAGTGATTGAATTACTTACTGATTATATTGATCCTTCACTGTGTTAACTTACCATTAAGACACAGTATTAATGAATAGTATTAGACTAACACACAATACATTACAAATAGTATTTGACTTCTCCCTGGCTAAATCAAGACTGACTCCGAAAAATCCCTCATGGGACCAGGTCGCCACTACATTGACGTTACTTTTCCCTCCATTACTATCGACCAATCAGAGAGCCGCAGTAACACCTGGCGGTCCCTGATTGGTCGAGCGCTTCCAACTGTCAGTCCTGCTTTAATCCAAGTTTTAGGTCATAATACATACTCATTTATACAAATTAATGATTACCACTGCGTATTAACTATATAATTTCTAACAATAGTAGGCTTGTAGTACTTAACGTTATCGATATCGATAATATTAGAACCAAACGTTATCGATATCGATAAATTATGATTAGGGACGTCGTTGGGCCCACTGCATGAACAGAAAATTGCTTTACAAAATCTAAAACTAATCCGATTTAGGTATGAAATAATAAAAGGAGAACAAATATTTCATACAGTTTATTTCACACTTATTTCCCAATCACAGCATATTTACAAAAAATCACCAATGTGTACGCATATCTTTGCGGGTCGCAATGAATTCTTCTCGAACTAAGAAACCTCGCGCTTGTAGGTTTTATCCAAGTACCAACCGTTGTTTTTCATAAGTAAATCAATATTGGCGCTTGATATTTCGTTATTAATACATACGTGTTTTATTTTAAGATAATTATTAATTTTATTTCTTCAAAAGCATTGTTTGTTTGACACACATATGTTTTCTGGTGAAGTTATAATATCCATGGTAACCGGCCAAAGTCACCATGACAGACAGAGAAAGAACGGAAGTAGGAGAAAGCATGAGTCCGCCATAGCAATAGCACAGATAGAAAACTTGTCATTTGTCAAAACTTGTCAGATTTGATGCTGAATTTGAGCAGTTGGACATCATTCATCGTTTTGTTCCTAGTTGCGCTACACTGGTATTGGGACTGATGTAGCCTCCTTTCATGGATGAGAGAGAAAAGTAGTGGTCCCTGTCCCTACACTGGAAAAACTATAGTGAATATTAATTCTTGGTTCTCCAAAGCACACACTCGTCCATTCTTATACTCGCCGCTTCCTTATTGTGACACAGGATGTAAAAATTACTAGCGGTGGCGGTGCTTCTAATCTTGTCTATGCCAGGCTTTATCCCATCGATATTCATGTGTTTGTCTATGCTCTTAAGTGTAGCGCGGACATTTGTGTATTTTATTGTCCTTGTTAATGCCTGCATCACACTGGCGCGGGTTGCGGTGGCGGATCATAGTAAATTTGGCAGCTAATGTCTTGACCGCCGCGGCCTGGCCGCGCCAGTCTGTGAGAGCCCTTATGTTTTACGCTGTTTGTAACTGGTAAAGCTTGCTACACATCGTAGATTATTAAACGAGCGAGCGAAGTGAACGAAGTGCGTTTCAGCTTAGGCAAAAAATATTTCGTATGTCCTGCGTCTTTCCGGCTGTTCTCCTCTACAGGTCGCATTTCTCAACCGGTTCTCGTCAAATTTTATGAGCAGGTTCAATAATTAAAATAATTATATAGAATTTTGTAGTCGATTCAGTTTCGTCGTAATAAAAAAAAAAAAAAAAAGATAGGCTCGCTACTTCTACAGCAGCCACTAGTTACAATAAACAGAAGATTTATGTCTAACCATAATGTTCATCATAGAAATCGAAGAACGTATAATAACTACAGAACGCATCTGCAGCTTCTTAATTTTAAAAGCATAATAGGTAATCAAAATGCACATAAACAAGGCGTTAGTCTTTCTTTGCGTTATAATAAGTCATTCATAAATCTCTACCCTCATAAAACTTTTTAAAATCACGTCAGTTTTTACGAGTGTGCGGCTCATTTTCTTTAATAACTCGTAATTTCATAAAAATAATTAACAACTTAGAAATGTTGAAAAAGCCCCGACAATTTCATTTCTAAGTTAAATATCGACTACTTCTAACGGCCCGGCCACGACATTGCGTGAATTGTGGCGTTTTATCTTTTCATTGCGCGACGCTGTGGGTAGTTGGGATCACAAGCAATGAATTACAAAAACCGCTGTCGCTGCCGCGCATTGCCGCCGTGGCCGGGCCGTTAAGGCCTCCACACACCGAACGCGGGTCGGGCGCGGCGCGGGTCGGGCGCGGCGCGTGTCGGGCGCGGTTGAAGCGGTTTATTCACACCGGCCTGTAGTAACGCGGGCCCGCCGCGGTAGCAACGCGGGCCCGCGCGGGCCCGCGTTGCTAGCGCGTTCACAAGAACGGCAAAGAGAATACGCCCGGCAGCACCAGTCGACTTCAAGATGTGGAACGGTGAAGACTCCGACGAAGAAGACCTATTATTGCTCCTAGCTCTTAATAAAAAAAAAAGAATTTGGGTTCACGACCTGAATAAAGAATCTGCGAGACGCCGTTATGGGGAATACCATCGCCTGTGTAGGGAATTGGAAAGTTACGAAGATCGTTTTTTTACTTATTTCCGAATGTCCCAAAACAGTTTTGAAGAATTGCATGAGATATTGCAAGTTAAAATAACAAAAATGGACACCAATTATAGATCGTCAATCCCGACCAGAGAGAGACTAGCCATTTGCTTGCAGTGAAATCCGGTGTCTCAAGTAACCCGGCGGGTATTCCAAGTTACCTTATTTGACGGTAGTATAGAAAAGTTAATTTTTTTGTTAAAACAATGAACCTACAGTAGGTACAAACGTGCAATGTATCGTGCCCTTAGGTACCATAAGTTTGAGTTGAGTAACCGTCCGTACCGTACTTGGGTGCATTAGAACGCTAGCCCTGTGGTGATGTACGCAGACGCCTATAGCGAATACGGGTTTGCAAATTTTTTGTAAGTAAGGGAAAGAGGTTGTACTTATGTAGTAGGTACTTTCGATATTGATTTTGCATGACTAAAATAACAATGATTCTCGTTTTAAATAAATTCAACTTAAACCATAACTATGTTTTTTATTAATCATTATCAATTTAGGTAAGTAAATAACAAGTACCTACTGTAAGTCTCCATTTAAAATGGTACATGGTGTAATACATAGTATTCCTCATCGAGGTAGGTACAGTAGGTACAGCCAGCGTCATAAAGTTAGTAGCAGACAGAGTAGCCAAATATTTCGTAACACACCCTTATTCTTACAGTAATAAAGACGTGTACCGAAATATTTAGCTGGCTGCTACTATAACTATGACGCTGACTGTACCTATATTTTGTATGACGCTTTTACCTAGAGCTTTAGTACAACTTGACTCTCGACTGTAAAATAATATATTAATTTTATGCCATACGATAAATAAATAAATATTTTTAGAATTAAAAGCTAATTTTAAGCGAATGTCATGAACTAGTAAGTAGTTAAGTACCGGGGTGCTATTCTAACTCGACACCACACGGGGATGTATTGTAGGTTTGATACAAATACCTAGGTTTTCGATTCGAATCGGTCGTGATGACCTATGAAGACCTTTGAGTACTGTGCCGCCAATTTTTACGCCAAACAAGATTAGGTAGACTTATCCTAAAGCGTGACCTTAGCGTGGCAAGCTTATCGCGACTGGGAGGAACACAAATGTATCCCAAAATGAAAGGGAAATTAAAACTTAATGTATGGTTATAAACAAATATGTAGATAAATAACGCTTACCGCAAGCAAATGGCTAGTCTCTCTCTGGTCGGGATTGACGATCTATAATTGGTGTCCATTTTTGTTATTTTAACTTGCAATATCTCATGCAATTCTTCAAAACTGTTTTGGGACATTCGGAAATAAGTAAAAAAACGATCTTCGTAACTTTCCAATTCCCTACACAGGCGATGGTATTCCCCATAACGGCGTCTCGCAGATTCTTTATTCAGGTCGTGAACCCAAATTCTTTTTTTTTATTAAGAGCTAGGAGCAATAATAGGTCTTCTTCGTCGGAGTCTTCACCGTTCCACATCTTGAAGTCGACTGGTGCTGCCGGGCGTATTCTCTTTGCCGTTCTTGTGAACGCGCTAGCAACGCGGGCCCGCGCGGGCCCGCGTTACTACACGCCGGTGTGAATAAACCGCTTCAACCGCGCCGCGCCCGACCCGCGCCGCGCCCGACCCGCGCCGCGCCCGACCCGCGCCGCGCACGACCCGCGTTCGGTGTGTGTTTGAAGTGTAGTTTCAATGTTTTACAACTTGCGCGGGCCCGCGCCCGACCCGCGCCCGCGACCGGTGTGTGGAGGCCTTAAGGCAGATGCAGCGGCGGAAAACGCGGAAAATCGGAAACGTATAGAGTAATAGGTCAAAGAATTTAATTTCCTACCCATTTAGGACTATTTCAAAGTGACACTGTAAATAAAATCATAAGAAGTCTCTTACGTTTTGATTGATTACGTCACTTTGACAAAGTCCAAAGTGGGTAGGAAATTAAATTCTTTGACTGTACAGTCGCCATCACATACATCGGAGCAAACAAGCACGTCACAAACATCGGAACACACCTCTATTTTCAAGGCATTAGGGTGCATGTGCCGATATTTTTGAACACCTATAGTGTACCTATGTATGTGATGGCGACTGTACAATATCCCTTCACGTACATATCCCCAAGCGTTCATAGCCCAGCGGCACCTGCGAATTGGAAACGATAACGCAGGTAAAGCAAAGATGGCAGCGGCAGCGGTCAGTCCTTGGATGGGTGACCGCTTGTTTGAGTGGTTACTATAAATGAGCGCTTCCGTGCTTTGGGAGGCACGCTAAGCAGTTGATCCCGGATGCTGTTTATGACAGTAGTCGTTAAGCCGAGTTAGAGGCCTTCGGGCGGCTTAAGAACCTCTTAGCAGTCGAGTTGCCCACTCAGCACTTGACAAAGAGGGGACAACTGTCACTTGCGTCCGCAGGAGCTACCTACCACAACCCTGCACGTGTCCCCTGATGACAGGAAGGTGACAAACTAAAGGCCAAATAATGTATGCCATACTATTAAATAAATATAGAGCGGTTACGCACTGTCAACTAGTCGCCAACGACTTGCGGTCTCTCGGCGACCAACAGTCAACACATTAGGCAACTAGGCGCTGTGAGACCAAACCGAGCGTAGTGTTTCTTGTACATTCGTGCAGAAAAGTGCTATCCCAATGAGCTTTTCGTGATTGTATTTCCAATAGAAATTTTTCTTGTTGCATTTTTGTGCGCGACGTCCGGTCGCTTCGACAGTTGCTCGCAGTGAGAACGCTTCCAATGAAACCCGTATGAACCCTTGTTCCTAGTGGTCGCCGGCGACCAGCAGTCGCCGGTGTGTCCCCTGGTCGCCACTACGCAGCAAGTCGCCGGGCCCATATAAACTGTAGAAAGTCACGGTTGCCGTCGACTGAATCGCCGGTGACTGACTAGTCGACAACTCGACATTGCGTAACGGCTCATAGAGGCCTCGGCAAAGAGTACAACTTTGTACCCTTTGCCATCGAGACCCTCGGTCCGTGGGGTCCCAGTGCGCATAAGTTATTTGCGAAAATCGCGAAACATCTGGTCGATGTAACTGGTGATCGAAGAGCTGGCGGCTTTCTCGCGCAACGGCATCAGCATTGCAATTCAGCGAGGAAATGCCGGCCTCCGTAGCCCAGTGGGTAGTGGTAGTGACTCTGCCTACGAAGCTGGAGGTCCCGGGTTCGAATCCCGGTCAGGGCATTTATTTGTGTATTTATTATCACGAATATTTGTTCCTGAGTTATGGATGTTATGTATGTATATAAGTATTTATATGTATGTATCTATTATATATATCATCGCCTAGTACCCACAACACAAGCCTTTACTGAGCTTACCGTGGGCCTAGGTTTGATTTGTGTAAGATTGTCCAATAATATTTATTTATTTATTTAATGCCGCCAGTTTCCTCGGTACAATGCCCTGAGGGCCTTTTTTACATTCAACTTAGTTTTAATTTAGTTTAGTCAATGTAAATTATCATCTTGTATAATAGGTACTTTAGAAAATAAAAGTACCTTGGAAAAAACATTTTGAACTCGAACTAGATTCCCGCAAGGGAATGACAATCAACGTTTTTTACCGCGTAATGCTCTCTAATGTCCGAAAGTTCAGAGGTCCACCGTTTTTTGGCAATCTTCGTTTCCTCTCGGCCTCACGCGAGATAATTTAGAACAGATTAGCAACAGATGATGTATTTTAAAAGACGGGTCAACGGAACTGTTTTCTTGACGGTAAGTAGACAAATTAACTGACGCTCGGGTCAGTTGGGTCACGCGTTTCCTTTACTTGTAATTTTTACACGAATAGCACACCAAATTGCAAATTCGAGACAAACAGTGGCAACAAGCACATTGCCTGCCGTTGCACATTGAACGCCATCGAGTAGTCGCGTCTGCGTCGCCAAGATTATAATGATATGAGGATTCCTGTTGACAGGAATTCAACACAGATAAGGGTGCGACCACACCAATGCTCAAAATACGCTGGCGCACCGTAAACGCAGCAAAATGTCCCAAGAACACGTGCGTACACGCAGCGTCACGCACCAACTTACAAGTTAAGCCAGTAATACATCGAAATTTAATGTTAACAAGAATTGTATATTCGTTAAAAGTTATCTTAACACATAGGTATACGTCTAACCAGTCGTATCAGTATGATTCAGACATTCATAATAAAACAAATTGAAATTTAATTCACGCATCATTTTCTTGTGAATTCACATTTAATTAATGTTAAGCAAAAAGCACCGTGAGAGACAGGATGCTCGATTTACAGCTTACTTTTAACGAATATACAATTCTTGCTCAATCTATGATATCTCTATGTTCCATTTGGTTATTTATTTATACATACTTTGCAGGCCAATGTATGATGGGTAGGCAGGAGTAAGTATTAGGTACTTTGAGAAATTCAATAGTGACGTAACGTCACTACAAGGATATACCTATAGTACTTTGCCATGACGTGAACGTCACCTACTCGTACTGTCGTATGGACTGGACCCATTCACTGGTTTAGTGGTTAATAACCAGTCGAAGTGACTGCCACGTCAAGATAATATTATTTGACTGTTGAATCTTGCACTGGCCCAGCCCCATGATCTATTAAATTAAGGTACCAATTCATCACCAGTTGACACCAGTAAAGTATTAAAAAGTTGCTGATTTTATTATCGGCCATTTATGTTTTTTTTTTCTTTTATTATATTATTGTGACGAGAGTGCCATGTGGGTTTTGGCCGAAATGTGCCCTTTTCGGGCGGTTCCGCGGCCAATCGTCCAACTCCCAGAAAAAGCACTTCGCGTCGCCATCAAAGTTTACAATGGTTGTGTTTTGGTAATGAAACCAATAAGGTAATGTAGAAAACAAATGAATACACCATGTTGTTCTTCCAGTCTTCAATTAGCTGTAACCATGTTTGAATCACGCACGGCTGTTCGATGGGTTTGCAATGTTAACACACTCCGGTTCAATTATAGTATCTGTGGCGATACAGATTGGTGGATTGCATCTATGTGGAGCGCAGGCGCAGGATTCAGTCACGTTTGGAGCGATAGCAACTACAAACAGAAGATAATTAACAACTTAGAAAGTTAAAAAGGGCCGGAATCAATAAGAAGATAAACATTGGAGGTCATATCATAACAGTCTCTTACTCAAATTCGGAACAGCCCAACTGGGGAAATACTCACAGTAGGATAATTACGTGACTCTTCGAAGCGTTAAGGATAATCAACTGTCATTTTCACTTTCAAAACATTGCAGTGTCAATTGTCGTGACCTGTAAAGTAAATACCTATATAATTTGTTACACAACAGAACTTTCCGACTTCGTCAAATTGTTGTACTTATACGTATAGCGGTGAATCTTGATCCCTAAGACAGCTGTCATCTCCGTACAATTTATAACCTTAAAGATTAAAATTGTACTGAGATATCAGCTGTCATAGGGATACAAGATTCATCAATATTTAGTACATATAACTAGGGAATGCAATTACCGGGCAAATTTAATTACCGGTAAATTACCGACTTGAGTGAGGCAAAACCGGTTAACCGGTAAATTACCGGTAAATTCCGTTTTGCTAATAAGTAGCGTTATTTGACCTTTATTTATCGTAAAAATAAGCTATGATATAGTATAAAGAGTTATCATGTGCCGTAAATGCCGTAATGATCAGATTCTTTAATATTTAAAACTTGCTCAGTGGTAGGAGGGCAAAAAACACAACTGAAAAGATTCCTCGGGGATTAGCAGGTAGGTAGGAATAATTATATAATAACTACAAGCCCACTTAGTAGTCTAAAATAATATTTCACTAAATAGATGTTTCTACGGGCTTCAAAAGAAGTATATATAACCAACCATACCTAGATCGAAAAGAGTTGGATAGAGAAAAGGGTAGTAATAGTAACAATACATTTTAACTAAGAGCTTTCGTACAAACGGTTTTATAACTTTTTCTAGGATTGGAGCTCATGGGGTTCCAGATTCCGGCATTGGTTTAGCGATTCGGAGGGCTATATCTGTTACCTTAGTTCTGCTGCGAATAGCCTCATTTTTAATGCGATCACGCAGATAAACTCCCAGCCTAGCCATCTTCATTGCCCTTTTGACTTCTAGCCTTCTATTGAGGCCCATAGTGAGTGACTACATTTCAGGTGCCATATATTATGTCACCACTGGCAACACACACTCGTCAAACCAAGCCGACAAGACTGGAACTGGACAGTCTGTCATAGGTATATATAATCGTCTACAACTATGAGTGTAAAGCGTCCGATTGTAATAGGAGTTGGCACTACATGAGCATTTAAAGAAAGAAAGAAAATACGTTTATTTAGCAAATTTGTAGGATAAAAGACAAAAAATTACAGACATAATGATTTGACATTTTTTTTTTTTTTTTTTTTTTTTTTTTATTCATATTAAAAGAAAAAAGATACAGTACAAAATTAATAGACGCGTACAGAAACCTGTTTAAGGTTTATGCGTGACGCGAATGTATCGCAACGCTCACAACAGTAATATCATGATCCTAATATAGGTAATTACAATATATTATTATTATGTAGGTATTGTATTTAAACTCCAGCAACTACACCTCGCTGTCTGTTCTCGTTAGATAGAATCTTTTTAATGCGATCTTGCACGACTTTTTGTCTGCAAGGACACTTGTGTGTATATCTTCTGGCATATTATTTAAAAAGTTAGGTAGCATGTACTCCCACGTCCTCTTACCATATACATTTATGTAGTTAGGCATAATATATCTAGTTTGGTAGTCTAATTTACGTAATTGTTTATGCCTACATCGGGTTTTTAACAATTTTATTTTATCATAGTTTTCTAGAACTATTGACATATCAAGCTTGTTAAAAATTGACATTACTTTGCAGTATTTAAATACACTGGACTCGTCCTTAAGTTTATTTTTCATGTATGTAGGTACAATAGTTTTGAGTATGCTCAATTGTAGCTTGTAGATGCAGCCTATGTTGGTTTTATATGTACGCCCATAACTACTTAAGCCATAGCTTATTATTGAATCGGCTAGTGATAAATATAGCAGTCTTAATATATTATACGGTATTTTATATTTTAGTATGTTCATTTTAGCACGTAATGATCTCAACTTGTTACATATATTATCAACATGAGGCTTCCAGTTGAAACTTTTGTCGATGACGAGGCCCAGGTATGTGTGGTGGTCCACCAGCTCAAGCGGTGCGCAAGCGCACGCCGCGGGCCGGCCATGCAAGCAAGTGTGCGAGTGGGCTAGGATTATTGGGCTGTCAGTTTTGATGTATGGGGAGTGTACATGCAGAATTTTGGTTTTTTTTGCGTTGATAACCAGACCCACATCGTGCGCCCAATTACATAGAATATCGAAATTACATTGCATCATCGCCTCAGCCTCGTTTACATTTTTACCGTATGTGACCAGGCAAGTATCGTCTGCAAATTGAAATACCGAGCCCTCAGTGAAAAGGTTACACATATCGTTCACGTAAATTAAGTATTCGGTAGGGCCCAAAATTGACCCTTGGGCTGTTCCTCGTAGAGTAGGGATAGGGTCACTATCCTGTCCGTTTACGCGTACCACGGTGTTACGATTTGTGTGATAGTTCTGGAACCACTCCAGCAGGGGGCCCCGTATACCAACCTGTTTTAATTTTGAAAAAAGCGTGGAATAGTTTAACGTATCGAACGCCTTGCTGAAGTCAATGAAGACAACCAGCACTTGATTTCTGTTATTCAAGTGCTGGTTAACCTCATTGACGAAAGTTGACAGTAGCTGACTGGTATTCCTACCTTTTTGAAAACCATATTGTTTTTCATTAATTAGGCTATTAGTCGTTAGGAAACTCGTTATCTCAGATTCGAAATACCTCTCAACTATCTTATCAATGCTCGGCAAAATAGTGATGGGTCTGTAATTGTTAACGTCACTATGGGAGCCTTTTTTATGAATGGGCCTAATAATACCTATTTTTAGCGGATCGGGGTATAAAGACGTGGAGATACATGCATTTATCAGATGTGTAATTACTGGTGTAATCTCTGCACTAATACATAATAGGTCCCTTACACGTATGTTATCAATGCCAGGGCTTTTTTTTTTGTTCATCTGTATAATTAGTTTCTGTATAACATCGTTTGTAGCTCTTTTTAGCCTCATTGATACATTTGACTCAGTTAGATATAGGTTATTAGGTAATAACTTTACATCGCAAGTAGAACAAATGTTTTGGACGTTATTGTCAAAGCCATAGGCAAAAGTGTTACAGATCCTTTTGGTTTCATCTTTAAAATATTTTAAGATTACATCATCAACAGATTTACAGACTCTGCCACAGATATTGTTTATTATTTCCCAAACCTTCTTTTGATTTCTAAAATTATTCAATATATCTTTCTTAATGTAATTATTTTTAGTTTTCTCCATATATTTATTTGTTTTATTCCTGTACCGATTATATAATAACCTATTTAATTTATTGTTTTCGTCTTGCTTACATATTTGCAATAATTCTTGTTTTTTCTTGCTCATGTTAATAGCACGAGTGTTAACCCATTTACATTCCTGTCGCTTTCCTAATTTAATTTTACAGATTTTCATACACTTATTATATACATTACTAAACTTGTCCGTAATATATTTAAAAATATCATTTGGGTAAACAAGATCCAAGGCAGAGTCCCATTCTATTTGACGTAACTCGTATTCTAATTTCTTATTATCTAACATGTTTTTATACGTAGGCTCTGAGGTACTTTTGTTGGAAGCATGCACAATAGCGCAACCGGTTATGTAGTGATCAGCGAGCGCATTGTTTATCACAGCCGTATGTACCTCACGGTAGTTGACCGCGCGCAGGAAAATATGGTCTATGCAAGATTTCGTTAAAATATCGCCTCTTGTTTCAACGCGAGTATATTGCGAGATACCACAAACTAGTCCGATTTCACTTAAAGAGTTTAAGTACTGGGTCCGTATAAGAGATCGCTCACACAGGTTAATGTTCATATCACCTAATAGAACATAAGAGTACTCACTTGGATACTGTCCAATAATACGTGTAATTTCTTCGACAAACGCCGGTTTATTTAGGTTTGGGGGTCTATATACCGCACATAAACCGATTTTAGTTTTATACTTTGTTTCAATTTCACCTATAACGCACTCCGAATAATAAGTAGGTACCGTATGTCTCGTGAAGCACAGCGTGTTATGTACGTAGACTATCACGCCGCCCCCTCTTCTTTTTTGTCGAAGTTCCGAGTACATCTCATAGTTATCCAGTTGGAATAGATTTTTACACTCGTCCTTAATGTTGACTTCCGTAATGACAATAACATGTATTGTGAGTTGGCAGGTAGATACTAAATACTGTAGGTGGGAAAAGTTTTTTAATAATGAGCGTATATTAACATGTAATACACATAGGTGGTTGTTATTTCTTATTTCGATGTTATCTATAAATGAATTCCATTCATCATATGTATTTTCTTGGACCGAGGAATCCACAGGTAGTAAGTTAAGGTGCACATAATAATTTCCGTGCTACATGATCTTCGTCTTATCCATGTTCATTTCGTTCGACTCGCTCGGAGGGTTAACTGAGGTCATCAAGCATCGTATTAAAGTCCTCCATGGTATCAGCCAACACAACTAAATCGTCAGAAATCCGTTGATGTCTGCCTACTCCAGTCCGGAGTCTTGAAAAAATCCTCCAGTGCAGCGGTGAACAGTTTTGTGGAAAAAACATCTCCTTGACTGACTCCCCGCTGCAGCAGAATAGGTTTCGCGTTCAAATCCTGGAGTTGGACTGAAATAGTGGCGTTTTCGTACAAACACCTCAATACATCGATATAGCGGTAGTCAACTTGGCACCGCTGGAGAGACTAGTACAGCCCAGGTTTCGATCAAATCGAAGGCTTTCTCGTGGTTCGCGAACGCTAAGCTGAGGGGCAGGCTATACTCCTCAGTCTTCTGGATAACCTGACGGAGCGTATGGATGTGGTCTACGGTGCTAAAGCCTCTCCGGGAACCGGCTTGTCAGGGAGGCTTGAAGCCATCTAGCCTGCGTACGAGACGATTTGTAATCACTCTCGAAAACAGTTTATAGACATGGCTCAGAAGTCAGATGGGTTGGAAGTTCTTCGTGTTGTCACCCTTTTTGAATTTGCTTTACGGGAAATTCAGAGCAAGCTAATAAGTCTAGTCATAAGAGATAAGAATATCTAAAATGTCATGTGTATAAATGGAAAAGGATAGCTTTAAGCACGTCATAAGGGGCGAACCCCCAGATTTGCTACAAATTGCCGCAATAAATCTCTATACATATATATGTAAAGCAGTGAGTAATTACAGTCGTTTTTGCGGACCGTACCGAGGCGTGGCGGACCCACTGTGGGAATGTCTGCTCGTGAATCGCCTGTGGCTTATGACAATTTGCATTTTTTTACCGTCCGTACCGATGGAATCGCTTAGGAAGATCCAAGTTACAGGACACAAGTTACAGGCTACGAACTCTAGGTGATACAGACAAATCAGGTTAAATCGGTACATAATCGAACATATCCCTGTAAAGGATCTCTTTCAGTTAAACTTTGAGCAATTGAGTAACAGGAACTCAAAGATAGACAAACTAACATGTGTGCAGTGCAGAAACGTATTTCATGATTCATCATAAATGGCCGAAGATCACTCTGGACAGCTTTCATAATTCAGAAGTGATATTTATATTTATAACCTTGTTAGCAGATCGGGCAGTTGCAGAGTGTGTGCATGTGGCAATCAATCATCATAGTCATCTCCAACTGAATTAGGTCCGCTTTGAACGCTTTAATTCCCTGAAAAAACACGAAAAGCCGATGATGTTAGTCGTAAAGCCCTGTTAGAGACTGGCGGGAGTTGTTAGAATATGAACCGTCTAAACGTATCTGTATAACAATCTTCAATTTTGTCTTATGGTTAGAACACATCAGTGCGTAACGCTGCGTATACTCGTTGACGGTGCGTCAGCGTATCAGCAGCGGTGTGGTCCGCCCCTTTCAATTCCATTGGATTTTTTTTCTCTCTCTGATCTGGGTCTAAGGTAATCAGTGTATAAACTCAGCTATGCCTATGCCTTGCGCCTGACACGGCCCGAGGCTGCCTCGCTCGGCTTTCTTTCGTCGATGTACACTAATCGCCAACTTCGCGTGCGCCCGCGCCGGCATGGTTACGTGATCTACTGTCCGCTCTGACACTTGCTGCTCATTAACCAAATAATAATAGGGGTACTAGACTCACGTTATATGTGTGTTAGACAACTTAATCTGTAGAGAGGGTTATAATGGAGGGCTAATTTTAAACAAAAAAGCCGGTCAAGTTCGAGTCAAACTCGCGCACCGAGGGTTCCGTACAAACTTTCACAAAACACAGACATCAATAAGGGCGGGTTGCAACAACCGCAATTCACATGCTTGTTAATATGACGCCGCCAGTTGTTATCCATAGACAAACTGTAAAGCTTCCTTTACAATCAGATTTGAATGGACGTTTTTTTGTTTTTATTATTATAAATGACTGTCCTGTTATTGACCCCAGTCTCACCTGATGCTAAGCGACGACAGAGCTCACTGGTTCAGTAATAGCCTATTCACTCTTGTTTTCAAGGCACCTAGATCGTAGTTCTTAGGAAATACAGATGCGAGGGGAGCGAATTCCATTCCTTAGCAGTTTGCACGAAGACGACGAGAGCAAAGACGAGGCAAATCGCTTTGTGCGAATAAATGGTAAGTAAGTTGACAACATAGGATGCATTCGCTCCCTACGCCTGGTCGTTCGGTGATGGAACGGGGAAGGTGGTGGTATCTTACAATGAACCGAACGGTTAGAAGTAGCCAAGCCTAGACGCGTAGACAAATATGGGACGTTACTTTATAACCAAATATGAGTTAGTAAACACGAAGAGTCGATGATCTAACACCGCCATCTTGCTCAGCATGATCAAACATACTAATTGTCATAATAATGCACTCCAAAAGCTACCAAGATGGCCGCTGTAAATGTCAAAATAAATAAAAATTTTTGGGCATCGGAAATCATGGAGCAAACAACTGGTCACTGCCATTTCACACATTACATGATAATAAGTACTTAGCGCAAAATGACATGTAAAAAGTCATTCGGTTATCGTTTTGATAATTATTAAATCTACGTTTAAGTAGAACCTTTATATATAAATAACTAAGATGAATGTTAACTTCAAATTAAAGGAAAAATTGAAAAATTTAGGCTCCGAGCCGGATTCGAACCGGCGACCACAGGCATACATGGCCCGTCGCTACTAACCAACTGAGCTATCGGAACAATCTGTCTCAGCCCCTAAATCCTACAATCAGTTCCTTCTTACAACGCCTTAGGGAGGCGTGTGGCAACATTTACCTAGAAGACATATGCTTCTTTAACGGCACCAACGTCTCAAATTATACTGAGAAATCGTCAGGAACGATGCGCCACCCCATACTAAATTATTGTTTTTTTCATATAATGCAGTTACGCCTTCAAATTAAAGGAAAAATTGAAAAATTTAGGCTTATAGCCGGATTCGAACCGGCGACCACAGGCATACATGGCCCGTCGCTACTAACCAACTGAGCTATCGGAACAATCTGTCTCAGCCCCTAAATCCTTCAATCAGTTCCTTCTTACAACGCCTTAGGGAGTAAGGCGTTTTCAATGTTTCCTTTAATATGAAGTTTATAAATATCGTTAGCAGGCGTAACTGCATTATATAAAAAAACTAAGATGAATGTTGTTGTACAGTGTCTTACTGTACAGTCAGCCTCACAAGGGGCTTAACACCTTTGTACCGTGTTGCATTAAACGTCATGTTTACTGCCATATGAAGTTGTTCAGCAACTTATGACGCCGACCGTACCTACCTATTCAGTATTTTGGTCTACTACAAACTTCATTTTAATATATTGATCTAGGTTATTCTCAGAGCGTTTCGTTTTCAAAAATTCAGCAACGAGTTGTGGGCGGTTGAAACGCTGAAATAAATAAAAGAGTACCTATTATCCATCTGGCGCTGGCGTCGTAACTTTACTAATCGTCCGTTACTCATAATGACTTTAATAGCCTTTCTAATGCCCCAACATCTTTATAGCCCGAAGGCATAGTCACGCCGTAAATTTACTGGAGAAATCAATATCACAACACCTAAAATATTGTCCACGCAACCTGTAATCAAAGAGCGAGTGACCTATGTGAACTTTACTAAGACATAACATAATTACACCACGTACAACGCTGCTTGACGACAATGAAGCTCAGGTCGTGTGCTACCAAGCGCGCAATGAATACGATGTGATTGTTTGAGATGCGCATTTTCTTTTGTTTTTTCTCGGTGCGGGGTGGATGTAACTCGTGAGAACGGCCCGTGGCGACATGCAGTACGCATATGAGGTATTTGTATTCACAACGCTTGTACCGACAACTGGCCTTAGGCTAACCACTTAAAGCTGACCTCGGAACAAGCAAAGTTGTTACAATCGCGATGTCATGTTACACTGGGATCAAGTTCACGATTTTTTAAGAATAGGGCTGTACGTTTTTTCTGAGCCATCACGTGGTAATTGTCTTAGTACGTGAAAGGGCATAATGTACGCTTGGATTAGTTGAGATGGAAAAGTACCAGTAATTTGAGTTGATATGTGCTGGGGGCTTTTTATGCAACGCTGGCGTTTCGATTCCATGGTGTCTTGACTTGATGCTGTTCTAAATAGTTTTAACGTCAAAGATATTAAATAAACGGTATAAAAAGGTTTTTTGTACCAGAAAAAAATACTACTAAAATAACTTTCTTTCAATTATTTCTTTAATTAGACAATTTCCCTTCCTATGGCAAATGAAGTCAAGTGACTTGGAGTTTTACGGGAAGTTCATTCAAAAATATGTTGTTATTCTTTTTAGGGTTCCGTACTCAAAGAGTAAAACGAGACCCTATTACTAAGACTCCGCTGTCCGTCTGTCTGTCAGGCTGTATCTCACTGATACCGTGATAGTTCCAGTTGAAATTTTCACAGATGATGTATTTCTGTTGCCGCTATAACAACAAATACTAAAAACAGAATAAAATAAATATTTTTATAGATAATGGTACGGAACCCTTCGTGCGCGAAACCGACTCGCACTTGGACGATTTTTTTACTCATAATAATACAGTATTCGGGTCCGAGGTCTGCTCGGGTGAATATAGAGAAAACTCATTTTCCCAGATATGAGACCTAGATCATAATGCAAATTTCGTCGAAATCGTTAGATCCTTTTTCGAGAACCTGGTTGAATACAAATTACAATACAGCAGATGAATAAAAAAATCGTACAATCGTATTCACGTGAAACTGACCAGATAATTTTGGATAAATATCAATCAAAGTACCTATTACGAGTAATAACATTTCTTAGCCCGCCATTACAACAAAATATCGGTCTTCTGCTGGCTTTCTCGTAACGTACCGAAACTTTAAGTTTAAGTATTACAACTTAACTAGCCCACAATATGAACTAACAGTATATTGACTGTTTTTCATCAAACTGTAGTATGATATTTTGCTGCAAACATCTGTCTACACGGTCGGTGCGGACCAAGGTCGCTCGGTCGGAGGGGCGTGTTGGCGACCGTCTAGCAGACTTTACGTACAAATAATTGAACAATCTTTCAAAAATTATGGCCGCCCTCAATAATCCGTTCAAGGCCAATGACTGACATATGGCTCATGCCATTACGAGCGCACCGCTACAATGCGGAAAAAATGCTTCGTAGCGTTGCTTGGCCTCGAAAAGGTATTCTTTTGACCAGTCAGTCAGCTGCAGATGGTGACCCCCTTGCATCATCATAGATACTTCTAGGCAGCGCGGTTACTTAGATACATGTATGAGCATGATAATTAGATAGTATAGTGAAACGTTCATAGCCTAGCGGCGCCTGCGAATCAGAAACGATAACGCAGGTCAAGCAAAGATGGCAGCGGTCAGTCTTTGGATGGGTGACCGCCTGTTTGAGTGGTTACTGTAAATGAGCGCTTCCGTGCTTTGATAGGCACGCTAGCAGTTGAGCCCGGCTGCTGTCTACGACAGTAGTCGTTAAGCCGAGTTAGAGGCCTTCGGGCGGCTTAAGAACCTCTAGCAGTCGAGTTGCCCACTCACTTGACAAACGGGGACAACAGTCACTTGCGTCCGCAGGAGCTACCTACCACAACCCTGCACGTGTTTCCTGGGTGGTACTGAAGAGTGACAAACTCAAAGGCCGAATAATGTATGCCATACGATTAAATAAATATTATGTATGTCGAATCGTGATGACGACGCCATTAGTTCAAAATGATTTTTATTCTTATGCAGGGTATTCGTATGTCAACAATTAGTTTAATTTCAATAGTTGCCAACAGGTGGCGACACCACTTGTCATTTGTCGTCATTCGTTTAATTTTTGTTACTGGCAACATTATTCTTATTTCGAATCTAATGTCTGTTTAAATGGCAACTTTATTTTGATTTAAGTTGGCTAACCTGAATGCCATTTCAGTTGAATCTTTATTCTGATTGGTTGTTGATTATTATTGTAATGTTGGTTAACTGGAAACGCAGGCGATGGGGTGATGGCTCTGCTCTGATTGGCTAAACAACTTTCCCCCTCTCTTGGACATGGCTCTTGTCGGGAATCGGTTGAGTTGACAAGTTGAGGTTTACCCGGTGGACGGCACAGTTTACTTGGAGCCGTGGTCAAGTCAACATTCTTGCCAAGCGACTTGTCTGTTTCCATGAAACCATTTTGATACTCAGTGCGATAGTTAGCTTATGATAGCTACTAACTTGTGTAGTGTAGTTATGCTCTAATAGTGTAATAGCAAATTATAAGTTAAGTGCTTGTACTTCAACGTGTTTAATTTTTAATTCCACGACGTGGTCGAAAGTCTGTCGCTATGTCCGTTACCCAAGAAAACGCCCAGTTATTCGCTCCTCTCACACCCTTCTGACCACCTGGTACATACATACATACTGCTACATGTATATACTTTTTGTATTCTAGGAATGCTTCAGGAAAGATACGAGCCCTGCAACCTGTACAATAAAGCAAGAAGAACAGTGTAATGCAACAATGTTTACATACATATATATACACATAATCACGCCTATTTCCCGGAGGGGTAGGCAGAGATCTCGGATTTCCACTTGCTACGATCTTGACAAACCTTTCTTGCTTCATTCACGTTCATTAAATTCTTCATCGATGCTCGTCGGTTTAAGCAAATATTATTGACAGTAATCTTTGGTTCGGAATATTCTTGACCTGACCTTTCTTCGGGATTTCTCCGATTTCCAAAACCTACTCGTGCTAAGACCGTAAAAATATTTCAACATTGGCATTTTTTTTACACATTGATTAGTCAAAATACTGCTTCAACTTCGTAATATTTACATTGTGGCTAGACAGCTCCCAGCGCGAGTTACGCGCAACCGTTAACCACCGACATATTTCTGTGCCACCGACTTTTGTCGATTAACTATCGATTTTTATCGATAATGTATCGATAATCGATAGGTCGTGATTTGTGTTTCCGCTACCGTTTTGTGTGCTACTCGGGTGGTTATTACACTGAGACAAGTTGTTATTAAGTGTTTATTTATCGATTTGAAATTGTTAAGAGTCCGCAGTAAGTTCGATTCTCCATACAAACGTAGTTACGCTCTCATTTTAAAACGACTAGCTAGTTTGCTCTGAAACTTTATACTTAGAATAAGTTAAGTACTATCCAGGTCTGTAATTAGTTTATGTAGCTTCAGACACCATAGTAAAAAAGTACAGCAAATTTAAGTTTTTCATACAAAACTTGTTTTTGCTGTATTTCGTTTGTTTTATAAACTGGAGCCATATAAAGGAATTATAGACCCAGATATACCGCATGTCATTGTATATGCAAAGTTTCGTTACAATCCAACACGTAGTTTTAAAATGAGAACGAAACTCCGTTTGTATGGGAAGGTGAAATTCGGCCGAGCTTACTGCGGACTCTTAAATGGTCGGAGCTTAATATATATGATACGAATTCAAAATACATTTATTTAGCTCGAATGTTTCACGAAAGTTTTGATAAGTCATAGTCATACATAATAGATAATGTACGAGATTCGTCCAGTGACTCGAGACTATTGTATGTATGTATAGTAGTTTATGTGACTGTACATAATGCCTAATTATGTACCTACAGTTACATACACTACTTTATCTATCCACATATCATAAGCCTCCACGATGCATTCAGGAGCCGCATATTATGACCGGCATCGCGGCGTTGTTTTCTGGCAGCTGTCATAGTTTACTAAACGTCATCTCGACTGATATTAGAATAGAGGTCAAATCAAATTTCTTTGATTTCAGATATGTTCGAAATTTGAATGAAATAATATTATCGAAATCGATGTTATTATTTAGCGATTATAACATTTTCACAGATAAGAAATTTGTTCTAACAAAACAGTCAATTTTTATGGTGGCTATAATGTGCGGTTCTTGAACGCATCATGGAGGGTTTATGATATTTGGATAGATAAAATACTTTATTGTACACAAGACATTGGTAAAAATTCAGACAAGTTAGGACCAGGATTATCAAAAAATTTAACAGTCATAACCATAACATAATAGATCTTCATGGCTATCAAATCAAAAGGAGCGTAGGTCCGGGAAGTATATTTTTGTTTAACACTTAGCTAGTTCAACTTGAGTAGATATATAGGTAGGTAGGTATTTGGGTAGGTACCTGAGTTATTATTATTACCTACTCAAATTTTATTAAACTAGCCTCGTAAAAAACTCAGCTTTCTTTATACGATCTTTTTTACGTCCCACAGGCCTCCTCATGGATTTTAATTTATGGAATACATTTTTTTTTAAATATTTACCGTGGTGCCACTGAGTGGTGCACATAAAGCCACTATTTAACACCTGGAAGGTTTAGGCAATAGTTGGCGAGATGGCGCGGTTCCTCCCGCGTTCCTTAAGTTAGTTGTAATATAACAAATTACTATTATTGAGTACAATTTTATTCCTTACCTACACCTATTCATCTAAACTTAGGTAGTACTTTTTAAGGTGTTTCGATTGCCATACAAAACGTCATTTGACATTCGCAGGGTAACGGCGTGATATTTTAAGAAACTTATCTATACTTACATATAAAACTCTTGCGTTACTGGGGACCGATTTTTGACTTTCGAGCGCTCGAATCTTTCACAAGAAAACTGTCAAAAATTACGAAAAGCTCTTTTGAAATAGCGATTGAAAATTTAAAAGCGAGTGGTATTGAACACTCGTATTCAATTCTATCGGTAGAAAGTTAGTACCAGCAATTTTGACACTAAAATCGTATTTACTTTTATTTAATTTTCGAGCGCTCGAAAGTCAAAAATCGGCCCCTTGGTCGATTGACAGACAGCGCACAGCCTAAATCGCTAAAGATATAAGCATGAAATTAGGAACATAATATATATTCAATACAGTACGTGGACGTGTACTAAGAAAGGATTTTTCGAAATTCAACCCTTAAGGGGGTGAAATAGGGGTTGAACCATTGTATGGAAATCGTTCATTTGGAAAGTTATAGACTTGAATCTTTGTATGAAGGTTACTTACTAAAAAGCAAAACAAATGATTTAGCGCTGTTATAAAAATTGATCCCCTAAGGGAGTTAAAAAAGATTAGTAAGTTTGTATGGGAAACATGTAGTTTTTAAAGTTAGACGTTTCAAACTTCGGTCATAGCTCCTAATGTACAGTCAAAAACATTGATTGAAACATTTTACTAATTCATCCTTTGAAGGGGTTAAGTTGGTGGTTGAAATTTAACATAAGTAATTTGTGATTTTTAATGAGACTAGAGACTGTGGCTAGAGCCTAGAAACATGAAAGTAGGACAGCAGGTTTATATTTAACCGACTTCAAAAAAGGAGGAGGATTATATGACCCACTGTCTGTTTCTTTTTTTTATATCCTACCGATTTCTAAAATTCTATTTTTAATCGAAAAAGTATACTTCTGTGGTGGTCCCATTGTCACCAAGTCAGGATCTGTTGATGGGATCCCAGGGAAATTGATGCCCTCAATTTCCCTCAAATACCCTCAAATTTTATAGGCACGCGTATAGTGATTTCTGTATTTTCTATTATAACTCGTGTATTTACCCTCGGAAATCGCAATTTTGGAGAAGTGGAACTGATGATGAAGACCACAGATGACTTATGGAACTCCTCAAAGATGTAAAGTACGTCAAAGATTCTGACATGATTACGTTGAAGTAACAGCTACTGAAGTGTTAATTCTGAGATCCTTGAGGAATCAACGGAACTCCTCAAATATGTAATAATCAACGCATTTGCTCTCGGAGAGCAGTTCATGTAGTAAATTGGAAAGGATACGTGGAAAATGTCATGTAGGTACCTACTTATGTGGATGGCAAAGTACTGAATTGAAGTCGGTTTAAACTTTGTTTTTAAAGTAAATTATATGATATGTAGATCTATCCAGAAATATATTATTAGTTTTAACTTGCTCCCTAAAGGGGAGAAATAAGAGTTGTACCGAGAATAGGTTCATTTAAAAACTTAGAAATTTTAAAGTTCGTATATACGTTCTTACGTTCTTTATTTATAAACCAGATAATTGACATAGAATTGTGGAAAGTCCATATTCAAAACATAATATGAGAGTTGAAACTTTGCGCACAGGTTCCTTTTATATAGTCAAGTCAAACATGCTGAGTACCTATGTTGATTTCTGAAATTCATCCCCTTAAAGCGTTAATATTTAAGGATATATAGTTTTTATCGTTTAGGTAGAATGTGTAGAATACGATAGACTTAATGGTAGTATTAGCTATAAATTCTAAGCATGCTTCGTCTTGACCTGAAATATTTATATGCCTAATGACAAGGTATGGTAATACAATGTAAATATTCCGTACAACCTATACATAGTATATCAATGTTTACAAATAAATTATTGGTTAATTATGTGAAGGAAATAAAATTGCGGTTAGATCGTCGTATGGGAAAGATACGTTTCTTATGTTAATGACAAAATAATTATGATATCAAGAAAAAAAGTATATTCAGTATGTTTTTCACACTATTTTCCAAGACGTCTATAGACTTATAGGTAGATAAATACTTAAATATTTTTTAATAAATTAACTCATAATAGCAGTCCGGGCCACAAGTTTGACTTGATGAATTTCATCATTTAATTTCATGCATTTTGTACATAACTACTATATAATTATGTAATTGATATAGGTCCTGGCAAACATCTTGAATCAAAAGGGCTACTGGCTAAATTGGCTACTGCGCACTCAAGGTCCAGCTCAAGATGTTTGCCGGTGTGGTGAATGAATGCCATTAAGAAGTAACGACGATAACTGACATAACCGTCAATCATACTAACATTATACGTAACGATGTATTTTGCTGAATAAAGCCTAGTTATTTCGGGCATTGTCTACTTACTATCTCAATTTATTCAGCAAATTAAATATGGATAAATATTTACGTCCCGAGCGGTTCGACGCGGATCCATTGTCAAACATCGACAATACAATAACTTGGTCTCATTGGAAAAATACATTTCAAAGTTTTCTGGCTTCGATAGAGCCGTCTGACAAAAAGTGCAGCAATGAAATGAAATACCAATTGCTGGTCAACCATCTATCACCAAACGTGTACTGCTACATACAAGACGTGAAAATTTACGACGACGCCATTACAAAACTTGACACCATCTTCGTTAAACCGGCCAACGAAGTTTATTCTCGATTTAGACTGGCCAAAAGGAAACAGCAACCTGGCGAAAACATAGACAGATACATTCAAGAACTAAAATTACTAGCTAAAGACTGTGCCTTCAAATCGGTGTCCGCCGAATTAAATGAAAGTGAGTATGTCAGGGATGCATTTATAGCCGGCCTATCTTCGGCCGCCATACGGCAGAGGCTTTTAGAAAATACCTCTATGAGCCTAGACGATGCCCACCGACAGGCGCGCTCACTTGAAACGGCGAATCAAATTAACAACGAATACTTTGAACAACCAACTACCAGCACGTTCGTTAATGCAACCGCTGCACCTAAACCAGCTTCGCAGTACGACACCTGCTACTTCTGTGGATCAAAAAGACATTTGCGCCGAGCATGCCCGGCATTCAACGCCACCTGTTTAACATGCGGCAAAAAGGGCCATTTTGCGAAGGTATGTAAAAGCAAATCTCAACAACAAAACGCCTCTGTAGCCTGCTGCAACGAAACACAAGATTTAGTTTCGGATGCCCCACCCGCTTCACTATCATGTCTCAGCGCGGCCACCAACGATCTTAGTAAAGCAACCATCGCTATCACCATTAATGGTAATATCAGTGCTAAAGCTCTCATCGACACGGGCAGCTCCGCAAGTTTCATTAACAGTCGGCTCGTCGAGGAACACAAATTAAACCAGATTGCTTGTAAACAAAACGTTACTATGGCAGCCACACACATGGTCTCTGCTGTGGATGGATTTTGTGTATTAAATATTGATATATTGGGACAAAGCATCGAGGCTAAATTTTTAGTACTGCAGGGGCTATGCGCTAACGTCATAATTGGACATGACATTTTGCAGAAACATAATGCACTCGAAATGCACTTTGGTGGACCACTCGCGCCATTGAAACTCTATTCTCTACCACGAGCGAATATTGAGCCCGTCCGTCTCTTCCCGAACCTTCTGCCCGACTGCAAACCAGTAGCCATCAAGTCAAGAAAGCACTCACCAGATGATGCTGCTTTCATCAGCGCGGAGGTCAAGAAACTCCTTGACGACAATATTATCGAACCGAGCCAATCACCATGGCGAGCTCAGGTTCTAGTGACGTCAACCGAGAACCACAAGAAAAGGATGTGTATTGATTATTCACTCACAATCAACAAATACACTCAACTGGATGCATATCCCTTACCCAGTATTGAGGACATCGTCACCAAGGTATCCAAGTATAGAGTGTTTAGCAAGATCGATTTACGGAGTGCCTATCATCAGATACCAATACTGGAACATGAAAAACCCTACACGGCATTTGAAGCTGATGGCAACTTATATCAGTTCTGTTCCATTCCGTTTGGGGTTACGAACGGGGTTGCTGCCTTCCAACGAGCTATCAATACGATCCTGGTTAAAGAAGAAACTCAAGGGATTTATGCTTACCTCGACGATATTACTGTATGCGGACGCGATCAGGATGACCACAACGAGAAATTGAAACACTTCCTAGACGTCGCTACCCGCTACAACTTGACATTAAATTTAGAGAAAAGTGAATTTTCGAAGCAAGAAATTAACATCCTGGGCTATAACATTCACGACGGCGTCATAAAGCCTGACCCCGAGCGACTACGCCCACTTTTAGAACTCCCCATTCCAGAAAATACGGCATCACTAAGACGAACTCTAGGCCTTTTTGCACATTATTCAAAATGGGTTCCTAACTTTTCAAAGAAAATCCATCCACTTGTTGCGCATGAAACTTTTCCGTTGTCACTGGAAGCCACGAACGCTTTTCAACAAATTAAAAAAGAAATTGCAAATTCGACTCTGCACGCAATTGATGACAAGATTCCATTTACCGTAGAAACGGATGCGTCAGACTATGCTATCGCTGGAACATTATCACAAGAAGGTAGACCAGTCGCTTTTTTTTCACGGACACTTTCCCCATGTGAGCGAAATTATCCTGCGGTTGAAAAAGAAGCAACGGCCATAGTCGAATCAATTATGAAATGGCGTCAGTTTCTTTGTGGAAGAGTCTTCCTACTCATAACGGATCAGAAGTCGGTAGCATATATGTTCGACCAGACACACTCATCCAAAATAAAGAATGACAAAATACAACGATGGAGATTGGACCTGGGTATATTTAAATATGACATCGTGTACCGTCCAGGTAAAGAGAATCTAGCCGCTGACGCCCTATCTCGTGCAAATGTGATAGCTTCATCCACGACAAAAAATGACCTGCGGACACTTCATGACAACCTCTGTCACCCAGGAGTCACTAGGATGAGTCATTGGGTGCGAAATAAAAATCTACCATACTCAATTGAAGAAGTTAAACAAATGACATCTACGTGTCGCGTATGTTGCGAATTGAAACCCCGATTCCACAAAAATTGTGGGACCCTCATTAAGGCAACCTCACCGTTTGAAAGACTTTCTATCGATTTTAAAGGGCCATTACCAACTGAAGGCTCTAAAAACCGTTATATTTTAACTATAATCGACGAATATTCACGCTTTCCATTTGCATACCCTTGCCCAGATCTTACCTCAGAAACGGTAAAAACAAAGTTAACTGAACTATTTGCAACGTTTGGGATGCCGAGCTACATACACAGTGATCGTGGGACAACCTTCTTATCTGACGATTTAAAACACTTTTTACATGAGAAATCAATAGCTACAAGTTATACGACACCCTACAACCCTCGCGGAAATGGCCAAACAGAACGGTACAATGGGATCATCTGGAAGACTATAGAATTGGCCCTGAAGACACAGAACTTACCTAAAACCAAGTGGGAGCACGTGCTGACAGGTGCACTCCACGCTATTCGATCTCTGCTATGCACAGTGACGGACTGTACCCCCCACGAGCGAATGTTTCTACACCCGAGGCGTTCAGCAACTGGCCAATCCATGCCCTCGTGGCTAAGCAGTCCTGGGCGGATCTTGCTAAGGAATCACCATAGAAGGAGCAAATATGACCCGATTGTGGAAGAAGTAGAGCTGCTTGAGGCAAACCCGCAACATTCCCGAATTCGTTTCTCAAATGGGAGGGAATCTATTGTGTCTAATCGGCACCTAGCTCCCGGTGGTAGCAGTCTCCCAGAACAAGATGATGAAGATGAAGAAGAATGGGAGGAGGCCCAAGAGCAACCGAGCATGAACGAAAGACAAGCTGAGCCGAGACCGGAGAGCCCTGAACTACGCCGCTCCACCAGGCAGCGCCGTCCCCCTCCTCACCTGGATGACTTCGTCTGTAATATGACGCCGGGGAGAATGTGGTGAATGAATGCCATTAAGAAGTAACGACGATAACTGACATAACCGTCAATCATACTAACATTATACGTAACGATGTATTTTGCTGAATAAAGCCTAGTTATTTCGGGCATTGTCTACTTACTATCTCAGCCGGCAACTGTACACATAAATTGATATATTTAAATAAGTAAAAGGCTACACGTTCGTCAAAACCACACACACGGCAACTGTACACATACATTGATATATTTAAATAAGTAAAAGGCTACACGTTCGTTAAAACCACACACACGGCAACTGTACACATAAATTGATATATTTAAATAAGTAAAAAGCTACACGTTCGTCAAAACCACATGTAAATCGGTTCAGTAGAGTTAAAAAAAATATTGAACATAACAGGTTTTGACGAAGGGTTATTCATAGGGAAAGTAGTAGGAGGCCGTTGCGTTGGATATCCTTTTCTCGAAGCCATTCAGGCCATTTTCAACATCCTGTAATTTTGTGCTGGCTAAAGCTAGAATCCTGAATTTTCAGGAACATGTAGGGCATAATATGGCTAACATATAGTATCAATAACATTCAATTTGAACTTTCAGCTTAAGAACTATTGTCCGTCAAATTTCGTTAGTTTTGTCACTGACATACTCACTGATAATGATCACGCTAATTCTAAGGTACTTTTAGCAGACCCACAAGCTCCAAATTTCAAACGTAATTAGTTTTTAGGCTAATAATTCATAAAAAACCTAAAAATATTGCAATTTCAATCACGTTTCAGAGATATATAAACTGCTAAGTAAGTTTGTAATCTTATACAAATACATGCGATTACAAAGTTACTTTTGCAGTTACTTCCTGCAAAACTATACAAACGTTATTTGCGGTTGGTAAAATAACATTCCCATACAAAGTCTACAAAAATAAATGAGATCCCATAAAAAACATGCCATGTAAAAAATAGGCCAAGTCTCGAAACTCTTTCACAGTAAAAAGTGGTGAGATATTTCGTAGAGCCAAGACAGGCATTCTTATTAATCTTTATTTGCTTGCTAAGTAAAATTTTGTGTCATACGATCTTCCATAACCCTGTATATTCCACGTGTCTTGATTCATCCATAAATTCAACATAAAAATGCCTGATAAACTCGTGTCGTTTAATAATTAGATAATTACCCATAAATTTTCAGATATACCAGATTGGTAGAAAAAATGCTAGGGCGGCCGTCATAACTATGCATGAGTCTTCACTTTACTGGCGATATCTTGTCTTGGTACATTACACAATGCTCGTCCTGGTTCAAGCCATGATAAGTTTTAAGGTTAACAGCAGCACTGGATAATGTTTGCTAGGGTTGTCTGTGGGTGGTTGTGTGAATGGGTAGGGGTGTAGGGTGTTTTCTGAACACCTGATCGCACGCACAGGTGTTGTTTATAGCATGGACAGCGGGTATCGGTATCGAGGGATACATCTAAAGATAGTTATGCTTATTTAACTAAAACGTATTTTGTCCTTTTCACACAAACAAGAATAAAATAAAAAAACTGATATTTATGGCATTTTGGCTGAAACATGTTTAATTAACGTTTATGAATATGTGTTTAAAGCATGCGACTTGCTAATTAGGTTAATAATTTCATTAATACTGCATTATACATAACTGGAATAAGTACCTACATAAGCGTTGATACATGAGGACAAAATGCATTTGCAAAAAGCAGGAAAAAATGTATTTTGTTTTTTTGAGAATAAATAAAAAAAATAAAAATCCAGTTTTGGCATTGTTGTCAATCTAAGTAGGTAGGTCGTAAAACCAAAAGTTTGCAATATACGCCAGCATAATACTTTCATATACAACGTGTCCCAAAACTCAACGATAAGCCGGCACCAGAGGATGGAGCTACTTATGATAAGTCGAGAAAAAATAAGGAAAAAAATATATCTCAATTATTTTAGAAATTACAGAAAAAAAATGAAATTCATCGAAAATCGACATCCCTAATGGTATTTTTAACGACCATGTCTACAAATATTCAAATATTACTGTTTTTTTTTTGTTTTTGGAAACTTAAGTAGCCCTGCTATCTAACACAGTTCTTAAAAATACCATAATACATGTAGTTTTTACACAAAAAATAATCAAAATCGATTTTGTCTCTACAATTTTGAAAGATTTTTTCTTACAGTCCACTTTCAATCATCATGGTGTAAAAAAATTGTATTGACACCACAATGGCAATTATTTTCAAAAGTTGACGCAACTAACCAAGATTCCAAAATGGTATAATACTTTAGGAAACCTAGTCACAAAAAAAAACAACGAATTTTTAAACAAGAATCGACATTATTTAATGTTGGCGGTAATCACTTTTACTGTACCCAAAAAAGGATTTTTGTTGTTGAAAAATGTTGAATAAATGCAAAGAAATGGTATAATTTTTTTTAATTTTTTTAAATTCATTTACTACATTATTAATACTACAGTAAATGTTCAAATTGCCTGCCACCGGCATTAATACAGACATGACATCGCCTTAGAAATGATCGTTTTATCCGTCGTGCATATCTTCTACCATTGATATGATCCGCAGCTTGTGTGATTTTTTGGCGAAGCTCGTCCAATGTTGCTATGGGTTTTGAGTAGACTTTGTCTTTAAGACAGCCCCAGTAGAAGAAGTCCAGGGGGTTCAGGTCGGGCGAACGGGGTGGCCACAAGATAGGACCAAGTCGCCCGATCCAACGCCCTGGATACTCTTGGTTTAAGTATTCTCGCACTGCACGGGCATAGTGAGCTGGGCAACCATCATTTTGAAACCACATGTTTTGTAAATCACGTAAAGGCACGTCTTCTAATAATTCAGGCAAGTCGTAGTTACAAGGAAACCTTAATGGTGATGGCTATTTGAACTTTTTACAAAACGACTTGCCTGAATTATTAGAAGACGTGCCTTTACGTGATTTACAAAACATGTGGTTTCAAAATGATGGTTGCCCAGCTCACTATGCCCGTGCAGTGCGAGAATACTTAAACCAAGAGTATCCAGGGCGTTGGATCGGGCGACTTGGTCCTATCTTGTGGCCACCCCGTTCGCCCGACCTGAACCCCCTGGACTTCTTCTACTGGGGCTGTCTTAAAGACAAAGTCTACTCAAAACCCATAGCAACATTGGACGAGCTTCGCCAAAAAATCACACAAGCTGCGGATCATATCAATGGTAGAAGATATGCACGACGGATAAAACGATCATTTCTAAGGCGATGTCATGTCTGTATTAATGCCGGTGGCAGGCAATTTGAACATTTACTGTAGTATTAATAATGTAGTAAATGAATTTAAAAAAATTAAAAAAAATTGTACCATTTCTTTGCATTTATTCAACATTTTTCAACAACAAAAATCCTTTTTTGGGTACAGTAAAAGTGATTACCGCCAACATTAAATAATGTCGATTCTTGTTTAAAAATTCGTTGTTTTTTTTGTGACTAGGTTTCCTAAAGTATTATACCATTTTGGAATCTTGGTTAGTTGCGTCAACTTTTGAAAATAATTGCCATTGTGGTGTCAATACAATTTTTTTACACCATGATGATTGAAAGTGGACTGTAAGAAAAAATCTTTCAAAATTGTAGGGACAAAATCGATTTTGATTATTTTTTGTGTAAAAACTACATGTATTATGGTATTTTTAAGAACTGTGTTAGATAGCAGGGCTACTTAAGTTTCCAAAAACAAAAAAAAAAACAGTAATATTTGAATATTTGTAGACATGGTCGTTAAAAATACCATTAGGGATGTCGATTTTCGATGAATTTCATTTTTTTTCTGTAATTTCTAAAATAATTGAGATATATTTTTTTCCTTATTTTTTCTCGACTAATCATAAGTAGCTCCATCCTCTGGTGCCGGCTTATCGTTGAGTTTTGGGACACGTTGTATGTTTTAAATATTAGGCTACTTGTGACGATAAGCGCTTATCCTAACCTATCATATTAAAAAACCTGTAGGAGGTTTTTCGCTTGCCGCGAATATTTTTGGTACATATGTTTCGTCTATTTTACGTTTAAACTATTTACACGTGGTCTCTTTATCAAAAAAAACAAACAAACAGCCTCTCACTCTAAACGCATATACCTTCTCCGTTAAGTCGTGGGTAAAAATGAGGTCTAATAAAACAATTACTCTGATATCTTCGGACGGGTCATCGTCCCTTCGCCCCCGGTAGCCGCCATTCGCTAAAGTCGGTTGCGGCATGTGTCCTTACACCGGTGACGCGGACAATACGATAACGTTATGATAAGTTTATTATATCCCACAATACACCCTTAAACAGAACTTTCAACTGTTTTCTCTGAAAAAAAATTCAGTCTGTTAAAAATGTGGTCGGCCTCTAATTATCGTCGCGCACAATAATAATGTATTTTTTAATACAACATTGGGGGAAAACCAGATGCCATAGGTACAGTGTCTGATAATAACTTGGCAGAGAAGAGTCATAATTGTCACAACATCTAGAGACACATATGCTGTACTACCTAATGCGTTAAGAATTATAAGTGGACCCAGCATGTGGACCATTCACCACCAGAATACCTAGACAGCATTGACTATTGTTTGTCAGTATCAGATGATGTATTTCTGTTGCCGCTATAACAACAAATACTACAAAACAGAATAAAATAAATATTTAATGGGGCTCCCATACAAGAAACGTGGTTTTTTTTGCCGTTTTTAAGGCACAGAACCCTTTGTGCGTGAGTCCGAATCGCACTTGGCCGGTTTTTTTATATCCCTCTGAAATTCCTCCACAGCCAGCAGTGTGGGTGTAATTACGCCAACAGCTGATCATAACGATGGATAACAGCTGATCCGTCAGGCTCCATTACTTTACGCCCTTTACGGTAACGGTTGTTACAACACTAATATATTGTTTTATCGGTATTATTTTGACATTTAAGTTCTGCAGAATACTACCAATTGTCTTTTGCAATGTTTGTTTAATTTGCAATGTTCATATCACAGCATAAATATGTTTACGTCATACCTGGCCATAAAGTAGGAATTACCGCACGCTATGTGTGCGGAAAACCCCACTTCCTGGCCAGATAGAGACGTAAAATTTTGTACTCACCACGGGCGGTATTCGGCTCGGGCGTCAAATACCTGCGATCTGAGACATTCTTTGTTTAACCGCCCTAGGTATGTAATGTACTATTTTATAACTTGAAGGAATACTTTAATGGTGTCTAAAAGTTAAAAATCTTGCTGTGTGTTTTTCTTATCAGGCTTTTTAATGTATAAATTTACTATTAATAATTGTAATTAGTTAGCCCTCTGATATTGCTGTGCCCTTGCAGGGTGTCACATGTATACCTACTTATTAATACCATCCACGTCTGTAATGTGATATGCAATAAACATTTCTATTTCTAAATATACGAGTATAAGCGAGGTACGTACGTACGTAACCATTTAAGTAAATTTGTGAACTGTAAGTTACTATATTATAGGTCTGTGTCTTTATACAGATGCGCTTGACCAATGAGGACTGGCCATTTGACCTGTGTTAAGAGTCCCCGGCAAGCTCGGTTCTCCATACAAACGTAGTTACGCTCTTATTTTAAAACGACTCGCTAGTTTGCTCTTAAACTTTGTACTCAGAATAAGTTAAGGTATATCCAGGTCTGTAATTCATTCATGACTCACTGCCTTTCACCCGTCAGTTGATGTTATGATGCTCGGTACTCCTATAGAGCGTGTGTATGAAGCTCGGAACCTAGGCCTACATATGGACTGTGGACTTAGGTATGAAAAGCACATCTCTAATGTGGTCAGTAGTTGCTTTTACAAACTTAAATTGCTTTATAAAATTAGGCCATACTTATGTGAGCAGTTACGCATCCGTCTAGTTGAATCACTTGTCCTGTCTAAACTTAATTACATGGATGTTGTGACTGGTCCATGTCTCTACGCAAAAACCAATAAGCTCATACAGCGTGTACAGAATGACTGTGCGCGTTTCATTTTCAACATACCATCGAGGGCCCATGTTACTCCGTTCCTCAACAAACATAATATTTTAAAAATGCAACACCGACAAAAACTGCATCTTGCTTGTCTCTTATTCGGGGTTTTAAAGCACCAAGCTCCAGTATATCTTTTCGAGAAACTCATCATCAATAGGTCACGGGGAAACCGTCAGTGTAAAAAGCCTCTTATTACTCCTCAACATGCCTCAGCCTCATTCCGGGGGAGTTTCCGCTTTGCAGCTACTAGATGCTGGAACTGTCTTCCACCGCCTTTAGCCAGGGACCTGGGAAGCATATATAGTTTTAGAATCAAGCTGAAAAAGTATTTGCTAGAGCATCAATTTAGTCAGGAAACCTTATGTCTTGAAACTAGCTGCCTTTAAGTGCCCTGTCTTTGTCTTTGTATCTTTATTCCTCATATCTTTGTGTGTTTATTAGCTGCCTTTTTTGTAACTTAGTTTACCGCTTTGCCATGCCTAATTTAATTTAATTTTAAATTAAGATTAAGATTATGATTTAGGATTGCGGTCAGATACTTACTGTCGGGATATGTCCCATCTGCATATAAATAAATCCGCACAACATCTGGTTCGCATAATAATTGTGTTATCTATCATGTTTAGATTGTGTGAATTCTTGGCAGTCGTTTTATGTATGTACAGTTAAGCTTGTGACGTTCAATATTTAATTTTTGCACCAAACTGTATTCGTTCTTAGTTTTCTTCCTGTATCACTAATGTACCATATATTCACTATCTGAAATAAAAGTTGCGTTCGGTCTGTCAAGTTGACAGTGACACTGACACACAGTTTGCCGACGCGTTCACACGATGCAATTTGCCGTGCCACTCTGGCGTCGGATTTGTAATAGTTTTAAGATATATTGTGTTTAGCGTAGGTATTTGTTTTGTGTTGCCTTCCAGGAGGTAACTCAGGTAAAGGCTCCGACGGAAGACCAGCGCTGGCCTTCTAGGTTAGCACCATGCTGAGTCGGGGCCTTTTCGTGGACCATGTATTTTTAACGTTCTGTGTTTTGTTTTTTACACCCATTGTTTTGTCCACGAATAAATGTTTTCTTTCTTTCTTTCTTTCTTTCTTTCTTTCTAATTAGTTTATGTAGCTTCAGATACCATAGTAAAAAAAAAATACAGCACATTTGTTTGTTTTTGCTGTATTGCGTTTCTTGTATGAACTGGAGCCATATAAACTAATTACAGACCTAGATATACCTCATGTCACTATATATGCAAAGTTACGTTACAATCCAATCCAACACGTAGTTTTAAAATGACACCGAAACTCCGTTTGTATGTGAAGGTGAAATTCGGCCGAGCTTACTGCGGAGTGCGTCTCTCACTGCGGAGTGCGCCTCTCACTGCGGAGTGCGCCTCTCACTGCGGAGTGCGGACTCTTAATTTAAGAAACCAAATTTTTTTTTTTGTATATTCCTTTGTCACGTAAGTAACGTTTCAAATTGTCACGTCAAAAGCTACGATTAATTGCAGTTGATAAATACATGTCAAACTGCCACACTCCACAAACCGGTGCAAGGACACAAGTGTAAGTGCAGCCGTGAGCTATTTAAGTGTAACGGACGTGTAACAGATCTCCAACGTGTCACCTGTTCCGCACGTGCCCGGGGGAAAAACTGCGTTTACCCGTAATGTAGGCCGGTGTCTCGTTGCGTGTTAGGCCATGTTGTAGGTTATGCGAAATAGTATTTTTCACAATCGTGTTATAATAGAGAGCTTTTTAGTCGAGTACCGTGTTTAGGCCACGAAGCTTGCTGAGTGGCCTAAGGAAGGTACGAGATTAAAAAGCTTGATTATAACACTATTGTGAACAATACTTATTGTACGAGTTCATTAAAATTAATTTTCTACGAGTCAACTGAACTAATTAAACAAACTCGATACTGTTGAAACGAAGTGCAGCCTATCGCTCGTACGCTCGTTGATATCTTAAAAGACATGAACGAGCGTACGACATCAACGAGTAAACTCAATAATCAAAGCGATTCTATTGGTCCAATTCATTACAGTTCGGTAAAGCAGCCACGTGATTGGTCGAATTTATTTTAGTTCTATTTTCAAATTTTTTTCGGTTGTCTGGAGGGTATCGAAACAGTTATTTCGATTGTTTCGACAGTAACATGGACTACAACTATGAAAAGAGTGACGTTGCAGTATTCTCTATGAAATCTTAATACACAGATTTTAATCGACGAGTACAAAAAGGCTTAAACAGCGACTGTCTTAAAAGATGACCACTTTGCCCTTGCTGGCCGTGGCTACGATTCCGAAAGGGCCCTCATACCCTCCTAACCCTCCTACGAAACTGGCGGGCTTTTGGCGGGGTTCGTGAGTCTTGGCAATTTTTTATGCATTTGAGTATCTCTTTAAAAACCGTACAAGCTTTGCCTAGATTGGGACTAAGTTGATTTGTGTTAGATGAGCATGAACGAACTCATATTACTACTTCACCTCTCTCTTAATTCACACAATCAACGATTGAGCCAATTTATACTCGTAAGTTTGATGTTTACTCTCAGATGAAATCCTTATTCAATGTAGATTAAATTGGGCATTAGAATATGTACCTATGCGTAAGAATGGGAGCAATCTCGAATAGGTGAAATAATATTTCAAGAATGAATGAATGAGGGTTGTAATTAAAGCAGCTTCTTTAAATTGTAATTTCTTCAAAACTTAGTTGTCTACTAAATTAATAGGTCAGCAACAATCATTTTTCAAATAATGGTCAATGATAGCTCTTATTTCATATAGTGACCAATATTTTTATACGTTAGCATAAGTAGGTAATTGACGACAGAATCTATTTTATTTGTACATGAAGTTTACTTAACATTGTCATAAAATAATGGTCAATGATAAATCTAATTACAATAACTTATTTGTTCCTACTTTCACTGGTAAAAACATTATTTCTGCGTTGTGTATCATAATGGGCAAAAATAACACGCCAGCAAGTCGCGAGGACCCGCTCTCGCGGGGCTCCTACATTCTCCTCCCACAAGGTAACAAACGTACCTATGCCGGTTTTTATAGCCATAAAACAATATCATGAAATGAGTGAGTTTATGTAAAGGAAATTAAAGTCAAACAAACATCTCGCAAGGTGTGTGCAAATAAAAAAAATACATTAAATAAGTTTCTGATAAAAATTAAATTTTTGGTATTTACAAGTTTTTATTGCCGACTGTACTTTTCTGTATACCGTCATCAACTACTTATCGAGAGGATTCTAACGAGCCCAAACTCAACGGGGCTACGTCGGTTAAGTACTGAATTCCCATGGCCACCCTCTGTCTCCATCATCAGATCAGCTCGATGGTACGATAATATTGAATTGTCACCCAAACTATACCTTTACCCAAAATTACAGCTCAATCGGTTGAAGATATCTGCTTCAAAATATAGTTGCAAGATTCCACCCGAACAAATTACATACATCTATACCTATAAATATAAAACTCTTGCGTTACTGGTCGATTGACAGACAGCGCACAGCCTAAACCGCTAAAGGTATAAGCATTAAATTTGGAACATAATATTCTTTACAGTACGTAGACGTGTACTAAGAAAGGATTTTTCGAAATTCAACTACTTAAATGAAATACTGGTGAAATAATCGGTTCAGTAGTGTAAAAAAAATATTGAACATAACAGGTTTTGACGAAGGGCTATTCATAGGGAAAGTAGTAGTAGGCCGTAGCCGGCGTAACAATTCAACAATTATTGCAAAAATTACACTTACTTACTACGCGGGCGAAGCCGCGGGCAAAAGCTAGTGTTTCATAAATTGGCTTTCCATTTGCGCGAAATTCCCCCTTTCCTATAGATAGATAGAAAGATAATATTTTATTCATCACTCAAGGTTATACATTGTTATGCAAGTTATACAACAACAATTATATTACAGCAAGCGTGACTAGTGAAACCAAATATGTATGCTAAGACAGTATCAAATATAAATTAAGAAATACAATTGTAATTATAATTAGTCATATTTTTAAATATTACACTTTTATTCGGCATAGCAAGTTTGTGGGGACTTAAACAAAGGTCGTTTGGACAACGACTTGAAACAAACTATATATAAACTTGTATAAAATAGAATAATTTGAGAAAAATTGTTTTCCCGAAATATCACGTCCCAAACGAATTTCCCAAAGTAATAGTTTATACAAGTTTATTCTAGGATAGCGCGAATTTCACGCAAATGGAAAGCCAATTCGCGAAAGTTTGTTACATAAGTTTCTTAAAATATCACGCCGTTAGTACCTGTATTATTACTTGTTCTGTGCCGTTATGTCAAATAACGTTTTGTATGGCAATCGAACCACCTTAAGTAGCTTCTTACATGTGTCCTAAGTCCTGACTAATAATTGTATCGGTGAGGTCCTATAATAAGTTCTTGGGCAGGTTATTTAAGATAGATGGAATGAAAAGATGGATGAGAGGGAGCGGGAAGTAGGATTGTGTAAGTTTATAGTCGAGGAATAGGGGCCTATTATTCTTTATTTATGCCTAAAAGAGTTTGCGGTCTAAAACATCTTTGGGTGCCGCTTACAGCATTCTAACCCTAATTACCCATTTCACGGTTATTATAGTTTAAGTAAGATAAACTTCCGATTGCTCAATGCTGTACTAGTATATGGCATGTCGAAGTCAAAATATTTTATTCAAAATAGATTCATACAGAACACTTTTTGAAGGTCAAAGTATATTTTCATTTATTTAGTACTTCAATGTATTTTTTCTATTTTACAGTATTATCACAGATTAAGTAATGAATAGTACTAGTATTATATAACAAACTTAAAGCTTGAAAGGGTAACTATAGTTGTTAATATATACCTTACTATAATAATGTAAATTTTTTTTTTTTTTTTTTTTTTACTAGTTTACATGTCAATATGTTATAAGTAGGTCAAAGTTCATTTACATTTACAATTAGGCACATGTTAACTTACAAACATGAATGCTGTTTTCACAATGTCAAAAATAGAATAAAAAATATTATTAGAACTAGGGAAAAATATATGTCAGGATTATATAAAACAAATTAAAAATTACAGTATGTCAGTTTGTCAGTACCTACACAGAGAGAAAATTATAATAATAAAAATCATTTAAAGGCATCTTTGTCATTTATAAAATCGCTTATCGTGTATAGTTGTTATTTTCTAAGCCGTCCGTTCTGCAGTGCGGCGTTCTTTAGTGCGGAACGGACGGCTTAGAAAATAACAACTATAATAGGCCTTACTAACTAAATGGCTTTTTATAAACAACTTAAACTTATTTAATGATAAACCTTGTACATTTTTGGGAATTTTATGTCAAATCAATATGGGTTCAATTCGAACTAAGAGGATTTTTCTTCATTCGAGTTTAAGCCATATCACTTTGACAAAGAGTGCCCATGCCATATACTAGTACAGCGTCAAGCACTCGGATGTTTACCTTTTAGACCCGCGACCGTTTTCCGCCATCTCGTAATTTTTACATCCAATCCCTGCGCAAACGCATTCGGCATTCCCAACGTAAACAGTGTAAATACCTAGTTACGCAGTCGATAAATTTGTCAACACACCCATTGTGGTCGTAGATTACGGGGTTCGGGTTAGGGTTCCCACGGGTGGCACCCACTCGTCTCTCGGCTTCTGTTTGCCGGAGACTAAAGGTACGTAAGGCGAGAATCGGGAAATTGGTAATTGATGTTCTGGAATGAGAGGTTAGGTAACGTTTTGTGGGCTCGGACTTTCTAAACTAGTAGAGTCAGATTTTTCTTTTTATTCAAACATAAGTATTTAAATATATAATTATTGAACGTGATTAAAAAAAATCACGGGAAACGGTTGAAAATGTGATTCCGAAGCGCCCGAGCGAGAAGAATTTTTGCCCAAGCTGAGCTATAACCACGAACTTCGAATCTCAAACTTCGTTTATCTCCGTCTCTATCGCACTCATGGTTTATGGTACTCGAGCGATCGAAACTCGTATAGTTCGTGGTAGCGCCGCTGGAACGGAAAACTTTGTTCGCTTCGCTCGTTCAATAAAAAATGATAATAATTTATAGTAGTTCAACTCGCGACTGCAATAATTATACAATCTTATTTAGTTTTTCATGATTATTTTAAATTGTTTATTTAGTCATTGCCAGTGTCAGATATGTAAAATATTTTTTGTAATAAGGACCGTATCGGAAAGAAAGTAGACAACTTCAAAATGGTATTATTTTTATTCTGTGTGAAAACTGATAATGAAACAAAAAGACACTGAAAAATAAGGTGTTTATAAAAAACAGTTTTGAATGAATTCGTCGTATTATATATCGTCGGGTGACAAGCAAAACTCACTAAGTAACAAATACCTACTTAAATCAAAAGTCGTATCTCGATATCGACTACGTACCAAGATACGAGGTTTTGAAGAGCAGTGACAGTTTTGGTAGCGACTTTTGCTTGTCACCCGACGAATATATTTTGCCTGCAACCTAACTTTCTTTTTGATATGTCTCATTCAATTCTGGACGATCACTTTTGACACATTTGATGATGCCCTGTTCCACTTTTTTTTTAAGTTTTCAACTGAGGTGGCAGTTTTGACGTTTTTTTAGAGGTGTCGTTTCATGATAGACCAATATCGCTCAATTGGGTGAACTTCTGGGCAATTGGGAGGATTCATCTCCTTATCCACTACTTCTACCTTATCGGCTTTATACCATTCCTTCGTTGTTTTAGAGTTATGACAAGAAGCCAAGACTGGCCAAAATAAAGTGCTAGTCCTGTGCTTCTTTATTAGTGGTAGTAATCTTTTCTGTAAGCACTCGTCACTGTATACCGTAGCGTTCAAAGTCCATGTAGTGAAGAAGGATTGCGATCGCATACCGCATTGAAAAATCGCTTGCCACACTAATACTTTTTTGCCGAATTTCTCGATGTTGATGGCCTTATGTTTTCGAGTAACCTTCTATAAGCCGGCACCGTAATAAATTGAGGTCCTGGTAAGGCTTTAAAGTCCAATTTGTAATAGGTCTCGTCATCCATTATAATGCACTGATTTTTCTTGGTCAATATACGGTCGTATAATTTCCTTGCCAGTTTTCTGACAGCTATTGTTTGATTTTCATCTCGTTTTGGTTGTTTTAGATTTTTATAGGTTTTTAGGTTGCATCTTAGTTTGATTCTTTGAATCATAGCCGAAGAAGTTTTGGCTCTTTTTGCCGCATCTCGAATTGAAAGGGACGGATTTTGTTTAAACACTCTTACTACTTTCTTTTCTCATGCCAAGTCGGTTGTCCCCGGTTTTATTCCAGTTTTAGGCAAATCTTGGAGAGTACAGAAGTCACCAAATTTATTTATTATCTTGTGCACGCCCGCGGGACTCAACTCGTACTTTTTAAGGCGCTCTTATTAGACGATATTTAGGTATTTGCGGAGGTGAGGCAGACGGAGCGGGAGACGCGCGTCCCGCGCACCCCGCTAACGGCCTTATTCTGTTGGCATCCGTATTCGGCTCGTTTTTGCGGATCATACGATCAAATGTTTGTCTTCTTGAATAATTGTTTTATTTTTCAAATCTTGGTTGATTTGTGTAAGATTGTCCCCAAATATTTATTGTTTATTTATTTACTTAAATCTATTTTTTTTAAGTAAATAAGGAATAATAGGTAGTTATAGTTCTTAAGTACTTCGTAGTATGATGACATCAATTATGGACACTTACTTTCCGAAGATATGTTAGTACAGATTTCTTCATCATCAATCCACCACCTATCGTTTTCCCAGTTCCTATGTGAAATAATAGATATAAAATAATAGTACATCTTCACTTCCTAAGGGTGAACGTCACCAATTATGGATTGTACTAATATATTACAGGTTTTTTAAACCGAAATAAAATCGATTACTTCTAGGTAAAGTTATAGCGCCGGTTAACACCCGCTTAAGAAACCATCAAAAATAATTAACAAATAGCTATGTTCATCTATTTATCTCCTGGCAAATTATATTATTACCATGTATGTCTTTCCCGCTCACGGGACAATGATGTTCCGGACCTTTGGGAGGCATGCGTGGGGCTAGGTACCTACAAAGTACCAACGGAGCCAACACGTAGAGGCCCTTTTGACAATTTAATGAAATGCAAGGAGTATTATTACCATAATTATTACCTTTGTTACATAAGTATGACTGACTGATCAAAAACTGGATAATTAGACCACTGTTAGTCAGAAGAGCATTTTATTATACAGGGTGGTTATTTTAAGACCAGCAAGTTCTTCAGTACATGACTATGTCTATTAAAAAATGTAATTTGACCAAACATCATATAAAAATAACAAATTCAATTTGTCTCTTAAATACCTAAAAGTGTTATGTCACTGCGCTCGTGCGGCGCGTGCTGCCTACCATGCCACCTCGACCAGCGGCCACACCGCGATGGACCTTGATACTCTCAACAAGCTTACAAGATTGGACTTATACTTGGCTCTATACTCCAGGCAAAATACGGTTTCGAAAATCATTAATTTATAATAGCGTTTTTTTGTATATTTCATTTTTAATCGTTATTCTAAGATGCTTTACACAAGAATCCAACAAATTTTCCAACCGGAAGTAATTATATAAATATAAATTAAGCTTTAATTGTCTTTTTTTGTTTGATTTATATATAATTTTTTAAAGCAAATGTAAATTTAGGTAAAAGCCTCCTCGATCTCATGCCATTTTTTTCGGTCTTTAGCCAACTGCATCCAGCTATGTCCGGCGACCTCAGTTATGTCATTGGTCCAACGTCTTCGTCGTCTACCTTTCCTTCTTTTGCCTTTCGGCCCTGACCAGTTTGTTGCTTCCAGTGCCCTTCTTTTCTCCTAATATCTGGCGATATATGGCTTTTACCCGAATGGGGTCCATATAAGAAAGAAAAAATGGCATAAATCTTTTAGATTTAGTAAAAATGTACTAACACAAACAATATGGAATAAATAAAGCTTAAATAAATATATATATATATAAACTAGCTGTTGCCCGCGACTTCGTCCACGTATAACATGTTATCGTCTAAATGTTTGTTTAAGAAATTTAAATGTTTGTTTAATAAAAAAAAACATTGAAATTAGTTTTGTACAGTCAGCATCAGATAGTTAGTAGCAGCCTAGGTAACCAAATATATCGCAACACGTCTTTGTTACTATAGGTGTAAGGATGTGTTACGATATATTTGGCTACTTTGGCTGCTACTAACTATATGACGCTGACTGTACCTAGTCTTTAAGTAAACAGTCTAAAACCGAAGAAACAAATCTTTCTTTATTTCAAAATGTCTTGCTCTCTATACAAACTTAGAACCCTCTTTGAACTCTCATAGTAAATAGTCTGAAACCAAAGTTACAAATTTCTAACTTTAAAAATGTCTTGCTCTCTTACATAATTCGAACCCCCTTTTAACCTTCTTAAGTGATTAATAATTAAAAAACCGAAGTTACAAATCCCTTACTTTAAAAATGTCTTGCTCTCCATACAAACTAGAAGAACTGTATATCCTAGAAGTAGGTATTTTAGTCAAGACCAATCCAAGCATGTTCAGTAACGTTTCAAAAGGCCGCAGATTTCCGACACGTAAACAATACAAACAAAAATGGAAAACTTTGCAGGGTAGCAACAACACAGCGCTAATCAGAGGCGGAATCTTGGGAATGGCACCAAACATTTTCAATAAAATTCCAGACCGAATTAAACACTGGATATTAATAAATTTTAAAAGACAATTGACTTCAGATTCAGATTCAGATTTGTTTATTATCATAATTTTACAATTGAAATCATAGTACAATGAATATACAGATAAAAATGTGTTAAAATTATGACTTGTCAGTTACAATAAAATACAATAGATGTGTACAGTTGTGTACAGAATTGTTATAATTTGTAAATAGTTTAATAATACTCATACTCATAGCATAATGCTATTACATAAAATAGATAAAGAAAACATAATACAAATATTAACGTCAAGCTTTTAAGATCTTGTTATTTAGTCATTTGAAAGAAATTCTTGTAAACTATACAGTGTTTTTTCAAGCAATAGTTGTTTTACATGGAAGCGAAAAGAGTTGTCGTTCGTTATGGTTTTAAGGTTTGAAGGTAGCCGGTTAAAAAGTATTTGTCCTATTAACTTCGGAAGTTTTGTGCCTATTCTAAGTCTGGGCGAGGTTGTTTTGAAGTGGATACTTCTTTGCTCGCGTTCTTGTATAGGGGTACAGTTCATGATGTATCACGTAACTTCCGGATTAACTTTTTGTAGAGAAGCCTAATCTGATTTCAAATAATTGTTTGTTACATGTTTTAATCCTTCTTTATTTGCTATTAGTTGTTAATCACAAAATGTTATTTAGTTTATGTGACGGGCATGAAAACTATGCTGAAATGACCGCCATTTTCAATGCCTCGCGAGTCAAACGAGCTACGTCAGTCAATGTTGCTATATATACCGATTTATCTGTGCTTATACAGATTTTAGTGAATTAATGCAGATATATATTTTACGGGGACAACCAACAAATAAGTATCCACTTAAACTTAATTAACGGTTGTATCTCGGACACAACCCGCTTCTTTTTAAGTTATTCGCATTTCTCATTGATCTCGAACTATTTTCACCTCTCCTTTGAAATTCATTTGGATAACGTTTAACATACATCAAAACTTCCAATATATAAGTTGAAACTGATGTTAAGTTACTAAGTTTTCTTAAATGTTCGCGACACGTGTATCTGTCCTTTGCATACGGAAGTACTCTAATTGCACGTTTCTGGATCTTTAGGATGCGCTCATAATCCGTACTGTTGCCCCAAAGCATTATCCCGTATGAAAGTTGAGAGTATATGTACGCATAATACAGCTCTTTTAAGCAACTTTCTGACACAAGTGGTCTTAACTGTCTTAGACCATAGATCCCTCTTGCTAACTTACTGTATAATGTATCTATGTGATATTTCCATGACATTATTGTATCAATCATTTCAATCAATAGATCAATATTTGATTGAAAAGTGTTATTATACCATTAAAGATTACTTAAACGACCCTACGACATAACATCCATTCCAGACATTCCTTAGTTATAGTATTTTTTGAGAGTTTTTGAAATGTACTTGAAGTATTTAACACCAATCACTGTATTGACATTTTTTTTTTAATTTTTATAAATATATTAGCTGGCTGAAATATTTTGTAAACCTACATTGTGGGTAATGCACAGAAGTCTTACATTTTGTATACCAACAATACTTGTAAAAGTTGTAACCTATGTTTAACAAAATAAATTTAATTGAATTGAAAGTACTTAATTTGTATTCTAATAAGTAATCTTTATGCAAAAATTTAAGTCTCTAGCTCTAAAAATAAAGTTTCCCCCATACAAACTTTGCACCCCTATTTACCCCCTTTAGGGGTGGAATTTCCAAAAATCCTTCTTAGCGTTGCCTACGTTGTAAAAGGTAGTTCTGGTGAAAATTTCAACTCTCTAGTCTTAGTAGTTTCGGCTGTGCGTTGATGAGTGAGTGAGTGAGTGAGTCATATCAATAACTCCATACCGACAAAAGGTATGTTCACTTAGATAACGTCACATTTATTTGCTTTAGTGGGCTTATTTTTAAAGGGGCGTGGCGGGGGAGGCTTTCTTGGTAGTTATTTGGAGAAACAGCGGTGGCAGAGTGAGTGCGAGATGTAAAACGGCATACTTTAGTGTTTTGTGATGGGTACGAGGGTCAAACTGAAAGTTCTTAGAAAATCAAAAACTGAGCAATCAAGCAACTTATTACTTTTATTATATCTTTTCAAAATAGCCTCCCTTCACATCAATACATCGCTGCATTCGATAGAACCACTGAGAAAAGCACTTTGCCCACTCGTCCTTAGGGGTCTCTTCGACGGCCTTTTGAAACGCAGCCACTGCTTCGTCGGCGTCCATAAAACGTTTTCCTCGAAGTTTTTCTTTAATTTTTGGGAATAAATAAAAATCACAAGGTGCAAGGTCGGGGCTATAAGGTGGGTGACCCAGTAATTCCACGTTTGCCGTCGCCAAATAGTCGATCGTTTGCTTGGCGGTGTGCGATGAGGCGTTGTCGTGGTGAAGCAGGATCCTACTGCGAGGCCGTTTTTCTCGAACTTTTTCCAAGACAAGTGGTAAACAATTGTTAGTGTACCACTTCGCAGTAACTGTTTTTTGATCCTCTAAAATAATTGTTGCGTAATGACCAGTCTTTCCGAAGAACGAGGCCACCATCTTTTTTCCCACACTTCGACCTCTCTTCACTTTAGTAGGCAACTCCTCGGAAGGAAACACCCACTCAGCAGACTGTCTTTTAGTTTCAGGATCATAACAGTAAATCCAGCTTTCGTCACCCGTAACTACGTCGAACACAGCATTTGAGTCACCTCCGTTGAATCTTTGACCCATTTCACGGCACCAATCAACACGACGGACTTTTTGGGCTTCTGTCAAATTATGAGGTATCCACCGGGCACAAAGCTTCCTCACCGCTAAATGTTCATGGAGGATTTTGTGGACTTGACTCATACCAATGGCTAAGCTTGTACGAATCTGCTGATAGGTTACTCTTTTGTCAGTCTCTATCATACGCCGCACAACACTGATGTTATCTTCAGTAGTCGCCGTAGAAGGCCGGCCCTCACGCAGATCATCAGTGAGATCAGTGCGGCCACGTTTAAATTCATTAAACCAGTTGTAAATAGTAGCACGAGATGGGGCTTCATCGTGAAAGGCCAATCGAAGTCTATCATAACTTTCTTGTTGACTTAAATTACATCGAAAGTCGTAAAAAATCATTGCTCGAAAATTTTCTCGCGTTAAATTCATGCTCACGTAGTACACACAATTTTCAATTTGCCGCCAAATCGTAAAACAAATGACAATCGAGTGGAATTCGTACACAAAAATATTAAGAAAGAGTTCCATTTTCAAATTTTGAACTTATTTTTTTATTATATTTATTACAAGTGGCCAGTTCTAAAGACTTTCAGTGTCGCCCTCGTATCATGTGCACAAACAGCTGGCAAAGTTTTGCAGCTGTATAGGGGAACACCCTGTAGTACTTTGTACCCGACTGCCTCAGAAGGAAGTTTATGTTTTTCGAGCGTATGTATCATCATATCAGCTGAAAGACGTCCACTGCTGGACATATGCCTCCCCCAAAGAGTGCCACAATAGCCGGTCCTGCGCCACCCGCATCCAGCGGACTCCCGCGACCTTTACCAGGTCATTAGTCCACCTTGTGGGGGGCCTAACCACGCCGCGCCTTCCGGTACGTGGTTGCCACTCGAGAACCTTTCCGCCCCAACGGCCATCGGTTCGACGTGCAATGTACCCCGCCCACTGATACTTAAGTTTAGCGATTCGGAGGGCTATATCGGTTACCGTGGTTCTGCTGCGGATAGCCTCATTTCTGATGCGATCGCGCAGAGAAACTCCCAACATAGCCATCTCCATCGCCCTTTGTATCTATAGTAAGCGACCACGTTTCCGTTCCATATGTCATCACTGGCAACACACACTGGTCAAAGACTCTCGTCTTGAGACACTGCGGAATATTGGACGAAAAGATGTGCCGTAGCGTATGTATGCATGTATGTCTATGACGAAGATGAGGAAGGGCCGTGGCCTGCTGCTGGTGGAGTGGCAGGGTCTTTTTCCGCACTCGTTTTTAATAGAATCTACTAAACAGCAAGTAAATATACTTCAGTTCACCAACTCGTTTAGGACTTTAGTCTAGGTAGTCGCTATCCGGCGCAATAGCCCTAAATGCTTTTGATATATTTCTGTATGAATAAATAAATCTATTATTCGTACAGTCCATAATTGGTACCATTACCCCCCCAACCATGTGCTCGTGTCCGAATCCGATTTACACCCGACTACTTACTACCTAACAGTTCTAAATACGTATTCAGGATAACTGAAGATTTTTATTGACATCTTGTCAATATGCTCCAGCTACCTATTAATACGTTTTAGGTGCGGATGTAGAAACGCTTTAATGTAGTAAATATCGCATACCTTATATTTGTTATTCTATCATTTCGAATGTGTTCTCCAGCATGTATTAGCGTTTCCTATTCCTTTATATATTTTTATTTACCTTGATAACTCGAAATAATTGCTGCAAAAAGGCGTATTTGCGTGCCAGGTAAACATTCACAGGTCCGTCGTCGGCAGTGGCCACGGGCGTACTAAATTGTACTCGCCACCGCGCATGCATGACGCGGACACCCGGTTTTTCAGACAAATGACCAAATGTATTGAATTATCAAACATATTGAAATTCTAAGAAGCCGGTAGATAGATCTACCAAAAAGCTACCTATCACAACAAATTTCATTGTAATATTCCAAATAACTTTTGAGATATTTCGAGTTTGGTGGTAAAAAAGCACTGTTTTGAAAGGCAAAATCTATCGAGGTTTTTGTAAGCAATCTAGATTTTACGAAGTACGAACATAGCCAATGAACTGAAGATATACATATCAAAAATTTGGATCTCTAGCAATAGTACAAGTATACTAATAATCGGTTTGGAAAAGGCACTTTTTCGATGCGCAGCTGCATACAGCGCCTTAACCAGTTTTCTAATCGTCATACCTTTTATTTTGCACTAATCGTCCAAAATCTTTTTACGAACGTGTAAGCTAATTCGCCCCATTTTGACAGTTTGACAAAAGTAGTAATTGCTTTTTGTTGCAATTAAAAGAAAAGGATATAGTTCGTTATTTAAAAATATAAATATGCCGATTTTATGTACGTACCAGTTTTTAGAGATACCTAAAGTTGTCTACTTTCTTTCCGATACGGTCCTTATGAGACGGATAAAGGAAATTGTCTCATTCGCCGTCCTACACCCAAACAAAAAAAAAGAGGAAACTGTTTATATTTTTCAAAAATTATTGACGCTGCTGAAAAGTCTGCAACTTTTTTCTGGTGCTAAGAAAGATTATTCCTGTCACCAAAAAAATAACCAGGCACTTCTAAATTTTTTATCCATTCCCAATTATTGCGTGCTTTGAAACGCCGTGTTCTGACTAGATTAAGAAACAATAAGGTCTGACTTTCAGATATATGATTCTTGACTATATGATTGTTTATTTATTTGATTTAATCGATACATGATTGCTTAACATTTCCTCGATGGAAAAAAAAAACCAAAGTTGGGTCTTTATTTTACTTTTTTTTCTCAGCCTACTCAAAAAATACATTATTTTACGACACAATCATGTTAATATGTGTTCTGAAGTTTGCGTGTAACAATTATTATTATTTAAATTATTATTTATAATTATCATTTATGTGCCCTTACAGGGTTCATGTAGACCTGTATACTAACATGAGTGCAATAAATGATTTGAGTTTGAGTAATACTATAGTATTTTATCTCATCTAAAATCTCACTTAATGAAATATGAATAAAACTTCACTAAGTTAGGTAGGTATTTATCGAAATTTGTCCAAAAAAGTAATTCCGGAAGAGTGTTGCATCTCTTTTTCTCGTGCGCGTAAAGCATAAGCGTGTCTCTGTCAAGGGGGTGTGGTTTTCACGAATCGACTCGAATCAAGGCATCCCCTTATGGCTGCGGGTTTTCAATAAGGTGGACGTACTTCCCCAGTTGGGCTGTTCCAATATGAGCGAGATGACATTTCACTGGGCCGTACCTCTCCAGTGTCCAAGAAAATAGCGACCGTAAAAAGTGAGTTTCTTAGTTACCCGCTTGCCCCATGCCGTGGGTCAGTAAAATACTTGTGCAGTTAAAAATGTAACAGGTACTTCTCAAATAGGATCCATTTCCCATGATGGCTTGAACTGCGATGAAAACATCTTGATACCAGTGTGTTTTTTAGGGTTCCGTACTCAAAGAGTAAAACGGGACCCTATTACTAAGACTTCGCTGTCCGTCCGTCCGTCCGTCCGTCCGTCTGTCCGTCTGTCTGTCACCAGGCTGTATCTCAAGAACCGTGATAGCTAGCTGAAATTTTCACAGATTATGTATTTCTGATGCCGCTATAACAACAAATACTAAAAACAAAATAAAATATTTTTTAAAGGGGGGCTCCCATGCAACAAACGTAATTTTTTTGTTGTTTTTATAGATAATGGTACGGAACCCTTCGTGCGCGAGTCCAACTCGCACTTGGCCGGTTTTTTTACTAAATCGCGATAAGATTGGGAAAGGAGGTGACAACTTTGTTGTAATTACATTACACCAATGTGTCGTATAAATTGACAGCAATTCCATTCCCAATTTCCGGTAAAAAAAAATTGTGTTATGTCCCAGTTAACCATGTGATCAAACAGAGACAATATGAACAACAAATATTTTAAACATGCACAACTTAACAAATAAAACTTAACCTACAGGTATGTACGGTCAACCAATTTGATTCCTAGGCCATCATAGAACCTTGCCGTTGTAAATGCTATGTCAATACGGGTTACTAGTGTAGTATCTTTGGACTTATATGTATCAGGTAGGTATAAATAAATCATAGGCGTCTATATGGTACGAGAGTTTATTCCGGACTGACCGTCATCGATCTACCTACATCACACTCCTCCACACTTAAATTACGGCCTATTATACAATAGAGTTATTAACTTAGACAAGTGTTCTATATACAAGTTCCAATGCATTATAGTTAAATACATTCCGTTCAAAAATAATATTCTACCATATATAAATAGAATATAAACTTATTGCTAAGTATCTTACAAACCAAGCTATATCTTGTACTGAGGCTTTTTCAACCTACACTGCCTAACGGGACGTGACTGGGTCGGTACAAGAGGGGGAGTCGGTCGGTTGATCTGCACCTCACTGCTGACCGATTCCTTCCCCGGCGTAGATAAACATTCTAAGCCGTCTTCCTCCCCTTCCGCCATACTCCGCCCCGGCGATGCCTCGTACATCGGCGGCGAAGTTCCCGTCGTCTGCTCCGACTCACTGATACTCGCCCGTGGCGTCCCCTTTCCATCACTGGGCCTCACGGGTACCCGTGGAGACTGAATCCCCGTTACAGGTTCGGTCCCTTCCCCGCTACTCATTGGGCAGACTATAGAACTCCTCGTTCTTCGTCTTAATTGGTCTATATGGCGATGAATAACGTTACCATCCGAATCACCTACATTATAATCTGTTTCACCTATAACCCTAGTCACTTTTCCAGGCTGCCATTTGTCACCTTTCAAATATTTACGATACCACACGTCTTCACCTATGTCCATTCTCCGTTCTGACCCCCCCGCTGTTGAAATTTGCTTTTGTTGGATCTTTGCTACTTTGGATCCAACATCAGGTTTTAATAAATCTAATCGAGTCCGTAAATGCCTACCGGTCATTAGCACGGCGGGACTCTCGCCGGTAGAACAATGGGCCGTATTGCGATAATATATCAAAAAGGTATTTATGGATCTTATAATATCCGCCTTTTCGATAACTGCTTTTTTAATTACTTGTTTAATAACCTTAACCGAATTTTCGGCTGCCCCATTCGACGACGGATGGTATGGGGCCGTAAAGATGTGTTCGATTCCGTCTGAGGCCAAAAAATTCGAGAATTCTCGACCCGAGAAAGGAGGCCCGTTATCGCTTACCACCTGTTTAGGTATCCCCCACCTAGCCCAGACTTCACTCAATTTTCCCAAAGTAGACCCGGAAGCCGTACTAGGTACTTGGAACACTTCAACCCATTTGGACATGGCATCCACCAGTATCAAATACATTTTACCGTATAGAGGGCCCAGGAAGTCTATATGTACTCTGGTCCAAGCTCGGGTCGGCCACGGCCAGCAGCGTGGCGCGTGACGCGGCGGCGCGGCCGCCAGCGCGGCGCACGGCGCGCACCCGCGGCACGTCGCCTCCACCGCCTCGTCGATGCCTGCCCACCATACATAGCTGCGGGCCAACGCCTTTGTCTTGACTATGCCCATGTGTGGTTCGTGTAAGATTTTTAATACTTTCTCACGGCATTTCTCCGGCACTACCACGCGGTGACCCCACATAACACAACCTAGCTCATCATATAGTTCAGTCTTCCTATTGAAATATGGTTTTAACCCTTCAAAATCGCAATTTTCTGGCCAGCCATTACGGATAAAAGTTAATACTCTAGCTAAGACGGGATCGCGCATAGTGTCGTATTTTATCTTATTATAATCTAATAACAACGCGTCTTGTGCAAAGTGAAGATAAGTCTGCTCTGGAATTATCTCATATGAACTATTGCTCAATTCTGCCGTACTCGGTAACCTAGACAATCCGTCCGCGCAATTATTCTTTGTATTCACATATTCAATGTCGTAATCGTACGATGCTAAGATTATTGCCCACCGCTGCATCCTGCTAGCTGTCATTGTCGGTATACCCGTGTTCGGCCCAAAAATGGATACTAACGGTTTATGGTCCGTACGTAACGTGAAGTGACGCCCATACAGATATTGATGGAATTTCTTAACGCAAAATATAATGCCTAAAGCCTCGCGGTGAATATGTGAATAGTTAGTCTCCGCGCTGTTTAGTGTACGTGAAGCGAACGCGACCGGGCGCTCACCGTCTGGCCCGATTTGAGTCAAAATCGCCCCCACCCCTCGCGGGGATGCGTCACACGTAGCTATCAAACGTTTGGTTGGATCGTAATGACTCAATACCCCGGCTCCTGACAGCAATTCCTTGACCTGTACAAATGAGTCGTCACACTCTTTACTCCAATACCACTCCACACCTTTTTTTAAGAGGTTATACAGAGGTGCCAATCTGAGACTGAGATTTCGAATGAACCTACCAAAAAAATTCACTGTACCCAAAAACGACCTTAGTTCTGATATGTTATGAGGTTGTGACATTTTTAAAATCGCACTTATTTTCGAAGTATCCGGCTTAATACCCTCCCTGGACACAACATACCCCAAGTATGTCACTTCCTTGGCCAGGAACACACATTTACTTGTCTTTAATTTCAAACCGCTAGCCATAAGACGCTGGAACACCGAATTTAATGCCTGTAAGTGTTCCGATTTGCTCTTCCCGCCAATAATGACATCATCTAAAAATATTTCGACGTTAGGTATGTTACCTAATAAATTAACCATGATGCGCTGGAAAATTCCTACGCTGGATGAAAGGCCATAAACCAGTCTATTATACCGAAACAAGCCCCTGTGGGTGTTTATGACGGTGTAACATTTGGATTCATCCAGTTCAATTTGGTTGTACGCTTGTGACAGATCTATTTTACTAAAATACTTATACCCATTTAAATTAACCAAAACATCCTCTATTTTAGGTAGCGGGTAACGATCGACCAATAAATACGGATTTAAGGTGGTTTTATAGTCTGCGCAAATTCTAAGCGAGCCATCCGGCTTATTAATAGGTACCAGAGGGGAGGCCCAGTCGGAGCAATCGACGGGCTCGATGACGCCGGCGCGCAGCTTGGCGTCCAGCTCGGCGTCCACGCGCTCGCGCAGCGCGTACGGCAGGGGCCGCGCGCGGTGGAACACCGGCGCCGCACCCTCACGCACCCTCAATGTCGCTTTTCCGCCCTTGTATCGCCCCAGTCCGTCGCTGAACAACTCCTCAAATCTGCCAAGTAAATTCACAATCTCATCACTAAATGGTCCGCTAGCCTCCTTTACTACAAAATTACAATTATTAAACTTCGGTATTTCTATGTTCAACTCGGCCAGCCATTGCCTACCTAAGAGAGAAGTTGTTGTACCACCTTCGATAATAAACAATTCTAATTGCTTACTATAGCCATTGTACGTTACCATGGGTCTAATTATACCTAATGGTTTAATAATGGTTCCGTCGTAAAACTTCAACACTGTACTGTCACTACCTATGCCTAGATGAGAAAAATATAGGTCATATGTGACCTTGCTCACACAAGAAATCGCCGTCCCGGTATCGACCTGCATTTGAATCATGGTATTATCAATTTGTACCGGTAAACTCACCGATTGGTAGTTATTTAAACATAAGTGATGCAATTCTTCCTCGATATCTCCGCCGTGCTCCTCGCTGGATTCGCGATCGGCGTCCCCATAATACATGGCACTCCGCGCCGGCGCTGCCGCCGCTGGCCCTCCGCGCCGCGCCGGGGCCCGCGCTCCGCCGCGGCCCGCTGCGCCCGCGCCTGCGCCCCCGTCCGGGCACACGCGCCGCAAATGGCCTGTTTGCTGACACTTGCTGCACACATAATCACGGAATTTGCAGTTGGCATAATTATGACTCCGCGCTCCACAAGCCTCGCATTGTCTCACTTGGCGGGCATTAAAACCCCGCCCGCGCTGTGACGTAAATACAGGCGCGCGCGCCTGCGCTTGCGCCCCGCCGAATGTGCTAGAAGACATCCCTCTACTCGCAAACATAACAGTTTGCACCTCGCCCGTCCCTCTCGAACCTGTTGCTTTGGCCTGTTCCACTATCGCCGCATCCCTCTCCGCCGCCTCTAATGATGTTGCAAGTTTGACTGCAGCTGTGAAGGTCACCTTGTCGTCCTCCGCAAACAATCGTTGTCTAATCACATCACTAGATAAGCCGCACACGAATTGATCCCGCAAATCTTCATTTAAATTTGAGCCAAACTTACAATGCTTAGACAGCCGTTTCAATTCCGCCACGTACATTGATACGGTTTCACCGACATTTTGACGCCTTTGTCTGAACCGGTACCTTTCCACCAATACTGATGGCACGGGCTGTAAATGCTGCGCCATTAGGTCGTTTACCTGAGCTAGGGTTAGCCCCGCCGGTTTTGTCGGACTAGCCAGGTTCTCTAGCAGTTCATACGCCTCATCACCCATCGCAGCGATTAAAATCGGTACCTTCATGGCTTCTTCGACTACGTTCACTTTATAGTACATCTCCACCCGATCCATATACGATGACCACGCGCCATTACTGACATTAAACTCGTGTAGTTTGCCGATGGACATTTTTGCTTTTTGTCTTTGCCGATCTAATTATTTACGCAATTGCACACGCGGACACTCACTATTCGTCGCCACTGTAGTATCTTTGGACTTATATGTATCAGGTAGGTATAAATAAATCATAGGCGTCTATATGGTACGAGAGTTTATTCCGGACTGACCGTCATCGATCTACCTACATCACACTAGGATTATTGCGTCGCTATGTAGCAGTTAAAATGACAGGGTTCTACGGTGGCCTAGGAATCAAATTGGTTGACTGTACCTAACTTGTATTTTAAAGATATAATATTAGTTCTTCAAAAAAGAGACGCACAGGTTTTTAAGAGGCTGACAAGACCTAATTTGTTGAAATTGATATTATTCAAGCAGTTTTTTAAGAAAAACTATTTGTTCTATCTAGCACATCAAAAAAAAAAGTTAATATTTCATCATATTTCCAAGACCGTAGAAGGACTCGAAACATAATTGGACGAGATCGGCTCGATAGAAAATAATTGCAAAGATTGGTCTTAAAATCATCTTAAAAAATGTCCTTATTTTTTTTAAGGTATGGGTCTGCAATTAAAAACATGAAGTCCGCATATTCATACCTAAACCGCTAACGAGCTATATTTCACAAATAATCCACACTTTTTTTATAATAATATTTATTCATTATTTTCTTCTAAAACCTGGCCGCCCAAGTAACACTCGCTCTCGTTTACTCCGATACAAATAGACAGTGTGCGAGTTATTGGTGTTTATAGCGCCTTAAAGGGCAGACTGCCGTTGTGTTTTTTTTTTTTTTTTTATTTAGAAACAAACGGTCTTAAAATATACAAATTAAAATATACAGTAACAATATCACTAGACCTATAGTTTCCTTATTGTTATTAAAATTAACATAACTATTTAAATGTTGAGTTGTTGTCCATGGGCTACGAAGCTACGATAACAGCTTACCAGTTACCATCAGATGGGTCGTACGCTTGTGTCCTGAATATAAATGAACTCAACTAAAAGGATCAAGATGTGTTGAACCGCGCACGCGCCCACGCTATCGCTTCAACGCGTCTTTATGCGCGCACGCACGCACAAACAAACTCACCACTTTAGTTTACCATCCTGATGTACACTCGCCACCGTTGGTCAGAGGTCAAAACGTTTATAAGATACTTATTCGACTTTGACAAGTTTGCCATTGTGATACTGATGTCACGGAGATATCATTCAGAGCCAATTATATAGGTACTGTTGAATTCGTAAATATTATTCGTACATGGACAATGTAGGCAAAAATATGAGTATTCGACTTTGTTGTTGAGGGTTGTTCAGATATATTTGGACCTTTGTCAACTCTAACGTGCGTACACGTTACAAATAAAGACTTTACCATCGAGATAATATTGACTTTTACCTGGCATGTGGCACTTTTCACTTTGATTGGAACGATTTTGAAACACACACACCACAGCCATACTAAATGACTAGGAGTGCCACCAAAATGTAGGTACATGAAAGTGAGGCGACTGAAACTCTGACTGAAATAACCCATCTCATATCCAAAAACGTTCATCAAAACCATTATATGGAGCATAGCGTTATATGTATGTGTGTGAAGGGTGGACCATGACTCAAAGAGTAAATAATATTTAGAAGCATTGGAAATGTGGTGTTGGCGTAGAATGGAGAAAATTAGCTGGACTTCTGTGCAGCAACCAAACCAAGATTCTTCATTTGTGATTTTTTCTAAAATCAAAAATGAAGAAGTGCTGAGAAGAGTGCGAACGAAAAGGAAACTGATAAAAACGATAGAGAATAAATAGGAGAGGGAAAATGATTGGTAACCTTATACGACATGACGCTTTTATTAATAACATCATGGCAGGAAAGGTAGAAGGCAAGCAAAGAAGGGGAAGACCAAGGATAAGTTGAGAGAGAGAAGGATGAAACAAATAAAAGAAAAAGTAGCAGTCGCATCGTATAAAGAGGTCAAGGAGGCGGCCCTAGATAGAGTCAGATGGAGGGAGCTACACCGACAACAGTCTAACTCTGGAACTTTATTCTTCACACAATTAAATTAATAATATTTACATTAAATGACATTAAAACTAAACTAATAAAATTAAATAAACACAACTAGTAAGTAAAAAATTAAGTAGAAACATAATGCACACAGGAAAAATTAAAATTAAACAAATAACGATAAGATTATAAATAAAAAACTTGTCCAAGATCGGCGCCAGGCGGCAAGGTGCCCAGGAGGCTGGCGGTATTGCCACGTTGTATGGCAATACTTATGCGTTGGGCTAGGTAAGCGCCAGCCTTCTGGTCACCAGAAGCGTCGACAAGGCGCTTAGAAAGCACTTTAAATAGATTTAATGCGCTGGTGCCCCATGGCCCTAAGGTCTCGACGCCAAAAGGCTCAAACATGAAGCCACTGTCAATGCCAGCATATTTGAGCCTTTTGTGTGACTCGGCTGAGTCAGCAGCAGCACCAGCCCTAGTTGAGGTTCCAGGAAGGTGGGACGGCGCAAGGGTATCGACGCAGGTAGCGTCCCATACCAGTGGCCGTCCCAAGCTCCAGGGCACGAGCGTCATGCCGTCGGGCCTCTTGCCGTCGTCCCGGGCAAGACCAGTAGGCTCTAAGACGGCCGGAGCTCCGGCACTAGCGAGAGCCCGACGGATGAGGTCGTTCAGGCTGGCGTGACGCGGGATGCGGCCTGTGCTCCTGTGGCAGGAGAGGCCATGGTGCCCAAATTTGTCGACAGTGCAACCGCAGTGACACCGATGTGGAACGACGCATGTCACTCCAAGACGCAGTGACACGGCAACCCTAAAAGTTTTGTTGTCTAATATTGTACCTAAGTTGTGTGAAGGGAGTGCCTGGAGCCAACCGCCGGATTCCCATCTAGCAGTGGCAAGGAGACGCGCGCGATCTGCGGAGCTGGAAGACGTTTCATAAAGGTTATCCCGTACCAGCTCACACAGCGGCCCATCCCATTGCCTCTGCGAATGGGGTTTGTTTGGTAGGTCTGCAGTTGGACATAGCTCTTTCCAACGGTACTCGGCTTCAGCGAGAAAAGGGATTACAAAATTATTGTGAGGAGGCTTTAGTATTTGAATGATTAATTTTTGGGAGCCGTGTGCTGACGAGAGAAAAGCTGGGAGAGAAACGCTTGAAATTTTACGAATCCCAATGCCGCCATGCCGAATTGGCAAAGAAGCTTGGGTCCATTGGATTTCATTCAGATCGATGTTAGTGACTGATGAGATGGTTTTTTTTAATGATATCGTCAAGAGGTGCCAGAAGGTGAGGGAAACTCTTAAATTTATGATGATGATATCCAAATCTATATAATTCTAGGGACGCTCCGCCACTGGTGCATAATGTTCATACGTGTTTTTTTCTACTTGGCGTGGGTAGCATGGGTCCTGGGAACTTTTGGGACTGTTTGCCCCGAAGTGTTAGCCGTAATGTTTGTCCACTCATGTTTGGCTCCGACCAATTTGAGATCTGAGAGAACAGTCAATAACAGGAAGGGTCAGAGGTTGGTAAAACCAACGCAAACATGAGGTTTACTGCGATTTTATACCTTAAATCGAAGTATTTTGAGTTTAGAATTGGATTGCATTTGTGTTGGAAAATAGGGCAGTTTGGTTTTAGATCGGCGCAGTTTGGAGGCGTGGGATATTTTGGAGGTTTGTATACTTATGTGTATGACGGCATGACACCTGTAGAATTACTTCTATTTACATCACTAGAAATACTGTTGCCATAAGGCACGCGACTTTCAACCTGGATTCAGACCCCAGCTCGAACCACATGGTTTATCGAAAAACTTACCTATGTACGAAAAATCTTTGATATTTAATTGTAGCTTTTCGGTGAAGGAAAATATCGTGACGAAACCGGTCTAATCACAACGTTTAGTTTTCCCTCTGGATTGGAAGGTCAAATGGCGGTCGATTCCGTAAAACTAGTGACGCCAAATAATGGGATCAGGCGCCAAAGCCGAGCCTTTAACCCATTCAGAGCCCATGACGACACATATGCGTCAGAGCGCTACGAGCGCTTTTCGCTACATACGAGGTTTAAGCTGCTACGGACTACGGCGTAGCGCTACGAGATTAGCGTGGCCGTGAATGTGTTAAGGTATAACCGGAAAAAACTTTTAATATTGTGTAGTACAGACAGATGCATTTAGTTTTTCACTAAGATATTAGGTCCTTACCTATGAAATTGGCGGTTTTTTCACAGATATTATTTTGTACGTAATTTATTAATTTCTATTGCAACTTCCAAATTATTTTTTAATTTCATTATTAGACTATGTAACAAAGGTTTTAAATACAAAAAATAGGTTTGAATTTTTTATTTAGTGTTTCAAATTAAAGCTTGAAAACCGCCCTTTTCATGTGCTGCCGGTTAAAGTGTTTCAATTACGAATAGTTTTATGATGTGAACTATTTTTAAGGAATGAAGATATGTGTAAAGCAGCTTAAAAGTTTTCTATATTCCTACCAAAATTTAGTTTGCTTTGAATTTGACATTGCTGAATAATCCGCAAAATTCAATGTCTGAAAATCACAGTTTTCATAAAATTCTCCATACACACCGCCAATTTCATAGGTAAGGACCTAATATTAGTACCCTACACTTAGGTATTGAGTCCTGGATAGAAATGTTGCGGAACATTCTCAAATAGATAGATCTCAGATTTTTTTGGAAACGGTCAACAGAACTTTAAGATCCATTTTCATTTAAGAAGCTCCTGGAAGTGCATTGCTAAGCCGAGGTTTGTTGCACTGTCTGAATATGTTTTTCAGACCAAACTTATTGTTGTTAGTGTCTTTCTCTGTAGACATCATTTGGGCAAAGTAGAACTACATTTTATGCAAGTTTAAGAATGATGTATGATATTCTTTCAAACTGTGGGCCGCGATCCCCAGCGGAGTCGCCAAGCCTTTTAAAGGGGGTCGCGGCTACTCGTATTTTAGAAAGTTAAAGTGCTTTAATAAGAACAGCGTAGGATGGGGGGTTGCGAAATTTTTTTTTCTGTACCAAGGGGGTCGTGGCATGAAAAAGATTGAAAAACGCTGGTGTATGGTATTGGATTAAGCATAGTAACCGAAATGACGGTGAAGAAAAAATAACCTAAAATTTTACCCGTTCACATTATAAGTGGACAAGCTGTTCCAAATCATTCATCATGAAATAGCAACATTAGCAACCCAATAACAATCCAACTACCTATCTCCGCAATCCATTGGAAAGGAAAACACAAGTTTGATAGCTTTTATCTCCGGTAATTATTTGCCAATCGAAACGAACAAACACGTGTCTATATCCGAGTCACGCCATTTTACAAATTACAAAAAAATTAAGTATAAACACATAATGATACGTGCGGGAATCGAACCCGGGCGGCGCTGCGCCTCTAATTACCGCGTACAATTTTACCAAAAAACCTACGACACACATGAAGTCCCTAACACTGTGAGCTAAAGTTCAATTTCGCTCGAACCATATCGCACATAACTTGTTGTACCTGCATAACCTATGCAATAAACAAAGACATCCTTCACATATCATAGTTCTTAACGCTTCGGGTTAAGGTGTCATTTGGTTTGTTTTGCTATCGGATTTAAGTTGGCGCCGATTGATTCCGCTGTCATTTCGGATTTATTGCTCTTATGGATTTTTTGTGGGGAAAGATTTGTGTGGACCGTCTGAGATCGGGGGCATAACTGAGACATGAATCAACTTATCAAGTTGATTACACGTGATCTCTCTTATTAGGTAGTTCTGCCGCGTTCACCTGAAAAACCTACCTTTAACCCTAAAAAAGTTAAAATTGGAGCTCAGCATTGGAAACACAAAAGAATTTCTTCCTGTCAGCAATTCTACACAAACGCTAATCTTCACAACAGCAATGCACTACATTCTTTATCTTTGGCACTCCTCAT